>CM070921.1:3222500-5622500 GCA_036417435.1 Inia geoffrensis
CAAAAACATACACACACATACACATCACATAAAAGCACGAGTTTTGTATTCATTCCTGACTTTTCAAAGTCATTTAATAAAGCATAAACCAACTAATTACAGTTACTCATCACTTTAGTGAGTTCAACAAGAAAAAACAAAAACTAAAGCTTATAATAGATAAGACATAAAATTCCATTAGTCTCCACCCCAGAGGAACCAGGTAAAACACACATGTAAAATAATTAGACACAATTATATCAAATTTCACCAATAAAAGTATTGGAAGGTATAACTGCCAAAACAAATGACACTCAAAAAGGTAAACTGATATCATCAAGGCATCAGAAGTGTGAAATGAATTAGCAATGTCTTGCTACTAAGAGTGTATCTGTCTAAAATTTAAACCACCTGAAATCACCTTCAGAGGATATTGCTAAAGTGGTCTTGCGAGATGAAGTCTTTGGGTAGAAAACTGGCATTTCACCACCATCATTTAATTCACTAAGTTCCTAAATGCTGGAGCTCCCGTCCTGTGAGGGACTGTTGGGCAGTATCCCTGAATTTTTCTACTGAAGGCTGAGGTGTGTGTCTGGTTTTTGCAGATGAGCTGCAGAGTATGTATTGACTTATCAGGGTGGCAAACATCACAGAGCAAAGTGGCCAGTTCTACAAAGGACACCTCGGCATGGCGTAGATGATCTTTCCATTTCCTTTTGCCTTAAATGCAACGTACAGCCAGGAGAAATGTGATGGGCAGGACATCGAAACTCCCATAGGAGGCATGGGATGACTGTCTGCTTCAGAATGATGCTGTCTGTGTGTTTTCATAAAGGGAATTTCAAGAGCCTTGCTAAAATCAGATGCCTGGGGACTTCCCTGGTGGTCCAGTGGTAAAGAATCCGCCTTCCAACGCAGGGGTCACGGGTTCGTTCCCTGGTCAGGGAACTAAGATCCCACATGCCACGGGTTAACTAAGCCCGTGCGCCACCACTACTGAGCTCGCACGCCTCAACTAGAGAGCCCGCCTCCCACAAATTACAGAGCCCACGTGCCCTGGAGCCCACGCGCCACACTAGAAAGTAGCCCGTGCACTGCAACGAAGAGGCTGTGCCGTAAAGAAAGATCCCACATGCCTCAACAAAGACCCCACATGCCATAACTAAGACCCGAGGCAGCCAGAAAAATAAACAAAATAAAATAAAATAAAATAAAATAATAAATAAAAAATAAAATAAGACGCCTGTAGTGAGCTAAACCATCTACTAAGTCAGAGATCCAAAAGTGGATTAACCCTTCCAGGTCAACCGATACTCACAAGTGAGGAATTCAATTGCCCCTCAGGACACAGTGACCCTCAAAATATCCTACACATTGTTGGAAACTTGGGGTGCCAGCAGTATCATGAAGCAAAACATGTCCTATGACTAATTTATCCGATTAAAAAACAGCACATTTACTTAATTCACAGCAGTGAAACTTAGTGGAAGAAAGTCTAATTTTAAACTGCATTGACCTTTTTATTGTTTTCACCATATTAAACAATTGGTTATTTCATCTAGCTGGGTCATCAAGCTATTTAAAAGTCTGCCATGTTGAAGCTAATAAAAAGACAGGAAAGTTGATGTCCTATCATCAAGTTGTGTCTTGAGTGGAGAAACTCTAGTGGATACAGCATCTTATCTTTATTCTCATTTGTGTTGGCATCACACACTAAGGACCTTCTGCATGTTTATTTCCATATTGTCTGGGTTGTAATCTCCTACCCCAAACCCTTCCCTCCCATCTTGTCTTCTTTCACAAGCCCCTGTGCTGTACTCAGGGAACTGTTCTCCCATGAGGAGCAGATTTCCCTGCACACGCTCCTTTTTCAAATAGATCTTCCATTGTTCTCCAATGTATCTTACTCCTGCTCTCCCCCTTTCTTACTGATGCAGAGAAAATCAAAAACACAAAGCAATACAGAAGCCCTGTTTCCTTAGCATTCACATCTCTGCAAGTTTCATGGAGACCATCAGGTCTGGGACCACCTGCCATCTTCAAGCCATACCCATGGCCATGTGGTCAACTCACGGCAAACTGTGTCTTCTCAATTCCATGACCCCTGCACCTTTTCCTTCATTGCCTATGCAGGCTCCCTGTGAGCGTTTCAGAGAAATTGCCTTGTTTTCAAGAGTGGAGGGTTCATGCTAAGCAAACTATATCCTATATTTTTCTGTTACTTCTAAATACTTATTTTCTATTTCTATTCTTTCCATGTGGTCTATTTTGCTGATTGATTTTTGGATTATTTTTTCTTTTCCCAGTTTTCCTCTCGGTTATCTGTTCTGTATCACAGATGATCCTATAGCATTTTTTTTTTTTGGCCAAACATGCTCTAATTGAGGTCTGAATGTAAACAGCAGACTTCCCCTTTTGCTAGACATCACAAAGATCTTAGAACTGTAAAATGCAGACATTCTCTTTCCGACGTATAAGCTGGGGCTGTCATATACCTTTAGGTAGATCTTGTACTTTCATTTCCGTAAGACATTCTTAGTTTCAACTCATAAAGACAGCGTTTGTTTCAATGTAGCTGCACATTTTACCACTTTCAAGAGTCTTCGTTTCTCCTTGTGTCTCAGCCCTTTAATCTAAGATTATTCTCCTTCCTCATGAGACGTGCCACTGTTATTAAAATAACATTAAAAGCCTCACTGAGACCTTGCTGTGGTCGTTAACGTAAATTCTAAGGCTATCTCTTTGGCTTAAAATATCTTTATTTTGTCCTTGCTATTGAAGGATATAGTTTCCAAATTTAGAAATCTAGGTTGACATTACTGCTCAGAAATCTGATGTCAGACGAATCGTTATTCCTATGTTCATTTTTTTTTCTAAATCTTTTCCTACTTTTTAGATCTTTTCTTTGCCTTGGTATTCTGAATTTAAAGTCTGTAGTTTCTAGATCTCAGTTAGTTTGTACTTACCATGGTTGCATTTGTTCAGGTTTTTAAACAAAAATTGGTGTCCTTAATCAATCTGGCAAAATTCTTAGGTGACATCTTTACAAAGATAGCTTCATCCCCCTCCCCATTGTTTCTCACTTTATCTCCTTGAATAGGTAAGGTATATTTTAGATCTTTTCAATCTATTCTCCGTATTCTGTAACGTCACTTTCTAGTTTTCCATCCTTTGTCATAACCAGGGTAACTTTTGAAATACCCAAATATTTTCATGTCCTCATTCTTTCATTTCTTTAAGTATACTGAGCATAATTATATTTTGCATAGGATCCATATGAAAGTCATGATAAAAGTAGATTACAGACACCAGCTAGCACCCCAGGAATCTGATGATAATAATAGCTAAGGACTTAACTATTTTAACCTAAATGCTAGCACATATTTGAACAAGGCAGAGAGAGTGAATTTGGGCTGCCAAGGCTCTTGTGCATTTGGAATCGTTCTGTTGCCAGAAATTAAAGTATCAGAATATATGCATGCAGACGAAGTCCTTCCACCTGTGTGACTTTGGTCTGAACATGTACCCAGCACACAGTGGTTGCTCTGCGGATACCTGTGTGATGCACATAAACAGTGGGGATTCCAGAGTAGAAGGTCAAATCTGAAGCCATCTACTTCTACCTTTTCACTGTAACACAAGACCAATGGATGTCTGGAGATTCAGTCCAGCTCTCAGCTAAAGAAAATGGTGTATACTTTGCTTGTTATGAACAGAGAGTTCTTTCTGAAATGAGTGTCCATTTATATTCTGCTCACGCTGGCTCTGTTGACTCTGGGAGAAAGTGGATGAAGACAAATACCTTGGCAGAAGAGAGAAAGATGCGTTTGCAGAAAAGAGGAACTCCAGAGGCTCAATGCTTTCCCATTAGGCAGTCAATTACTGTGAGCACGCTGCACTGGCCCAGAGCCTTCCAAGTGTGTGCTGTGCTGAAGGGATCTGAGATCGGGGGCCAAACTGCCCTCAGAGAAGTTTTTGATCTATTCTGAGCCACTTAAGACAAGCATGCCAAAAAAACCCCAAAAAAAACCCAAAAAAAACCCCAACCCACATCAATAATTTAGTACCATTTTAGGTGAATTCCACTATGCTGGGTTTTGAAAGTAGAAACTGCAAAATGGACGTATTTGGAATTGTGGAATACAATTCTTAGAAGTGTGGATTTACATGTGGTATAAATTTCTATTGCACATTTAAAAATTTAGTTGTGCTCCTTTTCAGAGATAAATATGCCATCTTGCAAGTGTGTTTAGTGCAGAGGTATACAGATGTAAAAATCAATGAAAATTCAATTTTAAAAGAAGAAATATCTTTTATGCATATAAAGTGCTTTAAGTCCACCTGTGTATGGTCAATTAATTTATGACAAAGGGGTCAAGAACATACAATAAGGTAGGGACCCTCTATTCCATAATCAGTGTTGAGAAAACTGGTCAGCCACATGCAAAAGAACGAAACTGGACCCCTATCTTACACCATACACAAACATTAACTCAAATGGATTAAAGACCTGAAACCATAAAACTCCCAGAGGAAAACACACATGGGAAGCTCCTTGACATCAGACTTGGTGACGATTCTTCTGGATCTGACTCCAAAAGCAAAGGAAACAAAAGCAAAAGATAAATAATTGGGACTACATTAACTAAAAATTTTCTGCACAGTAAAGGGCACAATCAACAAAATGAAAGGGTAACCTACTGAATGGCAGAAAATATATGCAAATCAAACATTTCATGATGGGTTAATATCCAAAACATATAAAGAACTCATACAACTCAATAGAAAAACCCAAACAATCCAATTAAAACATGGGCAGAGGATCTGAATGGACCTTTTTCCTAAGAAGATATACAGATGGCCTACAGGGACATGAAAAGATATTCAACATCACTAATCATCAGGGAAGTGTAAATCAAACCACAATTAGATAACACCACATACCTGTCAGAATGGCCATCATCATTAAGTCTACAAACAATAAATGCTGGAGAGGGTGCAGAGAAAAGGAAACCCTCCTACACTGTTGGTGGGAAGGTACATTGGTGCAGCCACTATGGAGAACAGTATGGAAGTTCCTTCAAAAACTGAAAAAAGAGCTACCATATGACCCAGCAATCCCATTCCTGGGCATATATCTAGAGAAATAGCTAATTCAAAAAGACACATGCACCCCAATGTTCACTGCAGCACTATTTACAATAGCCAAGGTATGGAAGCAAATGAAATATCCATCAACAGATGAATGGATACAGAAGATGTGGTACATATATACAATGGAAAAAAGAATGAAATGATGTCATTTGCAGGAACATGGATGGACCTAGAGATCATCATACTAGTAAAGTAAGTCAGACAGAGAAAGACAAATATCATATGATATCACTTATAGGTGTCATCTAAAAAAATGATACAAATGAACTTATTTACAAAAGAGAAATAGACTCACAGACATAGAAAACAAACTTGTTACCGAAGGGGAAAGGTGGGAGGGATAAATTAGGAGTTTGGGATTAACAGATACACACTACTATATACAAAATAGATAATCAACAAGGACCTCCTGTATAGCACAGGGAACTCTCCTGAATATTCTGTAGTAACCTATATGGAAAATAATCTGAAAAAGAATAGATACATGTATATGTGTAACTGAATCACTTTGCTGTACACCTGAAACTAACACAACACTGTTAATCAACTCTACTCCAATATAAAATAAAAACTAAATTAAAAAATAATGATAAAGGTAAAAAAAACCACCTCATAGATACAGGGAACACATCAGTGGTTGCCAAAGGTGGGGTCTGGGAGGGGGATGAATTGGTTGAAGGGGGTCAAAAGGTCCAAATTTCTAGTTATAAAATATATAAGTCATGGGGATGTAATGTACAGCATGGCGACTATAGTTAATAATACCATTAGCATATTTGAAAGCTGCTAAGAGAGGAGTTCTTAAAATTCCTCATCACCAGAAAAAAAATGTGTAACTATGTATGCGGATGGATGTTAACTCGACTTACTGTGGTGATCATTTTGAAAAATATAGACTCATTACGTTGTACACCTGAAACTAATATACTGTCAATTATACCTCAACAAAATCTGCGAAAAAAGCAGCTTACATATATATGCATAAATTTACTTGGTGACAGAGCAAGACACACATATATACACACACAGGATGAGAGTGAAGAAAACATATCAGAAGGAAACTCTCCTCACAGTCCTGAGAAAACAACAAACACATTAGATACAATATTTGTGGCTTTTTTTTTTTTTTTTTTTTTTTGCAAAAGAAAATAACAAATTCCACAATTTCCCAGTGGGAAATACAGTCATCTGTTAGGAAATTAGGTTCATACCAGAACAAGTGATCAAATGATTAGATACAGCATATTGGAATCTTTTGAGTGTTCAAGCCCTAATAAAGTTAGACACCAGAAGTATGTAAATCACTTCACTAACAAATGCAGGATGATTTATTTTGTATTGTGTATGCTTGGAGCTGAGTGCCTAATCATTCCATGATTAATAATCACCATGATTTTTGCAGGTGAAGTAATCAAGCACAATATATATTCTCAAATGGAACTATAGTCAATTGCCGACAGTCCATAAAAAGTTGACACCCATATAAACATTACCTTGAGGAATGTCCTTTGATGTTGCACTCTTCTGGTTACTTGCCATACGAGAGAGCATTTTACTTGCACAGTTTCTAGCTGTTCTGAGAAAGCATTTTCAGTCTAGGTGATGTGTATTCATTGCTAATATGCTATGCAAACCAAGGGTCAAGACCAAGATGACTGAGCAAGGCTGCCGTGCGGCTCCAACACTGTGTTTTCCCTCGGCTGCGATGCAGACTGCTCTGAAAGCACACCACCAAGGCTCTTCTAAAATGGGTCACGGACGACTTATCAGTTTTACCGTCTACAGAGAAACATTCAATCATTTCATTTCTTGAGGTTTCTATAGCATGTTCTACCTTTGACAATCTCTGGATTCTTGAATCACCATGATGCCTCTGCAGCGATCACTATCATATCCTCCTGTCCGCCCTTCTCGATTCTTCACGATTCTGTATCCTCATGTCTCCATCCTCCTCTGCCTATGTAGCCACCACGCTCATTTCCTCCTGTCCGTCCTTCTGGATTCTTCAGAATTCTATATCCTTATGTCACCATTCTCCTCTGCCTCTGCCCACAACATCAGTAGATGTTGACGCTCAACCTTCCATTGCTCTATCTTATGTATCAGGTTTATGTTTCTCTAGGGAAAGTTCTTTCCCTCCATGGTTTCCATGGGCATTTCTATGCTGAAGTTCAGCCCTACCTGGGTCTATGTGTCCACCTGCCAAGCAGACATCCATCACCATCTGATAAACCAAAGTCAGCTCCAAATCCGTCCACGTGTCTGCATTCAACTTTTCTTCTCCCACAGGTAATGTGTCACCTTTAATGAGTCTCCACTCAGGGAGCAATGAAAAAAGATTACCTCCTAAATCCTCGGGAAGTGAATGCATCCTTCAGTCTTTTACAGTGTCCTGTCAGCTTCCTTTATGAATCTCTCTCAAGTGTACCCTTTCAGTCCCATCACGAGGTACCTCTTAGTCAAGGACGCCATCATTATTTTTGAGGATTCCTGAGATCATCTTGTTATTGGTTTCCCCACCTCCAGACTCTCTCATAAAGAACTAAACATGATCATCTGTTCAAAACTCTTCTGTGTTGCCTGGTTTCCCTAAGAAAATAATCCACATGATTGAACATGGGGTTTATCGAACGCTACGTGTTTCCAACCACGGTTTTCTAGACTCGTGGATTAATTTCCCACTTGCTGCTATAACAAGTCACCACAGTCTTGGTGTCTTAACACCAGTGTATTATCTTAGAGTGATGCAGTTTGGCCGTCGGACACAGGCCTCACTGAGCCCAAAAGCGGGGATTTGCCAGAACTCAAAGAGATTGCTTTCTGGAGTTACCACGGGAGAGTATGTTTTCTTGGCTTTTGCAGCATCTAGAAGCCACCCCCGTTCCTGGGTGCGTGCCCCCCTTCAGCTTTCATGCCTGGGATTACATTCTACTCCCTGGATAATCCAGGGTAGTCTTTCCAGCTGATCATCAACCCTAATTCCACCTGCAACCGTGTTTCTCCTTTGCTCTGTGACACGGCACAACCCTGGCTCTAGAGACGAGGATGTGTATATCTTGAGGGGTTGTTTCTGTCTGGTACACATCATGGTCTTTACTCCAGTAAAAGCAAACCCCCGACAACTGACCACTTTCACCCCACCTCAGAAGTGCTCACATCTGTTTTCTTTTCACCATGCCCTTTCCTGGCTACACACACATCTTACAATGATGCTTATTAATTCTGGTTCATTCGTCAGATCCCACTCAAGGTGTCAAGTTTTTGAAGTTCCCTCCCCTGTGATCACTTCTCTATGGTCATCCTTTAGAGTCCTCTTGGGTTCCCATCTGGGGAAATGTTTCTTACTGGGGGAAATCCGGAGGAAAATTCCTAATAATGGTCTCAAGGCTCCTGAGAACACCACCTAAGCCATTTTCATGCTATATGCAGCTGATGAGACTCTGTGACTGTCATTCTCCAAACAAGGTGATAGACAGTGTATGTGCAGAAGGGAGAACATGTAAGGTATACAAACCTCACCTGAAAAGCATCTTTGTTTTTGTTTACATGTCTGCTACAGTGCAGGTACAAACCTGCCCCTCAGTGTCTCAAAGGCAGTAAGATAATTACAGTCAGATACCAGTATGGTCCCACTAGGACCTCCCAGAGAAGAGCGGTATAACGCCTAAGAACACCTCTCCCGTGGTATGTTAAACTAGTTGGCACACACGAAGGACAATTTTCTTTTGTCTACTTTCATGAAATATCAGACACTTGAGGTCTGGGGTCTGGAGTGATTTGAAAGTTTAGAGTACCCTTCTCTAGCCATCGAGTGGAGAAGTGCCAAGATCTGGTGAATATTGGCGATGCACTTCATAGGCTAACTGAAGTGCTGTTTCAAACTGGATGCTATTAAAAATGAAAGTGCGTCTGGGAGAACAAGTTCCTATTTTGGTAGATCCTGAAGCAAACATTTTGTTCAGTAGCTTATTATTAATTTTAATATTTTCAGAACTTCCTCCTGAATGCTTAAGATTCTAGTCTGTATTCTGGGCACCGTTTTATCCCCGGAAACTGAACAGTTTTTGCTTTGCAGGAGGCATAAAAGTATTTGTTGAAAAGAAGGAAGCGGGGGGTGTGTGGAGAGAGGGATAAAAGAAGGGAGGTAAGATTGAAGAGAGAAATACATACATCCGGGGCAAAGAGGAAAGAAGGACTCTGACTCAATCTATTCTGCCCAAACGTGAAAAATGGATTTTGAAAATGCACTGTTTTAAAACACAAGAGTGCTTGGATGAACGGGGTGGGTTCTCAACTGGGGGCACTGCACTCTTGCTTGTCTACCCAGGTCGCTTGGCAATGCCTGGGAATGTTTTTCACCGTCACCACGGGGGATGGAGGGACTGGCCCCCAGCATCTAATGGGTAGAGGCCAAGGATGCTTTTTACCATCCTACAGTGCAAAGGACAGCCCTCCCCAGAGAATGATCTGGTCCCAAGTGTCAACAGGGTCAATACTGGGAAACCCTGGAGTAAGAACAAATTTTTGGTGAAGGCTGAACCGTTTTCTTTGGTGATTTGAGGCTTAGAGTGTATATTTAAAGCACATTGTAGACATCAGGCTCGATCCAAATACTATAATCAACTGCTTCTTGCAGTATAGCTGTTTTCATTTCTGCAAAGTGTCAATTAGACAGAATATTTACTTACTAGGAATGCGCGTATCATGTTTCTACAGCGTGAGCTGATTTTTGTTATTGCTGTAGCTATTTAAACAAGATGTCAATGAGACATAATACCGAGTTTCTAGGTATAAACGAATACTTAGTTTCCAGTAATGAATGTGCTAAATATGTTTCACAGAGAACAAACATAAATGTAAAAACCTTGAGGCTATGTGGTATAAGGCTGGTTTTAAAATATTTCTATTTGTCTCTCCTCCCTACACTCAGCCTCATAAAACTCATTCTGAAAATGAACCAGATTGTATGAGGCACCACCTGTGAACGTGAGAGGCAACTCCCTGAGGTGCTTGGCTACACCCGCTTTTGTTCATTTAAAAATCTGCAAGTCAGGCAGAACTTTCAGGACCCAAAGGAAACATGAGTAAGTCCACCTGTCCATCAAGCATGTGGTTGCTTCTCTCTTTCCTGTGTCCAACTGTGCTGCATTTTTGCTGTGTCAATATTGCCACACCACCTTCTGCCCTTAGCTTGTGAGACTTCCTCCTTTTTCCTGTGTCCAAACAGGATTAAACCTCCCAGCATGTGTGGAGGTGGCCCAGAGTTTCCATTTTGCCTGTTTGTCTTCATTTCATTTCGTTTTGTTTGTCTGACCTTTTCAAGGCAGCTGAGAATGGCAGCGGTCTCGATTTCCAGTCCCCACACCTCTTCAGGTAGATACGATCCTCTGGCTTGTCTCTGTTCCTTGGAATCAATACCAAGGAAGCATTTGGCCCAGGTCCCTGACAAGCAATTGCTGCAACAGGGGGATTTTTATTTTTTCCTGATAAAATAATGTTTACATACGTTGATATGTCTAACTTGAGAATAACAGGGTTTTTTTCTTTAATTTCCTACTTTATTATTTTTTTTCCAGGTGAACATAATTGAACATATGCTGAGATTTGGTCCATGATGCTTCAGGTCTACAGAGGGAACTCAACTGACAGTTTCCATGAACAGGGCTCCTGACTTGGCATGCTGAAAGCTGCCATTGTTTTTATTTGTTTGAAATTTAGGCCCCTCCTTCAGTTTTGTGTGCTTCTTTTTGTGGTCTGCTTTCCAAGGAATACACCAAAAATAAATGGGTCTAGATAATCAAATCAACGACAGAAAAAAAAAAAAAGGCTCTTGGAAACAATGCATGCATATTTCTTAAACTTGGTTCAAATTAAAGCCAAGCAGTGTTCACATTGAGGATGATTTGGGTAGGGAGACATTACTTTATATTTAAGTTTCTATACAGAATTGGACACGCTGGGAAGGAGACAGTCCTAATTTTCTTTAATCTCATTAGATGCTGCTCCTTACTGGAATAGTAAGAACATGAGGGGGTCATCTCGTATCAACAGAACATGAACACACAAGTCAGAAGTGATTAACAAGGTAAGCTTTGCACCAGTGTTTGGGTTTAAAGAAGACACAGGGACATGAGTAAGACACAACTGTGATTTAGAAGATCATCAAGCCTTGAGGGGGGCACCTATGCCTCCCCACCCCGAAACTGAACACCACCTGTCCCATTTCCAAATGTGCACTTTGCTATGTGCTTGGAGGAAGGAGTCGGTTGACCAAGGGACTTGGAACAGCACCATTAAGGAAGAGAAAGACAGAGCCTAGATCCCACAGGGCGAAGTCGAAATTAACTTTAGAGTCGAGAAGAGGAAGAACAGCCAGGACGTGGAAGCAACCTAGGTGTCCATCGACAGACGAATGGAGAAAGAAGATGTGGTGCATATACGCAATGGGGTACTACTCAGCCCTAAAAAAGAATGAACTAATGCCATTGGCAGCAACATGGATGGACCTAGAGATGATCACACTACGTGAAGTCGGTCAGACAGAGAAAGACAAATATCATGTGATGTCACTTCTATGTGGCATCTAAAATATGGCACAAATGATCTATCTATGCAAAAGAGACAGACTCACAGACACAGAGAACAGACGTGGATGCCACGGGGAGGGGAGAGGGATGGACTGGGAGTTTGGGGTTAGTAGACGCAAACTATTACATTTAGAATGGATAAACAACAAGGTCCTACTGTACAGCACAGGGAACTATATCCCGTCTCCTGGGATAAACTGTAATGGAAAAGAATATAAAAAAGAATGCATATATGTGTATAAATCAGTCACTCTGCTGTACAGAAGAAATCAGGAAAACACTGTAAATCAACTATACTTCAATTAAAAAAAAGAAAAGAAAAAGAGGAAGAATGTTTCCGGAAACGGAACAGCTTTTGCAAAGGCTATGTTGTGAAGTCAGACTGCGTCATCAGGGGATGATAAGAATTGCATGTCGTGATGAAAATGCAAATCTCCATTTGAAAGTGTACATTCATTTGTACGTTAAACACTTTGCAAATATCAGTGCTTAATGATTTCTCCAATGCAGACAAACTCTAAAGTATGGTCTTAGCGTCAATTTAAGGTAATTGGAGCAAAACAAATCACACGGGGCTTAGTGTTGCCTTACAAGTTTATGTCCTCAGGGGTTTCTGAATTTCTGTGGACTGTAGTCAGGTTGTTTACCAAGAAACCAAGTAAACAACATGATATAGATGCTAGAAAATCCAAGAATCAAAATCATGATGCACATGCCTGATGACTGTTGTTTTCCTTGGGCTTTCCTACTTGTTTGCGACCTCTTTCTTTTTTCTCTTTAGGTCCTGTGACAGATTAATTAGGATGTTGTTGCCTTTACTCCTAGAGCTTGTGAGTAGCACGGGCAAAAAAAAAAAAAATCAGGAAAGAAGTACAAACTTCCAGCTGCAAAATAAATGCATCACCGTGACATGAAATGCACAGTGTGGGGAATATAGCCAATAATTACATAATATCTTTGTGTAGTGACAGAGTGTAACTAGACTTACAGTGATACAAAAAGAGGTATTATCTTGAGTATTTTTACAGATACAACAAAATGGTGACAAATCAACTCAAGTTGTGATGTTCACCAATACAAAAGATGCGCAAGCTAGGATGCCGTGTAAATCAGAAATACGAATGCGGAAGAATAAAGGGTATTAGCTTCCTCGAGTATGGGGTGAAAAAATCTACCTAAAGTTAGGATGATTTCAGTTCTGAGCAACGTTCATGCAAAGACGGGTATAAAAGGACTTCTGGGCTCCCCTGGTGGTGCAGTGGTTGAGAGTCCGCCTGCCGATGCAGGGGACATGGGTTCGTGCCCCGGTCTGGGAAGATCCCACGTGCCGCGGAGCGGCTGGGCCCGTGAGCCATGGCTGCTGAGCCTGAGCATCCGGAGCCTGTGCCCCGCAACGGGAGAGGCCACAACAGTGAGAGGTCCGCGTACAGAAAAAAAAAAAAAAAAAAAAAAGGACTTTAAGTCTACTTCTTTAAGTCTACTACAATGAATACATTTGGATCAATTCTACTTAAACACCCCTTCTTATAACAAAATGTTGGCTATACCTCACCCTTGATGTTTATATACCTAATGTTGTGTGTGTGTGTGTATACAGCCCCATGTGTAACTACTTGCATGTTTGTTTTTATTAATAAGGGGGACTAATGATTAATTTTAATTTTTAGGGTTATCTGTATCCAAGAACATCACCGTAGCTTTTCAGTGTTTTTGTCCCTTATATTTGTTTCAAGGGACACCAAATGTACCACAGAATTGCTATACTTGTTCCTGAGTTAATTAGCAGATGCAAATCTGTGACTTCCTGTTACCAAATCAATGCAAGAAAGAGTCTATTTTACGGGGCTCTTGGTGCCATACATACTGAAACTTAAGGCAACCGGAGCTTTTGCAAAAAGAGCCCTAAAAAACCACATTATTTAGGGTGTGTGTGAGGGTCTGGGTCTTATCGTGATTACAACTAGACTTTGTAAAACACATATCAAAAGTGTGTTTGTAACACATCCATAATTTTATTACAACTGCTTCTTGTCGATTAGCCATCCTAAAGCACCAAGCCAAAAAGCAAAATGTTACAACTCAAATGTTTCGGTGTTATAAAACGAAAGTCTACGCAATATACACATTGGAAATATTTGTCTTTCCATATTGGGTTCAACAGAAAAATGGGGATGCTTAAAAAAACAACAACAACAAAAGAGGATGTTTCCCTGAAAGATACTTTAACACAGGGTTAAATCGAAAAATAACACTGATTTCATGGGAAATATCATTGCTATATTTGATACCACATTCCTGGTATTTCACAATGCTAACAAACCCACTGGATTCACTGAACAGTACATTTTTTTTTCCCTCTCTCAAATCCTAGTTATAAAGGTATTTAGTACACCCTACACTTCCTTCCGGTATGAAACATTAAGGGACTGACAGCTAACATTGGTAAAGAATTCTATATTTTACTTCAAATCCAAAGGAGTGCTTGACACCAATTATGGAAGACAGCATAGATATTAAACAAAATATTAATAAACACTAGGCATGAATGAAATGCATGGTTAAATATCATCCCAAATTATGGATCAAAATTTCAAAACATTCAACTGCAGTATACTTTAACTATGCGTCCACTGCAAATATAGTCACATTTTCCAGTTCGGCATCTTAAAATCATTGGATTATACTCCAAGGGGTAAAACACATATTACAAACTAGAGTAAGGAATTTGGTGTGTGGATTCACAATATTTTAAGGAGTAAATATGTATTTCAATATCTCATGGTGCATGTTCGGGTCCATTAGAATGTTGTGAAAATCATGATGCAAAGACAAGCCATCACGTTCAGAATGAGCCATATCCATAAGACGTGATTACCTAGAAAAGAATCAAACTCTCCTTTACGTGACCTGATGATTCAGACTTGAAATCATCTCAACGTGGCAGTTCTCAGGTTCCAACATTTTTATTCAGTCTCTCGAGGAGATGATTTTCAAAGGGCCTATGTTAAGAGGTCACCTCCGGTGAGCATTTTCAGTTAATTCAGTTTTCAGGTATCCTCATTTCCATACTTCACGATGAAAGTCCTCCCCCAAAGAACTAACAGAAATTACTAAGTCCCATTCGCTTGATTGACTGCCACTCCAAAGGAGAGTCGTTTCTCTTCGGCACGAGATCGTTTAGGGTGCTCCAGGGGCCACAAGTTCAAGAGGAATTCATGGGACTCCCGTGGCTATCCTGATTGGAGCTGTAATTAATATAGAAACGCGATGATAACTATTCCACACGGGCCACGCATCTTTTCATCCTTACAGTCTGCCTTTGTTCTGAGCCTCTGAACGTCAGATTTTGCTTTTCCTCAGTGCCTGAAGGGAGAGGGGGCAGAGGGTGGAGGAGGGCATAGTACCGATGCATAAAGCTGGCAGCACCTAAGGCCATGGTACGTGATCCTGCCTCTGCCAAGATGGAATTCATTTTCCTTCAGAGCTGGGTCCAAAGTTCCGGGGTTAATACCCGTTCACCCTCATCCTGTTTTATCAACAGGCCATGTTTGGGGGAAACATGGATGTCAAAGAGAAACTGTGTTTTTTGGCCTCACCCTGAGCCAATCTTTCAACATTACAGCATCCTGAAGGATGAGTTAATTGAAGTGCTGAATTCCCCACTGGGTTTGAGACTTCCCGCTTTTTTGTTGTTGTGGAACGTGATTTTGTTGTGAGGTCCATGGGTGTTACTGTGATTGAGGTTTGGGTGAGATTTGACAAGTCCCTTTGAAAATGTGCCTTGGATTTACACGTGGTAGGGGACACCTACAATGTGTGAAAGTTTTATACAGCTGAAAGTGAGAATCATACTATCTCTAAATTTAACTCATCATGGGTATGAATACATGGGTGCTGACCACCTGCAACATGCTGGCCAGGAGTCTGGACGTCCCACCCTCCTCCTGGGCGTGTTTCTAGCCCAGTTTATGATATCTGTAGCCCTGATAGAAGAGCCATTCTTGACACCTGGGCATTAGGACCTCAGCACGCTCATTATTCCAAGCAAACACATCAAGACACCATGTCTGGCTGAGTGCAACCCTCCCTGGTTCATTTACGTCGCTCAGATGTGGAATCACTTGCCCGTCTTGGAAATCTGCTTCCACGCTCTGTGTGCACATCCTTTGGCCCTGGATAGGGAAAAGGTCCGTGCTCCAATCCTTTCCCCAATGCTCCTTCCTCACGGGAGCCGGATCTGCTCTTCCTTCCACAGCTGCCTCCTTAACAGGAAATTCCGATTTATCGCAAGAGCAACTCTTTCACAGGTTGCTCTGAGAATTACAGGCTCTACCGGTGAAGGACTTAGCATGGTGGGTGGAATGTAGTAAGTATACAATAAACACTGGCAATTACCATGGGATACAATCGTCCTGAAGTTCTAATTAATATTCATGAATTCCTGATATTAGTCATATAATCTGTTCTTATATAATCGTAAGTCATATGTTCATAAGGATATGTAATCATATACTCCTAAGAATATATAATCTTTTAAAAAAATTGTATTCATTTATTTATTTTTGGCTGTGTTGGGTCTTCGTTGCTGCACGTGAGCTTTCTCTAGTTGCGGTGAGCGGGGGGCTACTCTTTGTTGCGGTGCGCGGGCTTCTCATTGCGGTGGCTTCTCTTGTTGTGGCGCACGGGCTCTAGGCGCGTGGGCTCAGTAGTTGTGGCTCACGGGCTCTAGAGCGCAGGCTCAGTAGTTGTGGCGCACGGGCTTAGCTGCTCTGCGGCATGTGGGATCTTCCCAGACCAGGGCTCGAACCTGTGTCCCCTGCATGGGCGGGCGGATTCTTAACCAGTGTGCCACCAGGGAAGTCCCTATATAATCTTATATAATCATATAATCTCAGTATAAAACATCCCATATAAAATATTTCAGTCATATATTCATAAGAATATATAGTCATATTCATAAGAATATGTAACTATGCATTCATAAGAATATATAATCTTATGTAATCACATAATCTCAGTATAAACCATTTCCATATAAAATTTTCCAAAAGGTGCTTAGCAACTACACCCCAATGAAAATAATTTATTTTAATTCCCTCCCCCCCCAAAAAAATACTACCAACAAATATTATGTTTAATGATTTGAGTAAGTCAAAATGCAGTGGTGAATATTTTTAAATACATACATATGTTAAGAAAGAAGAAAAAAAGAAGGTGCTTAGGAATTTTGGGATTCGAAAACGTTGAAAAGTGCCTTATTTACATCCAGCATTCAGTACCCACTGTTCTGTGCTGTGTTCTGCTCTGTTCCTTACTGATGATTTGCTGTCTTTGCTGAAGGGGTGAGTAAATGATGGACAAATGATATAATTCTATAACCAAGCCCTATGGGAAGACTTCTTTCAGCCCCATGAAGCAGCTCTGGGTACTTCATGACACGGGCTACCTTCTACATCCTTCCCTTATTATGTGTATTGTGTTATCACTGCAGGAAGTGGGGAGGGAAAGAACCTAATCTCTTTAATGTATATTAAAAAAAACAAAAAACCTTTTAGAAAAGAAGGAGACGTTCCCAGTTTCTTACCTATGAGAATATAAACAGACACCTCACTGAGTGAGATTGGAGATAATTTTTACAACCCAGTGTTCTATCTCTGTGTAGACAAGAGTTAACCAGGGCAGTTCTGAGACTGCCGGCCTTAGAAAGTTCTACAGGCAAGGCTGGTCCTTGGCTGCCACCTGGGAACTTGAGTTGCCGGTGGGTTCCCACCATCCCTTAACTGATAAAGGTGACTCACTTTGCCTGAATCCTTTGTACAACAACATGGGCTCAAAGCCAGCTTTCCTTCTGGGAGTCAGCTATTTTGGTACATACTAAGCAGAGGGTATGTACGTGACCAGCCCCCAATAAAAACCTCAGGCACTGATTTCTAATGAGCTTGCCTGTTGGACAGTCACGTGTGTGCTCTCAAAATGTGATACTGGAGGGATTAAGCATGGCCATTGGGATCGGACTCTAGGAAACTTGCACCTGGTGTTCTCTAGATTTCAGGAACGTCTTCTCCCTTTGCTGAGTTTGCTTTGTATCCTTTTGCTGTGATAAATCATAGACTATATATGCTGAATCTTCCTAGCACATGATCCAACCAAGGGGCGGTCTTGGAAACCCCTGCCACAACTCCCCTTTGAAATATGAACTCATATTTTGAGGCAGGGACATCTCTCCCCGATGGTCACTGTATATGTGTTATCTCTTCACTTCCAAATCTTCTCCCATAACACAAGTTCCAGTAAACTTTGCCCAGAAAGTCCTAATCAAGTTGAAACATGGAGATCCTCTACAGTCTAGTATTTGTTTTATGTGTACTTGAAATGATGTGTATTTTCTAATTGATGGGCATTTTCTAATTGAGGGGCATAGGTTTCTATTGGGTTGGCCATAACGACCATTCCAGTTTCTCCGTAAGATGTTACAGAAAACCTGAATGGACTCTTGGGCCAACCCAATATATATATACACATTAAATCAAACGCATTGCTTCTTTCAAAGCCTGAATTGATGTCTTTATTTCTTTTCTTAAATTATTGATCTGACATGACAAAAAGTGGTGTGCTAAATCTGAAAAGATGACTTTAATTTTTCCAGGTCTTCATATTAATTTTGCCAATTCCTGCGTCATCTATTTTAAGGTCCTTCAACATGAGATGGTTCGATGCATAGACTGCGTGAGAGGACACTGCATGAGAAAATGCACCCTCACTTCCATGGTTCCCTGACATGCGGGGTTATAGCAGCTTGCCTCTACAAAGGTGGCAAAAAAAACAATGACACTCCAGAAAAACAAACATGCAAATCTGATGCTTGAAAAACTCTCTTTCGCATTCATGTGTAATCACGTGCGAGCTACCCTGTCTATGTTTCCCCTACCCACCTTTCCTGTCATCTTCTGGTTGGAATCAGGGCCCTAGTTTCAGTCTACACACCAGGAGAAGGGGTGACAGAAAGACAAACTTCAGGAGGTAGGAACCATGGATTGGGGGCTACGAACAATGTGGATTCTGACTGCACGAAACGCATATAAAGGTACCTGTTATAATTATTGGCATGTTAGCTAGGTATAAAAATCATTTCATTATAACAGTGATTTTATAAAACAAAACGACAATTACCATAGTAAGACAAAAAAGGTGAAAAATAGATGATGTATGTTGGGCAACTTAAAATTCAACTTCAGTAACTGCAGTGTTTTATCACAGAATAAGATCTACTGTCTTGGGTAAAAACACAGGCATGGCTCTCTCTTGGAATGAGCTTATTGGTTTTTGGTTATTTCCCCCCCCCCCCCAACAAAATTAACAGTATTTCTTTTACTTATTTCTTATTCACATCTAAGAAAT
This sequence comes from Inia geoffrensis, assembly GCA_036417435.1. Taxonomy (NCBI): domain Eukaryota; kingdom Metazoa; phylum Chordata; class Mammalia; order Artiodactyla; family Iniidae; genus Inia; species Inia geoffrensis. Next base: position 3,241,619 of record CM070921.1, read on the forward strand.
CATCAATCCACTTTGAGTCAATTCTACACTCTGACATATTCTCAAGTTTCCAGATTCTCGACATTTATAATACATATCATGGTGTTATTTATGTTGTGTGAATTTAAAAAAAACAAAAACAACACTGTTTCAATACATGTCACACACGAAAAAGAAAACTGTGAAGTGTTGATTACAGAATAGATTGAATCCAAAATAGGGTTTAATGAGTCAAAAAATTCAAACAACCCATTTGAAAGTTAATTATGGTGCCAAAAGCCTGTCTTCAGGCTCCTTTTATTAAATCTGTGTTTTGCTTTTTTTTTTTTGCCCTACGCGGGCCTCTCACTGCTGTGGCCTCTCCCGTTGCGGAGCGCAGGCTCCGGACGCGCAGGCTCAGAGGCCATGGCTCACGGGCCCAGCCACTCCGCGGCACGTGGGATCTTCCCGGACCGGGGCACGAACCCGCACCCCCTGCATCGGCAGGCGGACTCTCAACCACTGCGCCACCAGGGAAGCCCTGTGTTTTGCTTTATGATGGAAAAGTACAGGGCCCTTGAGGCATTCTTTGCAAAGTAATTACTTCTAAAGGGAAAAACTTGAACAATGTTGCAGTGACATGATTTGAATATCATACACATGCTTTCACCCTACTTTGCTTCCCCTTTGACATTTTTATCACATATGAAAGAAAAATGGATTTATCAGACTAGTGGAAAGAATTAGACTCAGATTATCAAAAAAAATTGATGGCGGTTATTGTAGCATTGTGAGAAGTGATAAACCCCTATTTCCAGCAACAACGAGGATATACCTGCAAAAAGTTGCTCTTTCTCTATCGGGCTGAAGTGAGATGTGACCAAGATGTTGATACCTACGTACTGCCTGAAATTTTATGTAGATGAGAGAGGGTTGTAAGTAAGGAATGTAATGGTTTGTAAGCAAGGAAGTAGGAATGCTATGGTTTGGAGAATTGGGTCAACAATCTTTCCTTCACGTGTGATAATTCTACCAAGGCAAGGGTTCCGTGGCTGATACAGAGCAGACCTCGAAAAAGAGTTAGCCAGTTCATTTGTTTTGTAGGAGCTCTACGATATAACTAGTGTCAACACTGACCAAGATTCCGTATGATAATCCCTAAGCTCCTCGTGTTCTGTACCTGTCTCAGCCCGTATACGAGATGTTTTCTCCAAAGTTTTCATTTAAAAAGTATAGTTCTGTTTCCAAAGCAACTGAACCAAATCATCTTACCTAGCCGGTCTTGGGTGCCCCAAATCTCTGCCCTACATATAATTAGGAATCCAGGTAGGGGTGATGTATGCCCTTGCTTTCAATACAGGCAGGAAGATTTAACTTAGGAACCCCAAACAACTTGTAAACAAATGTAACAAAGAGTAGTATTTCATGAGCTGTGCTGGGATGGGTAGAGTCCGGAACTCTGTGTGTAAGAAAGAGAGTGGGTAGGGGGTGTGTCTGCAAGAGGGAACACAGTGAAAGAAGGAAGGTGAAGCTCGGGAAATTCATGAAAACAGAGAGAGAGAGAGAGAGAGAGAGAGAGAGGGAGAGAGGGAGAGAGAGAGAGAGGGAGAGAGAGAGAGGGAGAGAGAGAGAGAGAGGAGAGAGAGAGAGAGAGGAGAGAGAGAGAGAGAGGGAGAGAGAGAGAGAGAGAGGGAGAGAGAGGGGGGGGAGAGAGAGAGAGAGAGAGAGAGAGGGAGAGAGAGAGAGCGTGATCACTGGGGCAAGCGAAGTACTCCCTACTCAGACTTGTGCAGTGCTCTAAGTCGAGCTTTGACCAATGCAGCCGCATTCTGTATGATCAGGTGTGATATTTCTTCTACTATTAGTTCTGACATCTCTTCCCACAACGGGTAGCGTCTTAAGGCCAGTGGCCAACTGGGGCACAGGTGTAAATCTATCTCTATACACACTTCAATTTATTGTGCTGAGAATGAGCTGTGAAGTAGAAAATCGTTGCAGCGTTGCAGTTACAAACAATAGGCGATGCCCCCCTGCCACCCCAAGTGCTGAACTGTAATGGATGGTCAAAGAGCTGCCTGGCCTATGCCTGCTGTTTAGACAACGCGCAGAAACATACAGGTGCAGATGGGAAATGTCCTCCAAGGTATTTTGTTAAGGGGAAAGTAAGTTGCAGGGCAATAGGTACAGTGGGAAGAGATGAGAGTGGATTATGCAGATGAGATTGAAGGAGGACTTTTACTTTTCTGGTTTAAACGTGTTACAAGCAGGACACTGTTTGGTACTGGTTTTCAATAAAGAAGCATGCTGGGGAACCAGGTGACAGTGTGACATACCATCCAGAGTTTTTCAGGGAAACCATTGGGTAGCAGCACAAACAAAGACCAGATTTACAGATCAGGAAAATAAGCCAAGACCTGCACGCTAAGGTCTAAGCAGCACGATTACCTGTGAAAACAGGAGACTCTGAATCTTCTAACATGACACGAAAATGTCCAGGATGCAATGTAACAGTCGCTCGCTACAGCAATAACCTGGAAACCACAGCTGGAAGGAGGGAAAGACGATCCTGAGACACCAACACTGAGAAGGAATCGTCAGACAAGAATTTTAAAGCACCAAACATACGAATTCTTCAGCAGGCAATTATATTCTACCAACAAATTAAAAAATATATATATATATATATAAAATCTAAGCAAAAATCAGAAGGTATTTAAAAAAGAACCAGACGTAAATTACAGAAATCAAAAATACAATAGTTGAAATAAAAGAAGGGAGGATGAACTAAAGGCTTTATCATAGAGAAGGAAACTTAAAGACATTTGCCCCAGTAAAGGGAGATGACGGACTATGGAATTTCAGTCTCTACAAAGGAAGAGAGCAGTGACAGTGACAACTGTGTAAAAATAACGGTTCTTTCTTAGAACTTTTAAAAGCAATGATAACAGCAATGTATTGTGGTATTTATAACACACAGAAGTAAAATTTACAGTAACGATAATCAAAGGCGAGGACAGAAATGCCATGATATTGTGTGTGATCTTTTCTAGTACATGTAAGTGGTACACATCGCTTCGAGAAGGAAGGTTTACATCCAACCCTATAAATGATCACACTGAATGTAAAGGAGTTCAAGGCTTCCGACGAAAGGGCAGATATTGTCATACTGCATAAAAAATTAAGATTCAATTATATGCTTCCTAAAGAAACCCATGTGAAGTATGAAAGCATTAATAGGTTAAAAGTCGAAGGAAATACATAAACCCTGATCAGGTTAACAAAAGAAATATACAATGGATAAATCAATATCAAAGTAAGTTTTATGCCAAAGAAAATTATCCCGAATAAAGAAGGTCATTCCACAATGACATACAGGTCCTTTCCTCAATAGCATATAACAATCCTCAAAATGTGTACATTTAATTACAGGGCTTCACAATACTTAAAGGGAAAGCTTAAAGAACTACAGGGAGAGACAGACAAATCCATAAACACAGTGGAAGTTTTAATCCCCTTCCATCAATAACTGATAGAACAAGTGGACAGATGAGGAAAAACTTAAACAAACAAAAGGGCAGAAAGCACAGACTCCACCAAATGGACCTAATCTACCTCTAGAGGAGAGTCACCCAACAAGAGCAGGATGTACAGTTTCTTCTGGGGAACTCAGCATTTGCCAATGTTGACTGCATCCTGGGCCCAGAGTATTTAAGTCATAAATAGGACGTTCTCGGACCACAGTAGAATCAATTTTGAAATCATGAACAGAAAGCCATCTGGAAAATCCCAAACCACTTGAAAATGAATAACACACTCCTATGAGTCAAACTAAAAATCAAAAAGGAAACAGATATTTGTTTTGAACTGAGTGCCTTTAAAAGCACACTATACACAAATGCGTGAGATGCACAGAGAGCAGTTACTAGAGGGAAGCACCAAATTCCTGGATTTGAAAAGAAGAAAAATCTCAAATCAGTGCCCTCAGTTTCCAACATGAAAAGATGAAATAAAGGACCAAAGTACGCAGGGGAAAAATAATAAAGGTCAAAGTGGAAGTCAATGTAATAGAAAACAGAAACAATACAAAAAACAAGTGAAACCAATAGCTGGTTCTCTGAAAGTAACAGTAAAATTGGTAAACTTCTGGCAACAGTAATTACGACAGAAGACTCACTATGCTGATATTAGAAACAGAATGGCAATATCACTACAATTACTGCAGATATTAAAAGCAAAATAAAGAAACGCTAAAAAAAAAAACCCAAAAAAACAACTTTATGGCCCTACCTTATCAGGGAAAATTTAGTCTTTACAATGAAATACGATACTAACTTTAGATCCTTAGATACCCTTCATCATGTTGAAATATTATATTACATACATATAGTACTACATATATATAATACACAGTGTTTGCATATTTATAGTATGGGTTCACTTGGACAATATTTTTTAAAGAATTTTGCAATTATGACTAGGAGAGAGATTTTTCTGCAGCTTTCCCCCCCCCCCCAATTATACTATGTTTATACTACGCTCTGTTTTTGGTATTAGGGTATGTTTAGCCTTACAGAATGAGATTAAAAATGCTCCTTTTTCTTTCAGCTTACGAGAAAATTTGTGTAGAATTAGTATTTTTTTTAATCTATTAAAAAATTTAGGGGACTTCCCTGGTGGCGTAGTGGTTAAGAATCCACCTGCCAATGCAGGGGACACGGGTTCGAGCCCTGGTCCGGGAAAACCCCACATGCTGTGGAGCAACTAAGCCCTTGCGTCACAACTACTGAGCCTGCGCTTTAGAGCCTGCGAGCCACAACTACTGAGCCCATGTGCCACCACTGCTGAAGCCTGCATGCCTAGAGCTCGTGCTCCGCAACAAGAGAAGCCACCGCAATGAGAAGCCCGCGCACTGCAACGAAGAGTAGCCGCCACTCACCGCAATTAGAGAAAGCCCGCACACAGCAACGAAGACACAATGCAGCCTAAATAAAAAAATAAATTAATTAAATTAAAAAAAAAAAAGAAATTGATGTAAAGGAATAGCTATTTTTCTATGGACTTGTGTCTTTCCTTTAAAGGGATATGGACACATATTCTTTATAACAAACAGAATTCCATAGCAACTGCAAAAATTGGTAAGAATAATTTCATATAAGCATGTAATAAAGGAAAGATGTAATAATCACTTTATAATTACAATGCTATAAATGTTGCCACTTCTACTTACAGATAGGAGATGAAACTGAATTATTAAAAAATACCTGTGTGTATGTATATGTGTATACATATGAATATATGCAACAGTTTATCATTTTCTCAAAACAAAGAAGAATACAAGCTGTATTTCTTTTCTGATTAATTAAATGATACTGTTACTGTGGAAAACTTGGAATATATAGGGTAAATATCAATGTAATTAACACAGTAATCTATTTCTTTTTGGACTATTCTAACAAAAATATTTTTCCTAAATAGAATAAATATCTCTACTTGGAGCACAACTACTGATCTTCACCAATATTTTGTTAAGTTATAATTTTGATTGAAATATGCTTGTAATCTTATTTGAAGTCACAATTTCTGATTTAAAACTACAGGTTTTAAAAAATTATTTCATGTTTTGATCTTTGAAAATAACTTTCCAGTTTAGACTTCATCAACCACTGCGCCACCAGAGAAGCCCAAATTTACATATTTTAACAGAGATCATTTTTTGATTACATTTTAAAAGAAAAATAAAAGAGACATGTATATTGGAACTAGTCAAAGTTCTGAAAATGTAGTCTGATTAATGCTGACTTGTTCTATCTTTTTCTTTTCTTCCCCCTTAAAGAAAAAATATACACTAGCAAGGTGTGTCCTTGGGAATCCCTGACAATTCATCTGTATGCTGTTCACAAAAACTTTAAGATCGGCTTCCAAAACTGAAACCCTGTCAACAGGTTATGATTGTAAAAATTGAAAACAAATATTTTTCAGAAATGTCTCAGACTTCCCTGGTGGTGCAGTGGTTAAGGATCCACCTGCCAATGATGGGGACACGGGTTCGAGCCCTGGTCCTGGAAGATCCCACGTGCCACGAAGCAACTAAGCCCGTGTGCCACAACTACTGAGCCTGTGCTCTAGAGCCAGCGAGCCACAACTACTGAGCTTATGTGCCACAACTACTGAAGCCCATGAGCCACAACTACTGAAGCCCATGTGCCTAGAGCCCGTGCTCTGCAACAAGAGAAGCCACCGCAATGAGAAGCCCGTGCACTGCAACGAAGAGCAGCCCCTGCTCCCTGCAACTAGAGGAAGCCTGTGTGCAGCGACAAAGACCCAGCACAGCCCAAAATAAGTAAGTAGAAGACATTTAAAAAAAAAAAGTCTCAAAATACGTTACTATGAATGTGTGTGTTCAGGTAGAGCGTAACAGTCAGAATACAAAAAAAATAAAAATAAAGATAAAAAGGCAACCACCTTTTTAGGTGCCTATTTTATTGGGTTGGCCAAAAAAGCTCGTTTGGGTTTTTCCGTTAAGATGTTACGGAAAATACATGAAAAACAAAAGTAAATTAAATCGTGGTTGCAAAATATGTGCCTAAAATCAGAAGGAAAAGAAAAAGATAAACTCATCTCAACTTTACTTGAAATCAGTTGCAGTGCCTAAATAATACTCATTTCCCCCCACTCATTATCCTTAGAGGAGATGAAATGTTGAGATGAGTTAAAACCTTAGGGACTCGAACAGAATTTAAGAGGTTTTCTAACACATGTCCTTTACCCAGGACGATGGCAGCTGCCGGGTGGCTGCTGCGTGTAACCCAGTCAAGGCTCACAGAAAGTCAAAAATAAAGCAAAATTCAAGACAGAGCTTAGTGAATGTTCAGATGCAATATAGTTTACCAACCTTTCTGCATTTCATAAACAACCCAGACTATTTAAGCAATGTAGAAAACGTAGACTCCACAGGGCAATATGAGTAACACTCATTTCTATCAATTGGGCTTATTTATATATATTTCCAAATAGTCCTAAACTAATGTGAACCCCATCAACACTCTCCTTTCTTCCGTCCCTTCCCTTGTTACGTAAGTCAGGGTCACCAGTACCTACTCAGCTAAATACAAGTTGCCTGGAAGGGGCTTATCGATATGAGACCTGGAGGGAAACTGAAGGGTGGGAAAGGTTTCCTTCTGACTCTGGTCTCATCCTCCCTTAATGATCACACACCATCCTTTTGAGGAAGACCCAACAGTTCCGAAGAACTTGTGTGTGGACTGGAAAACAAGCATCTGTGTTCTAATTTTAGAGCAGGGTGTGGAGAGATGAGCAAGTAGGGGAAAGCTACAGATTTCAACCAGGCACTCCTGGCTGAAATAACAAAGTCCTCAACAGACAGGCAGCCCCGCCCTCGGGCTATCTCCTGTATAATCTGGGGTCCCCAGGAAACTTCCAGCACACGAGGACCAAAGCAGGGTCACGGGACTCCAGAACGGAAGCAAAGGAGGGCTGCTAGACCAGATGAATGGAAGAGAGACCCTTGGAGTTGGCCACCACAATGGTACCCACGGCCAAGGCACATCAGACAGAAAAGACAATAAACAGCACCAGCTAGAGTCACGAATTAAGGAGAGGAGCAGAGCAAGGAGTTCCCAGATGGACGAAGGGTAAGGCCAATGCCCCAAAGGGCCCAACATGGCGCCCAGCGAACCCTCTCTCCCCTGCATGCAGGATTCCAAAGATGTCCTTTTCCTCCACATCTTTCAGGAAAAAGCAGAGGCTACGAGGCTGAGAGTCTTGAGATTTTCTTTCCAAGAAATTCTATTGAAGAAAAACGATTCAACTTATATGGTGGAACTAAGACGTTAAACTGTGTCAAAGAGGTAGTTGATTCTTTTTTTTTTTTTTTCTATTAACTAGCAGGTTGGGATTTGAAGAAAGGACAGATGATGCCAGACTAAATAAATGCCATGTTCCCTGTCCATCCAAGTGGCAGCGTAAATGACATTTTTGAGCATATTATTATATTCGGCAGTGGAGATTATACACTGAAGCATTCACTCAAATGGACACAGCCTAACATCCCTGAGAGGAACTGTCTCATCTTTGCCAATCTTTTTAATACGTTCATGTGGGAATTACTATTCGAACGAGGGTGCTGTGAATACTTGATTGTGGCAACGCAGGGAGAAAAGACCCCCAGAAAGTTGGGCTTGGTGGGATCATTCCAATGCCACAGCTTTATTCAGAAGAGGTGACCTTCCCCATCAACTGGGAGTAGTCACCACGGAGTACGATAGTATCTGGAGTCCTCCTGGGCCTTTCCAATACTGCTTCTCATGATGCATGAGAAGTTTGTGCGACAACGAACTTCAATGCACGGAACCTTCGGTCCCACAGCGGGTTCATTTGCTAAAGGATCTGTATCCGACAGGGCCAACTAATTAAATGGTTCCCGCTGGCACTGATGAAGCACGCTGTGTGGGTGTTGACAGTTTACTGGCAGAAAGAGGAGCATCTAAATAAGAGAGAGGGGGTCTTGCTATCTCCACTAGCAAGTGACAGGGACCCCAGAAGAATCAAATTTTGCCATCGACGGATTGAAGGCATTGAGTCGTCTTCTCTCTCTCTCTCCTTCAATGCCGAACCACGTTTCTAGAGACACTCTGAGAATCTGTGCGTTATGGGAGTTCGCAAAGCATACTTGAAGGAGACGGAAAAAAAAAACAAACTGCATCTGCAAGAATAACTTTATTCCAAGACAAATGGTTCAAAATGTCATTCTGACAGGAAACAATTATATTATGATCGAAAGAAATGGATATGGAGTTTACTGACACAAAGATAAGATGTCAAAGAGCTTTGCTTAAGGAGCACAGCTTCGGGATACGGCTACTGGTCTTCCTTCCAGTTTTCCCCCTGATGTCTACCGTGCCATGAAATGTGAGCGGCACCTACTTGTTCACAATTTATTGAGATAAAAATTACACACGGTGGGGCTCCCCTGGTGGCGCAGCGGTTGAGAGTCCGCCTGCCGATGCAGGGGACACGGGTTCGTGCCCCGGTCCGGGAAGATCCCACGTGCCGCGGAGCAGCTGGGCCCGTGAGCCACGGCCGCTGAGCCTGCGCGTCCGGGGCCTGTGCTCCACAACGGGAGAGGCCACAATGGTGAGAGGCCCGCGTACCACGAAAAAAAAAAAAATTGCACACTGTGAAATGCACAGATAGGAAACACGTGCTTAGATATTTTGATAATTCCATGAATTGGCCACCTTAAAATGGAGAGTATTTTTATCACTAGAAAAAATTCTCCCACGTTCCTTCCAGGATTGAAGACCATGGCTCTGTGCTGTATTACCACGGTTTGTTTTTTCTGCTTGCTGTTGAACTTCATACAAACCTAAGTTCAACACACAAATGTGCACTGATTTGTATCTGATGTCTTTCAGTCAACCTAACGTCAATAAGAGCCACCCATACTATTCACCCCTCAGTATTTGATTTTTCTTTTTTTTTTTTTTTTCCCCCAGTGCGTAATATCCCATGGTATGAGTACACTGCAACTCGCTTATTCATTCTCCTGGTGAGTTTTGTTGAGTTTTTTTTTTTTTTTTTCAATATGTTTTCTGCATCTCCTAAGTTGATTATATGGTTTCTCATCTTCATTCTGGTAACGGAATTACAGAGACAAACGTGGATTCATTTTCACGTGTTAAACCCACCTGACGTTTCTGGACACAAGGCACTTAGTCATGATGTTGTGTTCTTTTTGCATATGGCTGAATGTGATTTGTAAACTGGGCACCTGACTCAAGGAACTTCTCCCTGGGAACCTCGCTTTTAATTATTTCCAAGCAGCAGAGTACAGGTTAAACATAATCTAAAACTGACTTTACAAAAAGAAAGCAAAGCACATATTAGACCATGAAATTGAGGATGGAGGATGTAATTATTCTTCACTACAAGAGCTCATTAATGTGTCTTTAGCTCAAGTACCTGATATTTTCTTGGTAAACTTCTTACGGGCTAAGGAATGAAATAAACAGCAGGACACGTACCCTGAATCTTGAATGTAATGTGTGTCTACCTCTATGCTCCAATCCATCTCTTGTGAATCCTTTGTCCCTTACAGATATCCATAATATCTCGGCACCAGTTTGGGGTAACGTCTCCTCCGTGATTTATAATTACAATCTTATTTTACTTATAAAGTTATCCAACACCCTGAGCACCAAGAGGTAAGCATGTGGAGTCTACACTTCAGCTTTTTATTGGAAAGCTTTGTCTGAATATGTATTACTTGGTTCCTTCCCGTTTCAAACAGGTCCTGCCTAGCAACGACTCCCCATTTTTAGAAATATGTTCTTTGTAAAATCCCTCTACAGCTTTGACATACAGACAACCCAGCACTTTTGCATCTAGGAGTCAAATGTATGCAGGATCTTTCAACTCCTCTCTTCTCTGTATTTTTTGAGTGTATTGCCAAGAATCCTTCACACACAGATGATGTCTCAAGTGGTGACATGAATAATGGTTAAGTTCTGTTGAATGTGAAAATACATGATTTTGGCAATAAATTCAACAGACTATTAATGCTTGGTCTATCTTCCCTCCCCTGCACCCTCTCTCTCTCTCTCTCTCTCTCTCTCTCTCTCTCTCTCTCTCTCTCTCACACACACACACACACAAATAATCCCCAAATTGACTAAACGTAGTGCAGAAGTACCAAGATTGTACAGAACAGACCCTGAAAAGAGAAACTCCCAGGAACATGGAACCAAGCTCTTATCTAACGTTCATATAATGAGGATTTAGAATGAAACAACATTTCTAAAATCAAGAGAGAAGGGCCGGTTGCCCCTGGATGGGATGAAGGATATTTCCTGATCCCCTTCTTCCTACACTGGATAGAATGTTTCATTTCGTTGATGTCAAATGTTCTGAAGAGTGAGGCTGGCAGGCTGAAGAGGGTGATGACAAAGTTCAGGGTAGAGGCACTCCTTAGTCCCTGAGAGTGACATTCAAAATAATATTGCTGTTCTGAGACTTCCCTGGCGGTCCAGTGGTTAAGACTCTGTGCTTACACTGCAAGGATCGCGGATTCAATCCCTAGTCAGGGAACTAAGATCCCACATGCCGTGCGGCGTGGCCAAAAAAAAAAAAAATAATAATAATAATAAATATTGCTGTTCTGTAAATTCTGTGGTCTCTTACTTTATTACTACACATGAGTGAGGGCTGTGAATCTCATGTTAGAACATTGGTTATGATGCTCCAACTGTAAACACATACATTTTAAATACCTACACTCATTCTAAAGTCACAGTGACTCAACTATACGTATTCAAAATGTCCAAGTGCTACCAGTAAGATCAACAGTATTAACGGACTGATTCGTTGAAAGTTGGCTATTTCTGATTTATCTTTCAGGGTAGCCATTACCTGCCCTCTTTTTCCTAGATGTGTTTTCTCTTGGATAGGAAAATAATCTAAATGACACAAAAATAGCTTAACTGGCTCCAAGAGACAAAGCAAATGTTAATCAAAGGGACAAAAGCACTGAAGTAAATTTTGCATTTCGTATTACATAGATCAAAGTCCACTGCCTGTGAGTACACGGGGAGGCTGAAGGGTAAGCTGGGACGAAGTGAGAGAGTGGCATGGACATATATACACTACCAAATGTAAAATGGACAGCTAGTGGGAAGCAGCCACATAGCACAGGGAGATCAGCTCCGTGCTTTGTGACCACCTAGAGGGGTGGGATAGGGAGTGTGGGAGGGAGGGAGATGCAAGAGGGAGATGTGGGAATATATGTATACGTATAACTGATTCACTTTGTTATAAAGAGAAACTGACACACCATTGTAAAGCAATTACACTCCAATAAAGATGTTAAAAAAAAGGAAGAAAGAAATGCTTTATCACAGTGGTCTAGATGGCATTCAGGATGACATTGTGTTTAAAAGTAGGGACATGAAGCCCATGAGTTTAAAAGATTTTCAGAAATTGGTCCTTTGCAGGTCAGAGTTTTAGGAAAACCTTAACCAACTTAATTTGTTCATATTGCCTTTTTAAAGTATATGCAAGAGTCTTATATGGTAACTACATATTTAATTAAGTTGAAAAAAGCTCTTTCAGAACCTCAAATAATACGCGATACAAGAGATTGTCTCATAGTTTAGTTGGCAGGATTTTTTTCTTTGTTCCGTTGTTTGTAAAATAGGATTGGTCATTAAAATGAATGATTACATTAGAGGCAATAAAAGATACAAGTTATAATTAAAGAAAAAAACCCACAAATCCACTGCCTGTTATGGTTTTCAGCTTTTAAAATAGATTTAAATAGCTCTACAAAACCTTAAGTGTTAAGTCTAAATCTAACAAGCATGTCATTCTAAATAAAATAACAATAGCAATAGTAGGAAGAAAGGAGGAGGAGGAAAAGGAGAAAGTTCTAGCATGATATCAGGGAACACAACAGGAGCTCAAGTGGATTCTGCCAGGTTTGACGTTTAAGAGGATCTTCTATTATAAAGAATAAGAGAGGGAACTATGTTTGCACCCCATGGCTGGAGTAATACCCTTCAGCAATTAAAGTTCATCTCTGTAATTAAATCAACAGGAGTGAGAACTGCCTCTTTGTGGAACGGTCATACATCACATCAAAAGGCGGAAATCTCAAGCTTACAGAAGAAACGCTAATTAATTGCCAAACCATTAGGTAGTTCTAACACTCTGCAGGCACACCGAAGAACTTAGAAAGCTTCCGGCTAAGATTTTGAAGGAAACATTGACAGAACATAAGGGAACGTTATTTATCAATGACAGCATTTCTTCTTCTTCTTTTTTTTTTTTTTTTTTTTTTTTGCGGTACGCGGGCCTCTCACTGCCGTGGCCTCTCCCGTTGCGGAGCACAGGCTCCGGACGTGCAGGCTCAGCGGCCATGGCTCACGGGCCCTGCCGCTCCACGGCACGTGGGATCCTCCCGGACCGGGGCACATACCTGCGTCCCCTGCATCGGCAGGCGGACTCCCAACCACTGCGCCACCAGGGAAGCCCCCGAAATCCTATATTCTTAATGTAAAATAGTTTATGATGGGACTACCCCGGCGGCGCAGTGGTTAAGAATCCACCTGCCAATGCAGGGGACACGGGTTCGAGCCCTGGGATGGGAAGATCCCACATGCTGCAGAGCAACTAAGCCTGTGTGCCACAACTACTGAGCCTGCGCTCTACAGCCCACAAGCCGCAGCTACTGAGCCCACGCGCCTAGAGCCCGTGCTCTGAAACGAGAAGCCACCACAATGAGAAGCCCGCGCACTGCAGTGAAGAGTAGCCCCCGCTCGCCTCAACTAGAGAAAGCCCACGTGCAGCAATGAAGACCCAACGCAGCCAAAGATAAATATTAATTTAAAAAATAGATTATGGTAATAAGTTGTCAATGTTACCTTTATTAGAAAATATTTCTGGTTATATATATTTTAACCCATCACCTAGGAAGAATGGAAAGAAAAAACACAGGTTTCATCCTGAGACAAAGTTCCAGTGCAAATTAGCCAAAATGCTACAACTGTTTAGATGTTTCAAGGTCAGTTGAAGAAATGAAGGATGTCAGCTTCAGGATATTAATAACATGAAATTATTTTAAAATGTGTACATCACTGTGTGTTTTTAAAAAGAAAATATTTCCAAGTCAAGAATTAGGAACCTAACTATTGAATTAAAGAGAAGGCTCCTACAGATGATTTCGGAAAGGTAAGAGTAAAACAAAACCCTTCTTCCTTAGAAATGGATAGATTCTCAGCTAAATGCTACACAAACAGAATGACAGCGAATGGCCGACTGTTTCATATCTACATATTCATATATATATGAATATATATATATATATATATATTTTTTTTTTTTTACATGAATTACAAGACTAAGTGGTTTTCCAAATTAGGCACTCAGAATGTAGATTCCAGATGCAGCACAGGAGTACTGGCCCTTACAGAACTAATATCCATGAAATTAAAGTGCTCATATTTTTATTTTCATTCCCAACCAAAGATTCACTTTTTCCACTGCACTGTAATGTCATAGTTTCTTTTTGTCGGTTATGTACGCATGATGAGGAATAAGCCAATTAAGTGATCTTTAGGACATTAATAAAAACAGTCCTCGGAATAACACAATTTTAACTCTGCTAATCTAAATGACTGAATTCAGTGGGAATAAAAAGTTAACTTAGTTTTTGGTGGCATTGTATTCAATCATGTGTGGCCCAGCTAAAGATGAACTTAGAATGTAATACAAGTTTACTGGGAAAGCAAAATATTTCTGGATGGCTTTCAAGCTCAACCTTCATGCTTTTTCACAGAACTCAATTCTGTCTTCCCTTTTCCTTTTCCACTCAAATGACTACAATCCAACTATTAATTTCCTGGCAACACTGTGACCGAGCATTTCATTTTGTATTCGTTGCCCACATCAGGGCAAAGTACTTTTTTAGACGCCTATGGCCAACTTCCCTGCCCCCTGCTTTCTCGTCAATTTTCCAGGGATTTTGGAGGTAGGTTTTTATTTGCCAACACAGTTTTTATTCAGTTAGAAGCAATGAATCTTACAAAATAAAGAGCTTCTGTACTAGCAACAAAGAATTACAATGTGTAATTTTAAAAAAGACAGTTTGGATTAATTTTTCAAAAGACATAGTTTAGTATCCAACATAGACCTTATATATGATATATACTTATGAATCAATGTATGTAACTTCACACACAGTGTATGCGTGTGGGTATACCCGTATGTGCATATGAACATATATGAACATATGCATATATATTTTATATATGTGTATAAAACACAGCTAACACATGACAAAATAATTTAAAAAATAAGACACTGTACTGTGCAATACTGAAAAAATTAAATATGCCAATAACTACACAATTGGCATGTGTAAGAAGACCCTCCGTCATTCACATCTTTCTAAGCTCCCCGTGGGTGCAGTCAAATTCGCCACTGTTTTCTTCGTGAAGCTCAGAGGGAAATGTGTCTCAGACAGGGCACACTGGCTCCTTCCTAGACACTGTGTACATGTCCTTGTGTTGTTAATGATGCCCATATTGGGCTTCCCCGGTGGCGGCAGGGGTCGAGAGTCCGCCTGCCGATGCGGGGGGGCGCGGGTTCGTGCCCCGGTCCGGGAAGATCCCACGTGCCGCGGAGCTGCTGGGCCCGTGAGCCATGATGGCCGCTGCGCCTGCGCGTCCGGAGCCTGGGCTCCGCAGCGGGAGGGGCCGCAGCAGTGAGAGGCCCGCGTACCGCAAAAAAAAGAAAACACAAAACAAAACAAAAAAATGCCCATATCTACATGTTTCTTCCGTTACTACTTGAGGTGGATCCTGAATCCTCTATAGAAGACCAACAGCCCAAGAACAGAAAACTACCTTCTGAGGAGGAATGGGACCAGAACTTGCCCTACGGTGTGCCAGGTGTCATAAAAGGTTTCGGTAAGAAAGACTATGGTAAGGAAACAGGGATTAAATACTGATTAATCACATGGGGAGATACGGCGTGAATCCAAACATCAATGTGACTCTTGTCTTCGCACGGTACAGGTATTTCGAAAAGCGGTGTAAGATAATTCCAATCCCTGGAGGCCTGTGCACTGGACCCCTGTGCCGACAGGCTCTTGCCCGTGGGGCTTGCTCTTCTCTGCACGTGCTTTATGACTTCGGGCAAGTGCGTCAACCATCTGTCTTGCAATTGTTGTTTATGGGGTTGTGGCGACGTCAGTCATGAATGGAGACTCTACCAGAGGAACACGTGCGTTTGTACCTGTCAGGTATGTGGGGGAACACACCAACTGTGGGGTCACTTTACAGCAATTTATACCTCGAAGTTCTAGAAACACAGTGCAAGTATCTATTCTGGCTAACCGTGCACTGCCTCGTGATTCCGAGTTTTCTAGGGTACCTCATCTTCTCCACTATTTGGGGCCAAGATTATAGACAAACAACTTACTTTGCTCTCTTTGGAGAGATGATACATTTCCAATTCACCCTCCCCACACAGTGAAACCCCTTAAAAGCTCAAGTTTATGGGACTTTTGTATTAGAAACCCTTCACTGACTAAGCTTGGGATTTCATCATCTCTCCCTTGAACTTTCAACTGATGAAAATGGCTCAGTTCTCCAGATCTGGGTACTGCACTTTAGTTGAATGCAAATGCAACGCTTAATTCTTGTGTTTTCTACTTTAAAATATTCAGCACGATTTATTTTTTTCCTCTTCGAAGCTGTGAGTTGAGAATTTGTTATTCATTCCACAATCTGTGTTTGTTTTCATCAGGTTGGCGTATCAAGCACCAGGGGTTCTAATCAAGTTCATCTTTAAAAGTCAACAGAATGAAATTAAGATTTGACCCACAATCTGGTTGCACTGAAACAACGGCCATTTATTCTACCACCTTCTAAATGTAACCATTTGTAACAGCATTATTGAGGCATCATTGCTATACAAAGAACTGCACACATGTAATGTGTACAATTCAATGAGTTTGTACATAGACGCCTGTGATACCATCGCCACCATCCAGGTAACAAGACACATCTAACACATCGCCAAGATTCCTTGTGTCCCTTTGGTTTAGTTTTGTGGTAAGAACACTCCCCATGAGATGTACATTCGTAAGAACTGCTGATGTGCACACCACCATCTTGTTAACTAGAGGTGTGTGCTGTACCCAAGATCTGTGGGACGTATTCATCCAGCGTAACTGAAGCTTTGCACCCTTTGAACGACCACTCCTCAAGCCCACAGCCCCCAGACATGGGCAACCACTACTGGACTCTTTGCTTCTGTGGGTGACCCTTTTAGAGTCCACGTATAAAGGAGATCGTGCGGTATGTGTGCTTCTCTTATCAGCTTATTTCACTGGGCATAATGTCTTCCAGCATCATTCATGTTGTCACATGTGGCAGGAGTTCCTTCTTTTCTGAGGCTGGATAGAATTTAAAATGTGTAATCAGTGTGAGTGTGTGTGTATGCACACACGTTGGTCATTTGCCTCTTTGCTCTGAGAGCCGTCCTCGCCCTCAGCTTGCTCTGTCTGCAGGTGCCAGGCTCTCCTGCCAACTGGCATCTTATTATCACCAACAGGAGGCTGAGGTAGGGCACGGGAAGGAGAACGGAGGTGAGAACCCAGATACTGCTGTGCATCTTGCTCTTCAAGAAGCTATGCCATCTGCAGCTCTGTCCCCTGCACAGTCCCAACGCCTGACACTTAGGTCCAGTACCCAGACTCCCTCGGGCGGCTCATGCCTGGAAAGGCTCCCCAGCCCCAGTGGAGCTTTCCAGCTCTCTCAGTACATTGGCAAACAGCTTCCAACATGTAATTCTCCTCTTCAGCTAGCTGATGTAGGTCCTGTTTTTCTGACTGGGTCATGAATGACATACTCTGTGCTCTGAATTGCTATTTTAATTCCTGTAACTTTACAGAGTTGCTCAGCCACTGGTAGAAATTCCTATTAGCCCTGGAATTAATTAGGCATATAATGAAAAGGACCCCATGGTATTCTGAGATTCGTCACCTCTTACCCATGATAACCATGTGTCCAGATCAATGACCTGTCAGTTTAGTAATTTCCCAGAGACAGTAGATCCTTTTGTGTAAATAATGAGCAAC
This sequence comes from Inia geoffrensis, assembly GCA_036417435.1. NCBI lineage: Eukaryota > Metazoa > Chordata > Mammalia > Artiodactyla > Iniidae > Inia > Inia geoffrensis. The sequence continues at coordinate 3,259,236 of CM070921.1, forward strand.
GTTAGTATCGCAAACTTATAACATCTGTACGTCTAGAACCGTTTCTCCCTAGATTCAAGTCTCCACGCGACCAAACAAAAAAATTACAGTAACTTAAAAGCAATCCATTTTCATTAAAAAAATGTGTATTACTGGCAGTTTAAGAACTACAAATTTTATTTAGGTGATCTTTTAACATGAGGGCTACCGTATTACCAAATATTAAATAATGTTTTTAAACATTCTAATTTTCTAGTTAACTCGTCATTTAAAGATGACGGCATTTAAAGAAAGATGGATTAAACTCATATCTTAAGAACTGAAGTTTGATTAGATAATGAAAGTCCATTTCCCAACAAATATGAGTTAATATCCTTAAGGAACTTATGCCAATATAGAAAACAGAGTAGAATTTCAGGATGCCAAGTCCTATCTGCATGAACATTGCTACTTGTTTGTCAGTGAGAAAAGTAATCACATCTTTCTCTTTGGAGCTTCACAGATATTCAAGGGATGCTCTCAACTCCCTCTCACTTGGTTTTCTCTCTGTAGATGTCAGCAATGCTGATCCTATGTCACGGAGCTTATCTCACTGCCTTGTACATATATCTTTTCCAATAATTTAACACCAGTAAAAACCCTAGACCACAACGGGGAAGTCGCATTGTTTAGTTTTTACACGTGAATTCTTCCAAAACGTGTATTTTGAATACACGTAATTGGCGTCACTGTCAGAGAGTTCTACTTTAAACGTTTAAGTGTTGAAGAATTCGTCTTGGTTCTGCAACTCCAGAGCGGTATCTAACACTATCATAGAAAAACAAATCGCAACATACATTTAGAGGACTGCGTTTCGCATACACGTCTCTGTCACACGCCTTATGCTTTACACATGAAGAGCATTAAAGTCGTTGGCAATATATTTGCCCGTGGGTTTTATGTCCCTCAGGAGCTTGCAAAATATCTGTGAGCACATCCAATCTTAGTCACCTCTGTGGGGCAAGAAAACTTGGCATCTAACCTTGTTCCACCCAAAGGTTCAGAGAGGAGCCCTGGTGAGCATGCAAAGAAGAGAGAGACCTGGAAAATGAAGCATTCTGAGGGGAGAACCCAGAAAGCTCTTTCAGAAGAAATGAATCAGTCTGGAAAAAAAGCAAATGTGACAGGTGTTTGTGAAATTATTTCCCAACTCTGGCCATTTCTCAAAAATGTAAGGAGAAAAAGAAAACTTAAGTCATGAAAATCCTGGGGATTATATGACATGGATCAGAAGTGCTCTGCTGATAATTTACAAGAGCTTGACAGAGAGAGAGAGAAAATGGTCTTCAGGACTGAGTTAGACTACCCTGGTTCCAAGAAAAAAAGGTACTATTTCAGATGACCTAAATACCCTTAAAATACGAGCGATGTACTCCCATATGCTAAAACACTGGCTTTCGTAAGATAACACAATTTTGGATTTTATCTGACGTTTCTGGACAGTCCTTCTTGGGCCCCACTGTAGGATGCTCTCCCTGTGCCAGGTCTTAAACTTCCATTTTTTTCCTAGAACTGGTTTCTTTAAACCCAGTCTCACTGGGCCGTTCAATTCAACACTTTCAAGTATCGTCTAAAAATGGACAACTCTCCTTTCTGGAAATCTTATGTGCTACACACCAGACACATAACTCTCTCCTTAAATCTATTATCTAGAATACTTAATAGATCTGTATCTTGCAGAGGCAGCTACAAGCTGGTCTGACAATGTCTCTCTTAATAAATGATTCTGCGCCATGGATATTTATTGTTATAAGTGATATGTTAGATTGGTTTCACCACATTTTTTTTTTTTTTTTTTTTTGCTTTCAAGGGTTTGTCTTTGTTTTAATGAAGTATTTTTTTTTTCTTCTGAGTTGCGTGTACTAAACTATTATCCCTCTTCTGTCCCTCCTTCCCTTTAGACCAGTGGTCCCCATCCTTTTTGGCATCAGGGACCGGTTCTGTGGAAGACAATTTTTCCATGGACTGGTGAGGGGGGGTGGTTTCAGGACGATTCAAGCACATTACATTTATTGTTCACTTTATTTCTATTATCATTACATAGTAACAGATAATGAAATAACTATACAAGTCACCATAATGCAGAATCACTGGGAGCCCTGAGCTTGCTTTCACTTGCCATTCACTGACAGGGTTTTGAGGTGAGTCTGCAAGCAACTGATTTATTATGGTCTCTGTGCAGTCAAACCCCTCTGCTAATGAGAATCTGTATTTGCAGCCGCTCCCCAGCGCTAGCATCACTGCCTCAGCTCCACCTCAGATCGCCAGGCATTAGAGTCTCCTTGGGAACACGCCACCTAGAGCCCTCTCATGGGCAGGTCACAGTAGGGTTTGTGCTCCTATGTTATATCCTTATGCTCTTTATCTGTCTCTTTTTCCTCTTTTCTGTTTCCTTTGTTTAATTTTATTTGCTTTGTTAAATTATCAGGTTGAGTCTCTTTCAGCTCACTTAGTAGTTAGTTTATAGATTCAAAGCTGTACTCAATTTGTTGAAATGAAAAATAAAATAGCATCTCTTTCCTACTTCTTCTGAAGAATAAAGAAACTAACTTTTGTTATTGGAAAGTCTCATTTTAAACACTTTTCACATAAGTCTGCTTATTTTTTTACATTATGTTATTTTTCTTTGGGGGGTAAAACAAGTAAATCCCTTACTATACAGCTATAGCCTATAATAATTTAGTTTTAGGAAGCACTTCTATTATTTTATAATTGTAACATTTACTGACTGTGGTATTAGTGTATTGCCAAGATACACCAATATAGAGGTAACTCAAATTATTTAGGCTTTCAGGAAAAATAAACTGAAGACTTGCTTAAATGAGATTATGATAAGATCAAAATATGGCCAAGAACAATTTATACAACAGAATCATTACATACAACTAATTTTTACAAAAACTATCCGGGTAAATATATTATGTGAGCTTTTACTTCTATAATAATTCACACTAAGTATTTCTAAAAAGAGAAAAATATTGAAGTACAATTTTCAGTTGCTTCTTATAAACTACTAGCCAAGGCCATTAAGCAAACTTATATTTGAATCATTTTTCTTTGTGACTTACAGGTTCACTCAGAAAACAAAGAATGAAATAACACAGTATGTGTATATATATATATGCATACATACTTGTTAAAAAGCCAAAACACTTAACGTGTAAGCAGTAAAGTGTCTCTTCTAGAACTCTAAAATTTTCTTGTTTACGTATACATAAGCCTTTATTAATCTCGTTAAGCCAATCAGAATAGGTGCTCAATTAAATTTTAAGGAAACCTATAATCTAATTCATTAGTTACCTTCTAAAGTATTCAAAGTATAGCATTCTTTTTCTCAAAAAATATTTCAAGGTAGTAAAGTGGAAAACTTTCTATCCAATTCCAAAGAAAGCTAGGATAACTCATTTTGATAAAACAGCAGGTATCTATTAGAAAGGTTAATCAGTTAAAGAAACAAATACACATAATTCAGCACCAGTAGAAGTTCCTTTATGATTACTTTCTAAAGCTGCCATGTCAGTCTCTTCACCATCATAATAATGGCATTTATTTTCATGAGTTTTTATAAAGGGCTTAATGAACTTAAGATTTGAGGAATTATAAATATTGGTTGAATTGGCTATTAGAGACCCCTATTTTGAAAATTGTAATTTGAAAATTGTCACTCTGTGTAATTTCTAAAGACATATGTTTCTCTTCTCTGATTTCTTTGGCCTCATTTCAAAAGTCTTGGTATGAGCTTCATTTATAATTATTGAATTGTTTACATTACTCACTGTCCTTGTCAAAGATCATTCCACTCGTGGGTATATATCCAAAAAAACCAAAACCACTATTTTGCGAAGATACATATACCCCTATGTGCATAGCAGCACTATTTACAATAGCCAAGACATGGAAGTAACCTAAGTGCCCATCAACAGGTGAATGGATAAAGAAGATGTGGTACCTATATACCATGGAATTATTACTCAGCCATGAAAAAGAATGAAATAATGCCATTTGTAGCACTATGGATGGACTTGGAGGGCATTATGCTTAGTGAAATAAGTCAGGCAGAGAAAGACAAATACTGTATGCTAGCACTTATCCGTGGAATCTAAAAATCACAACAAACTAATGAATATAACAAAAAAGCAGCAGAATCGTAAATACAGAGAACCACCTAGTGGTTACCAGGGGGGAGCGGGGAGGGGGGAGGGGTAATACAGGGGTAGGGGATTAAGAGGTACAAACCATTAGGTATAAAATAAGCTACAAGGATATTCTGTACAACCCAGGGAATATAGCCAGTATTTTATAATAACTATAAATGAAGTATAACTTTTAAAGATTGTGAAACACTATATATATGTAACATATAATACCGTACAGCAACTATACTTCAATTAAAATAAATAAAAATAATAGCTCAGTGGTGTTGGACTGAAAACAAAACAACAACAATAAAAAGATCATTCACTGAGGGCTTCCCTGGTGGCGCAGTGGCTGAGAGTCCGCCTGCTGATGCAGGGGACACAGGTTCATGCCCCGGTCCAGGAAGATCCCACGTGCCGCGGAGCGATTGGTCCCGTGAGCCATGGCCTCTGAGCCTGCACGTCCGGAGCCTGTGCTCCGCAACGGGAGAGGCCACAACAGTGAGAGGCCCGTGTACCGCAAAAAAAAAAAAAAAAAAGATCATTCACTGAATGTTCGATTTCGTTTTTCTTCTGTTCTAAGGACCCCCTGCCATGCGTAGGAACAGGTTTTTAGGGCCTAATGGTTCTTCTGGATTGATTGCAAATCAAGATCATTCCACTTTGTACACATTGATAATAATTAAAACCACAAGGCATAAACGTGAAAACGAAGGCCTGCAGGGGAGTTGCAGGCTCTGAGGCTTTTAAGGTTGGAGAAACTTACGCTGGTCCATGAGTGTGAATGCAGCGGTGGGGTTTTTTCAGTCTGCACCTTTCATCCTTGCTGACTGCACTAATGTACCCCTGGTGTCTGAAAGCACTGCACCCCGTGAGCAACAGTAGTTCTAGGGACTCTATTCTGTGAAGACACCCAAGCGTGTTGTTCAATGTCCTCACTGCTGAGAAGTGTCTGGCTTGGAATTAAATACACAACAGGGGTTCAAAGTGGGGGGGCGGGGTCAGTGTTTCTAAATGGTTAAGGTTGTACACAATGCTTGCGGTTATTGTTACTGAATGCCCTCCATAAGCATAATATTTTTCAAAAGTTTGGTGGCTCTGAGTTAAACTTTACGATCAACAACGAGAAGTTGGAGGTTGTCGTGGGTAGAAGTGCTCGCTGACGTCAACATCTATCTCATCGGTCCTTGTTCTCGGTCTTGGACTAGACCTTGTCTGAAAGGCTGAGTCCCTAAAGAGGAAACTGAGTGACTCTTGTGACCTCATGGGTCAGATGTGGTGCCATCTACTGAGACATATGATGAGTGAATCAACGGTAAAAATGGGGTCATTAGGAGAAAAAAGAGAAATAGGTGCATGGTCCGAGGAAGAGAAAAGGAAGAAGGGAGCATTTGCTTTCGAACACAGGACGAAATGTGTTCCAGAAATGGTGATGAGTAATGGCATGGTTTTGTTTTCTTCATTTGTTTTTAGTATGAAGATGCCTGTTTTATTGTTTTTTTTATTAAGGTATATTTATAATGTTTCAGGTGTACAGCAAAGTGATTCCATTATATATATACATATATATTCTTTTTCAGATCCTTTTCCATTATAGGTCATTACAAGATACTGAAAATAGTTCCCTGTGCTCTATAGTAGGTCCTTGTTGCTTATTTATTTTATATATAGGAGTATGTATTTGCTAACCCCAAACTCCTAACTTATCCCTCCCCCGTCATCCCCTTTGGTAACCATACGTTTGTTTTCATGCCCGTGAGTCTGCTTCTGTTTTGTAAATAAGTTCATTTGCATTATTTTTGTTTTCAGATTCCACATAGAAGAGATATCACACTATATTTTTCTTTCTCTGTCTGACTTACTTCACTTAGTATGACAATCTCTAGCACCATCCATGTTGCTGTAAATGGCATTACTTCATTCTGTTTTATGGCTGCGTAATATTCCACTGTATACATGTACCACATCTTCTTTATCCATTTATCTGTTGATGGACATTTAGGTTGCTTCTGTGTCCTGGCTATGGTAAATACTGCTATAATGAACATTGGGGGTACATGTATCTTTTTGAGTCATGGTTTTCTCTGGATATATGCCCGGGAACAGGACTGCTAGATCATATGGTAGCTCTGTGTTTAGTTTCTTAAGGAATCTCCGTACTGTTTTCCACAGTGGCTGCACCAACTTACATCCCCTCCAACAGTGCAGGAGGGTTCCCTTTTCTCCACACCCTCTCCAGCATTTATTTTTTGTAGACTTTTTAAAGATGGCCATCCTGACTAGTGTGAGGTGGTACCTCACTGTAGTTTTGATTTGCATTTCCCTAATAATTAGTTATGTTGAGCATCTTTTCATGGGCCTCTTGGCCATCTGTGTGTCTTCTTTGGAGAAATGTCTATTTAAGCCTTCTGCCTATTTTTTTGATTGAGTCGTTTTTTGGTTACTGAGTTGTATGAGTTGTTTCTGTATTTTGGAAATTAATCCCTTGTTGGTCACATCATTTGCAAATATTTTCTCCCAGTACATAAGTTGTCTTTATTTTGTTTACAGTTTCCTTTGCTGTGCAAAAGCTTATAAGTTTGATTAGGTCCCATTTGTATATTTTTGCTTTTAAGGAAATATGCTTTTCAATCTTCCATAACTACCTTTAAGTTCATGAACTCCCTCTATTTCCTTTCATTACAACTGTCATCCTGAATGCTACTCACTTTTAATTAATGCTCCACACACTGAAAAGAATTCCAGGGTCCCTAATCTCTGAAAGTATTAAGTCTCCAGGTTTGCATTCATGCCAAGTAAATGAACAGCTGGCTCTAGTGGGATGAAAGGCCCAGGAGGAGTGAATTGTAATAACAGCCTTACCTTTTGTGACTCTCTGAAAGTAGCATATTCAAGACATGTGGAAAATATGATCAGACTACACATGAATCCAAACTGGATTCTCCAGTAGTCAATATTGCTCAAAGACCTTTGGGAATTTTTAAAAATTAGTTTTTTGTTTTTTTTTTTTTCCAGCAGAGAAGATCATTTTGGAGATAGTGAAAACAGAAAACCATGTGACTTCCCTGGTGGCACAGTGGTTAAGAATCCGCCTACCAATGCAGGGGACACGGGTTCGAGCCCTGGTCCGGGAAGATCCCACATGCCGCAGAGCAACTAAGCCTGTGCACCACAACTACTGAGCCTGCACTCTAGAGCCCGTGAGCCACAGCTACTGAAGTCCGCGCACCTAGAGTCCATGCTCTGCAACAAGAGAAGCCACCGCAATGAGAAGCCCGCGCACCACAACGAAGAGTAGCCCCCGCTTGCCGCAACTAGACAAAGGCCATGCAGAGCAACAAAGACCCAATGCAGCCAAAATTTAATTAAAAAACAAAACATTTTCAAGCTCCAAGCCCCGGTAAATTTATCTAGTATACATGCATTAATTTTGTTTCACTTATGGACAAAAGAAGGGAATCAAAATGAGGAGTTTTTCACTGGAGTGCAGGGAGGACACACACACACACACACACACACACACACACACACACACACACACACTTAAACAGCTTGGATCACCAAAGAGAGAGATATTTAAGCTCATCTCTGGAGCAACCCCAAAGCACAAGTATCACTTCCACTGAAGGTTTTGAGTTTATTTTTTTTCTTACATTTTCAAGAAACCTTGAGAATGTGCTTGCCTGGCTTCACTTTCTGCTCTAGAGAGGTTCTCTCACCTCTAAGAATAAGGCTACTTAAATGATCACGATTCTCAGCAAGTTGCAACTGTTTGGACGCAGTGGCTTCAAAGTTTACAAAAGGAGGAAATGTGAAAATGTCTTTTGTTAACTTGTGTCAACGACACCAACTTGAAAGCTAGTAACTCTGTTTTGTTTCCTGAACACCAAGTCCTGGGCTCCATGTTGTTCTTTAGGTCAAGATGAGAGTCGTCTTAACTTCAAACATTTCCCTCTCCTCCCTTTTCTTCTCAGAGATTCAAGTGTTTGGTCCTCACTCCCCTTTCACCTTCTCACGATTTATCTATTCTTTTGGATGTGGATCTTTTATATTGTCCACACCTCCATCACCCACTGTATAATTCCTCACTGGAAAACAGTACGGAGGCTCCTCAAAAAAATTAAGAATAGAACTACTGGGACTTCCCTGGTGGTCCAGTGGTAAAGAATCCACCTTCCAATGCAGAGGATGCAGGTTCAGTCCCTGGTCAGGGAACTAAAATCCTACATGCCACAGGGCAACTAAGCCCGTGCGCCACAGCTATTGAGCTCACGCACCTCAACGAGAGAGCCCGCAAGCTGCAAAGTACAGAGCCCACGTGCCACAACTAGAGAGAAGCTTGCACGCCGGAACTAGAGAGAAACCTGAGCAGACCGCATGCCACAATGAAAAGATCCCACGTCTCAACAAAGATCCTGTGTGCCGCAACTAAGACCTGACACCGCCACAAAAGAAAAAAGGGAAAAATAAATAAACATAAAAGAAATAGAGCTACCAAATAACACAGCAGTTTACTTCTGGGTGTTTATCTGAAGGAAACAAAATTATCATGTCCAAGAGATATCTACATCCCTATGTTCATCGCAGCACTGCTCACAATAGCCAAGATGTGGAAACAACATACGTTTCCACCTACAGGTGAATGGATAAAGAAAAAACTGGAATATTATTCAACCATTGAAACTAAGTGAATCTTGCCATTCGTGAAAACATGGATTTACCTTGAGGGTCTTATGCTAAAGTGACATAAGTTAGAGAGAGACAAATACTGTAGGGTTGCGCTTACACATGGAATCAAAAAGCAAACAAACAAACTCATGGAAAAAGAAATCAGATTTGTGGTTAGCAGAGACAGGGTGGGTGGTCGGCAAATTGGAGAACGGTGGTGAAAAGATACAAATTTTCACTTATAAGGTAAATAAGCAATGGAGAAATAATGTACAACACGATGACTATCACAAAGCTGTATGGCCTATTTCAGAGTTGCTAGGAGTAAATCCTAAAAGTTCTCCTCACAAGGAAAAAACCATTTTTTCTTTTTCTTTTCTTATATCTCCGTGAGATGATGGATGTTAACGAAACTTATTGCAGTAATTTTTTCACAATATGTGTAGCATTACACTGTACACCTTAAACTTGTACAGTACTCTACGTCAGTTATAGCTTACTAAAACCGGAAGAAAAGAAATTCATGCCATGTCCTGTAGCTTTGTTATTATCATACAGATAATATAACTAAAAATTCCAAGTTCTCTCTTACGCTGAGAGTACATATGCTGCATCTAATTTTTCCTATTTGTTTGTTTTTAAATTTTCAAGTGACTGAGAAAAATCTCTTACTTGCTGGTTAAAACTAAAGACAGTGGGTGGGATAAAAAAGCATATGCAGGAGCATGTCTGCAAACATATATCATCTAAACTGTGGTTTCAAGTCCTCACATAAGCAGAAACATTCAAACATCTAACATTTCAAGTTGTAGAGACGTTATGGCATGAAACCAAAACAAACAAGGCAAAAAATTGAAGGTTGGCTAAACAGTAATAAACACAACAATTATGTACATTTTATATTGCATAATGCCAACCATTAATCTTTTTTAATCTTTTATAAGCTTTGATAAAGGAAGTGAAATAATTCACAAAACCATTCAAATATAGAGGACACACTGCAATTCATTCCGATGTTGAAAGCAAAGATGTCTGCATCTAATCTGTCCTACCACGACTATATTCTGTAACATGCTCATGAAACAGTTTGATATTCTATCCAACCTACAGGAAGAAGTCCATAGACTTACGTATGGCTGGGGACATTTTTAAGTCACTTTCACATCAATTAGTGATTCCTCAAATATTTTGTTGTTTCTAGATTTTTGGTCGGGCCACTCTTTGCCTTTCCCTCTGTGACCAACTTTTCTGTAAATAGATTCACCCAGTTGTAAACACGAAGGTACATGTACGTCTGAGAGAGAGAGGGAATTAAAGAAAAATGAGTGATGAAATAAAAGTTGTTAGAAATCCATGGGGATGTTTACAGCTGAGAACATTTGAGCACAATGTCTTTCTCTTTATCGAAGCCAATTAGCTCAGGATTCAAAATGTGTAACTTAATTACTGAGTTTTCCAGTGGAGAAGTAAGCTTAAAGTATTTATGTTCAAAATTTCAATGAATTGAAAATACACTTGAGGGGACTTCTCTGGTGGTCCAGTGGATAAGGCTCTGCATTCCCAATGCAGGGGGCCCGGGTTCGATCCCTGGTCGGGGAACTAGATCCCGCAGGCACGCTGCAACTAATAAGCCCATATGCTGCAACTAAAGATCCCACATGCCGCAACTAAGACCCAGCGCAGCCAAAATAAATACTTTTTTTTTTAAAAAAAGAAAGAAAATACACCTGAGTCCAAAAAATTGAATATAATCATGTCGATAACTTCTGATCAGTATAATGGATTGAGATGATAGGGAGTATTCTGTTCTCATTTCAAACACAAACAAATACTGAAAAAAAAACATAACAAAGTATATAGGTCATGAACTCAATGTCAAGGAAGGAAATTCTGTATTTGTTAGACATTCTGACAACTCCAAGACAGACCTGTAACAGCGTGCCAAAGCCAAGAGACCCATGGAAGAAATGGACAATTATTAGGTGTTAACAGGCAGAAGCTGAGACCTCACCACTACATGCAGAGCGAGTACAGGCAACCTGTCCCATGAGCATGGGGATTTTTAAATTCTTACTTGTTATTAGCATTGTTATTTTGCATTAAGCCTTGAGGTGTGAGAATTCTCTCTCTACTGGGCAACCATAAGAAGACAGAAATTTTCAAAGACGTCTATTTGAAAGTATCTGAGAGGTACCAGGACGGTGAGGATTTGAGTGACCAGGAGAGGTTAACTCATCCTCTGACACAAATTCAACCCTCAAGGTATTAATGACTCATCAATGGCATTGAAATAAGCGTTGTCTAAGTCCGAGGACCAGATGGCCAGTGACATTTACTGTGTGGCTGGAGGACAAAAACCGGACAGGAGAGCCTGCCTTGGAGCAGGGATCTGGTAAAAAAAAAAAAAAAAAAAAAAAGAAAAAAAAGAAAATCCCAAGCTTCATTCTGGGACCCTGATGAGCTGTATCATAAGACTAGTGATGAACCAGAAATAGATTAAAAAATGGGTCTTGGTAAGGAATGAAAACCAGCCTTAAATCTGTCCATACGATGCAGTTAGATCAAGCAAAAATAAACCCTCTTTGAAGGAAGATCACACCATCCCAAGGCAAATTTTGTTTCTGAAAATTATTTTAAACAACGCCAACATTAAAACAATGTACCAGAGATAAAAGGCAACACTAACAAATGGCTGAAAACCAAGATAAATGTGGAGAGACAAAAACAAAACCAAAAAGAACAAAAAACTGCAACCAATCCAGGTATTACACACATCAGAATAGGAGTTTTAAATACCTGTGATTACCACCTTCACTAAGGTCAATATCACCCGTAATAATACATATCAACATGATGAATCCCGTGACAGGACAGGCTGAAGATATAGCATCATTTCTGGAGTATTTTTGCCCAAAATGCATACCTGCAGTCTGTACAATCATAAGAAAACATCAGACAAACCAAAATTGAGGGAGATTTGACAAAATAACTGATTGATACTACTCAAAATGGTTAAGGTCATAAAAAACAAGGAAAGACTGAAGATTATTACAGACTGTAGGACACTGAAAAGAAATAAAAAATAAATGCATTTTAGGATCTTGGTTAGGAGTCTGGAATAGAAAAAGGACATTAGTGGAAAAATTGGTGAAATACAAATACATTTTGCAATTTAGTTAATAGTGTTGTACAAGGTTAATTTCTTATTCTTGACAATTGTACTAAAGTTACAGAACAAATTAAGGGAAGTGGGATGAGAGAAAGATGGAAACTCTATATTTTGTAACTTTTCTTTTTTGTATTTCTGTAAAGCTCAAATTGGTTTATAATTGAAAATTTAAAAATAAAAAGCCTAACGCCTTGGTCAAAAGGTAAATATGACAGTATATATCAAAAAAATCTGTGATTAGTATGTTCAAAAACTCAGATGGTTAGTAATATCAACAGAGCAAAGGAAAACATAAAATATGGGTTAGGAATTCTAGAACTGAAAACAAAACTAATGAATAAAATTGACAGGACATCAGTTACAGTAGAAGACGGAAAGACAAAAGAAAGGAAACCTGAGGGAAAAAGAATGACATACAAGACACAGAAAAGTGATGCCACACACATGCAACTGGAGGTGCAGGATGGAAGAAAAAGAAAAAGGGAGAATCAATATTTGAAAAGGTAAAATCTCTAAGGATGTTTCCACACTGTTTCCTGGAATTAAGTCAGAATTGAGTCCAAGTCCAGGGGCCATATGAACCCTAGGAAAGTTCAATATAAATAAAAACACACACTATAAAAAACAGGTTTTAAAAGAAGACGAGCACCTAAAAGATATCGCAGTAACAAATGACACCTTCAAAAGAAAATAATGACTTACATTAATTTATCCATAAGACTGTGAATTTTTGACTCAAAGACAGGAAGAAGAAAATGAAAAATATCTATAGATAAGTAACGCATGATGGAGTTGGGACCACAGATCCTAAGGAAAGCATGTGATGGCATAAATAGTAGAGGAAATTTGGGCACCTCCACAGAAACAAACAAACAAAAACCAACCACTTCATCTCACACCAAAAAAGTAATTGATCTGAATGTCTTTTAACATTTTATAACTTTTATGTTCAGTTGTAATGTCCTTTTTTTTAAAATTTTTATTTTATATTGGATTATAGTTGATTTACAGTGTCAGTTTCAGGCGTACAGCAAAGTGATTCAGTTGTACATAGACAAGTATCTATTCTTTTTCAAATTCTTTTCCCATTTAGGTTATTATAAAATATTAAGCAGAGTTCCCTGTGCTCTACAGTAGGTCCTTGTGGGTTATCAATTTTAAACATGGTAGTGATCTGAATTTCAGACGTACACAGGAAAGCTTAACAATGATAATTTGGATGATATATTCTTGAACAAGGATGATATTTTCTTGAAAAAGGATTAAAGATTTTTTTTTTTTTAAAGGAACACACTCAAGAAAGCTTTTCGCTATTCAAATGAGTAAGTTCATCAGGTGAGATGAAAAAAAAGTTATAGACATCTGCTGTATAACTTGGTGCTTGTGGTTAAGAATACTGAACTTAAAATTTTGTGAAGAGGGTAGATCTCATGTTTTTTGTTTTATTTTTATTTATTTATTTTTTAACACACAACTTTACAGAAAAGGAAAGGAGTGATAAACTGAACCACTACTTTCAACATTTAAAATATCTGATTTTCCTCTAATTCGAAAAGATACACGTATCCCTGTGTTCCAAGCAGCACTATTTACAATAGAAAAGACATGGAAGGAACCTAAATGTCCACCGACCGATGAATGGATAAGGAAGATGTGGTACATATATACAATGGAATATTACTCAGACTTAAAAAAGAACAAAAATAATGCCATTTGCAGCCACATGGATGAACCTGGAGATGATCATACTAAGTGAAGTCAGACAGAGAAAGACAAATATATGACATCACTTATAAGTGGAATCAAAAAAATTATACAAATGAACTGATTTACAAAACAGAAACAGACTCACAGACACAGAAAACAAACTTATTGTTACCAAAGGGGAATGGAGGAGGGATAAATTAGCAGTTTGGAATAAGCAGATACAAACTGTTATGTATAAAATAGGTAAACAACAAAGACCTACTGTATAGCACATGGAACTATATTCAATATCCCATAATAAACCATAATGGGAAAGAATCTGAAAAATATATATAACGTGAGTATATATATATATATATACAAATATATACACAAATATATATATATATATATATATATAACTGAATCACTTTGCTGTACACCAAAAACTAACACAACATTGTAAATCATGTATATTTCAATTTTCAAAAAAAAAAAAAAAGGAAAAAAATGTTTGGTTTTCAATCCACACCATTAAATCATGAAAGTACCAGCTACTAAAAAGAGATATTTGCAATGATATTTAATATTAGATATTCCCAACAAAGTGCTCATATCCAGCATTTGTAAAACATTGTTTTGTATAAATTATAAAAAGACAGACTACTTAATAAAAAATAAAATAGGCACTTCACTTAGTAAGATATTAAAATGCCATTCTTAGTCATCTGTGTAATATACATGAAAACCATACATAGACTTCATCTCCCAGAGTAACTGAAATTAAAAAGACTGACCATCTCGGGCTTCCCTGGGGGCGCAGTGGTTGAGAGTCCGCCTGCCGATGCAGGGGACGTGGGTTCGTGCCCCGGTCCGGGAAGATCCCACGTGCCGCGGAGCGGCTGGGTCCGTGAGCCATGGCCACTGAGCCTGCGCGTCCGGAGCCTGTGCTCCGCGATGGGAGAGGCCACAACAGTGAGAGGCCCGTGTACCGCAAAAAAAAAAAAAAAAAAAAAAGGCTGAACATCTCAAGCACTGGCAATAATGATGCGGAATAAATGGAATCTCTCCCATGCTGATGCTTTACAATGCAATTGGAAGAGTCACCTAAAACTCTTTTAGCAGCATCAACAAAGTTGAAAATAAGCGTATCCTATGACTCGGACATTCTATTCTTACACAAATAAAATTACAGTAGTATATGCAGATAGCTGTATATTATTCCTTTATGTTAGGATATTAAGTTGTCTATGATTTACAGGTAAATATGTAAAACACATGCACACATACAAACTTACTAAGATTGAAACTGCACACATATTCTTTGTAAAGAGACATATCCTTTCAATAAAATCTACCTCCAGGTTAGCCAAACAAAGAAATAATACGTTACAGAAAAATTATCTGACTTCCATGTCATTTAATTAGCATTGACCAATCATACAATAATGGTGAGAACTAACAAGTTCAAACACATTGTCTCCCAGAGCTTCAAGGGGGTAAACCGAGGGGGAAAGACAAAATAATTACAATTTAACTCTGAATGTACAATATATACAAATTTAGATCAAGCAGTGATTAAAAGGAAAAAATCGGAACATATGAATAGCTAAAGGGTAACAGTAATTTAAACAAGTGGAGATCAGCATGTCCATTTCATAAATTACATCATTTAATAAAATTACTTCAAATTTATTTTATTATAATTGGATATATGTAGCCTCACATTCTTAAAGGATACCCGCCTGGGACAGGAGATGAAAAACACGATCTTTCAAAAATTCTATTTTCTTTAATCGTTAGAATATTAATACAGCTATCTGAAGACTGCAACTCTCATTTGAAACAGACCACATTAGACATTCATTCAACATTTCCAAGAATATGTAAACAGATTAAGTAATGTCCACATTATAACTGCGAAGATAATAACGCTAGTGTTCTAGTGGTCACTGCTAAATCAAACACATGGCCCTTTGCCCCTAAAAGAGATGATATGTTTAGTTATCAAGTTGGCAATGACTGTATTCAAGGGAATAGCAAATGACTTCTTTCTATTTAGCAACATTTTGCTATTTAGTTTTAAGGGATATTGGGTTTGCTTTATAATGCTCACCTTAGCAAGTGGCAATTGTGTAAATGTCTGTGCTTGATGACTGTGCTCCTTCCGTCACCCTTATTCTAAACAGAAATGACCAATAAAAGAAAAGCAAACATTTGAACCATTTCATTGACTCCAAGATGACTATTCTAGGGGCCAGTGGAGATGAGGAAAAGGTCCTTAAGTTAACTATATACCCTGAGAAGTCATTTTAACATAAGCTTTCTCTGAAGAAATTAATTTCACAGCATGAATTTGTAGATTCTATCCCGTCACCCACCTCCATTGTCTGGGGTCCTTTTCAGAATTTCCATAAAGGATGCTCTGCTGTAACACAGAGGCTCTAAGATTCTGTGGGTCAGACAGGATGGAGAGCCACTGGCCTTTGATTGAAAGACTTGGATTCTGAAATGGGCTCGCAGGGCAGGCTAAGAAGTGGCTCTCTAAAGCAGGTATTCCACCGCGCTGGCTTTTTCCACGTTGGTTTCTGACCACAAAGAGGAGTCAGCTTAACCACACCTTGAATGTTTCACATTCTTCTTACATTTCACCCACCTGAGATTTTTGTCTGCTGTGAAAAGTACGGAAATCAGCACCAAACTCTGGTTGAGGAGGAAGCCATAGGAACACTCGCTTATTGCTGCTGGGGATCCAAAATGGTGCAACCACTTCGGAAGACAGTTAACCAGTTTCTTACCAAACTACACCTATTCTTACCATAAAGCCAAGCAGTTGTACTGCTTTGTACATATGCAAGAGAGTTGAAAACTTAATGTCCTCACCAAAAACCTGCCCATGGGTGTCGATAGCAGCTTCATTCATAATGGCCAAACTTTAGAAGCAACCAAGACCTCTTTCAGGAGGTGATGGATAAGTGAACGGTGGTCCATCCAAACAATGGAAAATTATTCAGCACTAAAAAGAGACACGGTATCAAGCCAGGAAAAGATACAGAGGAACCTTAAATGCGTATTAGTAAGTGAAAGAAGCCAACCTAAAAAGGCTGCATCCTGTGTGATTCCAACTCTATGACATTCTGGAAAAGACAAAACTATGGAGACAGTAAAAGGATGCCAAGAACTGGGGGGAGGGAGGGATGAGCAGGCAGAGCACAGAGGATTTACAGGGCAGTGAAACTACTCTGTGTGATGTCATAATGATGGATACATGTCACTATACACTTGTCCAAACCCATGGAATGTACACCACCAAGAGTGAACCCTAATGTAAACTGTGGCTTTGGGTGATAATGACGTGCCAGTGTAGGTTCGTCAATTGTGACAGATGCACCATCTGGTGGCGATGTGGATCATGGGGGAGGCTGTCCATATGTGGGAGCAGGGTGTGCATGGGAAATCTCTGCACCTTCCTCTCAATTTTGCTGTGAATCTAAAACTACTCTAAAAAATAAAGCCTTTTAATCAAGAAATTTTTTCATGGGTAAATATTGATACAATCCTATCTGGTGCCCAGAGGGACAAATGAAAAGAAACATGAGGAGCCCTAATACCTTTCTCTAGGTGCTCACTCAGTTACTTTGTGTTACAAAAAGACAAATCAACAACAACAAGAAGACACCCCAAACTTCTTGAGAAGGACACATGTGGCAGAAATAACCACCATACCCCTTTATCAAATGAGCCATTTTACATTAAAAGGCTAATGAAGAAATCCGAGGTGGTGGAACTCCCTGGAAAAGGGGGTCCGTCACCCCCTCCAGGTGTGCAGCTGCATGGCCTATGGTGGAAGTTATGAAAACTTGAAGTCAACAGAGTCCAAACTCAGCCTTAGAATCACCTGGAGAATTAAAACAAACACAAAACAAAGCGACTCGGTTCACGCAGCTGAGAGGTGCTGACTGAGTATGTCCCACTTAGGGGCCTTTTCCAGGTGATCAGATGTGCTTTGGTGGAACCAGGTTAGGGCTTTGGGGGTCCCGGCTTGTGACCCTTTTCCGGTCCATCAACTCTCCTGGGTTCAAGGCCCAGCAGTTGACCTGGCAAGCCTTAGCGCAAGTGCAGAGCATGGGCTTTGGGGAGGGTGCTGAGCCCCAGAACTAGGACTGCTCTCCGGCGAGCAGGATGCATCCGCATCTCCTGTGCTCCCGTCACCGGGGCCCGAGCCTTCCCACCATCTGGAAGGAGCCCAGGTCTCTTAGCAGAGAACCAGGACCTGTGTGGAGCTCCCCTCTCTTCAGTTTGCAAACTGCAAACAGTGACAGTTTTACTTCTTCTTTTCCGATTTGGATTCCTTTTCTTTCTTTTTCTTCTCTGACTGCTGTGGCTAAAACTTCCAAAACTCTGTTGAATAACAGTGGTGAGAGTGGGCAACCTTGTCTTGTTCCTGATCTTAGTGGAAATGCTTTCAGCTTTTCACCATTGAGGACGATGCTGGCTGTGGGTTTGTCATATATAGTCTTTGTTATGTTGAGGGAAGTTCCCTCTATGCCTACTTTCTGGAGGGTTTTTAACATAAATGGGTGTTGAATTTTGTCCAAAGCTTTTTCTGCATCTATTGAGATTATTGTATGGTTTTTACCCTTTAGCTTGTTAATATGGTGGATCACATTGAATGATTTGCATATATTGAAGAATCCTTGCATCCCTGGGATAAACCCCACTTGATCATGGTGTATGATCCTTTCAATGTGCTGCTGGATTCTGTTTGCTAGTATTCTGTTGAGGATTTTTGCATCTATGTTCATCAGTGATATTGGCCGGTAGTTTTCTTTCTTTGTGACATACTGGTCTGGTTTTGGTATCAGGGTGATGGTGGCCTCGTAGAATCAGTTTGGGAGTGTTCCTCCCTCTGCTATAGTTTGGAAGAGTTTGAGAAGGATGGGTGTTAGCTCTTCTCTACGTGTTTGCTAGAATTCACCTGTGAAGCCATCTGGTCCTGGGCTTTTGTTTGTTGGAAGATTTTTAAGAACAGTTTCAATTTCAGTGCTTGTGATTTGGTCTCTTTACATTTTCTATTTCTTCCTCATTCAGTCATGGAACGTTGTGCTTTTCTAAGAATTTGTCCACTTCGTCCACTTTGTCCATTCTATTGGCGTGTAGTTGCTTGTACTAATCTCTCATGATCTTTCGTATTTCTGCAGTGTCAGTTGTTACTTCTTTTTCATTTCTAATTCTGTTGATTTGAGCTTTTTCTGTTTTTTTTTTTCTTGATGAGTCTGGCTAATAGTTTATCACTTTTGTTTATCTTTTCAAAGAACGACCTTTCAGTTTCACTGATCTTTTCTACTACTTTCTTCGTCTCTATTTCATTTATTTCTGCTCTGATTTTTATGATTTCTTTCCTTCTGCTGACTTTGGGGTTTTTTGTTGTTGTTCTTCTTTCTCTCATTGCTTTAGGTGTAAGGTTAGGTTGTTTATTTCAGATTTTTCTTGTGTCTTGAGGTAGGCTTGTATTGCTATCAACTTCCCTCTTAGAACTGCTTTTGCCACATCCCATAGGTTGTGGGGTTTTGTATTTTCATTGTCATTTGTCTCTAGGTATATTTTGATTTCCTCTTTGATTTCTTCAGTGATCTCTTGGTTATTTAGTAGTGTATTGTTTAGCCTCCATTTTGGGGGTATTTTTTACAGGTTTTTTTCCTGCAATTGTTATCTAGTCTCATAGCGCTGTAGTCGGAAAAGATCCTTGATACAATTTCAATTTTCTTAAATTTACCGAGGCTTGATTTGTGACCCAAGATATGATCTATCCTGGAGAATGTGTAGTGGGGTTGCTGGGTCATATGGTAAGTTCAATATCAAAAAAACTAACAACCCAATCAAAAAATGGGTGGAAGCCCTAAATAGACATTTCTCCAAAGAAGACACACAGATGGCCAAGAGGCACATGAAAAGATGCTCAACATCACTAATAATTAGAGAAATGCAAATCAGAACTTACAGTGAGGTATCAGACTGGCCATCATCAAAAAATCTACAAGTAATAAATGCTGAAGAGGGTCTGGAGAAAAGGGAACCGTCTTGCACTGTTGGTGGGAATGTAAATTGGTACAGCCACTATGGAGAACAATGTGGAGGTTCCTTAAAAAATCTACATAGGGATGTTATTCCATCCCTTCACAAAAGGAAGAGTGTGGACCCATCTCTGATGGCTGAGTTTCACAGACAGTGACTCAATGTAATTTCACAAATAACTGAAGCCACCTGAAAGAGAAAAGTGACTTTGTACTGTCATAAGATCTTGTCTCTTCTTGATTCCAGGTGCCAACCTCAGATATATTTAGCGCATATTCTCAGAGGTTCTGTGCAATGTTTTCAAACACATACCAAAGGTAGAGGAACGGTTCCATGGGGATTACAGGCTGCCATGCTTTTTTTGTCCTAGTAGATTATAACCTCACTCATGGCAAGTAGCATGTCTTATCTATCTTGGTTTCCTCTTGTTTAGCTGAGTACCTGGCACCTATTAGAACAGCCACCAAATGTTTACTAAGTAAATAATCAATTATGATTATATAAACCACAGGAATAGAGCCCAGTGGGGAAATAGAAAGTAATCTATATTTAAATGTGGCTATAGGCCCTTTAGGTCTCATTTAATATATTTTTATGTTCGACCATCATGATGTTTGTTACAGAAGATTAAACGTCCATTGGCAGATGAATGGATAAAGAAGATGTGGTACATATGTACAGTGGAATAGTACTCAGCCATAAAAAGGAATGAAATCATGCCATCTGCAGCAACATGGATGGACCTGGAGATGATCATACTAAGTGAAATAAGTCAGACAGAGAAAGACAAACATCATATGATATCAGTTATATGTGGGAGCTAAAATACGACTCAAATGAACTTATTTACCAAACAGAAACAGACTCAGAGGCATAGAAAATGAACTTATGCTTACCAAAGGGGAAATGAGGAGAGAGCTAAATTAGGAATTTGGGATTAAGAGATCTCACACTGCTAGATACAAAACAGATAAACAATAAGGTGCTACTGAATAGCACAGGGAACTATATTCAATATCTTGTACTAACCTCTAATGGAAAAGAATCTGTAAAAGAATATATATATATAAACTGTATCACTTTGCTCTACACCTGAAACACTGTACATCAACTATACTTCAATTTAAAAAAAATAGGATAATTCAGTTAAAAATTTTTAAATAAAGATAAAAATAAATGTGGCTACAGATCCTTTTGGTCTCATTTAATATTTTTGTATTCTAACATCAAGATGTTTGCTACAGAAAATTATACAATGTGTTTCACTCTGTTCATTATATTTTCTTCCTCTGACGCAATATGTATGCTTAGTCTGAGAAAAAAGTTCAAGGTTGATAATATTTTACGTGGCAACAGTCATTAACATGGCGGTCAAATGCGTGACTTTATTTTTATGGCGTGACCCATTGTGTCTCATCGGTTTTCTTAAAACATATTAAGTAACTGAATCTATTCAGAAATGGCTTCTTTTCAGAGGGAGAGAATGTTTAAACAAAACTACTCCTGTCCTTTCAAAATCTATTTTTAAAGGAATTGTGCTGTACATAGATTTGAGATATCCAGAAATATGCCATCAAGGGAAATAAATTTGGTGCTTGGTGATACAAGAAACTGTCCAGATACTTATCTGAATGCACTTCCAGCTTCTGAAATTTAGTCCAGGGGCCTCCCTGGTGGCGCAGTGGTTAAGAATCCGCCTGCCAATGCAGGGGACACGGGTTTGATCCGTGGTCCGGGAAGATCCCACATGCCGCAGAGCAACCAAGCCTGTGCGCCGCCACAACTGAGCCTGAGCTCTACAGCCCGTGAGCCACAACTACTGAGCCCATGTGCCACAACTACTGAAGCTGGCACACCTAGAGCCTGTGCTTAGCAACAAGAGAAGCCACTGCCATGAGAAGCCGGCGCACCGCAACAAAGAGCAGTCCCCGCTCGCCACAACTAGAGAAAGCCTGTGCTCAGCAAAAGACCCAACACAGCCAAAAATAAATTAATTAATTTAAAAAAATGTTTAACGAAAAGAAATTTAGTCCAGATGAATGTGAACAGTCTATTTATACTGTGAACAATGTTTTGTTTTCTCAGTGATACTGCATCCTGGACTGAGCTGTTCACTAGAGATTTGGGGACATGTGTGATTAGTTTTGTACACAAATATCCTCCAGAAACAACTCTGGATTATTCTGTCCAGAACAATATATTGAATATTGTTTTTGCTAGGTGGCATTCACAGTGTGCGTTTATATATGCCCGTGGCAATTTAATGTTCATGAAATGTTTCATTGCTCTTCACATCCATATATATCCTGTGAAAGAGGCAGAATGAGATATTCTTCAGATGTCCTTTATTTTCACATTTCTCATGTAATATACAGAATTGGATATTCACTGGTGGGTGATCATTATTAGGTAAGCTACTCCCTTTCTATTCTCCACGAATTATCCTTTTATAGTTAATGTTACCTGGAAAATACTGAAAGAATTTAGTACAAGTTGTTCCTCATTATCTTAGTATAATTGGTAACAATCAAAGACCACTCAATCTGCACCCTTTTAGAATATTAGCCTACTAACTACAAGTAAAATGTTTTTAAAAATGGAGAATTTCCCTGCAAAAATAAAAAACAAACATGGTTACCGGAGGGGGGATAAATTAGGAGATTAGGATTCACACATGTATCTCTATCTATCTATCTATCTATCTATCTATCTATCTATCTATCTATCTAACTAATAAGAGCCTACTGTATAGCACAGAGAACTCTACTCAATACTCCGTAATGACCTATATGGGAAACGAATCTAAAAAAGAAGGATATATGTATATGTATAACTGATACATTTTGCTGTACAGCAGAAACTAGCACAACATTGTAGATCAACGACACTCCAATAAAAATTTAGATTAACTACACTCCAATAAAAATTTGAACCAAAAAAATAAAAGTATGGATGAAAACAAATGTGCTTATCCTCATAATTGACATCATTTAAGTCACGTTAACTGTGTGTACATGCTTACCTGAGAGATTGCATTGTTGGCAGTTTCCCCTGACGTAAATGTCATTTAGAATGGTGAAACACGCTGCAGTTTATGTTCGAATTTGCAAAGCAACAGGAGAATCTGTTTGGTGGAAACACAAAATGAAAATGATTTTCCAATGGTCTTCCCAGCATCTCTCTTAATCCTTTGACATTCATTCTTTCGATTTGAATTTCCAACATTAGATCACATTTCTAGTTCCTATCATTAAGTGGTAATGAGAACTGCCAGGCTTCTCATTTTTTGATGATTTTGCACAGGATTCAAATAATTATCTAGTATCATTTTTAACGTCTTAATAAAATTTTATTTTTTTTGGCAAGGCTTGAGATTGATTTATAATATGATATCGATGTTTAGAAACCTATCAGTCCTACAGAAGCCACTTGATAGAAACAGTTAAACGGATGGTCTGAGAGAGTTGATGTAATAAAGAAATATGATTAATTTCAGTAGGAAAAAGTATTTCTCAGCAGCCGGTACACTAGGGAATTATTACACAAAATGAGAAATCTCACATAACATGTAAAAGCATACTTTTCATTCAAATTCCCAATAACACTATATACTAGTAATTACAATTCCAAATCAAAGTCCGAATGACAGATATATCTGAAAACCAGCTTTTGTGGACTTATTAGTTCCAATTCCAAGTAAAAATGGAATACTTATTTCAAATTTCAATTCAAATTTCAAAATCTGAGTAACCCAGTAATCAACAAGCAGTGATACACTTATTCACCCCAATTCTGAATAACACCAGTGTACTTAGTGGATCAAATAATAACGCTAATTAAACATTCCAAATAATACTAGTGTGTTTATTTCAATTTCCAATTCAAATTTCAAAATCCAAATAACACTGAGAATAAATATGGGTAGAGTTATTATTTTCAATTCCAAAGAGCACTAGTGTACTTATTAACTTATATTCTGATTCTAATTTCTATTTCTATCTTAATTTACCCATAACAAACACTAATGCATTTGTTAGCATAACTTGAAAATAGTATTTCAGGTCTTATTAATTCAAGTTCCGATCCAAGTTCTGAAATATAAATTGTACTGGTATCAAGCACTGCAACTATTATTAGTTCCAATTTTAAATAATAGTGGTATAATTATTACTTCTTATTTCAATTAAAATCTAGAGTCTAATATCTCATAACACATACCACTGTACTTATTAGCTCAAATTCAAAGTAACACTGATAAATGACTATGTTACCTTTCATCTCTATTTCTAGTATTTCAATATCTCCTACAACAATCACTGGTACACATATTACTTCAAATAACGAGTAAGATGGTGGTCTTGTAATTCATCCAAATTTCCAATAACACGTGCTTACATATTTAAATTCCAAATTACAAAAGTTTACTTCTAAGTTCAAATTCCAAATGAGACCGATTTACTTATTAATTCATATCTCAATTCCAATTCCAAAATGCAAATAAAACTGATAACAAGCTTCAATGCGCTTATCTCTTCAAATTTCAGATAACACTGATGTATTTATTCAACCCTATGTCCATACGCAGGTAACTTCCATAACAACCTGAGGTTCACTTTAAACAGAAATGCCGTTTCAGTTCCAAAGGGTAAATAAATCTGACCCACAAGCATAGGTGCACTGATCAGGATCAAATTTCAATGAACACTGGTGTGCTTATTAATTCATATTCCAGTTGGAGTATCCAATTACCTCTAATGCCAAAGCAAAGGCATAATTATTGGCTCAAATGCTAAATAACATGAGAGGTCTTTAAATTCCAATTCACTATCCCAAACCCAGGTCACAGTGATAACAATTATGGGTAAACTGATTTGGTCTAATTCCAAATAACCCTGGTATCAGTCCAAATTCCAATTAAAATTCCCAAATAAATAGATAACAAGTACTGGTGGACTTTTAGCTGATATTTTGATTAACACTGGGGTACCTAATAATATAAATTTTAACTTTTGGTTTAATTTTCATTTAGAATTCCAAATTTCAGAAATCTCAAACAATAATAACTAATATGCTTAGTGGTATAAAATTCCTCATACTATCACTTGTCTTATCCAATCAAATTCCAATTTAAATTCCCAAATTCAAATAATACCCATGACAAGAAGAGACACACTTTTGAGGTCCAATAGCAAGTAACACTGCTGTAATTACCAGTTCACATTTCAAGTTAAAATTCCAATGTACAAATTTCTCCAATAAGAAGCATTCTTCCACTTATCTCTTCAAATTCCAAATAACATTAGTGTATACATGTTCAAATTTCAGATAACATTAGATTACTTGCTAGATTCAAATTCAAAGCGACAGTGGTTTGCTTATTAATTAATTTTGATAAATGTACAACTGCATTCATTAGCTAAAATTAAAAACGACTATGCTTTATTTCAAATTCTAAATCAAATTCCACAAACCAAAAATTAAAAGTAATTAAAATAAAAAACACCAATGCACTTATTAGCTCAAATTCCAAACAACTTTGTTTTACTTATTGGTTCCAATTCCACACACAATTTTAAAATCCAAAAAAAATTTGACGACAAGCACTGGCTGTTGCACCTATTATTTCAAATTCTAATTAACACTGGCGCAAATTTCCTTGAAATTGCAACTGATATCCCAAAGACCTATAACCTGCGGTATACTTTTTCACATTATTCACAAATAACACTCGCCTATTTGTTGATTCAATTATAATGTCAATTTTAAATTTCAGATAATAGTCTGAAACTTCCAACTGAAATTTTCAGTTGAAATTTTAAAACCCAAGTTGTACCATTACCATGTACCAGTCCGCTAATTATTTCTAAATGACACGGGGGAATTATTAGCTCAAATTTAAATTCAAATTCCATAATCCAAATAAATCTGATAGCACATACTTGGCATTTACTGGCTCAAATTCTAAATAACACTGGTATACTTACTGATTTAAATTCAGTCCGAATCAAATGTAAATTCGCCCTTCTAAATAACACTAGTACATTCATCCACTGAATTACTAGTTAAAATTCAAAAATTCAGATAAGACCATAACGAAGATCAGTACATGTATTAATTCCAATCCCAAACAACACCGGCTGGCTTATTACCTTATACTTCAAATCAATTTCCGCTGTACAAGTATCTCTGGTAAATGGTTCTACTGCACTTATTACTTTGAATCCCAAGTAGCACTGATAAGCTTCCTCAAATTTTCAAATAGCAATATTTTACCTTTCAATTCTAATCCTAAATAACGCTGACTGACATATTAATTCAAATTATAATTCACCTTCCAAAACCCAAATAACTTTGATAGCAAATACTGGTAAACTCATTATTTGAAATTCTATCTAATTATTATTTGTTCAAAAATTTAAAACTAAATATCTCAAAATTTAATAAGTATACAGGTACTGGTACACTTAGTAGCTGGAATGCCAGATTACAACGATTTACTTACTGACTGAACTTAAAGTGCACGTTTACATTTCCAAATAATGCCCATGCTCTTCTTTGATTAATTTCCAACGAACACAAATGTACTTCTTTGCAATATCGACTCAAATGGAATACCACTCGTATGACAAGCTCTGGTGCATTTAGCTCAAATAACGTCTGTGTATTTATTTGTTCAAATTCAAATTCAAAAATCAAAATATCTCCAGATAAGCATGGGGGCATTTACTAGTCTTCAATAGCCATAACACTGACATACTTACGGTTAATAGACTCGTTTACATTAGAAAAAATATATAACTCTATTAATAGACATGGGTGTGTTTGTACGGCCATATTCAAAATGATAATGTTATAATTTTTATTCAAAATTTCTTTCAAATTTCTATGTCTAAACAACTCTGAAAATGAACACTGGTGTGCTTATTAATTTAAATGCCAAATTTATAAACTCTATTGAATGTTAAAATATAGTAAAATGTATTAAAAGATCTAAAAAGTTTGTACTTACTAATATTGTAATAATAATATTATTAATGATTGTACTTCTCACTTCTGACTCAATTACAAATTCCAAATAACTCCAGTAATAAATATTCCTGAACTTACGTTTTGAATCCAAATTTCACATGCAGAGCTTTGGCTGTATTATCTGTTCAACATTTTTATTCTTAAAATGTGCTTAATATTGCCTAATTCAAGGGTATCTCTCCTGATTTCACACCAAGAGAAGGAAAAAAATCAAGTAGACTATGACCAGGACAACACATTAAGATCATTTTACTCTTGGGACTTCCCTGGTGGCCCAGTGGTTAAGAATCCGCCTGCCAATGCAGGGAACACGGGTTCGAGCCCTGGTCCGGGAAGATCCCACATGCCGTGGAGCCACTAAGCCTGTGTGCCACAACTATTGAGCCTGCGATCTAGAGCCCGTGAGCCACAACAACTGAGCCCACACACCACAACTACGAAGCCCAGGCACCTAGAGCCTGTGCTCCGCAACAAAGAGAAGCCACCGCAACGAGGAGTCCGCACACCACTCGCTGCAACTAGAGAAGGCCCGTGTGAAGCAACGAAGACCCAATGCGGCCAAAAATAAATCAATACAATAAATTTTTTTTAGAAAATTATTTTACTCTAATGTTTGTTTTTTAATGAAATTCCAGCAATTCCACTCATAGGTATATATCTAGGAAAAATGAAAACACTAATTCAAAAAGATACATGAACCCCAATGTTCATAGCAGCACTACTTACAATAGCCAAGATATGGTAACCACCCAAGTGTCCATCAACAGAGGATGGGTAAAGAAGACATGGTATATATATACAATGGAATATCACTCAAACATAAAAAAAAAAAAAAATGAAATTCTGTGATTTCTAGCAATGTGGATGGACCTAGAGATTATCATACTAAGTGAAATAAGTCAGA
Source organism: Inia geoffrensis (assembly GCA_036417435.1). Classification (NCBI taxonomy): domain Eukaryota; kingdom Metazoa; phylum Chordata; class Mammalia; order Artiodactyla; family Iniidae; genus Inia; species Inia geoffrensis. The sequence goes on from CM070921.1 coordinate 3,286,921, forward strand.
CAGAGGAAGACAACATGATGTCACTTATATGTGGAATCTAAAATATGATACAAATGAACTTATTTACAAAACAGAAACAGACTTACAGACATAGAAAACTAATGGTAACCAAAAGGGAAAGGGGGAGGGTGGGATAAATTAGGAGTCTGGGATGAACAGATACACACTACCATATATAAAATGGATAAACAACAAGGATATATTGTACAGCACGGGGAATTGTAGCCATTATCTTGTAAGAACGTTTAATGGAGTATAATCTGTAAAAATACTGAATCACTACGCTACACACCAGCAACTATTATAATAATGCGATTCATCTATAGTTCAATAGAAAAAGAAAGAAAAAAATCCTTTTTTTACCTTATAGAAATTAAATGGTATTGCAGTTACGCATAGCATTCATTATTATATATCGAATGGTTTTATTTATTAAAATATTAAGCACTGGCATTTATAACTCAATAATTAAATATTATCATTGATATTCAACACAATTAATATGTTAAATATATTAAATAATCAAACATTACCCATGGGGTGGGATTAGAGGGAAGAGTGTATTCCCAAGCCCGTCACTTTGCTGCATGATGACGTATGATGCCATTGAGCAAGGGCTCCGGGTTTGTCGGGAATAGTAACACAAAATACATCGCAAGGTGCAGATGGGATACACGTAACTTAGGGGATTTAGTGTTCCAGCACGACTTTGGAAAGGGCACAGAGTGATCTTTTCTTCCTAATTTCAATTTGCTCAGCACTGACCTGTCGCTAATCTTCCTCACACAGTGCTGCAACCCAGCTTTATTCGAATGACACATTGCTGAAAAAAGATAATTACTACAATAATGTTTTACAAGTAAGTACCACTTGAAAAAATCAGGTAACCGCTGTGTAGAGCTTGGTCGTCATCCCCCCTTACCTTCTTCTTCATAATGAACACTTATCGGGTACTCTTAAGTTAAAGAAAAATGTGTGAACTACACGTTGGATTACTCAGGGGGTGGTGAGGGTTAGAAAGACCCAGAGGATGACTGGGTGACTTGAGAACACTCCTTCCTAAATGTAATTTTCTACTCCACTCTGCGCCTGGGAAGTTGGGTGAGTTCAAGCATGGACGCAAAGTAGTCTTGCTCTTGATTTCTTAGTGACGATAGGCGAAAAACTGTCACACTCACCTCCTGAAGTTGTGGTGATTAAATGAATTAACATACACAAGACTTCAGTGAAATATGTGGAGAAGGTGTGGAGAAAAGGGAACCCTCCTGCACTGTTGGTGGGAATGTAAATTGATACAGCCACTATGGAGAACACTATGGAAGTTCCTTAAAATATTAAAAATAGAAATACCATATGATCCAGCAATCCCACTACTGGGCATATATCTGGAGAAAACTATACTTCGAAGAGACACATACACCCCAGTGTTCATTGCAGCACTATTTACAATAGCCAGGACATGGAAGCAACCTAACTGTCCACTGACAGATGAATGGATAAAGAAGATGTGGTACATATATGCAATGGAATACTACTCAACAATAAAAAAAGAGTGAAATAATGCCATTTGGGGCAACATGGATGGACCTGGAGATGATCATACTAAGTGAAGTAAGTCAAGACAGAGAAAGACAAATATGATATTGCTTATATGTGGAATCTTTAAAAATAATACAAATGAACTTACTTACAAAACAGAAACACTCACAGACTTAGAGAACGAACTTATGGTTACCAGGGGGAAAGGTTGGGGGGAAAGGATAAATTAGGAGTTTGTGATGAACATATACACACTACTATATATAAAATAGATAACTAATAAGGACCTACTGTATAGCATGGGGAAATCTAGTCAGTATTCTGTGATAACCTAAATGGGAAAATAATTTGAAAAAAGAATAGATACATGTATATGGATAACTGAAGCACTTTGCTGTACACTTGAAATTAGACAACATGGTAAATCAACTATACTCCAATATAAAATAAAAATTAAAAAAGAAATATGGCACCAAGTGAGGACACAAACAATGAAAGCTACCATATGAATTCTTAATAAAAACATTATATATAGATTACAGTGTTTATCTGTATACTATTTCCTGTGGCAGAAAGATGCCTCATTAAAAAATGTTCTGCATTGTTTTATTACAATGAATAATGACCCTTCTTTGATTGGTTTCACATAAATATAGTTAGTATACAAAATTCCTTCAAAATTAAATCCCTGTTTATTAAACAATGGGAACATCACGATCAAAACATAACACATACTTAGATTTTAAAACATAATTATTAATCTAATAAATTTTTGTGAATGTGTTTCTTAAGGATAAAATGATTTTTAAGTGCTTACTGAAAAGGAAAGCAACTAAAAATAAGCTATTTCAGCAGCAAGAATTTTGTTTCTCTTAAGAAGTATGAAATACCAAGAATCTATGTGAAAAGATGAGAATCGACTTTAAGTAGAATATTTTATGACATAACAGATCATAATTGGAGTTCTTATTTTAGTCCCACTCAACAGTAAAAGACATATACATATATTTTCCCCTCTAACTTTCCTGAATTCATGATCACACTGTGTGCAACACTTTAGATTACTGTCATCCTATAAAACTACTTTAACTTGCTCAACCTTATGTTTTATCACTGAAACCTCACAGCAGATCTTTCACTAATTCAAGGAAAAATGCTCTAAAAAAGTACACTATACAACAGTGTTAACTGTAGGCTCTATGGGGTACAGGAGATCTTTGGAACTTAGACATCTTGCATAACTCAAAGTTTGTACCCCCTTGACTGATATCTCCCTGTCCGCAACTCCCTTCCCCCAGCCCCTGGAAACCACCATTCTGCTCTCAGCTTCTATGAGTTTGAGTATTCTAGATTCCTCATACAACTGGTATCATGCACTGTTTGTCCTTCTCTGTCTGGCTTATTTCAGTAAATTGCTAAGGCAATAGATCCTATGTTAATTGTTCTTATCATAAAATAATAAGAAAAATAGTAATAGTAATATAATAATACTGAGAGGAAACTTACGTAAGTGATGGAAATATTCATGGCGTAGACTGTGGTGGTAGTTTCGCGGGTATATACTTATCTACCAAGTCATCAAGTGGCATACATTGAATACGTACAGCTTTTTGTAGGTCAGTCACATGTCAATAAAATGGTTCAAAAAAGTACTAAAGAAACTCCAAAGTGTTGGACAGGTATGTTGTAAACAAACACAAACCTCTCAATTATTTCTAATATTTCACCTTCATTCCTTAATTCTTTAAGGTTTCTTGTATAGACTGAAAAAAAAGATATTGATAAAAACATACTGTGTTGCAACTACAGATGATCATACTAAATGAAGTCAGAAAGACACAGACAAATACCATATGCTATCCCTTATACGTGGAATCGAAAATATGACACAAATGAACCTATCTATGAAACAGAAACAAATTTGACGGACACCGAGAACAGACTGGTGGTTGCCAAGGGGAGGTGGGTGGGAGAGGGCTGGACTGGGAGTCTGGGATTAGAAGAGGTAAACTGGCATATATAGGATGGATAAACAACAAGGTCCTACTGTAGAGCAAAGGGAACTATATACAAACCATCATGGAAAAGAATATGAAAAAGAATGTGTGTGTGTGTGTGTGTGTGTGTGTATATATATATATATACGTATATATATATATATATAAAACTGAGTCACTTTGTTGTACAGCAGTAATTAACACAACATTGTAATTCAACTATACTTCAATAAAAAATAGATTAAAAAAAAACCCAAAAAGCATATTGTATATATAAAGAAAAAGAATCTTCACTAAAATATGAGAAAGTAACATTTTTCATTCTGCATAGGTGCTCTACATATATACTATGCTATACATGCATGCATAAATACCTGCAGGTGTATTCCTATTTAGATACATTCAATCAAGAAAATATTACCCAAATATAATTGTAAGATTAAAATATTTCTATGCAGAGTTGAAAATTCAATCTAATTTGAAAAACAGGGATATTTCTTCCAGGTAAGATCATGAGTTAGTCTCTTGAGTGGCAGTTTGGGCTAAAATTTAAAAATGAATTAAAAAAAATACCGAATCTATGTTTGAAACTTCTCTGGGAAACCAAAAAAAAAAAAAAAAAACAGTTTAAAATCATTGTAAACGAAATTATGTATCTTATTAGAGAAATTCTGACATCTTATTTGAAAGTCAATCACGGGTACTTGTAAAGAAGAAAATAATCTAGAGGACAATTTTATTTATATGTATTTCTAATATGTTTTAAATGTTCCCAGTTGCTTCCTTTTAACTTCTGTGATAACAACACACTCATATTGTGTATAATTACTTAGAGTTAATTCCCTTCTATTGATAAGCGAATGAAGCTAATTTAAAATTAAAATACCACTGATAAGCTTTTCACTTGATTTAAATTAATAAAAATAATTGACCTGAAGGTTTATGAAATTATTATATCTGGAGCATTTCCTACTGAGGATCCATACAGACATGATTTAACTACCATCTAGGACAGAATGCTTCCAGGATTTCCCTGGCGGTCCAGTGGTTGAGACTCCCTGCTTCCAATGCAGGGGGCACAGGTTCGATCCCTGGTTGGGGAACTAAGATCCCACATGCCGCGGGGCGTGGCAAAATAAATAAATAAATACATGTTAAATTAAATGATATTAAAAAATAAAAAGCATGCATAGGACACAATGGTTCCAAGCAGATTAGGAAACTGAAATACTTCCATAAAGGATGCCTATTTACTCCCTTTTTTTTCTTTTTCTTCTTTCGGTGAGGTTGCTCACTGGATTATCAGGGTTGACGGGAACATCACACCATGATGTTTTCTTTTCTTCCCCTAGCAACCGAGCAACGCCTGCTACTCAGCAGAACCTCTTTAAAGAGTTCTCTTACAAATGTTCCTGTTGCTTTCTTACATATCATGCTACGATACAAAAGCTGAATTAGACAACTCAGAAAGTAGTCAGGTTTTTGGCCAATGTCCTCCTTTTTAAAAAAAGACAATAACAGTTTTGTGGATTCATCAAAAGCTTAATTTTAGCAGTTATTGATATTTTATTGATGAATTTTAAAAACATTTTGGGGGGTGGGGAGAGATAAATTAGGAGTATAGGATTAACACATACACACTACTATATATAAAATACAACAAAGGAACCCTACTCAATATCTTTAATAAGCTACAATGGAAAAGAATATGAAAAAGAATAGGTACATGTACATGTATAACTGAATCACTTTGCTGTACACTTGAAACTAACACAACATTGTAAATTAACTCTACTTCAATGTAAAAAATGTTCTTGAAAAATCAGTACATATTTTAAAATAAAAGGCTTCTTTCTCTATAGCTGGCCATCGGACCCTGGACTTTCTGGATCCCATGATGCAGAGATCATGGGTCTTTACTGCATTAGGACTCACTCACAGAGGGGCAGTCACTTGAATGTTATGTAGGTTAAAATTTAGCTTAACTGTTTTTACCCACAAATCCATTTCTTCACCTGTACTATAATCGTTGGCTTCATTATTGCAAGAGTTATAAAAAGATAAATAATTCCTGTATTGGAGAAATTAATTTTATATACATCTATTTGTCTATCTGTCACATCTATTATCTATCTATATATTATCTATACAACCTATTTATTATCTATTCATATATTATCTATCTAATCTATCATATAGCTATCCATTATCTATTTATCTATATCTATCTATCTATCAATCTATCATCTATTAGCATTTGCCAGATACGTATTTGGCTTTGGAGGAAAAGATACATGTTGCAAAGCAACACCAGGAAATGGAGTTAAAAAGTGGTCCTTCTCACTGTGAAATCATCCCAATCGTACTGTTGCTGTTTTTGGACTTGGGATTGGGTTCCTGCCTTTCTTGTCCATGGTCCATTCTTCTGCCTCAACTTCCATGCCCAGCATGATGGTGGGGTTGTTATTTCTCACGTGTTCCTGTGCAGTCTTGCCTGTACTGGCCAGATGGACACCATCCCTACCTCCCCTACATATCTGTCTCCTTCCCTGATGCCTCCACTTCCGCCTACTCTCAAAGCCCCGAGACAGTCACATGTTCCCTTTTAATGGAAAAATGTACGCTTCCATATTCTACCTAAATAACCCTGCCTCATACTGTGTGTAGACACTGCTCCTGAACACTACACCTATATCTTTACTAAAATTAAAGCTTGAATCTACTCTAGTCTTCCACTCGGCCCGTCCTTCTTCATAATCACTTTCCTTCCTTCATTTCTCTAACCAAACACTCAAATGTCTAATGACCAAGTTAGAACTACTTTGGAGAACACCCCCCAAAAGGAAAATGGACATTCCTTTCTTTCTAAGGGTTCAATTTCCTTCTAGCACAGAGCTGCTTTAGGGAAAAAAAAAAAATTGTAGTGATGTTTAATAAGAAGGATATGTTAGATAGGAAAAACAAATCAATATTTTTCCTACCTTATTAATTAAACACACACAAAAATACCAGCTGGCCCTCCTAAGAACATTTAATCTGAGACAACTGTCAGGACATCTTAGGGACCAACCAGTTCTGTATCTCTATAGACACTCATGTAGCCTTGACACATTATAAATGAATCCCAGTCAGCATAAAGGGTCTTCAAGCTGACAAGTTTGTCTGGGAGCTACAAGGTTACCATTCAAAGCCCAGAAATTTAAAGTCCTTACAATTAATACCATTTTAAGATTTCCGGATGGTTAACATTTTTGCTGGTCAGTTCATAATTTAGGTCAAAGCTTGGCTATTACGTAAACCCACTAAGGAGAGAACTGCCTTGACAAAACAGCCATGAATTATGGGGATACTCAAATGAGTAACAGTAGCGGAGCGGTGATGAATGTTTCCCTTGTCAACTTCTACTTCCAGGGTTCCTTTGCTTTCCTAAGAAGAATAAAACATGTCACCCAACTTCACTAATTGGTATCATTGCTCCCAGCACTGTGATTCATGTCTGACTTTGAAAAGCTAGTGAAGTGAGGGGAGCTGGACTTGGTATTGAATTGTCAAAGAATTACCCACAAATCCTTTCCAAACTCTTGCTGTTGTGAATGCAGCGTGCTTTATTCAACCTTCATTCAGACAAACCATTTCACACACTGCCTATATGTTTTACTCAATTTCTCTGCAACAATAGCTATAAAAAGGTAAAAATAAAAACGCTTTCTTTAACGTACTTGAGGAGTATTGTCTTGGTTTGGAAAGGAGACAGAAGGATGAATTCCTCATACTGACAAATGTCCAGCACTTGGTTGAAACTTTGCTATACGGCGAATATGACTAAGAACCATTTGTTTGGGGGGATAACAGCTAGCTTTTGTTCAAAATAGTTCAGATCAGTGCAATCAAATAATGAGGGGTCTCTTCTTTATTATTTATTTATTTGTTTTACATCTTTATTGGAGTACAATTGCTTTGCAATGTTGTGTTAGTTTCTGCTGCATAACGAAGTGAATCGGCTATATGTATACATATATCCCCATATCCCCTCCCTCTTGCATCTCCCTCCCACCCACCCTATCCCACCCCTCTGGGTGGTCACAAAGCATCGAGCTGATCTCCCTGTGCTATGCGGCTGCTTCCCACTAGCTATCTACCTTACGTTTGGTAGTGTGTATATGTCCATGCCTCTCTCTCACTTTGTCCCAGCTTACCCTTCCCCCTCCCCGTGTCCTCAAGTCCATTCTCCATGTCTGCACCTTTATTCCTGTCCTGCCACTAGGTTCATCAGAACGATTTTTTTTTTTTTTTTAGATTCACATATATATGTGTTAGCATACGGTATTTGTTTTCCTCTTTCTGACTTACTTCACTGGGTCTCTTCTTTATAACCCAACTATTTATTTATTCAGCACTGGGGTGGTGACCGAAACAAAATATGTGTGTGTGTGTTTGTGTGTGTGTGCACGTTCTGTTTTGTTTCACCTCCAACATAAAGAAGAAGGGATTAGATCCTGCATGGGTGACTAAACCAGAAAGGCTAAGAGATTCTTGAGTGGGTCCCAGATAAAGCAAATTTCAATTTCAATTTCAACTACAAGTGTTTGGACGGAAACAGTTACTCTTTCAGGATTTCTTCAGAATGAACTGACAATTTATTGTATATACGAGAACACGTGTGAGAGTGTCTCTTACCTCTTTACTGAAATAGCCAGTATAAACCAGAGTTTTCCCAGGGACATGGGACATGTGGGTACCCAAGCTTTGTATCCAGATTCTCAATTGTTAAAAGGTCATTTTGAGAACAGGAAGGGCAGCAATGGTCTATCTTCAAGAATGACGGATGAGTGAATGAATAAAGGCAAAAATGAAGAGAATAAAAGCCAGTGTATCCTAATTATACACATCTTAGGAGATAAAGTTCCACATGGTTTCATGGAAGACACGAATATCACAGATACGACGCTTATTCAGTTTGCAAATATATTCTACCCATGCTGGGTTCCATGTTCCTCCGCCTGGTATCTTTTCTGAGTGCACGTATTTCCCCGCTGAGTTCTGTCAGTGTAAACGTGTGCTTATTCAGTCCACACTTCTGAAATATATACTTCAGGGGTTACGGATTTCTCTACTGACAGGCAATCTCTCGCATCCCTTGGATTTTACGGCTCCTTTGTGTGACCAGTGGAAACCTCGCTATTAGTCTACTTGTTATTCCTCTGTGTGGGATCTGCTTTTCTCTCTCTGCTTGAAGTTGGGTTTCGCTGGGCTCAAGAAACCATAGCGCCCTGTGCTTCTAAACAGCCATTCTGTTCCTACAAAACGCGAAGCATCATCTCCTCCCTCAAGCATCACTTTGGAGTCCTAACAGGTCCAAGAGACCATAGCGGTAGCACGTACCCAGATGGTTTCAGCATGTCTTGTACTGTCCAGTGTCAATTACAAACAAGCATGGCTTTACTTTGTCACCTGACCATAGGTTTCCTTCCATGAGGCCATGATGCGTGTTGAGGCCACGCAGGAGAACGCACCTTGGTATATGAATGATTTGCTCCTGCAAAACATGTGAGCCTGTAGCACCTGCTTGCTCTGAACTCCACATAGCCACTTCTCCTTGATGATGGAATGTTCTGGGCTCATTCCTGCATTGGGTTGCAGAATATTCAGTTTATTTTTTAAAAAATTTTATTGGACTGTAGTTGATTTACAATGCTGTGTTAGTTTCAAGTGTACAGCAGTGATTCAGTTATATCTATTCTTTTTCAGATTCTTTTCCATTATAGGTTATTATAGGATATTGAGTAGAGTTCCCTGTGCTATACAGTAGGTCCTTGTTGGTTATCTGTTTTACACATTGTAGTGTGTATATGTTAACCCCAAACTCCTAATTTATCCCTCCCGCCTCTCCACTTTGGTAACCATAACTGTTTTCTATGTCTGTGAGTCTGTTTCTGTTTTGTAAATAAGTTCATCTGTATGACTGTTTTAGATTCCACATATAAGCTATATCATGTATTTGTCTTTCTCTTTCTGAATTAAAGAACATCTAGTTACTGATAGATATCATTCAAGATGCAAGATCACTGGACTCCAAGGGTAAGGGACACATTTTCTACGAGTCCTGTAAAAAGCAAGCAGCTTAATCCAAAATGGCAAGAGTTTGCAAGATGGCATGGCATTCCCTGCAGGGAATCTTGGGATTTCACTATAATTAGCTAGGCGGGGCTTTCCACAAATTCTATCAGCACCAAGACCTATTACACACACTTCGCGCCAACAGTCCATGTGCTGGGTGACAAAATTTGCAGGAAAACATTGTTAGCAGGTGAACCAGCTGGGCAACCCTCACTTCTCCACTCACCACTCAAAGACAGCCAGCAGGTAGAGTATAGATATTTATTTCAGTTCATTTTCATATCTAGGCAAAATGAAGAATATGCTCTATGGTCATGGATAAGGCGATATTCCAGAGAGGATTCAGATCCCTGTTGTTTCGGGGACAGTTACGAACTAAACTGTGTCCTCCCCCACCCCCCTCCAAATTCATATGCTGAAGCCCTAATACCCAGTATCTTAAAATGTGATTGTGTTTGGAGATAGGACCTTTAAACATGTCATTAAGGTTAATGAGGTCTTTAGGGTGGGTCCTAATCCCATAGGACTGGTGTCCTTATAAGAAGAGATGAGGACACAGACACACACACAGGGACTACCATCTGAGGACACAGGGAGGAGATGGCCATCTCCACGCCAAGGAGAAAGGCCTCAGGAGGAATCAGCTCTGCGGACACCTTCACCTCAGATTCCAGCCTCCACAACTGGGAGGAAAAAATGTCTGCTGCTAAGGTTCCCAGTCCATGGCCCTTTGTTATGTCAGCTCTAGCAACTAATACATAGGTGTTATCACCCATGGCAAGCATTGGTCTTACATAAATCTGGAATACCGCTACATCCTAAGTTTCAGTTTCCCTTTGCATCAACGACGTAGACGAGGGTTATGAAATCGTGGGATAGTGAGAAAATCAAAATTGTAGCGATCTACCCTGAGGCACAGAAAGCTGTCAAGATGATAAAGATGTAATGTTGGCACTGTTACCTGAGAGTCAGTGTCTCTCAGACCTTGTTGCTTATTGAGAGAGACAATAAACAAAAGGGAGAGATGAGACAAATACATTTGGCAACACAATAGCTGTATTCTGTGGGCCAGGTGCCTGCATTTGGTTAACTTGTTTCTGAAGAGAGATAAAGAGAATGCATTTGAATGGCAGGAGCAATTGAAGGCACCCCCAGCTGAATCCCAGTGTAGATCACTGTCGCTTTTTACAAGCACCTGGATTCTGCAGAGATAAATAGGCCTGTTAACAAACAAAAAGGGGCTTCCCTGGTGGCACAGTGGTTAGGAGTCCGCCTGCCAATGCAGAGGACGCAGGTTCGAGCCCTGGTCTGGGAAGATCCCACATGCTGCAAAGCAACAAAGCCCCGTGCGCCACAACTACTGAGCCTGCGCTCTAGAGCCCGCGAGCCACAACTACGGAGCCCGAGTGCCACAACTACTGAAGCCTAGAGCCCGTGCTCCGCAGCAAGAGAAGCCACCGCAAAGAGGAGCCCGCGCACCACAACGAAGAGTAGCTCTGGCTCGCCGCAAGTAGAGAAACAGCAACGAACATCCCCAGCAGCCAAAAAAAAAAAAAAAGTAAAAAGAACCACCACCTGTGGGTGAAAATGTGGGCTGCCTCCCAAAACAACGCTTATCTTCTTCTTCCGGTAGTTTCGCTTCCTGAAGGAAAGACCAGAAAGTGACATCTGTATTTTCCTGGACAATCTTCCATGCAGATGTCAACTTTTTACGTGCTTTCAATTCAATGCACTTGCATGCGTTATGAAACCAGAGCTGACACAGGTGATAAGAGAGGCAAGTGTGAGGCATCAATTGAACCGATTCAGATCACAGCAGATGTGGTATGATTTGAACCCAGCATCGTGTAAAGCGTAGCAGGCGGATTCTTGACAACAGAAGGAATGTCAGCTTCACTGATAACCCCCATCTGTCAAGTAATTTGGGGATCATCCCTGGGAGATCAATGATCCATTTCTTCAGCTCTCCTGATGATTATTTAAGCCATTAAATGCTCTTGTGAAATCCCTTTTGGACAACATGCATTCTTTCCTCTGCCGCTGAATGCTGACCAACGCAAGCATTAGTACCCATAGAGGTCGAAGGTAGGAGCCCATCAGAGAAATGTGAGTATGGGATGGTTTATCACCCCAGCTGCTTTTCAAGGCAGTAGGCACATCTCTACCAAAACAGCATGGGACACTGGAAACCCATAATATGAAATACGGATTGAAGTCGAGACCACGTGACTGCTTTGGTGGAATCTTTGGTGGGAAAGACAGCACGATGGACAGACTGATTGGACTGCAATGACAGAGCTAATGAGTGACAACTCAGGTCAAAGTTTAAGTCTTATCTCAGGGCATGGTGAGAGGAAGGGGGCACCTACTTCCAAAGAATCGCTCTTCTATTGAAGACACAGGCTGATTTAGGACAAAACCAAGAAGACTCGAGGCTGAAGCTTACTGAAATGGAATCTGGATTGACGTCACAGCATCACACATCTTTCACGAACACTGTCCCGTACATTAGAAAATGCCAGGATTTAGCACTGGGATGTGGACCTTCAGGTGGGACCAGAGGACTCTGGACACCCCCAAACTCCTCTGAGCCAGCAAATGACACCCCATCTCTGAAGCTGATGAAGTGGCTGTTTCTTTTCCTGAAGACCTTACAGTTTTCTCATCCAAAGTAGGTACCTATTAGTAAGTTGCCACTTTTCCTTACTCTTTACACGTGAAAATGTGCATTGCTTCCAGTCTAGAAGGAGCTCAGAAACACCCTGGACCATGCTGGCAAATACGGATCTCACTCAGAGGAGACACTCACAGCAAACGGATCACGTGTGTATCAAGAGACCATTTCGGAAAATGATACGTGGGGATGGACCTGGAGGTTGCGAGAAAAATATTGGTTTTTCATGACAGTGTATTCAGGGATATGAGAGAATTTTCCAGAGATGCTGGCTTCTAGCTTCTTCCTGGAGCAAAGGGGACTGTTTCTAACTGTTTATTAAATCATGTGCGCAAACGGCATTTAATTTTAGTGAATATCTAAATACACTCACGTAACACGAGAGACTGCCTCATTTCCAGCCATGGAACACTACTCTTTGGGTTAAGACACCTGGAAAGGTTGACTTTTTGGAGACATCTAGATGTGTGCACAGGGAAAGGACAAATTTTATTATAACTGTGGAAGGAGAAATCCAGTAAAAGTCATTAGTGCAAGCCTTGATGAAAATATTTCAACAGGCGAAGAGGAGTGTGGTGACTTTTCCGATGAGTGAGGCGCTTGAGCATAGTATAGGGCTGATGGGGGAATTTCTTCTGATTATATTCTTCTCTGATCAAATTCTAAGAAGGGAGGAGAAGCTATGGCTGTTTGGGGCCCCCTTAAGGAAACAGGGGCTGCGTGAGTGGAGCTGTGCTTTATCTAAGTTTGGTTGGACAATTTGTGTTCAGCCAGAAAAGCCAGGATGGGTCACTGGGGTCAAAGTTCCTGCAAAAGTTATATGGTAGCGTAACTCTGGTCTCTCAGGGTCTCCTATTGCAGAACTTTTAACAGATAAAGCGGAAAGTAAACCTAAAAATTTAAAAAGTTTCCCTGAGTTGCAAAGTGATCATTAAACCATACAAAAGGCATCTTCCCACATAAGTGGTTGAAAATGGTATCACTTGAAATTCTACTTATATGAATTTTTGAAATTCTGGATCCAGCCTGTAGAAATCTAAATAGGCACGGTCTTCAGTTTGAAAAGAATGATAAGTGAGCAACCCAGGTCCTTAAAATAAATCACAATACTGGCTTGCATGAAATCATGTAAAAGTGCAAAATGAAAACACGTTAATTTTTCTCTTGCTTCTAAGACTATTATAATTAATCTAAACATTTTTATACCACATGAGTTCGGAAAGGTATAGATTCAATTCACATTTGATATTTCTAGCAACGTATAAGGGAGGAATATTGTTTGCATGAATCTGACCTTTTGTAGAATTGATTTTGCTTTAAACATTTATATTTACTAATATATCAGATTTAAAACATACTATTTGACTAATATAGGTGACCTGACAAGTTATTAATCTTCAGCAGACAACTGAATGATAATAATGGAAAATGTATTGACACCGAGATCTTCTTAAATGCGTATACGTTCTTGGTCTAGAACAGTCATATCTCAGTCAAAGAATACCATATCCAGGCAAAAGTTGGAAAAAAAATATAAGATGATGCTGTATAATTTGGGGGTATGTGGGTGTATATGATAAAATCTTCTTGCCCTTAGTAGAAATTTTACAGATTGCCTGTGCTACAAAAACAGACTGGAAGACTTTTTTTTTTTTTTCTTTTGGCGGTACGCGGGCCTCTCACTGACGCGGCCTCTCCCGTTGCGGAGCACAGGCTCCAGACGCGCAGGCTGAGCGGCCACGGCTCACGGGCCCAGCCGCTCCGCGGCACGTGGGATCCTCCCGGACCGGGGCACGAACCCATGTCCCCCGCATCGGCAGGCGGACTCTCAACCGCTGTGCCACCAGGGAAGCCCGGAAGACTAATTTTTAACTCTGTCATTTTCCTGTTCATCTATACCTAATTTTCACAGTAATGCAGGGAAATAATATCCTCTAGTAAGTAGGTCCTCTTTTCCTTCCATTTTTGAGGCTGGTGTTTATCTGTATTCTATCACTGACAAAAGGATCCATTAGCACCACATGAAAATAGGACACCATGAGATGATTTCCTCTTCATCAAGTTGATGGAAAAATAAAATATTGCTAATTATATAGACAGCATATACTTTTAGTATGAAATGAAACCGAAAGTTACAGCTTATCGTCCAGTTAATGAAAATCCAAAGGGGGGGGGGGGGAATGCTGAGAGTGATGCCTTGTAAATTTCAATCATTACCCAGTTGCTACCCTTCATTAGTAATGGCCTTTGACATGTGAGCAGAAAACCTTCTTTCATGCAATTTTAAATTGAGTTCTCCCGTAAAATGAATCCTGTATGTCACACATTACCATCAAATTAAAGCAACCTTCTTTTTTCTTGTGGTTCACGCAAATCTGTTTGTCACTGGGTTGCCTTCGATGCTGAATTTGATATTATTGACATTTATTTCCCCAAGCAAAGTAAACTCTCGTTATATGGTCACTTTAGGTAATGTTTAAATAAAAATCCTACTTATTTCAAATCATTTAAGATATTTAAGGTCTTAAAGTTAAGATGGGGTGAAACCTATGTCAACTAGTTATTATGTGTTTTTAAGAAACGATAATTTTCTTACAAATAATAAATGCTGGAGGGGGTGTGAGGAAAAGGGAACCCACCAACACTGTTGGTGGGAATGTAAATTGGTGCAGTCACCATGGAGAACAGCATGGAGGTTCCTTAAAAAACTAAAAATAGAGCTACTATATGATCCTGCAATCCCACTCCTGGGCATATATCTGGAGAAAACCATAATTTGAAAAGGCACATGCACCCCTATGTTCATAGCAGCACTATTCACAATAGCCCAGTCATGGACGCAACCTAAATGTCCACTGACAGATGAATGGATAAAGAAGATGTGGTACATATATACAAGAGAATATTACTCAGCCATAAAAAGGAACAAAACTGGGTCATTTGTAGAGACGTGGATGGACCTAGAGATTGTCATACAGAGTGAAGTAAGTCAGAAAAAGAAATACCGTATATTGATGCATATATGTGGAATCTAGAAAAATGGTATAGATTATCTTATTTGGAAAGCAGAAATAGGGACACAGACGTAGAGAACAAATGTATGGATACCAAGGGGGGAGAAGGGGGTGGGTGGGATGAATTGGGAGATTGGGATTGACATATATACACTATTGATACTACGTATAAAATATATAACTCATGAGAATCTACTGTAGAGCACAGGGGACTCTACTCAGTGCTCTGTGGTGACCTAAATGGGAAGGATATCCCAAAAAAGAGGTAATATATATATATGTACAGCTGATTCACTTTGCTGTACAGGAGAAACTAACACAACATTGTAAAGCAACTATGCTCCAATAAAAATTAATTAAAAGAATAAAATAGGGCTTCCCTGGTGGCGCCGCGGTTGAGAGTCCGCCTGCCGATGCAGGGGACGCGGGTTCGTGCCCCGGTCCGGGAGGATCCCACGTGCCGCGGAGCGGCTGGGCCCGTGAGCCATGGCCGCTGAGCCTGCGCGTCCGGAGGCTGCGCGCCGCAACGGGAGAGGCCACAGCAGCGAGAGGCCCGCGTACCGCAAAAAAAATAAATAAATGAAATGAAAGAAAATAAAATAACAACTGGGGGGAGATGGGTTTGTCAGTAGAACCTCCTCAAAGTATTTTCAGACCTCCAGAGAGCCCAATGTTCCATATACATAGCTGTATTCTTGTGCTGGGCAAGGTGGAGACCTTGGACCACCTCAGTCATCCTCACGTGGGAGCGTGCTGGCAGGGCAGAATCAGCATAGGGCTGTCAAATCCGAGTTTGCATTTGTAACAGGATCCGCAGGGCATGTCTGCGCATTAGATCAGGGGTCCCCATTCCCTGGCCCTTGGACCAGTACCAGTCTGTGGCCTGTTAGGAACTGGGCCACACAGCAGGAGGTGCACAGCAGGTGAGCAAGTGAATCTTCATCTGTATTTGCAGCTGCTCCCCTAGGAGCGCAAACCCTACCGTGAAGTGCGCATGCGAGGGATCTAGGTTGCGCGCTCCTTGTGACAATCTAATGCCTGGCGATCTGAGGTGGAGCTGAGGCGGTGACGCTAGCGCTGGGGAGCGGCTGCAGATACAGGTTCTCATTAGCAGTGAGGTTTGACGGCACAGAGACCATAATCAATCAATGGCTTTGCAGACTCATCGCAAAACCCTATCAGTGAGTGGCAAGTGAAAACAAGCTCAGGGCTCCCAGTGATTCTGCATTACTGTCAGGTGTATACTTATTTCATTGTCTATTGCAATGTAACAATAATAAAGTACACAATAAATGTAATGTGCTTGAATCATCCTGAAACCATCCCCCCTCACCAGTCCGTGGAAAAAGTGTCTTCCACAGAACTGGTCCGTGGTGCCCAAAAGGTTGGGGACCACTGCATTAGATGTTAAGAAACACTATTTCATACTACAATCTGATTAGCTGATTAGCTGAATCACCTCTTCCTTCCAGTGGAAGAGCTGCTTTATGCCTGGAGTAAAGAAGTTGGATTACCAGGATAATTGCCTCGCTCTTCAACCTGAGTGGTATAAATCCTGCGGAGGTGCCTTGATTGGCTCAGGTGGGTTCAGGGGCTTCAGGTAGGAACAACGAAATGTACTGATGTGCGCTGAGTGGGGACGGAGTGAAGCATCCAATCTTTCTACTGGAGGGTGTTATAGAGTGAATCGTGTCCCAACAGAAAATTACATGCTGCAGTCCTGACGCTCAGGAGCTCAGAAGGGGCTGTATTTGGAGATGGGGTCTTTAAAGAGGTAATTAAGGTACAATGAGGTCATATGGGTGGGTCCTAATCCAACTGGACTGGTATCCTTATAAGAAGACATTAGGACACAGAGGGACGACCCTGTGAGGACACAGGGAGGAGATGGCCATCTACACGCCCAGGAGAGAGGCCTCGGGAGGAACCAACCTGCCAAGACCCTGATCTCAGACTTTGAGCCTCAGGCTTTCTCTCTCCAGGACAGAGAGAATTTCTGTTCTTGCAGCCATCCAGTCTATGGTACTTTGTTATGGCGGTCCTCGCTGACTAATATATAAGTAAAAATTAATAGAAATACGCGAAGAAAATAAATTTTAAAAATTTATTTTCTGTCACAGTTTCTATTCATGAGAGCAGTAATAACAAACTATCAGGTGCCTTTAGTGTTACCATGATCCTGAAAAGTATATTTACACCTGAGACATTATGTATCACTAGAGAAAAACCACATACTAGAGGAAGAAGAAAGTTTTGAGCTTATTCAATATATTTTGCCTCGTTCCAGAAGGGGAAAGAAAAAACAGCCTCATGACCGTCATACAGATAATGGAAAGTGAATGACTTTAAGTTCCATCAAGACAGATTTATATCCTATTTTCTTAATACAGAGTCATGTTTCTAAGAATAGCTGCCATCTAAAATGATCGTCATTAACTGTGTACGAGATAACCCCTACCACCTATTTCCAATTTACTTCCACAAAGAATTACACACACATAAAACTCTAGGTTACAGGCCATGCTTGAAAAAAATGATCTAGTATACTGTTTTAACATTTTAATGCTTTCGGGCTATCAGCAAGCGGTTTTGTCGTTTGCAAACATTACAATTAATGGCATATCCTGGTTTGAATAAATGGCAGAACAACTGGTATTAAAAAAAACCACAAGAGCAAACTATTATCTACAACCTTATATATTACGGAAGCCATGTAGAGAGGGGCAGGGCTTTCGGTGGTGAGTGCAAATTTTATGGTGCTAAACTCCCATTTTTAGGTATTTAATTAGAGAGAAATGTATTGATATACATTAATAAAAATGTCATTGGGTAGAGCTTGTAGAGTGGTACCAAAAATACATAGTCCCACAAAAATAACTGGTCACAGTGGAAAAGTTTTTAGAACTTTTATTTGGTCTCTTTGGGTATTTGCAGGCCCCCCAAATCCCCTAGAAAATAAAAGTAAATAAATAAGTATTACCCAAAGGTATCACCTAGATAAGCTGAGTGATTTTATTCAATGGTATGACTGTTCATGCTTGAAATAATGAGCATGGAGGCTATATTGCTGAGAGGCAAGCATGCCCATGCTCCTTCTCTTGCTGCTGGGTGTTAAAAGCAAATTATGTCTCCGCTCGACCATGTCTTTGCTTACATGACTGCCAACTGGATTGAAGCCACATTTCCGACATATCATCCGAGAAAAATAGTTTCCCCAAACTATGAAGGTCATGAGGTCAAACTCTGTCGTTAAAATTGCTAAGAGAGAAACAAGGAGGTCTTCTTTCAACCCCAGTTAGTGGGACAATTGGGGTAACACTGGATGTAACCTCTCCGTGCCATGTTTTGAGAAATTAAACATCCCTTTGTGAGACGACATACAGGTGGCCAATAGGCCATGAAAAGATGCTCAACAGCACTAATTATTAGAGACATGCAAATCAAAACTACAATGAGGTATCACCTTGCACTGGTCACGATGGCCATCATCAAAACGTCTACAGATAACAAATGCTGGAGAGAGTGTGGAGAAAAGGGAACCCTCCTACACTGTTGGCGGGAATGTAAATTGGTGCAGCCACTAGGGAGGACGGTATGGAGGTTCCTTTAAAAACTAAAAATATAGCTATTATATGATCCAGTAGTCCCACTCCTGGACATATATCCAGACAAAACTATAATTCAAAAAGACACATGCACCCCTATGATTACAGCACCATTAGTTACAATAGTGCAGACACAGAAGCAGCCTAAGTGTCCATCGAGAGATGAATGGATAAAGAAGGTATGACAGGGCTTCCCTGGTGGTGCAGTGGTTAAGAATCCGCCTGCCAATGCAGGGCACATGGGTTTGAGCCCAGGTCCGGGAAGATCCCACATGCTGAAGAGCAACTAAGCACATGCACCACAACTACTGAGCCCGTGTGCCACAACTACTGAAGCCCATGCACCTAGAGCTCACGCTCTGCAGCAAGAGAAGCCACTGCCATGAGAAGCCCGTGCACTGCAATGAAGAATGGCCCTCGCTCGCCGCAACTAGAGAAAGCCCATGCGAAGCAACGAAGACCCAACACAGCCAATAAATAAATACTAATAATTTTAAAAAAGAAGATATGATATATATATATATAAAATGGAATTGTACTCATCCATCAAAAAGAATGAAATAATGACATTCACAGCAACCTGGATGGATCTAGAGATTGTCATAGTGAGTGAAGTTAAGTCAGAAAGAGAAAGACAAATACCGCATGATATCACTTATATGTGCAATTTAATATATGACATCAATGAACTTACCTAAGAAACAGAAACCGACTCCCAGATACAGAGAACAGACTTGTGGTTGCCAAGGGGGAGAAGGGGTGGGGGAGGGATGGATTGGGAATTTGGGATTAACAGACGCAAACTGTTATATATAAGATGGATAAACAACATGGTCCTACTGTAGAGCACAAGGAACTATATTCAGTATCCTGTAATAAACCATCATGAAAAAGAATATAAAAACGTATATATGTATAACTGAATCCGTTTGTTGTAGAGCAGAAATTAACACAACATTGTAAATCTACTACATTTCAATTTAAAAAAATATAAAAAAGAGAATCCCTTTGTGGAATAGTTTCCTGTTTGAAGATGGATTTGAACCTGCACTGTTTCTCTTTAGGTGAAAGCACATTTTTGCAAGGGCACACATGGGATTAAGACTTGGCAACTGGAGAAGTCCAGAATGGATGGGGTGTGAGGTGTATCTTTACGGAAGTTGAGTGAGTGACGGCGGAAGAGTGCACTAGTACGTGAGGGGTAAGCCCATGTATCCTGGTGGGTTCCCATGGATCCAGTAAACTTTCCAGGAACATGGTTGCATCCCCAGCTAATGCGACTCTTCTTTTTCTTGGCAACACCTTTACTAACTGTTTGTCCTTGAGATCGGGGGTTGGGGAGCCCTTGTGGAGGGCTTTACAGGGTGGAAAGTGACTGCTAATTACTATCTGTTTAGCCCAAGGCTGCAGGAAGACAGTTGATAATCTTAACATTCCATGCATCTTTGTGGTTCTATTAAAATTGCAGAAACTTTGTAACATGCAATTCTATAAAGCACCTACTATTCTAGAGACTGGCGGGAGTTCAGTGGAAACAATGTTGAATTTACATTTGTTTACGTGATATGGCCACAGAGGAGAGAGCCGATGCATTCCATTCTTTAATATCTACAAACAATAATACAGTCTGAATTCTTAGCTATTACTGAGGCAAGTCTTGATTGATTGTGGGAGCAGGGCTCTTTGAAAGTGTATATAACTACTGACGCTGTATTATTGTTTCTTATAGTGACTATTCTTTTTTTAAAAACTTACTTTGTTGAAGCACAGTTGATTTACCATGTGTTATTTCTGCTGTACATCAAAGTGGTTCACATATATGTGTGTATCTGTGTGTATATATATATATATTCTTTTTCATATTCTTTTCCATGATGGTTTATCGAAGGATGTTGAATATAGTTCCCTGTGCTCTACAGTAGGACCTTGTTGTTTATGCAACCTATATATAATAGTTTGCATCTGCTAACCCCAAACTCCCAGTGGATCACTCCCTCACCTCCCCTTCCCCTTGGCTATCACAAGTCTGCTCTGTGTGACTATTTTTATGTCTTGTTCTATGTCTGTGGTGACTATTGTTTTAGAAAATGACATCTCTATGTCTCCTTTCCACAGGGATTAAAGTAAATTTATGTTCAGGAGGGAAGACTGACAAAGACTTGAGATAATAATCACAGACATGCAATTTTAATTTATGCCATTGCCTGAAATACTCAATTCACTACGGGGTCAAGTTTCCTTCCCCACCTTTGCCCCCGACTCCATATCATTTGGTTTCTCTTATTTTACAAAAGTAAGCATTTAAATTTAGTCCAAGAAATATTATTTGAATGTGTACTCTGGGTCTTCATTCATAGCCACAAAATGCAGTGAAATATCTACATCTGTTTAGAGCATAAATTAATAACAATCATACCATTTCAAGTGACTTAGATAATTTAACCTGATTTTTGTTCTACAAATCTGAGAGTCAATATTTATACCATTATTTAAACACATCCTGTCCAGCTTTACTCTACAAGAAAAATGAAGAGAAAGGGATTCAATGCATCTTACCAAAGCATACATTTTGATAGGTTAGAGTTTTAGTGTTTTATGTGTACAAAAATTAAGCGGCATATTAGTGGTTTGGGTATCTGCCAATTATACGCACTCTTTACTGATAGGGTGTTATGCTTCCCAAGCATCCAGACACATACCAGAATATGCTAAAGTTCAGGTAACCAAAAATCTTATTAATTCAAAATAAATGAAATGTACTTTGTTGTAATTTCCTTACTTCTCAGATCTGCAAACTTTACCAAAGTGATATTTTTACATAGGAAGTACAGTGCAGTTTTGGAAAGGGCTTGGTAGAGCCATTATATTATAACATTATATTAGCTGGTAGATGGTGTTGTCTTACAGATGGTTATGCAGAGATCAACCCTTTACAGCAAAATAAAATTAAACTAGGCTTTCTCTTTCCATAAATGAATTCAGAATGCTTCTGTAACTATGTTCCATGAATTCAGTACACCAAAGTTAAAGGGATTAAAAAATCAAGTTAAACAGCTATGATTTGTATGGTTTAGAAGAGGATGTTAGTGATATTCTTTAAATACTAGACCAAAAAAATAGTGCACATGAAATCAAATGAAGAACTCTGGGCTCCTGCAGCTCACTTTGCAAGATCTTTAGTTTTCCATGACACAGGACAGCAGGATAGCACTGTGAAGGTATGTTAATTTCAAATAAACACAAAAACTACACTCTCCAGCCCATTGAGCACAACACCATTCAAGAGTGAATGCTGTGTATTCTTTTAGCAATTTAGAAAGGTTCTTTTCTTCTTTTTAGAACTCTCCTGAAAATGCTCTTGCAGTATGCTTGCTGCTTTTCAGCCACCCTGAACAAAACCTGAAAAGCTAGCATTTTTTTGGCTAATTTTATGAACTTGATTTTAATTCTGGAATGTGAGGCATCTCCCCCATCCTTCACCATCCTTAGCCAAACAGCATAACCTCTCATCCCTTTTTCTCAGCCCAAGAATATACATAAGCATTAAGAAATGACCATTGATTAAAAAATAAAAATTATCAACCCATCAACAGCTGTTTCAGTAAGCATACATCAACTGTTCACCAGCTGAAAACAAGTCCCCCTAAAACCAAGTTCCACTGCTGAGTGTATGATTAACCTGTCTATGCAAAATTTTGTTCTCTCTCTTATCCCTCCCCACGCTGGATTGAGGAATATCAAAGAAAAGGGGGTACTGAAACCGAGCAGAGTCAGTACCGAGCAGGTACAGAGACACTGCAGGGTCTTCCCTTGTACAGAAGCCCCTCTGTGTCCCCTGTTTCTTGTTTGTAGAAAAAGGCTTTAGTCCCTTAGGCCTTCCCTGAGTTCCAAAGAGATTCAGTCAGTTACTAAAGTGAGGGAATGAAGGAAGAAAGGAAAAGCAGTTAAACACAAGAGCTTGAACAACAGTTAACCGGTAAGATAGAGTCCTAGTTCCTCCTTGAAGGATCTACAAAACAAGCAAACACATATATATATATTTTTTTTTTTTTAATTATCTGAATCCTTATTTATTTATGTTTTGCATGCTTGAGAGAATTGTGTGAACATGCTCCATCATGGGAAAATATTTGTTTATTTCACTTTGTAGTCCTGCCATTTATTTTTTTAAAAATGAGCTTGTGGGGCTTCCCTGGTGGCACAGTGGTTGAGAGTCCGCCTGCCGATGCAGGGGACGCGGGTTCGTGCCCCGGTCCGGGAAGATCCCACATGCCGCGGAGCGGCTGGGCCCGTGAGCCGTGGCCGCTGAGCCTGCGCGTCCGGAGCCTGTGCTCCGCAACGGGAGAGGCCACAACAGCGAGAGGCCCGCGTACCGCAAAAAAAAACCCCAAAACTTGTGCTACTAGGTACATACATTTTCTGGCATTCTGTAAAATATCTTACAACTGTATTATATAGTGATATATGTATGCAATGGAATATTATTCAGCCTTAAAAAGCAGGAAATTCTGCTATATGCTACAACACGGCTCAATGCGGAGGGCATTCTGCTAACTGAAATAAGTCAGTCACTGAAGGCCAACGACTGCAGGATTCCGTTTGCGTTGTTAGCCTGAAACTAAGACACCACGATCACCTCCCCCCACAAACCCAAGTGGAGGATGGTGACCACGTGCTGACCACAAGCACAAAGAACCCAGACTGGTTGAAAACAAAAGGTTGCTGATTAAGGTTCCTGAAACATGACCCTGTTACCTCACCACCCGCCAATCAGAAGAACGTCACGCTCCCTGAACCGCTCACCCCAAATTTGCCTTTGAAAACCCTTCCCTGAAAGCCTTTGAGGAGTTTGGGGTCTTTTGAGCTTGAGCTGCCCGTTCACCTTGCTTTGGCCCCATGTTGGGAGCCTTGCAGATAAATGCTGGACTTTCCCTCACTACAAGCCTGAGTCAGTACCTGGCTTTGCTGCACGTGGGTGAGTGGACCCGAGTTTGGTTCCATAACACAAGCCATCATGCTGTGGATGTCAAAAGACAAAGCCTTTGGGAAATCTTATACTTCATTACAATAGAGCAGCAGGAAGTACGTACGGCTGTGAAACAGGAGGGAAGGGGGCAGGGCACAACCTTTAAAACATGACACGGCCCGAGGACACGATGTAAATGGTTTGAACCAAATAGGTCCAAGATGGCGGACAAGTCAACTTCCACTAGACCTTGAGCCTCAGTGTACCCTCGTTGTAACACATCAGCACGCTAAATGACACGCGCACAGGTGCCATGACAGTTCCAAGGCCGACCATAAAATGTCAACAAGTGGGCGGTGGCCCAATTCCTGGAAATCCCCACCCTTTCTCCAAAGTAGCTTAGAGTACTCTTCCCACTCATTAGCCTACGAAATTACCCACTCCTATACCAACTGACAACCCCCTTACCCTGGTGCCACTCTCGCCTTCTGGGATGGCCCACACTTCTTTCTGTGGAGTGTGTTTCTCTCTAAATAAATCCACTTATTACCTATCACTTTTTCTCTCACAGAATTCTTTCTGTGATGAGATGTCAACAAGCTGAGCTTCATTAAGTTCTGAGACCAGCTGTGTGATCTCAGGTAAAAGACCACAGCTTCAAGTCTCAATCTGGGTTTTGGCCAAGTTCAAGTCCTGGCCCGTGGGTCCAAGTCCCAATCTGAGTTGCACGGTTTCAGCTGTGTTGCAAAGACAGTACAGGAATAAAGGATTTTGTACAAGATGGAGGCTTGAAAGAAGGAGACGGCAGAAAAAGGTTACATGGATAAGCGAGCAGTCTCAGCTGGGTTTTGGAAGATCACGACCGTTTCAGCTGGAAGAGTGGAGGTGAAGTGAATCTAGGTGAGGCAACCCTATGGAGCTGATTTGATCATTTTTGCAGAACATGAATGATGAGAGTCTATAATATGCGATTATGAGTGGAATGGAAGGCTTTGCTCCTTGGGAGCCATGAAAATTTTAACGAACCCACATATAAGAGAAACGACATTTAGAGTATCTCAGACAATTATAATAAAATGAATTAGGTTTTAGAGTCAAAATACCTAAAAAGTATTAAATTCTAACGGGTGTTTCCTGAAATCCTGATATGTTTTATGTGTATCATCTCCGTAGGATTTCATTTAAAAACAAAACTCTTTGCATGAGGAAATACTGAAACCAAGCAGGACCCTGTGGGGCTCCTGGGCCCAAAAAACTTTCCGTGTCCCCAGTTTCTTATTTTCAGGATAAAGGCTCCAGCCTCCTAGACCTTCCTTGAGTTCCAAAGGGCAGATTCAAACAGCTGCTAATCAGGGAAGAGAGGGGATGCAGAGACAAGACAGGAGCAGTCAAGACACAATAGTGCAGGCTTGGGGCAGGGTCGTGGTTCTGCCTCAAGGGATATAAGTAATGACATCTCTGAGTTCTTCTGCTGGAACCACGGCCCCCACCTGGGAGGGTGGAAGGGGAGGATGGTAACTTCAGGCTGAGCTCAAGATTCCTGGAGAACCACCCTCACCAGCAACCAATCAGAAGAAGGTCAAACACCCTGCAGCCCTCACCCCAAATTTTGCCTTTAAAATCTCCTCCCTGGGAAACATCAGAGAGTTCAGGGTTTTTGAGCACAAGCCGCCCTTGCTCCTTGCTCAGCCCTGCTCCGAAGTCTGCCATTCTGGTACTGTTTGGCCTCACTGTGCGTAGGGCACACAAACTTCTATTCAGTAACAGTATTATCATGCCTATTTACCCAAGATTTCTAGTTCAGCAGCACAAGGGATGCTGTCCAACTGCATTTCAAAGTCCATTTCTGTTCATGTAGGAGATGGAACACTTTACCACTGTCCTATATTTTCATCTGTCTGGCAAAACTTTGGCTTTGAAGATTCTCTGATCAGAGGGAAAATGGATTCAGCCCTAACAGAGGGTCTTGTGATAATCCACAATATAAACAGGAAAAGGAGATAGCAGTGGTGTTGGACTATAAAAAGTGGATATTAACCTTTCCAATGGGGGAAGACGAATTGGCCACTGACTAGATGCAGATATAAAAATCTCTCAGAGATAACTGAGTATTTCCTCCCACCTGTATTCCATCTCATATAAATAGAAATCATATTCAACATTTGAATGTCACAGGGTTACCCTTAAATCAAGATTAGGTGTGAAAATAAAATCAATAGTAAAGAGACAGCTGTAAATTTTCTTCCAACCTGTCAGTGGTAGAAAGCTGATGAACACTGATAATTGAAAATATTGATATTTCATGAAGCAGAGAAGAGGAAATGAAATTCTTTCGAGCTCTGACTTTTATTTTTATGTGTTTTATGTCTTTGTCTCTCTGGCTGCTCTCTTGGGAAACACCACAAAATGAACATTAAACATAGCGCATGGAATTTACACGTGAGGAGCATATAAATGTGTGCTGTTGCGTCTAGAGAAGAAGGGATTTTTCTCAGGATGGTTCAGTGACTTGTGAAAGAAGAAAAATGAGAACTGTACGTTTCTAAAGACTACCGCATCAGTCCTATGAAGATAATTATTCTGTGAGTTAAATCTCAGCCTAGTAATCTTACTTCTTAGAGGTCAATGAACAAAAAGAAAGGAAATCAATGTATGAATTGTTTGCCACGTGTCAGAAAGTTATTATTACTACTAATAATTCTACTTCTGTAGAATAAAGCTAAGCATTTTGTTTTCACACTAGAAGTCTAAAAGTCAACCAGGAGGCCGGAAGTTCAAGGGCAAGGTATGGTCAGAACTGGTTCCTCCTGAGACCTCTTTACTGCCCATGTCAGTGGCCGTCTTCTCCCTGTGTCCTCACGTGGTCATCCCTCTGTGTGTCTGTGTCTTAATCTCCTCTCCTTATAAGGACATTAGTCCTATTGAGTTAGGACCCACCCGCATCATCTCATTTTATCCCAGTTACCTCTTTAAAGACCCCATCTCCAAATACACTCAGATTCTGAGGTCCTGGGGGTTAGGACTTCAACACAGAAATTCTTGGTGGGGGGGTGGATAATTCAGCCCATAACAGATACCTTGCTCTATTTTGCAAATCAGAAATGAATTTGGAAAACCTAAATGGCTTTTCCAGAATTGCACAAGAGGAAAATTAACATAGGGTTATTCACTGCAGATCTGTCTATAACCCAAAGTCCCTGTTATTTCAATTTTCTCTGCTTAGTCATTTAGACACTTCATAAAAGTCACAAGGCTGTGTAACACCATAATACATATATATCAATGGTTTGACGGCAAAACAGACTGATGCATTTAAACTAAATTAGGAGGAAATATCACTAAAGACTTATTTTAGTGATTGCGGTACGCGGGCCTCTCACTGTTGTGGCCTCTCCCGTTGCGGAGCACAGGCTCCGGACGCGCAGGCTCAGCGGCCATGGCTCACGGGCCCAGCCGCTCCGCGGCACGTGGGATCCTCCCGGACCGGGGCACGAACCCGCGTCCCCTGCATCGGCAGGCGGACTCTCAACCACTGCGCCACCAGGGAAGCCCCCAAAAGTACAGTTTTCAAGCTAAATATTCATCAAGGGTCTTCAAAAAATAATCTCTTGATACATGCTGATGCTTTAAAATTGAGCATGTAATCCTGCACACATGAACATACATTTTCTCTTGTGAATTATTCTATTGATGTACATAACAGAAGTAGAGAATTGTCTTTGTAGGAAATACTTTCAGAGAAACTGGGCAGTTTGTAGATATGTACAAATTACCTAGAAACAGATACAAACATACCTGATAGAAATGGGCCCCTTATTCAGAATAATAACAAGATAAATAGAACAGTGCCTTCATATAAGCCATTCAAAAACATTGGTTAATAATATGTGAACGTTGATTAATAATTTTAAAATAAGAAAATACAGCACTTTTTGAAATATAGGTCTTTTTTCCCCACTTTACATGAATGGAAGCTAATTATACATATTGTTTGACAGCCTATTTGGGTAGAAAACGACGTTCCATGTCAACTGATACAAATCTATCCCATTGTTTTGCCTTTCAAGTATCTCACTTCCTGATACACCTTTATTGAATTAGGCAAGCTTACACTGATGGATAATTAAGTGGTTTCCAGTTTAGTGCAAATATTTATTTTTTTATTTGAAATAATATTATAATATCATTGTACATACACATTTATGCCCATATAACCATCTGTATACACAACCCTGGCATTATAACTGCTGATTTGAGGTTATATAAAACCAAATACATTTAGTTTATTTTAGAATTTTCTAAATTTCTTTCAAAAATGTTTATGAGCTAAGGTTCTTTCCAAGTCCATATGTGAATCCCTGACTTCCAGTCTCCTCCAAACTCGTGTTAAATTTGTATTATCATCAGGCTTATAAAACTGACCAAAATAAAAGAAGAAAATTTGTATTTGTTTTAATTTTTGTTTAATTAAGAGAAAGGTTAACCAGTCTTGTGTATGTATCTAAACCCAAATGTAACTGGGTTTTGTTTGAAAGTATTCTCAGCTAAATATATAAATATGCATAGAAATATACAAGCTATATAATTTCTTTGTACAGATGGAGATCAAGATTATTTATATATTATCAGCATACATTAAATATGCTTGGACATTTTAGGGTTAAAATAGCACTAAGATTCAGCTAGGAAAATAATGTGATCAACAAAAATCAGATGGTGACATCTGTGAAAAGGCAAAGGATGTGGAATTTCTTTAATCTCACCCTTCTTCACGGCAGCAATTCCACAGAGTACTCAGAGTACAGGGTTCTGTGAAATATAACTATCTACTTACACAAGTTAGGACAATAGAATCCTTCAAGGCAGAATATATTCATCTTACCAACAAATGTAAGACATCTAATCTTATCTATTCACACACACACACAAAATGTTATCCAAAGGAAAAAGCAAAATCCAAAGGGACTCAAATGATGGAGACAAAAGAATGGGCAAAATCCAATAACAACGGCAAAAAAAAAAAAAGAAAAAAAAAAAACAAACCCAACCAAAACCCACTTCTGTTGTCAATCTAGAGAGAAGGTTAATTTAGTGAAAAACTAAAACGAAACACTATCAAAAGAGAAAACAATGGGGGCTTCGCTGGTGGCGCAGTGGTTAAGAATCCGCCTGCCAATGCAGGGGACACGGGTTCGAGCCCTCGTCTGGGAAGATCCCACATGCAGCGGAGCAACTAAGCCTGTGCACCACAACTACTGAGCCTGTGCTCTAGAGCCTGTGAGCCATGACTACTGAGTCCGTGTGCCACAACTACTGAAGCCCGCGTACCTAGAGTCCGTGCTCTGCAACAAGAGAAGCCACCGCAATGAGAAGCCCGCACACAACAAAGAGTAGCCTCCACTCGCCGCAACTAGAGAAAGCCCGTGCACAGGAACAAAGACCCAATGCAGCCAATAATACATTTTTTAAAAATTTAAAGAGAAAAGAATGACACCGCTAATTACCAAGAATACAGTCCACCATGAAGCTTTAGTTGTGCATATTTTGGCACACCAATACCACAGCATTAGCTTCTATAAAACAAACACACACTACCGAAGATAAAAGAAAGTGGGAAATACTCTGTGATGACTGATCTCTCTCATCAACTGATATCACAGGTCTCTGGGATAACTGAGCATCCCTTGAAATGCGACACAAACCATCAGCATAGGGATTCAAACTTCTCTTTGTTGCCTGAAGTGTTTAAAAAAATTATGTATGAATAAAATGTGTTCTACTCAATCTATGATATACAAAGTCATCCAAATTAAAAAAGAAATAAAGACAATGGTTTATAAAAACTAAAAGGACCATATCTCTGCAATAACTGAATATCCCTTGAAATATGGTACAAGTCACCTGCATAGAGATCCACATTTCTCTTTGTTCCATGAAAAGTTTTTAAAAAATCATATATGACTAAAATGTGCTCCTTTTTTGTGTTCTACTCAGTCTATAACATCAAAAGTAGACTAAATTTTAAAAAATTTAAAGACAATGATTTATAAAACCTAAAAGGACCATATTCTACAATAACTGAACAGCCCTTGAAATACCACACAAATCATCAGTATAGAGATCCCAGTTTCTCTTTGCTCCATTAAAAAGTTTTTAAAATTATATATTAATAAAATGTTACTTTCTAGATATTTTAACTTTATACAAATTCGCTTTTGCTGTGTTTACCAAAATGCCTCTTTCATATTCCTGTGTTTTCCAAACTATCTTTTCTACAGTGGGATGTTTCTTACGTCTTTAGTATATTCAATCCGTTTTAAGTATCTTTCCGGGAAGCTCACTTTTTAATTCATGTATCTGTCTTTTCATTCCTGTTGCTCCAAGGATCACATGATATACTTATTTTGATACCGTGTTAGTTTTAACTGTGGTGTTTCTTCCTACAATATTTTTTTCCTAGGGTGTTTTCTTCATCCGATTTTTAGCTTTTCTATATTTCTTTTCTCTTTGGGGACAGGAATTGACTGGATTTCTGACACCAGACATTGTTAATGCTAGTCAGAAAACACTACGTAGACATGAGGGCTACATAGTTCTACTTTTGAAGAATTTCACATTCTACTCAAGAGATGTCAAAATTGTGTCTCCTGGTGATCTTGTATCTGGGTTACTCTCCCAAAGCTCTGGTTTGCTGTTACGGCTACATCCTACAATCTTCTCATTATTTCCTGTGTTTGGCTGTATTCATCGCTTTTCACGTTACTGCTTTCAGAGATAGTAATTATATATTAAATCCCACTGTTCCATTATAAAAGGTTCAGTTTCACTGCTCAAAGTGTCCTATCCAACTACTCCTGAGTAGTAGCTGCAAGGCTTTCTCTATATTTTTTCCCTCTAGCATTTCCACTGTTTATACCATCGTCTCTTCAGTTACGTAGTGATCTTGCATGGACTGTAATTATAGTCTGTCTCTTGTCATATTATTTTAGGTTCTCTGGAGCTCTCCTGTCAGGTGATAAAAGTTCTGGCTGCCAAATCATCTGCCATCACTACGGAATGGCCTTACTTTCATATTTCAAAGCAGGCGCTGATCATCATCTCAGTAAAACATGGTAGGCTATTGATAGGCTTTCGATCATCTGTATGTTTATCCTAAAGCTCCTGAAAAAAATAGGGACACTATTCTTCCCCTGAGAATACATTGATAGGGCTTCCCTGGTGGTGCAGTGGTTAAGACTCCGCCTGCCAGTGCAGGGGACACAGGTTCAAGCCCTGGTCTGGGAATTCCCACATGCCTCGGAGTAACTAAGCCCGTGCACCACAACTACTGAGCCTGCGTTCGAGAGCCCACAAGCCACAGCTACTGAGCCCGCGTGCCACAACTACTGAAGCCCGCGCGGCTAGAGCCCATGCTCCACATCAAGAGAAGCCACCGCAATGAGAAGCCCGTGCACCGCAACGAAGAGTAGCCCCCGCTCGCCGCAACTAGAGAAAGCCCACGCGCAGCAACGAAGACCCAACGCAGCCATAAATAAATTAATAATTTAAAAATAATCCAGTAAAATTTAAAATTCTTGAAACTCTTATAAATGACTATAGTTCCTTGTTTTTGTTCATTTCCCCATGCACAGAGAAAGTTACATTAGAGAACAAGACGATTAGTTATCTTCATCGACTTTCGTCATTGATTTGGGTTGGAATTTGGAGGAGTAAGGTTTCTGACTCTTTTTGCCTTTCACATTCCAAATTTTCTAAAATGAAAGTACATTTCCTTCCAAAGGAAAAAGGGAGAGATTTATCAAGCAGAATTTTAGCAAACATTTCAACATGATCTTCTATTTCCAAAATCTTGCTTTATTCTTGCTATCTTTTTTAATATGTATATAGTTGGGGTGTTTTTGTTTTTGTTTTTTTTCTGATTCAAACATTGTCATTCATTCATTAAAGCTAAGGAGTAGAGAAAAAAAGTGTTTTTGAGTTTAACCTCTATTTCTTTAAGGCTGTCACAAGAGCTTTCCTATTTAATTAGTGTGATGATTTTGAAAATTTGATAGTATCTTCTTTTTATAGATGTGGACACAGGCTGCAAGATATTAATCGGGGTGCCCTACTGTATAGTGTTGGAGCTTGTATATATATTCATACCTGTCCAGGTACCAAGCTTGTATTATTTGATACATCCATACATGACAAAATTTATTTGACTTCCTCTTGTCCTGAAAAGGGTAGAAACATTCCCAAATAGTCTCAAAATACTTCCAAATAACTTGAGGGAAAACTGCCATCAGAACAAAGTGTTCTAAGTATTCCTATAGGCTATAAAACACACAGCCTACATATATATCCCAAGAACTAGTTACGGAAATGTGGAAAGCTTGAAAGAATTTTTTTTTAATTTAAGTGTAGCTCATGTACAATATTATATAAATTAGAGGTGTGCAATATAGCGATTCACAATTTTTAAACAGTAAACTCCATTTACAGTTATTAGAAAATATTGGTTATATTCCCTGCGTTGTACAGTATATTTTTGTAGCTTATTTTATACCTAATAGTTTGTTGAAACAATTCTTAATGTTTTAGGCAAAGGATATTTTTGTGTACTTCTTCCTTCCCTGTTTCATTGATGAAGGTACTGTTGTAGGTTTGAAGAGCTTACCTTCACAGGTCTGGACTGATAAGCTACAGTCTGGTGTGTGAGTGGAGATAAATTGAAAGATTTATAGCAACACCAACCTGCAAAATCTAAGAGTAACTTTGTTTTGGCACAAAGTGGTTCATGGAAATTAGCAAAACTGAAATAAATGTGGTAGCCTACCAAACATAAAAGGATGTATTACAGACCTATATAAGGCATGGAAATCAGTGAAATTTAGTCTTGGAAAGAATGGTGGGAAGCACCATTCCCAGACACTCCCCTATTTTATGAAAGAGAAAAATCACAGTTGGGATTATGACCTCTCTCGAGGCGACTACACAGGTGATTTAAAGAGGTTGAGACACACAGAATGAGTGGTTCGATATATGACATTTTCCCAAAGAGATACAGCAAGTCCCCTACATACGAACGAGTTCAGGGGCACGTTCGTAAGTCCAATTTGTTTGTAGGTCCAACAAAGTTAGCCTAGGTGTCCAGCCAACGTAATCTATGGTACTGTACTGTAATAGGTTTATAATACTTTTCACACGAATAATACATAAAAACAAACACACAAAAATAAACATTTTTAATCTTACAGTACAGTACCTTGAAAAGTACAGCAGTCCAGTACAACAGCGGGCACTCCTTAGCAGTACCAGCCGCAGCACGGCTGCCTTTACGCTTGCTTCCGGACATCCTGGCCTTGAAATAAAGACACTGTACCACCGTACTCTATACAGTACTGTACAGTACACAAAAGCACAACCACTTGTAGAGGATGCACACATGTGACAGTGTATGCCAGACACACGAACTAACTTACATGACTGCACACGCGAATGCATGTCTGCAGCTTTGAAAGTTCACAACTTGAAGGTTCATATGTAGGGGACTTACTGTATTTGGAAGGTTTGTTTTTAATCCCCACGGGTGATATAAAAATGGAGGCTGTCCCCATCAAGAATCCCTCCTAAATAACTTTTGTGGATTCCCCAGGCGACTGGCTAACAACAAGGCGGGCATCTGTTATTGCAGGACCAACTAGGAAGCAGCAGGGCTCACGGCAGTCACCCTTCATGTGGACCCACACGACCAACTCTTGCCCAAGCAGCCCAAGAAGATTACAGAAGCCCAGCCCCCTTCAATAGGCAGTGCTTTCCATGGAGGTGTCCAGATAAACTTCATTTTCTCCAAAGGATTATCTTCCAGCTATGGTTTATCTACCCAGGGAGGCTCAGCCCAACCCTACGTGACTCTGGTGACAAATAACCGTGAACTGGTTTTCCATGTACCTACTCTTCCCACGTTCCCTAGGATGGTGAGGGCAGTGAATTTGGAGCCAGGTGTAGAGGTGCATGGGAGCGTGTGTTTATGAAAAACACAACGAAAACAGTAATTCCAATCCTCAGCAACGGCAGTGCCAGTGTACTCCGTTTACTAGTTGGATCTGTTTTTATGTATACCCTCAGGGTTGATGAAGAAACCAGTCCTTGGAAAAATTAAGTGAGCCTTGAAAGTACACACAACCCCTGAAAATTGAGCCTGGGGGAGAAACACCATCTTGCTCCAGTCACCAATCTTCCCCCTGTGATATGATCCATCCTCCTCAGAAATTCATCTACCTGTAGTCAGAAAATGCAAGCTGAAACCCCATCTTGCCTCTGAAGTTAGCTTTAACGTACTCACCTAATTGCCCATGGACGAACTGAATGATAAATTAGATATACAAGTCTTGGGTTCACAATCAAGGCACATACTGCTAATACGGCAACCTTGACGTTCTCTAATTTCTTTAAATTACATCATACAAAGGTAAAGGTGGGTAGTACTAAGGCTAGAGGAATCTGATATTTAAAATAATTTAGGTAGATGGGGCTATTAACAGCCATCCATAAAGAAGCAACCTTTGTGACAAAAGGAACTTTAGTAACCCCATGACTATTCAACTTTGGGGAATGATTTTTAAAGGAAAATTATATTAAAATTATATTTTGGTATACCTTTATAACTTAATAACCATGCACTTGAAATATCTCAAAACTCAGAAATACGGTACTATACTAGGTCTCTCAACAAGAATTTAAATACTTAAGAAGCATTTAAAATATCACTGAGGGACTTCCCTGGCAGTCCAGGGGCTAAGACTCCACGTTTCCAATGCAGGGGGCGCGGAATCTGGGTTCGATCCCTGGTTGGGGAACTAAGATCCCACGTGCCACACCACGGGGCCAAAAATGAAAAAAAATAAGAATAAAATAAGATAATATCAAATATTATTGATAACATAGGGGGGATGGAAAATTGCTTTCCAATGCTATTTTTTTTAGTAATATTTTGCTTTAAAAAAAAAATCTCAGAATCTCTTTTAACCAGTTTCACAATGGTCATTAATGAACTTTTTCTTACTAAAATCTAAAGTCCGTCCCTTACTGGCTTGATTCATCTGCAATTATTTACAAAGGTGGTTTCTACCTCCTCTTAAATTCTCTCTTCCTATGACTTCTGTGATATTTGCCCCCAGGATCTTCCTACCACTATTTTTAAGGAAATATTTTTATTATTTTCATTTTTGAATAATTTTAGATTTACTAAAAATAGTAAAATAGTACAGATAAGCCCAATTTACCCTATACCCAGCTTCTGCTACTGTTAGTATCTTACATTAATCTGG
Organism: Inia geoffrensis; assembly: GCA_036417435.1. NCBI lineage: Eukaryota > Metazoa > Chordata > Mammalia > Artiodactyla > Iniidae > Inia > Inia geoffrensis. The sequence goes on from CM070921.1 coordinate 3,322,145, forward strand.
GACATTTGTTAGAACGATCGAGCCACCTCTCGTGCTTTTTGCCCGTCTAATTCCTGTATTCTGTAAGGCCACCAAGAGGCCCTTTCTAAAATCCAACGGTCACTATTGTACTCTGATTTAAAAGCCTTCATTGACCAATCTACCACATCTTTTTTTTTTTTTAATTGAAGTATTGTTGATTTACAATGTGATGCCTTCTTTTTTTTAAACTGAAGTATAGTTGATTTACAATGTTATGTTAGGTTCAGGGTACAGCAAAGTGATTCAGATATACAGTTTTGTTTTTTTTTTTTTGTAAGTTAAATAAGCATCTAAGAGGGATATTGTCATCAATGGAATAACTACCGAAAAAAAATAGAAATGTCTACAAATAATAAATAAAGTACCAACAGTATACTAAAACACAGAAGAATGTAGAAAAGAAGTAACAGAGAAAAAAAGAACAGATGGACCAAACAGAAAATAAATGTCAAGCTGGCCCACTGAAACGCAACCGCATCAAACATTACGTTGTATGAAAATAGGCTCAATGCTCCAGTTAAAATACAGATTGTCAGGCTGATAAAACAGCAAGACCCTGCTATACGCTGTTTATTTTTAAATGCACTGAAGTCTGAAGACACAGACTGAAAAGCACTAAGGTGAAAACATGATCATACCAACAGACCATACGTGGCTCTGCCAATCTCCTACGAAGTTCATGTGAACACAAGGACTGTCAGAGATAAAGACGGTTCTTCTGGGGGGAAACAAGGTGAGATGGGTGATCAGGGAGGCCTTATGGTTTTATATGTATACGGACCTATTTGCAGAGCTTCAAATTATATGAAGCAAAAAGGATAGAGCGGAAGGGAGGGAAAGAAGGAAAGAGAGAGAGAGAGAGAGATTCACACCCCACTTGGGATTTTAAGACCGCACTGTCAGAAATTGATAAAACAAGTCAAATTTCACAGGTGAGTTTATGTTAAATGTTTGTGTGTGTGCTGTGTGTCCAGGTCCATTTACACTCACTCCATACAATTCCAAGGTTCTCCTTTTCAGGGTTCTAACACTGCCTAAAAAAAAAATCACTGGAATAAATATTTTCTTTGAAAGCTTGGTGAACTTTTTCCTGTAAAATCATCTGGATAAGATACTTCCTTTGAGTTGTTGGAAGTTCTTTTTTGTTTAAAGCCATTTTTTAAACCATTTTTAATATTACTCCAAGAAAAGCAGTTACGGATTTTATGTCATTTTGCATCATTTTAACCAGTTTTCTTATCCCATAATAGGTATTTCTTGTAAATGTGTTGTTTGCTTACTACTGAACATGTTACTAAATTCGTTACCTCTCTGTTTTCCCACTTGTCATTTCTTAATTTTCACTTGTGGCTTTTTCCTTTTTTGCATGTATGTAGTTTAATGAGAACATCTCTCTTTCCTCCAAAAATCATGTTTGAGATTTACTAGGTCTACATTATCTTTTCGATACCATTTCCCCCCAACCCCGTTTTTATCTTTATGTTTTCTTCAGGGTTGGTTTGACTGTGATAATTTCATTATCAGTTCACTACTTGCTATTCTTTGATTTCAAGTGTTGGAAGTACAGGAGAAAGCACGAAAAGTTTTTTAAAGTCTGGAAATTTCTCTGGAGGGAGAGCAGCAGAGGCAAAGGGCTATGATTTCCTCGTAGTGTTTGCTACTTGTTTTCTGGATTGAGGCTGTTCTCTCTGTGTTAGTGGTGTATCACTATGAACAACTGCATAGCTACTGAATACAGGACACCCCCTTACACTGTGGGTGGCGATGTAAATTGGTGCAGCCACTATGGAAACAGTGTGGAGGGTCCTTAAAAAACTAAAAATAGAACTACCATGTGACCCAGCAATCCCACTCCTGGGCATATATCCAGAGGAAACCATAATAAGAAAGGACACACGTACCCCAATGTTCACAACAGCACTATTTATGAGAGTCAGGACATGGAAGCAACCTAAGTGCCCACAGGAAGATGAATGGATAGAGAAGATGTGGTACATATATACAATGGAATATTACTCAGCCATAAAAAAGAATGAAATAATTGGCATTGGCAGCAACATGGATAGACTTACAGATTATCATACTAAGTGAAGTAAAGTCAGACAGAGAAAGACCAATATCATATGATATGACTTATATGTGGAACCTATGAAAATGATACAAATGAACTTATTTACAAAACAGAAACGGGCTCATGGACATAGAAAATAAACTTGTGGTTACCAAAGGGGAAAGAGTGAGGGATAAATTAGAAGTTTGGGACTAACAGATACACACTACTATATATAAAATAGATAACCAACAAGGACCTACTGCATAGCACAGGGAACTATATTCGGTACCTTGTAAGAACCTCGAAGAGAAAATAATCTGAAAAAAATACATATGTGTATAAATGAATCACTTCATTGTACACCTGAAACACAACATTGTTAATCAACTATACTTCAATAAAACAAAGCCAACAAACAAAACTGAAACTCAAGGTTCCTGCAATGGGTGCAGGAACGTTCAGCTCTGGAAGGATGTCCTATATCGGCATGGAAGAGTAGAAGTGACTTCAAGCCAATGTAGTGTGCTAGGATACAGTGCTCCAGAATATACCTCCCCTGACACAGAGAGAGGAAAATTATTATTCCCCCCAAAAATACCACACATGCAATCTAAGGGCTCCGAGGTCCCCACCCACGTTGGCTGTGAGGTCAGACGCGCCGACAGCAAGCCGCCATCTCATGGGGCTCATTTCCTCCTAAATGTCACATGACCAAACTGCCCATCTGGCGGAGACAATGGCTGGACCACTAGCATGGATCCATAACAAGTCTACAAGGCAAGCCAAGTCCACCAGCCACCTCGCAACATCTCTGCTCCATCACAACAGGAGGTACCTGCAGCTCCAGCAAACAACAGCTAACCCTCCCCCCAACGCATAAGAAAACGGAAGAAACAGTGATGGAGCGAATCCTAGCTTCCCAGGCAGTGGGTGCGGGGACAGAGTCAGCAAGTCCCCGACAATGTCGTGTGAGAGCCATGAACCTCCAGCCCCAAAGCCTCTTATAACAGCTTACGGCAGAAGGCAAGCAACCCTACAATTCAGATCCGTACGTGTATGTGGCGACTATTCCTGTTATAGGAAGAAAGCAAGGGACATCTCAGTAAGGAACTCTCTGCTCTCAAAGGCTGCAGATATGGGAGGCCCCAGCGTATTTTAATATCTGAAGGAGAAGACTATGTAATAAGCCTAGTAGAGTCCCCCATTTGGAACAAGTACTCAAGAAAGAGGTGAAGATGTAAAGGCAAGGATGCTCAGAAGGTAGAGGGCTACCTAACCCTTAAAGAGTAGGGGAGCCAGGGGGCTTCCCTGGTGGCGCAGTGGTTGAGAATCCGCCTGCCAACTCAGGGGTCGTGGGTTCGATCCCTGGTCCGGGAAGATCCCACATGCCGCGGAGCAACTAAGCCCATGCACCACAACTACTGAGCCTGCACTCTAGAGCCCGTGAGCCACAACCACTGAAGCCCGTGTGCCGCAACTACTAGAGCCCACGTGCCTAGAGCCCAAGCTCTGCAACAAGAGAAGCCCCCGTAGTGAGAAGCCCGGGCAGCACAATGAAGAGCAGCCCCCGCTCACTGCAACTAGAGGAAGCCCGCGTGCAGCAACAAAGACCCAATGCAGCCAAAAATAAAATAAATCAATTTATTTTTAAAAATTAAAAAGAGTAGGGGACGCAGACTAAAAGCTCCATGATGGGGCTGACATTTTATTTAGTTGTTTATTTATTTTTTTACAAATACATACCTTTTTCTTACCACTGTTATCCCAGTGCTCTAAATGGTAGTGGCTTTTACCACAATGACTATTTGTTAAAAGACCGAACATTGTGTAAGTGAATAAAGAGTCTCCACTTATTCACAGACTGATAAAACCGTGGCGCTCACCCTTCAAACCTTAGCTGTCCCGTCCCACGAAATACTTGAAGACAATCCATTCACAGGAGACTCCCATTTCCTTTTCTATCAAAATGAGTCTGAGTCATTGCTTGGTAATATGTCTGACCTAGACATTATGGTGGCCCACGATGATCTCAGATGTGTTGAGATTTCCTCAGAATATGACTATGAAGATACCTGATGCTGTATTCTGCCCATTCCTCTTGAATCTCTTCAGAGCTGGTTCATACACTCAAGTGATGGCTCATATTCCACGCTTGACCCAGAGGTGGAGAGCAGAGGTCATTTGTGTATTCTGTTGTCATTGTTAAAGAAGTTGATTTTTTTTTGAGGGCTGTCAATGAATATCCCTCTTAGTCAAAGTAAATCTGCTTTCCTTTGACTCTGTTTTTCCCTTCCGTATGATGGGCATGTAGCTTCATCCTTGAAGATGATAACCCCCCCATCAGACAATTGCAGGGACACACAGTGGAAAACCCTGGCTGATCCTGAGCGCTCCTACCCACCCTGTTACGGACAGGACAAACTTCGCTCACGTTTGAGCCATTCGTGTTGGTTGGGTGTCTCTCTTTGCAATAGCCATTTCCCCTCTCTGCAAAGTGATGCTTCGACCCTCTACTCTCTACAGGATTTATCCCAGTATCCTTAAAAGGGCATACAAACACATTTCGAATCAACAATATCCTACAGCATTTTCAATCTGCTCCACACATCTTCTTTGGCCCATAATGTTTGAGCAGAGGGTCCTACTCGACAGAAGCTTTTGACCTGCTGTGGGGCTTTGCCAGTTTCATGATCCTTCCCTCAGAAATAAGAAAGGCACGTTGCAGGTGGTGTTTGCTTCACATACCCTACCCCACAACATGAGTAAAGTATAGCCCATCACTGACTAAGTCCCTAACATTTGAGGATTATTTGTTACTGCACCATCTTCTAGCAAATCTCACGTAAATGACTGAAAACGAAACAAGGTGAAATAACACCAAATAATGCTTCAATAGTCCATCAGGAAGACATTTGTATTTTTCTTTTGAATTACATGACTGTCAGCTGTGGGCAGATATTTAGGACTTTCTTCTGCTTAGAAAATGACTCAATTTGTTCAAGTTCCCCAAAAGCATATCCCGAGGCCAAGACTCCTGGGCAAGTGACTTGTTCAGGAAGTATTCCAAGCATAGAGAAGAAAGAGGAAGGAGCTGAGAGACAGGAAATTATAGACATTGTCTCCTGGAGCCTCTGGGCATATCCAGGTGTTCTCCCTGTTTCCGACTGCTCTATAAAGAGAAGATATATACAGGAAGCAACTGCAAGAAGGGAATACAAATCAACCCTTGGCTTTGTATTTGACCTTGGGATTCAGAGACCAGTCGATAAGCTACAAGTAAAGACACTCTGAGGGATGATGTCTCTCTGGTCCCCGGGTTACTCATGCCCCTTCGTTCACATCTCATATTGGGATGTGTGGAGAAGTTTGCAGAATTCTGAGAGGCCATCACCAGTGACTTCCTTCATTGTCTACCTGTTTCCCATGTTCAGTAAGCATTCACAATGTTCCATTTGAAGTTGTGAGAAGATGACTTAGGTTTTCCTAGTCAGAAACTAATTTGAATCATAAAATACAGATGGTATTTTTCATTCTAATTTTTAAGTTGATACGTTGTATTTTCATTTCTATGCAGTTAAAGAATTTTTTTTTCTTTATTTTGGCCATTCGGCATATGGGATGTTAGTTCCCCAACCAGGGGCTGAACCCTCACCTCCTGCAGTGGAAGCACAGAGTCTCAACCACTGGACAGCCAGGGAAACCCCCAGATGGTATTTTTGAAGAACATCGTACGTTTCACTGCCCTGGGTGTCTTCCTTCTAAATATGGTGTGGTATTATCTTTCAAACGTAATATTGCTTTCACTCTGTGAAGGAATACTTAGTCCACATGTGACCATAGCACTCTCTGGAATGTTTACTGGTGTATCCTGAAGATCTATCACAACTCACAGAGATTGAATGGATGCAATAAACAGTATTATTCTCACAGGACTCTCTTCCTCAGAGTTATCTGAAATGCAGGAGATTGACGTCTGCAGAATTTTGGCGGGTGCCCCCTTGCACAACTTAAAACTGAGTCAGTTTTTTCCATTATTAACTGAATGTCAGCGTATATAAAAAGAATCATTCTGGTTATCAGAATTCATTAGTATGAACGCTGTATAGAGAACCAGAAACAGCTAGGTGAGAACTGTGTGTAGCCTTACCCTTGGAGTTGAAACGACTACATCTTGATTTGCCCAAATTGGTAATGAAAGAAAAGCATACAATTGCCACATATGAACAGATTTCCTGTTTCCACAGTTTCATAGAAATATATGACTGACAGTTCTGAATTTAACTTTATGTATCTCAGCATTTGGAAGCACTGAAACTAAAAGCAATTTTCTACCCTCTCTTCCTTATTATTTTAATCAAACTACCTAAGCAATTCAGATAAAATATAATTCAGGGTTTGGAGTTATTCAAATCATCATGTCAATTTCCCAAATTTAAGGGATTGCAAAGACCATTCCAACTTGAGAGTAAAACACTGATGAATTCTTAGGAGAGTCAAATAATGAATGAATTGGATAGCAAAAATGTATGTATTATAGGTCGAGATCAATCAATGTATCTTTCTTTCTAGCTAGACATGTAAACATTCACGCATGAACTTCCCAGTCCATAGTGCTCTGCTGTGTGTGCCTGTGTGTGCTTGCATGTGCATGAGACGAGCGTTTGTGCAAAAATCTTGGGAAGAAGGAATATTTATGAAATTACAGAAGTGGAAACCAACATTTAAATAACTTCACTTCATCTAAACAACTAAGCAAAAGCACCTAATTAGTCTAACTCAAAAGCACTCTCCTTTCTCTTGTGATTCTTTCTTATAAATATTATATGACACCATCTAGGGATATAAACAGAAATCAATTTAAAAGGGAAGAGCAAACAACTGTCACATGTGAGTAAACAGCCATAAGGATTCAGTTGCATCTCCTGGGTGATGCTTTCCTGGTTCTGTAGTTTTTCCTGCATGTTGTATCTCCATGGGGAATACAATGGCCCCTGCATCTGTCAGTCACAGAAGGAAACAGAGATGATAATCCACTTATCTGCACAATGTCTTTAAAGTTTACCTGCAGTATTCTTTCCCAGCAACTTAATTCTATGAAAAGAACTTGGCGTGCAAAATCAAATTGACAAATAATTCTCATTAGTATATATATTCATCCGTGCTCTTGTGGTTGTTTTCATGATAAGGTTTTGGAACAAAAGGCACACACACACATAGTCAGCCTCCATAGATAGGCTGAAAGAAAGCACCATCATGGCACTTAGCATCTTAAAGATTTTTTAAAGTGCTCCAGTCACTTACATAGCTCATAAAAGAAATACAATATGTCTTCTTCAGGTGAAGTTTGGCTTATTTTCTCCTTGATGTTTTGTCAGAATGAACTAATTGTGATTTGCAACAAAAATTCTTGATTTCTTTTGCAAATTCCAGAACGTTGCACATGGAAGTTTCTCATACACATGTATGCAAATATCTATGTATATCTTTGAATAGATCTCTACATACCTATACCACATATATCTATAGGTACATGTAAATATACGTGGGTATAGATGCATGTGCATAACTGGTAATGAACATACATGGAATGCTGAATGCCACTTCGGCAAATAGCATTATGCCATTGGGGTGTATATAACGAGGCTATTTCCATGTCTGAGCATATGCTTAATAGAAGCAGTGGTTGTTTAAATGGTGACAAGAAATTCTATTCTCTGCAAAACTTCTTTATAGCAGATGATACTGTTCTGTTTGATCGCTTTAGGTATCCATCCTCTTGAGGGAGGGAATTTTGAAAACCTAGTAATTGCTATAAGAGGGAAATTGGATCCCTAAGGCGAACAGTATAATCTGACAACTTTGACGTCAAAATGCTTTGGTGTTTGGGGATTTCATCTGGCCAGGGGTTGGTGGTCGGGGGACAGAGAAGCAAGTCCTGGGAGGTTCTTAATGACGTCAAGACAACACAAAGATGAAAAAGGTGAGATTAAAATGACCTACTGCTTTTAGGCGCCAAGATCTAAACTACACGAAATTAAATTAAAACACAGGAGTCCGCAGCTGGGCATTAGGCCTTGGTTAAGTGGTCCTGAATAAAATAAGATTGTACTTGACATCATTGTCTTCGGCATTCTTTCATTCTGACCAATCCAAGTACTCTTCTTTCTGTCCTTCCCTCTGTCCTCACACGTCTTCTAATTCTGTCTCCACTGCTTTATACACATACACATATCCAAATGCATTTATACATCCGTACGGGGCCATTTGCCAGTAAGTGTTTGAAATAAGAAAAGACAAGTTTTAGAAGCGTGTTCTTAGAGATACTGTTTGCTTAACACACGTCAGCTTTCATTTTTATTATCACGGTGAAACGATTCACGACAGAGAAAAAAACATTTACAATTTCTGGCAGAACATGGATGGTAAGGACCTTTTGTGGGAGGGGCAATTATTTTTCTGTGTTGCCTACTGAAAACCTAGTTTTTAAATTGAAGAAATTCGGTTTTGCCAAGAATGTATGTTGCCTTGAACTGCAGAGACCAATTTTCATGCCTAGCTATGGATTCAGCTATATGTCCATTATATGTATATGTCAAAACAACAACAACAACAACAACAACACACTTAGCCTATTATTTTAAATTGATGTAACCCAAAACTTCCATCATGTTTTTTATGCCATGCATTTTTTTTTGAAATACATGTTTCTCAACGTCTCCAGCTAAATGCTAAGCCTGTGCACTTTGCGTTACAGCTCTTGCTGGCCCTTTTTTTTTTTTTTTTTTTTTTTTTAGTAGCTTGAAACAACATACATTTATTATCTCACAGTTTCTGTGGGTCAGGAGTCTGGGTACAGCTCAGCTGGGTCCTCTGCTCAGAGGCTGCCTTCATGGTGTCACTAGGGACTGTAGTCTCATCTGAGGTTTAGGGTACGATTCCAAACCCAAGTGGTTGTTGGTTGTTGGCCGTTTTGATTCTGATATCCTGAACTTTCCTCGATACTGAGTTCTTGTTCCTAATCGTATTTAATTAAGGTCTCCTGCCTGGCATTCTAATGAGATTCACCAACTTGACAAGCCTTTCCTGACATCGACATTTCATTACATGACCGTGTTTAGTGAAGTCCTCTCTGCCGTGCTTCCTCTTCAAAAAAAAAAAAAAAAAAAAAAGATAAAGAAGTCATAAAAGTAATGGAGAAAAGGAACATTAACCAGGGTCAACATCGTTCTTTTTTTTTTTTTTTTTTCTTCTTTTTTCTTTAAAATGTTACCGTGACTTCACCAAAGGAGCCCGAGTGAGAATACAGCCAAAGGGCATGGTGTCTTTCAGAAGCAAGACGCTAATTGGTTATGACTCCAATTAAGCAGCCTCCAGTGCCTAGTTGAGGCTTTTCTCGTTGGAGAACAAACATAATAAAAACTTGTAACATTACCGCTTTACACAAATGGTGAAGATAAATTCATAGGACGGTTTCATTTTATAGAACAAGAAAAACCCTCAGTTGAGACCCAGAGGAACTGGAAAACTGATTCAAGATCACCCAGCAAACAATTAGTTAACCGCAGGAACATCATCAAAATTATTAATCCTGTTCTAATGTTTTTCTCCTCCCTCGCATTCCTTTTGACACAACGGTAGGACAGATTAGATTATCTGGAGTAATAATAATGACAATAAGTCCCACACAGTAATTGCTTCCTGGGCCAAGTTCTGCCATCCAAGTTTGACACACTTTATTTTACTTACATTTCTTCAACAGTTCTGAGGCTGCTATGATTAGTCCCATTTGACAGAAGCAAACTGAGTTGGATAAAGATTAATGATTATCCCACAAACCTAGAGCTAGAAACTTTTAGAGGATGCGATAAGTAGAGGCCTATTTCATTTAAAAAATGAATATTTTTCCTGGGCATATATCCAGAAAAGATGAAAACTACAATTTGAAAAGATACATGAACCCCAGTGTTCACTGCAGCACTATTTACAATAGCCAAGCCATGGAAGCAACCTAAGCGTCCATCAACAGATGAACGGATAAGGAAGATGGGGTACATATATACAATGGAATATTACTCAGCCATAGAAAAAGAACAAAAGAATGCCATTTGCAGCAACATGGACGGACCTAGCGATGATCATAATAAGTGAAATAAGCCAGACAGAGAAAGACAAATACCACATGCTATAGCTTATATGTGGAATCTGAAATATGACACAAATGAACTTATCTACGAAACAGAAACAGACTCAGACACAGAAACAAACTTTGCTGTGCAACTTATGGTTACCAAAGGGGAAGGGGGAGGGATAATTTAGGAGTTTGGGATTAACAGATACATACAACTATATACAAAACAGATAAACAACAAGGACCTACTATATAGCACAGGGAATATACTCAATATTTTGTAATAACCTATAAGGTAAAAAAAATCTGAGAAAAATAGATGTATATGTATGTATATATGTATAACTGTATATGTACGTATATATGCATGTATATGCATATACATATACATAGATGTATATGTATGTATAACTTCGCTGTACAGCAGAAACTAACACAACATTGCAAATCAACTATACTTCAATGTTTTAAAGTATTTCATTTTTATAAATTCTAGCTAAAACGTCCATAAAATACTCTGCAGATTTTCTGGAGGCAGATATTTTTTGTTGCCATTCCCTTTCATGGTAAGAGTTCCCACTTCCATCATCCTGTTGTTATTTTTACCCTTATGCACAAAAAATGTTTCATTCTGGCCCTCAATCTGTTAACTAAATCCTAATGGAATTTTTTTTTCCCCTCCAAGTAACTTGTAAATCTTCATGTGCATATGTAAAGACTCTTGGCTATTGAATACATCATGATATTCACACTGGTAAATCTATCATCTCTTCAAAAATTAACGTAAATATAATATGGATAAACAATACTGTAGAGCACAGGGAGCTATATTCAATACCCTGTGACAAACCATAATGGAAAAGAATATGAAAAAGAATGTGTATATACGTATAACTGAGTCACTTTGCTGTAGAGCAGAAATTAACACAACTTTGTAATTCAACTCTACTTCAGTAACATTTAGAAATAAAAATTAAAATATGCAAAAAACTTAATTTAAAGATACTGGATGAACTGGCTGACATTCATCCAGAGCATGTTCATAGGGTAACTATTATATTCCAGTTTTGGATTCCACAGGGTGGATGGGAAGTCTGTTATGATGTAGGCTTATGGTTGCCAGGCCTATGCTATTCACCATATCCTTATTGCCTGAAACTCATGTGTGAAAATAAGACTTTAAAATAGGACTTTTTGGCTATTTATTTTTACAGCTCCCTCCCTAAAGCCCAGTAACATATTTCTCTACAGTTTTAGACATAAGAATAAGGTGAAGTCATCTCAACAAAAAGATGTCCATCTAAGTGGGCAGTTTCTGGAGAAGGGCACGGCACAGAGGTGTGGACTTGGGTCCACATTCCAGCACATCAGGGGTTTGTAAAAATGATTCAATCTGTGCATATGATGTGAGGCTTCACCCTGCCATTTGCCATTACGTTTGCAGATGCCTGCCTGAGGCTTGATGGCAGGTGGTTTCCCTCACTGTCACTTTGTTTTCATCACACAAAGCCGCAGGAACATGCACTGTTGAAGGATTAATGCCTATTACAAGATTAATGCGTTACAGATGCATTCACCTACGGACCTTTCTTGTGTTTCCCTTGGAAGGCAATAACATTATTTAAACATCTGCCGGAACATAACTTCCCCTGTGAACTGAGTGTTTTGCCCTAAAGTCTATTTATTATGTCCCTCGTTTTAAGGTAAATACATCACGGTGAATAGTTACCTCTACCCACAAGCCAAATCATGAATTATTACCTCAAATTTTATGCATTCGAATTTTTAAGTGAAAGCCCCTGGGAAAAAAAATTTTTTTTCAGGATAGGAAAGCTTCACCTCGTTGACAAATAAATGGAATCTGAAAGCAATCAACTTTATATATAGTTTTAAAGTGAGTTACAGACAAATCAGTTAACACTGTTGATGCCTGCAGTTTAATTTTAATATTTTATGTAGTTACAATCAGAGAGATTAAAATGGACTTAGCGTATTGGAGTTGGTTTAGATATAAAATGCATTTGAGGAACAATGAGAACTTTCTAAATTGAGGGAAGATAAAGAGAGATGATACATTAAAAAAAAAAAAAAAAAGACTGGAATTCTATCATTTGCAGCAACGTGGATGGACCTAGAGAATATCATGCTTAGTGAAATAAGTCAGAAAGACAAATGCCGTATGATATCACTTATATGTGAAATCTGAAAAATAAACCAAATGTACATGCAAAACAGAAACAGATTCACAGATATAGAGGATAAGCTAGTAGTTACCAGTGGGGAGAGGGAAGGAGAGGGGGCAAGATAGGGGGAGGGAATTAAGAGGTACAAACTACTATGTGTAAAATAAATAAGCACTACGCTGCACTGGGAATATAGTGCATACAACCAAAGATTTTCGTTGGCAAAACAGGACTAAGAGCTGTCACTAAATTAAGCTGTTCTAGTGGCACAACTTCAAAACAGTTTATTAGACAATGTTGTCAAAAATGCGCTGGTTTTATTTGCTATCTCATTGCAAACTTTTTTCCTTAAAACTTTAATAGTTATAAATTGACACATGTCGTTTAGAAAACTTCAAAAATTGTAAAACGTAAAGTAGACATACACCCCCAGAGATATCTTTAACATTGTGCTGCATCTACTTGTTTCTTTTTTTTTCAGACGTGCAAAGCCACACACACACACATGCACACACACACAGAGTTGGTTTATTTTTCTTTTAGATAATTGAAATCAAAGTGTCGTATGTTTTAATAAGATGTATATTAAAGAATGTAATTTATACGCGAGGAAGTGCACAAAACGTATGTTCTCCATGAGTTTATCAGATATGACTACCACTAAATCAAGGAACAGAACCTTAGCAGGACTTCAGAAGCCTACTTCCTGCTGAGTCCCCATAGAGATGTCTACTCTCTTCCAAAAAGCAACATTTTTTTTTTTTTTCTGAGATTTAACACCAAAGGACTGATTCCGCAAGTTCTCTTTAACTGTGGCTTCCTCTGCTCAGCCTTTTGTTGGTGACACTCAGCTGTGATGCAGATCTATGTGTAGCAAGAGGTTATTCATTTTCATTCTTCAGAGATTCCCTTACAGGAAGAGCCTCCATGTATTTACACATTCCACTGTTAATGGACATCTGGATTGTTTTGAGGTGTTTTGTTTTGTTTTGTTTTTTTGCGGGCAGACTCCCAACCACTGAGCCACCAGGGAAGCCCGTTTCGAGTTTTTAACAATTACATATGCTATTAAAGATTCTTCAGCTCACACAACTCAACAACCAAAAAAACAAACAACCCAATCAAAAAACGGGCAGAAGACCTACACAGACATTTCTCCAAAGAAGACATACAGGTGGCCAACAGGCACATGAAAAGATGCTCAACATCGCCGATTATTAGAGAAATGCAAATCAAAACTACAATGAGGTTATCACCTCACACCGGTCACAACGGCCATCATTAAAAAGTCTACAAATAACAAATGCTGGAGAGGGTGTGGAGAAAGAGGAACCCTCCTACACGATTGGTAGGAATGTAAATTGGTGCAGCCACTATGGAGAACACTATGGAGGTTCCTTAAAAAACTAAAAATAGAGCTACCTATGATCCAGCAATCTCACTCCTGGCCATATATCCAGACAAAACTATAATTCGAAAAGATACACACACCCCAATGTTCATAGAAGGACTATTTACAATAGCTAAGACATGGAAGCAACCTAAGTGTCCATCAAAAGATGACTGGATAAAGAAGAGGTAGTACATATACACAATGGAATACTACTCAGCCATAAGAAAGAGTGAAATAATGCCATTTGCCGCAACATGGATGCACCTAGAGACGATCATACTAAGTGAAGTAAGTCAGAGAATGACAAATATCATATAATAGCACTCATATGTGGAATCGAAAATATGACACACGTGAACTTATCTATGAAACAGAAACAGACTCAGAGACATAGAGAACAGACTTGTCGTTGCCAAGGGGGATAGTGAGGGGGATGGGGGAGATAAATGAGACCGTTATTTTTCAAGAGTAATGTCTATGAAGTGTGGAACTCATTTATTTCTTTATTGTGCTCTGTAGGACATGAGACCCTGTCACGTCAAGAAGCATAGAAGAGGGACTGCTCTTAGACTGGAGTCTTCTAGGATGAAGAGGACGCTGTGGTGGTCACTATAAGGTGTAAACCGATCACCCTTCTTGGATATCTTTACTGTGCATTTAAACCCCTACCTTGATGTGTGTGTAAATCATGAATCAATACTTTGCTGCACCATTGATGGTAGAGTTAGTATATTCCTATTAACGCAAGGTTGAAATATTTTAATAGAAATCTGACTATGTTCCTGTCATTACAGACACCAGTTTGACATTTCCAAATGCAGATCAAATATCTCAACCTCCGTGACACTGCATGGCGTTTTGTTTTTCTCTCCCCAACGAAGGAATGCAGTCTGAATATTTAGCTCTTTAGTTGGATTTATGTAACCTGGGAGTCTCTGAGTCCCCAACAATTCTGTTTTATCATACACCAATGATGTGTAGAGAAATACTGTGAACTCATCTGAAAGATATATGAAACACTGTATTCATCTCTGTTTATTTGCTGGGTGTAATCTGTGCAAAATTCACTCTGCATACAAATTCCCATAGTAACGTCCTATTTTTTTTTAAGATGCACTGACCCATCAAGTTGCAGGTTCTCCGTCATAAGCTGGCAGCTGTCCTTGAGGGAGCTAAAAATAAACCCCATATTCATGCAAAACATCTCCATAGAAGCATATTCTGCCTTTACAAAATGTGTTTTTGAAATAGATGTTTCAATAATATCCTTCTTATCAAAATGCTTAACATCTGTCTTCATGTGTTGGGTGCAGAGGAATTTTATGATACCAAACAGTATAGAAATTTCAAAGATTTTGTTGCTCTCATTCTGATATTGACCAACGTCACTTTCCATTTTCTGTAGTGTATAGGGTCAGTCTCAGAGACACTGTGAGGCCATTCATGTTTGTCACTTTTGTTTCCCTAATTCCAGTTTAGTTTCCTAATTCCAGCTAAGATACTGCGAATGTGATTTCAGTAGAACTACCCTTTGTAAGACTACCTCCATTGCAATAGGTGAATACTTGACTGTAAATAAGTTTCAAATTCCTAAACAGTAGGTCTCTAAAGGAAACTTTTTGAGAATGTTGACTAGCTTGTCCTGGAGATATTGAGAAACAGGCATTCTATGCAACCAGTTGTATCCTCTGATTATGTCATTGACATAATTGCCTGTCATCAGCTAGAGGATTAAAAGAAAACCACCCACAATGAAACAAAACCCTGAGGTCATTCTCACAGATCAACCATCTGATAGAGGATCTATTGGTAGTTCAGGAAGCCTTTGAATAGAACTGACACCCAGGACGTTCTGAATGGATGCCTGTCACTCCACGGAGGTATCATCTCAGCTAGAAAAGCTCTGCCATGCTCCTTGCAAACTGGCTTAAAATCATACGGGTGATCCCCTTTGGTAACCATAACTTTGTTTTCTACATCTGCAGTTGGTGCGGGCTTGGGGGAGGAGAGATCAATTGGGAGTTTGGGATTAACGGGTACACTACTATATATAAAATAGATAGCCAACAAGGTCTTACTTGTTGATAAGTAACACAGGGAACACAGGGAACTCTACTCAATCTTTTGTGATAACCATAAGGGAAAAGAATGTGAAACAGTATGTCTGTCTATCTAACTGAATCGCTTTGCTGTACACCTGAAACTAACACAGCACTGCAAATGAACTCTACTTCAATTTAAAAATGTTCACGTGGCAAAAAAAAAAAAAACAAAAAACCCCAAAAAAACCCCACACGGGCAAGAGTCCTATGGAGAAGCACAGGGTGGCTATTTTCTGGACTCTCCTGGGTACCTCAAATCCCCAGCAGGTGTGAACTTTCCATCTGCACAGGTGTAGAGCTGAATGACCTAACCCTGGAGGGAGAAATGTTCCGTAACTTTACGCATGTATTCATTTCATGAAAGTAAACTCACCTCCAGCTTCTAGTGTTAGGTTCTAAGAAAACCCGTGACGGCCAGCGCTGGCATTTGAATGTAAACTGCTAGCCCCGAAGGTTGGGAGGGAAAGTGCCCGTGTGTTATTCCATCTCAAGTCTTTGGGGAGGAGCCTCCAGGAACTCATCTACTGTGTCTCACCCAGAGAGGTGGCTATGGCATAAATGAGTGTTTCTTGGCGGGGGGAGAGGGGGAGATAAGATGGCGGCATTGGGTACCCCAGGGGATATGTGACAAAAACTGGGGACATTTTTAGTTATGGGAGCACCACTGACAGCTGCCAGGTAGGACCACAGGGGTCCCCAAAAGTCCCAGAGTGCAGCCCACAGCCACCACAAAGAAGTGCCCTGCGCCAAACATCAACGGTGTCAACGTTGAGAATGTCTGCTCTGCGCCCATATGCTCTTTCATATGGGAAGAGACTCTGTACCTTCCATACCTCCCCCTAGTCTAGAAGACCATATGCCTTCATGCCAGGCTCCCTTGATTGAAAAACTGCCTGTCCACTTGGGATTCTGCCACCTCCCCTGGCGCCTTTGACCAACCTGTCAAATTACCATCGATTTCAGGAGGATTTACAAACTTTTCCAACTTCACATGGCTCTTCAGCTGCTCTCATCCACCCTTTGCTCCCTTGGCTGGCTCCTGGGCAAACATTGAGACCCTAACAAAATGCCTTCCCTCCCTTCTGTGTCCTGCAGGCCTATGTATTCCAAAGTGTTTCTCATCTATCCACCAGAAGAAAATCCTTCACTTGAACCATGTACACATCTCTCTGACTACGAAGTCTACGCCGTCAAACGATTTTCAAAGGAAGGCTGTACAACAACAGAATACGGAGAGCAGTTTGCATTACAGTTAGTGGTACCGCTCACTTTATTCTCTGATGGACACTTTTCTATGTTTCATTGCAAATATTTGATACTTTGAAATAAACATATACCTAATTCCTCGTTCTCCTAAGCAATATTTCCTATCTGCATGGCACAAAATTCCCAATGTATCCTCCTACCTAGCTCATGTGAACACATAGTATTTTTTATTAATGATATTTCAGTAATAATATATGTATATTTTTACAACATAGCATCCAATAGGAACCTATGTACATTCATATGATGTTTGGCTGGCTTTACGAAAACCAGCAAGGCTTTCAGTATCACTTTTATAACTGCATTTGCTGCCTCTATTCCTAGTGGGATTTATAACATGAGCATGTATCTCTCCTAATCATTAGCTGTACGGATGTTCAGATGCGTGTCTTCCACTTCTCCAAAGAAGAAATACAAATGGTCACTAGGCACATGAAAAGATGCTCAATATTGCTAATTATTAGAGAAATGCAAATCAAAATTACAATGAGGTACCACCTCACATTGGTCAAAACGGCCATCATTAAAACGTCTAGGGACTTCCCTGGTGGCGCAGTGGTTAAGGATGCACCTGCCAATGCAGGGGACACGGGTTCGAGCCCTGGTCCAGGGAGATCCCACATGCCACGGAGCACCTGAGCCCGTGCACCGCAACTACTGAGCCTGCGCTCTAGAGCCCGCAAGCCACAACTACTGAGCCCACGTGCCACAACTACTGAAGCCCGCGCACCTAGAGCCCATGCTCTGCAACAAGAGAAGCCACTGCAATCAGAAGCCCACGCACTGCTACGACGAGTAGCCCCCGCTCGCCACAACTAGAGAAAGCCCACGGGCAGCAATGAAGACACAACGCAGACAAAAATAGATAAATAAAAGAAATACATTTACAAAAACAAGAAAGTGAAAAGCCAAGCCACATAGTTGGGAGAAGAAAAACAGATAGCTAGCTTTCTAGCCAGCTGGACGGACGGACGGACGGATGGATAGAGAAGATAAAAAGATAGAAGATATAGACAGATGACAAATTTAGATAAATGACAGATGATTATAGATAATAGATGATAGATTGATAAATGATTTAGAGAGAGATGATAGATACAGATGATGCGTAAGACAGATAAATAGGCACGTAAGTAGGTAGGTAGGTAAGTAGATAGATACATAGATATAGATAGACAAGCAGCTAAGAAAGTACATGTATGTACAAACTTCTGTTATTGGCGAAAGATGATATTCTTTACTGTGGACCATATAATTTGCCCCAAAAGTTTACTGCTTCATAATGTTCAAAGGAATGATTCACTTATAAGGGTGTGCACCATTAATGAACTATTTAAGTACTTTCAAACTTTTTAAAGTATATCATGTATGCAGGAAACCACACAAAACGTATCACTGTTGCTCAATTATTTATTTAAAAAAAAAAACCCAAACCAAAGAGCCCTGTAACCACAGCCTACGTCACGGAAGCGAACACTTCCCGGAACCTCAAAGTTCACTTTGAGCCCTTTCCCACGTAATCGTAAGGCATTTGATTCCTTCTGCTCAATATGTTTGTGAGATTAATCCATGTTGGTGCCTATAACATTGGTTTGTGCATTTTCATTGCTGTCTTGAAGTACACAGAACACAGTTTATTAATCTATTCTACTGTGGTTGGACCATCCTCCCATTTGGGAGTGGCTATAGATAACACTGCGCCATGCATTTAAAAAGAATCTCTTCAAGTACTTGTATGCAAGCATTTTGGTGGATATATAGTAATTATGCATAGCATCTCTAGATCCCATGATGTGGTAGACAGCAAAAGGCATCCCAAAGATGTCCACACATCCTAAATGCAAACGCCTGTGAATATGTTCTCTTACAAGTCACGTCTCCTCTTTGACCCTGATCCCCGAGCCTTCCTCTTATAAGGACACTGTGATTATCTTGGCGTTCCCAGATAATTCAGGATCATTCAAGATGGAAAAAAACTAAAGCTCTTAACCAGCCTTTAAAATGTTTGCTCCAACCTACCCACAAATAACTACAGAAAAGCTATTTGTAGCCTATTTATACATCACTGGGCTAATTAAGGGAAAGACTCAAATGTTAATTTTTTTTTTTTGGACCCAGGTTTTGTGAGTACTGAGTCTGCAGGAAAATAAGTAAGACAGGCATTCTTCTATGAACAGTAGCTGCTTTCTGAAGTGGCCACTGTGCTGTACTCGACAGAAATTAGCTCTGTGCACTCCGCGTTCTGTAAGCATCCTCGGCTGTGAGGACCTCAGCAGACAAGTGGATATTTTCTTAATAATGGTTTGGGGAGAACCAGATGTGGTTCTACAACCAGAGGGATGCAGATGTTTGCAAACACACTTCAGAAGAGGTTCTTCTATCTAATTGCTAAAAACTAAGGATGCCCCTACATTATTGTAGACCCAGAAATATTTGAAAATACAATGTGTATCTATTATTTGAGTTCTAATAAAAGTGTTTACTTTTTACACTTGGTAAAACCATGAAAATGTCTATGTTTATTTTCATTTTCTCAAACTGAAATCTGGGATGGGAAAATCACTCTTATTTCAAGGAGCAATGAATATAAACATCCAAGTATGGAATTCTCAGAAGGAAAAACAAATTGTAAAGATTTCCAATTTGGGGCTTCCCTGGTGGCACAGTGGTTGAGAGTCCGCCTGCCGATGCTGGGGACACGGGTTCGTGCCCCGGTCCGGGAGGATCCCACATGCCACGGAGCGGCTGGGCCCGTGAGCGTCCGGAGCCTGTGCTCCACAACGGGAGAGGCCACAGCAGTGAGAGGCCCCTGTACCGCAAAAAAACAAAACAAAAAAAACCAAAAAACAACTCGCATTAAAAGACATACAGAAAGCAAGACCTAACTTTATTCTGTCTACAACAAGCACATGAAATATACAGACGCAAGGGTTAAGAGTAAAATGATGAAAAAATATATAACAAGCTGACATGAATCAAAATTGTGCTCACCTATCGATATTAGTATGAGATAAAATAGGTTTTAGAGCAACGGCTATTGCCCTAGATAAAGAAGGTCATTTTATAATAATAAAGAGTTCAATTCATGAAGAGAACATAAGATCCCTAAATATTTATGCATCTAATAAGAGAACTTTAAAATACATGAAGAAAAAACTAAGAATTGCAAAGACTTAGGGATTTCAATATCCCTCTTTAATAACTGATAAAATAGCTAGAAAATCAGTACATAGGTACAAGTAAACATATGGAAATTGTGAACAGTGAAACCACTGTCACATATTTTTAGTTTATTTTAATGATAAAGCTGCCATTTCCGAGACATTAATTAATCATTAAACTGTACATATTTAAAGCATATAATTTGATGTTTTGATATATGTATACACAGTGGCGCCAAACCCCCAAATTCTCGTAGGCCCCTTGGTAATTCCTCTTTTATGTCCTACCCACCCCATTTCTAAATGACCTGTGATTCAAAGAGGCCATCGCCAGGAAAACCACACACTATTGCAAACTGAATGGTGACATAATGAAAGCATAGTATTCATTTTGGAGGGACACAGGTAAGAAATTATTAGAAGTACATTTAGATTTCTCCATGCTCTTACTAGAAAACACAGTTTATTGTTCTCTATGCAACTTTCCAGCTTATGAAGGTAGTAAGGTAAAAACAGGTTGTATTCGAAAAAAAGGAAAGCATTAATAAAGAGGGAATCGACTATTCCTTGTTCTTTGAGTCTTGGCAAAATATGACAAGGAAATGCAATGGCTGTGGCAGGGTGTCTGCTTATAATTATGTGGCAGAATTAAGGCAAAGATACAACACACACACACTAAAATATCCGCATTCCAACTACAGAGTCCTATCATTCCAAGTGACGAAAAATGATTCATGAAAGGACAGTGAACTAGTTCCCCCCAAAAGACTGAACAGTTGATACGTGTTTGGAAAGCCACAAGGAGATGGAAAAATAAGGAAATAAAAATAACTAGATAAATCAGAAGGAAAGGGACTTTGGGAACATGAACCCGCCTCACTGGGTTTCGTTACTTTCGTGCTATCCATGTATAAGGGGCAGCCACAGGTTGCGAGCTCTCTAAAATGGGCACCAAAAAATACCCAGAGATATGTCTACTTTCCTCATTTCCAAACCAACACACTTTAACATCTATAAAACATTTAGCATCATCTAGCACTAGGAGGCATACTTTATTTTTCAGATAAGTTTAGTGTTGAAAAGTAGTTAAATCAGTTAAACACACACACACACACACACACACACATACACACACATTAGAATCTGCTTCTTAATGGAACTGCCCACAAAATATGTGAAGCACATAAGCATGTTATTATTTTTTTTAATTCAGGTTTATTCCATTAGAGGCTTAAAGTATTTCTTTAGATGCCCAAGAAGGTGTACAAATAATCACCATATTTCAACTCTATTATGTCAGGCATAACAATACTATCTCCAATTATTTATATTACATCGAGTTTTACATGTAACTACTGAAATAGCATGCACATACTGTAATCCCACAAAAACCCGAGAACTTAAGATGCTTTAAGGACAACCATGGAAAATAAATGTACTTCCCATTTTATCTTGTTTCACCTGTTTTCTCTCCCTAATCTCTAGGCTTTGAGTAATGCTACTTCACCTAGTTATTCAATCTTTACCAGACTGAATTGTGCTGATAACAAAATTCACTTTGAGAATCCTGTTTCATTCGTGGTCTGGGGGCAGGCAGCGATTTGACTGAGGATCTGGGAGCTTTTCATCCGTTACAGTGACAGCCTGCTAGCTGTGTGCACAAATCCATTTCTGCCAGAGCAAATCTATTCCTAGAGAACTGTGAACAGGAGAAGTCTGACTGCATATTTGTAACCTATTTCTTGAGGCACTTCCGACAACTTCAGCTTCATTCGAAAGGACTGCTGTCCAGCCAAAATGAAGTTCCTTATCATTTCTTACACTATAGACAGGGCTTCAGTTGTCTTGGCCATTTTCCGTCAATGGCACATTTTGAAAGCTGAGATTTCAGTGATAATATTGACTGGTAAGAAATCATGCAATTGCTTTCTTTGTGACATCCTTGTCTGGTTTGGGTATCAGGGTGATGGTGGCCTCGTAGAATGAGTTTGGGAGTGTTCCTCCCTCTGCTATATTTTGGAAGATTTTGAGAAGGATAGGTGTTAGCTCTTCTCTAAATGTTTGATAGAATTCGCCTGTGAAGCCATCTGGTCCTGGGCTTTTGTTTGTTGGCAGATTTTTAATCACAGTCTCAATTTCAGTGCTTGTGATTGGTCTGTTCATATTTTCTATTTCTTCCTGGTTCAGTCTCGGAAGGTTGTGCTTTTCTACGAATCTGTCCATTTCTTCCAGGTTGTCCATTTTATTGGCATAGTTGCTTGCAGTAATCCGTAATACAGAGTGAAGTCAGTCAGAAAGAGAAAAACAAATACCGTATGCTAACACATATATATGCAATCTTAAAAAAAAAAAAAAAAAAGGTTCTCAAGAACCTAGGGGCAGGGCAGGAATAAAGACGCAGATGTAGAGAATGGTCTTGAGGACACAGGGAGGGGGAAGGGTAAGCTGGGACGAAGTGAGAGAGTGGCACGGACATAGATACACTACCAAATGTAAAATAGCTAGCTAGCGGGAAGCAGCCGCATAGCACAGGGAGATCAGCTCGGTGCTCTGTGACCACCTAGAGGGGTGGGATAGGGAGGGTGGGAGGGAGACGCAAGAGGGAGGAGATGTGGGGATATATGTATATGTATGGCCAATTCACCTTGTTATACAGCAGAAACTAACACACCATTGTAAAGCAATTATACTCCAATAAAGGTGTAAAAAAACCCAGAAAGCATGCAAAAGGATCCTTCCAAATATAATAAAAAAAGAAAAACATTAAAGGATATACTGTGTCCCAAATACCACATATTTTGACTTCTCTTACCATAAAAGGCATACGACGAGGGCAAAGCTTTTCATTAAAAAGGGACAACCACACAGTAACAAGTCAAGTCATTCATTGCCCAAAAACATTCCTCCTCCTGTTCCTAGAGGTAAATACTGAATAAACTGTTCTCCTCTGTCCTTCCACGAACACTGATCAGTGAGCAGCTCTGCGTGTTCACTAAGGAAACTCTGCAAATGCACAAATGAGATGCTAATTGGTGGTTCTTCTCCGGGGAGGATGTTCAAGGTCTCCAAGGTTTGATTCTGCTCTGCTTTGCATCTTTCTTTCCCTGCATCACCACCCTTCCAGCATGTCTTGCTCTCTGCCTGTGCCACCTCAGCCACAGAGAGGCACTCAAGTAGAGCACCCCTCCAGATTTTGGGCTGCCTGAGTGTACAGCTCCCTCATGAGGTTCTAAGAAATCAGACCAGTGCCTTCTCAGCTTAGAAGAACCACATTACTAATCTAAGCCACTAGTTCACCTGCCAGGAATCTGTACTCAGGCAAAAAGGTAGTCTCACCCCACGAATTCCTTGTCTTCTTAGAGACCATTATCTTGTCTGCCTGTTGGTCAGTATCAGGAAACAGTTGTCTTGTATAGCTTGTCAATTTATAGTGGTTTACGGAAGAAGGGTCCCTCCACCATAGTTGAAAACCTGTTCTAGCTAATCTGTTTATTCCATTTTAAGGTTGGTGAACAGGAAGTATGAGTCTTCTGTTTTCAGAAATACTGCAATTGAGTTTCTTGGTTCAAACATGCAGGTTCAAAACACCTAAAATATTGCATGTGCTATGTATCAAATACATTGAAGTGTACGTCTAAGAAGACAGAAATGTAAGGGAAATCCCTGAGGGGTAGAAAACCAGTAAGTATAAATTCAAATACTCAACATTGGGGAGATGTTTAATGCATCTAATGTTCCTGGCATAGTATCAATATTTGCTTCATGTTCTTTTTTGGTACGAGCTTGCTGTACATGAAATTGAATAACGGTCATGTCCTCAATGTTCATGATTAGCACTAATTTAGTTATATGGGGTCTTTAGTGACTTATTTAAAGTTGCTAGACCTAAGTGTACTCCCAAATAAAGTTAGTATCATGGTCTGCACTTTCACTTTCTAGGCATACAACTGATAATTGGCCATTTATTTTCATCCCTTGCTTATAGATATCGTGTACTCAACAGATAGTCTTTTGATTCACGTCTCCTGTGTTTTCCTCTTAACCCAAGGTAAGACCCTTATGAATTATGACAAGATCCCATCAACAGCCACGTGACGTCTTGGAAGTTCTCAGTCACTTGTTAGGACTTACCAAAGGACATTCTTCATTAGAAATCCTAGCTACATGCAGTTTTGTCCATTCAATCAATATCTTAAGAACTAAAATATGCCATATTTTTAGGAGATACGTATTACTTACATGACAAAATTTCCAAGACACCGTATTGGGGGGGCGGAATTTGGAGCTACACAACGATAAACATGCTTCTGTGGAAAACATTTTAAAATCTATAACATGCTAATAATATTACTTTATGTAACACATCAAACTTTTTTGACCATAATACTGTTTTTGTTCTAATCTTTCAGAAGTATCTATAACAACGGAATTGGAGGACACTTGATTATGTGTTGATGCCAGAACAATGAACCCAATACTTCTGAATTATTAAGTATTATTATATGATTAATTATATATTAATTATATATATTATACGATGAATTATATATTCTATAATAGTCATATTTTATATATTAATCATATTATATAATATTGATATATTACATATAATTATATACTCCATTATGTATAAAATTTTATATACTTGTATAATACATAGTTATAAATTTATATAACTGTTATAATTTATATTAATATGTTGTAATTATTAGTAATACAATAATTATATGCTTTAACTGTTAATAACGAACAGAATTATCGTCTTCAGTCTCATTTCTCCCAGACTTAGAAATGTTCCAATTCCTGTAACTTTCAGGCGGGTGATATTTTCTAATTTTCTAATCTAAAAGAATGTAGAGCCTTGTGCTTGATAATTATTATTGTTTTTATTATTTCTTTAGTAACTTGTTTTTTCAAGTCTGTGAGAAAAGCTGTGCCCCTTTCCTGTCAGACCTGTCAATACATCAATCCTATATGCCATGCGTCATTTGTATTAAGTACTTTTAAATATTAAATGTGCTATGAAACACAGCCCTCTATTTTTCTATTCATCAAAGTTCAATTCAAGGCCAAGTTCAATTCTGTCTGGGACTCTCTCACCATGATTCTTTCTCTCCTTGGCAAACTGCGCATCATTCCTTCCCCTTACCTGGTAGTTCTCGTCACACCTAAAATAATCACCTGCAAATTCCATAATTTCCTGACTGTGTAGTTCAGAAGACAGAGGGGAATCCCTTCAGGTAAACAAAAGAACACAGATTCAAGTGACTCTGAAATTGTCTTATAAGCTCACGGATGGAGACTTGCTTGCTTATTCAAGAGCTTAAGAACTCGAATGAAAGGGTCTTTAGAGAAATGCCATCCGTGTTGCTAATTAGCCAGCGATCAAAGGATTCAACTCAACCCATTTCAGATCATTTCTCTTCTGCCAGAAGGCACTGTAAACCAAGTTAGTTTTGAAAATAGAGCAAGTGGTTTTATTCTTAGCATGAAGTCAGATCTCTCCATAACCCACGATGAGTCGCGCGGGGACTAGAGCACAGGTGGCAGTTGTTTAGAAATACACCAGCGTGCTGGTGAAAGGATGAAGCCCTGGAAGGTGACGGTCACTGCCTTTTATATGCTGAGAGGGTAGGTCTCACGGAATGCCTTTATTGCAGGAAACCCTGCAGAGGGTGTCTGTGCTCTTTAAACACTCGGCAATCAATTAGGCTGGGCAGGATCCCTTCCTGGGCAAGCCTTCCTTTTCTTCCAGCTTGCTTTGCAATTCTTTGTCACAAGCTAAGCTCCGAGCGTCCACGGAAAACACCGTTTCAAGCACAGCTGGCAACTTTGCTCTGATTTCCCCAACAGTGGCACCCGCCCTTCATCCTAAATGAAATGCTTCTTTCTCTCTTCTTTCATCAAATGTCACCAAATAAAACATCACATTTAAAAGTCATTCGTTCTAGAAAGATACAAAATATTTTATTCCTATGAACTGTTGAAAGGGTAGAAAAGGCACTTTTTTTTTTTTTTTTATTGGATTGCACGCAGGACCTTCTGAATTTTAAATCAGTTCAGAATGGCTCAAAATAGTAGCTAAATTGATAGTCTTCATAGCTACTGGGCTCTGGGGGGAAATAAAAGAGGCTACGCATCAACTAGAAATCAGAGAGTTTGGAATTCCACGGTCGCGCAGTGGTTGAGAATCCACCTGCCAATGCAGGGGACACGGGTTCGAGCCCTGGTCCGGGAAGGTCCCACATGACGCAGAGCAACTAAGCCCGTGCGCCACAACTACTGACCCTGTGCTGTAGAGCCCACGAGCCACAACTACTGAGCCCACGTGACACAACTACTGAAACCTGCGCGCCTAGAGCTCGTGCTCCGCAACAAGAGAAGCCACCGCAATGAGAAGCCCGTGCACCGCAACGAAGAGTAGCCGCCGCTCAGGGCAACTAGAGAAAGCCCGCGCGCAGCAACGAAGACCCAACGCAGCCAAAAATAACTAAAAATGTATTTCAAAAATTAAAAAAAAAGAAATCAGAGAGTTTATAAATTCATTACTAAGTTAACTCTGGCAGTTATGACGCTGTTGAGGAGTAAAGATACTGAAGACATTGGTAAGTGCTTTAGGAAATCTCTTCCTTGTCATCAGGCACCAGCCAGGCTTGTATAGTCACCATCCGTAACTAATGGAGCTAGAATGAAATACAAACCCATAGTGCTTTGGATTTGCTTGGCACGGATGCTGTTAGCGATCCTTGGAGACCGAGGGTAGAAGAGATAAACTGAATACTATTTCCAACCGGTAAAAATAAAAACGATTAAAAAAATAAAAAACATGTCAAGTTGTATGTGTATTTACAATTGTCAATGCTCGCCCATTAAAGGAACCATGAATAACTGTGAACTTTTTTGAAACAACATGCCCAGCCCATGCTTTAGAAAGAGAAGAAACATTTTGTTCCTTTCAATCATTCTGGGGGAAAATGGAGAGTCTTCATTTTATTATAACATCCATCATACTCATTCTACCACATCTGAAATTTTACTTAACTTTGACACCTAATGAGTTATCAAAAATATTCATGGAGTTTGTCATTGACTAATTTGCTGCATAATCATAAATATGGGTATAGTTACATGAGCTTTAAAGAAAATTTAAATGACTATGTAAAAGAATGTTGTACCTTAAGGTAGAGAAACTATACAAGAAAACTGACTAATTCAGTTAGATTTAATGACACACTAGAATCAAATTAGGAGTTTGGGACTAACGTATACACACTACTATATATAAAAGAGATAACCAACAAGGACCTACTGTAGAGCACAGGGAACTCCACACAATACTCTATAATAACCTATATGGGAAAAGAATCTGAAAAAAACAGGTACACGTATACGTATAACTGAATCACTCTGAGGTACACCTGCAACTAATACCACATTATATGTCAACTATACTCCAATGTAAAAAAGAATCAGAACAAGAATTAGTTTATAACTTTTCGTACCAAATAGCAAAAAAGGCTCAATTTCATCTCTTGATATTAAAAGAACACATATTAAACAGCATGGGCCTAGGAATAAATGATAAATACGACAAGCTCTTGCCCATGAAAGTTCATTGATTCAGTCACCACCTGCCGTTCAAGACCACCTATTGTCCCTGTAAAACACACCTGATTACTTCCTGGTCACTTCAAAGGGCTGTCTGTGTAATAACTGTCATTTTCCCCCTTCCTTGTTTCACCATGAGATACATGTCCAATAGTACACAGGCCTCTTTGAATCTGTTACAGACTCACCACCACGACTCACTTTGCTGTTTTAGGGCAGCTGGTGTTTATCAAGTCTCTACTTACGGTACGTGTCCTCTTTTTTCACTCATGGGAGTCTCACTAGCAATGAAGGGGGAAACTAAGTCCACCCTTCCTCAAGATACTTCCAACGAAGGAAGGGTAAGTATTCAACAACAGGACACAAATCCCAAGGGGGCTTAACAGATGTTTGTCTGGACAGGTGCCATGTCCCCGGGGACTTAGAACATTTTTAAGCATTTCAGTGCAATTACTTAATGCTTGTGCATCTATCTTAGACATTCGACATTGTGTGACACCAATAATGTCTATTCTGAAGGCAACAGAGCATGCCTGATGATTTGCAAGGCTATTTTATCCAAAGATTTTATGTCACTGGGCATTTATTTACTTAACTGAAATTTCAGCTTGAAAGTACAGTGGTCCCTCAGTATCTGCAAGGGGGCGTGGTCCCAGGACTTCCAGCGATACCGAAAATCTGAGCATGCTCAAGTGCCTTATACAAATGATGTAGTCTTTGCATATAACCCATGTATCCTATGCACATCCTCCTGTAAACTTTAAATCATCTCTAAATGATTATACCACCTAACACAATGGAAATACTAGGTAAATCATCGTAAATACGATGTCAATGCTTTCTACGTTGCTGCCGGCATGCTGCATATTCTAGTTTGGCTTTCGGGAATTTTCTGGAATTTTTAAAAAATAGTTTTAATCTACAGTGGGTTGACTCTGAGGCACTGAGCCCCAGGAGACAGGGGGCCGCTTGCATAAAGCTGTTAGAACAGTAGGTAAATGTCAGGTGCTCAGCAGAGCTGCACAGAGATGAACTGCCAGTTATTGGAGTAGCCCACTGAGACCAAAAGGCACCAGTGACATTAACAGTCGGACATTTAATCTCCTGCTGCTGCAGCAAAAACAAGAGGCTAATTTGGAGAGAGCACCAGACTCCATATTCCATTTTTCCCCATGGAACGGCACTGGGTGAGGGTCAGGTCGATCAGTATAGACCTGGGGTCTTGCGAGGTGGTCTCGCTACCCAGGCAGTCCCAAGCTAAGGGCTTCTGCTGTTTTATGGGCTCAGGTCTAGGGGGAGGGAAGGGCAGGGAAAAGTGCTGGGTGCTCAGTCAGAGTAGAGGAAGGGTCTTTGAGGACTCCTCTTCCTTCCAGAAGGGGGCCTCAGCAGCGGCGCCCGGGAAAACCTCCACCAAGGTCCCCCAATGAAGAGGCCTCCAAAGGGGGTGCCTGGGCCAGGAATGCAGCTATGCATGAGGTTGCATGACAGCATGGCCCATCAGGGGGCTGAGTCCTTAACTATAACCCTTCAAAGACTGCCAGGCACCCAATCTGGTGTGCAGAGGGCAGCGTCCCCACCTGAGGGCTGCCAAGCAAAGCCTTTGTCACTGCCTACCACAGGGCTTGAAAAGCCACACGTTGTTCATCAGCCAAGAGCCGGATTCCTGAGTCAGAGCACCTCACAGATCAGAAAAGAAACGTGGCTGCAGTATCACAAGCAAGATGGAATACGTGAGGCTGAGGGTGGTCAGAGCACAGTGAAGAAACCCCGGCAGGTGGAAGAATAAAGCATAAGGAGGGACGCATAGGCGCCGCATTACATAGGCCCTTAACTTACATGACTTCAAGGGTACTTGCCAGTCAGAGAGTGAACGCCAACGTAGAAAGATAAATAATTGCAAATATTTTCTCCAGTGGTACAGATGAACTGATCTGCAAAGCAGAAAAAGAGACACAGACGTAGAGAACAAAGGTACGGATACCAAGCGGGAAGTGGGGGTGATGAATTGGGAGATTGGGGTTGACAGATATACATTACTATGTATAAAATAGATAATTAATGGGAAACTACTGTATAGCAGAGGGAACTCTGCTCAATGCTCTGTGGTAACCTAAATGGGAAGGGAATCCGAAAAGGAGTGGATATGTGTATACGTATAACTGATTCACTTTGCTGCACAGTAGGAACTAACACAACACTGTAAAGCAACTCTACTCCAAGAGATTTTTTTAAAAAGATAAATAACTGAAAAGAGCTCCAACAGAGAGTCTGCAAAGAAAGATGGCAGCTGTCTCCTCAGCTGACCTCAATTCCAGAAAGTCTTGGACACCATGAGAATCTCAAGACAGAGAGTGAGACGGCCATGGTGGAAGCTGTATGTGTCTCATACAACATGGCACCACGGAAAAAGAACTCTGCTTCCACTGGACTGAAGGAAAGACAGAAATTTTATGTTCACGTGGGGTTTCCTACTACCGGATTGTTCCACATCAGGGAAGATCGTGAAAGCGTTTTCAAGCACGTATGTATCCTTACGCACTTTCCACGTTGTTCCTCGACTGGAGAAAAGCAACAGCTGCAAACATACAGACTGCTTATGAACAAGTTATAACAAGTACAGATGAATATCCCTTTGGATCTACGTGTAGAAGTGATGCAATACACCATGAATTTGGAGTACGTCCACGTATTTGTTTGTCTCACTCACCCGTTACAGTTCTTTAATTTTCAACAGATGGTCATACGTTTCATATGATGTCATCTCACAATTGAAAATGGGTGCAATGTAGTTCCCTTCTGTGATCAATATTTCCTACTAGAAAATTAGATCCTTCTCTGGCAAGAACTGAAGTTTGCACTCCAAGTCTTGCATTTGCAAAGGAAAATACTGTAAATTGCATTTGAGGTGTACTCTATGGGTAAGTGGCTATAGACTGTCATATTTTATTCTAACCCATTAAGGTATGATGAAACAATTTATTCTGGTAACAGGTATTTATATAAAGCAACTGGGACAGATGAGATGTATAATAAATTGTCATTATTTTTATTATTTCCTGATGGTGGTGATTCTTTCCTCAGACTTCATGTTTAACTCCCAGGTGAATCATTTGAGGAGTTGATCCCTGTAAGAACCCCTTTCTCTGCTGGATCAGCCTAACAGCCATGTTTTCCCTCACTGAACCTATTTTTCAACTTACAGCTCAGTGTCTTGAGCTGGTTACTGATATTCATGCCACTCTCCCCAGTCCAAATTGATAGCAAGTCTCCTCAAAAGAGGAACTAAGGGACTCCCCTGGGTGCGCAGTGGTGAAGAATCCGCCTGCCAATGCAGGGGATGCAGGTTCGAGCCCTGGTCTGGGAAGATCCCACATGCCGCGGAGCAACTAAGCCCATGTGCCACAACTACTGAGCCTGTGTGCCACAACTACTGAGCCCGCGTGCTGCAACTGCTGAAGCCTGAGCACCTAGAGCCAGGGCTCCACAACAAGAGAAGCCCATGAACTGCAACGAAGACTAGTCCCTACTTGTCGCAACTAGAGAAAGCCCATGCACAGCAACGAAGACCCAACGCAGACAAAAATAAATTAATTAAATAAAATTACTTGGGAAAAAAAAAAAAAAGACGAACTAACCAGAAAGTGTAATGAGATTCAGGTAAGGAGACTGAAATGCATGCGCAGTATTACCTTAGGCCCAGCTGACTAAATATCAAAAATCTCAGCATTCCCATTCATTATTTCATTCCCCCAAACCTGCCACTCCCAAACTTTTCTCTGGATTCTGTATTTGATTTACAACAGGCATCAGGATTCAGATGGTTCTGTATCATTTTTAACTACAGCAATTCTGAAGATATTCACGGGAAATATAATGGCATCATATCTAATCACCTTTGACCAAAAGATACTACAGCACAGAGCTGGGTAAAGCCATTGAAAATAACCACTATGGAAGTTTCCATTGGGTTTCATATCAAAGAATTTATTTCTATGAAGTTAAAACTTGAATAGATTCAGAATAAAGGTATTTCCCCTAAGAGAGGTTAATGATAAACAGGCTCAAAATGTTCAAAATATCGATACTTACTATCCGATAACATAAATCATAAGATATGCTAAAGTTCTGGTATGTTTTCTTTCAAAAAATTGTCAATAGTCATAAATTGTTTATCATTTTTCGAATAGCAATATTCAGTAAATGCTGAATTTGCTTCAATAATGTTTTAATTTTCCATAACTATTATATTCCTCAAAATAAAATAGAAAACAGCATGCAACAGAGATGGCAATTAAATTGTGCTAATTATTAATTACTTCTAAATAACTGCAAACAATTCACTCTTGGGGGTATAAATACATTTGTGACCATACACAATAAACTGTCACAATATCTTTAACAAAAGTCAGTTAGTGAATTATGTGTGAAATCCTTACTGTGCAATGTGAAATAAAGGTTATTGATTTAATGTTTTCTTAACCCACGTGGAAAAGTTTGGGATCTCCATCTTCATAAAAATCCCAGCAGAGAATTCTACCAACTTTGCTCTGAAATGCAAATTGGTGTTCATTTTACTAAATATACAAATTTAAGACAATTTGTGAAACGTAAATAATATTTTTCCAGTTAACACCTGTCTTTTTTGGAATTAATTTATATTGTTGAAAATACACTTCCAATAAGAACAGTCAATAGACTTCCATAATCTGAATCCTAAATATCATCAACAGCCTTAGATTTAATAATCTATTAAAAGGAGCTTCAAGATGGCAGAAGAGTAAGACGCGGAGATCACCTTCCTCCCCATAAATACATCACAAATACACCTACATGTGGAACTTCTCCTACAGAACACCTACTGAAGGCTGGCAAAAGACCTGAGACCTCCTAAAAGGCAAGAAACTCCCCACGTACCTGGGTAGGGCAAAAGAAAAAAAGAAAAAACAGAGACAAAAGAATAGGGACGGCACCTGCACCAGTGGGAGGGAGCCGTGAGGGAGGAAAGCTTTTCCACACACTAGGAGCCCCTTCACGGGCGGAGACTGCGGGAGGCGGAGGGGGGAGCTTCGAAGCCGCGGAGGAGAGCGCAGCCACAGGGGTGCGGAGAGCAAAGCGGAGAGATTCCCGCACAGAGGATCGGTGCCGACCGGCACTCACCAGCCCGAGAGGCTTGTCGGCTCACCTGCCAGGGCGGGAGGGGCTGCGAGCTGAGGCTCGGGCTTCGGTCGGAGCGCAGGGAGAGGACGGGGGTTGGCGGCGTGAACACAGCCTGCAGGGGTTAGTGCACCACGGCTGGCCGGGAGGGAGTCCGGGGAAAAGTCTGCACCTGCCAAAGAGGCAAGAGACTTCTCCTTCCCTCTCTGTTTCCTGGTGCGCGAGGAGAGGGGATTCAGAGCGCTGCTTAAAGGAACTCCAGAGACCGGCGCGAGCTGCGGCTAAAAGCGCGGACCCCAGAGATGGGCGGGAGACGCTAAGGCTGCTGCTGCCGCCACCAAGGGGCCTCTGTACGAGCACAGGTCACTGTCCACACCCCTCTTCCGGGGAGCCTGTGCAGCCCGCCACTGCCAGGGTCCCGGGATCCAGGGACAACTTCCCAGGGAGAACACACGGCTGGCCTCAGGCTGGTGCAACGTCACGCCGCCCTCTGCCGCCGCAGCCCCGCCCCGCACGCCGTGCCCCTCCCCCCCCACCCCGGCCTGAGTGCGCCAGAGCCCCCGAGTCAGCGGCTCCTTTAACCCCGTCCTGTCTGAGCGAAGAACAGACGCCCTCCGGCGACCTACACGCAGAGGCGGGGCCAAATCCAAAGCTGAGCCCCTGGGAGCTGTGAGAACAAAGAAGAGAAAGGGAAATCTCTCCCAGCAGCCTCAAGAGCAGCGGATCAAAGATCCACAATCAACTTGATGTACCCTGCTTCTGTGGAAAACTTGAATAGACAAGGAATTATGCCAAAATTGAGGTCCTGGACTTTGGGAGCAACTATATATATATATATATATATATATATATATATATATATTTTTTTTTTTTTTTTTTTTTTTTTTTTTCCCTTTTTCCCTTTTTGTAAGCGTGTATGTGTATGCTTCTGTGTGTGATTTTGTCTGCTTTGCTTTTACCATTTGCCCTCGGGTTCTGTCTGTCCCTTTTTTTTTTTTTTTTAGTATAGTATTTAGTGCTTGTTATCATTGGTGGATTTGTTTTTTGGTTTGGCTGCAATCTTCTTTCTTTTTTTTATTACATTAAAAAAAATTTTAATAGTTATTTTTTACTTTAATAACTTTCTTTTCTTTTCTTTCTTTTTCTTTTCTTTCCTTCCTTCCTTCCTCCCTCCCTCCCTCCCTCGCTGTCTCTTTCTTTCTTTTTTCCCTTTTATTCTGAGCCATGTGGATGAAAGGCTCTTGGTGCTCCAGCCAGGTGTCAGTGCTGTGCCTCTGACATGGGAGAGCAAAGTCCAGGACACTGGTCCACAAAAGACCTCCCAGCTCCACGTAATATCAAATGGTGAAAATCTCCCAGAGGTCCCCATCTCAACGGCAAGACCCAGCTCTACTCAATGACCAGTAAGCTACAGTGCTGGACACACTATGCTAAACAACTAGCAAGACAGGAACACAGCCCCATCCATTAGCACAGAGCTGCCTAAAATCAAAATAAGGGCAGAGACACCCCAAAACACACCACCAGACATGGACCTGCCCACCAGAAAGATAAGACCCAGCCTCATCAACCAAAACACAGGCACTAGTCCCCTCCACCAGGAAGCCTACACAACCCACTGAGCCAACCTTAGCCAGTGGGGACAGACACCAAAAACAACGGGAACTACGAACCTGCAGCCTGCGAAAAGGAGACCCCAAACACATTAAGTTAAGCAAAATGAGAAGACAGAAAAACACACAGCAGATGAAGAAGCAAGGTAAAAACCTACCAGACCTAATAAATGAAGAGGAAATAGGCAGTCTACCTGAAAAAGAATTCAGAGTGATGATAGTAAAGAAGATCCAATAGAAGAGAAGAGACAAAATGCAAGAAACATTTAACAAGGACCTAGAAGAACTAAAGATGAAACAAACAATGATGAACAACACAATAAATGAAATTAAAAATTCTCTAGAAGGGATCAATAGCAGAATAACTGGGCAGAAGAACGGATAAGTGACCTGGAAGATAAAATAGTGGAAATAACTACTGCAGAGGAGAATAAAGAAAAAAGAATGAAAAGAATTGAGGACAGTCTCAAGAGACTTCTGGGCAAACATTAAATGCACCAACATTCTAATTATAGGCATCCCAGAAGAAGAGAAGAAAAAGGTACTGAGAAAGTATTTGAAGAGATTATAGTTGAAAAGTTCCCTAATATGGGAAAGGAAATAGTTAATCAAGTCCAGGAAGCACAGAGAGTCCCACACAGGATAAATCCAAGGACAAACACATCAAGACACATATTAATCAAACTATCAAAAATTAAATAAAAAGGAAAAATATTAAAAGCAGCAAGGGAAAAACAACAAATAACACGCAAGGGAATCCCCATAAGGTTAACAGCTGATCTTTCAGCAGAAACTCTGCAAGCCAGAAGGGACTGGCAGGACATATTTAAAGTGATGAAGGAGAAAAACCTACAACCAAGATGACTCTACCCAGCAAGGATCTCATTCAGATTTGATGGAGAAATTAAAACCTTTACAGACAAGCAAAAGCTGAGAGAATTCAGCACCACCAAACCAGCTTTACAACAAATGCTAAAGGAACTTCTCTAGGCAGGAAATACAAGAGAAGGAAAAGTCCTACAATAGCAAACCCAAAACAATTAAGGAAATGGTAATAGTAACCTATGTATCGATAATTACCTTAAATGTAAATGGATTAAATGCTCCAACCAAAAGACATAGACTGGCTGAATGGATACAAAAACAAACCCGTATATATGCTGTCTACAAGAGACCCACTTCAGACCTAGGGAGACGTACAGACTGAAAGTGAGGGGAATGGAAAAAGATATTCCATGCAAATGGAAACCAAAGGAAAGCTGGAGCATCAATTCTCATATCAGACAAAATAGACTTTAAAACAAAGACTATTACAAGAGACAAAGAAGGGCACTACATAATGATCAAGGGATCAAACCAAGAAGAAGATATAACAATTGTAAATATTTCTGCACCCAACATAGTAGCACCTCCATACATAAGGCAAATGCTAACAGCCATAAAAGGGGAAATCGAGAGTAACACACTCATAGTAGGGGACTTTGACACCCCACTTTCACCAATGCACAGATCATCCAAAATAAAAATAAATAAGGAAACACAAGCTTTAAATGATACATTAAACAAGATGGACTTAATTGATATTTATAGGACACTCCATCCAAAAACAACAGAATACACATTTTTCTCAAGTGCTCATGGAACATTCTCCAGGATAGATCATATCCTGGGTCACAAATCAAGCCTTGGTAAATTTAAGAAAACTGAAATTGTATCAAGTATCTTTTCTGACCACAATGCTATGAGACTAGATATCAATTACAGGAAAAAATCTGTAAAAAATACAAACACATGGAGGCTAAACAATACACTACTTAATAACGAAGTGATCACTGAAGAAATCAAAGAGGAAATTAAAAAATTCCTAGAAACAAATGACAATGGAGACACGATGACCCAAAACCTATGGGATGCAGCAAAAGCAGTTCTAAGAGGCAAGTTTATAGCAATACAATCCTACCTTAAGAAACAGGAAACATCTCGAATAAACAACCTAACCTTGCACCTAAAGCAATTAGAGAAAGGACAAAAAAACCCCAAAGTTAGCCAAAGGAAAGAAATCATAAAGATCAGATCAGAAATCAATGAAGAAGAAATGAAGGAAATGATAGCAGAGATCAACAAAACTAAAAGCTGGTTCTTTGAGAAGATAAACACAATCGATAAACCATTAGCCAGACTCATCAAGAAAAAAAGGGAGAAGACTCAAATCAATAGAATTAGAAATGAAAAAGGAGAAGTAACAACCGACACTGCAGAAATACAAAGGATCATGAGAGATTACTACAAGCAACTATATGCCAATAAAATGGACAACCTGGAAGAAATGGACAAATTCTTAGAAATGCACAACCTTCTGAGACTGAACCAAGAAGAAACAGAAAATAGGAACAGACCGAATACAAACACTGATATTGAAACTGTGATTCAAAATCTTCCAACAAACAAAAGCCCAGGACCAGATGGCTTCACAGGCGAATTCTATCAAACATTTAGAGAACAGCTAACACCTTTCCTTCTCAAACTCTTCCGAAATACAGCAGAGGGAGGAACACTCCCAAACTCATTCTATGAGGCCACCATCACCCTGATACCAAAACCAGAGAAAGATGTCACAAAAAAAGAAAACTACAGGCCAATACCACTGATGAACATAGATGCAAAAATCCTCAACAAAATACTAGCAAACAGAATCCAAGAGCACATTAAAGGACCATACACCATGATCAAGTGGGGTTTATTCCAGGAACGCAAGGATTCTTCAATACACGCAAATCAATCAACGTGATACACCATATTAACAAACTGAAGGAGAAAAACCATATGATCATCTCAATAGATGCCAAAAAACTTTCGACAAAATTCAACACCCATTTATGATAAAAACCCTCCAGAAAGTAGGCACAGAGGGAACTCACCTCAATATAATAAAGGTCATATATGACAAACCCACAGTGAACATCGTTCTCAATGGTGAAAACCTGAAACCATTTCCACTAAGATCAGGAACAAAACAAGGTTGTCCACTCTCACCACTATTATTCACATAGTTTTGCAAGTTTTAGCCACAGCAATCAGAGAAGAAAAGGAAATAATAGGAATCCAAATCAGAAGAGAAGAAGTAAAGCTGTCACTGTTTGCAGATGACATGATACTATACATAGAGAATCCTAAAGATGCTACCAGAAAACTACTAGAGCTAATCAATGCATTTTGTAAAGTAGCAGGATACAAAAGTAATGCACAGGAATCTCTTGCATTCCTATACACTAATGATGAAAAATCTGAAAGTGAAATTAAGAAAACACTCCCATTTACCATTACAACAAAAAGAATAAAATATCTAGGAATAAACCTACCTAAGGAGACATAAGACCTGTATGCAGAAAATTATAAGACACTGATGAAAGACATTAAAGATGATACAAACAGATGGAGAGATATACCATGTTCTTGGATTGGAAGAATCAACATTGTGAAAATGACTATACTACCCAAAGCAATGTACAGATTCAATGCAATCCCTGTCAAACCACTACTGGCATTTTTCACAGAACTAGAACAAAAAATTGCACAATTCATATGGAAACACAAAAGATCTCAAATAGCCAAAGCAATCTTGAGAAAGAAAAATGGAGCTGGAGGAATCAGGCTCCCTGACTTCAGACTATACTACAAAGCTACAGTACTCAACATACTATGCTACTAGCACAAAAACAGAAATATAGATCAATGGAACAGGATAGACAGCGCAGAGATAAACCCATGCACATATGGCCACCTGATCTTTGATGAAGGAAGCAAGAATATACAGTGGAGAAAAGACAGCCTCTTCAGTAAGTGGTGCTGAGAAAAGTGAACAGCTAC
Organism: Inia geoffrensis; assembly: GCA_036417435.1. Taxonomy (NCBI): domain Eukaryota; kingdom Metazoa; phylum Chordata; class Mammalia; order Artiodactyla; family Iniidae; genus Inia; species Inia geoffrensis. Next base: position 3,360,694 of record CM070921.1, read on the forward strand.
ATGTAAAACAAGGTAATTAGAACACTCTCTAACACCATACACAAAAATAAGCTCCAAATGGATCAAAGACCTAAATGTAAGGCCAGACACTATCAATCTCTTAGAGGAAAACATAGGCAGAACACTCTATGACATAAATCACAGCAAGATCCTTTTTGACCCACCTCCTAGAGAAATGGAAATAAAAACAAAAATAAACAAATAGGACCTAATGAAACTTAAAAGCTTTTTCACAGCAAAGAAAACCATAAACAAGATGAAAAGACAACCCTCAGAATGGGAGAAAATATTTGCAAATGAAGCAACTGACAAAGGATTAATCTCCAAAATTTACAAGCAGCTCATGCAACTCAATATCAAACAAGCAACCCAATCCAAAAATGGGCAGAAGACCTAAATAGACATTTCTCCAAAGAAGATATACAGATTGCCAACAAACACATGAATGAATGCTCAACATCACTAATCATTAGAGAAATGCAAATCAAAACTACAATAAGAGGGCTTCCCTGGTGGCGCAGTGGTTGAGAGTCCACCTGCCGATGCAGGGGACACGGGTTCATGCCCCGGTCTGGGAAGATCCCACATGCCGCGGAGTGGCTGGGCCCGTAAGCCATGGCCGCTGGGCCTGCGCGTCCGGAGCCTGTGCTCCACAACGGGAGAGGCCACAACAGTGAGAGGCCCGCATACTGCAAAAAAAAAAAAAAAAAAAAACCAAACGACAATGAGATATCATCTCACACCAGTCAGAATGGCCATCATCAAAAAATCTACAAACAATAAATGCTAGAGAGCTTATGGAGAAAAGGGAACCCTCATCCACTGTTGGTGGCAATGTAAACTGATACAGCTACTCTGGAGAATAGTATGGAGGTTCCTTAAAAAACTAAAAATAGAACTACCATATGACCCAGCAATCTCACTACTGGGCATATACCCTGAGAAAACTATAATTCAAAAAGAATCACGTACCACCATGTTCATTGCAGGTCCATTTACAATAGCCAGGACATGGAAGCAACCTAAGTGTCCATCAACAGATGAATGGATAAAAAAGATGTGGCACGTATATACAATGGAATATTACTCAGCCATAAAAAGAAACGAAATTGAGTTATTTGTAATGAGATAGATGGACCTAGAATCTGTCATACAGAGTGAAGTAAGTCAGAAAGAGAAAACAAATACTGTATGCTAACACATGTATATATGGAATCTACAAAACAAACAAACAAAATGCTCACGAAGAACCTAGGGGCAAGACGGGAATAAGGACCTACTAGATAATGGACTTGAGGATATGGGGAGGGGGAAGGGTAAGCTGGGACAAAGTGAGACAGTGGCATGGACATATATACACTACCAAATGTAAAATAGCTAGCTAGTGGGAAGCAGCGACATAGCGCAGGGAGATCAGCTCGGTGCTTTGTGACCACCTAGAGGGTTGGGATAGGGAGGGTGGGAGGGAGGGAGATGCAAGAGGGAGCAGATATGGGGATATATGTATATGTATAGCTGATTCACTTTGTTATAAAGCAGAAACTAACACACCTTTGTAAAGCAATTATACTCCAATAAAGATGTTAAAAATAATAATAATAAAAAACTATTAAAATTTTTGACTTTCCTCCTCCCCCCTTGTTTTTTAATTTAGGGAGATAAAGTGATTTGTAAATTATTTTATGTTCTTTCAATTCTCTGTAAACATTTATATGATTTTAATCTTTGGATCAATTTCAAATAAGGTTAATTATTTTAATATTTCATTTGGCCATGAAAATACACTGATATATTAACTAAATATGGACTATTATTTTATAATTTGGCAATGTATAAATTCATACTTATAAAGATTTATCTTATGAAAGTACTATACATATATAAACTACATATTTATATTATTTAAATTTGCTAACTGCAGCATTATCCTCCTTTTAAAACCATATTAGGGACTTCCCTGGTGGCGCAGTGGTTAAGAATCCGCCTGCCAATACAGGGCACATGGGTTCAAGCCCTGGTCCGGCAAGATCCCACATGCCATGGAGCAACGAAACCCGTGTGCCACAATTACTGAGCCTGCGCTCTAGAGCCCGCAAGCTACAACTACTGAACCCACAAGCCACAACTACTGAGCCCATGTGTCACAACTACTGAGTCCATGTGCCACAACTACTGAGCCCATGTGCCACAACTACTGAGCCCATGTGCCTAGAGCCCGTGCTCCGCAATAAGAGAAGCCATCGCAATAAGCCTGCACACCGCAACGAAGAGTAGCCCCTGCTCGCTTCAACTAGATAAAGGCCGCACGCAGCAACGAAGACCCAACGCAGCCAAAAATAAATAAATTAATTAATTTGAAAAAAATGAAAGCTGCAGAGTACTTCTGAATGGTTTCTCAGATAAGTTAAGTACCTGGAACACTAATTAAAACACCTGCCTGGAAATGCGAGTTTGGTGCTTCCTGCTCATTCCACTAAGATACTGATTAAAAGTAAACTCATAGGAAGGCTGTGATTTTTTTTAAGTGCTTGATGTTGCTGAGGATGCTTGATGTCTCTAAATATACCGGGCTTGTGAATCTCAATGAGATGGCATGACTCCACCGTCAGTGTGCTGCTACCACAACTTGCTTTGTTTTTAAATATTTTTTTTGTTAACCTCATAATCATAATTACATTGTGGATATCAGAGTATATCTCAATGAAACGCGAAGGTTAACGTCATGATCCTAGCTGTGTTACTATATAGCTAAGAGATTAAAAGATGGGGCGGGGGTGGGATGAACTGGGAGATTGGCATGGACATATATACACTACTATGCATAAAATAGGTAACTAGTGAGAACCTGCTGTATAGCACAAGGAACTCCACTTCACTTCGCTGTACAGTAGAAACTAATACAGCATTGTAAAACAACTATACCCCAATTAGAAAAAAGAGGAAGTGTGGAAAAGGGTGGAAACAATAAGAATCAGAATTTTGTGCAACATGACAGGCTACCATCAAGTCCTATGTTATAGCTGAGGATGCTCTCACACTTTTCTGTGTTAGAATATTTTTCTCCTAATTTTTGTGACTCATATGCATGAAGTACATGCACGACTACTTGTAGACTGTCTACAGCAAATCTGATAACATTTTGTCCCATAGTCAAGCTAATTAAAAGCTGACTATTTTATTCTATTTTAATCAATTATACTATTATACTTTCCCCTCCCAGCAGCTACTCTATAGTTGTTGCTTTTTTATGCAAAGTTAGTGTTTAGGTCATGGAATAACTTTCTGAAAGGTCTTAAGCTGACTGTACGTCTAGGCATTTTTATTTCTGTAATTCTTATTAATTTCCCACATCCTAAAAAAAACAAGAAATAGTTTTGACGAAACTATTTGAAGAAATAGTTTTCCACTTAATTGGAGCATTCTCAGTAATGACTGAATACGTCTTGGGTATGCACGTGTCTATTTTTTGAGCAAGAAATAGATTCTCTGAAGGCTAAAATGCTGAGTCAACATGGTTATTCCTAAATTTGGTGAAAGTAGTTAAAACACAAATGGGTGCATTAGAAAAATTAAGACGCCCAAAGGTACTGAATATACAGATAGGCAGATGTTGGAAAGAGTTGAATTTATGATCATCACAGACTAGAAAGTAAATAGAAATTCAATAATTACCTGACAGTGAAAAGCAGTGCTGTATATGGCATGAAAAAGGGAAGATGGTAACAGACATTCTGTTACATAGCCCAAGGTGGAGATGGACGATACTATCCTTTCAAAGTTGTTAGTTGAGAACAAATTGAAACTGCAGAGAATCTAAGCGTAAGAGAAAATACAGAGTTCAGTTCGACCAACCATTCCTCGAGAAAATTGATACTTTTAAGAAAATTCTGCCAAATGACTCAGCAACTTTTTCTCAAACAACTTCTGGGAGGGAATTCTTACAACTTCCAGAGGTAAGCTCTCCACCACTGGGTAAGTTTGAACCTGGTCTGTGCAATAATCTGCTTCCTCTTATTTCTCCCGGAAGATATGACTGCTAGAGAAATAATCTAATCATTTATGTGTAAACATGACTCAACTATTGGAAAACAGGATACCATATCCCCATTTCACCAGACTGAATATCTCTACTTCAGCCTATCTCACGTATGAAATGATTTAGCTTCCTTGCTTTTTTCCATCTGATGGTCTGAACATTTGACCCAATCCCTTCTTCAACAATGGAACCCAGAACTAACGGCAATAACCCCGCTGTCACTTGACCAACCCTTGAACGGCAACGCTACAGGGGCAAAACACCGACCCGCCCCATTGTTCCTGGAGGTATAGCATTGAACTGAGGAGGATTATTCTCAAGCCTTAAGGTCTAATGGAATTTGCCCTGTTGGATTTCAGACTTGCTGGGGATTTGTCACTCTTCCCTTCTTTCCTATTTCTCCCTTTTGTAATGGGAACACCTACCTTATGTCTGTCCCACCACTGTAATTTGAAAGCTCGTAAAGTTAAATTTCACAGATTCACAGGTGGCAAGGAACTGGCCTCAGGATGAATCCTAAATGTCATCTAAATGATATAGATGGGACTTAAATTGAGTGGATGACATGTGAAAAGGACATAAATTTCGGGGATCCATGGGTTGCATGCTCTCACCTGAATGTCCCCACAAGACCCTTATGTTGAGACCTAACCGCCTCAGTGTCATGGTGTTAGGAGGGGGGGGCCTTTGGGAGGTGATGAGGTCGTGAGTGTGGAGCCCTCATGGATGGGATTATTGTCTTTATAAAAGAGACCCCAGGGCTTCCCTGGTGGCGCAGTGGTTGCGAGTCCGCCTGCCGATGCAGGGGACGCGGGTTCGTGCCCCGGTCCGGGAAGATCCCACGTGCCGCGGAGCGGCTGGGCCCGTGAGCCGTGGCCGCTGAGCCTGCGCGTCCGGAGCCTGTGCTCCGCAACGGGAGAGGCCACGACAGTGAGAGGCCCGCGTACCGCAAAAAAAAAAAAAAAAAAAAAAAAAAGACACCCCAGAGAGCCCCCTCCTGTCTTCCCCCATGAGCAGACACGGCGAGAAGACACCGTCTATGAACCACAAGGCAGGCTCTACCAGACCCTGAACCTGCCACTGCCTTGATGGTGGACTTGCAGTCTCTAGAACTAAATTAAATGGCTATTTTTTATGCAACAGCCCGCGGCATCTTGTTGTAGCAGCCCCAAGGAACTTAAAGAGTGATCCACGTGTTCTGGTCCTCTGCACTCATTAACTGAAACACTGATCAATGCGCTTGTCCTCCGTGCGCTATACACTCATGACCGACTCGAGGACCAAGACGCCCGGTAGTCAACCTAAGACTTCAAGTCCTCTCTCACCCACACAGAAGCGTACACTTGTCTGAAGACATTTTGGAGGATGGAGAGCTTCTGGTTAGAAATGGAACCTACACACCTGGAGTTTACACTGCTCATTTTTAGCTCTCTACAAGGTGGTATAAAGTGGTGGTTGTTTTTATAGATTTTTAACAGTTTTTAAGGGTATATAAGGTACCAAATAATGAATCACATACCACCTTGAATTTGGAGGTATTGGTATTTCTAAGGAAATTGTGCATATTACAATGAGAAAAGCTATATTCATTTTTAATAGTGATAAATGGTGATTTCTTTATATCTTGAATTTATAAATGCAATTAGATACTTTTAAGTTTTTAAGTTCATTTAACAGTAAGTTGGAGAAGACCTGTATAAAATACATAAAGCCTTCAGTGTGTTTTGTTTCAGGATGGAAATATATACTCTATAATCCTTAAGTAACTGGAATCTCAATGGGCATGAATGATGTGAGTCTATATTCGATCTTCCAAGCACTGTAAATTATGCAAAGTTTTACAAAGAGTTTATTATAAGACAGTAAACCACGGAATACACGCTTCTTTCTTTGGAACAACTTATTTATTTTAAATGTCAAAAAAGAAAAAATTCCACCCATGGAAGGCCTGCAACGGTCTGTCGTTTACAGCTTGTCACATCAATCGGAGCACAAGCGCTGTGCATATGAAAATGGTTCTAGAATCCGGTTCTAAAGTAAAATCTTTAGATGAAAATTCACATCCTGTAGAAGTGCTGGCACCCTTATGAATTATAGTTATTGAATCCCACAGTCATTATTATAATTAAATCCCCATAATCAGTGTTGACTGAATATCTGCCCATATGCTAAGGTACCATATTACTACGTTAGTGAAACCATCACAAAGATGTGAGAAAAATTTAAAACTTCCTAAACAGAAAATTTCCTACTCTTCCTAATAATATGTAATACTTCATAACACGGAATTCCTTATATTAAAACATGTCGTGGCGTTTTCTGGCTCTAGAGAAAACTATGATATTCTGGGAGGCTTCCCTCCTATAAGGACAATGGTTTCGAATTTAACTCTGTATGTAATTTTGTAAAAATGCATTTTTAACATGTTTGGTTGAACCGGTATTACACAACGGAACCATTGTTTATTGCAGATTCAGAGAGAGCACTGAATTTCTGTTCATTAAATGCAAATGGAATTCTATGAGTATCCGTCAAAACCACCATGTTTCTGGAGGTGGATCGAGGTGGCGGAGGAGGAGGACCTAGGGCTCACCTTCCCCCACAACCACATTAAAAATACAAAACTACATATCTACATGTGGAACAATTCTCACAGAAAACAAACTGGAAACTGGCAGAAGATCTCTTACACAACTATAGCTGCAAGAAAGATCCCACGTGACTGGGTAGGACAAAGAAAAGGCATCAGGATGGGACTGGCACCTTGGGAGGGATCTGCGAAGGAGGGATGGTCTTCATGGGTAAGCCCTTGCCCTGTGAATTCCCTTGCTTGCTGGGAAGTCAACTGGGACAGACAGAGGGGCTGCAGGAGCCTGGACACTGCTTATGAGGAATGCGCGCGTGCTGGCTTGCCAGCCATCAGGGCAGAGAGAGAGACAGATGCTGACAGCTACTGGCCCACTGCCCTTCACTTCCCAGACCAAAATGTGCCATGTGGGGCTGATAGTACACGCAGCAGCTAGGCACTGACACTCAGGAGTCTGGGTCCTGGGAGAGGACCCTGTCTAGCTGCATGGAGATGGCCTGGGCAGCCTGGGGTGGGGTCTGGCCCCCCATGGACCCCAGTATCAGTGTTTGCACAGTGGGCAGTCAGCAGATTTTGTGAGCATGTGCACAGCAGGGGTGAGGCTGACCTCAGAGCCTACTATCAGTCCCTGCTCAGCAGGGGAGCCGTCCAGGGGTGGGTCCAGCAGCAGTGGACTTTGTTGGTGTGCGCTCACCAGGTGGCAGGCGGCACCAGGGAATCTCACGTGTCCAACTGTCAGCCCCTGGGGAGGAGTACACAGCGATTCCTTTCCCGGTGGGAGCAGTCCGGTTCCACCCACACGTACTGTAGCTTGGAGCCAGATCTGGGACAGACAGGTCCTTGGAGAGCCCGACCACAGAGGCAGCCCAGGCCGTAGCTGGCACCACAATCACCTAGATTCCTGACACCTGATGCCTCAGCCCCCCATCCCAGCCCAGCACCATATCTGGAATGAACACAAGGGAGAAATGGTCATGACCTTGGGCTGCTTTCAGACAGAAATGCAGATGCCTGCCCCGGGCGGTGGATAGGTTGCGGGGACCACATGGGCCTCACGGGCTTCTGTGCTCACCTCCTTGGGGACAGAGCATGCACTTAAGGGTAATGCAGCCATTTTCTTGTCTTTGCTTTTTTTGTTTTTTTACCAGACTAAAATTGCTTTACAATGTTGTGTTAGTTTCTGCCATACAATGAAGTGAGTCAGCTATATGTATACCTATACCCCCTCCCTCTTGGACCTCCCTCCCACCCTCGCATCCCACCCAGCTAGGTCGTCACAGAGCACTGAGCTGAGCTCCCTGTGCTATACAGCAGGTTCCCACTAGCTACCTATGTTACACATGGTACTGTATTTATGGGAAACCTAATCTCCCCATTTGTCCCACCCTCCCCTTACCCCCATGTCCACATGTCCATTCTCAATGTCTACGTCTCTATCCCTGCCCTACAAATAGGTTCATCTATACCATTTTTCTAGATTCCACATGTATGCATTAATATATATTTGTTTTTCTCTTTCTGACTTACTTCACTCTGTATGACATTCTCTAGGTCCATCTGCATCTCTGCAAATGACGCAATTTCATTCCTTTTTATGGCTCAGTAATACTCCATTGTACATGTGTACCACATCTTCTTTATCCACTCCTCTCTCGATGGACACTTAGGTTGCTTCCATGACCTGGCTATTGTAAGTAGTGCTGCAATGAACACTGGGGTGCATGTGTCTTTGGGAATTATGGTTTTCTCAGGGTATGTGCCCAGTAGTGGGCTTGCTGGGTCATATGGTAATTCGATTTTTAGTTTTTTAAGGAACTTCCATACTGTTCTCCGTAGTGGCTCTATCAATTTACATTCCCACCAACATTGAAGGGTAATGCAGCCTTGTCAAACTTGACCTTCATGGCTTCTACTCCAAAAAGTAGGGATCATACTCCACCTGAGACAGGAAGGTAACAGCTACGGAGCAAAGAGGAGGCCCCACCTAACATCCAGTGCGGGTTCTAGATATCACAACACCATCCACACCGCCTATCAAGGGGATGATGGGTAGCATACTCTGAGGAAAGATGTGGCTGTCATTCAGACCAAAAGCAGCCTTTGCACCAAAAATATTGGACATAGTCTACCCAGGGATGCTCCCACATAAAAACAGCCCTTCAAGACCACAGTAGATAATGGTTTTTCCTAGATTCATGGTGAAAGAGGAAGTCAGGTAAAATGAAGGTAAGAAAGAGTAAGAGGAACCATAGTCCCAATTAAAATGAGAAATTCTCTGAAAGAACAAAAAGGAAACAGACTTCACCAGTATAAGCTCTGAGTTCAAAAAGGAGGTAATACAAATTTGAAAGGAATTAAGAAAGATTATCAATGGAAATGCACATCACTGTAACAAGGAACTAAATACTGTAAAGAAGAACCAATCAAAATTAGACAACTCAATTGCCGTGGTAAAAGCCAATCTAGAAGCAATATAACAGACTGAATAATGCAGACAAATGAATAATTAATCTGGAAGATAGAATAATGGAAATCACCCAATCAGAGCAGCAGACAGAAGATGAATGAAAAAAAAAGTGAAAGCAAGAGATGAGATCTATGGGATAATGTAAAGTGTGCCAACCTATGCATAATACAGGTTCCGGAAGGAGGAGAAAGAGAGAAGGGGATCAAAGATGTACTTGACGAAACTGTGGCTGAAGACTTTCCCAAACTAAAGAAGGGACTAGATAACCATGTACAGGAAGCACAGAGGGTCCCAAACAAGATGAGCCCAAGCAGATCCACATCATGACATAGCATAATTAAAATGGCAACAGTGAAACAGATTCTAAAGGCAGCAAGAGAAAAACAAAGAGTCAATTACAAGGGAACCCCCTTAAGGCTGATTTCTCTACAGAAACACTGAGGGCCAGAAGGGAGTGGCAAGACATATTCAAAACACTAAAAGGCAAAAACCTGAAACACAGGATACTTTACCCAGCAATATCATCATTTAGGATAGAAGGAATCTAGATAAAGAATTTCTCAGGCAAGCAAAACTAAAAGGATATAGCAATACTAAACCCAACCTAAAAGAAATATTGAAAGGTCATCTTAAATAGAAAAGCAGCAAGAATCTATAAGAAAGGGAAACAAAACAATAGGAAAGGCAAATATATAAAAGAATTGAAGATCATTTAGAAACTAGCACATAGATTAAAAACCAGTAAAACAAAAATTGTGTAAAAGTGATTATAACTACAATTAACAGCAAAAGCATAAACATGAAGATGTAAAATAGGACATCAAAATCACATAATGTGAGGAAGGGGAGTAAAAACCTGTAGATCTTTTAGGATATGTTTGAACTGATGACTATCTAAAGGAGGTAGATATAGTTATGAGTTAATGTCCTTGAAAACCAGGGTAATCACAAATCAAAAACACACAAGATTCAAAAAACCATAAAGACAGGAACTCAAGCATAATACAAAAGAAAACCATCAAAATACAAAAGGAAAAACAAAAAGAAGGGACAAAACTACAAAATCAACTAGAAAACAAGATTTAAAAATGGCAATAAATATATACTTATCAATAATTACTTTAAAGGTCAATGGACTAAATGCTCCAATCAAAATACAGAGAGGCAGATTGGATTTAAGAAAGAACCCACAATATCCTTCCTAAAAGAGACTCCCTTTAGGGTGAAAGACACACATAGATTGAAAGCGAGGGAATGGAAAAGATATTTCATACAAACGGAAATGACAAGGAGGCGGGGTTCTCAATACTCATATTAGACAAAATAGACTTTAAAACAAAGTCTATAAAGAGAGACATGGACATTATATATAGTGATAGGGATCAATACAAGAGAGGACATTACACTTGTTAACATATATGCAGCCAATACAGGAGCAAAAAACACATAAAAAATACTGACAGACATAAAGGGAGAAATCGATAGGAATACAGTAATTGGAGATTTTTACACCCCACTGACATCAATGGACAGATCTTCCAGACAGAAAATCAGTAAAATGACGAAGAACCTAAATGACACAACAGACCAGTTGGTCTATTAGTTGATTCCTACAGGACACTACATCCAAAAAACCCAGAATACACATTCTTTTCAAGCACACATGGAATATTCTCTAGGACAGACCACATACTTGGACACAAAACAAGCCTCAACAAATTTAAGAGGATAGAAATTATTTCAAGCATCTTTTCTGACCACAGTGGTATGAAACTACTAATCAACCACAGAAAGATAAATAGGGAGGATAAAAAAACCAAAACGATCACATACAGACTAAACATTCTACTAAAAAACCAATGGGTCAATGATGAAATCAAAGAGGAAATCGGAAAATACCTCAAGACAAATGACAACAAACACACTACCTTACAATATCTATGGGGTGCAGCAAAAGTAGCTCCACCAGGAAAAGTCTTAGCAATACAGGCCTTCCTCAAGAGACAAGAAAAATCTCAAACAACTTAAACTACCACCTAAAAGAATTAGAAAAATGAACAAACAAAAACCCAAAATCAGTGGAAGGAAGGAAATAAAGATCAGAGAGAAAAAAAAAGGGATTAAAAAATAGGAAAGATCAATGAAACCAAGAGCTGTGGGTTTTTGTTTTTGTTTTTTTTTTTAAAGATTGACAAGATGTACAAACCTCTAGCCAGGCTCAACAAGAAGAGAGAGGACCCAAATAAAATAAGAAATGAATGAGGAGAAATAACAACTGATAGTGCAGAAATACAAAAAAATCATAAGAGAATACTATGAATGGTTTATATGCCAACTAATTAGAAACCTAGAAGAAATAGACAAATTTCTAGACACATACAGCCTGCCAAAGTTGACTCAAGAAGAAACAGATAATTTGAACAGATCAATCACTAGAAATGAAAAGGAATCAATAATAATAATAATAATAATAAAAACTGCCTGCAAACAAAAGCCCAGGACCAGATGGCTTCACTGGGGAATTCTATGAAACATACAAAGAAGAACTTATATCTATCTATTTTCGAACTATTCCAGAAGATTGAAGAGGAGGGTACACTCTCAAAATCATTCTATGAAGCCACCATAATCCTAATACCAAAACCAGAAAAAGACACTACAGAAAAAAATACAGGTCACAATCTTTGATGAATATAGATATAAAAATCTTCAACAAATACTGGCAAACCAAATCCAACGATACATAAAAAGTATCATACACCACGATCGAGTTGGGTTCATTCCAGGGTTACAACAATGGTTCAACATATGCAAATCAACCACATGAACAAAAGAAGAGACAAAAATCACATGATCATCTCAATAGATGTAGAAAAGGCATTTGATAAAATTGAACACTCAACATTTGATAAAAATTCAACATCCATTCAGGAAAACAAACAAAAAAAACTTCTTACCAAAGTGGGAATAGAGGGAACATATCTCAACATAATACAAGTCATTTACAACAAATCCACAGCCAACATCATACTCAATGGTGAAAAGCTGAAAGCCTTCCCACTGTATTCAGGAACAGGAAAAGGATATCCACCCTCACCACTTCTATTCAATATACTACTGGAAGTCCTAGACACAGTAATCAGACAAGAAAAAGAACGAAAAGATATCCAAATTGGAAGGGAAGAGGTAAAACTGTCATTATATGCAAATGACATGATACTCTACATAGAAAACCCTGAAGACTCCACACAAAAACTATTCGAATAAATGAATTCTGGAGGTAGCAGAATACAAGATTAATATACAGAAATCTGATTCATTTATTTACACTAACAATGAAATAAAGAGAAAGTAAAAAACCCAATCCTGTTAAAGCTGTGTCAAAAAAATAAAAAACAAAACACCTAGGAATGAACTTATGTTAAAGACCCATATGCTGAAAACTACAGAACAGTGATATAGGAAACTGAAGATGATGCAAAGAAATGAAAAAATATTCCATGCTCTTTTATGGTAAGAGTGTTGTTTAAATGGCCATACTACCTAAAGCAGACTACAGATTTGATGCAATCCCTATCAAATTACCCAGGGCATTTTTCACAGAAATAAAACAAATAATCCTAAAATTTATATGGAACCACAAAAGACCTAAAATTGCCAAAGGAATCATGAGGAAAAATAACAAAGCTGGAGGCATAACCCTCCCAGACTTTAGACAATACAACAAAGCTACAGTAATCAAAAGAGTGTGGTATTTGCACAAAAAAAGACGTATGGATCAATGGAACAGAATAGGGATCCAAGAAATAAACACACACACCTACAGTCAATTCATCTTCAAAAACGGAGGTAAGAATAGACAATGGAGAAAAGACAGTCTCTTCAGCAAGTAGTCCAGGGAAAGCTAGACAGCTTCATTTAAATCAATGAAATTAGAACACTCCCTCACACCACGTACAAAAATAAACTCAAAATGGTTTAAAGACCTAAATATAAGACGTGACTCCATAAAACTCACAGAAGAACATAGGCAAAACATTCTCTGACATAAAAATCGTAGCAGCATTTTCTTAGGTCAGTCTCTCAAGGCAAAAGAAATAAAAATAAACAAAGGAGATCTAATCAAACTTAAAAGCTTTTGCACAGCAAAGGAAACGATAAACAAAAAGAAAAGACAACCTACAGAATGGGAAAAAAATGTTTGCAAATGACACGACTGAAAAGGGGCTCATTCCCAAAATAGACAAACAGCTCTTAAAACTCGGTATTGAAAAACATAAAATGGGCCAAAGACCTAAATAGACATCTCTCCAAAGAGGACATACAGATGGCCAAACAGGCACATGAAAAGGTGCTCAAAATTGCTAATTATTAGAGAAATGCAGATCAAAACTACAACAAGGTATCACCTCACACAGGTCAGAAGAGCCATCATCAAAAATATCTACAAACAGTCAATGCTGGAGAGGGTGTGGAGAAAAGGGAACCCTCCTATTTTTGGTGGGAATGTAAATTGATACAGCCACTATGGAAACAGTATGGAGGTTCCTTAAAAAACTAAACATAGAACTACCATATGACCCAGCAATCCCACTACTGGGCATTTATCCAGAAAAGATGAAAACTGTAATTTTTTTTTTTTTTGCAGTACGTGGGCCTCTCACTGTTGCGGCCTCTCCCATTGCGGAACACAGGCTCCAGACGCGCAGGCTCCGCGGCCATGGCTCACGGGCCCAGCCGCTCCGCGGAACGTGGGATCTTCCCAGACCGGGGCACGAACCCGTGTCCCCTGCATCGGCAGGTGGACTCTCAACCACTGCACCACCAGGGAAGCCCGAAAACTGTAGTTTGAAAGGATACATACACCCCAATGTGCATAGCAGCACCGTTCACAATAGCCAAGACATGGAAACTATCCAAGTGAACATCAACAGATGAATAAAGAAGATGTGGTACATATATACAATGGAATATTACGCAGCCATAAAAAGAATAAAATATTGTCATTTGCAGCGCCATGGATGGACCTAGAGATGATCATACTAAGTGAAGTCAGACAGAGAAAGATATTTTATGTTATCACTTATAGGTACAATCTAAAGAATAATACAAATGAGTCTGTGTACAAAACCACAATAGACTTACAGACATAGAAAAGTAACCTACGGTTACCAGTGGGGAAACGGCAGCGGAGGGATAAATTAGGAGTTTGGGATTAACATACACACACAATGATACATGAAATAGATAATCAACAAGGACCTACGGTAGAGCACAGAGAATTATACTCAGTGTCTTATAATAACCTATAATGGAAAGGAGTCTGAAAAACTAGGTAACTGAATCACTTTGCTGTACACCAGAATCAATACTGCAAATCCATTATAATTGAAAAAGAAAAAAACAAGGAAAGTATGAACATCTAAGTGCATAAGACATTAAGAATAAGGTCAACTTTATACCCAAAGTTTCTCTATTTTGCATGTTCCAAAATATACATTGCATTTCCACATTACCCTAACTTAGGGAAGAGAATTTTATACACAGTATGTATCACTAAATCACTTGCAACTCTTCGACAGAGTTAACAATATTCTAGTATTGCCAGGAGAATAATATAATAACACGGAAAATCCAACATCAGCATATTGCAAAACCCCAGATAAAAACATGCAGTGTCAACCTCGCAAACTACAAACATGAGCTTTTTGCCAAAAAAAAAAAGGAAGCCAAGGTTTGCACAGTGGATATCTTAGGAAAATTGTATCTTATACCCATCCAATTAAAAAGCACAATACTACAAAGACAAAGTAACATTAAAAGCACATATTCTTGAACATCTGTGAAGAGATTAAAGTTATGTTGCTTATAACATTGGCCTTTATAAAAATTTTAGTTAGGTACTCACGTGGTGTTGCTATGTTTAAAGTCTGAGATGAATTAGCTATATATACGGAGCTCCATCAAGTTACATGAAGTAATTTCTTTGTCTTAGCCCTCACCTATGGAGCCAACTTTGGTGATTCTAGATGAATACAAACTTAATTGTGAAACCAGAAGAAATCAAATATTATAGCTGTACATATACTATATGTAATATAAATATATATATTACCAATGTAACCAAGTTTTTAGATAATGTAAAATAATGGTTTCTTTTTGTATTTAGAGATACTTGTTTATTTATAATTTTTATTGGACTATAGTTGATTTACAATGTTGTGTTAGTTTCTGTTGTACGGCAAAGTGAATCAGTTATACATATACCCGCTCTTTTGCAGATTCTATTCCCATACAGGTCACTAGAGAGTACTGAGTAGAGTTCCCTGTGCTCTACAGCAGGTCCTTATTAGTTATCTATTTTATATATAGTAGTGTGTGTGTATATGTCAATCCCAAACTCTCAATTTATCACTTCCCTCGCCCACGGCTTAGTAACTGTTTAATTTTAGGTGAAAGAAGATTAACAGAATTTTAATATTTTACTAATATCATACTTATTGGGAAAACAGGAGTTTAATACACAGGCACAGTACATGATATTTGGATGAGCTGATGAAAAAGTCTTTTGTGGCATGAGTTTCTGGATTCTTCAAGTCTTTTAAGAAGTAAATGCTTAAAATCTTCCCCATAGCCCTCCTAGAAAGGTTATCCTACCCATTCACTTTTCCTAAAAGAATTGTAAATCTTCTTTTACGTGAGTAACCTTGGGAAAAAAGGGTATGGGGAGATTAAGAGAGATACTTATGTGCAGAGGCATATATAGATTGCAATTTGAATACTATTAGGATAAATTTTGAGGACTGTTAATGCTACGTGCTTTGTGATTAGCGCACACCCTTCAATATAGATGTCTTAAAAGCAAACTATGAATTAAAGTTAAAGTGGCACCTGGAGAAATTCTCTGTAGTAACAGAAAGCCACACATCAAGGCGCACCTAGAAGACAGAGTGAGGAAGAAAATTTCATGGGAGAGTTTTTGTGTTGTTGTTGTTGTTGTTGTTTTTTACTTTAATTGAAGTAGAGTTGACTTACAATGCTGTGCCAGTCTCTGCTGTACAGCAAAGTGACTCAGTTATATGCACAGAGACATTCTTTTTTTATATTCTTTTCTATTACGGTTTATCAAAGGATACTGAATATAGTTCCCTGTGCTCTACAGTAGGACCTTGTTGTGTATCCATTCTAAATGTAACAGTTTGCATCTACTAACCCCAAGCTCCCAGTGCATCCCTCTCTCCCCTGCTCCCCCTTGGTAACCACAAGTCTCTTCTCTATGTCTATGAGTCTGTTTCTGTTTCATAGATAGGTTCATTTATGCCACATTTTAGATTCCATATATAAGTGATATCATATGGTGTTTGTCTTTCTCTTTCTGACTTACTTCACTCAGTATGACACTCTCTAGTTGCATCCATGTTGCTGCAAATGGCATTATTTCATTCTTTTTTATGGCTGCGTACTATTCCATTGTGTATATGCACCACATCTTCTTTCTCGATTCATCTGGCGATGGACACTTAGGTTGCTTCCATGTCTTGGCTATTGTGAATAGTGCTGCTATGAACATAGGGGTGCAGGTGTCTTTTTGAATGAGAGGTTTATGATCTAGCAATTCCACTCCTGGGAATATACCTGGACAAAACTATAGTTCGTGGGAGAGTTTTGGGTGAGAAAGTTGAGCAACTTTTCAATGGCCCAGGTAAAGAGACGAAACTTTGTCTCAGGCAACCGCAGGTAAACAAAGTACTAAGGGATGCTTCTTGGAGGATGTTCTTGCAGTCCTCACATGTGCAAATAATATACCCTGGATATTAGGAGCACAAGCTCCATGATGGAATAATGGCTCTACCGCTGAGGAACTTTATCACCTTGGCCAAGCTATCAGTTTCTTATTGACCTTGTCTTTTTATCTGTAAATCTGGAATCTCAGATATGACCTGGTGGCTAGTACGGTGGCCTAGAGGAGATAATGCAGGTAATATTCTGGGTGAAGATACGTAAGATTTCCTCTTGCGAATCTAAGTATATGTAGAGCTCTCTTTTCCTCCTACCTGGTCTGCACAGAATCAGAGGGAGAAGGAGCAACACAGCATTTTTGGGTACTACCTTGTTCTTTAACTGTATTATTCTGCTTGGTTTGTTCAAGACTCACCACCATATAAAAGCTTCCACCACCCTTGTAGAGCTGCTGTGTAGACGCCATCACATCCATGCTTTCTAAAGCAAAACAAGGAAATCAATGGCTGCATCTTCCTCAGCAGGAAGAGTCTACTGTCCCTGGAGGAATTTCACGAGAGGCTCATCCAAAATATTCAGTCCCACAAATGTACACCATGCATGAGGCACCATATTGGATGCTGGGATGCCAAAGTGTATATGAAATGAAGCACTGGTGGAAGGGTAGAAGTGACTTCCCTCTCCATCTTCCTCCCCTTATGGATTTCCAGGCTTCTAAATGGTGATCAAATGCAATGGTAAGGAAGCCTACCTTGGAATTAACCCCCTGAGGAAACGCGAGTGAACAGAAGGCATTAAAAGAATAAGAAGGCTCTGCTTTCACATTTGGTGAAGACAGAGTGTCCCTCTGATGCACATAACCAGAAAAAGCCAACGGCCATGAGAAAAATCGTTTTGTTGAGTCTACCGGAGAGTGGAAGACAAAACCTGTGTGATGGCAGACATGGATATTTACCAATAAATGAAAGTCTCTAGACGTAAGGATTAGGTTTTCATGAGGCAAAACAAATGACTAGACATGTATCAGCTTTAAACAATTATCTTTCTGTCTCTGTGGCATAGGAGTTTGAGCACATCACACCTGGGTCATAAGTAAGACTGCAGTCTGGGGGTTGGTCAGGGCTGCCTTCTCTTTTGAAGGTTCTGCTGGGGAAGAACCCACTTCTGTAATACACTCAGTTTGTTGGAAGAACTCATTTCCTTATAGGTCTAGAACTTATGGCAGCTTGCTTCTTTAAAGCTAGCAATGGAGAGAGAGAGAAAGAAAAAAAGAGACAGGAAAGAAGGAGGGGGAGAGAGAGAGAGACACGCTAACTAAACTTTTCATAAGCCTGGCACTTATAATATAATCAATAAAACATGCAAAATATAAGGGGATGTGACTATTTCTTAGAAGCAAGCTTCAAATTTAAGCAGATAAAAAAGGTAAATAGAAGGAACCGACTGGTGAATTGATTCCAATCACTTTGATAAAATCTTAATAGACGTAATAGATGTAAATGATCCAACTTTTCCAACTGAAAAGCAGATGTTATCAGATTGGATTTAAAAATTGACATGCGCTGTCTACAAGGACTCTATATTAAATATGAGCACCCATAATGGTTCACAGTTTTAAAATACGGGAAAATATTTTATCATGCAAACACAAAAACCAAGCTGCACTGGCTATATGGCAATCAGAAAATGTGCACTTCAGAGCAAGAAAGAAGGCCAGGGATAAAGAAGGGTATTACGGGATGATAAAAGCATCAACTCGCCAAAAATATAAAAATCCTTAAATTTTTATGCACCTAACAACTGGGATTCTAATGCCTACAGCAAAATCTAACAGATTGGAAAGAAGAAGTAAACAAATCCAAAATTATAATTGGAGATTTTAATACCACACTCTTAGAACTAGCAGATAAAGCAGACAAAATCTCAGGGTTAATATGGCAGACCTAAATATTGTGAACCAATATGACATAATTAGCATGTACAGACACCACATCCAACACAAGAATACATTGTTTTTGAGTAGAAATAAAATACTCAAATATAACTGATATTCTGGACCATAAAACATCAGTAGATTTAAAGGATGAAAAATCATACAAGTATGTTTTCTGATGTAGGGATGTGAAAATTTTCCCTTTTTCCTTCTAGGTTTGTTGGCTGGTCTAAGAATTCAATTGCATAAGAGGGGCTTCCCTGGTGGTGCAGTGGTTGAGAGTCCACCTGCCAACGCAGGGGACGCGGGTTCGTGCCCCCGTCCAGGAGGATCCCACATGCCGCGGAGCGGCTGGGCCCGTGAGCCATGGCCGCTGAGCCTGCGCGTCCGGAGGCTGTGCTCCGCAATGGGAGAGGCCACAACAGTGAGAGGCCCGCGTACCACAAAAAATAAAATAAATTGCGTAAGAGAGGTTAATAGGAGAAAAACATTTAATTCTCTACATACGAGAGTCCCACAAAGACAGGAGACCCCACCCCCCCCACACACACACCCAGGAAAAGTCGGTCAATTGAGGCATATATGTTATCCTGAGCTAAGAAACAGGATAGGGACTTGGGTCTTCAAAGGGGATGGTAACTCACAGCATAAGAAAAACAGATGTTTGGTTAAGTAGAAGTTTGATCTGCCATGCAGAGAGATGTTTCAGATTAAAAGTTCTGTCTGGTAACAGCTCCTTTTCTGGGAAAGGTTCCCTACCTAAATTCTTTTAGGCAGGTAAGGGACAGAGCAAAGTTCTTCCTCAGTTTGCTGGGTCTTAAATGCCTTCAGCTCGAAAACAATCCACATGCCAAACTGGCACATTTAGAGTGGCATATTCTGCTCCCCTTCACTGACTACAACAGGACTTAATTAGAATAAAGCTGGAAACAAAATTTAATTGGAAACTAAAAAAAAAAAAAAAAAAAATCTGGAAAAATTCTAATTACTTAGACATGAAACAGCACATTTCAAAATAACCTACAAGTCAAGGATGAGTTGGAGGTAGTCACAATGGAAGACAGAAGATGTTTATAATTGAATGAGAATGAAAACAAAATACATAAAAAATTTGTGGGATGCAGCTAAGGCAGTGCTTGGAGGGAAATTCAAAGCATTAAATGCTTACATTAGGAAACAATAAAGATTACGGATTGATAATTAAAACTTCCATCAAAACAAGAGAAGACTGAAATAAAGGGCAGAAACCAATGCACTTAAAGGGAAAAACAGGAAAAAAAAATCATTAAAATGAAAAGCTGTGTTGCTGGAATAAACCACTAATTTAAATCTCTAGTCAGAGAGAGAGACAGAGAGAGAAACAGACAAACAGGACAGAAATAACCACTAACAAAAATTAACCAATGGACATCACTAAAGATAGCATGCTATGATATTAAAGAAGGTTATGATCAACACTATACCAATATAGTAGATAACTTTGATGAAATTATCCAATACATACACCACCAATACTCACTCAAGAAGGAAAACATAACATAAATATCCCATATTTATTAGAGAAACTGAATTCATAGTTAAAATATAGTTTTATTTATTTATTTATAGTTAAAATCACTCCAGGCCCAGTTTGCTTTACTGGTACATTCTATCAAATATTTAATGACAAAGCATTGCAGTGCTACATTAGGAAAAAAGTAGAAAAGGAGGAATATTTTTCAGGTTATTCTAGGGAAGTGTAGATTGACATGGAAACAGAATGAGACAGATATCCTAAGAAAACAAATCCACACACCAATATGTCTCATGACCACAGATAGAAAAATTGTTAATGTATTACTAAATATAAATCCAGCCATACACACAAATGTTAATCCATCATGATTAAATGAATTTTATGCCAGGCATGTGAGAATAGCTCAACTTTGAAAATAGTAATAAAAAAACCTATTTGGGATTAACAGATACTATTATATATAAAATAGATAAGCAACAAGGACCTACTGTATGGCACAGGGAACTATGTTCAATATCTTGTAATAACTTACGGAAAAGAATCTGAAACAGTATATATATTCATATATATATACATATATATATATATATAAAACTGAATCACTTTGCTGTATACCTGAAACATTGTAAATAAACTATACTTTAATTTTTAAAAGTTTACCTAAATTGGGAAGAAGGGGGAAAAGAAACCTAAAAAATTATGATCATTTATAGAGAATCGGAGAAGGCATTTCAGAAAATACAACATCCAATCTTGATAAATATTCTCAAACTGGGAACATAAGAGGTCTTACTCAACCAAGAAAGAGTATCTAAGAAAACTCTATAGCCATATATATATCTCACTGGTGAATGAATGACTGAATCCCCCCCCGCAACTGACCCCAATATCAGAAAACAAGCAAGGATACATTCTCTTATCAGACATATTAGGGGTTTGGTTCCAGACCACTGCAATAACATGAATATTGCAATAAACTGAGTCATATGCTTTTTTTTTTTGTTTCCCAGTGCATGCAAAAGTGACATTTACACTATACTGTCGTCTATTAAGTGTACAATAGCATTACATTGGGAAAATAAAAACACCTTACATACCTTCACTAAAAAATGCTTTATTGCTAGAAAACGTTAACTACCACCTGACAATGCAGGGTTTCCACAAACTTTCAATTTGTAAAAAATACAGTATCTGCAGGGCTTCCCTGGTGGTGCAGTTGTTAAGAATCTGCCTGCCAATTCAGGGGACACGGGTTTGAGCCCTGGTCCGGGAAGATCCCACATGCCGCGGAGCAACTAAGACCATGAGCCACAACTACTGAGCCTGTGCTCTAGAGCCCAGGCGCCGCAACTACTAAGCCCGTGTGCCACAACTACTGAAGCCCGTGCACTTAGCATCCGTGCTCCACAGCAAGAGAAGCCACCACAATGAGAAGTCCATGCACTGCAACGAAGAGTACCCGCCACTCACTGTAACTAGAGAAAGCCCATAGGCAGCAATGAAGACCCAACGCAGCCAAAACTAAATACATAAAATAAATTTATTTTAAAAATACAGTATCTGCAAAAAGTGAGACACACAAAAAATGAGGTGTGCCTGTTTTGCAAGTTCTACCCAGTGCACTGAGCGAGAAAAAATCAAATAAAAAGGCATACAGAGAGATTGAAAGAAGAGCCATATGTGCCTTGCTTTGCAGGTGACATTGTTGCCTGCAAAGACAAGGCTCGCTGGCCTCAAATAAAATCTTCGAAAACTAATGAGTTTATCAATTAAACTGGCGAAATCTTTGTGCGTGTGTGTGTGTGGTACGCGGGCCTCTCGCTGTTGTGGCCTCTCCCGTTGCGGAGCACAGGCTCCGGACGCGCAGGCTCAGCGGCCACGGCTCACGGGCCCCGCTGCTCCGCGGCATGTGGGATCCTCCCGGACCGGGGCACGAACCCGCGTCCCCTGCATCGGCAGGCGGACTCTCAACCACTGTGCCACCAGGGGAGCCCTGGCTAAATCTTCATATCTAAAATTCAGTTGCCTTTGTAGGGGAGGAACACTTTCTTTTCCTTCTAGGTTCTTTGGGTGGCGTAATTAAATTGACATAAGACAGGAGAAAAGCAAATTTGATTTTGTACATCCAGGAGCTCATAAAAATATAAGACAAGTAACCAAGCAAAGCAGGAAGCTTTTATATGTCTTAGACGAAGAATCAATAAATCTGTGAGGAAGTGGTAAGAGAAAGGAGTTTGGGCTTGAGGTAGTAAATTAGTTAAAAAAAAAAAAAAAAAAAGTAACAAGGTTTGTTTATACAGACTTCTTGTTCCTGAATTCTGGGTCTCTGGTGATAAGAATGTCTCTTTCTCCTGGTACAGGGAATGTACCTTTCACACAGGAGACTTATTTCCTGCTTTCAGGAGGACAAATGAGGGTCAGAGTATCCTTGTTGCACTGGCTGTTTCTTAAGTAACTTTAAAGTAAACAGTATGTCAAAATGGCATATTTGGAGGCAGCCTGCCCTGAACCCCATTACATTTAAATATATTAACAATGAATGATTGGAAATTAAAATTTAAGGAAAACATTGATAATAGCACAAAACCGTAAGTGATTCAAGCATACAGCTAACAAAATACGTGCAAGGGTGGTATGCTGAGAACAAAATATTGATGAGAGAAATCAGAGAGGAATACTGGCCAGACGTCAATTCTCTTCAAATTGATCCCTGATTTAACACAATCCCCAACAATTCACAGCAAAGGTTTTGGAGAAACTCACAGCTGCTCCTAAAATTCATATGTGGAAGCAGTGAACCTAGACTAATCAGAAAAATTGGAGCACAAAAGCTGGAAGACTCATACTACCTGATTTCATGACTTACTTTAAAAGTTTGGTATTCAAGAGAGTGGAGTGTTGGCAAAAGCATAGGCACAGGTTTTTGAAACAGATTTGAGCATCCAGAAATAGATTCATATAGATAAATTATTTTTGATATGTGTCAAGGTAATAAATTACTTTTGATACCAGCATCGAGGGCATCAGGCTAATTCAAAAGAGATGACAGTTTTTCTACAATTGGTACTGGAATAATTGTACATCTATGTGCCCAAAAAAATACCCCTCCAAACATAATGCATTTCTCAGACCATACTAACATTTAACCTCATATGTATTAGATTAAAATGGAAACCTTAAAAGAAACATTTTAGAAGGAAACTCGAGAAAATTGCTATGCTACGCAAACATCTTTTTTTAGAACACACACAAAATGATGAATTGTACAAGATAAAAATGGAAATGTATCCAAAATGATCAGCTTTTTAAAGGGCGCTGTAAATAAAAAGGCAAAGAAAAGTCACAGGCTGGGAGCAACTATTTGCAAAATATGTAGCCAATAAAGGACTTATATACAGAGTGTAGAAACAATTCTCACAATACAATAATAAGGAAACATACAATTCCCCCCAAATCTAATAACATATTGGAACAGACCCCACACCTAGAAGTTATTTGCACGGTCAATAAGCCAAAGAAAAGAAATTCAGCATTAGAGATTTACAAGTTAAAACCCCATTAGCTTACAAAGCACATCTTTTAGAATAGCTCCAGGAGGGTGAAAAACACTGACAATGCCAAGTGTTGGTGAGGGCAGGGTTGCAAACTGTAAGAGCCACTTGAAAAAGCAATTTGGCAATTTCTTACATCATTTAACTTACATTCACCATAGAACCAGCCATCCCACTGCAGAAATGCAACCATGAGAAAAGAAACCATCTGTACCCAGAGACCTGGACGTAGATGTTTCCATCAAGTTTATTTACGATCAGAAAAATCCGGAAACAATCCAGAAGTGCATCAATGTATAAAAGGATAATCAGATTCTGCTGAACGGGAGCAGAACATGCCACCCCAAAATATTCCTTGTTGGCGGAAGGGTTATCTTGAGCCGGTTATTTCTGAGAAACAGAAGACACAGGAGGAGCTCTGAAAACTGAGTAGAAGTTGCTCTATTGTAAGGACACTGACAAGAGGAATCTCCATGTGTAAGAGTGTTTCCTTCTCTGTACCAGGAAGACAAGGACGGCTCTAAATCTCTAGAAAATTCTTATCACTAGAGAAGGGAATATTTAAATCTGTGTGAAAACCATATACCCTTATTTTCTGTGCTTTTCCCCTGAACTGACTTCCCTCCCCCAACATCTTTCTTTAGTCTTTAGCTGAAGATGGTATTTAAGGTGATGCCTTGGACCATTTTGGAGAATTTTATTCAGTTTGCCTGGGTATGTCCCATGTATACATATGGAGATATACATGTTATTCAACTTCAGTTTTTCTCTTGGTAATTTGTCTTTTATTACGGGGTGAGGGTGTCTCAGCCAAGACCCTAGAAGGGTAGACGGAAAGTTACTTGTTTTGCCTACAGGAATATATCCCTTCCATGAAATATTCTTGAGCAAGATAGGAGCATACTACTGATTGGGTAACAATATAGATTAGTCTTAAAAGATTATGCTAAGTAAAAGAGGTTTTAAAAGCAAATATTGTATTATGTGACATTCTGGAGAAGGCAAAACTCTGGAAAGGAGAGAAAACATTAATGGCTGCCAGGGGCTGGGGTTGGAGGATTGGGTAATGACAGTAGTTTTGACTGGAGTGGTGATTATGTGACCATATAGATTAAAATTCTTAGAAAAGCTCCATTAAAATGGGTGAATTTTACTGTATGTATACAGTAAAATGTTACCTCAATACATCTGTATGTAAAACCTATGAGATGCCTCAGGATGCCCCCTGAAGCATGCCAAAGTTAGCTAGAAGTCAAAAGAACTTCAGTTAGAATTTGTCATTTGATGTCCATCGACAGATGAATGGATAAAGAAGATATGGTACATGTATACAATGGAATATTACTCAGCCATAAAAAGAATGAAATAATGCCATTTGCAGCAACTTGGGTGGACCTAGAGGTGCTCATACTATGTGAAGTCAGACAGAGAAAGACAAATATCATATGCTATCACTTGCATGTCAAATCTTAAAAAAAATGGTACAAATGAACTATTTACAAAACAGAAATAGAGTCACAGATGTAGAAAACAAATTTACAGTTACCAAGGGGGAACGGTGGGGGAGGAATAAATTGGGAGAATGGGATTAACATACACACACTACTATGTATAAAAAAGAAAACTAGTAAGAACCCACTGTATAGCACAGGGAGCTCTACTCAGTACTCTGTAATGACCTCTATAGGAAAAGAATCTAAAAAAGACTGGATACACGTATATGTATAACTGATTCACTTTGTTGTACACCTGAAACTAACACAACATTGTAAACCAACTATACTCCAATAAAAATTAATTTAAAAACGAATTTGTTACTTGGAAAGTTTGTCAAAAATATCAAAAATGTTTCCGAACACTTGGTCAAACAGGACCACATGTCACTCTGAAACAATACTTACTCAATCAAAGTGACAATAAAAGATTTTGAAAGCAAACACAGATTACTTAAAGGCCAAGAAACTCATACCATCTGTTGTCAAAAGCAGATCAACATTCTAAGAAAACTTTCTTCTCTTACCAGAGAAATCCAATCCTGCACCAGCCTACTCGTAACAAAATCCATTTACCTAATTAAATTTAATCTAAACTTAGCCAATCCTTTTTCACAAACTTTCTACAACTTTCTGTATCCATATTCTTTATCCACATTATTTTGTCCATTATTTTCTTTTCCATTCATGGCACAACCAGCTCTAGGTCAAAGCTACCCTTTTTATTCTTCCTTTAACAAAATGCATTCCCAGATCATATGAACCTGAAATTCATTCTGGCCAGTTTCTTTTATATTTCTGAGAATTTATATAAGCACTTAATTTCCTTCAAGACAATTAAATAGAGTTCATTTACAAATTAATTTTGATAACACCACCCAGAGGTAACGACATATCTATAATGAACACAGACATCCATCCATCCATCCAGAGATCTCATAGCTTTCCTGCTTGAGTTTCTTCAGTCTCAAGAATCACAGATCACTAGACACAAGTTCCTGAGAACCCAGATAGATAATTTACATCTGAAAGGCACAGGGAGAGAAATGCAAGTTCCTCCTAGAAAACTAGCTTCCTTAAACCGCACATGCAAAAATCAGTTTTAGAATGTCCAGTTCCATCTCAGCTATTTCCAGGGCAAGATTTCCTTCAGTTCAGTTATAATCAATAGCAATGACAGACAATAATACATACTGCTCATGTTCACATGCCTCACTTCTGGAGGAAAGTAAATCAGTATTCAACTTAGGACACCCTAAGGAGGGTCAAAACCAGGAAGAGAGAACAGGATATGGACTCATGTACCAAGACACACACAACTACTGAGATAAATGCCACACCAATTCCAAAAGGTTCACTTTGACACAAGAGCATGAAAGCCTATACCTAAGCAAGTTCATACCATTTCTCTTCCCTTTTACAAAACAGTTGTACCTGAAAGATGGTGTTATAATTTAGAGTCATTGTTCTACAGATCCAAGGAATACTAAGGCTATGCAGTGTTACAACAAAATATTTGCTTTCACTCATGGGAGCATAGCTGACACTCTCCCAGTTTTGCAAAATACATCTTAGGGGAGTACAAGATGGAACAGAGCTCTGATTACCCATACTTAATTATGCACAGCAGGTGTTGTCATATATCAAGTAAACAGCAAACCAATTCAACGCAAAACTGTCTCTCAGGGTCACAGCTCCTTAGCCCCAGAAAGGGAGATTCCCAGCCAATGCCCTGTCAGTCAGAGATGGAGCCCTATGACCAAACTTGGGTTTAAAGCAGAGAGCCCCGAGCAATGCCCCAACAGAGACAAAGCCAAATGACCAGGCCTTAGTCCAAAAGGGAAAAATCCCAACCAATGCTCTGCCATAGGCTAAACCAACACAATAGGGAAGGATACCCTGGCATCATCACACGTGAGCTATTACTTACCAAAGATACCTCAACCAGCTAATGCAAGTGCTGATGCATTCACAAAGATAACAAACAACAAACACGGCCCCACAAACAACAGATCAGACCAGGGGTAGTCCAAAAATCCCATTCCCATTCCCAGATGGAGGCCTCCAAACAGACTGGCCCAACTCTGCAAAGAGAATGGGTCCAGAGCAGAGGAGTTTCCAGCTTGCCCATGCTGGGGTGCCCCACCCCAGAATAAAACCGAAGGTGGACCATGGTCCAGTTTCTTCCCTACAGGTAAGTCCATGCCGAGTGTAGCCAGCACCGTCAGGGAGAAGCCCTCCAACTTCCTGGGAGCAAAATGAGCTCTGGTAGCTGCTGGAGATCCAGGGAAAGGACTGCCCCGTGACTAGGGTCAACCGGTCATGGGCATGGACTCCCTGCTGGCTTGACAAAATTGTTGTTGAACCCAAGTCTGTGTGCCTGACACACCGTGAGGCCAAACACCCTGAAATGTCAGAGTGTGGAGCAGAGAAAAGTTCATTGCAAGGGCTGAGCAAAGAGAACACGCAGCTTGCGCTCAAAAAGCCTGAACTCCCTGGTGGTTTTCAGGGAAGAGTTTTTATAAGCAACATTTGGGGGGACGTCTAAAGGGTAAGTGACCTTTCACTGGGTGGTGGTGAGGTAACAGGGTGGTGCTCCAGGAAATCTCATCAGCCTTCTGCTTCCAACCAGTCTGGGGTCCAGGCTGATGGGTTTTTGCTCAGCCTGAATTTACCATCCCCTACCTGGCGGTGGGGTGGGGGGTTTAGCTCCTACAGAAGAGCTCAGGGATATACTTTCGTGTCTAATCCCTTGAGAAGGAACCAGGACCCTGTTTCACCCCTGCACTATTGTATCCTGGCTGTTCCTCCCTTGTTTCTGCATCCCCTCCCTTCCCTAATGAGTAGCTGTTTGCATCTGCCCTTTGGAACTCAGGGAAGGTCTAGGAGGCTGAAGCCTTTTTCCTACGAACAAGAAACAGGGGGCATGGGAAGGCTTTTGTACCCAGGAGGGCCCCCACAGGGTCCTGTTTAATTTCACTATAATGACTATATTTTTGATTTGATTAGTCCTAGCAATATAGACCTAGAGTCTGTCATACAGAGTGAAGTCAGTCAGAAAGAGAAAGACAAATACCGTATGCTAACACATATAGATGGAATTTAAGAAAAAAAAAAATGTTATGAAGAACCTAGGGCTAAGATGGGAATAAAGACACAGACCTACTGGAGAACAGACTTGAGGATATGGGGAGGGGGAAGGGTGAGCTGTGACAAAGCAAGAGAGCGAGGGCGAGAGCGCGAGAGGCATGGACATATCTACACTCCCAAGCGTAAGGTAGATACCTAGTGGGAAGCAGCCGCATAGCACAGGGAGATCAGCTCGGTGCTTTGTGACCACCTAGAGGGGTGGGATAGGGAGGGTGGGAGGGAGGGAGCTGCCAGAGGGAAGAGATATGGGAACATGTGTATATGTATAACTGATTTACTTTGTTATAAAGCAGAAACTAACACACCATTGTAAAGCAATTATACCTCAATAAAGATGTTAAATATATATATATATCTTTTTTTTTTTTTTTTTTACAGGAAGGGGACTTTTTAAAAGTTTTTTAATTTTTCATTTATTTATTTTTTGGCCACATGGCATGTGGGATCTCAATTCCCCAACTGGGGATCGAACCCCTGCTCCCAGCAGTAAAAGCATGGAATCTTAACCATTTGTCCCGCCAGGGAAGTCCCCAGTCTTAGCAATACTGTCTATGGCTTCTTTATTATTTTGGTGCACTATGTTAACGGATGCAAAATATCTTTAATTTACTGTAACCTCTTATGTTCAAAATTAAGAATCTTATATTTGTATAGGATCTTACATCTGTTCTGTAAGGTGGGTAGTTGCTTGGCTGCACCCTGCACACCTGCAAGCCCTGCACTTGCCCGGCCTTGAGACCAAACAAAGAGCCCAGGGTAAGCAACAGAGATGTCAAGTGGTTTAAGAGATGGGGGAACTTTCGTGTCTAAAGCAGGTCCTTGAGTGACACCCTACAGTGTGCAGCAGACGACAGGCAGGACACGGCCATAATCTCAGCTACCTGGGGGAGAAGGAAGCTACCATATATAGAGGGAATTGACATCAAGTGGGCTCATCCGTTACCAGGGAAACCAGCAGGGGGTGGGGGCAGGGGGCAAGCAGTTGGCAGTCACTAATTCAGCCCTATCATTAGGAGGACTGGGTAGCCCTGTGAGTGAAGTAGGTGCTAGTCAAGCAGGGGGAGGTACAGAGACCAAGAGAACAGCCATCTGGAATGGCCTGAGCATACAGTAGTATTTATCATTTTACTATGATGGGAAAACTGAAATCCAAAGAAAGCAATCTGTGTTCACTCCGAGCTTCCAATAAATTAAAGCTGCAACCGCCTCCAAGTTATCTTATGAGCTGCGTTCTTTCCAACACACCACAGATCATTCATCCTTTGCATCTCGGAAAAGGCAGGTGCATCACGCGGTTAGACAACACACCTGTATTTTCAGGCAGGACCCAGAGGTGATGGTTCTGTCGATGATTGCTGACTGTGGTTTTCTTGGTGGAAGCTAATGATGGAAGCTAATACGAATTGGAGCCATTTCCTCAAGATGAGAAATGAATCAACTAGACTCTCACAAACAGGGAGGTGTTCAGTGGTGGTCATATGGAGGAGGACATGAACCTTCTCGAGACACATTAAAAATACACCCCAGGAGCTGCAGAAATGGGATGTGCCTGTTTCTCCCTTTCCTGCTTATCTCTGCATAGCTCTGACGCATTTATACAACTCATTACGATAAATGCGGTGAATTGCAATGATTTACATATGAAAGTGGTAGAGGCTGTATCAGGTACAATCTGCTGTTTTCATATAAAAAGGTAAGCAGCAGACTGTGTTTATTCAATTCAATATATTTCACCTGAAGAAATATGGAAGCAAGCAGCCTACAGTGAACAGACTGAACACAGCTGCATAACCTGTTGTGAATACGAAGAAGATACTGTTGAAATCTGTGACAGGCCAGCACAAAAGTCATAAAACACAGGATGTTGCGAATGTTAGAATAAAGCTGAAAACTACTGAGTGTCACACACTGCAATTATCTATGCAAGTGTCTCCATTGAGTGTAGATCCCTTGATGGAAGGTCTTTATTTTTTTCAACGCCAACGCTCATGCACAGTAGATCCTTCATTAAACTGGTAAGAAATCAAGAATGAATGAAGAACGAAAAGGAGAGAGGAGACAGGAAATAAAAGAAAGCAAGTTTAGAAGGACATTTGAGAGGACATCTGGCATTAATTAGGAATTGAGGGGGCTGTGAAGGAGTCTTAGCAAAGAAGCATTTGCATGCTGGCTCGAAACACCAGTTGACTTGGTATTGGAGTGGGGAGGGTGGAGAAAGGAGTTGGAAATCAGTTGATCTCTCGGGAGCAGAGATACTATTTGACCTGATTTTGAATGAAAGAAAAATGCCCTAACCCATTGTTGCAAGGGGTGGGTTTCAAACTCCCAGTCCTGGCACTTTTGCAGCAATTGGACATTGATAATTACAAGTAAGGTCAGAGGAGAATAACTACAGTTTTCAGACTTGGACCAGTTTGGAGGATGGAGTGGGGTGGGAGAGATTTTAGGAAGAAAGACAAATCAGGAGTCCATTGCCCAAGGTCAACTTTGGCATCCTTGACATGTGTAGTTTTCATTTATGGAGATCCCAGCTAATGCAAGGTTTCCACTCAACCCCACTTTCTAGTTCTAGAAACCCTCAGGGGTCTGGTCATTACCTTAAGTCTGCTCCATCCTTTCTGAAGCTCTGGATCCATAGAATTGAGACGCCTCAAAGAAGACTGCTGATAGCAGCCATCATCCCAGCCTCCTAAGTCTCCTAGAAGGCAAACGTGAGATGGGAATCCTTGTGCCAAGACTGACTGAGGAAGAACTCTCAGGACAAGATGCTCAGGGAAGCCCGTCAGGGCAGGAGGAATCTGATGCAAAGAGGTACTCCCACCTGTAGATGATCCGTTACCTGTTGCCACAGTTCTGAAACAAAGCTTGCTGGCCCCAACTGCAGAGTTTGTGATTCATTGGGTATTCCTTGCCCAGGGGGTCTGCACATCGAAAACCACCACGTTGGAGTTTAAATTACATCATCAAATGAGTCCCACCCGGAGGGAACTCAGCGACGGATTCCATTCTGTGGGCTGTATTCATCAATCCCTGTGGCTCTATCCCATTCGTTTCTATAGATCCATGGTATCTTTGTAGGTCTGGTACATCAGATAGGTCTATAGGAGACTTTGGGGGTTGAGTAAAATATTCTCTTCCTTTTTTTTTTTTTTTTTTTAAGACTTTTTGTTTTATATTGGAGTATACTTGATTAACAATGTTGTTAGTTTCAGGTGTACATCAAAGTGATTCAGTTACACATAATCCAAAGGGATTATTTTGACTGTGGAGGGCCTTCTATATTTTAGGATGAGTACAGGACTGTGGATATTATCATTGAGACAAAACTATACATTTTTGTTTGAAAAGTGTTCCACACTTCAGGCAAATCAATTTAAACTTTTATTTTTTTGGTCCCAACGTCCATTTGTGTTCAAACAAAATCTCAAATTATATAACCACTGAATTCTCCCATGATGAAGAAAAGTTAAGGTGTTGGTTTCAGGCACACAGAGGTAGGTGTTTTTTAGCCAGAATTAAACGTGTTAAGTCCCTGCACTGAGCACTGCCTCAGAGCAAGGGGTCGGATACATAAAGCCTATGGTTTATATCAAGATGGACATGAAAGGGCTTCGCTGGTGGTCCAGCAACTAATGCTCTGCCCTCCCAATGCAGGGGGCCCGGCTTCGATCCCTGGTCGGGGAACTAGATCCCACATGCGTCAACGAAGACCCCACATGTCGCAACGGAGACCCGGTGCAGCCAACTATATAAATAAATATTAAACACACCAAAAGATGGACATGCAGAGTCATTATCTCTAGGAGCTCAGAAGCCAGAGAGAAAATCACTCGCATTTCCAAATAAAGCAAGTCTACGATGACTTCATCTTTGTGATCTCTGTGTTTTTCTTCCCCTTTCCAATCTCTCTGCTCCCTTCCCCCACCTACAACAGAAATACGACAACATACAAGAAACTGCATCTCCTGCATGCCATCTGCCACAAACCCAATACACACGTTAAACTCCTTGTGGAAGGTATTAATATCTAGATAGAGAGAATTCTGAGCTCTGCTGTTTCCCTAGGCAACTCTCCGCACATCCGTGGTCCAGATATTTATCCGTAAGGGATATGCAGCACATCCACAGAAAATGTCTGATCAGCCCGCAAAGCAGCCAGTCCATTAACGACTCTGGCGCTGTGTTAATTGCTGCAGCAGTGTTCGCTGGGTTTCAACCAACACCTTGGGAAATTTTCTAAGGACCAGAGGAAAAATGCAGGATTGGTTTTATTCACAGCCAGTGTTTATGGACACGATTCAACTTTGAACCATCTTGTACCCCCTGAAGGGGTGCCTGTGCTTTTTCCACCTGGGGAGTTCTCCCCGCGACTGCAGAGAAAAAGATTGGGGTTGGCTTTATTCACAGCCAATGTTTACAGCCACGATTTAACCTTGAACCATCTTGCATCCCTGAAGGGATGCCTGGCACCTATAAAGTTCTCCCCAAGACTGCAGAGGTGGCCATGAGGGAAGTGACAAGGCAAGGCAAAACGTGTTTGGTGATGCTGCCCTAGCAGCATGGTTATTGCAACATCATGCTT
The DNA here is from genome assembly GCA_036417435.1 of Inia geoffrensis. NCBI lineage: Eukaryota > Metazoa > Chordata > Mammalia > Artiodactyla > Iniidae > Inia > Inia geoffrensis. The sequence goes on from CM070921.1 coordinate 3,393,749, forward strand.
TAGTGGTTTGCTTTCCTTGCAACTGGCTCAAGATCTTACGTGAGAAGAATGTTCAGGGCAGAGATGGTAAAGAGAGATAGGGAGTGTTTGCATCATTTTTTTAAGAAAGACATGCTTTTGGCAGAAGTTGCATGGACTTTGACTATGAGCTCCTGTTGGGGATCAGGGAAGGTCACTCCCAAATATGCCTCCGTGGCATATTGCTTATTTTGAATTAAAGTTCCTTATGAAATGGCCAATGTAAGACAGACACTCTGACCCTCCCCTCAGTCTCCCTAAAAGCAGGAAACAAGGCTCCCCTGTGAAAGGTACCCTCCCTGCATCTAGAGGTAAAAGGACACCCTTATCCCCAGAGACAGGGAGTCTGGGTAAGAACCCTGTATAAAGAAACCCCGTTCTTTCTTTAATTGGCCACCCCAAGCCCAAACTCGATTTACATTCTCCACTATCTAAGCACCCAAAACCCAAATTTCTTTGTCCTATCAATTCCTCACAAATTTATTTCTTTGTCTAAAAAACTGCCTGCTTTGGCCACTTCTTAGGTCCCGTTTCTAGGAGACCTCTGTGCGCATGAATTGAAATGTGTTTCTTTCGTACCTGTTACTCTGTCTTGGGTCATTCTTATTATTAGTCCAGCCACAATAACTCACAAGGGGTAAAGGGAAATTTTCCCCTCCCTGACTCTCCTTTTAAATGTTATGCTGTTAGCTGTCTATTGAAAGGTTTGGACGTTTCATGCAATTATATTGTTCAAAAATTTCAGTATTCATCGTTACCACCATCATCTTCATCCTTCTCATCACTTCTTCACTTTCAGGAAACTTCACTATGGCCCCATGGTCCACAGACACAACCTAAGGGAAGCATCAATATTCCTGTTCAAGAGGGACCTGAATCTTCATCACCTACCGCTGAGACATCGAGGACCTGAGGAAGCAAATTTGCTTTTACTGAAGAACTATTATCACAGATTCTGGGAGCCAAAGAGATCTCCTGTAATCGGCTATTCCCCTCTGATGACTGCTTGAGTTTGAACAATTCCAGAATATTCGTGATGCTACAGGAAACCAGCACATCCATGGAAGCACCACAGAGGCAATCCACAAAGGAAACAAACTATATTCCACCAGAGAAGCAGTTGGAAGATTTGAATGGCTCATTCAATCACTGCCCATATGTCAGTCATAGGAAATAGACGGCCTCAAAATGCACACTTATGCAACAGGCCACAGGGCAAGGGATGCCAACAGAAGCTGGAGAAAGCAAGGACCACATTTTCCCTTGGAGCATCCTGAAGGAACAAAACCCTGCCAACACCTTGACTGCAGCTCAGTGATACCCTTTATGGACATTTGGCATCCAGGACTGTAAGGGAATACGTTTCTTTTGTTTTAAAGTAAAAGAAAAGAAGACACGGGGAGGGGGGGCGAGGGGAAGGTGGGATGAAGTGAGAGAGTGGCATGGACATATACACACTACCAAACGTAAAATGGATGGCTAGTGGGAAGCAGCCGCATAGCACAGGGAGATCAGCTCGGTGCTTTGTGTCCACCGAGAGGGGTGGGATAGGGAGGGAGGGTGGGAGGGAGGGAGACGCAAGAGGGAAGATATATGGGCGTATGTGTATATGTATAACTGATTCACTTTGTTATACAGCAGAAACTAACACAACACTGTAAAGCAATTATACTCCAATAAAGATGAAAAAAAAACAAAACCCAAAAACAAACTAACAGAATCACTTTGCTGTATACCTGAAATTAACACAGCATCCTAAATCAACTATAGTCCAATATAAAATTAAATTTTTTAAAACAAGAACATACGGGGGCTTCTCTGGTGGCGCAGTGGTTAAGAATCCGCCGGCCAATGCAGGGGACACAGGTTCGAGCCCTGGTCTGGGGAGATCTCACATGCCGCGGAGCAACTAAGCCCGTGCGCCACAACTACTGAGCCTGTGCTCTACAGCCCACAAGCCACAACTACTGAGCCCGTGAGCCACAACTACTGAAGTCTGCACACCTAGAGCCTGTGCTCCACAGCAAGAGAAGCCACCGCAATGAGAAGCCCATGCACGGCAATGAAGAGTAGCCCTTGCTCGCCGCAACTAGAGAAAGCCCGTGCGCAGCAACGAAGACCCAAGGCAGCCAAAAATAAAATAAAGAAAATTAAAAAGAATAAAGCAATTCAAAGCAATTATACTCCAAGAGATATGAAAAAAAAGAAATATAGCATTGCCCTTAACCGTATGGGTTCTGAAGACACTCATATAATAATATTATCATATTATTTACATTATGACATATATTTACATTATGACATATACTACTCCACAGTAGTATATGTGGAGTAGTAAGTGTTAGGAAGTAGTAAGTGTTAGGAAGTAGTAAGTGTTAGGAAGAAGACATCGGGGAATGGGATTCTCATTTCGAGTTGACGTGATGCACTCCAGGAGCATTGAGGGTGTATCACCCCGAGAAACTGACCTTAGGGATGAGATCTAAACTGGATGGCTAGGAAGGATCAGGATGAAGAGAGACAGGAAAGAAGGCAATGATTTGGGGGTGCAACCAAGGTTTCTCATCTTCACAGGTGGTGTTTTAAAGTCAGGAGAAGAGACCCTTAGCTGGAAAGGGCCCGGATGCAGAATGGAGTATAAAATGCACAGGACTTTGAGGTCAGCACGAACAGGATCTCTTCTACCTGGTTACCAGCTCCTGGTAAGAGGAAAGCCCTGTCCAGCCAGGGAAGGCTCCAGAAGGAGAGCCCTTGCCCGCTGAGCAGAGCAGAAGGGAAATCGCTCTCTGCCATGATCCCCACCACGGAGCACGTGAAATTGGAGGTTCCCTGAGCGGGACAAGGACTTCTCAGGATGAATCTGTGGAGGTGGAGGTGGGAAACCTGCATCTTCCGTAATGTGTTGGATGACAATTTGACAGTCTCTGACTCAGCACATATGGGATGGGAGAGCCCTCAGGAGGTAGCCCCCAAATCAGTTTCTGTTCTTCTGGAAAACCTGAGTACAATTTTCGGTCATAACACTACCCCACTTTATGTCCTGTTTGGGTCTCTCTTCGTTTTCCCATCAGACACTGTAATTTAGAAAACTTCTCATATCTCGAGACAGGAGTCGATGCCATTTTCCTTACGCACTTTGAAGATTCTAATGGTATAGGGTGTGGCATGTTTGGTTTAACAATTTTCACAGAGATGGACAGGTCACTTGCTTAAAATTTTTAGCTGTAACAAGCAATAAAAATAAAATCTGTACGTAATTTCAATAAAAGCGGATGCAATAAAATCTGAGTATATATCCTGTATCCCAGCACAGCCAACAGAAGTGGAATGTTAGCCATATATATAAGGTCAAATTTTCAAATAGCCGCATGAAAGAAAAAGAAAAGAATGGGAAAAATTAATTTTTAAAATATATTTGATTGAACGCACTATATATGAAATAGTGGAATATGCAATCACTATAAGACATTGTGAATGAGATATTTTATGTTCTTTCTTTCCTACGAAGTCTCTGACATTCAGTGCGTTTTACTTATTCTTTTTATTGATTTTTAATGGAATATAGCTACTTCACATTGTGTTTGTTTCTGCTGTACAGCAAAGTGACTCAGCTGTATGTCTACGTATATCCCCTCTTTTTTGGATTCCCGTCCCATTTAGGTCACCTCAGAGCACTGAGTAGAGTTCCCTATGCTATACAGTAGTTTCTCATTAGTTATCTATTTTATATAGAGTAATGTACATACGTATATAATGTATATATGTACATATGTCAAACCCAATCTAAATTCTAGATTTTAGATTCAGACCATGGCTATGTTTGGAATGGACACTTCTGCAGTGTTCATGGAAATACGTGCTCATAGGCTATTTTATTGCACCTTGCAGCTCTGTACTCCTCTGTGTGCAAGTATATTCTATACACATACTGTGTACACTCTGTTCACCGTGGGAACACCTCTATCCCAGACGACAGAGTCTTAAAAATAGAAATTGAGAATCCCAGGGCAGGTATACTTTTTTTTTTTTTTTTTTCGCGGTACGCAGGCCGCTCCCTGTTGTGGCCTCTCCCGTTTTGGAGCATAGGCTCCGGATGCGCAGGCTCAGCGGCCATGGCTCACGGGCCCAGCCGCTCCGCGGCATGTGGGATCTTCCCGGACCGGGGCACGCACCCGTGTCCCCTGCCTCGGCAGGCGGACTCTCAACCACTGCGCCAAACATCCAGACACAGGCTAAGCATCCTATAATCTTAGTGCTCATGGTATGTCCGGCGCATTCAAACCCTCCAGAAACATCGGGCAGTATCTTTTGGGGGGATAACTCTGGAGAAAGAATACTGCTGACTGTGATGAATGAGAATCCCCACGTGCAGGAGCACAGAACCAATTCAGCACTTCAGCTGAGACACGGGCTATCTGCTACGGCCAAAGGCTGTTAACAGATTTTGCGTTCACTGTTAACTGTTAGCTTAGGCGTTAAGAAATGGGTCATTAAGATGTTATTAAAAATGTACAAAGAAAGAACATCCCGTGGTTAGAGACTCAGAGGAATCCTCAGTCTCTACCACCAACCCCATGGCCAAATTCTCCTCAGGTCTCCCGTGACCGCCAAGTCGTTTATAATTCATATTGGACAAGTCTTTCAGATCACAGCATATCTCAGCTCACTTCAATCCAGGAAAGAGAAATGACCCGCCAACATGCTTCCTTATGGACAAATATTAAAAGTGACTGGACTTCACCTGACTGGAGAAAGTACCATTAAGCCATCGGACTTCAAATCAGCAGAACTAACTAATTCACTGCAAGGGACATGAGAAACGTCCCCGAACTCTCATAAAAAGTCCGCCCTATTTCACGCCTGCAAACGATGGCATGACTCTACGAAAGAGGATGTTAAGGCTGATACTAAAGTTCACCGACTTCGGAGCCATATACTTTTCCTAAGAGTAGACACGATATGACTGGATAATAGACTAGGCAAGCACCACAATTTATCAAACTTGAGGCAAACAGCAAAGCACCTCTGATGGAGAGGATGCATATCTGCAAGTATTGATACCAAGGCGAGGGTGAAGCAATGTGTTCAAGGTGGTTCTCTTACAAAACATCTGCGTACCTGTGGGGAAGCTTCCTCGCTTTATTTTAATTTACCAATGAATACGCATGTCCTGGGAGAAACTGCAAAACAGGAATGTGTCACTTAAAGAAGACAAGTTATCGACGTGAGTTGGCAATTCTTGGTAGTAAAGACTGGTTCTTGGGAGACATGAAAATAGGGTTAATTCTGGAGGGAAGTGGGGTTTCCTGTGCAGATCTGCCTTGTCAAAGGTGAAACGTTGGAAACTTAAATCATTTGATGCATTTTTTATTTTTGTAAAAAACTTACTGAGGAATAAGTGAAAAATGTAATTGTGTACAGGTAAAGTGTGTAATGTGATGGTTTGATACACATGTATATTGTGGAGTTATTACCAAGATCAAGATAATTAACATATCCATTACCTCACATAGTTAATGTTATACATTTTTTTATTTTTGGTGGTGAAAACAGTTACGATCTACTCTCAGCTACTTTCAAGAATAAATTCTGAGGACTGAATGCACAGCATGGTGACTATAGTTAATAACGAGGGATTATATACTTAATCATTTATTTGTTAAAAAAAGAAAAAAAGGAATATCTCACTAAATACTTATAAATGCACTCTGAATAGGAAAATAATACTTTTATACCAGAAAAAAAAAAAAAAAAAACCAGCCTCGCAAGGATAAGGGTGTAAATGTCCAACATTAAAAGAATATTTTAGTAAAGAAAATGAAAACTAAAAACTCATATGCTTCAAGCATCCAAAAAGCATTACATACGTTCACACACCAGTGTCACAAAGCTGAAGAGCTTATTAAGAGAAATGATGAGAAAATAAGATAGTAGACTTTTACTCTTTTTCTTAGATAGCTCTAGCACATGCCTGTGATTAAAAAAAATTAAAAGCTGGATTGTTACTTTAAAAAAATCGAAGATGGGGACTTCCCTGGTGGCACAGTGGTTAAGAATCTGCCTGCCAATGCAGGGGACACGGGTTTGATCCCTGGTCTGGGAAGATCCCACATGCTGCGGAGCAACTAAGCCCATTAGCCAAAACTACTGAGCCTGTGCTCTAGAGCCCACGAGCCACAGCTACTGAAGCCCACGTGCCCTAGAGCCCCTGTGCTCCAACTACTGAGCCTGTGTGCTGCCACTACTGAGGCCACAAGCCACAACTACTGAGCCTGTGTGCCACAACTACTGAGCCCACATGCCTAGAACCTGTGTTCCACTACAGGAGAAGCCAGTCACCCCAATGAGAAGCCTGTGCACCGCAACAAAGAGTAGCCCCCGCCCGCTGCAACTAGAGAAAGCCCGCATGCAGCAACGAAGACCCAACACAGCCAAAAATAAACAAATTAAAAAATAATAATAAGTTTTTAAAAATCAAAGATGGAAAGTCACATTTCAGCTCAATTAAGTAAGCCTTGAGCCACCTAACAAATGACATCTGCAAATCCTTCATTCATTAGTAATATCTAAGCCAAACAACGAGTTAACTTAGATTTAATCAATGACACATTTGGAAAAATTTAAAGAGGATTTGGGCTGATGGTTATATAGTTTTTTTCAACAAATTGCTTGAAAATTAATAACATGAGTTAAGAAGAATAAACTATCTTAAGAACAAAAAGAGCCAAAGAAATCTTAACTCAATCTCAAGGGCTGACCGGTCTGTTAATACTAAATTGTCTTTTACTTTCATAAACTGCCTTCTAAGTGAACCTACTAAGAAATCTTCTAATGATCTATACCTGCTTACCTTCTGCCCTTGGAAGTAAACTGATAACAAGGAAATTCTTTATATTTCAGGTATCTTGTTAATTTGCAGTGTTCTCTTCCATACTGTCCAGATAAATTTGACTGTTTTAAGTCCCAACGTTGATGTATTTTAAATTTTTATAGAGCATAACTCCTGTATTATTAGATGATTTATGTAGATTTCACACACAGTTGCCTTTTTTGAAATGTTGGGATAAGGAGAAAGTCATGTTTGAACTGCAGGAGAAACAAGCAAGATTTTTCCCTCTCTTGTACACCTTTAGATTACAGGCTGGCATTTTTTAATTACCAATTTAAGTGCGAATGACGTATTTTACAGTAACGTGTCTGGCAGGCTTCAGAAAAAGGAATTATTTAAACTAAATCATGGCCCCAATTTTGCATGTCCAGAGCTACACAACTTTCTCCTTCACAGAGGCTGTGTTTTTTGTTTTTATTTTTTGCAGTACACGGGCCTCTCACTGTCGTGGCCCCTCCCGTTGCGGAGCACAGGCTCCGGACGCGCAGGCTCAGCGGCCATGGCTCACGGGCCCTGCCGCTCCGCGGCACGTGGGATCTTCCCGGACCGGGGCACGAACCCGCGTCCCCTGCATCGGCAGGCGGACTCTCAACCACTGCGCCACCAGGGAAGCCTGAGGCTGTGTTTTAAATGTTTCCAGCTGAGCTTTGTCAGCTTGTGTTGCACGATGAATTGTGCCTGGGTTCCATTTATCAGAAGGTGTTAAATAATGAGGAGAGAAAACAAAGTTACACAATCTCAGCTAGCTTTGTGTCCTACACACAGCAGAGACAGAACAGAAAGGCAGGTTGTGTTTTCAAAAGAGGACGTGAGCTTCCTACACATACTACGCTGCGCTCTAAGCTCTCAATAGTAAACACACGTGAACGTTTAGGAGTTGACTAGAAAGGCACCGTACGAATCTACCTAAAATCTTGGCAATGTTTACCTTTTGTACAGCAATGGAGGTTTTAATTCCATTTGACTTCTGTTAGCCTGCACCCCGCACGCCTGCAAGCCCTATACTTGACCCGCCTGGAAACGGAAGAAAGAGCCTGGGGTCAGCAACAGAGACATCAGTGGTTTAACAGATGGTGGACCTTACGCATCTGAAGCAAGGTCCTGGAGTGACAACGGACCGTGTGTGGCAGATGACGGACAAGACATGGAAACAATCTTTGCTCCTCAGCGGGGGAAGGAGGCTACCATTTACAGGGGGATTGGTAAGCTGGCTCAACAGTTACCAGGGAAACCAGCGGCTGGGGCAGGGGGCAAGCACAGAGGCAGTTACAGATTAAGCCCTATCATTAAAAGGATGTCACTGAAGCAGTGTCTGGTCAAGCAGGGGATGGACAGAAAGATGACAACGGCCATCTCAAATGGGCTGACCATACACCCTCCTTTCTCAAATGGAAAAATGGGTTAAACTACACGGTTTGAGTCTCCTACCATGTACTCAATCAAACTAGACTATGAAGCATCAATCAACAGGAAATATGTATATTTAAGATCATATATACGTATCTATCCATCCTTCTATCTATCCATCCATCTCTCTACCTACACATCTATCATTTATCTATGATCTACCATCTATTGAGAGAGAGCACTGTGCTCGTGAAATAGTTTAACTATCTACTGAGATATAGTTAACATACCACACTGTATTAGTTTTAAGTGTACAGCATAATGATCTGATCCAAGTATATAAGCAAAATGATCATCACAATGTGTTTCATTAACTTAAATCACCGCACGTCGTTCTTCCCAGGGATGAGAACTTCTAAGGTTTACTGTCTTAGCAACTTTTAAATATAAAAAAGTGTCGTTCCCACTTACACCAACGGACAGATCATCCAGACAGAAAATTAATAAGGAAACAGAAGCATTAAATGATACATGAGACCAGATAGACTTAATTGATATTGATAGCACATTCCATCTGAAAGCAGCAAAATACACTTCTCAAATGCACACAGAACATTCTCCAAGACAGATCACATCTTGGGTCACAAATCAAGCCTTGGTAAATTTAAGAAAATTGAAATCATATCAAGCATCTTTTCTGACCACAATGACATAAGATTATAAATCAATTACAGGAAAAAAACTGTAAAACACACGAACACATGGAGGCTAAACAATATGATACTAAATAACCAAGAGATCACTGAAGAAATCAAAGAGGAAATCAAAAAATACCTAGGAACAAATGACAATGAAAACACGATGGGGGCTTCCCTGGTAGCACAGTGGTTAAGAATCCACCTGTCAATGCAGGGGACACGGGTTCAAGCCCTGGTCTGGGAAGATCCCACATGCTGTGGAACAACTGAGCCCGTGTGCCACAACTACTGAGTGTGCCCTCTAGAGTCCATGTGCCTAGAGCCCGTGCTTTGCAACAAGAGAAGCCACTGCAATGAGAAGCCCGCACACCACAACAAAGAGTAGTCCCCCCTCGCTGCAACTAGAGAAAGCCCGCACACAGCAGCAAAGACCCAACACAGCCATAAATAAATAAATAAATTTATTTTTTAAAAAAACACAATGACCCAAAATCTATGGGATGCAGCAAAAGCAGTTCTAAGAGGGAGATGTATAGCAATTCAATCTCACCTCAAGAAACAAAAATCTCAAATAAATAATCTAACCTGACACCTAAAGCAACAAGAAAAAGAACAACAACAATAACAACAAAAAAACAAAACCCAAAGTTAGTAGAAGGAAAGAAATCATAAATATCAGAGCAGAAATAAATGAAATAGAAATGAAGAAGACAATAGCAAAGATCAATGAAACTAAAAGCTGGTTCTTTGAGAAGATAAACAAAATTGATAAACCTTTAGCCAGACTCATCAGGAAAAAAATGGAGAGGACTCAAATTAATAAGATTACAAATGGAAAAGGAAAAGTTACAAGTGACACTACAGAAATACAAAGGATGATAAGAGATGACTATAAGCAACTATATGCCAATAAAAAGGACAACCTGGAAGAAATGGACAAGTTCTTAGAAAAGTACAACCTTCCAAGACTGAAACAGGAAGAAATAGAATATATGAACTGACCAATTATAAGTACTGAGATTCAATCTGTGATTTTAATACTCCCAACAAACAAAAGTCCAGGACCAGATGGCTTCACAGGCGAATTCTATCAAACATTTAGAGAAATCTCTTGCATTCCTATACACTAACAACAAAAGATCAGAAAGAGAAATTAAGGGAAAAATCCCATTTACAATTGCAACTAAAAGAATAAAATACCTAGGAATAAACCTGCCTATGGAGGCAAAAGACCTGTACTCAGAAAACTATAAGATGCTGATGAAAGAAATTAAAGATGATACAAATAGATGGAGAGATATATCATGTTCTCAGATTGGAAGAATCAATACTGTAAAAATGACTATACTACCCAAAGCAATCTACAGATTAAATGCAATCTCTATCAAATCACCCAGGGCATTTTTCAGAGAACTAGAACAGAAAATTTTACAATTTGTATGGAAACACAAAAGACCCCAAATAGCCAAAGCAATCTTGAGAAAGAAAAACGGAGCTGGAGGAATCAAGCTCTCTGACTTTAGAATATACAACAAAGCTACAGTAATCAAGACAGTATGGTACTGGCACAGAAACAGAAATATAGATCAATAGAAAAGAATAGAAAGCCAAGAGATAAAACCATGCACATATGGTGACCTTATCTTTGACACAGGAGGCAAGAATATACAATGGAGAAAAGACAGCCTCTTCAATAAGTGGTGCTGGCAAAACTGGACAGCTACATGTAAAAGAATGAAATTAGAACACTCCCTAACACCATACACAAAAATAAACTCCAAATGGATTAAAGACCTAAATGTAAGACCAGAAGCTATAAAACTCTTAGAGGAAAACAAAGGCAGAACACTCTAGGACATAAAGCACAGCAAGATTTTTTTTTTGACCCACCTCCTAGACTAACGAAAACAAAAATTTAAAAAATGGGCCCTAATGAAACTTAAAAGCTTTTGCACAGCAAAGGAAACCATAAACAAGATGAAAAGACAACTCTCAGAATGAGAGAAAATATTTGCAAATGAAGCTACTGACAAAGGATTAATCTCCAAAATATAGAAGCAGCTCATGCAGCTCAATACCAAAAAAAAACAAACAACCCAATCAAAAGATGGGTGGAAGACCTAAATAGACATTTCTCCAAAGAAGACATACAGATGGCCAACAAACACATGAAAAGATGCTCAACATCACTAATTATTAGAGACCTGCAAATCAAAACTACAATGAGTTATCACCTCACACCTGTCATAATGACCATCATTTAAAAATCTACAAACAATGAATGTTGTAGAGGGTGTGGAGAAAAGGGAACCCTCTTGCAATGTTGGCGGGAATGTAAATTGATACAGCCAGTATGGAGAAGAGTATGGAGATTCCTTAAAAAACTAAAAATAGAATTACCATATGACCCAGCAATCCCACGACTGGGCATATACCCAGAGAAAGCCATAATTCAAGACACAGGTAGCCCAATGTTCATTGCAGCACTATTTACAACAGCCAGGACATGGAAGCAAACTAACTGTCCATCAACAGAGGAACAGATAAAGAAGATGTGGTAAATATATACAATGGAATACTACTCAGCCATTAAAAGGAGCAAAACTGGGTCATTTGTAGAGACGTGGATGGACCTAGAGACTGTCATACAGAGTGAAGTAAGTCAGAAAGAGAAAAACAAATTTTGTGTATTAACGCATATATGTGGAATCTAGAAAAATGGTAAAGATGATCTTACTTGCAAAACAGAAATAGAGACACAGACGTAGAGAACAATCGTATGTACACCAAGGGGGGAAAAGGGGGAATGGGATGAACTGGGAGATTGGGAGTGACATATATACACTATTGATACCATGTATAAAATAGATAACTAATGAGAACCTACTGTAGAGCACAGGGAACTCTACTCAGTGCTCTGTGGTGACCTAAATGGGAAAGAAATCCAAAAAAGAGGGGTTATGTGTATACGTATAGCTGATTCACTTTGATGTACAGTAGAAAGTAACACAACATTGCAAAGTAACTATACTTCAATAAAGATTAATTATAAAAAAATAAATTAAACAGTGTCATTAACTATAGTCACCATGCTGTACATTACACCCCAGGACTTATTTATTTTATAACTGGAAGTTTGTACCCTCGGGTCCCCTTCACCGATTTTGCCTACCCCCCCAACTCTGGCAACCACCAGTCTGTTCTCTGTATCTATGAGATGGATTCTTTTTGTCTGTTTGCTGGTTTGTTTTATAGATTACACATATAACTGAAATCATAAAGTATTTTTCTTTTTCTGACTGATTTCACTAAATGTAATGCCCTCAAGGTCTATCCATGTTTTTGAAAATAGCAGGATGTCCTTTTTTTTAATGAAAGAAGACTATTCCAGTGTATAGATATACCACATATTCCTTATCCATTCATCTGTCAGATGGATACTTTGATTGTTTCTGTATCTTGGGTATTGTAGATAATGCTGCAATGAACACAGGGGTTTACATGTCTTTTCGAGATAGTGATTTTGTTTCTTTCAGACAACTACTCAGGAGTAGAGTTGCCAGATCATATGGTAGTTCTATTTTTATTTTTTTGAGGAATCTCCACACTGTTTTCCATAGTAAAACATGTCATTTTAATTGACGTCTTACCTTGTAACCAACAGTCTAATCAGAGGCTGACATGCGTTAATTCGTTCAATCCTCGTACCGTTCTGTGATGACGTTATCCCAATTTTATAGATAAGCAATTCAAGGGTCAGACAGCTGGGTGACTCTCTCTCCTCAGTGTCACAGTCCAGACCCTCTCCCCTTGAGTCCCCTGGGTTTAACTTCCGCACCACGCTTCCCAAAAGAAAACATGAAATAAAAACAAGAGTCACCCACTGAGTGAAGCAGCTCTACCTCACACGTGAAGAAGTTGGTATGTTTCCCTGCTGTGACATTTCTGAAATGACAAAGTTACAGAGATGAAGAAGAGATGCACGGTCGTCAGAGGTGGGAGATCGTGGGAGCCTGAGAATGTGAAAGGGTAACACTAGGTAGATCTTTGTAGTGAGGGAATAATTCTGTATCTTTTTGTTTCAATGGAAGCCGAGTTGATTTATAATATTGTGTTAGTTTCAGGTATACAGAAAAGTGATTCAGATATATATGTATATACTTATCTGTACACACACACACAATTTTTTTTCAGGTTGTTTTCTATTATAGGTTGTTACAAGATATTGAATAGAGTTCCCTGTGCCCTACAGTAGGGCCTTGCTGTTGATCTTTTTGATATATGGTTGTGTGTGTCTGTTTATCCCACATGCCTGTTCTGTAGAGGAGCTTGTTTCTGTCATGTTTTTTAGATTCCACATGTAAGTGATATGCCTCCCTTCGCTTCTGGCTTCTTGATCCATTTTCAAATCCAGCAGCACAGCACCTTTGAATCTCCCTTTTTGACTTCTTTGTGAGTCCTCACATCTTCTCTAGGACTGGAGACCCCTGCCTCCCTTTGAAAAGGACTCTCGTGATGACTTTGGGCCCAGCTGGGTCCCCGGGCATCATCTCCCCACCTCTAGATGCTCAAGATAACCACACCTGCACAGTCCCTTTGACCATGTAAAGTAACGTATTCACAGGTTTGAAATGTTAGGGCATGGACATGCTGAGGGTTGGGGGAGCATAACTCAGCTCCCTGGAGTACAGTCAGACAAGATAGTACTCAAGGAATGAACCTGCTGTCACCTTGAATAATAAGAATTATGAAAGAAGCATGGCAGAGAAGGATCCTAGCCCCTGCCATGTAGTCATAGCTACAATGACAAGGGTGGGTACAGATCTTCATTTTCTCCTGCTTTATAACTTTTCAAAATATGTTTGTATCTTTCAATGTCGATACAATTTAGTCTCTATAGAATCATACTGTGGATTCCCATGGAAAGGGAAGTATCAAGTGTGTGATACAGAAAATGGGGCAACGCTTGTTTCAGAGTATTCTTGACGTGATTTGGAAACAGCTTTCCAAGTGCAACTGTACGCAAGTTGCTGGGCAGATGCGCAGCTTTGCCAGCTAAAGGCAGAGACCCAGCTGTTGGAGCTGACACCTCAGCGTTAACAGCCTTTCAGTTAAGCTGTGTGTGATGCTGTGGTTTTCACGGAGCATGGAGGGATTCAGAAGACATCAGCTGCTGTCTCTTGCTTTTTTTTTTTTTTTTCAAACAACCACTAAATAAAATGTGGCATTTATTTCAATTCAGTATATTGTATAGCTCCCCAGGCAGGCAGTCTCAAATGCAGTTTCCATACTCAAAAATCTCCCACCTGCAGCCCGAGAGGCAGACATCTAAACACACCACCGTAATTCAGTGAGAAGACTGAGGCATACATAATAAACGACAAGACGTAAAGCCAGGCAGGGTACATATTCAAGGCTGGCAGACCTCACGAGCCATCCCGAAGAATTACATAATGCATTCAGCTCTGCAGAGTGTTAGATCGTCCCACCAGGACACACCTTTGTTCTGTGACTTTTGGCCTTAGGCTGTCTTTTATTTCACCTAATATTTTCCCGAACATGCTGGGTGACTACTCCTGCATGTCTGTGACCCACAGCTGACTTACACACAAGGTAACAGTGCCTCTCAAACATAATGTGCGCCCAGATCACTGATGAAATGCAGATTCTGATTCTATAGATCTGGGGCGGGGTCTCTTTCTACCCTGCTCCTGAGTGATCATAAAACTCATGCCAGTGGTGTAGTAGCACGTGGCTAGACAAACTGAAAAGAGACACCATTTAAAACTGTGAAGCCAGATTTCTCTATAAGATTATGTGGAGAGGCATTCTATGATGGAAATATGTATTCAAACATTCTGACTCTACAAAGTGGAAAACTGGGGATTTCAGATTCCCCCAAGGGTCTTAATGGTCATAATGATACATAACAAATCCACTGTGAGAAAGAAGAAAAATCACATTGTCTATTTCTCTTGTTCATGATCCATCCTTCCATCCAATCCACAATCCTTCCATCTATCCAGCCATACAATCATTTATTCATCCATCCATCTATCCGAAAATCCATCCATCTTATTATCCATCTATCCATCCATCCATCCATCCAATCATCAATCTTTCTATGCATCCATCCATCCATTCAATTGTCAATCCTTCCACCTATCCATCCATACAATCATTTATTCATCCAACTATCAATCTATATATATATATATATGCATAAATGTTCACTTGACCCTTGAACAAAGTGGGTTTCAACTTGACGAATCCACTTATATGCAGATTATTTTCCGTAGTAAATACTACAGTACTACATAATTTGCAATTTGTTGACTCCATGGATGTGGAACTGTGGATACAGAGAGCCAACTACACATTATACGTGGATTTCTGACTGCACAGATGGTTGGCACCCCTAAGCCCCCATGTTGTGATATTCAAGGGTCAACTGTATTTATGAACACACACAAACAAACCAGAGCAATGGCCCATAAATTATGATCTAAAGAAAAAAGTTAATTTCACCAAAGGACTGAGAGTGGGAAATGGAAGTAAATACAGTGACAGCGAAGGTTTTGT
This sequence comes from Inia geoffrensis, assembly GCA_036417435.1. Classification (NCBI taxonomy): domain Eukaryota; kingdom Metazoa; phylum Chordata; class Mammalia; order Artiodactyla; family Iniidae; genus Inia; species Inia geoffrensis. The sequence continues at coordinate 3,409,283 of CM070921.1, forward strand.
TAAAGAAAACATTTGGTGCTTGCACCAAAAATGTGTATTTTAAATAGGGCTAGACAAACTGAAAAGAGACACTGTTTAAAACTGTGAGGCAAGATTTCTCTGTAAGAGTTCATGGAGAGGCATTCTATGATGGGAATGTGTATTCAAACATTCTGACTCTAGAGTGTGGAAAACTTGGGCTTTGAGATTCCTCCAAGGGTTATATTGTGGATGATAATAAATCCACTATGAGGAAAGAGGGAAATACAAATTCTCTCTCTCTCACTATCTATCATCCATCCATTGAATCATCCATCCATCAACCCATCCATCCTTTCATCCGTCAGTCCATCCATCCATCCAATCATGCATCTGTTCATCTATCTATCCATCCATCTACATATATATGCATACATGTACTTACGTATACACACACAAGCCAAAGCAATAGCCCATAAATTATATCCTAAAGACAAAAGTTAATTTTGTCAAGGGGTTGAGAATGAAAAATACAAGCAAGACACAATAAGAGCAAAGGTTTTGTTAGAGAAAACTTTTGGTGCTTGCACCAAAAATGTGTTTTAAATACAAGCTGGATAGCCCTTCAAACTCAAAACACACACATGCCTCCCCCCTCACCAGGCCTAAAAGAAAGTTAGAGAAAATGGATGGCTTCTCGGGACTGGCCCTGGACACCTGTGAGACGCTTAGCCTTGGATTCTCAACAAGGAAGGGAGCTTAGAAATTGAAGTCCACATGGTTTGTGGCAATGCTTCCCCAAAGCAATGTCTCTGAATGCACAAAAAGCCAGACCTCTTGCAGGTTCCTATAGTCCACACAGAGGTCCCCAGTACTGCCTGGTATGGGAAGCAAATGCCTGCACTGTCAAATCCCAGTTCTATTTTCCCCCATGCTTGCTAATAACCATGGCAAGAAAGTATTCCTGGTGCCCTTCTTTTCATAATCTCATCTTTTATCTCTGGACATCTTCCCTTTGAATTCCTTGAGTCTTCTCCACTTTTCACATGTGTCTCGTTTCAGTATCAGAAATTTAAACAGTCTGTCAAACTTTATTTCTGTTACAAACATAACTTTAAAATAAGCTGGATGACACAAGTAGCCAAAATTCTTTTACCAACACTTCCTGAAAAAAATTAAACTGGGGCTTTCCTGGCGATCCAGTGGTTAAGACCCCGTGCTTTCACTGCAGGGGGCACGGGTTCCATCCCTTAGTAGGGGAGGTAAGATCCTGCAGGCCACGTGGCATGGCAAAAAAAAAAAAAAAAAAAAAGAAAGAAAAAAATTAACCTGGTGAGATCAATACCCAGTTAACTGATCTCATAAAAAACCTGACTTGGAGGCTTCCCTGGTGGCGCAGTGGTTGAGAGTCCGCCTGCCGATGCAGGGGACACGGGTTCGTGCCCCGGTCCGGGAAGATCCTACATGCCATGGAGCGGCTGGGCCCGGGGGGGCCATGGCCACTGAGCCTGCGCGTCCGGAGCCTATGCTCCGCAACGGGAGAGGCCACAGCAGTGAGAGGCCCGCGTACCGCAAAAAAACAAAAACAAACACAAAACCTTAGTGTTGCTCTTTCTACTAAAGTGTTTGAAATATAGAAAAAGCTCTGACAAAACCTAGGAGCCATCGACCTAGATGCATCTTACTTTATAGAAGATGTGCAGTTGGTTTCCTAGATGCTTTACAGCAGTTATTGTAAACATGAATCGCTGGGGCCCTGATCCCCAGCAGGTTTTTTGGATGGGTCTGCAGGTGCTAGATTCTAGGTGAGCAATCATCTCTGTTGCAACCAAATGTTCCCAACTGAAAAGGCTGAGACATATTTTTAGATATTTATTTAAAATTTCACATTATCACTCCATGTGTTCCCCAAGAATATCTGAGTCTTCTGTCCACGGTATATTCAAATGTTGGCTCCAGTGGTGATCCTTGGTTATCAGGCTTATTTCCAAAGATTTTAAAAAATAAATTGAGGGTCAGATTGCACTATGGTATATTTTTGACATTCCAAATGCCCTACCAAATATCAAAGAAGAAAAAAAAATCATTCATATGTTAGAAAATGAAAAAGTACCCAAAAGATATGTTTCTGGGGCTTCCCTGGTGGCACAGTGGTTAAGAGTCTGCCTGCCGATGCAGGGGGCGCGGGTTCGTGCCCAGGTCCAGGAAGATCCCACATGCTGCGGAGCGGCTGCGCCCGTGAGCCATGGCCGCTGAGCCTGCGCGTCCAGAGCCTGTGCTCCGCAACGGGAGAGGCCTCAAGAGAGGCCTGCGTACCGCAAAAAAAAAAAAAAAAAAAAAAAAAAAAAAGATATGTTTCTGACATTTCCCTCACTCAAAACATTGAAACACCTGATGTGTGTTTTCTAATCATAAACAAATCATTTCCTTATCATTCTCAGAACAGTCGATGTCTTCCTTTGTGTAAGAGTTTGAAGATTAATGTAAGCCTGTGAAATATAGCTGATGCTGAAACAGAGCTTAATTTAAAGAAGGCTTGTAAAAGATGGGAATTATTTTAGGGCATGGGGAGAAACGGAGACATTCCTGCCAGCCTTTGCTTAATAAGATGGGAGGGAATCTCCCGTGTCCTGTTGGTAGCATTGGTAGGAACATGCTTTGTGAAGAGTGGTTTCACCGAGTCATTACTACTAACCCTACAGCCGCCAACGCCAGGACTACAGGTCTGGTATTAGCACTGCTTGTACTGAAAAGGGACTATCCTTTATACCAGGTGGCATCCTAACAATTTCTTTAGTCCTTACCACTATGCTATATTGCAGGTATTATTACCGTCCCAATATAATGGATGAGTTGACCCCTTCTGGTGCTGCTGTAACGTGTATATGTGTGCTTGTGGGTTTCTGTTTGCTCTATTTCTCTCCACTTGACATTTATCTGTTTCTTCTAACTGTAGACTTCAAGAGCAAAAGTCAGATATTAAAAATGACAGCCTTATAGGGTGTGTTAACCCACTCTCAGCACTGTGTAAAGAGGCATCCCTGGGTCTGCTTCCCTGATTGCACCCCGACTGACACACTACCTCAGTTGTCAAAACTATGGTCCATGCCTTGGAGGGACTCATTTGTAGCTATTAAAATTATGGAATGGAAGAATCGTTAGTGACATGATAAAATAAGTGTGATATTTTAATTAAAAAATGCAGACTGTACATCTAAATGGAAATAAAATCCTTATTTTGAGAAGCAATAAAAACAGTAAGCATGTATTTGAAGATAAGAATAGTTTCCTACGGATTTCCCTGGAGGCACAGTGGTTAAGAATCCGAGTACCAATGCAGGGGACACAGGTTAGAGCCCTGGTCCGGGAAGATTTCACATGACGCAGAGCAACTAAGCCTGGGCGCCACAGCTACTGAGCCCACGCGCCACAACTACTGAATCCCGCCCGCCTACAGCCCGTGCTCCGCAACAAGAGAAGGCACCGCAATGAAAAGCTCATGCACCGCAACGAAGAGTAGCCCCCGCTCGCCGCAACTACGGAAAGCCTGCGCACAGCAACGAAGACCCAATGCCGTCAAAAATAAATAAGTAAATAAATAAGCATATATAAAAAAAGAAGTTTCCTATTCTATGAGTTTTTAAAATTCCCTGAATATTTGACAACAAATATATTTTATGTTTATCATCTCCATACACTTGAGCTTATGGATATCTCTTTTCATTGTATTGTTTTGTGTCTGATTTTCACTATCTGTTGTTGTGGGCAGAGGAATAAAATTACCAACTTCCCAAATTTCTCCAATCCATTTTAAATCAAGTAAATGAGTTAAAAATTTCTAATTTATCAAAAGATTTTTCAATATATTTATTTTTCAATGGTGCTTAGAAAGTCTGAGTTCCCTTTAAAAAGTATATCCATGAACAAGAAAATGAATGAATAAAGACTGTAAAAGGTAAAAGAAAGTATAAGAGTATCTTATTTGCTGGCTAAAGCAATCCATTAATAACTGAGTGGTTCCTGAAAAAAACAAGTTATTCTTCAAAAATAGGACTGAAAACTGGTCTATTATGTCTATACAGCTTAGGTATAATGTCACTATCCATGACAACAGTTTTCTTTACCTTCTTTATAAGCAATTTTTGAAACTTCACACTTCTTGGATGACTTTGCTAGAACTAAGTGATTTTGAAATTATGGTAGTTTTCAACTCAGATATTTAAATGAATTCCACTGGGAAATTTTCATTATACTTTTTTTTTTTTCGCCTTTCTCATACATGACTACTTATTCCATGTGTTGTCACCAACTGAGTTCCATTAACTTTAATCAAAAGGTTAATGAGTGCCCAAGAGTATTATTAAAATTGTCCTTGGGCTTCCCTGGTGGCACAGCGGTTGAGAGTCCGCCTGCCAATGCAGGGGACGCGGGTTCGTGCCCCAGACCGGGAGGATCCCACATGCCGCAGAGTGGCTGGGCCCGTGAGCCATGGCCGCTGAGCCTGCGCGTCTGGAGCCTGTGCTCCACAGCGGGAGAGGCCACAACAGTGAGAGGCCCACGTACTGCAAAAAAAAAAAAAAAAAAATTAGTTTTCATGTTTTCTGGAAACATTCTTAGCCACTGCACCACCAGGGAAGTCCCCTCTCAGTTTTTTGTATCCAGATGAATTATTTTCATTATGCTCATATTGATATGCTTTTGGTTAAAATTATTTCAAAGTTACCAGGGAACAGTCTTTTTATAAAAATACTCATTTCATCTATGTGCATTGTTTCTTTTAACTAGCAGTTTTTAATCTAATTTTATGTTGTTTTTGTTGGTTTTGGCTGGCCTATTATTACCCAGTAGTTTTGTAATATATTTCTGCCTTCATTTTCTTACTTCCCAAAGTTCTTTCATCTGTAACTGAAATAAAGAATATGCAATGCTAGACATTTTCTTGGTATACTTTTAAATAGGAATTGTAAATGTAAAAAAAGGAAAGCAACACAGGAATTAATACTAACAATTTTCAGAGCAATGAATCTTCATATTTTCAAGCATTAGTTAACAGCCCATTTGCCGCTGAACTACCAAAAATACATATTTCAATTTCTCTTGAGAACCTCTCACTAGTTTTGTTGCAGTTTAATTAAATAGCAAGGTAGCACTGATTTCATGAATCTGTATATCAAAGCTCTCTAGAATATACTTGAAGAGGATTTTTAAAGTAAGTGTAACCCTGAAATGCTGGGGTGAATACGTCAGTATGCTTTCAAGTGAAATACATTTCTTTGAAGTGAATAACACAAAATTTCAATGACACCTATGATTCAGCCACTAATATTTTACAACAGTAATATCCCTTCCTGTTTCAAAACTGTGGATTTCAAAGCAATCCCCATCCAGTGGCTTATACAAGTGTGGGCTTTGACTTTAGCTGTGAGCTCTTGAAACTGTGCACAATTCATAGTTTCCTAAAACCATAGACATCTGTCTACACTCTCTCATATTCTACATCTAATCTGTTAGATGAATCCTTTTGGCTAAACCTGTGAAATACTCTGAGGATCAGATACCACTGCTGACCAAACTCAATGGCATCGCCCTGAGGGCTGAGCCGCCATTCTTTTTCCCCATGAATTTCTGCATCCTTGGTCTCCACCACTCGGGCACAAGTCCGAGACGTTTCCCAACACAGGTAAGCAGACGATAACCGCCTTGCTCCATGCTTTGCAATAGCTCTCCAAGGTAGTCAGTGAAACAGACTTAAATATCTGGTACCCTGTCACACTGAGTCCTCATCTTGTATTTCTCCTACCCTCCCTGCCTTCAAGTCAGAGGTTACCTGGGAGACACCTGCTCACTCCTGCCTTGGGGTCTTGCATTGTTTGGTCCCCACATCTGTGTAGCCCCCTCCCTCACTCCTTCCAACTCTTCCTTCAAGAACCGTCATGCCCGTTTTGCTTTCCCTTTCTGCCTTTAGACCTTAGTGAAAATTTTAGCCCAAAACTCCACACTTCTACTCTGCAGCCTGCCTGCTCTACATCAACTGTTTCAATAGCACTTGCTATTCTATTTTTCTAAAATACTTTTTAGTTTATTTACTATATTCTTCATTGACTCTTTTACTAATTTTAAGACCCCCAAGGGTAAGGATTTTTGTTTCATTCATCATCGAAGTATCTTCAGCATCCTGTCTGGGACAATTCTGTATCAGAAAATAGATATGGACCATAGGATATCACTTACAGGTGGAATCTAAAATATGACACAAATGAACCTACCTATGAAACAGAAACAGACTCACAGACATAGAGAACAGACTGGTGGCTGCCAAGGGGGAGGGGGTTGGGGGAGGGATGGAGTGGGAGTTTGAGGTTAGCTAATGTTAACTATTATATATAGAATGGATAAACAACAAGGTGCTGCTACAGAGCACAGGGAACTATATTCAATAGCCTATGATAAACCACAGTGGAAAAGAATGTATGTATGTATAACTGAATCACTTTGCTGTACAACAGAAATTAACACAACATTGTAAATCAACTATATTGCAGTTAAAAATTATAAATAAAAGAAAACGGGTATTAAATAAATAAAGCAGCACCCCACCTGGACATTTCTTTATTAATAAATAAATGAAAATATGAAGACAATTTCTACAATTTCTCTTTAAACTAACTTAATTCAATATGGCATAGTACCCGTAAGGGTTAACTGCAAAGTCTGTTTATCTTTCGGCATTCCATCTGATTACTAAAATAGTTATCGCCATTGCTTGCATCCCTTGCACCATTTTCTATCCTTATGAAAGAGTTCTGGGCACTTACTCTGGTAGAGCCTTTCTAGGGAGTCCAGTTATCGAGCATGATGAATGCATTCCATGAAAACAAAAGATTCAGGCACGTGCAGAAACTCACCAGGACTTAGAGAAAAGGCATAAAAGCAAACAAGAGAAAACACTACAACATGCGTGTTCATTTGAAAATGTATTTTAAAAAAATCTGCCCGTCAATATCTTGTAATAACCTATAACGGAAAAGAATGTGGAAAAGAATGATATATATACATATATATATGCCTGAACACATGAAACTAACGCAACACTGTAGATTAACTGTAGTTCAATCTAAAAAATGGTTTAAAAAATCTGCCCACAATCATTTTTATAAATTAAACGATTATGGGAAAAAAAAACTGTTTCATGTGTCAGGAAAGATTCAATAAAAACCATCAGGCTTACTCATATCTTCAATATTTATTGAGCACCTACTGCACAGGTGTATGCAGTAGCCTAGGTGTAGTGAATAAAACAGGCATGCAACCCTCTTTGTTCCTCTTAAACATCCTTGGCAGGGAACAACAGCACAGCAGGAGCTCGGGAATACTTCTGTGTCTTTGCTGCAAGTGTCTGCATCCTTCACTTTGATAAAAGTTTATGGATGCCTCTTATTTGCAGAGTACCAAGGCAGCCAACAAAGGTGGAAGGATAAATGACACATGATTTAGCCCCTGTTTACTAAGAGTCCTCCATCTAATAAATGCATAAAGATTTGGAAGAAGGTAGGGACTTCTTTGCAGTTGTGTCTTGGTTATTGTTTTGTTATCTCTCTCTCTGCTCCCTGAGATAGTTTTATATTTCAGAGTTCACAGACATTACTGGAATCCACTATACCTCAGGCATATCTGTGTCTTTAGGGGTAGGAATGTAACCCACCCAGAAATGGGACATGGTGTGGAGGATGGTTATGATATAGACACAGGGTACCATTGGCATATAAGGAAAAAATCTGGTAACTTCTTCTTTTATAATTTTTACAATTTTTTATAACTTAAAAAATTAATTTGTTATTGACTTTAGGTAAATGCTCAGGTCATTAACTCTTTGGCAATACATTTGTAAGCAATATTATCTGCAAAGAAATTAACAGTGCCAACTACCTCTATGATAAACAAACTTGTGTGTATCCCCTTTATGTTACGGACCCTAGGATACTAATTCCCATTTGTGCCACTAAATTAAAATAATAACCGAGATGACAAAGAAGGGTCAATGTTCACAGACTGGGTGGATGACTGCTAAATCAATTGTGGAACACTCTAAATGTACACAGAAATAAATACCCAATGTATAATAGCTACCTAAAGGTACCCACAGAAATGAGTAAGGAGGCAGAAGAGTTTTAAAGTGGAGACTATTTAAAGAAAAAAAATAATGATTTAAGATGGAACAAAATTACACTAGATGGTGATATTTGAAACTTAAAATATTCTGATTTCAGTTGACTTTTTTTTTTTTTTTTTTGAGGAACAGCCCAGCTTGTAACCACAGGATGGAAATCCACAGGGCCAAATGCACAAGAGGAAACGCCACGAAGAATTCACAGAAACAAAAGTGAGACAGTCCTTGCGCAAGGCTCACGCGCTCAGGGATTCCAAAGCATGTTGGCTATTTTCTATCACATTCTTTCGGTCCTTTTTAATTGTTCTGTCACTGTTTGTAAATGGAAAATCACCTTTCCAAGAGTTCCAAGGGAATTCAAAAACTGGAGGGTCGTGTCCACGTATATGTGGAATCTAATACACAACAAACTAGTGAATAAAATAAAAAGAGAAGCAAGCTCACAGATACAGAGAACAAACTAGTGGTGACCAGGGGTGGGGCGTGGGTATAGGGGTGAGGGAGTGGGAGTTACAAACTACTGGGTGTAAGACAGGCTACAAGAATGGATGTTACCACATGGGGAATATAGCAAATATCTTGTAATAATTGTAGATGGAGTGCAACCTTCTAAAATTATATGAAAGATTTAAAAAATTTTTAAGGCTTCCCTGGTGGCACAGTGGTTGAGAGTCCGCCTGCCGATGCAGGGGACACGGGTTCGTGCCCCGGTCCGGGAGGATCCCACGTGCCGCGGAGCAGCTGAGCCCGTGAGCCATGGCCGCTGAGCCTGCGCGTCCGGAGCCTGTGCTCCGCGGCGGGAGGGGCCACAGCGGTGAGAGGCCCGCGTAGCGCAAAAAAAAAAAAAAAAAAAAAAAAAAAAATTTTAAATAGGAACAAAAGAATTAATTCCAAATGTTAAGAGTCAATACTTAAACTATCTAGAACTCTTGGGAATTTTTTTAAAAATCAAAATTCTTATATTGGGTCTTATAATAAAATAGCTACCAGGCTACTCGTGGTCCTCAATGAAGATCCTCTACATTCATCTATATGTTAATAAGATGAAGTACCTATGATGTACAAGGAAACTTCCTCTCGTGCCGTGTGATCTTAACAACTCGATCTAGTAAACAGCTCATAGAGACTCCTCGGTAGGAATAACATTATTGATCCTAGTTTTCTGCTGGGGATAATTAGATTAGCAAATCCAATTAAGTAGCTCCCATCAGAACTGCCAGCCTGGAAGAAAATTTGAACTCAGTTGTCCCGATTCTCACTCCCTGCATGGTGTTGAATATGACTTCACCCCCACAGCCAGTGTCACACTGGTTGCCAACAAATACTGGTCCTATGTAATGTTTGTAAATTAAGAGGGAACATGTCTAAACTTGAAGTTATTAGCACAATAGTAACCTGTTAAATAATTTCAAATATGAGGTGGCAAAAGTTCATCCCACACAAATTCTATGTCAAGTCAGTGTCAAAAGTATTTTCACCATAAAGGCTTTTCTCTCCTTTCTGTGATACAGAAAAGCATCACTGATGGACAAGAAATGAGAAATTAGTCCGCAAGAGGAATGTTGTGCCAAAGATACAATATCCATTGTAGGACTGATGTGTGAATGCCTCATGTAACATGAGCAGAGTCACTCCTTTTAGTCCTAACTCCGCAGCATTCTAAAAATACATTACAAAATAGGCTGTCCTTTTGAGGCCAACTTCTTTGTTTCCTTTTGGATTGCACATTCTCCTTGTCTATCGGCCACACAGGAAAAGCTGTATTCACAAAGCAAACAAGGATTTGACACAGTTATGTCAAAAGCAAGGGTCAAGAAATTATTTCCTTCTGCCTATTTCCCCCTTAATAATGTTTCTTTAATTAATGTAACTGATCATATGACTTATACATCAGATAAATATGTAATTAATTAGACTTGAATGACCCATGATATAACACAGTTCTTATCTTTCATGATGCTGATGAAGACATAAAGATGATACGTATACACTGCACAGGAATGGAGGCTAAATCGATCCCCAGGATTTTTTCTTGGTGTCTCAGTGCAATGACAGTGCCCTACATTTGTAGGGGCTGCATTTAGCCAAGGGTAGCTACTGATTTCACCACACACCTTTGATGGGGACAGGTCCAGTGATATTTGCAACCAGGATCCACTGCCTGCCAGCAGGGATTTGATTGATCACATGCAGCATGGCAGGCAAATTTGATCTCAGGTCCTCAAGTTTCCACTAATCTAGGCAGACTTCTGTTTTTTTTTTTTTAAATAAACTTTTGGTTTCAGAATCATTTTTAGATTTGCAGAAAACGTACCGTGACAGTGCAGTGTTCCCACGTGTTACCTTCACCCAGCTTCCCCTAATATTAACATCTTGCATAAACTTGGTTCCTCGGTCAAAGACATAAATATAGGTAGCACACCATTAATAAGAATCCAGTTTTAATGGGTTCATGAAATTTTCTTAAATAGATAAAGATGTGCCAGGTAAATGTGATAGGCCAGGGTGGTGCTTTATGTGTGTTTCCTTTTTTTAAAAAATTTTTATTTTATTTAAGTATCGTTGATTTACAATATGTAATTTTCAGGTGTACAGCACAGTGATTCAGTTTTTTATACATATATATATATATATATATTTTTTTTTTTTTTGGATTCCTTTCCCTTATAGGTCATTACAAGATACTGAGTAGAGTTCCCTGTGCTCTACAGTAGGTCCTTGCTGATTATCTATTTTATACATAGTAGTGTGTATCTGTTAATCCCAAACTCCTAGTTTATCCCCCCTCCTTTCCCCTCCAGTTACCATAAGTTTGTTTTGAAAGTCTGTGAGTCTGTCTGTGTTTTGTAAACAAGTTCATTTGTATCATTTTTTAAGATGCCACATATGAGTGATATCATATGGTATTTGTGTTTCTCTGTCTGACTTACTTCACTTAGTATGATCACCTCTAGGTCCATCCATGTTGCTGCAAACGGCATTATTTCATTCTTTTTTTAATGACTGAGCAGTATTCCATTGCATATATGAACCACATCTTCATCCATTCCTCTGTCAGTGAACACTTGGGTTGCTTCCTTGTCTTGGCTGTTGTCAATATGTATTTTCTAAATAAATCCTCACAGTAATCTATGCATATGCTGAACCTAAGATGGAGAGGGTTAAGTTGTCTCAACACTGGGTGCCTTGCAATTAACCCCCAGGATTGAAAAGGAAGGACCATTTGATCAGAAGGATAAGTGAGCTTCATTTCTCTGCTGTATTGACCTTTTTGTGAGCAAAATATGCTTGCTGCTGAATCTATCCCTTGATCACTCTCATTCTGATTCAAGCCAATTATATATTATATTTCAGCCCTAAATAACTAACAAAAGTACTTCATCTACCAAACCTCCCAAAATCGAGCAGTTGGATTTTAACAGATGGTTTAATTTAAACCATCTCTTTAGGATCTGAACGCTTTAGTGTAAATAAATACCAACTCAAAGTAATTCTTAGTAAATGTAAGGTAGATGTTGACGGCTGTGCTTGGCAGTTGTATTATAATGAGTAGTGACAGGTTTCTTCAAGGAATTTTATAAATCCTAAACATACCACAAAAACAGCACTCACGAATTATCTATTGATAATTTTTTTTTAAATGTCTATTTTATTGAACTGTATTTTTTAAAGGTGATGTTTCCCTTGGATAATAATTCAAGTTCAGAAGACAACGCTATTTACTTTTATCTATAAATACTACTTTTCTTATAACCAATGTGTGTAGATGCTTAACACGACACAAGAAGGCAGCTTTCTAAATGTCACTGGACAATGAATGCATAGGAATTTATCTGAGGGCAAATTTGTGGACGAACTCCTCAACCTGATAATTTTTAAACTACCAGATTTGCTTTCTTAAATCCCATCCACCAACTATTGGTTTAAACTTAAAAATTCATCATTTTAGGCACTCCCCTGGTGGCACAGTGGTTAAGAATCCTCCTGCCAAGGCAGGGGACACGGGTTCAAGCCCTGGTCTGGGAAGATCCACACTTGTGAGGCAACGAAGCCCGTGCACCACAACTACTGGGCCTGCACTCTAGAGCCCGTGAGCCACAACTACTGAGCCCACGTGCCACAACGACTGAAGCCCACGCACCACAACTACTGAAGCCCACGCACCTAGAGCCTGTGCTCCGCAGCAAGAGAAGCCACCGCAATGAGAAGCCCACGCACCGCCACGAAAAGTAGCCCCCGCTCACTGCAACTACAGAAGGCCCGTGCGCGGCAACAAAGACCCAATACAGCCAAAAATAAACAAATGTAAAATAAATTTTAAAATATATAAATAAAATGAATATTTAAAAAATCCTTCCCAAATGCAACCACACTTCATTATTCCTTGTTGTCAGAATGCACCTAAAATATCTCATGATTTGTCAGCCTGCCACTGCACAGAAGTGACACATTTTGACAACCACCTGTTTGTTGATTTTGGAATTTACACTGCGTGCGACAAGTACATGTTAAGATATTAGGTCTTCCTGTTCTTTCTTTCAGCCATTTCTCTTTTCAACAGGAGTTAATTTTCTGGTTCAGGTCATGATGCCAGATTCTCGTGATGCCACGAGAAGTCTTTGGTCACATACAGAATGCCACAAGTGGGGAACAGGCAAGGCACACAGTTTCTATCCAACTTAATAAGTAGAAAACCATGTCCCAGTTGCAGAGAAGATACCTGTAGTTGTGGAGGTCCACAGACAGCATGCATTTAGACCATAAGCATTCTTTACATTTGTAAAAAATAACAATAGTAATAATGATTTTATCACAGACAAGCCTAGATCATCCTGGTTGCAACAGAGTTAGAAAATGTTTCTCTACCAATTGTTATACAAGGTTCTCATTTTTAAAAAGCTGTGCAATTAGGGAGATCAGCTTGATGCTTTGTGAAAACCTAGATGGGTGGGAGAGGGAGGGTGGGAGAGGGAGGGTGGGAGGGAGGCTCAAGACGGAGTGGATATGGGGATATATGTATACATATAGCTGATTCACTCTGTCATACAGCAGAAACTAACACAATATTGTAAGGCAATTATACTCCAGTAAAGATATTTTAAAAAGTTGTGCAATATCATTAAATGATACATTTAAAAAATTGTCAGGGTCATTAAGAAAAATCAAATTGTTCAAGCACTGGATTTACATATACCCAAAAGGACAAGCTTCCAGTTATAAGATAAATAAGTCCTGGGGATGTAATGCACAGCAGGGTAGCTGTAGTTAATAATACTGTATTACATCTTTAAAAGTTGCTAACAAAGTAGATCTTAAAAGTTCTCATCACAAGAAAGATGAGACTGTAACTACAGGTGGTGATGGATGTTAACTAGACTTATTGTGGTGATCATTTCACAATACACAGAAATACAGAACCATCATGTTGTACACCTGAAACTAAGACAATGTTATATGTCAAGTATATCTCAATAAAAATAAATAAAAAGTTAAAGAAATCTATTTCTCTCTCTACTCATCTAATTCATTATTAATTTGGAAAATTTGATGTCCATAACAAGATTATTAAGGCATGGTTATTGAGTTTATTAAAATATTCATAAAAGGGTTAGAGTTATGCTTTAGAAATTTCACTACAGAAGGTAAGTATGACAAAATCAAATTCAAATTCAAGGGGAAATAAATGACTTGGGAATATAAAATGACTTTAAACAACAGTTTAAACAATATAAGCAATCAACATTGTTAGTTAACAATTAAGCACTTTTTAATCAATACTTTGTTTTAAAGTGGAGGCATGAATGTGAAAAAGAGTGGAAATGGGGCTTCCCTGGTGGCGCAGTGGTTGAGAATCTGCCTGCTAATGCAGGGGACACGGGTTCGAGCCCTGGTCTGAGAAGATCCCACATGCCGCGGAGCAACTAGGTCCGTGAGCCACAACTATTGAGCCTGCGCATCTGGAGCCTGTGCTCCGCAACAAGAGAGGCCGCGATAGTGAGAGGCCCGCGCACCGTGATGAAGAGTGGCCCCCGCTTGCCACAACCAGAGAAAGCCCTTGCACAGAAATGAAGACCCAACACAGCCAAAAATAAATAAGTAAATAAATAAAAAGCCAAGCATTTGAAGCCCTTTTAAAAAAAAAAAAAGAGTGGAAATGGAAAGCAGTAAAATTATTCATTTGTATTAAATGCCTTTTGAAGGAAGATTAAAGATGTCTCCTTGATTTTTTCCTTTATAAAAAGTTTCACTCTTTCACTTGTGATAATTAATCAGAAATGTAAATCGTCTCCAATCCCCACGCTGTTATCCAGTCTCTTTCAAGTTTTTCTCACATCTGGAAATGAATTCTTTTTGTTAGGGCTTGTAATGAAGATCAATAGTTTAGATGCTCCTTATATAGCTTTTAAAAATTCAAAGAACAAAGGACTATTTTTAAAAGTTCAAAAATTTCATCATATTCTCTCTTGAGCCAACATCACGACCGTATTTCTTGCTTCCATGTCAACATCTAAATATTGTAAGGGAACTCACAATGACTCAGCATACTTTACTGGGCAAAAGCAAGGCTGAGACAGTTTGATTAAAAGCTTATAAATGAAAACACCAACTATCTATTTCTCATTGAGGATGACCTAGTTGGACTAATAACTGGACTTGAGTGTAGAACAAGTGATCTAGTTGGCTCTATAGGTTCTAAAGGATCCTAGACAAATGCCATCAAAGAATCATCAACCCTAAAATATGCATGTATGATTAAAAATTCCTCAAAAAGTGGCATAGAGGGAACATACCTCTACATGATGAAGGCCATATATGACAAACTCTCAGCTAACATCATACTCAACGGCGAAAAACTGAAAGCACTTCCTTTCAGATCAGAAACTAGACAAGGATGCCCACTCTCAACATTTTTATTCAACATAGTTTTGGAAGTCCTAGCCACAGCAATCAGAGAAAAAGAAAAGGAATACAAATTGGAAAGGAAGAGTAAAACTGTCACTGTTTGCAGATGACATGATACTATACATAGAAAATCCTAAAGATGTCACAAGAAAACCACTAGAGCTCATCAATGAATTAGGTAAAATTTCAGGATATTAAATTAATACACAACAATCTGTTGCATTTCTATACCCTAACAAACTATCAGAAAGAGAAACGCAGGAAACCCATTTACCATCACATCAAAAAGAATAAAATACCTAGGAATAAACCTACCTAAGGAGGCAAAAGAGCTATACTTGGAAAACTATAAGACACTGATGAAATAAATTGAAGACAATACAAATGGAAAGATTTACTGTGTCCTTTAGGAATGGAAGAATCAATACTGGTAAAATGACTACTACTAAGGAAATCTACAGGTTCAATGTAATCCCTATCCAATTACCAATGGCATTTTTCATAGAACTAGAAGAAATAATTTTAAAATTTGTATGGAAACACAAAGACCCTGAATAGCAAAAAACAGTCTTGAGAAAGAACGGAGATGGGGGAATCATACGCTCTAACTTTAGACTATACTTCAAAGCTACAGTAATCAAAACAGTATGGTACTGGTGCAAAAAACAGACACACAGATCAATGCAATATGACAGAAAGTCCAGAAATGAACCCAAGAACTTATGGTCAATTAATCTACAACAAAGGAGGCAAGAATACACAATGGAGAAAAGACAGTCTCTTCAATAAGTGGTGCTGGGAAAACTGGACAGCTACATGTAAAAGAATGACATTAGAGCATTCTCTAATACCATATACGAAAATAAACTAAAAATGGATTAAAGACCTATATATAAGATTGGATACTATAAAACTCCTAAAGGAAAATGTAGAACGCTCTTTGACATAAATCACAGCAATATTGTTTTGATCCATCTGCTAAAGGACACAAAAGCAAAAATAAACAAATGGGGGCTTCCCTGGTGGCGCAGTGGTTGAGAGTCCGCCTGCCGACGCAGGGGATATGGGTTCGTGCCCCGGTCCGGGAAGATCCCACATGCCACGGAGGAGCTGGGCCTGTGAGCCATGGCCACTGAGCCTGCACATCCGGAGCCTGTGCTCCGCAACGGGAGAGGGCACAAGAGTGAGAGCCCCACGTACCGCCAAATAAATAAATAAATAAAAATAAACAAATGGGACCTAATTAAACTTAAAAGGTTTTGCACAGCAAAGGAAATGATCAACAAAATGAAAACACAATCTACTGAATGGGAGAAAATACTTGCAAAGGATATGACCAATAAGGGATTAATATCCAACATATATAAACAGCACATACAACTCAACATCAAAAAAAAACAAACCTGATAAAAAATGGGCAGAAGAACTCAACAGACATTTTTCCGAAGGAGACATACAGATGGCCAACAGTTACATGAAAAGATGCTCAACACTGCTAATCATCAGGGAAATATAACTCAAAACCACAATAAGATATCACATCACACCTGTCAATGGTCATCATCAAAAAGAACACAAATAACAAATGTTGGCAATGATGTGGAAAAAAAGGGAACCCTCCTACACTGTGGGTGGGAATGTAAATTGGTGCAGCCACTATGGAGAACACTATGGAGATTCCTCAAAAAACTAACAATAGAACTACCATATGACCCAGAAATTCCACTCCTGGGTATTTATGCAAAAAAGCCCAAAACTCTAAGATACATGCACCCCAATGTTCGTAGCAGCATTATTTACAATATCCAAGATATAGAAGAAATCTAAGTGTCCATCCACACAGGAATGCATAAAGAAGATATGGTATGTATTTGTGTATATACATATGTGTGTGTGTGTATATATATAGTGTAATACTACTCAGCCATAAAAAAGAGTGAAACTTTGCCATTTGCAGCAACATGGATGGACTTGGAAGGCATTATACTAAGTGACATGAGTCAGACAGAGACAGGCAAATACTGTATGCTATCACTTATATGTGGAATCTGAAAAATACAAGAAACTAATGAATAAAACTAAAAAGAAACAGACACAGATACAGAGAACAAACTAGTGGTTACGAGTGGGGAGAGGGAAGTGGGGACAGGGAACACAAGGGTCAGGGATTAAGAGGTACAAACCATTAGGTATAAAACAAGCTATAAGAATATACTGTACAATACAGGGACTACAGACTTTTTTTTTTTTTTTTTTTTTTTGCGGTACGTGGGCCTCTCACTGTTGTGGCCTCTCCCGTTGTGGAGCACAGGCTCTGGACGTGCAGGCTCAGCGGCCATGGCTCACGGGCCCAGCCGCTCCGCGGCATGTGGGATCTTCCCAGACCGGGACACAAACCCGTGTCCCCTGCATCGGCAGGTGGACTCTCAACCACTGCACCACCAGGGAATCCCTTATAATAACTATAAATGGAATACAACCATTAAAAATTGTGAATCACTATACTGTACACCTGTAACTTATATAATATTTCACAGCAATTATACTTCAATTAAAAAATTAAGAAGCTTAGCACTGTGCTAGGTCCTAGCTATTTGGAAACAAATCATAATGTCTCAACACTGGCCAGCTTAACGGTCCTCTCGAGGCCTTTGAGAATCCTCAATCATAGCATATGGGATCTGAAAAAATGAGAAACTGGATGTGGGTGGAATAAAAAAGATGAGAGCCAAACATCACCCTTATTGAAGATAAAAGTTGTATTGTATTGTTCTGTTCTATTCTGTTCTGCTCCATACCATTCCATCCTATACTATTCCATTTTACCCTATCCCATTTTATTCTGTATCTATGGACCAATGGGCTTTCCCATCCTGAACCCCATAACTATATGTACATTATATACCTAGTTATATGTAACACCGCCAGGTTGAGTGGACACTGCCCTCCCCACCCAAGATGCCCATGCATGTAAAACATGTAGCAGAAAGGAGTACTGGGAAGGAGGCTGCATGACCCCTGATGGCCTGTGCAGAGGGTGGAGAGGGAGAGACAGGGAGAGAGACAGAGAGAGGTCAGGTTTTCAGCATCCAGCTACAATCCTCTAGAGAAAGCCCGCATGCAGCAACGAAGACCCAACACAGCCAATAAATAAATAAATAAAATAAAGACCTTAAAAAAAAAAAGAAAGACTACCATGCCCTATATCCTGATCCTACACTTACTAGTATAATATTTTCCCTTAGAATTTTTGTCCGGTCTGTGCATGTCCATGAACAGCTTAATGCAAGACTGACACTTACTTATGCTGTCCTACACACAGGCTCCTGGTGTCCTTGTTTAATCCTAAAGACATGATTTTCATTCATAAATGTAGTAAACATCATAAACCTAGCATTCTGATGCGTGAGACAAATTATTCTTTACAACTGTATTAACTCACATTATTTATCATTTTTTCCATAATAAAACTCATTCATCACATCTCTTCCTGTTCACATATTTAATACAGTTTTTTAGAAAACAATTTATCCGTTGTCAAAAGGTCATGCACATACTTTGAACAGGCACACACCCCAGGTGTTTGGGGGTGTGAATGATAAGGCAGAGGTAATGAGGATTACTTTGAAGGGGCTTCCTTCTTGGTGTTCACTAGCGTGCCTCATTTAACTTTTCTTCTCATGGCTCTCTTAGCAGTCACTTAAGGGAGAATCCTGTCATGTGGTTTATCATCTTTCTTTAAAGCAGAGATCATTCTAAGATGCTCCATAAAACAGAGCTCTGCAGAAAAACTGGAACACTAAAGGAAAAGACGTCCTTCTTTCCGTCAGCGCGGGTTTCATGAACTCCTACTATGTGGCCCTGCATTACAGCAGTGGACCAAACGAAGCGCCCACGTAGCAGCGTTGCTCTGAATGGAACGGGACAGGCGATCACAGATAGACACCCGTGACGTGGTAGCTGCCAATGGCAAGAAGAGAAAGGACTGGAACGCTCGTTTAGGTGGCTCATTCAGGTGCTCCTTTAGGTTGTTCCAGTATTGCTGTCAACCACAGGGAAGTGTGAACTGTACTTCAGAGATGGAGGACCGTGGCTTGAATCTAAGATCTACCAATTTTCTTTTTTCTTTTCCTTGTGTGTGTGGAGGTGCGGGTGTGGGGAGAAATTGGCTACTTCGAACACGCAGTCAGTACTTGCTAAATGCCAAGACCCTGCTAAGTACATGAATCCTTTAATCCTCGTTACGACCACACTGTGTTACGCTGCGTCGTGTCGAGGGTTCCCTGTTCAGTTGTGACCTCATGTTGTGTTACTGGCATGGACTGAAGAGTGTCCCCAACCCCCAAATTCATGTGCTGAAGCCCTAACCCCCAACGTGACTCTGTTTGGACATCAAGTCTGTGAGGATGTGATTATGGTAAAGTGAGGAGAGGCCACGCGAGAACCCAGCAAGATGTCCACCTGTGAGCCAAGCTGAGAAGCCTCACCAGAAACCAGCCCTGTTCACACACCATGATCTGAGATTTCTAGTGTCTGGAACTGTGAGAAAACTAATTTCTGTTCTTCAAGCCACCCATTCTGTGGTGTTTTGTTACGGCAGCCCTAGTAAGACTAATATGGCTGCTATGCTATCTTGCTGTGTTGTACTATGGAATGAAATGTTACATTTACCACTTTGCCAGGGCAGAAACGGAAGTGCAGAGGGACTCAATGATTCACCTCGAGGCACAGGGCAACGAAGAGTTAGGGTGGAAATTCCACCCGAAACAGTCTAAAGGGAAGGCAACCCTGTGCACACTCTCTCCTGTGGGCTTTACCACCCTGCGCAAAACATCCCATTATCAGCCAGTGAGGGCTGTGATGCAGGTTACAGCCCTTTGGTCTGTGGTAGACATTCATAACTCCCGAGGATCATGAGGATATAATAATAATAATTACATTACTGTCTTTCAAAGACAACAATATTTAGGGTCATATAAAGAGATTATTGGCACTTATGGAAACCACCCCAGTCTGTTCCTCTTGGGAAAGCACTTCGTGTTTAGATGTTTACCCTCAACTGCTCAGCGTTGGGTTAAGATAAACCATGTTTTTGGAGCTAGGGCATGCGGTCACAGTCTGTGCGTCCAAAGTCTTGTCTACTACTCCCAGTACTCAAATGAATGGCACTGTGATTCTCGATCTACCTTGTTCCCAGTCAAAAGAAAGGAAAGTCAGACTATCTTTGATGACTATTTCAAATTTCCTAATTATGTAAACCCTCACAGAGGACCAGACATACTTATGTGGAATCCAATTTAAGAACTCAGTAATCAGTGTAAACTTTGAATCTCGTCTCCCCTTTTTCATGTTCTGCCTAAATCCAACCGCTGGAAGTGGAGAAACTTCCAAACCACTGACCATAAATAATAAAAACTGACAAAAGAGCATATGAGCCAAAATACCTCTAAAGCTGTGTTAAATGAAGGCGAGAGAGTTCACGGACTGTCAGCTGATGTGTATATAAAAAGATGTGACGCTCTGAGGAAAAGGTGTGAAAGAGAAAATGATATTCTGATTCAGGAATGGAATTCAAGGCTCATACTTTTCTTTAAAATATACAATTTTTAACTTACTTTGCCACTTCCCGGGTGGTGCAGTGGTTAACAACCCGCATGCCAATGCAAGGGACACGGAATGTTTGAGTCCTGGTCCAGGAAGATCCCACATGCCGCGCAGCAACCAAGCCTGTGTGCCACAACTACTGAGCCTGCGCTCTAGAGCCCACGAGCCACAACTACTGAGCCCACGTGCCACAACTGAGCCCACAAGCCACAACTACTGAGCCTGTGTGCCACAACTACTGGGCCCACGTGCCACAACTACTGAAGCCTGCATGCCTAGATCCTGTGCTCCACAACAAGAGAAGCCCCCACAATGAGAAGGTCGTGCACCCCAACGAAGAGTAGCCCCCACTCGCTGCAACTAGAGAAAGCCCACTTGCAGCAATGAAGACCCAATGCAGCCAAAAATAAATAAATAAGTTACTTTAGATAAACATTAAGTGTGCTCAGAGATCCTTTTCAGGAGTGAAAACTCCCTAAGCTCTTCAACTACTTCTACTCTGGAGTACGAGTAATTTTTTATCACCATTGACACATTTAACGTATAGGATTTTTGCTGTTAAATATATATGCATATGTACATGTCATTACGTTTTTTTTTTTCTTTGCACTGCAACTGTCAGTGTTTCCTGGTGATCTTCTGCAGAAGCTACAACTTGACTCAGTGAGATTTTGGCTCTTTGCCAAAGGTTTTCAACACCCGGGTGTACCCACGGTCTGACAGCAAACAATTCATTTAGATGGAAATTTTCTCCATCCTTCTTGCATCACAAGTGTCATGCATTAAATTTTAGGTGACAAATGCAAAAACAGGTGCTTTAGCGTGTGACTTCCTAACAAGGGACCAGTTAAGAAGGATGAATGAAAAAAGTACATTACAGATGAATTGGAAAATACTGGACTAATACAACTATGGGCAAATCGTGTGCTTTGGCAGTTGTTGGTTACTTTGGGAAATGTTGGAAAAACCAAGTCATTAATTACACTAAGGAAGAGACAGTTGGTGCAACCTTTCTCTGTCACCCAAATCAAAAACAGGCTCAGCCAGAATGATGGGTCAAGAGGAATTCTCACTCACCCTCAGGGGAATCATGGCAATGTTTTGTGGTTACATCTAGGAAAACTATTCCAGGTCACCAACAGCAAGAGTTTTCTCTGGAATAAAAACTGGTGGGTCTAACAATTGAGAGAGGTTAGGCCAGTCCTAACAGCATGATGGGGCTGCCTTTGTATCCTCATGTTTGTGATGCAAACGCCACTCAACAGCCTTGCAGCCTCCAAGACAAATGTTTGTATTAAAAATTAGTCCCCAGTGAGCTTGTATGTCTCCTCCAATCATTCGGACTTGATTTTGCAGGTAATGCAATGTGACAAGGAAGCAACCTGCCAAAACGAATCAAATCTAGTCAAAACTTGAAAGACAGTGTTTTATAAACCTGTTTGGGAAAAAAAAAAAAAAAGACATACATCTCTTTAGGGACTATAGCAGCATTGGCTATTAATGCCCTTGTGATAGATCTGAAATAAAAAACTATTATATAAATATCCAAGCAGTTTAGTAATATATACTAAATCTCTATTTTTTAATACATATTACGTATTACTAAATCTCTCCATGTTATCTCTCTATATATTAGCTCTATATAAATATATCTCTATATATTACTAATACAGTAATAGTAGTATATATTACTGATGTGGTAAATTAGTAATATATTAATAAATATTACTAATAATTAATTAGAATATATTAATAATATATTTAACATGCTATTAAATTTAATATATTTAACATATTGTTACATTAAATATATTTAATGTATTAAAATATATTACTAAATTAGTAATATATTATTAAATCTCTCTCTACATAGAGAGAGATTTAGTAATATATAGAGATATACTTGAGAGAGAGGGAGAGAGAGAGTGGGAGAAAAGAATTTCTAAACTGCACAAACATTATATATACTTAAGTATATGTACATATATGATTATATACACGAGTATAAACATACATGCACATACGCATACATAAAACAGTAGATAGGTAAGACATCTATATTATATATGACTCATGTGGCAATATTAGGGTTCCCAGCTGTAACCCAAAAGAATTTGTTGCTTCCAGGACAGAAAGATAAAGGAAAGGAAGAATATATATACATTAAGGATGGGGGCCAAACATCATCCTTACTGAAGATAAAAGCCACGTTGTACCGTTCTTGCTATAATAACAATACACACCCATAACACATGTGTATATATGTGTGTATGTAATACCCATGTATATTTTTGGAATAAATGTGTAGAACAGAATTAAGGATGCAGATACAGACACATGTTAGAGTACATAATACAGTGTATCAAAGCAGAATTGGAAGATGTGGTTTTCTCCATTTTTAGAGGAGGGATTTGAAATGTAGCTTTTTAAACGTGTGACAAGTTGTTACAAGAACTGTCAAGAATATAGCAAAAACTTGTTTCTGGACCCCCAAACCCAGGATCTGTGCAGAAGAGTACTTAATGCCCCCACCCCTGAAACCCCATATATATTTCAAGCACTTTTAGTTCTAAAATTCTACATAGGAAATTCCCTTCTAACAAACAGCATTACCCTTCAAGGATGTCAGAAATGGCAACTGGCCCTCAAGGCTGAATTACAGCGTCTTCCTAGACAGAGTCAGGGTAAATCCTGAGGCCATCAATACACTACACACTAAAATGGGAAGTCTCCTGGATTACATAAGAAAAAGCAATAATCCATGCTGCCCTATTCATCCAGCCTTCTCATCTACCTTGCTCAAGCACCTCTGATACTTTCCGACTTCACTTCAGGCTGCACCAGGAAAAACGACAGCAAGGCTACTGAAGGAAAGTAACCGAGTACACTTAAAGTTATCCGTGCGAACAGAAACAAGTACTTAAACTTTTTCCACGGACTGTCCATGATCTGAAGATTTTAGACTTGGTGGTACTGCTGTCTTGCTTCACAAGGCATTTACGAGTCACCACAATGGGCTGCAGATCACAATGTTAGTGATGGCTTTAAAAATGTATGTTTGTTTAAATTCTCCATGTTACCACTTATATGTGGAATCTAAAAATAAAACGGGTGACTATAACAAGACAGAAGCAGACTCACAGGTATAGAGAACAAATTAGTGGTGACCAGTGGGGAGAGGGAAAATGGGAGGGGCAGGATAGGGGGAGGGGATTAAGAGATACAAGCTACCACCTTTAAAATAAACAGGCTACAAGGATGTAGTGTACAACACAGGGAATATAGCTGATACTTTACAGTAAATTTAAATAGAGTACAATCTACAAAAATTTTGAATCACTATGTTTTGCAATATTATGTAGGTTTCAGGTGTATGTAACTATCTTATAATTTTAAAAAAATGTGGGTTTAGCCGAGTCACACCAATGCAATAAGGCAGGCAGACTGAGCAGCAAAAATGCTAACTTCAAACTCTAAATTATGTAGCAAGAGTATATTTTCTACAAGTTACTACAAATCGAAAGTCGTTTGAAGAAAGAAGTGTCTGAAAACAAAACCCAGAAATATTCATGTATTGCTTGCGGAGCAAAAACGTAGCTGGGCCCATAGATTCAAGTGTGTATGAAGCAAGCAATCAGCTGCTCTTATCCTATATTTGGGAAGTTCTGGCAAACTTTCAACATGGAATTTTCATGGGATGATTGATGGAAACATGGTTTCTGGTGGGAGGCTGGTGGCTGATGGGCTTGCTTTCCAAAGTACAAGGCTCTGTGGTTTGGCGGGTTTCAGACACATCATTCCTGATGCATAGGTGACATTGATGGATTGGGTCACTTGTAAACCTGTTCTGGTGATTTATGTGGCTATGGAGGGGGGATAAGTCTTATTTTTTTTCCCCTTGAATTTGGAGCGTAAGACCTTTGCAACCTCATGCATGTCTCGTGTATGGCTGGGTACACTCTTATGTACCTTTGTCCATTTTATCTGCCTCTCCTCTACCCACCATGTTCGTCAACTGTCTATGTTCTTTGATTGTCTACTACTTTTAGTTTGACCTCCACACCTTGATCAAACCTGCGTGGTTCTGCTTTCAGAACTTCTCCAAGCCTGCCTTCTCCTTAGGAGCAATTTTCTTCACAAGGATTTCCAGGGGTCCCATGGTCCTCTGCATAACATTCAAAAGATAACAGTCACAGAGACCTCTACCAAAGATGGCAGATATCTGGTAACAGGAGTAATACTGTCCAGACTCCTTACATATGTGGATAACCGATCACTTTCCTCTCTAGAAAATGTTGTCACTTGAAGATGTGTACGTTAAGACGCTCACAGTGTGAACAGATGTGAATTATAAGGAGCACTGTCACGTCTCCCAAAATCATATTCATTCATACCTTTTCTGATCTCACTTCTTACAATGGATGCGGGGGAAAAAAAAATCAACATGTTGGGATAAAACTTCTAAAAGGATACACAAGTACTTTTCAAACCTTGCATTAGGAAGATGAGAGTCATATGTTGATGTTTATAGTC
Organism: Inia geoffrensis; assembly: GCA_036417435.1. Classification (NCBI taxonomy): domain Eukaryota; kingdom Metazoa; phylum Chordata; class Mammalia; order Artiodactyla; family Iniidae; genus Inia; species Inia geoffrensis. The sequence goes on from CM070921.1 coordinate 3,434,448, forward strand.
TGTATGGATTCTAATCTGTATGGATTGATGTTTATAATCTCTATGGATTCTAATCTGTATGGATTGATGTTTATAATCTGTATGGATTGATGTTTATAATCTGTATGGATTCATGACAAGCTTGTGGTTTTCCATGTAGAAAACCAAACAAAAAAATGCCTTCAATCCCCCAGCAGAGACGGCTAGATTTTCCCCTGTATCCATTTCACTTTTCCTCTTCAGTTAATGAACTGTGGTCTTTGTTCAGCCCTGGTCAGTAGGTCACAGACTGTATTTTTCAGCCCCTCTTGGGACTGGGCGTGTCCATGAGGCCACACTGTGCACAACTGGATGTAAAGATGCGTTGTCTGGATAATATCCAGCAAACTTTAAGGCAGAGAGGTGAGCTCTTTACACGAACCATTCCTTTCCTAACGGGAGGTTAAGACTTTATATCAAATCATGAAAAGACTCTGTATCTGCAACAAGGCAGAAAACCCCCTGATTTCTGATACCATCAGTCACCATGCGAGTCCCACAGCAATTATCTTCAGGCTACTTAAAGATTGACAGTCACTGTTGGATGTTCAAGCCACTAAATACGTGGGATTTTGTTTTGTTTTACACTACCAGTCCAAAACCTACGTGAAACTGAGCAGGACCCTGTGGAGCTCCTGGGCACAAAAGCCTTCCTGTGTCCCCCGTTTCTTGATGACAGGAAATAGGCTTCATTCAGCCTCCATGACCTTCCCTGAGTTCCAACGGGCAGATTCAAGCAGTTGCCAATCAGGGAAGGGAGGGGATGCAGAGACAAGGGAGGAGCAGTGAAGAAACAATGGTGCAGCCTCGGGGCAGGTCCTGGTTTCCCCTCAAGGGATACATGTAACAATATCTTTGAGCCGTTTTGCAGATACTGAAACCTCCATGGGGCAGGAGAAATTAACTGCATGCTGCCCACCAGCACGCACACCTCAGACCGGTTGGAACCAGAAGGTTGATGATGCTGACTCCCGATGACCTCACCACCAACCAATCAGAAGAGTGTCCACAAGCTGACCACACCCCCTTTGAACCATGACTATAAAACTCCTCCCTAACCCCCTCCGGATCAGGACCCAAAGTTTTTGAGGGCATTAGCCCACTGTGGCCCCCTTTGTCTGGCAAAGCAATAAAGCTGTGTCTTCTACTTTACCCAAAACTCCTCCGAGATTTAATTCAATGTCGGGATACAGAGGCTGGATTCGGCATCAAAAGCAATCCAAGTCTACTTTTGAATACAGTTTCTATCTTACAGTGGGGAAATGAATTCTCCCATGTAACTCTCTTACAAATAACTTGATTCCAACCTATGTTCCTATGGTTATATGTGAATAAAACTGGTTTGATAGTGAAAAGCTTCGTCTTCAGCATGGGATGTCCACATTGCATGATATAATAAACATAAGACATATTTACATAAAGACCATCTTTAAAATTTTTTTGGAATCTGAACATTTCATTATGGGAAATGTTATTTTGAGAAACGAATGCAGATGAGACACGTTTTATTTTCAGACACAAAATTCCAATTGTATGTACACTTTACCTTCTTGCTTGTGTAATTGATACTGGCTATGTCAACTCTTCAACTATTTGTCTGTGACAGGTAGGTAAATGTTTCGGGGTTTCATACCAGTGTACAATGAGGTATGCGCAAAGAGATTTTCTTAATAAAAATGTGTTATTGATGCAGTGCTAATCTAGTATATATTATGCTTTCTTACACCTTCAAAAATGTTGCTTTTTGCCTGTTGGGTTTAACAATTTATCAATATAGATCAGCTGGATTTAAAATAGCAGTTTAGGATAATGACATACACTTGAGGTACTTCAACAGAGTCCGGGAAGCTTGAGATGTTTACAGCCCTTTATCAGAGGCCCGTAGGTGGGCACATAAATGATACCCAACTTGACAAACGTTTACAGCTAGTGGTAAGAATGCAGTAGCAAAGGATTGTCATCTGTGTGGCTTCAGAGACAAGGTGACACACAAGCAGGTCTGGAAGTGTGAATCTACAGTTGCCCAGCCTTGAACTTCTCCAGCCAACTCTTTCTCTTGCAAGTGCTAACTATTACCTACTCTGATTCAAGTCCTTACTGACACTACCTCAATTGTGCTTATTTCTCCCTTTGTGTTTTGTTCTCTTGTTCATGAAGGGTAAGGAATGGGCGTCCCCAGGAAAGGGAAGAGAATGAAAAGATACAAAGAAGGACAGATATGGGGTGTCACTGAGTGGATGGTTAGTGCCGATTCATGGAGTGTAAGACTATGTTAATTAGCCAATGATGCAAGTGGTTGATGGTAAATGTTCCATTGTTGCTCAAGCAGGGGCTGCTTCAAGGCATAACAAAATGGGGACTAAATGTGAGGGTATTTGCAAATGCCTCGTTCAACACAGCAAACTCAACTCTTTTTGTCCCCAGCAACTCACCAGGAGGATTAAAGGAAAGTATGCATAAGAAGCAAAAATTCACAAGAAGGAGAGCAAATGACAGCATATTCAAGATTTCAGCAAAATAATGTGAACTGGAAGTCAGATGGATACATGCAATGTATCCAGATTAAGATAAAGGGAGTAAAACCAGGAAATAGAACAAGTCTTGGCCCCAAACGCCAGGAATGCTAGTAATTCGTGGTTTAAGAGGCCTCTGAAGGTGGAATCCCAGGTGGGGATAAAGCAGGGCTTGCTTGAAAAACTCAGTCTCCCAATCCCCATATTCCATCCCACAGAGCTAGAAAAATCACCTCCTACTGGACCTGGCAGTTGACCCACTGGAGATCACTGATCTCCATGGGGCTCCATCCTTCCAACCACCAACCATGGCTAGTGGCCAGGGGGTGGATTTATACAGAAAACAAGGGAATTAAGGTAAAGTCTATATATCAAATGTTGAGATGCTCAGCCCAGTCTCCAGTGGATTCTAAAAATTGCTAACAGCACGGGTTAAAACATTTCTCTCCAGGAAAACAGAGAGGAGAAAACAGAAAAGATACCGGCATTTACATGTCCCTTATTGTCCCCCATTTAAGTGTGAGCCCCACGTGTCGGCAAAACGTGTCCAGACACAGAGCTTCCAACTTTGTTTTAGTGTCTCTCTTGTACCTATGAGAGGACCGCTGAGGATCACCCGGCATTCGAAGTGATACTCGATGTAGTGCAAGATAGACAAACAGAGGGAACTCTGAACAGTGGTTCTCAAAGTGTCCAAGTGTGGACTGGGGACATCTGGGGGTCCGCAAGGTCAAGAGTCTTAATAATACGAGTTGATTTACTGCTTGCATCTTTTTTTCTGAGAGGGCACATACAATAATGTTCACCACACGTTACACAGATTTAGACATCACGACATGCTAAATGCAAAGGGGATAAGGGACCCCAGCTGGGTCTAGTCTGCTCATGCAATAGAGCTGCAGGAACCTAAGATATTTCCTCTATTCTCACTGCTTCTTGGAAAACATACCTCCTTTAAAAAAGATGCATTATCTTTTTTTTTTTTAATGGCATTTGTTATTTTAAACTGTATAAAAAACAGCTAAAAAAATTCTTATTTCTAATTTCTAATGTAAATACCAATAAATGTAACCCTCCTGCAAAAAAAAAAAAAAAATACCTGTGTGGTGCACATCATTTCACACATGGATCAGAGAGGTGGACTGACTCTGCAGGTGTCTGTTTCTATTCATCTAGGCTTGGTTTTTACATCCTTCCATTTTCTAGGGACAGGAATTTTTTCCCACCTGATAGGGTGTGTTGCAAGAGACTGCCCTTACCTTATATTTAGTAATTTCCTGTGTGTGTGTTCACACATATATCCATATATATACACCATATATGTCATATATGGGCATGTATACATATATCTACAGATATCGACAGATAAATGGATGAGAGGGAGGTGACTTATAGATAACACTGTTGGGTTGAACCCCGCAGACCTGCGAGCCTTGTAGTTGCCCAGCATGGGGACTGAGGCAGGGGGACAGAGGCAGGGGATCTGAAGCGAAAGGTCTTGGGGCAACACCTCCACCACGTCCAGCAGACGACAAAGAGGACACGGCAATAGCCTTTGCTACTCGGGGGAGGAGGCTACCATTTATAGGGGAAGTGACATCGGGTTGGCTCCTCTGTTACCAGGGAAACCAGCACCTGGATGAGGGGGCAATCACGTAGGCAGTTAGCAATTAAGTCCTATAATTTAGAGGATTGGTTAGTCCTGTGAACAAAGCAGTGACTGGTCCAGAGAGCAAGAGACCAGCCACCTTGAGCGGCCTGACCATACACTGCTCCCACCACATACCCTGCACGACCCTTGCAATCTCGGTCCGCCTCTCTTCTGAGGTATCCCTGCGGTCAGGGATGCAGAGGGGCACTGCAACCAAATACTGCAGATGCAACGCAGACGCCGGCAGCTAGAGAGTATCAAGATTAAGCCAAGTGCTCATGGGTCCAACTTTTCAGCAAAGTGCACAGCAGGACAACGAGGGCATCTCACTGTACACCCAGGGTCCAGACTCATTTCCCAGTGAGGCCATCATTGCCACCCCGTCCGCCAACAGATTCCCTCCGCTCAGGCAAAGGACAAAATATAAGACATTTAACAGGCACAATACAGGGAGAATCATGACCATTAAGCAGATACAAGCAAGGACAGACTTCTAAGATAACACCAACCCCGCCTGTGTTTTTTGTCCTGTCCCGCAGTACCTGTCCACCCTCCATCCACATAGCTGGTGCCAAATACTAGAGAGATGGTCTAAGACACCACAGGGTTAACAGAATGTTGCCTTTCTCCACTAGGGAACCTGGATTAATGACATTAGGAGTCCTACATGGGGCCAGGTAAAGACAGGTGAAATCTGCAAGTCATGCTCTATCCTGTTTCCCACGGGGGCGGCCACCCCAAACCACCGGGGACTTACCTGCCACGTCCAGGGTCAGTTTGCAATATCTTCCCCCAGGGTCGATCCACCGGCAAGGGCAAATGTGAGTTACTGTGCTCACCGATAGTTGCAGCAGCGTTTCAGTCCTTTGGTGGTCAACAGTTGAACTCGGATGGTGTTGACTAGTTAGATGCCGCTGGCTTAACACGGCGTAAGCACTGGGTCAGTGGTCCCTGGGATGTACCCACGTGTTTGAGAGCAAAGTTTCCCATCTCATTGAAGTCATCCCTCCGTAGCCGGGCAGCCGCGGGGTTTTAAGGAGGATGGAACGGCAGGGGTTTGTCCTTTGTACCGGCCCATCCCTGACCTTTATGGCTGCTCAAGTGGGTTGCTGTATCCCCATCCATGTCCGTGGGGATCCCACAGGTCACGCACAACTCTTGTAGAGCCCACATAGTGGGGTTTTGCATTGCTAGATGACGTGCGCCGGCTTTTTAATGTCTCCCACCTGATGTAATGCCCTGTAGACAGCATACAGCTGGGCTCACGCCCCGCTACATCCTTGCTCTGCCCACTTCCACGGCTGGGACCAGCAGCCCAACAGTACTCTGGTTACTTTTCCATTGCCACAAGCTCCAACCTTCCGGGTAACCAGCCACATCCAAATCACAAGCCTGTCCCTGCCGTGATACCCCTAAAGCTTGTGTGGGATATCGTGAGCCGGGAGCACAGGGCTGCTACCTTCAAACTCCGAAGAGACTCTGAGGTGAAGACGGCGTCCTCAATATAGTGGGAGAGAAAGAGTCTTCTCGTGGCAGTCAGCTGCCACAGGGCTGCACAAGCTAGCAGGCGGCCTCGTTGGGATCCCCCCTGTAATTTTCCATTCTCTGTCCGTATTTCCCGATGTCTCAGCACCTACTGGGGTTTCCTCGGCCTCCTGGCTGGCTCATGAATTTGGGGGCTGCAGCCAGCAGGTTTGCAAAGCTTGTAGTTGCCCAGCCTGAAGACCAAAGACAGAGCTGGGAGTCAGCAACAGAGACTCAATGGTTTAAGAGATGCGGGACCTTACACGTCGGAAGCAGGGTCCTAGAGCAACACCCGACCATGTGCAGCAGGCAACAGACGAGCCACAGCAACCATCTTCACTACCCAGGGGGCGGAGAAGACTACCATTTATAAGGGGGGGGGATTTACGTCAGATTGTCTCATCAGTTACCAGGGAAACCAGCAGCTGGGGCTGGGGGCAAGCATGTAGGCAGTTACTGATTAAGCCCTATAATTAAGAGAATTGGAGAGTCCTGTGAGCGAAGCACTGGTCAAGTGGGGGATGGACAGAAAGCATGAGAACAGCCATCTGGAATGGCCTGACCATACAGAGAAATAGACGTAGAATTTCCTGGCGGTCCAGTGGTTAGAACTTGGTGCTTTCACTGCAGGGGGCCCGGGTCCATTTCCTGGTCAGGGAACTAAGATCCCACATGCCACATAGCGTGGCCAAAAAAGAAAGAAAGGCAGAGAGACAAATAGGTAGATAGATAAATATATGATGGGTATGATTACCATTAGATCCTGTTTTCTCCCACAAAACTTCTAGATAATTTGACACACATGACTGTATTATAAAAATAATATAGTATGCCTTACAGCCTTTTTTCCCCCCAAATTGTCTCATGTATTACCTCATTTGAACCATCCGCTAATTTCTCCTTAACCAGTGACCTGGCTCCTACTGGGTGTCATCCATAACATTTGGAGGAACAGTGGTGAGAAGGTAAACTAGACCAGCATCTTTCGGTCTGAAAGCAGCATGTGTTCATTGTTTCCAAAGAAATGCATGTTAGGTCTCCACGTTGGAAAGAGTTCCCTCCACCTCAGAACTCATCAGAACCTTTGTTTTCAAGTCATCTTTCCCCAATGCTGTGTCATGTTTCAAACCCCAATCGTTTGAATCAAACAATGAGTTACCCTCCACCTCTACCTTTTTTTGTTTACAGTAGGTAATTTTCTCTCTACTCCCTGCAGGTGAATTCAGATCAGGAAGTAAATACGTTTTCAAGTTAGAAAGCACCAGGTAAGTTGAAATGTAGAATGGAGCAAATTCCAAGACGGAGACATTTGCCCAAAGGCACAAAGTAATGATTTTCCAAAGAGTGTGTCTGCTAATCCACAACTGCCACATGCACGGTGCTTTAAGACGTGCAATCGAGAAGGAATACTAATACAAATGCTTCTTTGTGCCGATTAACTCCGGCTGGGGTCAGCGGCCACACAACGCGACGTTCTACAAACGTAATGTCACCTCTTTTCAAAAAAGCAGGGCCAAGCGTCCTTAAACATATTCTAATTCAGCCACGTGTTGCTTCCCCTACGTGCTAAGGTTCTCTGTCTGTTTATGTTCAGGTTGATGGCAAAGCTGTGAACCGCCGCTGGGAATCGGAACATGACGCACTTTGCACAAAAGAGACTACAGACAGATAATGCAGTGGAGTTGATGGGAAGATAAACAGAGCAGGGGAAATTACATCCTTCTGTCATCTCGTAGCAGAGCAGGACCTTATGCGGCCTTGCCAGGACAGAACCACCCCGACACAGGGCCTCCACCTGCCTCTTGTTTGTAGAAAAACTTTAGCCGAAGAACAAGTTCAGTCAGAGAAGAAAATGCAGAAGTAAAGGAGAGCAGTCAAACAAGGCGAAATAATAACACTTGAGCCATTAAACAAAGTCAGGGACATTCAGTTCCTCCTCAAGGACGACAGATCATATGCTGAGCTGTATCCTGTGAGCTGTTCCATAGATACTGAAACCCCCAGCAGGTGGAAGAAGTTAACTTACACGATGAGCAGACTGTGGCCAGGATATAAGCTGCCACATTTCCAAGAACTGGCCTCGAGGTGGTGGTAACAAACAACGGACCCTGAAACTGAAGATTCACTGTGCTTCAAGCAGTCAAGATGACGCTGCTCAGACCACCGCAGGGCCAGTTTCAGGGTGATGGTTGGAGCTGACGGCGCTGTTTCTGCCTGGGGCCCCTCCTCCAACATTGTTCTGTGTCCGCGTTTATTTCATACTTTTCCTTTGATTCCTGATGCGACGCACCCTTTGTCATGTGTTCTTGAACGTTTACATTTTTTCCATGGATACATCCTTTCCTATTTTAAAATTATTCTAGGGGTCTGATTATTCTATTAATTTTTCTGACAGACTTGAAGCACTTGGTTTTTAATTGAAGTACACTTGACTTACAATGTTTCAGGGGAGTCACTTTGCTGTACACCTGAAAAATTATATATATATATATGTAATTTTTCAGATTCTCTTCCATTATAGGTTATTGCAAGATATTGAATGTTGCTCCCTGCACCATTCAGCAGGTCCTTCTTTATCTATTTTATATATAGTAGTGTGTATATGTTAATCCCAAACTCCCAATTTATCCCTCCCCCCTACCTTTCCCCTTTGGTAACCATGTTTCTTTTCTAAGTCTGTGAGTCTGTTTCTGTTTTGTAAATAAGTTCATTTGTATCTTTTTTTTTTTTTGATTCCACATATAAAACATTTGATTTGTTTCCACTTCAACTCCTAGTGTATCACTCCTCTCCTTTCCCCTTTGGTAACCATAAACTTGTTTTCTAGGTCTGTAAGTCTATTTCATAAATAAGTTCATTTGTATTATTTTTTAGATTCCGCATGTAAGTGATATCATATGATATTTGTTTTTCTCTGCCTGACTTACTTCATTTACTATGACCGTCTCTAGGTGCATCCATGTTGCTGCAAATAGCATTATTTCATTCTTTTTTATGGCTGAGTAATATTCCATTGTGTGTGTGTGTGTGTGTGTGTGTGTGTGTGTGTCTGTGTGTGCGTGTGTGTGTGTATTACATCTTCTTCAGCAATTCATGTGTCAATGGACATTTGGGTGAAGTACTCTTTCTTAAAATACTGAATTTGGTCCATCCCTCCTCCTATGTGTTGAAATGATAGAAGAGATAAGACCACCATTTCAGTTTTTGTTACTTTGCTTGCTTATGGCTTCTGTACGATCAATAGAATCTTTGGTCTCCAGTATCATGATTTTATGATTCTCTGCTGTCATGTAAAAGTTTAGGAAGACCATTCCACTGACAAATCTAGAAAATATTATCCCTCTTTTCTCCTAATTTTTTTTTGTTTTGGTTTTATTTCAGATTTTTAAGACTTTTAAAATCTTATTTGTGCAGGCAGGAATCTATCTTTATCACTGTCCCTCTTACATAGGCAAATATCCTAACACCAGTTAGGCAAATGACTCATTGATTTGATATAATCTAATATAGGATAAATGCCTTATACTCTTGGATCTCCCTTAGATTTAAAATTCATTTTCTTAATGCTATATTTTTTTCTTTCTGTGTTTCAGTTATCTACTGTTTCTATTACAGTAGTAAAGAAGGATGCATTCATAGCTGGGGAAGGACTATTTTCCCCCTTAATATCTCTTTCTCAAAATCTTTTTCTTAATCATCATAGCATATTTATCAGCCCCAAAATGTGAGACTTACTTTGGTAAATTATGCCAAAACTCCTATCCTTTTGATAGAACCACATCCCGCTTATAGAGTAATTTAAGATGGATGGGTATCTTTAGCATAGCATTTCTAAGTTATAAGAAAAGAATGTATTGGTTTGAAATAGTAAATAGCCCTAAAGCATGTGATAAGAGAATCTTATTTATACACCCAATATAAGATTCTCGGGACCATGCTGTTTTCCTGAATTATTTGTAAGCCATGGAAGCCATAGAATGATACATGGAAGCCGGATTTTGCATGAGCTGGATTATATCAGACCTAAACCTGTTAAGGTTTAGTAACTGATCTTGAAAGGAAAGAACATTATGCATTAATTGACTTCTGAAGGCTTTTCATCTCAGTTCCCTCAGTTGAAAACAGCTGGTGTAGCAGGTGGCCGCAACGGTACATGCATGCAGTGGTAGAAAATATCAACTCAAAGTTTTTCTAAATAAAACAAATAATAGTAGATGTGACAGATCCTAACTACCGTGGTGTAGAGAAACCACTAAACATTATTAACAAGGCACGCTGTAATATAATTCCTTGGCTTCATAAAAATGACTGTCTTGTTGTCAGCATCAGATTCACAATTAATCAGTGTCATTTTCTCTTCCACGTACCTAAGTAAACAGGACCACACTAATGCAGAACTGTATGTAGAAAGCATGAATGATTTTAAGTTGCACGTGCGTGAAAACCAGGTTTCTGGATATTTTCTCTGATCTAGCGCACTTCTACTCTCACTGGAAACAAAAAAAGTGTGTGTTGAATAATTAAACAACACATTTAGGCAATGGTGTGGTGTTCATCTAAAGCAAGGACTTCATTCATTCCTAGAAACTGCTCGACTTGGCAAAGCTTTGAGAGGTAGTTACTTCTGGTCCCACATAGAAACATATTTCTCTGAAGTCAACACACACACACACACACATACACACACACACGCACACACGGACACACACATGGACACGCACGCACACACGGACACACGCACACACACACACACACGGACACACACACACGAGAGAAAAGCTCACAATTATATTGACAATCTTCCAAAATGAGCTTTTTCCAAATTGAATATTTCACTTTTGGGGATTAATAATATTGTCAATTATTCAGCCTCATTTTGATAAAGAGACGGTTAATGAATAGCCTACGTTTGCTTTATTTGCCAAAGCCTGTTTTCCACAGGTCGAATTAAAGAAGGTCAGGAGACAGGAAACTCGATTTGTGGATAGTTTTAAAATATATTATAGTAAAATCTGAGCAAAAGTTAACTTGTAATAACTTCTAAAGACCCTCAAAGAATGTAGGAACATTAGTTTTTGTGCTCCGATCACTGAGGTCAGAGTGATTCCAGGGAATCACATTTTTTTTTTAACATTTTTATCGGAGTATAATTGCTTTACAGTGGTGTGTTAGTTTCTGCTGTATAACAAAGTGAATCAGCTATACGTGTACATATATCCCCATATCCCCTCCCTCTTGCATCTCCCTCCCACCCTCCCTATCCCACCCCTCTAGGTGGTCACAAAGCACCCAGCTGATCTCCCTGTGCTGTGCGGCTGCTTCCCACTAGCTATCTGTTTTACGTTTGGTAGTGTATATATGTCCATGCCTCTCTCTCACTTCGTCCCAGCTTACCCTTCCCCCTCCCCGTGTCCTCAAGTCCATTCTCTACGTCTGTGTCTTTATTCTTGTCCTGCCCCTAGGTTCTTCAGGACCTTTTTTATTTTTTTTAGATTCCATATGTATGTGTTAGCATACGGTATTTGTTTTTCTCTTTCTGACTTACTTCACTCTATATGACAGACTGTCTCTAAGGATATCCCCATCATATCCCCTCTGATATCACCAGGTACTCATATGCTTGTCATCCACATGTTTACCTGCCAGACCCAGTAAGTCCAAGGGTGCTTTCTGTCAACTAAAATAAGACACTCAACAACCAATGACAGTGATGAGCTTGGTCTTGGTCCATTGTCTAGGTAACAATGATGCTATATCCGTCCCTCTCTAAGCACCCTCACAAACCTCTTTCACCTTCCCTTTCTAGTCTCTCATTCCCATTTTGCATTCCGTTGTACCTACAGGTCCTATTTTGGGATGGTACCATTAATTCTATTCTCTAGGCTTTTCTTTGTTTGTTTTCAAACTTGACCCAAATCTAATCTAAATTGAAGGATTCTCTCAAATAATTAGGACTGGCATGCTTTTTGTAAATTCTGGAATCATTATATAATACAGTAGGGGAAATCACTGTGCTAAGTGAACAAGTGATTCTATCTAAACACAAGATGAAATGGTCTGGAAGGAAACGAAGTGGCCTCCTTTCTCCAGATGCATTTCAGAAACAGTCTAAACTGCACTCAGAGGAAACACCTGCAGTGAAACCTTCCTAAAAGCCTCGGCCATCTCCTCCCACTGCCCTGGACTCCTGCCCGCCCCGGGCTGTGAATTCCCTGTCCATGGGCTAGGACAGCTGCCGCAGAGAAAGAAAGCTCATCTTCATCAAAATAGGCTTTGAAGCCCTTCTGCAGATAAACAGTCTTCATTTATGAACGACTTAATACTTTGATAAAAGAACACTTTGTTAAGTGGCTTGGCTTTTGAAAACAGCCCACACAGATATTTGCATGAGTCCTTTAAAGACTATCAGACAACATGAGGTGGCTAAAAATATTGTCCCAGGCTCCTGGTAAACCTACACAATCTATCCCTGCCAGGGATGGGAAAAGATTACCAAACCCTTTGGCTTGACTTAGCTTCTGCCAAAATAGAATTCTTCCTTTGGGAACCATCTGAATTTCATGTGTGTGACTGTAGTCTTCATTCTTTAATAACTTATCCACATGAAGGCTCTTTTTGAAATTTTCAGTCGAAACTAGGAGACTAGTGAGAATGGGTAACTAGAATAGTCAGTAACAGTAAACTATAAACTGAATTGGGTCCCTAAAACATTGTTTCCCCAGAAATGGTGGCTCTGGTGTGTTCTTGTTTCAGAAAGGCAGTGAATATAAAGCACAGTAGGAATAGTGTGTGAAAATCTCATTTGCACTTACAATGCCTGTGGGTCTTTTAAGCCTAAGTGATGGAATGAATAGCATTGATATTTGAGTGTACTGCACGCATTATGTCAACTAGGAGGGGTGTTGCTTACTGTGTATCTGTAGGGGGTGGGGAATTTATGAAATGCCACAGTGATTTTCAAGTTAAAAGAGAATTCACATCCGATGACCTAGTTCTTTCTTTTCTTTGAGAAATCCCAAGACACAAGCAATAACATACACATTAAAATGCAATCAGACATGAAGCAAAACAGGAACATTAAAAAAACCTAAGAGAAATAAGAAAACTATTAAGAGAAGTGGGCAAAAAAGTGAAAATATCAATATCTGTAAGTGATGTTGCAACAATGAGGAGATGGAAATCAATCACATTCAAAATATAAAAATGAATGTTGTTAAATCCTCTCTATAGAACAGATTTGTGGTTGCCATTGGGGGAGGGATAGATTGGGGGTTTGGGATTAGCAGACACAAACTAGTATATATAGGACAGATAAGCAACAAGGTCCTACCATATAGCACAGGGAACTATATTCAGTATCCTGTGATAAACCATAATGGAAAAGAATATGAAAAAGAATATATATAACTGAGACACTTTGCTCTACAGCCGAAATTAACACAACACTGTAAATCAACTATAGTTTAACCAAATTTTAAAAAGAAAAATAGGGGGCTTCCCTGGTGGCACAGTGGTTGAGAGTCTGCCTGCCGATGCAGGGGACGCGGGTTCGTGCCCCGGCCCGGGAAGATCCCACATGCCGCGGAGCGGCTGGGCCCGTGAGCCATGGCCGCTGAGCCTGCGCATCCGGAGCCTGTGCTCCGCAATGGGAGAGGCCACAGCAGTGAGGCGCCCACGTACCGCAAAAAAATAAAAAATAAAATAAATAAAAATAGGGACTTCCCTGGCAGTCCAGTGGTTAAGACTCTGCACTTCCAATGCACGGGACGCAGGTTTGAATCCTGGCTGGGGAACTAAGATCCCACATGCTATGTGGCCAAAATAAATAAATAAAATAATTTTAAAAAAAAATCATCTTTATAAATATACATAGAAAAATGGGACTGCTACAGAGAACTACCATGTTTTAAATTAAAAGTCAGGAGTAAGAGGTGATATGATGCATCAATCATTGGCCAAACTGGACTAAGGAGGACCTTACACAATAGAACAGAAGACAGCTTTCAAGGAAGTAGCTATCAGGACACAGAGAATAGTGATCTTTGAGAGACTCAAGATGAACCAGTTGAAACCCTCAATTGCCTGGGCTTATTGTGTTCAGACTGTTTCCAAGCCATGATCTAGGAAGGGGAATCTAGGCAGAGCCCAGAAAACTTATCTGAATCTTAGGAGACCAAGGCAGGTAGGTTCTCAGGACAGAGTACCAGGAAATTTCATCCAGACAGAAGAAAGGAGATCTGCAAAGAATCCTCCCCATGTTGTCAGCTGAGTAAATATCAGTGCGTATGTATAAGGAAACAATTACTCAAGTTTCCCAAAGCTGGGGAAAAGGGCTTCCCTGGTGGCGCGGTGGTTCAGAGTCCGCCTGCCGATGCGGGGGACGCGGGTTCGTGCCCGGGTCCGGGAGGATCCCACGTGCCGCGGAGTGGCTGGGCCCGTGAGCCGTGGCCCCTGGGCCTGAGCGTCCGGAGCGTGTTGCTCCGCGGCGGGAGGGGCCGCAGAGGTGAGAGGCCCGCGTACCGCAAAAAAAAAAAAAAATGCTGGGGATAAACAAAAACCTAAAATTTCCCACAGATCACCCAGGACCAGGATCAGTTCCTGTTCCAAGCATCCATCCTGGAAAACGTCATGAAGCTTGCATGGGATACTGGATAAGATGCTCATTAAGGGATAATTAGCTTCCACCTGACAACCAGTCTGGTCCAATCTAACTATTAACAGCAAGATGTAAAAAAGTCAAGCTGTGTCCACATGATTTAAGCGTGTCCCAGAACTAATGTCAAAGATACCTATAAGAATACAAAAATATCCAGCATCCAACAAGGTCAAATGCACAATGTGCAGCATCCAATCAAAAATACTGCATAAGATACAATCATATACAGAAACCAGCTGTGTTTCTGTACAGCAGCTAAAGCAATCAAATCCAAAACACCCTTTATCAAAAAACGAATACCTTTGACCATGGCATCAAAAATACAGAATATGTAGGGGCAAATCGAACAAAAGATTTTAAAGACCTGTACACTGTCAACCAAAAAAAGTATTCTTGAGAAATGTACAGTGTTAAGAGTCAGAAAAATCAGTACTGTTAAGATGTCAACTATCTTCAGACTGATCTATATATTCAATTAAATGTCAATCAAGTCCCCAGCAGGCTTTTGGGTAGAAAATGACAAGCTGAATTTGAGATGTATATGGAAATGCCAAGGATGTAGCCTGATCACAATGACTTTGAAAAAAAAGAATGAAGTTGGAGAACACACATTACACATATTACCTTATTTTAAAGCTACCATAATCAAGATGGTATGCCATCACCAACAACATAGACAAATAAACCAGTGGAACAGAATACAGTGTCCAGAAATACATACACATACGAACAACTGATTTCTGAAAAACTGTTCTAAGGTAATTCAGTGGAGAAAGGACGGTTTTTTAAACAAATAATACTGGAGCAGATATCCATATGCTAATCCTCCCCTGCCAAAAAACACCTGAGTATATACCTTGCATTAAAAAATTAACTCAAAATGAACCATGGCTTGAATTTAAATTTGGATTTAAAAGCTAAATCTATATAAGAGAAAGAAATGTGACCTAGGGTTAGCCAATGATTTCTTAGATATGACACCAAAATCACAATCCATAAAAAAATTATAAACAGAACTTTAAAATGAATAGTAACTGCCCTTCAAAAGACACTGTTAAGAGAATCACAGTACAGCTTGGCCTGGCACCCTCACGGTGTGGCTTTTTAGAGTCTGAGCTCTGGGTCAGTCATGTGGCTGACAGGGTCTTGGTGCTCCGGCAGGGTGTCAGGCCTGTGCCTCTGAGGTGGGAGAGCCAAGTTCAGGACATCGGTCCACCAGAGACCTCCTGGCTCTACGTAATATCAAATGGCGAAAGCTCTCCCAGAGATCTCCATCTCAACATTACGACCCAGCTCCACTCAACAACCAGCAAGTTCCAGTGCTGGACACCCCATGCCAAACAACTAGCAAGACAAGGACACAATCCCACCCATTAGCAGAGAGGCTGCCTAAAATCATAACAAGGTCAAAGACGCCCCAAAACACAGCACCAGACGTGGACCTGCCCACCAGAAAGACAAGATCCAGCCTCATCAACCAGAACACAGGCAACAGTCCCCTCCACCAGGAAGCCTACACAACCCACTGAACCAACCTTACCCAGTGGGGGCAGACACCAAAAACAACGGGAACTACGAACCTGCAGCCTGCAAAAAGGAAACTTCAAACACAGTAAGTTAAGCAAAATGAGAAGACAGAGAAAAACATGGCAGATGAAGGAGCAAGGTAAAAACCCACTGGACCAAACACATAAAGAGGAAACAGGCAGTCTACCTGAAAAAGAATTCAGAGTAATGACAGTAAAGATGATCCAAAACCTTGGAAATAGAATGGAGAAAATATAGGAAACGTTTAACAAGGACCTAGAAGAAAAAATGAGCAAATAAACAATGATGAACAATGTAATAAATGAAATTTAAAATTCTCTAGAAGGCATCAAAGCGAATAACTGAGGCAGAAGAATGGATAACTGACCTGGAAGATAAAATACTAGAAATAACTATTGCAGAGCAGAATAAAGAAAAACGAATGATAAGAATTGAGGACAGTCTCAGAGACCTCTGGGACAACATTAAACGCACCAACATTCGAATTATAGGGGTCCCAGAAGAAGAAGAGAAAAAGAAAGGGACAGAGAAAATGCTTGAAGAGATTATGGTTGAAAACTTCTCTAATATGGGAAAGGAAATAGTCAAGTCCAGGAAGCGCAGAGAGTCCCATACAGGATAAATCCAAGGACAAACACGTCATGACACATATTAATCAAACTATCAAAAATTAAATACAAAGAAAACATATTAAAAGCAGCAAGGGAAAAACAACAAATAACATACAAGGGAATCCCCATAAGGGTAACAGCTGATCTTTCAGCAGAAACTCTGCAAGCCAGAGGGAGTGGCGAGAAATATTTAAAGTGATGAAAGGGAAAAACCTACAACCAAGACTACTCTACCCAGCAAGGATCTCATTCAGATTCAAAGGAGAAATTAAAACCTTTACAGACAAGCAAAAGCTAAGAGAATTCAGCACTACCAAACCAGCTTTACAACAAATGCTAAAGGAACTTCTCTAGGCAGGAAACACAAGAGAAGGAAAAGACCAACAATAATAAACCCAAAACAATTAGGAAAATGGTAATAGGAACATACATATCAATAATTACCTTAAATGTAAATGGATTATATGCTCCAACCAAAGGACACAGACTGGCTGAATGGATAACAAAACAAGACCTGTATATACGGTGTCTACAAGACACCCACTTCAGACCTAGGGACACATACAGACTGAAAGTGAGGGATGGAAAAAGATATTCCATGCAAATGGAAGTCAGAAGAAAGGTGGAACAGCAATTCTCACATCAGACAAAATAGACTTTAAAATAAAGACTATTACAAGAGACAAAGAAGGACACTACATAATGATCAAGGGATCAGTACAAGAAGAAGATATAAGAATTGTAAATATTTATGCACCCAACATAGGAGCACCTCAATACATAAGGAAAATGCTAACAGCCATAAAAGGGGAAATCAACAGTAACACAATCATAGTAGGGGTCTTTCACTTTCACCAATGGACAGATCATCCAAAATGAAAATAAATAAGGAAACACAAGCTTTAAATGACATATTAAATAAGATGGACTTAATTGATATTTATAGGACATTCCATCCAAAAACAACAGAATACACTTTCTTCTCAAGTGCTCATGGAACATTCTCCAGGATAGATCATATCCTGGGTCACAAATCAAGCCTTGGTAAATTTAAGAAAATTGAAATCGTATCAAGTATCTTTTCCGACTACAGCGCTATGAGACTAGAAATCAATTACAGAAGCAAACCTGTAAAAAATACCCAAAAAATTGGACGCTAAACAATACACTACTAAATAACCAAGAGATCACTGAAGAAATTAAAGAGGAAATCAAAAAATACCTAGAGACAAATGACAATGAAAATACAAAAACCCAAAGCCTAAGGGATGCAGCAAAAGCAGTTCTCAAGGGAAGTTTATAGCAATACAATCCTACCTCAAGAAACAAGAAAAATCTGAAATAAACAACCTAACCTTTCACCTAAAGCAATTAGAGAAAGAAGAACAAAAAAAACCCAAAGTCATCAGAAGGAAAGAAATCATAAAGATCAGATCAGAAATAAATGAAAAAGAAATGAAGGAAATGATAGCAAAGATCAATAAAACTAAAAGCTGGTTCTTTGAGAAGATAAACAACATTGAAAAACCATTAGCCAGACTCATCAAGAAAAAAAGGGAGAAGACTCAAATCAATAGAATTAGAAATGAAAAAGGAGAAGTAACAACTGACACTGCAGGAATACAAAGGATCATGAGAGATTACTACAAGCAACTCTATGCCAATAAAATGGACAACCTGGAAAAAATGGACAAATTCTTAGAAAAGCACAACCTTCCGAGACTGAACCAGGAAGAAATAGAAAATATAAACAGACCAATCACAAGCACTGATACTGAGACTGTGATTAAAAATCTTCCAACAAACTAAAGCCCAGGACCAGATGGCTTCACAGGTGAATTCTATCAAACATTTAGAGAAGAGCTAACACCCATCCTACTCAAACTCCTCCAAAATATAGCAGAGGGAGGAACACTCCCAAACTCATTCTACGAGGCCACCATCACCCTGACACCAAAACCAGACAAAGATGTCACAAAGAAAGAAAACTACAGGTCAACATCACTGGTGAACATAGATGTAAAAATCCTCAACAAAATACTAGCAAACAGAATCCAACAGCACATTAAAAGGATCATATACCATGATCAAGTGGGGTTTATCCCAGGGATGCAAGGATTCTGTAGTATATGCAAATCAATCAATGTGATACACAATATTAACAAATTGAAGGAGAAAAACCATGTGATCATCTCAATAGATGCAGAAAAAGCTTTCAACAAAATTCAACAACATTTACGACAAAAACCCTCCAGAAAGTAGGCAGAGAGGGAACTTTCCTCAACATAATAAAGGCCATATAGGACGAAGCAACAGGCAACATCATTCTCAGTGGTGAAAAACTGAAACCATTTCCTCTAAGATCAGGACCAAAACAAGGCTGTCTACTCTCACCACTGTTATTCAACATAGTTTTGGAAGTTTTAGCCACAGCAATCAGAGAAGAAAAAGAAATAAAAGGAATCGAAATTGGAAAAGAAGAAGTAAAGCTGTCACTGTTTGCAAATGACATGATACTATACATAGAGAATCCTAAAGATGCTACCAGAAAACTCCTAGAGCTAATCAATGCATTTTGTAAAGTAGCAGGATACAAAAGTAATGCACAGGAATCTCTTGCATTCCTATACACTAATGATGAAAAGTCCGAAAGAGAAATTAAGGAAACACTCCCATTTACCACGGCAACAAAAAGAATAAAATACCTAGGAATAAACCTACATGAGGAGGCAAAAGACCTGTATGCAGAAAACTATAAGACACTGATGACAGAAATTAAAGACGATACAAATAGATGGAGAGATATACCATGTTGTTGGATTGGAAGAATCAACATTGTGAAAATGACTCTACTACCCAAAGCAATCTTCAGCTCAGCTTCAATGCAATCCCTATCAAACTACCACTGGCATCTTTCACAGAACTAGAACAAAAACTTTCACAATTTGTATGGAAACACAAGAGACACCGAATAGCCAAAGCAATCTTGAGAAAGAAAAACAGAGCTGGAGGAATCAGGCTCCCTGACTTCAGACTATACTACAAAGCTACAGTAATCAGGGGCTTCCCTGGTGGCGCAGTGGTTGAGAGTCCGCCTGCCGATGCAGGGGACGTGGTTTCGTGCCCCGGTCTGGGAAGATCCCACGTGCCGCGGAGCGGCTGGGCCCGTGAGCCATGGCCACTGAGCCTGCGCGTCCGGAGCCTGTGCTCCACTACGGGAGAGGCCACAGCAGTGAGAGGCCCGCGTACCGCAAAAAAAAAAAAAAAAAAAAAAAAAAAAAGCTACAGTAATCAAGACATTGTGGTACTGGCACAAAAACAGAAATATAGATCAATGGAAAAGGATATGAAGCCCAGAGATAAACCCACGCACATATGGTCACCTTATTTTTAATAAAGGAGGCAATAATATACAATGGAGAAAACATACCCTCTTCAATAAATGGTGCTGGGAAAACTGGACAGGTACATATAAAAGAATGAAATTAGAACACTCCCTAACACCATACACAAAAATAAACTCAAAATGGATTAAAGACCTAAATGTAAGACCCGACACTATAAAACTCTTAGAGGAAAACACTCAAGGAGGCAGAACACTCTAGGACATAAATCACAGCAAGATCCTTTTTTGACCCATCTCCTAGAGAAATGGAAATAAAAACAAAAATAAACAAATGAGGCCTAATGAAACTTCAAAGCTTTTGCACAGCAAAGGAAACCGTAAACAAGACAGAAAGTCAACCCTCAGAATGGGAGAAAATATTTGTAAATGAAGCAACTGACAAAGGATTAATCTCTAGAATTTACAAGCAGCTAATGCAGCTCAATATCAAAGAAAACAAACAAATTTCTTGGCAGAAGACCTAAATAGACATTTCTCTAAAGAAGATATACAGACTGCCAACAAACACATGAAAGAATGCTCAACATCACTAATCATTAGAGAAATGCAAACCAAAACTACAATGAGGTATCACCTCACACCAGTCAGAATGGCCATCATCAAAAAATCTACAAACAGTAAATGCTGGAGAGCTTGTGGAGAAAACGGAACCCTCTTGCACTGTTGGTGGGAATGTAAACTGATACAGCCACTATGCAGAACAATGTGGATGTTCCTTAAAAAACTACAAATAGAACTACCATACGACCCAGCAATCCCACTACTGGGCATACATCCGGAGGAAACCATAATTCAAGAAGATATATGCAGGGACTTCTCTGGTGGCACACTGGTTAAGAATCTGCCTGTCAATGCAGGGGGCATGGGTTCCATCCCTGGTCTAGGAAGATCCCACATGTCATGGAGCAACTAAGCCTGCATACCGCAACTACCGAAGCCCACGTGCTCTAGGGCCCATGTGCTGCAATTACTGAGCCCGCGTCCTGCAACTAGTGAAGCCCACATGCCTAGAGCCCGAGCTCCACAACAAGAGAAGCCACTGCAATTAGAAGCCTGCGCACTGCAACTAGAGAAACCCCGCGTGCAGCAAAGAAGGCTCAATGCAGCCAAAAAAACCAAAACAAAACAAAAAAAGAAGATACATGTGCCCCAAATGTTCATAGCAGCACTCTTTACAATATCCAAGACGTGGAAGCAACCTAAATGTCCATCGACAGATAAATGGGTAAAGAAGATGTGGTACATATATACAATGGAATACTATTCAGCCATAAAAAGGAATGAAATAATGCTACTTGTAGCAACATGGATGGACCCAGAGATTGTCAGACTAAGTGAAGCAAGTCAGACAGAGAAAGACAAATATCATATGATACTGGTTATATGTGGAATCTAAAGTATGACACAAATGAACTTATCTACAAAACAGAAATAGACTCACAGACATAGAAAGCAAACTTATGGGTACCAAAGGGGGTAGGGCAGGAAGAGTTGGAGCGATAAATTAGGAGTCTGGGATTAGCAGATACACACTAGTATGTATAAAATAGGTAAACAACAAGGTCCTACTGTATAGCACAGGGAACTATACTCAATATCTTGCAATAACCTTCAAGGGGAAAGAATCTGAAAGAGAATATATATATATAATATATATATATATATATATATTATATATATATGTATACACACACACACATATATATGTATATATATATATATATATATATATATATATGTCACTTTGCTGTACACCTGAAACTGACACAATGTTGTAAATCAACTATACTTCAATTTTAAAAAAAGGCAAATGGAAACTGAAAAAAAAGCCGAAAAAAGAAATACATATACATAAAATGAATATTTAGTAAACTTATTTTTAAATTTTCTATTACAATATTATATTATTTTTATCACTGAAGTGAACATATACAAACATCTTAAAAAAAAACCACTGGACATGGAAATAGACAAAATATAAACTAAATCCCAGAATGTGTCTTTAAAGAGGCAAACTGAACTTAAAAGAGATGTGGCATTATGAGGAAATGAAGCCAAATAAACCGGATCAATATTTCCCCTGAGAAACATTGATTTTTAAGAAATGACAACCAGAGTGTTTTTCTTGACGACTTCAACAAATGAGCTTAAGTCACACCTGTTCTGGAAGGAGCCATCCAGGTGTGAAAAATTATTCCCACGGCTGATTTTGTGCATGCACGTGTTCATTAGGCAGCTACTAATTTCTATACTGCACTGGGAAGAAAGGAAGGAAAAGGAAGGAAGGAAGGAAGGAAGGAAGAAGGAAGGAAGGAAGGAAGGATGGGAGGGAGGGAGGGAGGAAGGAAGGAAGGAAGGAGGGAGGGAAGGAGGGAGGGGGGAAGGAAGGTGGAAGGAAGGGAGGAAGGAAGGAGGGAAGGAGGGAGGTAGGGAAGGGAGGGAGGATGGAAGGAAGGAAGGAGGGAGGGAAGGAAGGAAGGAGGGAGGGAAGGAAGGAAGGAGGGAAGGAAGGAAGGGAGGAAGGAAGGAAGGAGGGATGGAGGAAAGGAAGGAGGGAGGGAGGGAGAAAAGGAAGGAAGGAAGGAAGGAGGGAAGGAAGGAAGGAAGGAAGGAAGGAAGGAAGGGAGGGAGGGAGGGAGGGAGGAAGGAAGGAAAAAAAGTAATATGGGTTTTCATATTTTGAGGGTGCAGGTCCTCAACTTTGAATTATATGGGCCTTGGAAGCAAAGGCTTGTAAACGGCAAGATTAGACAGTGTCTGTGCACGTGTGTGTGTGTGTGTGTGTGTGTGTGTGTGTGTGTAGGAAGGAGGGGGTGTGGGTGAAGGTGGGAGTTGATTAGGAAAGGTGACAGTGGAGATTCTGCATCTGAGCTGAAAACAGTACCCACAAATTCCATTTTCAAAAAGAAAACCCCTTCTCTTGCTCTTATGTTAGTCTTTATGTTAAGACTCTTTGTCTCTTTGGTTTGGCAGGCAGTCCTCATAAGAGGATGTAAAAATCCCATTGGCTTAGGGATTTTCCTCACAGTTGCCCCATGCCAACCAAAGGCAATAGACGAATCAGGAGTAGGGTCACGGAATAGCAGAGAACGGAATCCGTCATTGTGACACCGTGCCAATTCTGTCCCCGCTCCCTGGGGGACGGCGTCTGGGTCTGCAGCTCTAATTTTCACTTCTGCAGCAGATGTCTTGGTTATTAGGTAAACACATCACAAACCTATGATCTCTCTCACACGTCTGCCATGATTTCAGCTTTAGGCTCGTGGCATGCCCATAATGTGTTGGAAAAGCAGTGTAGACTATGCAGCTCAGGATTCACATTGCTTTCCTAGCCGCACAGAGCCTCGTGACTCTGCAGCTTTGAAACTCCCGTGCTTCCTGCTGCCCTAGCTCCCCCACTACCTCCGGCAACAGCTCACGTCCCCGTGGATGCTCCCTGAATATATAAATGTTCCATCAGCGCCGTCTAGTCCAGAGGTTTGTGTTTTACTTGGATGAAATTCATCCACACCTGGAAGGACAGACAATGTCGCTCCTCTCCTCAACCCTCCCAAAATATTGTATCCACCCCAAGTATCTTTAATCGGTTGGCTTTCACATACTGATGTGTAATATTTGGGCATTTTGAGCTTTCTCTTGCATCCAATGACAGTAAAACCCATAATCTAAGTGTGCCATTCTAGGAAGGGGGAATAAAGAAACATGGGTGGCATGGGATGGAGACAAAATTCCTTTCTTCCACCAGACTAAGGAGTCTGAAGACTGGGGACATTTTTCAAAAAATAGCAGTTAATAAAAGACTGAGGTGAGGGAGTACAGTAAGTCCTCTACGTATGAACCTTCAAGTTGCGAACTTTCAAAGATGAGAACGTGCCCCTGTGTGCCAGCTGTTGTACTGTACAACTGTAATTTTCAAGGTATAATCTTATAACTGTAAGATTTAAAATATTTTCTTTATTTTTTGTGTTTGTATTTTATGTAGTATTTGTGTGAAAAGTATCACCAACCTATTACAGAACAGTACTATATAGCCAAGTGTGTTAGCTGGGTACTTAGGCTACCTTTGTTGGACTTACGAACAAATTGCACTTACGAATGTGCTCTCAGATCAGAACTCATTCGTATGGAGGGGACTTACTGTAGTCATTTACTGAGTCCATAGGTCTTAAGTGTTCCTTAAAATAGTAATATCTCAACAACTGGAACACCTGTACGATAGCCAGGCTGAGTGTTCCAGAAAAACCTAGATTTTTCCTTCCAAAGATTCAGAATGGATCCACTGGTTTTAAATCTGGTATCCAGGAGAGGGAACATAGCCAAAGCCAATTCATATACTGCCTTCCTTTGGTAAATCTCAATGTGAAATATTCTCTCCCCACTAGGAATCGAACATATCAGAGCTACTGTCCCCAATTTTTCCCATCATGATCTTTAAATCTACCGAGGAATTTCTTTCTTAAGATATCGTTTCTCCCAGCATGGCTTCATAAGTCCTCTGGGTAACATGGATCATGGACCCATTCATCTCACTGGCAAACCCTTGTACTTGTGTTAAAAACTCCTGAGCAAATCGCCATAAGGACACAGATGAGTCCCATAGGTAGATGGTAACTTGTGGGAAGAAATGCTTTATTGTAATAAATGGAAGCTGATACATACAGTTTTTTTTTTTTTTTCATACGGGTATTTTCTAATTATGTAAGTCAAAAGATTGTTATGTATGCTTGCACTTCAAAAAAAGAGAAAAGATACAGGAAAAGATAACTGGGTTCAAGCTATACGATCAACAAGATTAAACCCAAGGGAAACAAAAATCCACAATGTATAGTATCACAAAGAGCGAATCATTTTCATGCATATACAATGGGGAAAAGTTATACTAAACATATGCATTGCTTACTTACATTAAAGCTGCATCCCTTCTTACGAGCAAAGTAAATAAATCAATGAAGTATTTTTATACTAGATGCCACCTCAAGTAATTAATTTAGTGAGGTAATCGGATTGACATAATTAGCATGCTGAGCTGAAGTACTGCTTTGTGTGACACCATCCTATCAACTAATAACCAAGGATTGGGGGAATGCAAATTTTCACATACAGACGGTAATAAGTTGGCCACTGAACTAAGATTAGAGTGCCAGCGGCATCAGACCTTGAGAGAACAGAAATAAAGGAGACGGTGTTAGCTTAAATTGAAAAAAAATCACTAGCTATGTAATAGCTCTCAGAGATAAGGGTTCAGGAGCTAACCAACATAAGCAAGAGGAAAATGGCAGAAGGAAACTTACCTGGTGAGTGATTGATTCCCATTTGTTCCTTGAGAGAGTGGAACAGACTTCCAGATTCCTCAGATTTCAGTGTCACAAAATCCCTCCGGCAAGTTTCATTGAAATGTAGTTTCTGGTGGCTCAAAAGGCATCATTTTCAGCAATGGTTCTCAGGAACATGGGCAAGCCACGTGGCTCGTGGACAGTATTTTTGAAGACGATTCGTGAGAAAGAGAAAGAATGAAGGAGAAAATGATGGATTGATTCACAGTTGTATTTTAACATTTCATCAATTATAACTAATGAGAACCTGCTGTATAGACCAGGGAACTCTATTCAGTGCTCTGTGGTGACCTAAGTGGGAAGGAAACCCAAAAACACAGGGTATACATGGATATGTACAGCTGATTCACTTCACTGTGCAGCAGAAACTAACACAACATTGTAAAGCAACTCTACCCCAATTAAAGAAAAAAGATTATAACACAACTAAATTTTTGGACCAACTGCTTTTCTAAAAAATATTTAACTAAAAAGGTAGCGGATAAAAATTCTGAGTGGTTACTGATCTAATACATGGAAGACATGGTGAATTACATCTATTAGAGCCCCAAAGGGGATTATACCATATGCCCAGAAAATCTCCAACTGACCAGTTAGAATATTAAAAAGAAATAAGGTGAAAATTTTTTAAAGTGGTTTGCTAAAACTGTGATGCCATAAATATTTCCATAAGCTATATACTTTTATACAAAGGTTTGAAAACCATTTCTTGAAAACAGACTTCATTTTGAGTAATATTATAATAATTGGTAGTATTGGCTGGAACAAGACGTTCTTTATATAATCAACTCAATGATTTAACCAAAAGGCAATTTTTAGGGGAACGTCGCTATCTTCTCTCGGAATATTTTTTTCTTTTGTTTTTTGCGGTACGCGGGACTCTCACCGCTGTGGCCTCTCCCGTTGCGGAGCACGGGCTCCGGACGCGCAGGCTCAGCGGCCATGGCTCACGGGCCCAGCCGCGCCGAGGCACGTGGGATCTTCCCGGACCGGGGCACGAACCCGCGCCCCCTGCATCGGCAGGCGGGCTCTCAAGCACTGCGCCACCAGGGAAGCCCCTCGCGCAATAATTTTAAATCATTGTTTTGTTCCTAATTTTTGTCTCCTCCCTTATTCCCAAGGACACAGATTTTGCATAACGGAAAGGCAGTTAAAATTTGTTTGAAAGACTCTACCGGATGAGTAAGTGAAGAGCAGGTTTCTAGGAAAAATAAATGAGTGCGGGGTGAGGAAAGAAAGGTCATTTCCATTCTATTTCATTCTCAAGTGATGCTGACAACAATTCGTGAACCACTCAGTCTATCGTCTTTGATCTTGAAGCAGTCTGTTGATTTTAAGGTGACTAACACTTATTTGAAATGCATGAAAAATGGCCACTTATCTCTGAAAGATGTCTCCACTTTTTGTGTGTGAAATGTGATACTGTCCCTTGAAAATCAAGTCCATGGAACATACAAATTAAGTTCTTTCTGAAATATGAAGCTAGACCCTAGAAACCAATAACCAGGCTATTGACTGCCCCAGCACCATGCCTTATAGAGACTTAATAAATGCCTTCCAGGGTCCACATAATAACACTTTATTGAATTTCAGGGTGGAAAAAAGATGGCCACCATTTTTCACTCTGCATTAAGCTGATGAATATGGAAATAATAAAACATATGATATGATAATGCCACCACATTTAATTTTGTTGCATGAAAAGGTCATCTTTTGAGCCTTTTTATTTTTTTTTTGCTAGATTCAAATAAAGTCTCTAGAAATTCAAGATGGATAGTTCAAAACTGACTATGAAAAAAAAAACAAAGGGTACCCTCTCTAAGATAAAGGAAATCTTGCTGTTAGTTCAGTTGTGCTCCCATATATATTTTATAAATTGTCGTAATTCTTCAAATATCACCAGAGAGTGGAATTTGAAAAATGCATTATAAAGTAAGCATTTTCACTTTAGAAAAGATGGCGCAATATTTAGAATTATGAATGATCTGCCTTTTAGAAACAGAATTCATTCTATTTTTTAGAGCCATACTTTCCAGTGGAACTCTCTGCAGTGACGAAAATGTTCTATATCTGAGCTGTACAATACGGTAACCACCAGCCCTTCTTGGTTATAAATGGTCAGTGTCTACACTTCTGTAGGAGAGTTAGTTTCAAAGAACGAGTTCCATACATGACATTCCACACATTTCATATAATCAACATGCAAATCCAGTTCTTAAAACATCCTTTAAAAGCATCTCTATGCATTTCAATGTGTACTGCAAGAATTATACCTACATACTGGATTATTTCCAGAATTATATGAACACATGGGAGTTTTTCTTTTGCTCTCTTTGGTCATAATTCTGAGGGTTTTGTATCTCATTTCAACCATAGCACTTTTGGACAGAATACGCTCTTTCATGATAAAATATCTGAAGAAAGAGTTGAAGGCTCCAATGATACAATAGCACTTCTCTTTGATGCCAGACCCAAAACTACAATGTTGCCTGAGATTAAAGAGTACCTTATTGCTATTACTTTGATTGTGATCATTGTGCTTTTTTTCTTTTCTTCTAAGGAAAAAATAAATGCATATAAAAATGACAGTGTTCAGGGCTTCCCTGGTGGCGCAGTGGTTGAGAGCCCACCAGACGATGCAGGGGTCGCGGGTTCGTGCCCCGGTCCGGGAAGATCCCACGTGCCGTGGAGCGGCTGGGCCCGTGAGCCACGGCCGCTGAACCTGCGCGTCCGGAGCCTGTGCTCCGCAACGGGAGGGGTCCCAGCAGTGAGAGGCCCGCGTACCGCCAAAAAAAAAAAAAATCAGTGTTCAGTTTCAACGTGTAGAACAGCTACTGTGTGTTCCCTGAGCACGTTTCTTTTTTCCCCAGTTTTACTGAGAAATAATTCATATATAAATCACCGTAAGTTTAGGGCATATACCATGACGGCTCAAGTTATGTATATTGTCAAGGGATGACCACAGTAGTCTCCGCTAACACAGCTAATACAATATAATACAATATATTATATTATATATATTATATTATATATAATATAATATAAATATATATTATATAATCGTTTATATATTATATATATATATATATATATATATATATATATATATATATATATATATATATATATATATATATGCCTGGATCTAGAACAGGGTGGGAAAACTTTTTCTTTGTAAAACATCCAAATAATAATTATTCTAGGCTTTGCAGACCATAAGGGCTCTGCTGGAACTACTCAATTCTACTCCTTTAGTTCCCATAAAGCCATAGAAATGAATCGTGGTTATTTTCTGATAAAGATTATTTTATAAATTAGTTGTTAGGTTGGACCTGATCCATGGCCATGGTTCACCAACACCTGATTCAACGTATCAAATACAAGCAAACTCAATGCTTCTGTGTCATTTTCTCATGGCCAGTATGGAATGTTGACCTGTTATGTTAAGGCATGTATTAAAACACAGGTACGTCCTCTTTCTTACTAATAACTCTTTTCCCCAAACTCAAGCATGGAAGCAGTCAGCAGGCTTTCCGGTCTTCATGGACAAGGTCACCTCGCTTAGAACAAAGTTTTTAGGCATCAGTCAAAGTCCTGGAAGACCTCAAAGTTCTCTTCGAACTCTCCAAGGACAGTTTTGCAATATTCAACGATACGGCAGTTAATGTTGCTATAATTATCTGAGAATCTATCTGACTGGATTTTGAATGGGAGTAACTGCATTAAAACAGCACCTCCGTGTTTAGAAAAGAGAAGAATGGATTGATCTGTCGAAGCCTGAAGGAAATAATGATTCATTCCCATTGAGCATTTAGAAGATGACAGTAGAAAACCTGCTACAGCCTGCAACTGCTGGCTCTATGTAGACTTCAAGCTTAGTGCAGTGCTGAGAGAGAGAGACAGAGAGAGACAGAGAGAGACAGAGAGAGAGAGGGAGAAATATTCAAATAACCATGCCTTTATTTTCTGTACTCTGATGCTTTGACATTTGGGGTTTTGCTGTCCATAAGGGACCTCATCTCCCAGGGCTAGTGACTTCCTAGAGACAGTAACTAGCCCCCAAGTGCATTTTTCAAATACAAATCAATCAGTCTAGGACCCACACCCCAATCTCCTCCTCTATGGGGCTCCCATACTCTGGACCACCATCCACCTGCCCTCATCCCCCCCAGAGCAGGTACCAGACACCCAGGGACAGCCCCTGGAGTGCCAAGTCTTAACCACTGGACCACCAGGGAATTCCCGCAAATTATCCTTTAATACACTGCATTTCAAAACTATACACAAATTATATATTATGGTATACATTATATTATGTATATTAGGTATATTTATATAATAGATACTATATAGTGTAAATACATACGTGTGTTATACATATAAAATACTATTAACATGTGTATATGCATTAATATATATAGTATTTTATACGTATCTATAATACACGTATGTATTTATACTATATAGCATGCATATACAATTATATATATTATATATTTATATATGATAGTATATATTTTTATATATTGGGATAGTGTATTATTTAAAACCAAAATTTATATATATATAACATATATACACACACACATATTTGTACACATATATATATAGGGATAGTCTCTTATTTAAACCAAAATTTAAACGTATATAACATATATATGCACATATATAGGGATAGTACATATATTATTTAAACCAAAATTTATATATAATATATATATGTATACATATATACATAGGGCTAGTGTATTTAAACCAAAATTTATATATATAACTTACACATATACACATAAATTTGTGTGTGTGTATATATATATATGTATATATATATATGTGTATATATATACATATATATATAAACAAGTTAATGAATGCCAGACCTTCATTCAATAAATATTCATGGACAACCAATTTAAACTAGACTCTGAATTTACTAACAGTCCTCTGTTCTTTGACATTTGTTACAATTAGTGAGAATGACTTCTTCACCATAAAGATTTCTGTTCCATGATAACCATATTGGTGGCCATCAGATCCATCATTTTGAAATGAAATACAAACAAAGATAATTATGGAGAATATTCAGAAGAACTAGCAAATGACACCGTTGACCTTGGTGGCCGTGCTGGAGCAGGTATAAGTGTTTTGAGCTGTTGTGAAAACCCAAGTTATGTGGAAAATGGCTTTAATCTCCACAGGGATGTGCAATAGCAGTCTCTGGCTACAGGAGGATATCTCACGCCCAGGAAAGAGCCCCTGACGGTCCACCTGTGCAGACATCAGGGAGTTACATTTTCAGAAGTAATTCCCACAGATGTGGGTTCCTTATTTTGACCCTTTCATTGCCCCTTTGTGCATCAATGTTACAGTACATACACATTTTCTTATCTTAGATAAAACTGAATTTCCCAAAGTAAGCGTGATCCTTTGTAGGTTCTCACTTCCCTTCAACGGGACCTCCAAGCTTTTAAATTGAAGAGTTGTCTCAGCTGAGACCAGAAACAATAGATCTAAATGATAATGCTTATTAAAAAGCCTTTGTCTCTGTTTATTATGCTGCTACCTTTGCTATGTTTCTAGTCCATGTTGTGTATTTTACTTATACTTTTTATTGCCCTATCTTCCATATTTTCAACAAGATTTCCCAATGAGATAAGCTTCTGGGTTTGACGTAATATCTGGAAACTTACACAGACTTGTATGAACTGGGAAGAAAATGGACCGGCTTATTTGAAATATGGACCAAATAGAGTCTCTATAATAAGGTCTATATTTCACTCTTAGCTCCGTCTATCGACCCAGAATATTATTCAGGTCTCATCAGGCTAAAGAAATTGACATGACACTTTTCTTCATATATTCAGCTTATTGGGATAATGTTATAGTCTAAAATCAAGTTCAACATCTTCATCTTTGAGGGTTGTGTCACCACCTTGTTTCCAAGTGTCCCCAGGAGATGAAAATGAATCCACGCAAGGCTCAGAGGCTCTGTGAGTGGGAGGAAACTCACGGTCATAATTTGCACGATGCTATAATATGTTCATAGAAATGTATTCTGAAATTTAGAGGAGGTAGGACAGGGAAACAGCTCGGTGAGACATCACATGACTAGCAAGGACAGGAAAATAATTTTCCAACCTATACAAGAATGGGCATTGAGACACAGAAGATTTTAAGTACAGTTGCACATGCAAAATTAAACTTTTATATTGGTTTACAGGCAGACGTATGAAAATCAGGAACATATATACATTCATTCATTCCACATGGCAAATGTAAATCTCTGCATCAGTTTCAATACTTTAGAACGACCTTGTCTTTTATCGATTAGGATGTGTTTTCTCCGAAATTATCCGTGGTGTTTACCACAACCGCCAAGCACGGTAGTAAGGCTAGGGGTGAAGGGGGTTTTTGACATTTGAGGCAAACGAGGAATAAAAACCACAGGGCTCTTGTAGCCCTGATCCACGCTCTTTCCTCCATCCCATGTTGACTCTCTGTCTTGCCAGTTAAGGGGTAAATGGAGAAAAGGACTCAGATATGGGAAAAGAAAAACCGCTAGACAGGCAGTAGATCAGAAAAAGGAAATGCAAGACAAAGGTGTAACTGCAAGACCTAGGGATACGGGAACAGACAGACACTGAAAGAGGGAGACGTGAGAGAGAAACATAAAAATAGACTCTGTTCCTTTCCTGTGGTTGCTACAGAACAAACTATCACAACCTGGGTGGCTCACAACCACGGACATTCATTCTCTCACGGGTCTGGAGTTGAAGTCTGAAATCCAGGTGTCCTTGGGGCTGTGTTCTCACAGTATGGATGGAATCCTTCTCCCCCGCCGCCCCACCAGCAGCCTCTGACATTCCTTGGCTTGTAGCTGTCTTGCTGCAATCTCTGGCTCTGTCATCACATGAATTTCACTGTGTGTCCCTCTTTCTACCTGGAAGTCTCCCCTCTGTGCATGTTAGTTTCTGTATTTCTTCTCTTCTTATAAAGACACCAGGCATATTGGATTATGAGCTCACCCTATGCCCATATGACCTCATCTTAACTTACATCTTAATTACATCTGCAAAGACTATTTCCAAATAAGATCACAGTCACAGGGGAAAAAAAGACCCTAAAAACAGAGCTACTGTATGATCTGCAATCCCACTCCTGGGCATATATCCAGAGAAAACCGTAATTCAAAACAATACATGCATCCCAATGTTCACAGCAGCACTCTAAAGTAGCCAAGACATGGAAGCAACCTAAATGTCCATGACAGAGGAATGGATAAAGAAGATGTGGTATATGTATGCAATGGAATATTACTCAGCCATATAAAAGAATGAAGTAATGCCACTTGTAGCAACATGGATGGACCTATAGATTATAACGCTAAGTGAAGTAAGTCAGACAGAGAAAGACAAATATCATATGACATCGCTTATATGTGGAATCTAAAATAATGATACAAATGAACTTATTTACAAAACAGAAACAGAGTCACAGATGTGGAAAACAAACTTATGGTTACCAGGGGATGTGGGGGAGGGATAAATTAGGAGACTGGGATTGACATATACACACTACTATATAGAAAATGGATAACTAGGGCTTCCCTGGTGGCGCAGTGGTTGAGACTCCGCCTGCCGATGCAGGGGACGCGGGTTCGTGCCCCGGTCCGGGAAGATCCCACATGCCGCGGAGCGGCTGGGCCCGTGAGCCATGGCTGCTGAGCCTGTGCGTCTGGAGCCTGTGCTCTGCAACGGGAGAGGCCACAACAGTGAGAGGCCCGCGTACCGAAAAAAAAAAAAAAAAAAAAAAGATAACTAATAAGAACCTGCTGTATAGCACAGGGAATTCTACTCAATACTCTGTAATGACCTATATGGGAAAAGAATCTAAAAAAGAGTGGATATAGGTGTATGTATAACTGATTCACTTTGCTGTACACCTGAAACGAACACAACATTGTAAATCAACTGTACTCCAAAATAAAGTAAAATGTTAAAAAAAAAAAGTCACAGTCACAGGTGCCAGTGTTGAGGACGCCAACTTTATGGCGGCTGGAGGGGGGGAACGACAATTCCACAGACAACATAGACAATGATTTTTAAAAGTTGTAGAAGGAGCAAGAGAAACTGACGTGAAAACCTGAGATGTTTGCATATAGTAAGCATGCAGAAAGTTCCACCCTCACTGGCAAGTTTGCAGGACAGCTCCGAAATCAAACATAATCAACGTCAAACAAAAAAAGGAAGACCATTCTCTGTACCTTGATGGTAAAAGTTCCTCATGAAATGATCTTGTTATTTATTTTACTAAAACATTTAAAATGACATTGGTTTCTCTTCACCACACTTCTTCCCCTCTCTCTCTACTGTGGCTTATGTCAATTTAAATTGAGGGCCACTTTCCCACTCAAGACAAGGTATCCACTCTGCTATTTGCTGCTTCTCGTCAACTGTGAACAGTGATTTTGCACACTTGATGCTGGATGGATAGAGACATTCCTGCTAGCATGTCAACAGCTCTGCAATATAGCTCAGGAATAATATTTACACTCATTAGTAAGTTATACTGTCTATGATCAAGAAAGCAGCCATTTTAATTTTACCCCCCAGCACTTAGGAGAAAGGTAAATTTAGAATTTAGCACCGTATAAAATACACAATAAATGTGGGCACAAATAGGATCTGTGTGCACATTTCTTAATTTCAAGGACGTAGGAAATGAGTAAATTAAGGGAGAGGTTGTCGACCTGTATTTTTCTTTGAAGAGCTGAGAAAACATGCAAAAGGCATAAACCAATGAATCCCAGATAGAATCTAGACAAAAACCTCACAACTTTGGGGAAGTGCCTCTCGGCTCCCTAGAGTTTTAAGTCAGAGAAGCTAGATGTTTCTACACATCAGAAGGATTTTTTTTTCTTTAAAGTAGCGAGACCCCAGCAATGACAGCTTGACAATTGCAACAGCGGTTGGTGGTCAAGCATCGCCCCACCATCCCACCCACTCTCATAATCCCTTCTAGGAGGATGGTCCGCTAACCCTCTGTATTGAATGGTTTTAAAATTTCCACTTCACCACCAGGAGAACAGATAAGCCGTTGGAGGGTGAATCAATTCTGATGACATAAAAACACTTGCTGTAGTCCTCAAATCCTTACCTACTTCTCAGTGATAACTGCTGACCCCTAAAACGCATGGCAGGTCCAGGTCTCAGGTAAAACACCAAATGCAGCAGAGAGAGAAGGGGAAAAATGCCAGAAGGCTGATGAAACCACCTGTTCATGTAGTAACTGAAATCAAATTTCATATGGAATAAAGGGAGTGATGTTTGGGAGACAGACCTCAAATGAGTCCAGCAAAGAAAGAAAGAATATTGTAATTCTAATGCATACTTTCATGTGTAATACTTATTTTACACTGTATTATAGCTATGTCTTTTTCTTGTATGGATTTCTTCTTGCAGGAAGTGAGACGACGGAGGTAAGTCATGAAGTGGAGGAGAAAAGAGTGACCTGTATCAGAGAAGGAAACTAGGGTGGTACTGTGGAAATGACTATCTTGATAGGGAAAACAGATCTAGAATCTGCAATTAGATTTTATGTGTGTTTACGCGACCCAACACCCCCAAATTTGGAAATCAGCAAAAACATCGGGCTACACTAGCCACTGGAGGATCTTCCAAAGAACTCAAAGGAAATCTAGAAAATGGTTTCTTTTCAAACAATCCCTATGGGGAAAACATATGCCACAGTGAAACTTCCTTCCAGTATTTGTTTTGCCTCAGAGTCTAAATGTTACAGTTACATGTTCCATTGCAGTTTGCCTATTTTAACAGGAGTATCAATCAAATGGCAAATTTCTGACAGAGTTTAGATATCACTAAACAAACACCATCAAAAATGAAAGCAGCCACTCAAAATTTCAAATTCAAAACATGGAAAAACAATTTTTACCAGTTTACATCTCTTGGAAATCAATACGTTTTTCATAATTTGATTCTGTGGGCTATCGGCTAGGGAAGGTAGCCGCAGAGAGCAGCAACTAACAATGTGCAAATTCCAAAGATGATGGATGCTTTGTCCCTACAACAGAACTGTTTAAAGATGTGGTTCCTGGAAAAGAAAATTGTAAAACATATTAAATAAAACGAAAAGGTCAGTTCTCCATAAATGAGTGGTGAGCAGTTTTATGGCTTCGGACATTTAATTTGACACCGTAATAATGTTCTATGAACCGCAGTTCTATACATTATGAGTCTTAACGATAGTAAGCTACGAGCAGACATCTGTATGTGGGGCGCATCAAATGATTTCAGGTAAACGAAGCCTCAGCAGATCAAGTTCCTACTTACTCTCACATAGTTTAAACCCTCCAATACAGGTGTGCCCACCTGCGCCCACCGTAAGGCTGAATTCTACAAGAATGCGATGCCAGAACTCTGGTCGTGACGGTTGGATAACTGTCAAGTTTCTGCTGAATTGGTCATTGTACAGAATGCCTTTCACACAAAAGTCCGTCTTGCACATTGACAGTCAAGATGGAGGTCAAAAGTACTATAGCAAACTCGTCCATTTCTCATGAAGGAAAAAGAAATCTGATGATTTTTAGTATCAGAATTTATCTCAGGAAGAAGGAAACTGCCCTTTATAGGAAGGGCTGTTTTATCTGAGCTTCTAAGTGAAGCATAAAACTATCGATAAGTAATACCACCTTTCATCTTTATAATGCTGTAGAACTTACACAGTTTTTCCCATGCATTTTATCTTTTTTTTCTTGCAGTGAAAAAAAAAATTGAGAGGAGGATAAGCATTACTCACTAACTCAGCTTTATAGAGAAAGAAGTGTAGCCCCAAATCATTAAGTGACTTGTACAATATCTACCATCTAGAAAGCAGTAAATAGAACTAGAACTCAACTTTTCTTTTCTTTTTTTTTATAAATTTATTTTTTATTTTATTTATTTGTGGCTGGGTTGGGTCTTCGTTGCTGCACACAGGCTTTCCCCAGTCGCGGCGAGAGGGGGCTACTCTTCGTTGCAGTGAGCAGGCTTCTCATTGCGGTGGCTTCTCTTGCTGTGCAGCACGGGCTTCAGTAGTTGTGGCTCACGGGCTCTAGAGCGCAGGCTCAGTAGTTGTGGCGCATGGGCTTAGTTGCTCCATGGCATGTGGGATCCTCTCGGACCTGGGCTCCAACCCGTGTCCCCTGCATTGGCAGGCAGATTCTTAACCACTGCACCACCAGGGAAGCCCTTCAAGTCTTCTTAAACAGTTCTTTTTTTCCTACTAATCTTTGCCCCATGAATAAAACAAATTCTCAGGTGTACCTCCCATGTTGCACTAACTTTTTAGGCAGAAGCTCTGGATTTAAACCTCTGATCTGTCACCTACTGTATGATGTTGGGTGGCCGTTTCCACTGGCAAGAATTTGTAACTTTGTGATGGTGCCATGGAGCTGCTGGAATCCTACATATGGGCAAAACTGTACTGGTGCATAAGAATAGGATGTGCCTCGCAGAATTTTGCTGGGACAGAGAAATATATTCTGGTTCATGGCTTTTCCTTCTCTCCCAAACCATTGCTGTGCCTTGGATCTCTCAGAATCTATAAGTATGTGGATTGAAAATAGTCATAGTATGAGAAAATCACAACCACTGAAAAGGATTGAGGAATGACTTGTGCTCTGAAGACTTGGATTTACTACTTCAGGACTTTTCCAAGTCTTGAATATAATGGAAGTTCTAACCATAAAGGTTGCATGTGACACTCAGTAACTTGTAAGTATTATCACCCAAGTCTTTGTACCATTAACTATTAGTCCCAAGAGCTTTTTCTAGGAGAGGAATCTCTCCTTTAGAATCAGGGATGAGTTCCTTAATCAACTGAAGAAGTTTTTCAAGCCACAGGACACGCTTGCATGGCTCCTTTTTCCCATCTGAGGGTGTGTCAGGGGGGCAGCATAGAAGAAATTTCACTGGGGAGGAGAAATTGGGGTACTTAAAAGAAATACCCAAGCCACCCAATTCTCCTTCTTTTTTTCTGAGTGTGTAAGAGTGACTCCTGGTACTGACTGATCCCCACCAATGGGTATTCTTTTAGAAGAGGGGTGACACAAGTTTTAGATGAATAGGTGTAACCCACCCAGGTTTGTTTGCCCAACGCACAGCAAGACAAACGCTGAGATGCTGAGGTTTGCAGCAGAGAAAGGGTTTATTCACAAGACAGCCAAGCAAGGAGATGGAAGAACAAATCTCAGATCCATCTCCCGGAAGGGGAGGGGCTTGAGATATTTACAAGATGAAGAAACAGGGTGGTCTTAGGTATGGGGAAAGGTGATGGGAGGTCAGGAAAAAGGTGAGGTAATTGGTGTTCTGTGCAGGACTATCTGAGTTACGTGTTTCTCATGGGATGCACGTTCAAAAATGGAGGCATTTTGGGGCTTCCCTGGTGGAACAGTGGTTAAGAATGCGCCTGCCAATGCAGGGGACATGGGTTCGAGCGCTGGTCCGGGAGGATCCCACATGCCGTGGGGCAACCAAGCCCATGTGCCACAACTACTGAGTCTGCGAGCCACAACTACTGAAGCCCGCATGCCTAGAGCCCGTGCTCTGCAACAAGAGAAGCCGCCACAATGAGAAGCCCACGCACTGCAACGAAGAGTAGCCCCCGCTCGCCACAACTAGAGAAAGCCTGGGCGCAGCAATGAAGACACAATGCAGCCCACCCCCCCCCAAAAAAATGGATGCATTTAGCCATACTACCCAAAAGCAATCTGCAGACTTAATGTGATTCTGATCAAATTACCCATGACATTTTTCAAAGAACTAGAACAAATAATCCTAAAATTTTTGTGGAACCATAAAAGATCCAGAACGGGCAAAGCAGTTCTGAAGAAAAAAAACAAAGCAGAACGCAGAACCCCCCCCTGACTTCAGACAATACTACAAAGTTACAGGAATCAAAACAGCATGGTATTGGCACAAAAACAGACATACGGATACAAAGAGCAGAATATAGAGCCCAGAAACAAACCCACACACCTACAGTCAACTAATCTTCAACAACGGAGGCAAGAATACACAATGGGAAAAAGACAATCTCTTCAGCAAGTGGTGCTGGGAAAGTTGGACACCTGAATGTAAATCATACTAAGTGAAGTAAGTCTGAAAGAGGAAGACAAATACAATATGATATCACTTATATGTGGAATCTAAAATATGACACAAATGACCTTATTTACAAAACAGACTCACAGACATAGAGAACAGACTTGTGGTTGCCAAGGGGGAGAAATGTGGGAGGGATGGAGTGGGAGTTTGGGGTTAGCAGATGCAAAGTATTATACAAAGGATGGATAAACAACAAGGTCCTACTGTAGAGCACAGGGAACTATATTCAATACCCTATGATAAACCATTATGGAAAAGAATGTTTTAAAAAAAGAATGTTATATGAACCTATTTATTCTCTTCTTGTTTTCTCCCCCTCTCTGATTAACCGGCACAATCTATGCAGGTTGATTTCAGGTTTGTCTTAAAGCATAATATAGGAATAGTTTCTTAAAAACAAAGATGATAGAACAATAGTAATAACAGGGTTTCATTCCCTAACTGTTTAAAAATGCAGTCACGTCCCAAAGAGCTCTTCTTTTCCTATTATTCCTTTTTTGCACTGACAGTCTCTTGGCCATTTTTCTACTTATTAGCACTTCCATCAGAAGGGAGGAAAGGGATGTGAAACTAAGATGTGTCAGTTTGAGACACAGAGTCTTATATTAGGCCCATCACCACCTCGAAATGCCTAGACAATTCCTGCTCCCCTGGGAGTGTTCAAAGCCACCGGCCCTACAAAATCCATGTCCCTACAAAACAGCAAAGCATTTCAGCATACATGTCGTATCCTTCTTATTTTTCTGTATGATGGTTGCATTGCACACTTCACCCAAATAGAGGCGATGAGAGAATTTTAACAGGTGGGTTAGATGCCAGAGTATTAGAAACCATTATTTGCTAATATAACAATTGCCTTAAGAACATTAAGAAAATGTACTGGTTTATTTCAAAGACTAAATTTGAATATTAAGTAAATTTGTGGTTATTTTTCTTTCTTTTAGCTAATACGGACTGAAAATTAGAAAAGAAACAATTCATATAAGCCAGGGTGAATTGATTCTTGCTTTGGGTAACTTGTGCTGTTTTGATAGCCATTTCATTCCCTACTGAGTTAAATTATTAAAGAATCCCACACATGCCAGAACTTACAGTCCACCTAGAATTATCACACCTTAAAACTGACATCTAATATATGGTCAACTAATATTGGACAAGAGAGCCAAGAATTCTCAATGGGGCAAAGACAGTCTCTTCTATAAATTTTTCTGAAGAAACTGGATACCCACATGAAAATAATGAAACTGGATCCCTATCTTATACCACCACTCACAAAAAAGTAACTTCACATAGGTTAAAGCTTAAATGAAAGACCTGAAACCATATAACTCCTAGAACAAAACACAGGGGAAAAACTCCTTGACATTGGTCTTGGCAATGATTTTTCTGGATATGAAACCAAAAGCAACAAAATGAAAAATAAACAAGTGGGACTAAACCAAATTATCAACAGACCCACGGAAAGGTGATGGACGTCACTCCATGCAAACATCAGGGAATGGACATCACTAAATGGACATCAGGGAAATGCAAACCAAAACCACATGAGATACCTCCTCATACCTGTTAGAATGGCCATGGTCAAAAAGACAAGCAATAGCAAACGCTGGCAGGGATGCAGAGAAAAGGGAACCCTTGTAATATTGTTGGTCAGAATGTAAACTGCTACAACCATTATGGAAAACAGTATGGAGTTTGCTCAGAAAGCTAAAAATAGAATTACCATATAATGCAGCAGTATCAGTTCTGGGTATATAGCCAAAGGAAAAGGGTATACATATACTTACATTAGCCAAGATATATATTATATATGTATATGTATACACATATATGTATATCGTATATGTATATGTAATATATACGTTTATATAGAATATATATCTTGGCTACTATAAATTTTATATATATATATATATATATATATATATATATATATATATATATATATATAAAGTTAAAAAGAAGGAGTTCTTACCTTTTGTGACAACATGGGCTGAACTTGAGGGCATTATGCTAAGTGAGATAAGTCAGACAGAGAAAGACAAATTCCGTATGACCTCACTTGTATGTGGAAATCTGAAAAAACAACAACAATAAATTCATAGAACCAGAGAGGAGAACGGTGGTTACCAGGGGCTGGGGGGGTGGAGAAAATGGGGAGATGTCGGTCAAAGGGTACAAACATTCAGTTACAAGACGAGTAAGTTCTGGGGTCTAATGTACAGCACGGTTACATATAAATCCAGTAGACATACAGTTAACAATACTGTATCATATACTTGAAAGTTGCTAAGAGAGCAGATTTTTAAAGTTCTCACCACACTTATTATCATTTCACAAGATAAACAAATCATCAGGTTGCACACCTTAAATGTACTCTACGTTATAAGTCAATTATATCTCAATAAAGCTGGAAAAAAATAAAAATAAAATAATTTAAAACAGGCATTAATGTTTTTGTCCTAAATTCTTTTCTGACCCAAATTTGAATGTGATGTCTTAGAGTAGCTAATAAATGCATAAAGCCCAACTTTAAGAATCCGTGCTGTGAAAAGAGTTGATGTAGGGATTTTTCTTTCAATCAGTTTATTTTACAAGTTTTTGTTAAATAACAAAGTAAGATGGTGATACAATTCCAAGGATCACGTAATTTCCTAAGGGCACCGCCTCAAACCCCAGTGCTAGCCCTGTTCCAGGACACCTGGTGCATGTTTATTGAAAACGATCTGGCTTGGAGACATTTTCCATTAGTGCTAATATGGGTAATCACACTTCTTCAGTAGAAAGTATTTTATACAGATATTGTGAAACAGTTGAAGGTCTCTATCATACTAGAAACCCAACCTATAAATGGTCAAATTTACAATTGAGCTTGTCAGCAAAAAAAAAAAAAAAGAAAAAAAGCTGAATAGCAGCACCAAAACATTTGACTCAAATAGATGGTTTGGATTCATGGAATGAATGATTTCTACTTCACGTTCAACAAAAAAAGCTATATTTGAAACACTCTGGTGTCCTTATAATTGTGCATATGGTTGGAAATTCCCGTCTAGGTCAAATACTGAGTAATTCAAACCTAGCAGGAGAAAGAGGAAAGAAATCAGAAGTAACGTATTAGCGCTTTACATTCAATAGGGTTCTGCTGGTGGAGAAACTTTAAAACTTAATGTTTTCCACTAAGTATCCCTGCTTCCTTCACGCTTTTGGAAAACAATACTGGGCTTAAACTCCCAAAGTATATTTAAATTCCTCTGGTGTGGTTGCTGAGAGAAATCCATGCTATTTCCTCACACTCATGTTGGGTATATACTTTGTGATATGGTCTATGCCTAGTGGGCATGAAATTTTAAATAGCAATGGTTCTGAATGCTGCAGCCAGGAGTGCTGGAACCATAAAAGTCACTTTGAGTAACAGAGTTATATTATTCCAGAAACCAGTTCATCATGATGAACAGTACTGATGCTTGAAGGAAGCTTTCTAACCACACCTTGCATTTGCCAAGCAAAATCCAAAAGACAACAACAGCCCAAAGTACATAGATGCTGCAGGAATTAGAGAGGAATTAATAAAGGGTAAAATTTTTAAAAGATACATGAGAATAGGGACTTCCCTGGCAGCACAGTGATTAAGAATCCACCTGCCAATGCAGGGGACGTAGGTTCGAGCCCTGGTCCGGGAAGATCCCACATGCTGCGGAGCCACTAAGCCCGTGCGCCACAACTACTGAGCCTGCGCTCTAGAGCCCGTGCGCCACAACTACTGAACCCGCGCACCTAGAGCCCGTGTTCCCCAACAAGAGAAGCCACCGCGATAAGAAGCCCACGTACCACAACAAAGAGTAGCTCACGCTCGCCACAACTGGAGAAAGCCCACACGCAGCAATGAAGACCCAATGCAGCCAAAAATAAATAAATAAATAATTAAAAAAAAAAAAAAGATATACGAGGATAAAAGTTAACAAAACTTCCTAGTATGGGTTCTTCCGGTAAAGAAAAAAATATGACAGATAAACTGTTTAACATGATCATCATACAAAAGGGCAGGGAGTCCAAATGTTATAATGTAGGAAATGAGCAGACAAAGTCTTAGCTATGAAGGAGATTAAGGAATCAAAATCAACTTGTTTGGTCCAGTCTGTGCAAATGCATTTGAAAACTTGAGTAGAATGGATGCTTTGCTGTACATCCATTTTTCTCCCCCAGAAGAGAGAGAGACTGGAAACTGACTAATTATATAATCCCAGAGAGACCCAATGTCACTCCCTGTTTCACCCATTCTCCCCCTCAAGGACGGCATTTCCAGATGGCTTCAGAAATTTCTTCTTGGAAAATAAGATTTACTTGCTAATATTTACCTTGGTTTAGGACACAGAAAAGGTGAAGTAGGTCCACATTTGATT
Source organism: Inia geoffrensis (assembly GCA_036417435.1). Taxonomy (NCBI): domain Eukaryota; kingdom Metazoa; phylum Chordata; class Mammalia; order Artiodactyla; family Iniidae; genus Inia; species Inia geoffrensis. Next base: position 3,477,271 of record CM070921.1, read on the forward strand.
ATGAAGCTAGCAAAGCACTGACAAAATCCAAGAAGTATCAGACAAACAACAACAAATTGATAGATAGGTTTTAAACAGCTAGCAAATAGAATCCTGCTGATGTTTAAAGAAAAATCCACTGTGATGACTTGAGGTTTATTTCAAGAACAAAGGTAAATTCTTGTGTTAATTTATTAAACATACGACTATCATCACCATATATATGTAATTGCTATAAGTGATGAGAGGCGTTGACTAAATGTCACTAAGTTTTCATTTAAAGAAAACCCCCAGCAAAATAGAAATAGCCATATTATATATAATGTTTATACTGATATATATACAATGTTAAGATAGCTCTCTTATTCATATACGTATTATGTATGGGATGAACGTTAGTTAATTGTACCTGCCACTTACTAACCTCAGTTTTCCTGTAATGTCCACATTTTGGTTTAGCAAACAGTGTGAAATGTTCATCAAAGTGAACCCAACTTTGTCAAATTTACATTTTTATGTCTCCAGCTCTACATAAGGGGCATGGAATAATGGTAAAGGCAATAATAAACGCGGATATTTCTACAATTGTGTGGACGTAAAGTACAACATCTGTACTTACACTGGAAATACAGACACCATATTTATGATGGAAGTCTTTGACACCACATTATTTTAAATATGGAAAATGTGTCCTGCTTTCCTTCAAGGCCTCCAGAAATGTGCGTGATGGAGAGTTGGTTTTCTTGTCTCCCTCTGGGATTTTTCACCAGGCATCCTCAAAAGGCAGCAAGGAGGAAATGGATTAATTAATACCATAGGGAAGTGCTCTCCCCTGCTCAGTAAACTGTGCAGTATTCTAGAAAAATGCATCTTAAGATAGTTCCCAATTAAGATGGAACTTTCTGTGACGCAAAGAAATTATAAAGCCAATGCAAGTTTGATTTATGGTACTCGGGGTTTAAGACCATTGACTCTGAGCCTCTATGAATTTACTGCTATGGGGTAAAACGACCAGAACTGAACTTGCAACAGAGAAAAAAAGAAAAAAGGAAAAAATGTACTTTACTTTTGGTAGGAGTGAAATACACGACAGAAACATGAACAGAGACATTAATGTGCAAGTGATAGATACACTTCATTACTGCCCATACTTACCTATTTTATAAAATATGATGTGTTCTCAGTGGAAAAAGTGCAGTCCTACATAAAACAATTCTAAAGACTAAATAATGCTCCTGGTTCAAATTGATCTATGTTGCCGTCTAAGAATTCCATTAGAGAAAGATTAAGGGATTTTTCCACATAAGGTAGAAAATAAGAAATTAAAGTCTAAATAATTTCAGGGGAAAAAAATCAAACCTTCATATTAAGACATGATTCTGAATGAAATATGAATGAAACACATCTGTTTAGATCTCTGCAAATGGCATAAATAGCTCAGGAAGGCAAGATAAAATCAACATTTTACTGAGAAAGGATGAGGTGCAGAACTGGAAAAACTCCTGTATGGTTTCCAAAAACTCAATTCATAGCGACTCCTTTTTCATAGTTTAGCTGAAATCATTAAAAACAAAATAGGAAGAGAGATGTCTCTCGGCAACTGCCTTTCTTCATAGCTATGCATTTAACACGAAGATTTCCGATTTAAAAGTAAAAACAGGCAAAGCCTTGTCAGTTCACATAATTGCTGATTTTTGCTTACATTTTAGAAGAAATACAGAGGAAAAAACTACAGATCCATTATTAATTGGGGTGAATTGCTTTGGACATACATATTTCACATACTGAAGGTGTCTCAAATTGACCTCATTTGGAGAGGAATAAAGAACAAAAATAAAATATATTCTTTCTCCTTTGCATTTAATTTCTTTGGTCTAACACATTTTGTTTTCACAGAAATGGACATGATAGGATTAACAAAAAGCAGTAGAGACAGCTGGTGATGCTGAGGTGGATTTTTTTTTTAAGAAAAAATTGTAAAACGCATGACGGAAAATAGAACAGAGTTCATTTTGAACCGTTGTGCCCTTACCCAGACACCTTATTATACAGGAGACGTTCCCTCTTATATCCCGGCTACCCCTTGATATGTTTGGGCATGCTGAATATACTTACACTATCTGACTTATTTAACAAGATTGTGGGGTCATAGGACATTTTGAATGCTATTTTCTGAGATCTAAGGGACCCCTGCAAAATCACGTTACTGAAATAATAGTTCCATAAAATTCTTCTGATTTTGACCAAAAATAGAATTACCATATGACCAGCAATCCCACTACTGGGCATAAACCCTGAGAAAACCATAATTCAAAAAGACACAGGTACCCCAATGTTCACTGCAGCACTATTTACAATAGCCAGGACACGGAAGCAAGCTAAATGTCCATCAGCAGAGGAATGGATAAAGATGTGGTACATATATACAACGGAATATTATTCAGCCATAAAAAAGAAGAAAGTAATGCCATTTGCAGCAACATGGATGGACCTAGATTATCATACCAAGTGAAATAAGTCAAAGACAAATACCATATGATGTCACTTACATGTGGAATTTAAAATAGGACACAAATGAAGTTATTTACAAAACAGAAACAGACTCACAGACATAGAAAACAAACTTATGGTTACCAAAGGGGAAAGTGATGGGGGATAAATTAGGAGTTTGGGATTAACATATACACACTACTATATATAAAACAGATAAACAACAAGGACCTACAGTCTAGCACAGGGAACTCTATTCAATATATTGTAACAATCTATAATGGAAAAGGATCTGACTTTATATATGTGTGTGTGTGCATGTGTGTGTATCTGAATCACTTTGCTGTACACCTGAAACTAAAACATTGTCAATCAACTATACCTGAAGAGGAAAGAAAGAAAAGGAAAGAAAGAAAGAAAGGAAGGAAGGAGGGAGGGAGGGAGGGAAGGAAGGAAGGAAGGAAGGAGGGAAGGAGGGAGGGAAGGAAGGAGGGAGAGAGGGAAGGGAGGGAGGGAAGGAAGGAAGGAAGGAAGGAAGGAAGGAAGGAAGGAAGGAAGGAGGGAGGGAAGGAAGGAGGGAGAGAGGGAAGGGAGGGAGGAAGGAAGGAGGGAAGGAAGGAAGGAGGGAGGGAGGGCGGGAGGGAGGGAAGGAAGGAAGGAAGGAAGGAAGGAAGGAAGGAAGGAGGGAGGGAAGGAAGGAGGGAGGGAAGGAAGGAGGGAGAGAGGGAAGGGAGGGAGGGAGGGAAGGAAGGAAGGAAGGAAGGAAGGAAGGAAGGAAGGAAGGAGGGAGGGAGGGAGGGAGGGAAGGAAGGAAGGAAGGAAGGAGGAAGGAAGGAAGGAAGGAAGGAAGGAAGGAAGGAAGGAAGAAAGGAAGGAAGGAAGTTGTTCCTTAAAGTGTCCAAGTAGGCACAGAATACACTGCATTGATAGCCAATTGAAGACTGTACTCAACATGTTTTTCTCTGAGTCATTCTGATCATTTTTTTCCCCAAATTTGTTGCCTTTTGCTGCCTATAAATGTGTCCTGCCTGAAGCCCCAGAACCTTACTACTCTAAATATGTTAATTTATATCAATCATTTATACATAATTCATTTATTCATGTACATAAAATTCCAATGTAGAGAATTTTATTTATCTGTCTTGTCTTCACAAATGTTGTATTTTTGTTGGTGGTCTTGTTTGATCATTTGGGCATTTTGGTGTTTCATTATGTTGGCTTCTTACGCATCGACTCCTTTGTACACAAATGAAAGGAAGTACTTTGACTTTCCACCTGTGTAATCCGCAAGATGAGGGACACTTATTACCATCAAGAGGAAGGGGGCACTTCCATCACCTCAGACTCTACAAGACAAAAGATAGGGCAGTCCTTTTCCATGTCATTCAATCCAAAATATTTACAACTTCCCCTGTGCGTCCTTATGTGACCCATGGATAATCCTGGATGGTCAATGACAGCAACAACAAAAAAAAGATGCTACATCTCATTCATATTTTCATGCACTACATCCTGAAACAATATTTTGGCCATATCACATTATATAAAACATATTCTTAAAACGTATTTCACCCATTTCAGTTTACCTTTTGAATGACGGCTCTGCAGGTAGAATATTTAAAATTATACACGTAGCTCAGGGTTTTGGCTCCCTTGACATTTTTCTTGAAATAGTCCTGGAAGAGGCCGTTTACTTTAACGCAATGATAAATAGCATAAAGATATGTCTACCATCTTGTTATTTGTTTCCAACTTGTCATACATTTTATTCTTCAGGTTGGACCTATTTTAGCCTTTCATTTTAGCTCCATTATTGGCTTTTTGTGCCTCTTTGTTTATTGATTTAGTTGTTATTTAATGGTTTACAATATTTTAACTTATTACCGGCAAATTTCAAATAACTTGTACTGCTTTATATATAATGTAAGAACCTCAAATTTTAAACATCCATATTCCCCTCTTTTTTCCGGTACGCGGGCCTCTCACTGTTGGGGCCCCTCCCATTGCGGAGCACAGGCTCCGGACGCGCAGGTTCAGCGGCTATCATGGCTCACGGGCCCAGCCGCTCCGCGGCATGTGGGATCTTCCCGGACCGGGGCACGAACCTGCGTCCCCTGCATCGGCAGGTGGACTCTCAACCCCGGCGCCACCAGGGAGGCCCTTCCCTCTTTTTATTTGTACTATTTTTGTCTCACATTTTCCTTGCACATGTATTATATAACAAAATATTTTGCTTTACATGATAAACTATCATTTCATGAGTTAAAAGAGATAAAATTATTCTATATTTACCTGTATAATTACCATTTCTAACTGTCTTCATTCCTTGTGTAGATACGTTTCTATCTGGTTTTACTTCCCTTCAAGATAAACTACAAGAAATCCTAATGAAGGTGCATTGTCTGCTGAGCTCTGAATTTTCTCAGCTTTTATTCATCTAAAAAATATTTTCCTTTTTCCTTTAGTTTTGAAGTCTAATTTACAGATCTATTCCTATTTTCTATTTCTTCTTTCATCAATTTTGGTAGTTTGTGTTTTCTAGGAATTTGCCCATTTCATCTGTGTTACGTAACATTTGGCATATAATTGTTCATAGCATTATCTTATAATCCATTTCATTTAGGTAAGTTTTCCTGTCTGATTTTAGTAATTTGGCTCCTGTTTTTTCTTGGTCTGTCTAGGTAAAGATCTGTCAATTTTGTTGATCTTCTCAAAGAAACCACTCTTGGGTTCATTAATTCTCTGTATTGATTTTTGATCCTCTCTGTCGTTTTTCTTTATGATTTCCTCATGAAGGCTATTTTTACTAAATATTTAATTCTAGATAGATAGGCGTATTTTTCCTTTGAAGACATGGTTTCATTCCTAAGGTCGTAAGTAAGAAAGGTTTGAGATTTCATACACCATGTTGGAGAATTGCAAAGCTCTGAAAGAATATTGCTAACGAAGACATAGTGCTTAAACTCAACAATTACATACGCCGAAAGAAATCGTTTTCTGAAGTTTATCCTAAGGTGCAATTCCTTGGCAACAACATCCCGGGGTATCCCACCACGAGGCACGGATAGCAGGTGACACCCAGAAGAGGCTCAGTAGATCTTAGACAATTAGGAGAAAGTCATGATTGATAGGGCAAAGTACCATCTGCTTCCTTAGCTGCAAGTGAGTTACAGAATTTTAGCGATTCCTGAACAGTTAGTGGTAAATAGGATTTTTTTAATCAGAAACTTAATTTCGAGTCTATCCCTTAGATATTATAAAGCTCTATTTCAAATGGGCTGGTCAATAAAATCTATGGTGCTCTTTAAACATCTTTATTGTTATCATTTACAAAGGTTGAAATTCATCCGTTTTGTTTGTTTGTTTGTTTGTTTTGCGGTACGCAGGCCTCTCACTGGTGTGGCCTCTCCCACAGGCTCCAGACGCGCAGGCTCAGCGGCCATGGCTCACGGGCCCAGCCGCTCCGCGGCATGTGGGATCTTCCCGGATCGGGGCACGAACCCGTGTGCCCTGCATCGGCAGGCGGACTCTCAACCACTGCACCACCAGGGGAGCCCCATACATTTTAAGTGTATGTTTCAATGACTTTTAGCACACATAGGAACTGTGATAATTTAACTATTTAAAAGGAATCCTTTATATAGCCATTATAAAGTTCTTTCCAAAAAAACTTCCCCAGATTTTTTCATCAGTAGGTCTCTATATAGGGCAGGCTTCCTAAAATGTTGCACACATGTTGATATACAACATGGAAAAGACAATTGCGTAGTCTTAGTATAAGGATAAGGATTAGTATAACAATTGGATATATTTTCTTACAGGAGCAAACGAAAACGTAAAATGAATACAGTATAAAATAACCCGTGCTGGCAGACATTTGTGGAATGCTTCTGTTAGGGGAGCACGGTCTCACGAGCTCAGAGGAGTGGTTCTGTAATTACCCCCTCTGTGAAGGAGAGGACAGAGAAAGAGGAGACGTAGAGAAAGATATTAGGAGAGGAAAAAGGACAAAGGACAAAGGAGAGGAGGAAAGCGTGGCCTGAATGAGGGTCCTGAGGCCCTCAGGGTGACAAAGGCAGACTTACCAAATGCCGATGCCGAAACAAGAGGTTCTGGTGGTCGCCTGTCACCCATGGACCAGGAAGCTCCCTTTGGTGGTCCCGAAGGTACCTGGATCCTCTCCTGGGGAAAAGACCCCATGGGCATCCTATCTGGGGTGCCACAAAGTTTGCTACTGACCTGGGTCTTCAGTCCCTTAAATCCATAAAAACTGATGAGGTCACATAAGCATTTCAGGCAAGGCTTTACTGGGACTCGTGCTGCAGCAGGAAGGAGTGAAAACAAGTAACAGGTGCTCTTGTACGCTCCCCGAGGTCGGTGGGCTGGTTCCTTAAATGGGGTGAGGGTGAGGACGGATTGGTGGGTCGGGCCAGAGCAGTGGCTCAGGTGGACTGCCCACCCTGTGGGTGGTGCTGTGTGCAGGGCTCACGCACAGGACCCTGCTTTTGCTCCTGGCCCCTGAGAAGATGCAGTTGGTTTGTAGCCCTTCTGTATCTTATTATTCCTGATTTGCCCCAGCTGTGCATGCAAGCAGTTATCTTTAGTCCCTCTTAGTTTCTTTGTATCTATTGCTTGCAGAGACGTTTGTCCAGGTGCAAGCACTGCAGCAAAGGCTCCCAGGGCCCAGTCCTGTCTCACTTTGCGCTCATTTCCCCCATTTAATCCTCAAAGCAATACTATGATGTAGGGATCCTACCTGCCCTCTCTACACCCCAGAAATAAAAGCTCTGGAAAGTCAGCTTCAGTGATTAATAAACTCCTACCTAAAAAAGCTTAACACAATGAGGTTCCTTGCTAATTCCAGGTTCATATAATTACACATTTGTGTAATGAGGACAAAAAAAGAGCTATTTTCAAGTTGCTATGCTTCCATATTCAGAATGCTGAATCATTAGCATTTTAAGATACATAATGAACATAATGTGTGCATCAGTGTTTCAGAACATAATGTTACATTCTCTGAAAACTTAGTTTTCAGAGAACGTAACATACAGGGATCACAATGCAACAAACTTTTATGAATTAAACACTGTGTCTCATGTGTGTGATTTCTGCTTTCAAAATGTGTAATGCGTAGGGTTTGAACTTTTGCAAAAAAGAACGTAATGATAGCTATCTATTGAATTAAAGTATGCCGCCTGTCTTATGGCAGGCATGCGAGATGCCTCAGAAATACCCAAATAGAATAAACTAAGACGAAGGAATGAAAAGAGCAATACAGAGTATATATTGCTGTTCTCCTTTGATTGACATTAGGAAAAGTTGGTAACAGTGAATACTGTGTTTCACAGATACATGAAGGTATCATGCACTCCCCAAAGTATGCACTTCACAGAGGCCATGATTGCAAAAGTCTTTGGGGATATAGGTGGGAGAGGCACCCCATAGTGTAGCCAAAGGATTTAGCCAAATACCCTCAAAGTATTGTAATCCCCCTTCACTGCAAAGTGGAGCTGTTGATGGTACCTCTCAGATTGGGTGTCAATTGTTCTACTAAAGAAAACTGTAATAATGACTTTGGATTCCTGGGTAACTAAGAGTAGAAAGAAAAGGGGAGACAGTGGGCAGATCCTAATCACATTTTCATGAGCCTAAGGTCGATACTCATTGTTGGGTCGAACAGAAAGCTACCCATTCTGAACGTGGTGCTGGCATCGTTTACTAGGAAAACCTGGGTATGAAGCTGTGCCCTAGTATGCGACGGCCAAATACAAAGGACAAGGTACAATGAAAGCTCAGTTATCCCTGAATGCCCACCTCTCAGCCACCCCTTGCTCTACAAGTATGGAGCACATTGCTTTGGAGCTGCAACTCTAGAAACATCTGCTGTGGTTTGGGGACACATTGGGAAACCAAGTTGCATACTTGGTTAAATGTACTGAACCTCAGATGTCTCACTGGTTTAAGCAGGAGAAACTGGTTTCGATTTCTAAACTATGATATGGGTCATAGGTGCAACTTTCAATTTTTTGTGGATTTCTGCTCAGAAATTATGTAAACTCTGGAGGTCATTTCCTAGAGTTCAGATTCACTGCTTTGCTTGGGTCAAAACGGCGATCCTATATTCTGTAAATACACAAGAGTCTCTTAGTTATAATGTTCACGAGTATCTTTGTTTCCTCTTGTCCCTAAGAAGACATATATCTAGAACAGTTCCAACGTTCATTGTTTGCGCATGCCCCTTAAAAGAGTTTATTGCTAACACACTATATCAGAGTTCATTTTCATGGTTAATCTTAATACTTATCAACACATTATATGGATTTGTTAGTACTGAAGACCTGATTGTATGATAAAATTAAAACTCAGTGACAGGACTTTAAGATGATCTTTTCTAAAACTGCATGATTAAAACATCTCACTTTAATAAATGCAGGATTTTCATAACCACATTTGTAATAGGTACACATGTGGATATCAAACATTCAAACATAACTGAAGGATATTTTGAGCACAGGAAGGAACATTTTGGCTGATAATTTTTAAGATCTTTTTTTTTTCTGCGAAGGATTTAAAAACACCTAGTTCTAACCACACTTCTACGTTTAAGATGCTAAAAAGCACAAGGCGACCTTCAAAGAAGCTATTTGTAGTCGCATCCGAAGTATAGCAGAGAGGACAAAATTAAAATGTGAGATGTGAAAATATTGAGTAATTTGTCTCCCATGGTCCATCACTCTGAGGCATCAGGCTTCCTCATCACAGTTCTAAATTAGTGTCTTTATGTAACCAAGTCTGCATAGGAGGAAGGAGTAATTTAGTAACATACAAGAAATTCATCACTTCTCTCAGGTAGCTTAGATCCAGTTATTAATTACCCCTCCTTCAGGGCATCCATTAGCATCAGGGAAGTGTGGAAGAGGTAACACAGAGAAAAACAGTGAAAAATCTCTACCTGATAGACCCCACATCAAGGTGTTTATCTAGGAAGGTCAGATACAGGTTCTTGGACAAAGCAGACGGAAATAAACCTTGGCTCTAATTGCTTCAGCCTCATGAGCTACATCCAGCCAGGACAAAAGACACAAGACAGACTGCCCTAATGTCAACTCTAATGTAAATTCAGCTGAGTTCAGTAAGCCCTCATGGGGCATCCAGCCACAGTCAGGCAGAGTATATCTCACACTCTATCGTACGTATGAATCCCAGGGTATCTCCAAACCGAACAGATGATGATTCACAGATCTCGGATGGTGGGGCATAAGAACTCCATAAATTCATACCCAGTGCCACATTCTACCCAGGACACAAAATACCCCATTTATCTTTTGGGAAAAAGAGAGGAAAAAAAAAAAAAAACATGCACGTGGGACTTCCCTGGTGGTGCAGCAGTTAAGACTTTGCGTTCCCAATATAGGGGGCCTGGGTTCAACCCCTGGTCGGGGAACTAGATCCCACATGCCGCAACTAAAAGATCCCGCACGCAGCAACGAAGATCCCGCCTGCCACAACTAAGAGCCGGTACAGCCAAATAAATAAATAAATATTTTTAAAAAGCATGCACGTGTATTTACTGGGTCATCCTAGATGAGCTGTTTCCGTTCCTCAAATTAAGTGCCTCTGTTTGATACTTTCTCTTAGATTTTTTTTAAATTAATTTATTTGATGGTGTGGGGTTTTTTAGTTGCAGCAGGTGGGCTCCTCAGTTGAGGCATGCGAATGCTTACTTGTGGCATGCATGTGGGTTCTAGTTCCCTGACCAGGGATCAAACCAAGGCTCCCTGCACTGGGAGCGCGGAGTCCCACCCACTATGCCACCAGGGAAGCCCCTCTCTTAGATTTTTGTGTGTGTGTGTTATGCACTTGTGTCTGCATGGTGACATTCGAAGTTGTGTGCGACTTTGGGGTTGTTTACCGTTATATTTAATACATATCTGAGCAGCTATTTTCCATTCACGTTATCCTATGTATTGACAGAGATTGGGTTTGTTATATGCATGGCTGGATGTGACCACTCCTCAACATGGGATGTTTCCCAGATTGGCGTTTCTCACTAAAATGGTCCTACAAACCTAAACTGGATCTTAATCCAAACAAACCAAGTATACAAAAGTCATTTTGGGAGAAGATCAGGGAAGTCTGGCTATGAACAAGTGTTAGATGACTTTCAGAAACTATTTAGTGCTGGATTAGTTTCCTAGAGAAGGCTGTATTAATTCGCACACTCTGGGTGCCTTAAAAGGACAAAAATATATCCTCTCACAGTCTGGAGGCCAGAGGTCTGAAGTTAAGGTGTCAGCAGGATTGGCTCCCTCTAGGGACGTTGAAGGACGATGGGCCCCATGCCTCTCTCCTAGCTTCTGGTGGTTGCTGGCAATTCTGGGTCGCCTTGTCTCGTGGCTTCATCACTCCAATCTCTGCTTCTGTCTTCACACTTTCTGCTCTGTGTGTCTTTTTTTCTCCTCTTTTTCTGTCTCTTAAAAGGACACTTGTCATTGGGTTTAGGACCCACTTGTCAATCCAGGAACATCTCATCTCGAGATACTTAACTTCATCACTTCTGCAAAGACCCTTTTCCCAAATAAGGTCACATTCATGACGTAAGTTCCAGGTGGACACTATGGAAACAAGTCTAGATGTGATAGCGGCATCGTGTTTATTTATAACCTTCATATCTGTCAAAGCTGAGTGTTAAAGGGATGACAGGTAAGAGTGTGCTCTCTGGAACTGGGTATAACAGACTTTCTTATTTTTTGGCCGTGCCGTGACACATGTGGGACCCCAGTTCCCTGACCAGGGATCGAACCCATGCCCCTTGCAGTGGAAGTGTGGAGTCTCAACCACTGGACCTCCAGGGAAGTCCCCAAAACAGACTTTTAACAAAGACAAACCCATAAAGCAGAAACAGGGGAATGAATAACAAAGGTTGGCAAATGTTTATATTGGGACATCCATGGTAAATATTAATATGGGACATCCATGATAAGTCTGCAGGAATTCACTCTCTTCTTGGGCATGTGTTTGAGAGTTTCCATAATAAAAATAAGTTAGTATAAAAGTATTAAAGAGTAAGTCAGTTTTCCTGGATGTCTCCTATGTATACATGTTACTAAACTTTGTTAGATTGTCTCCTGTTCAAAAAGAGCTTTAAAGAAAAGAATGGCATTAACTGTTTTCAGGACCACCATGTCAAGATAAACCAAGGTAGGTAGAATGATTTGCTTTTCTTCCTATGTGACAATATAATATTAAACACACACACACCACACACACACACACACACTCCAGTGGCATAATGAGGAGAGACCACTTAAGGGGAATGGGATGTCCCTTGGGGATGATGAAAATGCTTTGGAAGTAGCTAGTGGTAATAGTTGCAAGACATTATGAATGTACCAATGCCACTGAATTGTATACTCTAAAATAGTTAATAGTTTGCTTTTATGTTACCTGAATTTTACTGCACTAAAAAAGAAAACATCCGCCTCTATTTTAACAGTTAAAACACAGTAGCCTATACCATTTCCCCTACTAGCCCACCCCAAACCTGTTTCCATTTATTCCATGTCTATTGCTTTTAGGGGTAGAATGCAAGAGCATCTTAAAATTTTTAGATTTACATACACTCAATGAGCTGCATTAAAAGACTGTAATCAATATTTCATTTAAACGGCAACCAATGCAGTTCTTTTCCATCTCTGCCTAGTGACCTGCCACTGGCATTGCCAAGTTCTGAGCGCACCTGCAAGTTTTTATGAGGCAAACGATGTATTGGAAGTGATTAGAGAAAACGTTCTTAAAAATCAGCTGTTCTCTCTACTTCAGGGCGTAAGGATGTCATAAAAATAAGCACATTTCTGCCTACCTCAGTGACTAGTGGGTACAAACAGAAGCCTAAGAGAACAATAATAAGCTAAATCCCATTTGGTTTTGCCTCCACCAGTTAAAGTTGGGCTGTTGGCAGATGGACAGAAACATGAAGACTGGTGATGGAGAAAAAGCAGGTATCATCGCCAATCAGGTCTGCTTACCATGGTCAGAGAAGCAGACTGAAGCCTGTGTTACTTGTTTCTCCCTTTATACTCTCTTTTATTGTTTTTATTCCAAACAAACAACTTTTTATTGGAGTATAGTTGACTTACAATGTTGTGTTAGTTTCAGGTGGACAGCAAAGTGACTTAGTTATGTGTATATATTTGCAGCAACATGGATGGACCTAGAGGTGATCATACTATGCGAAGTAAGACAAGGACAGACATCATATGATATCACTTACATGTGGAATCTAAAAAAATGATACAAATGAAGTTATTTACACACTCTTTTATCTTTGATATCAAGGACAGGGTGATGGCTGACCTTTAAGGTTATGGGTAGACTGTGAACAGATTGGTATCCACCCCCAATGATTTGGAGGTTGATGGAATGTTGAGGTCAGGATATTGTCCCCGATAAAGGATGTGCATGCATGTTGAGGGGCATGGAGGGTGAATGATGCTGGGAATCTTCTATTCACACAGGCAGATATGCTTGTCACCCTCACCCTGCTGCCTGTCCAGAGAGGTTGAGCGGTATGGATTCCATCAGTAGGGTCCCTGACTGTATGGTCTTGCTTGGGATTGGCCAATGGGGAGCTCTGCCAAGGAGATCAGAGAGTGGGGTAAAGGGAACAGGACTTGCGGGTATTTATTCTCCTGGCTTTCTCCCTATGGTGCTTCTTAGGATGGAAGGGTCTCTCAATCAAAGGCAATTCTTATCATGATCCTTTCTCCATGGGACCATCTCCTTTAGGTTCTGATAACCTCCTTCCCCTTCTCCCAGTGGGCTTCTGAGCAGTAAAGATCTCCAGTATTATGATTACTTGCTGCTTCCTTGCAGTTCCCGTGTAACACAGCCACTCTTTTGTACGGAGTCCTGGTGCATTGTAACTGGTATAATGGACCCCCAAAGATGTCACTTTCTAACCCCAGAACCTGTGAATATGTTATGTTCCATTGCAAATATAAACTTTGATGATGTGACCAAAATTCTGGATCTTAAAGTACGGGAATTTTAATTACAAAGGCCCTTATAAGAGAGAGGCAGGACGATAAGAGTCAAAGAGAAAATGTGAAGATGGAAAAAGAGGTGACGGAATTCCTGGCTTTGAAGATGGACATGAATGGCCACATACCAGGTGTGCAGCCCCCTCCAAAAGCTGGGAGACGAAAGGAAGTGGATTCTCTGTCAGAGCCTCCAGATGGAATGCAGCCCTGCCTGAAACTTGATATTAGCTCAGAAAATTCCATTTCTGATTTCTGACCTCCAGAATGACCACTTCTGACTGTAAGATAATACATTTGTGTTATTTCAAGCCATCAAGATTGTGGTCATTTGTTATAGGGAATGAATACACTGTGTAAATCTCTCTTTTTTAAGTTAATTAATTAATTAATTTACCTATTTATTTTTGGCTGCATTGGGTCTTCGTTGCTGTGCGTGGGCTTTCTCTAGTTGTGGCGAGTGGGGGCTACTCTGTTGCGGTGCACGGGCTTCTCATCGTGGTGGCTTCTCTTGGTGCGGAGCAGGGGCTCTAGGCATGCGGGCTTCAGCAGGTGTGGCGTGTGGGCTCAGTAGTTGTGGCTCGCAGGCTCTAGAGCGCAGTCTCAGTAGTTGTGGCACATGGGCTTAGCTGCTCCACGTCACGTGGGATCTTCCCAGACCAGGGATCAAACTCGTGTCCCTACATTGTCAGGCGGATTCTTAACCATTGTGCCACCAGGGAAGTCCCCGTAAATATCTCTTTTAAATTATCCTAATTTGAGCGTCCTCTGTTCTGAACTGGGACCCTGAACTGACTAGTAACTCACTGATGAAACCAGATAACATGGAAAGACAGGAATTTATTTTTTTTCCACTACTAGGAGCCCACCATAGGCAGTGTCTGTAAATCACACCCATCACCTCATGTAATGTTTGCTCTTTGCCCCCAAATTCGTCATCCTGTGAGAGGATGGGTGCCTTTGTGGCACCCATTGTGTCATGACACGGTCATCGTCACGTGCTGAGCTGTTACCAAGGAGATGCTGAGATGGAGGTTGAGTAAAAGGTATTTGGGGGTCAAGGCAGAGGAAGAAGGACTCAGAAGGAGTCCTCCCAAGGGAGCTTGGGAGATGGTTTAACAAGGTGTCAGCCAATCCGGGTGAGCTCTGGGGTCTCTGAGACCTTGTGGAGAGGACTTGGGGAGGGGGGCTGGGATGATGAGACTCTTACGCCCCTGACATGGAAGGAGCATAGCTTTCTGAGGTTACTCTCTGCAGAGGAGTCAACCATGAGGTTGCTGACGCTGCAGAGTGTTGATAGCTCTGAAACCACAGCACTTCCCTAAAAAGGGCGTCTAAACGTTACCCATACCTGCTTAAAAAAGAAAGGGCTCCTCCATAGTAAAAGGGAAATCCTAGCATAACAATGGTGATCGTCAAGATGACTAATGCTCATATATAGCTCTTACAATGTGTTAAAGCAGAGGTGGGTAGGATCGTTATCCTTAATTTTTACAGATGAGGAAACTGAGGCTCACAGACATCGAATCATGTGTCCAAGGTCACAGAGCGAGTGACGAACTCAGGAAGGCTGACTCGAGACCCAATGGGCTTGACCACTACGCTATCCTGTCTCCGGGACGGAGTTCCCTTTCCTCTGCTGACACACCCAAGGGGGGGGTGTCTTCATTTCATCCCATTGGTTTTATCTCTTCCAAATATGGTTCCAAACAAGAGCAGTCAAGATCATTATCTCGGGAGTCTGTCCTTGTCCCTCTCTTCTCTTTCCTTCCCTCTAAATTCTCTCCTGGGATCATGACACTCATTCTTACGACTTGAAAGGGACCGATATCATGATGAGGCTCCCAAAATGTGTCTCTAAGCACATCAACTCTCCAAGGTACCAAACATATACAGCTCCTGTTCCTTCAGGGGCTGCCGACACCTAGAAATGTCGATGTCTGAAAATGAAATTTCTACTACAAGCTCCTCGAAGTTGGTCCTTGTGAACTGCCTTATCCCTGGTGAATGGCCCCGCTGTCCACAAAGCTGCTCAGTATCACTATGGGTCATCACTGATTCTTCCTTCTCCATCTTCCTACATTCAGATGACCATCGTTCCTCATGGAACCAACCTTTTGTTCCCCTATATTTTGAATCTCATGGCTCGTTTCCATCCCTGCTGCTTTCAGGCAGGTTCTCATTACTCCACCCTGCACCCCTGGATGGTCTTCTTAAATGTATCCCTCTGTCCAGTTTTTATCCCATCAGTTCTTCTCCACAGCAGCCACACAAACTCAAGAGGCAACTCTGATCATGGTACCCACATGATGGCAAGTATCTCAGGGTCCCACCCCCAAAAAATCTTCAGCAAGATGCTCTTTCAAGATTTGTCCCTTCCCTTCCTTTTAATCTCGTTTTCCTGCCAATTCTGCCGAGTCTCTGCTGTACCACCTCTCAAACTGCGACTGTACTAAATTATTTGCATATCTTAGAGTGGGACATGTTGTATCTTGCCTTATACCCATGCTATTATTGTACATACAAAACACATGGGGGCCTTGAAAAAAATGCAGATTCTGACTCAAGAGGTCTGGCATAGAGTTGGGGCATCTGATTTCTAATGATCTCCTGAGGGATGCTGATGCTTGGTGTAGTGAGCTGAACGGTGTCCCCCCAGAAGATGTGTTGAAGTCCTAACCTCTGTGAACATGACCTTATTTGGAAATAGGGTCTTTGCACATGTAATCAAGTTAAGAAGAGGTTATACTGGGTCACAATGGGCCTTATATCCAATGACTAGTGTCCTTCTAAGGAGGAGAGATTTGGACACAGAAACACTGAGGGAAGAAGGCCAGGTGAAGATGGAGGTGGAGATCAGGGTGATGTGTCTCTAAGCCAAGGAATGCCAAAGATGCTGGAAATCACTACACAATGGAAGAGGCAAGTAAGGAGTCCTCCTTGGAGTCTTTGGAGGAGCTGTGCACTACCAACATTTGGATTTCAGACTTCTGGACTCCAGAATGGCAAGAGAATACATTTCTGTTATTTTAAGGTCCCCAGTTTGTGATCATTTGTTACAGCCGCCTAGGGGGCTTATGCACTGCTGGTCCTCTGGCCGTACTGTGAGTATCAAGAATCTGTACCTTGTTATGAAGAAGACAGGCTAAGGTTTTCCTTTAAACCCTCCACATCTGTGCCCTGGTTCCCGGGACACGCCTGAGTGTTGTTTCCAGGAAAGACACACACTCTAGGAAATGTTTCCAGACACGCTCCTGATGGCTTTCAGGAAAGCTTAGCCACTGTCCGATTACTTCTGAGTATTTCCTATATGCAAGACTCTTGAAGTCAATGTCCTAGACTTTCCCATCTTTTCGTGCACTGTCCTTAGCACAGGGCTTGACACACCATAGGCTCCCGAAGCCTTTCTGAATAAATTTATGTGTCTAGAAGCTCAAAAAGAGGCACAGTTGATTTCTACAACCAAGGAACAGTAAACCCTTTTCTCTCTTATGCACTGAAATGGTTAAAGAATCAGGGGGAGAAAAAGTACTATGAAATTTATGAAATCATTAGATGTCAGAGTATTTTGAATAGCGCTCCAGTTATGGGACTTTAAATCTCATTCTAACCCTCTTGTTCCTGCAGTAGTGTTAAAATCGTCCTTTGAGGTTGAGCGACATGGCTTTGTTATTTCTAAAATTCATCAAGCAGTTAGGAACGTATTTATAAATGCAGATTGCATCACAGGATATTTACTGCATACAATAAGTAAGATGTCATCCACTTTCCATGCCTGGAGAGCTGAATGATCATTTATGAAAGCAATCGCCCTTTGAATATTGCTTCTAATAATCCCACCATCAATCATATATTTTTTTTCTTACTTCATCCGTACACCACGTTAAATGCAAATACAGATCACCTTCCCAATATCTATGAAAGTTAAATCCCAACACGAATGAAAATTTACAGCCCCAGCTTATATAGAGCAATATTCCTGATAGTTAAAGCATTCCAACACAGTTAAATAAAGTTAAGTGAGAAGTCTAACTGGCTGTTTTAGTTCAGCCTTGCAGTCCTTATGGCTCTTATTCACTGTGTGAAGTGAGAGTCACCAGGTGCCTGCCTTGGCTGTTTATGTATTTTGAGCTCAGAACTGGGAATGGCGGACAAAACTCTAATTCAGAAAGACACATGCGCCCCTATGTTCATAGCAACAGTATTTACAATAGCCAGCACATGGAAAGAATGTAAGTGTCCATCGACAGATGAATGGGTAAAGAAGATGTGGTACATATGTACAATGGAATATTACTCAGCCATAAAAAAGAATGTAATATTGCCATTTGCAGCAACATGGATGGACCTAGAGATGATCATACTAAGTGAAGTAAGTCAGACAAAGACAAATATCATATGATACCTCTTATATGTGGAATCTAAAATATGACACAAATGAACTTATCTACAAAACAGAAACAGACTCACAGACAGAGAGAACAGGCTTGTGGTTGCCCAGGGGGAGGGGAGGGGAGTGGAGGAGAGATGGATTGGTAGTTTGGGGTTAGCAGATGCAAGCTACTATATATAGAATGGATAAACAACAAGGTCCTATTGTAGAGCCCAGGGAACTCTACTCAATATCCTGTGATAAAACATCATGGAAAAGAATCTGAAAAAGAATAGATATATGTATGTATAATAACTGAATCACTTTGCTGTCCAGCAGAAATTAACACAACATTGTAAATCAATTATACTTCAGTAAAATAAATTACACAAAAAAAGAACTGAGAATGGACCTGTGGGGGCGGGGGGATAACAACCCTCCAAAATGTGCACATCCTAATCCGTGGAACCTGGGAATGCGTTACCTTACTGGGCAGAAGGGATTCTGCAGATGCGATGAAGGACCTTGAGAAGCTGAGATGCTGCTGGATTATCCAGGTGGGTCCAATGTCATCACAAGGGTCTTTCTAAGAGGGAAGTTGAAGGGTCAGAATCACAGAAGGACCTGCAAAGACAGAAGCCGAGGGCAGAGTGATGTGCTCTGAAGTTGAAAGCGGGGTCGGGGGCCACGGATTACAGGCACCTCTAGAATTACAGGCACCTCTAGAAGCCGCCCAAGGTAAGAATATGGATTCTCCCCTAAAGCCTCCAGGAGGGATGCAGTTCTGTGGACACCTATATTTTAGCTTAGGGAGACCCCATTTTGCTTTGCTTTGTATTTTTGAAAGATTTTTAGTTTTTTGGATGCGGACTATTTTTAAAGTCTTTATTGGATTTGTTACACTATTGCTTTTGTTTTATGTTGTGGTTATTTTTGGCTGTGAGGCATATGGGATCCTAGCTCCCTGGCCAGGGATCGAACCCACACCCCCTGCATTGGGAGGCAAAGTCTTAACCACTGGACCACCAGGGAAGTGCCCAGGGGGATCCCATTTTGGACTTCTGACCTCCACGACAGCATGATAAATTAGTGTTGTTTCAAGTTGCGACATTTGTAGCGATTTCTTACAGCAGCCCTAGGAAATTCACGCAGACAAAACCCCAGATGCCTTCATTTTGGTGGTTTTAATCTCCAGTGCAGATGTCAAGGATGACTCGGATGGCATGCATCACTCCTCGGATGATACGAGAACATGCAAGAAAACAGTGAAATCTAACTGTCCCTTTAGTCTTGCAGTCATGTCTCTCTACATGGACTGAAAACCCCATCATCGGTGGGTAGGACAATGTGGAATCCAATTACTGTGTAAGGAAAAAGAAACACAGAGCATGAGAGAAAGGAAAGACCATTGCACGGTTCTGTCCAGATCTGAAGAGTCTCATGCAAGGAGAGATTCCCCTCTACCCTGTTGCCCATCATCCACTGACAAGCATCCTCCCATGCTGGAGAGACTGAGGTTGATTTGTGTCTTTCTCCTCAGTCAGGTGTTTGCAAAAGGCAGCATGAAGGTTGATAACCCTTCATTTAAACCCAAGCAGCATAATCACAGCTTGATGACCGGAGCCCCAACTAATCCTTTCCCTAATGCTTCTGTGCACCCCAAGGCAGTTCAGCCCCTTGGCCACCTGCTTGGTTGTAATTATAGCTTTGATGAAGATAAAGCATGTTTGGTTCTTTCTATTGAACAAGATATCATTATCCAGCCATAAAAGTATCACTCTCCCCAGAGCCAAAGGTGAGTGTACCTTGGGAGTGACGGATCTCTACTCCGCTCACTGTAGATGCTCACTCGGCAAATATTCAATATCTATGAACCTTCTCGCTGACAATGGATGGTTTCTAATTGCAGGCGGATTGTCTTTTGAGAATAAGGTGCAAGGTAGAAAAAGCACACAGGTTGATTTTCTGCACTCCAAAATAACATACAGCAGGGGAAGGGGTTATTCAGAAATTATCTAGCTCCACAAAATATGTACTTTTTCAATTACCGATGATAAATTCTTATAGTTACAATGTCATCTCACAGCTCCTTTCACAACTGTCTGTGGGAAGGAAGCATTGCACTCAAGTTAAATAGCCTAACAATAAATCATCGTTTTAAATGATATGACCAAATATGACCACTATGTTCAGTAAGCAACATCTTTTTCTTTTCCTTAAAATGGTAAACTGTATAAAAATAATGCGATTCTAAAAATATGAAGACTGTACAATAAAGCACACTTATAAAATAATGTATCTTTTCAGTGATTTTTATTTTTTCTTTCTTTTTTTTTTTTTTTTTTTGCAGTATGCAGGCTTCTCACTGTTGTTGCCTCTCCCATTGCGGAGCACAGGCTCCGGACGCGCAGGCTCAGCGGCCATGGCTCACGGGCCCAGCCGCTCGGCGGCATGTGGGATCTTCCCAGACCGGGGCATGAACCCGTGTACCCTGCATCGGCAGGCGGACTCTCAGCCACTGTGCCACTAGGGAAGCCCGTGATTTTTCTTTTTTAAAGGAGGGGACTGGGAAGAGGAAATCGGATTTTTGTTATGGAATTGGTGTGAGGTCACTGCATGACCCTGGCCACGTCAACAACTAGAGAAAAGATTCTCAGCTCTAAAATTCTAATATTCTCATTTGCAAAACAATGGCTTTGAAATTAAAATTGAAAAGTCCTGCTGTTTATGCAGAACTCAATGGACCCACACACTGGACTGAAAAATATATATATTGTGTGAATACATTATACATACATATACATATTTATAATGCCATTTTATATATAATACTCATGTATTTATTTACATATTTTCTGCACTCCAAAATAACATACAGCAGGGGGAGGGATTTTACATATTTTCATATGTAAAATATTCAATCTATGCATGCCTATTTATATAATATAATAGCTTATTAATATGTTAAAATTACATTCATTTTATATAGAGCCACATACAGTATAACTTTATATTGCATATAGATATATACATATATATTCTTTAATTTCATTTGATCCTAATATTCATACAAGGTGTTGTCATACTGTCTTCCCATTTTGTAGATAAGGAACCTGAGGCCCAGAGAGTTGGTTGAACTTTCCATTGAGATGGAACTGAAAAGGCCAGAACTGGAATATAAATACGAGATAGCTGGGCTTCCCTGGTGGCGCAGTGGTTGAGAGTCCGCCTGCCGATGCAGGAGACATGGGTTCGTGCCCCGGTCCGGGAGGATCCCACGTGCCGCGGAGCGGCTGGGCCCGTGAGCCATGGCCGCTGAGACTGCGAGTCCGGAGCCTGTGCTCCGCAACGGGAGAGGCCACGACAGTGAGAGGCCCGCGTACCGCAAGAAAAAACAAACAAACAAACAACGAGATGGTACCAGAGCAGCATCCTCTTTGATCAACCTGTCTCACTCATGTACAGGTGTCTTAGTCTCACTCCAGACCTACAGAGTCAGACTCCTGGTCAGGGCTGGGATCTATAATTTTAACGCATTTTACAAGTAATTCCTAAGTATCCCACAAATCTGAGAATCGCTGCTTTCCCAGTTCAATTGGTTTCAAAGCCATTTTATGTTCTAAGATAAATGTTCTTAGATGTTCAGTGACAATTTTGCAATGATATTTGCAGATCTTTTGGCTAATTATACACTATATTTTTCATAGAGAGATTTACAAAATGTGACTGTTAATCCTCTTAAAATCTCCACAGGGAAGATAAATGATGAGAGCTGTATCACAGATTTGCCTTAATATATTTTTAAGGAAAGATAAAAACAGGAAAAGACATTGAAACTCTCTATCAATTTGTATACAGGGAAGAACTTATTCTTAAGCTGATGCAAAATTACTTGTTATTATATAGGTCCAACATTTGCAGCAACATGGATGGAACTGGAGATTATCATACTAAGTGAAGTAAGCCAGCCAGAGAAAGACAAATACCATATGATATCACTTATATGTGGGATCTAAAACATGATACAAATGAATTTATGGTTACCAAAGAGGAAAGTGACTTGTGGTTACGAAAGGGGAAAGTGAGGGGGGATAAATTAGGAGTTTGGGATTAACATATGCACACCACTACATATAAAATAGATAAACAACTAGGTCCTACTGTATAGCACAGGGAACTATATTCAATAACTTGTAATAACCTATAATGGAAAAGAATCTGAAAAAGAATATATATAACTGAATCACTGCTGTATACCTGAAACTAACACAACATTATAAATCAATTATACTTCAATAAAAAGTTGTTTGGGGGACCTATATTCAATATCGTGTAATAAACCATAATGGAAAAGATGATGAAAAAGGATCTATGTATATATAACTGAATCACTTTGCTGTACAGCAGTAATTAACACAACATTGTAATTCAACTATACTTCAATAAAAAATAAATTTTTAAAAAGTTGTTTGTTTGGGAAAAAAAGTAACGGTGTTAGTTCCCTAGGGCTGCTTTAGCAACGTGCCACACACTGGGTGGCCAAAAAAAAAAAAAAAGAAGAGAGAGAGAGAGAGTAAATACGACATATTCCCACACAGTCCTGAAGACCCGAAGTCTGCAACCACGGTGCGGACAGGAAAGCACTCCCCCCAGAAGCTGTAAGGGGAGACATTTCCTTGCTCCTCCAGCTTCTGAGGGTCCCTGGTGGTCCTTGGCATTGTAGCTGCATCACCCCAATCTCTGCCTTCACATTTACATGGCTGTCTTTCCTCTGCAGGTCCCCATCCAAATTCCCACTCCTCCTAAGGACATCAGCCACTGGAGTAGGGTCCACCCTGAGGCAATATAACCTCATCTTAACTTGATGCCATGTGCAAAGACCCTCTTTCCAAATAAGGTTGTGGGTGACCATGAACTTGGGGAGACATTGATCAACCCAACACGTTGACCTTCAAGGTGAAAAATAATTACAGAACTTTTGCATCATTGTGGAAAAGTTTGGGAAAATGGATGGTGGTACTTATTTTGTAGAGGTGACTGTTTTAGAAAACAGAGCTCCCCAGTTCTAGAGATATGCAGTAGAGCAGTCCCTGCAGTGAACAATGTTTTATTACATGCTGAAAAATTTGTTCAGAGTCGAAATCAAGTTAAATGATCTTATCATAAAAACGGGCAGGAGGAAACTTTTGGAGGTGATGGGTCTTTATTGCCTCGGCTGTGCTAATGACTTCATGGGTCCCTACCTATGTTCAAACCTATCAAATTGTATATACGTATTAAATATGTGCAGTTTGGGGTATATCAATGACAACTCAATAAAGCGTTACAAAAAAAAAGAAAAGAAAACCAAGAAGAAAATGCATATGCCCATAGGTCAGAGGTGAAGCTATGATGGCATAGGTCAGAGGTGAAGCTACGATGGCATATAGGTCAGGAACAGGGGTCCAGGTGTGTACGCTGGATTCCTATGAAGGTGGATGGAATGTGTATTGGGGTTCATTTTCTGATACTATGCCCGGTTTTCTGGGTGTTCCACTGACCTTTCCATAAATCCGTTATTCTTCTTACATTCCTTTCCATAGACCTTTTATTTTTTTTTGATGGTATTTCTAGAAGGAAGGCACAGAAATCTATTACATCTTTCTTCCTTTAATCTTTTACGTAAGTGATGTTTTTTCCTTCCTTTCTGCAGTGTGATAGCATCCTTCCTCTAAGTACAAACCATGAAAGCATGTCACGGCCAAGTCACTTCCTTGAAGGTTTACTACATAACCAGTTCTACTGAAGTTGCGTAATTCTGCTAATCAACATACATCACTGAAAGAGGATTTAAGAGTAGAGCTACATTTTCTTGCTTATTGACCATTTTCCTTTGCACACATTTGATCCGCCCGCCTAGATATATGCGGTGTAATTTGTTTTATCAAGGTAACTGATTTGTTGTTCCATAAGCCAGATGCACACTGCCCTTGCTGTCTACCTCACACACTGATGCCCTTAAGGGTGAAACGGCAGCGTCACATGGACAGCAAACTGTCACCAACGGCTTGGCATACCTTCTGATGGATACTCTAGACCCACCTCCAAGTCCAGTTTCTTCAGTTTCACTGACAGTAAAAGTACCAGTGATTCACTTCTGAATATGGCAAACAGCACCCTTCTCTAGTTTCTAGGAGAAAACTAATCCTACACAAAGTAAGCCTATCTGTCATGCGTCAAAGTGCTATTTGAATTTTGGACCAGGATTTTGTTTCAAAATGTAGTCCTTTGGGATCATGCTTTTTTCCCCTGATGGGAGGAAGAGACCGTTGTGAGTGTTGATGGGAACGACTGCATGCGAAGGTGCCAAGGAGGACGGTCTATAACGTGGGACATCCTACATGCTTATCTGGTCCCATGTGTACGGCCCTGAGTTCAACTCCACAGGGATGAGTAGCCTGCAAATGAGATCAGGTCAAAAACACCTCCCACTGCAGGTCTACCAGTATTAGATTTGCTCCAGAGGCTTAATCCGGCTCAGCAAGTACATTCATGCTCCTAAGGACGACTGGGCAGATCACGCAAAGCCTGAAACCCTATTATCACCGTCAGGAAATGTCAACATTTGCAGAGTTGGTAAGGACTCCAGGTGGAATATACACTCTTATCTACAAAAAGGAGGTGACATCCTGGAAAGATCGTGGGCTTCTGAAGGCTTATGACCTCCAGAGGCAGCCAGTCTCTTGGCTTAAAAAAATGATACAGAATAATTTTTACTTCTTGCATCTATATCTTAGGTAATCACATCTGTATCAATGGTAATACATGCCTATTAAATGCACTACCTTTTTTTAAAAATTGAAGTATACTTGATTTACTATATTGTGTTAGTTTCACGTGTACAGCTGAGTGATTGTCATATATATATATATATATATATATATATATATATATATATATATATATATATATACTTTTTCAGACTCTTTTCCATTGTGGTTTATTACAAGAATTTGAACATAGTTCCTTGTTTTTTTTTAACCTATTTTATACATAGCAGTTTATATCTGCTAATCCCAAACTCTTAATTTATCCCTCTCCATCCCTTTCCCCTTTGGTAACCATGAGGTTATTTTCTATGTCTGTGAGTCTGTTTCTGTTTTGTAAATAAGTTCATTTGTATTATTTTTTTAGATACCACATATAACTAATATCATATGACATTTGTCTTTCTCTGTCTGACTTACTTCACTTAGTATGATAATCTCTAGGTCTATCCATGTTGCTGCAAATGGCATTATTTCATTGTTTTTTATGGCTGAGTACTATTCCATTGTATATATGTACCACATTTTCTTTATCCTTTCATCTGTCGATGGACACTTAGGTTGCTTCCATGTCTTGGCTATTGTAAATAGTGCTGCTGTGAACACTGGGTTACATGTATCTTTTCAAATTAGAGTCAAATACATGATCTTATGTTGTTAAACTATGTAGTGATCTAAGAGCAAAAGAAATGGATAGGTTTCCATCTCAACCATTCTGTTGACTACCCTCCTGACTTTGAACAATTTAATTTTTCTGTGCCTCAATTTCCTCACGTATTAAAAGGGGAAGATGATTGGACTTTTCTTACCATGTGACAAATAAATGGCATAATACACATTGAATGCATTGAATCATGTCTGCCATATTTTAAACACACACATATCTTGTTTATTAATTTTACAGAGGAAACCCTACTGGTAACAGCTTCCATCATTTGTCAGTTTTCTCAGGGACAAAAATAAAAGCTGCATGGAAGGAGGGTAGATTTTTGCTGTGGAGTCTCAGGGGATACCTTTGAGATCTTCAAAGGCAGATAAAAGAGAAAATATAGAACCCAATCAAATCACATTTGTTATCAATGGTTGTACTTCGAGGATGCAATTGGAGTCCCTGTTATGATCAAATAATGGAAACCCTTTTTATCATTAAATTTTTATTATGGATATAATCCTCCCAAAGGGAAAAAAAATATCATTACAGAAGAAAGTATTACCATTTAATTATAAGATAAAAATCTAAATACATGATTTGGCAATAAGTTCACAGCAGTTGTTAAACATTAAAATGAAAATTAAAAAAAAGCACTGTTTCCAAATAATGATTATTTCCAAAGTATAGTCTTTTAGTTTGGGTTTTTTTTTTAAATTGTCTTTTTGAGAGGATGATTAAACTGAATCATGTTCAATACTTTGCAATGTTTCAATAAGCAAACAGAATTTCCCCAAAGGGCACTTCTGGGACTAAATTGTTTATAATTTGTCCTCAAAATGTTTTTACAAAGGGAAGATATGTCCTACTTAATTTCCTATTTAAATGATTCTTGAATTCTTATGAAAATCGCATTATACTGAATTTTTATTCTGGTATTCAGATGTGTACAGGCACAGGTATGCATACACAAACACTGGCCACTAAGTTAATTTTTAAACTATATTTGACTTTTATTTTAAACATCCTTTCACCGTTGTTGGCTTTGAAGTTTCTTAGATACTCCCTTTCTTTTATGTCCATGTTGAGCAATCATGCTACGTAAAATGTTAATCACTTAGCAAATGGGAAAGAGACAAGGCATCAAAAAGTTAAATTGTGTAGTTAACACTAGTTGTTTCTGTGGTGGTAGGATAATGCTGACTTTTTTTTCCTTTGTATGTTTTCTGCATTTCAAAAGTGTTCCCCCTTTAATTTACCTTTTAAAATAAAAGATCTATTTTTTTCCCCTACAAGCTCTTTGTCTTCATCTGGCAGTTACAGGATTTCTGTCATATGAAGATCATTTGGCATTAATGTACTTTTCCCCTTGAATTCTTTACAATATTAACTTATACTTCCACACACACAAAAAAAATCAAGGGCAGTTTTTGAGCTAATGATTGAATACCCTGTATCAATTTACACAACTTTATTTTACATGTATCTAACAACCTGTGCAATTTTTACCTAAAGTCTTTTTTGTCACAGTTGTGTTCGATTTTTTTATGTTTATGGCATTTGATTTTATTTTTTTAACTTTTTATTTTACACTGGAGTATAGGTGATTAACAGTGTTGTGTTAGTTGCAGGTGTACAGCAAAGTGATTCAGTTATCCATACACATGTATCTCTTCTTTTTCAAATTCTTTTCCCATTTAGGTTGTTACATAATTTTGACCAGAGTTCCCTGTGCTATACACTAAGTCTCTGCTGTCCATTACATTTTGTGAAATGCCCTGTCTCTTGCTTTTTCTAGAGTGCGCCTGGAAGTATCTAACACAGAGTATAAACCATCTTACCATGAAATTACAAGTCTTCATTAAAAGAAAAAAGTTTCTCTCACATACACCCTTTATTCAGGATATAGCTCTTTTGCTAGCATCACGAAGCCTTTGTCTCTTCCAACTTTATACTGAGAAGGTAGACAGAGAGAAAGAGAGAGAAGTGTCACTAAACGTTATAAATATGACAGAGGACCCGGTGCGAACACATCTGGGAAGAATTCAGAACAGGAAGCAAAACAAATGAGAAAATCTACACGGTTTTTGCTCACAGCAAACCCCAGCTTCGTCTTGCAACTTAGAAAAAGGATTGTCATCTTTTTCTACAAGGGGACAGATTATCAGTGTTTTTGGCTCTGGGGGCCAGGTGCTCACCTCTGAGCTGATAGGATAAAAGCAGACCTTGGCCACAGGCAAGAGAAGCGGGGTATCTGGGTTCCAGTAAAACGTTACAGAAACAGGTCACAGGGCCTGAGGGCGGCGTGTAGCTGCTCAACCTCTGCTATGGGCGCCACCTAAGAAGAAGTGAAAACAGGCTTCTCACCATTTACGCAAAGCTGAGGCTGAAATGAAAAACCACCACACACACAAAAAAACAAACTGTGCAAAATTTCTCCAACCCTCCAGAGCAGGACACGGTGGGGTTCTTTACCCAGAGTATCTGCCACCCATTTCTGCTCGTGCTTCTCTACATCCAGGGAGTGGGTGCAGATTCCAGGATGCTCCGTGCACAAGGGTGCAGAAAGGGATCAGCGGCTCGGGGTAGGGGAATTTCACTCGAAATAGAACGACGCAAGTGCAGGCAGAGAAAAGGAACCCTGGGGGCCATGCATGCTGTGAATCTGGGAGTAGATTTAAAAAAAAATGTACTAAGCTCATCTCAGAAAACCACGGAAACGGAGCGAGCAGGAAGGAGGATAATGAACCAGCCCAGGAAGTCATTCGGGGGAGCGACGTTTGGAACAGCGAGGACGACGTGAGACTGTCCATGGCCCCTCCCACGGCTAGAGCAGCGGTGAAGCCCTGAGGCTCAGGCACTGCCCTTCTCCAGCCTGTTCACGGCTATCACCTTCCCCAAGATGGGTAAGGGAAAAGCACACACACAAATACAGAATAAAAGAATGGGAACTACATCCAGGGCATGCACTCCAAGAACGTAAATCTAAAATAGCCCATCCCATCAGAATAGGAAAAAAGAATCCGAAAACTGCATTGGAATCAGGATTTCCTATGTCTAAATTCAACCCCAAACGTGGAGAATAAAATAGGACATTTCATTACTTTATTCAATAACTCTTTGGCACCATCCACCGGGTGCTGCTTTACGTCCATGAGGGACCGGGAAGACACTATATCAAATGAGGTATCCCACCCCTCCTGGGAGGGTGGGGGGCTTCCCGCCTGGTAAGGGAAGCACACAGGTAAGCAACTGGTCATGACCCAGGATTCTAAGGGAGCAGACAGATGAGGGAGACGAAGGGAGATTTCACTGGGGGGATAACATGCTTTTGCTGAGACTTGACAGATGACACATCAGACAAAGCCAATCTCTGGGCAACCAGAGAGTTCGTCGGGTCAAGGGTCCAATTATGGGAAACGTGATATGGATCCAGCTACCGGACTTTGTGGGCCAAATGAAGACTGTAAGAAATGAAGAAGACTCCATGTCATCAGGTTTGGAGGTCCATGAAAGATGGTGTAACCTGATGGTGAAAGCCACGGTTAAAGCCGCGGCATGTTCAACAGCTGGTCCAGATAAGCATCAATGAACTCCTAGATAAGCATCATTGACCTCTTGGATAAGGGTCCATGACCTCCTGGATAAAGGTCCATGACCTCCTGGATAATGATCCATGATCTCCTGGATAAGGGTCCACGACCTCCTGGATAAAGGTCCATGACCTCCTGGATAATGATCCATGATCTCCTGGATAAGGGTCCACGACCTCCTGGATAAAGGTCCATGACCTCCTGGATAATGATCCATGATCTCCTGGATAAGGGTCCACGACCTCCTGGATAAGGGTCCATTTCTTCCTGGACCATGGCCCATGAACACCCGAAGGAAAGAGGATAAATGGTGAAGACTGAAATCCGTGTAGCCTGATAAATCAATTCATTGGTATACATTGGAATATGTCCATTGGATACACCTTAGAAACATTTAACCATTTTTTACTCTCTTGAGCAATTGCATAAGTTGCAATTCTTATCCCATACAAATAGCATGTTTTAAATACTGTTATTCAACAGAAATGACTATACTTCCTAATTATCCAGATAGCAGCTCATTTCCTGTGGAATCTACCTCCAAGGTGTATTATTTGAAGACAGCCTGTAACTAAGCAAGTGGGATGAAAGAAATCATAGAAACAGGTCAGGTTTTAAAAATTAAATTTTATCCTATGGTTTCAGGGAAGCTAAACTAGCAGAAAATGAAATCCCAGACCAAAAAAAAAAAAAAAAAAGAATTGGAAAATGAAGTTTTAGCCTCAGGGGAAATATCAGAAAATGACTAACGGGATGAAAAAAAACCACAGCTCAGATTGAGAGGGTGGGAAAAAATTAAGGAATGGAAATCACTGATCAAAAATGTATGACCTAGTCTTCAATAATGTATGATCTGTAAACACTAAACTCATGTGACCTGTGCATATGGTGGTTTAACAAAAAAAGGAAGTAATGAAGGGTAAGAGGAAATAGTACAAAAGATGTGATTGCATTTGCCAAGGAAGGTGATATGTTGGCTACATAGGTCAGACAAGGGTAGTTCCTTTTATCACGGGGCTTCTGTCAGATCATTCTGTTACTTGTGATTGAAGATGTTCTTTCCCCTAAGACTACTGGTCCCAACAAGGAATATATACATCCCCTTGCTCCTTAGAACTGCCTTGTTATCCCACCCAAGAACTGTGCAGATTTCTTGGAACCTGGATTTCCACGAGAAAATTTTGGTGAGAGTACCATAAACTCAACCAAGTTATGGGTAGCTTTGGTCAAAGACAGCTAGAGCTTTGCTGTGTCTTGATTTTCCGGGTGACTTCGTTGAATGTTTTGTATTCTTCAGACAACCAGGTGGGAAACGTTTGGTAAAACTCTTCTGGTCATTAGGGCTAACCCTTCAAACAGCCCAGGGTGGGTTAGAAAGACTTGTGAACTACCGAATCTGATTGTTTTGGGTACAGTTTTGCAGAGACCACTCATATTTCCTACCGGCTCTTCATATATTGCTACTCTTTCTTTGAGAGCCCGAATGGATATATCTCATACCATCTGTATTCATCTGTTTTGCGTCTAACCTTCTGCTTGAAAGTTGGACTATTTTTGTCTCTGTCCTCCATTCTCTGCAAATTCCTTCATAATGTTCTTCTCTTCTTTTCTTTTTTTTTACCATTCTATTCCAATTTCCTCAATCTTTCTTAGACACTTCTACACTATGTTTAATTCTCATTATCAAAGTATATATTTTAAAAATAAGATCTCTCGTTTTTCTTTCCAACATATCTGTTTGGCTCACTTTCACATTTATCATCTTGGCATAATTCTGCCTTCTTCTGTATCTGTTTTTTTTTTAGATGAGCCTAAAATATTTTTAGCAATAAATCACTGTAATTACAGTAGTGATGATCACCTTGTATTTCGGAATAAGGGTACGTGATTACTCCAGTAAAGATCTTTCAAGAACTTCACTCAGTCCTGATTTTGTACCCCAAGCATAAAGCATCATTTCAAGTTGTGTGTGCAACTTTTTTATTTTAGTGTCTGATGCTTTGACTCATGGTTTATCACAGACTAGAATCTCTTTGTCTCATTTTCTCTTCAAATCTTCATTTGCCTCTACTTTTCAGATAAAATGCTCACATCCCTAAGAATCTATACCCACCTCTTCCAAGCGTTAGTCGCTTCTTTTCTCCTTTTGTATATCTGGTATAAAATGTCTATTTTTTATAGACTTTATTTTTCTAATTATTATTTTATTATTTATTCGGTTGCGCTGAGTCTTAGCTGTGGCAGGCGGGCTCCTTAGTTGCAGCTCGCTGGCTCCCCAGTTGCGGCACACAGGCTCCTTAGTTGTGGCATGTGAACTCTGAGTTGCAGCATGCATGTGGGATCTAGTTCTCTGACCATGGATTGAACCCAGGTCCCCTGCACTGGGATCGTGGAGTCTTAACCACTGTGCCACCAGGGAAGTCCCCAAATGTCTATTTTTATAATTGATTTTAACTCATCCCTTATATATGCCATCATCAATGTACATCAACCAATCAGGGGCAGAAACTACACAGGGGTTTTCTCCACTTGTCTTATAACACAGAACTTTCCACACAGTAGTTACTCAAATGTTAGATGAACTGAATTGTAAGTTACATAAATTCTTTTTGAAAATGTTTATATATAATCTTAATCTTAGAGGATTTCAATATTTTGAGTCATAATAGGAAACAAAACAAAGAGAACACTGTTTTTTGAGAGAAATCTAAATATGTCTTCATGTAAATACATAATTAAAGCAGATTTAATTATCTATATTTTGAAATTTTCATGTGGCAGAGACAAAGCTAGTACTTTCTGAGAAATTACAGGAAGGAAAGGTGGGAAATGAAGACTATAAAGTGAAAATAATTATTTTATGGAATGAAATGAATTCATTTCAAGAAACTAAACAACTGTATTGGACTTTTTAACACTTTACTCCGTCCTCCCTTTATCTGACAGGATTGCCAGCAATGTGGGCTTAAAACAAAGGTAGTTCTACTTAGAAATAAATATCACCTTGTGCCAAAAGAGAAAATGTGCATGATAGAAACAAAAGCAAAAATAAACAAGCGGGACCTAATCAAACTTCAAAGCTTTCGCACAGCAGAGGAAACCACAAACAAAACAAAGAGACAACCTACAGACTGGGAGAAAATATTTGCAAATGAAGCAACTGACAAAGGATTTATCTCCAACACATACATGCAGGTCATGCAGCTCAATATTAAAAAACCAAAAAACTCAATCCAAAAATGGGCAGATCTAAATAGACATTTCTCCAAAGAAGACATACAGATGGCCAATAGGCACATGAAAAGAGGCCCAACATCACTAATTCTTTGAAAAATGCAAATCAAAACCGAAATGAGGTATCACCTCACACCTGTTAGAATGGCCATCATCAAAAAGTCTACAAACAATAAATGCTGGAGAGGGTGTGGAGAAAAGGGAACCCTCCTGCACTATTGGTGGGAATGTAAATTGGTGCAGCCACTGTGGAGAACAGTATGGTGGCTTCTTAAACAAACTAAAAATACAGCTACCATATGATCCAGCAATCCCATTCCTGGGCATGTATCTGGAGAAAACTAATTCACAAACATATGTGCACCCCAATGTTCATAGCAGCACTATTTACAATAACCAGGACATGGGAGCAACCTTAGTGTCCATTGACAGATGAGTAGATAAAGAAGATGTACATCTATACAATGGAATATTACTCAGCCATAAAAAAGAATGAATTATTGCCATTGGCAGAAACATGAATGGACCTAGAGATTATCATACTGAGTGAAGTAAGTCACATAAAGATAAATATTATATGATACCACTTATATGTGGAATTAAAAAAATAATACAAATGAACTTATCTACCAAACAGAAACAGACTCACAGACATAGAAAACAAACTCTTGGTTACCAAAGGGGAAAGAAAGGGGGAGAAAAATTAGGAGTACGGGATTAACAGATTCATACCACTATATATAAAATAAACAGTAAGGATTTACCATATAGCATAGGGAACTATATTCAATACCTTGTAATAACCTATTATGGAAAAGAATCTGAAATATATATATATATATAAAGCTGAATCACTTTGCTGTACACCTAAAACTAACACAATATTGTAAATCAACTACACTTCAATTTAAAAAAAAGAGTGGAAAAATGGTACAGGGAATGGATATTATTCAAATTCAATCAAATACAGTTTCTAAATTATAAGGAAAGTACAATAAAGGACTAAAACTTAGCTGGCTATAACTAAAAGGCACGTACTCTTCTAGGCACCATGAAAATATCCCCTTGAATCTACACATCAAATATGAGAGGGAGAGATTATTTTCTTCCACTTACTGTTGAACAACTGAGACAAAAACATACTGTATAGCACAGGGAGGTCAGCTCGGTGCTTTGCCACGACCTAGAGGGGTGGGGTAGGGAGGGTGGGAGAGAGGCTCAAGAGGGAGGGGATATGGGTATGTATGCCTGCGTGTGGCTGATTCCCTTTGTTGTGCGACAAGGCTAGCACAGTACTGTGAAGCAGTTATACTCCAATAAAGATCAATTAAAAAGGAAAAAAGATACCTGGTAATTCCCCCAATCACACAACCAGTAAAGCGCAGAGCTTCTGCAAAAATCCAAGTCTTGCAAACTATTATATATATAGGATGGATAAACAACAAGGTTGTACTGTACAGCAAAGGAACTATACTCAATACCTGGTGATAAACCATAACGGAAAAGAATACGAAAAAGAATATGTATGTATAACTGAATCATTTTGCTGTGCAGCAGAAATTAACACAACATTGTAAATCAACTCTACTTCAATAAATAAATTTAAAAAAAAATCCAAGTCTTTTCCATATACTACACTGCACTCCCCCACCCTCCGTCATCCCAAATTCTTTTTTTTTTAACTTTAGAATTTTATCTATTTTTTTATACAGCAGGTTCTTATTAGCTATCCATCTTATACATATTAGTGTATATATGTCAAGACTTGCCTCACACACTGCACTGCTCTGGAGTTCTGATGCAGAGAAGTAATAAGACATAAAATTATTGGTTTCTGTTCATCTACCCTCCATGTTTTCTTCTTTCCTCCCTTCCTTCTTTCCTTTCAACTTCCATAGTAATTGTTGATTCATAAGTCGCAATTCTAATTAATCTTACAGAGAATTAATAGGTCAAGTATCTTCGTGATGATGTACCTCTTTTAATAGCAGAAAATACTTTCTTTCAAAATATACAAATAGTACATAAGGTATGTCCTCAAGAAACATCAGGGTTTTCTTTCTTTCGGGAAAGAAACAAAATAATACTTCCGATATGCATTTCTTATCACTGTTTATTCTGAATAAATAAATGTATATGTGTGTGTGCTTTTATAAATAAATATGCTTTTATAAAACCAGAGCGATAAGATATAATGCGCTTAAGGTCTAGAACATCAGGATGGTCCACACACACATATAAATTCTTATTGTTGACATGAACTGAAAAACAAACAAAAATATGTAGATATATAGGCTCCTTTTCTTGCACAGATAAAGTGGAGTTTTCCAAAAACACCATCAAATCCGTTGTCTTAGGATATATGCCAAGCGGTTACAGGACAAAATGTTCTATTACTCCTTCTCTGCCTCTCTAATTTCATACCCCGTGTCATGACGCATTTATGTACAAACTGTCTAACTGTCACTAGATCATCTTCATACTTCAGTATGTAAATCTCCACGACAGCGTTCAAAGGAGGCCTTTCTTATAAGACATGTGCTTTAGAGGTACTGCTTTCTACCCAGTCTCAAATATACTTTCCTTTTGTTCATAAAACTCTCACGAATTTCAAGGGCAGAGAATGACATTCAACTGTGTCAGGCAGAAAGGGCCCCGGCAAAGATGATTCCTGTGCTCTTTGTGTTCATTTATGGCGTTTTAGGACATTGATCATGTAAATGTGTGTTTGCGGAATTTTAAGGTCTGATGTATCCTGTTGGAGGGGGAACGGAAAAATTTACTAATCAGACTCAGGTCATTATCTGCCTAGCTTAAACATTTACTTGGATGATCTTTTTTTTAAAAAAATAATCGAAAGCTGATAAATAGAGAGCAGTGAAGGGAGATTTATAATAGGACACAAACTTCATTTTTAAGCCTCTGCCTGAGGGCACTGATAGAATCAAACACTTTTGTGCTCTTTGAAGAAAATAAATTGTTTCATGGCCGGCCGTTCCCTGGGACTTGGTTATTCACTGTCGGGGATCAAAGATAAGGACTGGGGTGTTCAGCTGAAATGAGAGGTGTGTACAGTGTTGATAAAAATCAGAGGCCCTTCTGACACTAACGGGCCCATCAAACAGCTCCCCAGTACAAATAGCTTCCCCAGCTCTTTGGAATCAAGCAAGTTCACTTTCTTAGAGGCGAAGGAATTGTCCTACCTGTCCTGCCTTCCAAGATGGGGCCAGGCTTCGGGGTATTATGCAGCTAGCTTTTCTTGGGCACTGGGGAGCTTTCCTTCAATACATCCCCTGGAAACATCAAAGACTTTTAGGATTCCACTTTGGAATTCTGCCATCGTGTACTGTTAAAAAGTATATATATATATATAAATTAATGAGATGACTTGTAAGGGAACATTGTTACATGTGATCCATTCTGGTCCACAGTGCCCTTTACTGATCAACCCCGAGTATTTGGAAAAATGTTGGCATGTCCCTCCTAAAGAGTTATCAGCCAGTTTCTTTAGCATTCGTCCTAGTTACCCTAAGTCCTATGGAAATATTTGCTTTGTTCTATATTTATTTTTCTGACCCAGACAATATATTAGCATTCCTCTGCTTAAAATGAAAGATGGTATTCTTTGGGGAATTTTGTAGCAACTTGAGAATAGATACAGATTTAGATGTCCATATACAAATATTAGGCTACACACACAGAGCTGCACACAAAATCTGGTATAAACCACCCAAAGCAAACCACAAACATTTACCCCCCCACCCCGTCTCCATCAAAAGTCTCAACACCTGTGCTTCCATCAACCACCCAACCCCATAGAAACAGGCCCACATCACTTACCTAAGGCAGAATCAGTACTATTTGCTTTGCTTCAGGACCTCAGCCTTGTCAACACGTACGGTTCACACATGTGGAGCTGGGGGGCCAGGAGCAGTACAGCTGGAATCTGCAAGTTCCTGTAATTAGTCTTCATCCCTCAGAGGACAGAGGGGGAAGTTACAGTAAGTGAGGTTTCCTAATTTTTCCAAAGTTGCAGAGTTCATCCCATTAATAAGAGGGCAAACTGAGACAGTGTACACCTACAACGAATATAATGTGATATGTCAGTTAACTCTCAAGTAAACCAAAAAAGAGCAAAGGTATTAAAATCTAGTTCTTAGCTTTCTAGCTCTCTCTCTCCATTTAGAAAAAAACTGACTGAGTTTCTCATGTGTGTGAGGTCTTTAGCTGAGTTCCATTGATGAATTAGGTGACTAAAATAGAACCAGTCCCTTTCCTAATGGTATTTGGGGAGACAGAAGGTAAACAAGAAATTGAAAGGTCGTTTAAGTTCCATGGTAGGAGAAACACTGATTTCAGAGAGGGCTACATGCCCCTGTATGGCTTGAAAGGATTGTAGGAGAAATTATAATGCATGACCACATATATTTATTCTAATCAGGGCACTAATCCTGTGTGAGGACCCCACCCTCATGAACTCATCTAAATCTAATCAGCTCCCCATGTCCAAATACCATCATATGGGGCATTAGTACCTCAAAATATGAATTTGGGAAAACACAGACGTTCATCCAGATCATGTACATAATGTATGTCTGTTCCTCAGAAAACTAAAAAAAGAATTACCATATGACCCAGCAATCCCACTCCTGCCCATATATTGAGACAAATCTATAAATGGAAAAGATACATGCATCCCTACGTTCACTGCAGCACTATTTACAATAGCCCAGACATGAAAACCACCTAAGTGTCCATTGAGAGATGGATGGATAATGAAGATGTGGTACATATATACAATGGAATACTACTCAGCCATAAAAAAGAATGAAATAATGCCATTTGCAGCAACATGGATGGACTTAGAGATGATCATACTAAGTGAAGTCAGTCAAAGACAAATATCATCTGATATCATTTATATGTGGAATCTAAAATATGGCACAAATGAACTTATCTACAAAACAGAAACAGACTCACAGACATAGAGAACAGGTTTGTGGTTGTCAAGGCGTGAGGGGGGAGGGAGGGATGGATTGGGAGTCTGGGATTAGCAGATGTAAACTAGTATATATAGGATGGATAAACAATGAGGTCCTACTATACAGCACAGGGAACTATATTCAATATCCTATGATAGGGGCTTCCCTGGTGGTGCAGGGGTTAAGAATCCACCTGCCAATGCAGAGGACACGGGTTCGAGCCCCGGTCCGGGAAGATCCCACATGCCGTAGAGCAACGAAGCCTGCGCGCCACAACTACTGAGCCTGCGCTCTAGAGCCCGTGACTCACAACTATTGAGCCCACACACCTAGAGCCCATGCTCCGCAACAAGAGAAGCCACCTCCATGAGAGGCCCATGCACTACAAGAAAGAGTAGCCCCTGATCGCCACAACTAGAGAAAGCCCACGTGCAGCAACAAAGACTCAACAGAGGCAAAAATACCTAACTAAATTTTTTTTTAATTAAAAAAAAGAAAAAAGAATGTCTCTATGTGTATAACTGAGTCACTTTGCTGTACAGCAGAGACTGGCACAACATTGTAAATCAATTAGACTTCAATAAAAAAATGTATGTCTAGATACACTGGATATATTTATTTATCATAAATATAAATATTTTATGCATAATATGTATTTATACTTAATACAAATATTTGTGTTTTATTTATATACTTAAGTATGTATGTATATCAATATGTATGGATATACATACTCATACACATTGTATAAAACATAAATGCACACATCACATACATATGAGTACCCTTGCACGTGTGCCATAATGAATCAAGCTTCATGCTCGCATGGGGCCACCTGGAATGCAGCTTTCTGAATTAGATGAGACAATTCCATTCTAACCCAATATACTGAGCATTTCCATTCTGCCCAAATGCAACAGACAGAAAGATGAAAAGAGCACTTTTGCTGATCCCAATGTGTTCACAATCTACTGGGCAGAAAGAGCCTTTTCTGTATTGCCCGGATATGCACATGGATGGACTTCTAGCAGAAAAAGGATGTCTGAGGTTAGGGACGGGTGGACCCAAAGTGCCCAGCAGACACAGGGGATGTGGGTTCGAGCCCCGGTCCGGGAAGATCCCACATGCTGCGGAGCGGCTGGGCCCGTGAGCCATGGCTGCTGAGCCTGTGCGTCCAGAGCCTGTGCTCCGCAGCGGGAGAGGCCACAACAGTGAGAGGCCCGTGTACCGCAAAAACAAAACAAAACAAAACAAAAACAAAAAACCAGTATTTATTTATGAAGGCCCTGCTATGTACCAAGTGTTTTCTATTTTTCACCTCATTCTATAGTTTTTGTACTCTTGGAGATATTACTATCCTGGTTTTACTGGAAAGGAAAACACAGCACAGAGAACTGACGTAAAGTTGGGACTGGAGAACTGGTACGTCGGGGCCTGATTTGAATGCAGCTGTACTTGCCAACAACTGCCATCAGCTTCCCTCCACCAGTGGTTTCCAGCCTTTACTCCTGATACTTGAGATTCCACAGAGGAGGGAGACCCAGGGACCGGGGAACAAAGCCCTTGATTTTTCTGTCACGTGCGTTTGGCTCAGCATACAATCCAATTGGGAGAAAATCCCATGGCTACGTTTGCATTTGGAACCCACTTGGATGCACCATATTAAGGTCAGAGAGGCACATCCCATATCCATCTGTACCCTGGCTTTCTGTGTCCTTTTACAATCATTGGATCCATGCTATCTGTATAATACAGCATTCTATTTTTCATTTTATGAGGACCTTTCTAACCTTCAGGGTGCCTACTCAATGATTTATTATCAGTCAATAATATATACTTTTGTTTCGAAACAATATCCGGGACATAGAGAACAGACCTGTGGTTGCCAAGGGGGAGTCGGAGTAGTGGCAGGATAGACTGGAGGGATCGATTGGGAGTCTGGGGTTAGCAGTTGTAAACTAGTACAGATAGGATGGATAAACAACAAGGTCGTACTGTAGAGCCCAGGGAACGATATTCAATATCCTGTGACAAACCATCATGGAAAAGAATATGTGTATGTATATATATATATATATATACACACACACACACACATATATATACATACATGTATAACTGAGTCACACTGTAATTCAACTATATTTCAATAAACAATTTTTTTAAAAGAAGGTATACTTGTCTCCCTTTTTCCTATAAAAACTAAGACATGGTCCCAACTTAATGATCCAAGGGAAAAGATACATAAAAACCACCTAACCAAAGAACAGAACTGACATGAAGGGTCCTGCTGACGTGATGCACTCTCGGTAATTGTCAGAGACAGGCTCACCACCGGCCTCTTTGAATTTGTCTTAGTTTGTGGATCACCAGTAAGCACTGGAAGGGTCTCCAAGGAAACCATGGTGTCTCCCCACAGCTACAGCATTCTCTTTCCCTACCCTCACTCTGGAGGGTCTATTTTATAAACTCCATAACTTCCATCCCGTCAAGGTAAGTGAAAGGCATCACTGATTTGTTTCGTGTTCTAAAGCAGAAAGTTCTCCTGGGGTCAGGGGGCAGGACAGAAGACACTAAGATTTTTCTTTCTTAATGACATATTTATTCAGCTCAGCTGTAAGAGCAATATTTTTAAAACAGTCCTCATTTTCCCTAGCCAAGGGGTATGATGTTGACCAAAATACTAAATCCAGTGGACTGGTGGCTTCTG
Source organism: Inia geoffrensis (assembly GCA_036417435.1). NCBI lineage: Eukaryota > Metazoa > Chordata > Mammalia > Artiodactyla > Iniidae > Inia > Inia geoffrensis. The sequence goes on from CM070921.1 coordinate 3,517,128, forward strand.
AGAAGTGCCTCTGTCAAAATCACTACATAAAGATATCCTTTTCCTCCTTTATAAACTATTTTAGTCCTATCTCCACGACTCCTGCCCCCTGAATGCCAGTCTGGAAATACTAGTGGCAGTGTGGCTAAGAATGTCGCCTGCCATATCAGCAAGCAAAGATGTTGCAGCCATCAAGCCCTCAGTCACTGCAGCCGCCCCCCTGAGGGGATTCAGGATAGAGAAAAACAGGATATTGGCCCCAGAGAACTAAGGTGCATATCAAAGGAGTGATTTCAATGAGACCAGACTCTCACATCTTCCCATACACAGAAATGCGCTACATTCATTAACTTGAGATGTCTGGTTTTCTCTAGTTAAATTAACAGTCATCTTTTGATGTTGGCACTACTAGGTCTTTGTGTCAGAAACCCCTACATATCCAGGCTCCTACCTTACCTTTTTGGAGCAGTCCCTCAGAGCTATCTGAGATACTGCTTGCTGGGCTTAAGTCCTCAGAAAGTCCGCCAAATACAACATAATTCTCAACTTTCAGGTTGTGCATTTTTTTTTTTTCAGTTGAGAGCAGCAACTGTCTACATGGGGATCAGAAATGATTCCATGGATAAATGCATTTGAAATGTTTGCTAATCAGACTATTCTGATGGATTTTAGCTGCTTATTTAAAATTTTTGTTGGAGTACAGTTGATTTACGATGTTGTGTTAGTTTCAGGTGTACAGCAAAGTGAATCAGTTATACGTATACATATATCCACTCATTTTTTAGATTCTTTTCCCATATAGGCCATTACAGAGTATTGAGTAGAGTTCCCTGTGCTATACAGTAGGTCCTTATTAGTTATCTATTATGTATATAGTAGTGTGTATACGTCAATCCGAATCTTCCAGTTTATCCCTTCCACCCCTTACCCCTTGGTAACTGTAAGTTTGTTTTCTACATCTGTAACTCTATTTCCATTTGTAGATAAGTTCATTTGTACCCTTAACGTATGATCCAGCAATCCCACTCCTGGGCATATATCCGGAGGAAACCATAATTTGAAAAGGTACACGCACCCGAATGTTCATAGCAGCACTTTTTACAATAGGCAAGACATGAAAGCAACTTAAATGTCCATCGACAGAAGAATGGATAAAGAAGATGTGGTACATATATATAATGGAATATTAGCCATAAGAAAGGATGAAATAATGCCATTTGCAGCAACGTGGATGGACCTAGAGAGATCATACTACATGAAATCAGTCAAAGACAAATAAAACATGATAGGACTTATATGTGGAATGTAAAAAAAGGATTTTCGTTTTATAGAAAAAAGGTATGTACACATTTCCCTAGCTGTTCACTGCCGTGTATGAGGTAGGTTTTGAACGCTGCATTTAATATCACTGAAACATCTCCTTAGAAGAACTGCGTGAATTAGAATCCATTCCCACCAGCTCCCCAGCGCGGAAAAACACGAACGTGAACATGACATCTACTAAAACAAACTAAAACAAAACGAAGGACAATGTTTTTTTTTTTTTTTTTCTTTAAAAATAATTTAACAGGGCTTCCCTGGTGGCGCAGTGGTTAAGAGTCCGCCTGCCGATGCAGGGGACGTGGGTTCGTGCCCCGGTCCGGGAAGATCCCACATGCCGCGGAGCGGCTGGGCCTGTGAGCCATGGCCGCTGAGACTGTGAGTCCGGAGCCTGTGCTCCGCAACGGGAGAGGCCGCAACGGTGAGAGGCCCGCGTACCGCAAAAAAATAAAATAAATAAATAATTTAACAGGATAATTCACTTTTACAATCTTAGTTGAATGTATTATCGAAATTCTCCCACCGAAGGCTGCTTGACTGGAACATGGAATACAAGCAGTGTGTTTAGTGCTCTCTTCAAAGTGTACTGATTTAGTATGCGGGCAAATTAGTCCTCCTATTCATGACCACAATCAAAGGATCATCAAAGTGTCTCCCTAGCGTTATGTTTTGTTAGCCAGTACACAGAAGTACATGGTGTAAGTAAAAGTCCCCTTTTTTCCTAGGACAGGAAGAGGAAGGAAGGGGACAAAAAAACATGAGACGCAGGAGGTAGGAAGTCAGGAGGGAAAACAAGAAAAATCTCTGGGGAGATATTTTTAATAACGGGACAGAAACAAAAACAGACATACCTGCACATTTGTGTCCAGATGTGGCATGATTCATCGGCCCTGGCTTTGGAAATGAGTTTCTGAGATGCGCTGACTGTTGTAACGGTCCCTTCCCTTGGGGCTACCGTGGACTCCACACTCCTAAGTCCACCTGCCCACAGGGAAGTGATTTCTTCTGTGTCTGCAAGTCTGACAAACCACAGAAGGTTATCTTTAAAAAACACCTAAAATCGTTTTGTTGAATGAAGGGCAAGTTTTAAATTTACTCCAAACAATAATTCTATGATTAATTAATTCTAGCTAATTTCATGGCTTTTTGATCTTTAACTGATATTCCAAAATTGTAACACTTATCAATAGTAAACTTAAGTATGTTATATTTAACCATAAACATTTAACTATATACATAATTATATAATCTATCAATCATCTATCTATACATCCATCTTATGTATCCAGCCATCCATCTTATCTATCTTGCTTCTATCTATCTATATATCCATCTATATCAATCCATCTATCATCTATTAATCCATCTAATAATCTATCTACCTATCTATCCATCCATCATGTCTATCTATCTATCTATCTATCTATCTATCTATCTATCTATCTATCTATCTATCTATCACCTATCTATTGGCTATATGCCTACACATCAGCTATATAAAGAAAATTCACTCTCGAAATGACTGCCTATTTCTTCAGCATGCACATGTCCCAGGAAAGATTTCCACAAAATCTGCAGAGCGTTTGAAACATTCTGACCAAAACTACAGGGGATGTGGCACACCAGAAGCCATTTGGGGCACTCTGAGGGCCCCTCGAAGAACCCAAATGCCTTTGCAACCTGGACGGACATGGAGAGAGCTGTCCCCTTCTGGTGAGGAGAAATGTGCTCATTTTAAGCCTCTCTGGGCAGAGAAAAACATACAGGAGTCCTTCTAGGGCCCCCGAATCGCAGGGTCTCACCAGGGAATAAGCTCTGATTTGCAGCTGCTGGTGACTGAGCTGGTTCCTCTCCATCCCCTCCCTGCATGGAGGCTGCCTTAGGGGATGCAGCAGCTGGATGTATTTACGAGGCATCTGTAAATGATTCTCTCAGGCAAACGCTAGCACGGCCCGTTATTCAGTAAATAAAACGTAATCTCTCCAGGCTGCGCCGGTTGCCTCGCAGGACTGGTATCTACGGGGAGAATAGCAGAGTTCTATCCAATTTTGACCATGAGGAATTATATTCCAGATGTGATTTAAAGCTGGAATACCATACTCTTGAAATAATGGCCTGGATGACCACAGTTTATGTTATAACTCTATCTCCCGTTGTTAGAAATAAAATCTCTTTCTCAAAATAAAGATACAGTGGTATCAGATCAAATGTGGCAGAGAACAAACAGAAATATGCTGGTCCAGGGACAGCGTCGAATGAGCACAGGAGGTCACGTAGAATGTAGAAATACAAAGAGCTTGTTCGCCACAGAAATGTAGCAAATCAGTTACTCCGGATGTTTGGGGATCTTAAAGAGGGAGATGACCCTGGATATTAAAACATGAACCAAGATGACTTCAACCCTCACTTACCTTCCCATTCAAGAGAGATCACTTCTGCATGGTGAATTAAATCAGGGGGCTGGGAGCTCAAACGTAATCATGTGTTGTGGACCTCGAGACCTCTTGCATAGAATCACAGCAAACAAAGGGTTCAGTTCAGACCCTAAAACTAATTACTGGGCAGTCTCTCTGCAAAAACACCACCCCGCAGTTTCTGAATGTAAAAAAATGGGCACAGATTTCAGACCTGTGGATATTCATCTGTTTTCACGTGCAACCATATGCTCCTTGCTGAAGTTTTCAATCCATTTTATGAGGGCACGCACACACACATGCACGCGCGCGCACACACACACACACACACGGTAATGCATGTCTCATATATTTCCTCCAATGAATTCTCGTTCTGTCCTGAAACAGGTACTTGTCTTTAGAAATAATCTTTGCATATACTACTAGAATCTAAATAGGAAGATATGATCAAGATAGTTATTTGTGGGAAATACTGTGTGTAATTCATTTTTAACTAAATATGTGCCTGTTGTCAGGTAGCAAAATGAACAGCTAATGGGTAGGGTGCTTTAGAATTTGCACAGCCCTTTGGCAGTGCTTATGTCCAGAATTATTTTTCAAATGTGGATCCAAGTCACCTCCTATGTGTTACAAATCAGCCATAAGCCCATGGGTGAGTTTCTTCATCCTTCTGATGTCCCCTGTTCTAAGATATAGACATGCTATGTAGATAAGAATTAACATGTGTAAAATATGTGATGTAAAATCTTGGTGGTAGAGCCTATTTGGATGATGAGGAGATGAGAAGGAAGAAGATATTGAAATACATTTGTTCTCTTGGGCAGAATTCCTGTGAGGCAGCACCTGATGCATATGACTTATTCATAAAAAACTGTACGCAAGTAATGGAAGCAAGACATTGCCAGGAGATTGATTCAATATGGTGGAGTACAAGGACGTGTGCTCACTCCCTCTTGCAAGGGCACCGGAATCACACTAACTACTGAACAATCATCAACAGGAAGACACTGGAACTCACCAAAAAAGATACCCCACATCCGAAGACAAAGCAGAAGCCACAAGGAGACGGTACAAGGGGCGCAATCACAATAAAATCAAATCCCATAACTGCTGGGTGGGTGACTCACACACTGGAGAACACATACCACAGAAGTCCACCCACTGGAGTGAAGGTTCTGAGCCCCACGTCAGGCTTCCCAACCTGGGGGTCCGGCAACAGGAGGAGGAATTCTTAGCGAACCAGACTTTGAAGCCTAGTGGGATTTGATTGCAGGACTTCGACAGGAATGGGGGAAACACAGACTCCACTCTTGGAGGGCACACACAAAGTAGTGTGTGCACTGGGACCCAGGGGAAGGAGCAGTGACCCCATAGGAGACTGAACCAGACCTACCTGCTAGTGTTGGAGGGTCTCCTGCAGAGGTGGGCGTGAGGGTGTGGCTGTGGCTCACTGTGGGGACAAGGACACTGGCAGCAGAAGTTCTGGGAAGTACTCCTTGGTGTGAGCCCTCCCAGAGTCCACCATTAGCCCCACCAAACAGCCGGGGTAGGCTCCAGTGTTGGGTTGCCTCAGGCCAAACAACCAACAGGGAGGGAACCCAGCCCCAGCCATCAGCAGACAAGCAGATTAAAGTTTTACTGAGCTCTGCCCACCAGAGCAACAGCAAGCTCTACCCACCACCAGTCCCTCCCATCAGGAAACTTGCACAAGCCTCTTAGATAGCCTCATCTACCAGAGGGCAGACAGCAGAAGCAAGAAGAACTACAATCCTGCAGCCAGTGGAACGAAAACCACATCCACAGAAAGGTAGACAAGATGAAAAGGCAGAGGGCTGTGTACCAGATGAAGGAACAAGATAAAACCCCAGAAAAGCAACTAAATGAAGTGGAGATAGGCAACCTTCCAGAAAAAGAATTCAGAATAATGATAGTGAAGATGATCCAGGACCTCGGAAAAAGAATGGAGGCAAAGATTGAGAAGATGCAGGAAATGTTTAACAAAGACCTAGAAGAATTAAATAACAAACACCTAGAAGAATTAAAGAACTCAGATGAACAATACAATAACTGAAATGAAAAATACACTAGAAGGAATCAACAGCAGAATAACTTAGGCAGAAGAACGGATAAGTGACCTGGAAGACAGAATGGTGGAATTCACTGCTGCAGAACAGAATAAATAAAAAAGAATGAAAGAAATGAAGACAGCCTAAGAGACTTCTTGGACAACATTAAATGCAATAACATTTGCATTATAGGGGTCCCAGAAGGAGAAGAGAGACAGAAAGGACCTGAACAAATATTCGATGAGATTATAGTCAAAAACTTCCCTAACATGGGAAAGGAAATAGCCAGCCAAGTCCAGGAAGCACAGAGAGTCCCAGGCAGGATAAACCCAAGGAGAAACATGCCAAGACACATAGTAATCAAACGGACAAAAATTAAAGACAAAGAAAAATTATTGAAAGCAGCAAGGGAAAAATGACAAATAACATACAAGGGAACTCTCATAAGGTTAACAGCTGATTTCTCAGCAGAAACTCAACAAGCCAGAAGGGAGTGGCATGACATATTTAAAGTGATGAAAGGGAAGAACCTACAACCAAGATTACTCTACCCGGCAAGTATCTCATTTGGATTCGATGGAGAAATCAAAAGCTTTACACACAAGCAAAAGCAAAGAGAATTCAACACCACCAAACCAGCTCTACAAAAAATGCTAAAGGGTCGTCTCTAAGTGGGAAACACAAGAGACAAAAAGGACCTACAAAAACAAACCCAAAACAATTAAGAAGATGGGCATAGGAACATACATATGGATAATTACCTTAAACGTGAATGGATTAAATGCTCCAACCAAAAGACACAGGCTTGCTGAATGGATACAAAAACAAGACCCATATGTATGCTGTCTGCAAGAGACCCACTTCAGACCTAGGGACACATACAGACTGAAAGTGACAGGATGGAAAAAGATATTCCATGCAAATGGAAATCAAAAGAAAGCTGGAGTCGCAACATTCATATAAAATAAAATAGACTTTAAAATAAAGAATGTTACAAGTGACAAGGAAGAACACTACATAATGATCAAGGGATCGATCCAAGAAAAAGATATAACAATTATAAATATATACGCACCCAACATAGGAGCACCGCAATACATAAGGCAAATGCTAACAGCTATAACAGAGGAAATCGACACTAACACAATAATAGTCAGGGACTTTAACACCTCACTTACACAGATGGACAGATCATCCAGACAGAAAATTAATTAAGGAAACACAAGCTTTAAATGACACAAGAGACCAGATAGATTTAATTGATATTTACAGGACATTCCATCCAAAAACAGCAGATTACACTTCCTTCTCAAGTGCACATGGAACATTCTCCATGATAGATCACATCTTGGGTCACAAATCAAGCCTCAGTAAATTTAAGAAAAGTGAAACCATATCAAGCATCATTTCTGACCACAATGCTATGAGATTAGGAGTCAATTACAGGGAAAAAACGTAAAAAACACAAACACATGGAGGCTAAACCAGACGTTACTAAATAACCAAGAGATCACTGAAGAAATCAAAGAGGAAATCAAAAAATACCTAGAGACAAATTACAACAAAAACATGATGATCCATAACCTATGGGGGTGCAGCAAAACCAGTTCTAAGAGGGAAGTTTATAGCAATACAAGCCTACCTCAAGAAACAAGAAAAATCTCAAATAAACAATCTAACTTTACACCTAAAGGAACTAGAGAAAGAAGAACAAACAAAACCCCAAGTTAGTAGAGGAAAGAAGTCATAAAGATCAGAGCAGAAATAAATGAAAAGGAAATGAAGGACACATTAGCAAAGACCAATAAAACTAAAAGCTGGTTCTTTGAGAAGATAAACAAAATTGATAAACCATTAGCCAGACACATCAAGAAAAAGAGGGAGAGGACTCAAATCAATAAAATTAGAAATGAAAAAGGAGAAGTTACAACAGACACTGCAGAAATACAAAGCATCCTAAGAGACTACTACAAGCAACTCTATGCCAATAAAATGGACAACCTGGAAGAAATGGACAAATTTTTAGAAAGGTATAACCTTCCAAGACTGAACTGGGAAGAAACAGAAAATATGAACAGACCAATCACAAGTAATGAAGTTGAAACTGTGATTAAAAATCTTCCAACAAACAAAAGTCCAGGACCAGACGGCTTCACAGGAGAATTCTAGCAAACATTTAGAGAAGCGCTAACACCCATCTTTCTCAAACTCTTCCAAAACCCTGCAGAGGAAGGAACACTCCCAAACTCATTCTATGAGGCCACCATCACCCTGATACCAAAACCAGACAAAGATACTAAAAAAGAAGAAAATTACAGACCAATATCACCCATGGATATAGAGGCAAAAATCCTCAACAAAATACTAGCAAACAGAGTCCAACAACACACTGAAAGGATCATACACTATGATCAAATGGGATTTATCTCAGGGATGCAAGGATTCTTCAATATACACAAATCAATCAGTGTGGTACACCATATTAACAAATTGAAGGAGAAAAACGATATGATCATCTCAATAGATGGAGAAAAAGCTTTTGACAAAATTCAACACCCACTTACAATAAAAACTCTCCAGAAAGTGGGCATAGAGAGAACCCACCTCAACATAATAAAGGCCATATACAACAAACCCACAGGAAACATCATTCTCAAGGGTGAAAAACTGAAAGCATTTCCTCTAAGATCAGGAACAAGACAAGGATGTCCACTCTCGCCACTATTATTCAACATAGCTTTGGAAGCTCCAGCCATAGCAATCAGAGAAGAAAAAGAAATAAAAGGAATACAAATTGGAAAAGAAGAAGTTAAACTGTCACTGTTTGCAGATGACATGATACTATACATAGAGAATCCTAAAGATGCCACCAGAAAACTACTAGAGCTAATCAATGAATTTGGTAAAGTTGCAGGATACAAAATTAATTCACAGAAATCTCTTGCATTCCTATACACCACGGATGAAAAATCTGAAAGAGAAATTAAGGAAGCACTACCATTTACCATTGCAACAAAAAGAATAAAATACCTAGGAATAAACCTACCTAGGGAGACAAAACACCTGTCTGCAGAAAACTGTAAGACACTGATGAAAGAAATTAAAGATGATACAAACAGATGGAGGGATATACCGTGTTCTTGGATTGGAAGAATCAACACTGTGAAAATGACTCTACTACCCAAAGCAATCTACAGATTCAATGCAATCCCTATCAAATTACCAATGGCATTTTTTTTACAGAACTAGAACAAAAAATCTTAAAATCTGTATGGAGACAAAAAAGACCCCAAATAGCCAAATCAGTCTTGAGGGGAAAAAATGGAGCTGGAGGAATCAGACTCCCTGACTTCAGACTATACTACAAAGCTACACTAATCACGACAGTATGATACTGGCACAAACACAGAAATATAGATCAATGGAACAGTATAGAAAGCCCAGAGATAAATCCGTGCACTTATAGTCAACTAATCTATGACAAAGGAGGCAAGGATATGCAATGGAGAAAAGACAGTCTCTTCAATAAGCGGTGCTGGGAAAATTGGACAGCTACATGTAAAGGAATGATATTAGAACAGTCCCTAACACCATACACAAAAATAAACTGAAAATGGATTAGAGACCTAAATGTAAGACTGGACACTATAAAACTCTTACAGGAAAACATAGGAAGAGCACACTTTGACAAAAATCACAGCAAGATCTTTTTTGATCCACCTCCTAGAGTAATGGAAATAAAAACAAAAATAAACAAATGGGACCTAGTGAAACGTAAAAGCTTTTGCAAAGCAAAGGAAACTACAAAGAAGACAAAATGACAACCCTGAGAATGGGAGAAAATATTTGCAAATGAAGCAATGGACCAAGGATTAATCTCCAAAATATATAAACAGCTCATGCAGCTAAATATTAGAAAAACAAAGAATCCAATCAAAAAATGGGCAGAAGACCTAAATAGACATTTCTCCAAAGAAGACATACAGATGGCCAAGAAGCACATGAAAAGTTGCTCAACATCACTAATTATTAGAGAAATGCAAATCAAAACTACAATGAGGTATCACCTCACACCACTTAGAATGGGCATCATCAGAAAATCTACAAACAACAAGTGCTGGAGAGGGTGTGGAGAAAAGGGAACCCTCTTGCACTGTTGTTGGGATGTAGATTGATACAGCCACTATGGAGAACAGTATGGAGGTTCCTTAAAAAACTAAAAATAGAATTATCATATGACACAGCAATCCCATTACTGGGCGTACACCCAGACAAAACCATAATTCAAAAAGACACATGCACCCCAATGTTCATTGCAGCACTGTTTCCAATAGCCAGGTCATGGAAGCAAGCTAAATGCCCATCGACAGATGAATGGATAAAGAAGATGTGGTACATATATACAATGGAATATTACTCAGCCATAAGAAGGAATGAAATTGAGTCATTTGTAGAGACGTGGATGGATCTAGAGACTGTCATACCGAGTGAAGTAAATCAGAAAGAGAAAAACAAATATCATATATTAACGCATAGATGTGGAACCTAGAACAATGGTACAGATGAACCGGTTTGCAGGGCAGAAATAGAGCCACAGATGTAGAGAACAAACATATGGACACCAAGAGGGGAAAGTGGCAGCGGGGGATGGTGGTGGGATGAATTGGGAGATTGGGATTGACATGTATATACTAATATGTATAAAATGAATAAGTAATAAGAACCTGCTGTAGAAAAAAATAAATAAAATGAAATTCAAAAATTCAAAAAAAAAAATGACATTGCAGGGGAAGAAGTTAAGGCACATTGTAGCTTCAGCTGGAGTTCAGCTCCACCCTGATCCTACGGGGAGCTCTGGAGTGTGAAGAATGGGGATGCTCGCCAACAACCTATAATTCACTAAGCAGCCCCCAGAACCACGAATGATGCTGTGTGCGATCAGCAGTCAACACTCAGGGCAGCTGGTGATTATGCACAACGACCCCATGAAGGGAATCTGGAGGGGTGACAGAAGGAGTGTCGACTAGCGTTGGTCTGTCTGTATTGGGCAACTATTTCAGAAGGGGAACCATTTTTACAATAGTTTCAAATAAATCTCAAGGTTGCAATTCTTTCAAAGTAATGAACTTACATTCATACTCCATGAATGGCTTCTGAAGAGAGACAGTAAGGTGATGGTAACCCAGAGTAGCCAGAAACTTCGTTTTGCCAAGTGCTTGACCCCAACTGCAAAATTAATGGAAGTGCTGCAGGGAAATTCGGAAGGAGCTGATGCACCTTGAGGAAGCAGTGACAAGTCACTGCTGTGAGGGGGTTTCTTTGCAGAGTCCGGATGGTTGTTCCCCTAGGGAATCCATTATCATAATTGAAGGGAGGATTTATTGTGTTCTGGTTAAGTGGAATGAAAGGGGCTAATTAGAAACTGCCCTTCTTGGGATATTAATTTAATCTTGAAATTCTTAAGAGCAGAGAGGGGACAGGCTTAAATGTTATACACAATATACGTCTCCAGTTCTCTTGAAGAGAGGGACCGTGGCTTCAGTCCATCTGAATTAGTCATGAGTCCATAGTATATTTTTATGCATTTAAGAAGTGAGACTATTTCCCGTTTTTCTCCATGATTGATACATCAGAAACATGACAAAATAAAGCAAAGAGTGCCTATTTGGGAAATACGTGGATTTTCCAGAATGATATAACATCTTGGTCTTTCTTCTGTGACTTTGAGAATACACAATAGAATGTGCAGTAACACATTTTTCATATTAAAGGGTGTTCAGGTTAATCCCCCCTGATCATTTGTGATTTCATTCATTTCTAGGCCAACATGTTAATTTAAAAAGTATATGTATTAGGGGCTTCCCTGGTGGCGCAGTGGTTGAGAGCCCGCCTGCCGATGCAGGGGACGCGGGTTCGTGCCCCGGTCCGGGAGGATCCCACGTGCCGCGGAGCAGCTGGGCCCGTGAGCCATGGCCGCTGAGCCTGCGCGTCCGGAGCCTGTGCTCCCCAACGGGAGAGGCCACAACAGTGAGAGGCCCGCGTACAGCGAAAAAAAAAAAAAAAGAAGGATGCAAACTAAGAAAAAAATTACTTCCAATTTTATCATTTTCTGAAATGATAAGAATCAGATTGCTTGTGTCTCTACACAAATGACCCGGCTTCTCTCAGAAGTCTAGGTATAAAATGTTGAGTTATCGTATGTTCTTGCTAGGATGGGCTACTCTAGAAAAATTTCAGAGCAGCAGGGATGCACAAAAAGTGATGTCACAGGGTTGCAGGAAAAAATAATAATTTAGAAGAACAGGAAAAGGATCAGACATAGGTGATGCTGAAAGATGTACGTTGAGGTAAAGTTCTGTGAAAAGAAGGAGTGAAAAAAACACCCAGGGAATGAATTGTTAAACTATTAAGTCTTCCTGAGATAAGCAACGTTTTGATTTTAACAGGTGAATTTTAACTCCCTAGTAGCTGAAAATAACCTACGTTTTTTGTTTGTTTGTTTGTTTTTTGAGGTACGCGGGCCTCTCACTGTTGTGGCCTCTCCCGCTGCGGAGCACAGGCTCCGGACGCGCAGGCTCAGCGGCCATGGCTCACGGGCCCAGCCGCTCCGCGGCACGTGGGATCCTCCCGGACCGGGGCACGAACCCGCGTCCCCCATATCGGCAGGCGGGCTCTCAACCACTGCGCCACCAGGGAAGCCCTAACCTATGTTCTTGACTCAGGTTTTGATGTAATCATATTTCTGATGAATCATATTTCTGCCTTTGTTCTTAAGAAGTGTTATTGAGTGTGGCCAGCGTTTAGGGTAACATATAAGTAAAGTAAATAAATGGTCATGCTACCTTCAGGGGCGGGTTTGGGCCCTGGCTCCCAGATGGCAGGCCTAAAATGATGACTTCATCAGTCAATCAGCGGCACTTTATCAGGTATGGGGGTGAGAGGGAGGGAGCTTTGGGACGCAAACACCATAAGGAAATTCAGCGGAGACCTCCACATCCAACAGAGTGTGCTTGCCGTGAACTTTCCTGGTTTTCAGAATTGCTGTAGAGTTAAAATGGTCATCACACCTGTGATTGAAAAGAATAGAAGCAAAACAAAAGGAGTTAGCGCAGACATAGAGAGGAGACTGGTGGTTGCCAAGGGGGAGAGAGGTGGGGGAGGGACAGAGTGGGAGTCTGGGATTAGCAGATGCAAACTAGTATATGTAGGATGGATAAACAACAAGGTCCTACTGTAGAGCACAGGGAACTGTATCCAGTCTCCTGGGATAAACCATAATAGAAGAGAATATTAAAAAAAATGTATATATGTGTATAACTGAGTCACTTTGCTTCAATAAAGAAAAAAATGTATGTATCTGTCATGTATCTCTATGCTCAGCTAGGGGCAGTGCTTAAAATTTGTTTTTTTAAAAATATTTTTAAAAATTTATTTATTTTATTCTTTTCTTTTCTTTTCTTTTTTTTTTTTTTTTTGCCTGCGTTGGGTCACTGCTGCACAGGGTCTTCCTCTAGTTGTGGCGAGTGGGGGCTACTCTGTTGCGGTATGCGGCCTTCTCACTGCAGTGGGTTCTCTTGTTGCAGAGCACAGGCTCTAGGCACACGGGCTCCAGTAGTTGTGGCACACAGGCTCAGTAGTTATGGCTCGCATGCTCTAAAGCACAGGCTCAGTACTTGTGGTGCACAGGCTTAGTTGCTCCATGGCATGTGGGATCTTCCTGGACCAGGGATAGAGCCCTTGTCCCCTGCATTGGCAGGTGGACTCTTAAGCACTGCGCCACCAGGGAAGCCCCTAAAATTTGTTATATAAATGTGTGAACAAGTAAATGAATGGCTAAAAGAGTATACAGCAGCGGAGGGCACTTTAAAAAGCTCTGTTCAGGGATGCATTTTCAAATCTTTGCCAGTCCAGTGCCTCAGCCACAGAGTAATAGCTACACTTTATTGAAGAGCTACATTGTACCAAGCATTTTAGCTTCATTAAGTCAAATTCTTACAACAGCCCAAAAAAATAGGTGGAATTTAGTCCATTGGCCAAGAATCCACAGCTAGTAAGTGCCAGCATTCGACTTGGAACCCAAGGCTAACTGGCTGTTAAATCTGGGGGATTATAATTCATCCCTGTTTCTTTGGGGAGATAACCCAGAAAATAATTTATATAAAAATAGATTCCTGAGGGAAGAGATATGTGAACGTGTGTATATATATAACTGATTCACTTTGTTATAAAGTAGAAACTGACACACCATTGTGGAGCAATTCTAACCCAATAAAGATGTTAAAAAAAAAAAAATAGATTCCTACATACTCAAATCATCATCTCCATATATGAGGAAATCCTAAGTCAGCCCTAAGGAACTGATGGGCATTTTTTTTTTTTCTTTCAATCCCAGCACCTCTTCTGACCGACATTTTTATGACCTTGTTATTACAGGTTACATTTTGCGCGATAAATGTATTTATTGGGTATTTAAAAGTATAGGCGTTTAAAGGTCCAACTCACTTTTCTCAACAGTAAACAGTAATGCCTTTCATGACAATAGTGACAAGGAGATTAATTAGCCTGCGTTTGTAAAATACTTTGTGCTTCTGGCGCCAGATTCTTTTCCTTTGGTGTGTTTCCAGTGGAGAGCAGAAAAAATGATGAACTCTGGGAACAATGCCTGGAATATTATTAAATTACCCTTGTCCTGTTCACTGATTTGCAACCTGTGGGACTTCAGACCTTCAGAGCATTTGTGTTCCAGTGATATTCCCAAACTTCCACCATTGTTTCCATTTCCCTCCGACTTAAAATGTCCCTTCGTGTTAAAGTAAGTGTTCTTTAAAATATGGCATGAGCTGTAATCACCATGATGGCTCATTTTGCTTCTGAGTAAATTTAGGAACTCACACAGGACATAATAAATGAAGCTGGAAGTTAAAATTATGATATCTGAAATTATTCCATTTGTATTTTTAAGAGGGTGGTTATAATTTATTTCATATTTACCTAATTTTGTCATTATTCATTGGATTCTTTCATCTCACCCTTATTTTGTTGGACTTTATTTCCTATTAGAGGCACTGGAATCATGAAATAATTCACACCACAGGAAATAATGAGAAGTTAATATGCTCCAAAAAACTGTATTTCTTCTGAAGTTATACCCAAAGATATATATACTATGTGCCACCAGCCAACAAAGTAGGAAGACTACTTTCCTCCAGACACACAAAACACAACTTCGACTAGCTATTGGAGTTTCACGGTAAAACAAAGTAAAACAAAACAAAAACAGCCCAGTGGGTTCCATACCACTGTTGAAATGCATCATGGTTGCTGTGGATTTTAGGGTGGTTTTTCTTCTCATCTTATTTCACTGTGAGCACATTACACTAACATGCGTAATATATGTGGTTAACAGATTTATATAGGAAACTGAAGATCTATGTTTACACACGAAGTATCTCAGAGGGTTTCAATGAAAACCTGAAGAGTTGAATTTTTTAAATTAAAATTCCATTGATCAATTTGAGCTTGAGTTTTTATAGGAAGGGTAGGATACATGCGTGTTTCTTTACCTTTATTTCCAAGTCATGAGTGGATTCTCAAGTATTTTCTAAAGATGATCAGTGTGGCTATTTTTCGCATTATCATGAACTCATACATGCAATAAAAGTTGTATTTTAATCCATTAAAACTGCTATCCTTACTAATGGTCAGAGTGTGTCATCTTTAGCCAGTGGGACCCTATTCAAGTTGGCTCTAGAATCCTTTTGACACCGTCCTAGAACTCTTAGACAGTTTTGCTTTCTAGTAACTGCACAATTGGGGAGGGAAATTCTCCTTTATAGATCAATTCCAAGTGAAAAGTTAAGAAAGATGGGCAAAAGGAAAGTATCCTTATTTTTCAGCCCCTTATGAACAAAGGGATCTCGGCAATGATCATCAAGGTCTCGTAACATCCCTCAAAAGAGAGACAACCATGCCTTTTGTTGATCCTGGCGGAAGAACTCAGTACCATTAAGGAAGCAGCTTTGCTAAATTCAAGCTAGTCTTGAAACTGATCAACATTCTAGATCCTGCCATGTAGTTGCAACAAAGATTCAGACTACCTGATGGGAGGCTCTGGGGCTAGAATGGCCAATCAGAGTTCTCCCAAATTGAAGTAAGGGGCTACCTGCTTTCATCCCTACAACAACCAATCATGGACCAAGGTGCAGCCCTTGGGGAGAGGTACAGACTGGAGGGTAGGCAATGCCTTGCAGTCTAGGGTAGCTCTCAGGAACGGAGTCTAGGAGCCGCCAGCAGCCAAAATTTCCAGCAAAGAAGGATGAGTATGCCACTCTGAAGACAGAATGCATCAGGAGCAGAGCATCGCCTCTTCCACCAGTCCATAGTAAGTTCTCCATATCAAGCTCCCCCAAGTCTTTGAGATTTTCCTTAATAAATCTCATTGCCAATCACTCCCTGGCAACCATTCCAGGCCAATTTAAGGATATTCTGAAAGCCACATGTAGAGTGTATAAGATGAGAAGTCCAAAGGGATATTAATGAAAGCAAAGAAAACATGAGTTTGGAGAGTGATTTTTCAGGTTCATAGGCTGAGCAGTAGAGTCTAAGTTAATAGTTACCTCTTCTCTGTGGTGTATCTCCAGTCTGATACGACTCTGATTTCTCTTTCTTACCTTTAATTTGGAAGGTTTTCAACTGTGCATCATCTCTTCCCCTTCATCACCCTCCAGGTATCCGTGACCAGGAAGGCAAAGCTGACTGTGAAAATACTAAAGAAAAAGTGAATATTATTGTCATTGTACATTAAATTACAATATACAACCTTATGTTTCTAGACCCACGATCCTGTAACTGTAAGCTGTTCAAAATAGTGGCAATATACGTTTCCAAAAACATATTTTTAATGCAATTTCATTCTTTTGTTATATAAACATAGACATTGTCAAAAAATCCACGTTGCACCAAAAAGTGGAAAGGAAAAAAAAATAACCTGCCTACCTAAAGATAACTATTCTTTTTTTTTTTTAAGAGATATCTATTCTTAACATTTTGTTTTATATACTGCCAATCATTCTCTGCAAGTAGAAATACACACTATATGATGTTTTACCATAATATTTACATGCTGTACACATTTTTTGAAATAAGCATTTTTTCAATTGATACTATAAACAATTTTCCCTTTGCTATGAAATATTTTTCTGTCCAACCATAGTTGTCCAACCGTAACTGATGGAATATATATATATGTATATATTACAAATAATTTATCCAGCAATCTATTGCTATCTATTTAGAAAGTTGAAGTATCCTTTTTATTAGCTATAAAATGTGGTAGGGCTGGTGGTGAATATTCTCATTAAAAACCTTCACACTCTCTCCATAATTTCCTAAAGGAAATTCCTAAAATAAATATATCATCCTTTTTTTTTTTTTAAATGAAAAAATTACGTTGATAATTCTTCCAGAAAGGGCAAACAACAAAGCTCACCAAACCTGAACTGGGATAGATAGCTCTCATCTACAAGTCTTAGTGAAACAGATGCTTAAAAAATTGTGATGTATTAGCAAACACACCAGATTTTGATTATTTTGAATGACAGCAAGAGATATTATTTTCTTTTATTATTTCATGGATGTTTGGAGAAAATTAATATGTAAAAATGGATGTAAGGCATTCACAGTCTAATTTTCCTGTGAACGGCTAAAAGGTTAAAGACCACTTACTATGTATGAGTTTGTCTGTAACAGGAAATTAACCACTCATGCAATTAAGGCCTCTGCTTGGAGTTCTCCATCTGACTTTGAAGCGCTAATAAGACAAAATTACCCAAATCCAGGAAAGGAATTAAGAAATGTAAAATGTTAATTAAATTCAGAAAACAGAATTAATAAGAAAACCAATGTGAAATGGAAATTAAACAAGGGGAAATAAATACATATATATCTGTTTAGACAGCAGGAAAAAAGAATCCAAAAGAAGTACAGAATTAAAAATAGATCTTTAAAAGGTCTTCGGGAGATTTGCCCACCTTTAATAGATTCAGCAATGGTTTCTGAGAAAGTAAATAAGCGTCCAATTTCAATAACCTGTGGATGTTTCCTTCACAAAACCAAAGTCCCATAATCACATCTAATTGAAACAGAAAATCAATTTATTTTAAGATGTCATTGGAACGCCTTTTTTTGGATGGAATGTGGTAGCTAGGATTATGGAATAATCCTTACCTTCCTTTCCAAGAAGGGGAATCATAATTCAAATTAAACAGAAGAATAGAGGCAAGATCTACTATATTACTTCTCAAGGAAATCTAATCCCCGATAACAGTTCTGTAAACTCCCCAGGCAATTTGGGTTTTGACAAAAATTCAGTGGTTTAGGGATCCTTCCACATTGGCAATGGGCATTGCAGAGAAACTGCATTTACTGAGGGTTTCCTGATAATTATCCTGTGTTACCACCTTTACCCCTTTTAACCCAAATCTGTTTTTTTTTTTTTTTTTTTTGGTGGGGGGGGGGGTGGTACGCGGGCCTCTCACTGCTGTGGCCTCTCCCGTTGAGGAGCACAGGCTCCGGACACACAGGCCCAGCAGCCATGGCCCACGGGCCCAGCTGCTCCGCGGCATGTGGGATCTTCCTGGACCGGGGCACAAACCCGTGTCCCCTGCATCAGCAGGCGGACTCTCAACCACTGCGCACCAGGAAAGCCCCCCAAATCTGTTTTTAACATTCTGGGTTGTTCTTTTTCTTTTTTTTTTTATTAGTGCTTTTAACACATGGTGAGCAGGAAGAAAATGCAATTACATTTTCCCACTACCATATATTTCTGATGAAAAATATTATTGAAGAGGACGATGGATTATGTTTTTTATATTTAACATTTGATAATGTTAATAACATCCAACCCGGGATGATAGAGCTGTATCGATATTTCTTAATAAATGTTGTGTCTTTTCAATATGTACTTGTTTTAATTTTTACTTTGATTTTAAGTTTTACTTTGATTTACTACATTTTGACTTTTAATACTTAAGTGTTTGTTAACACTTTAAATATGATTTCCTGATGAAAAAATCATATGTCAGGAAATCGTATTTAAAGTATGAAATTTTGCTGTTTCCCTTGTTTTTCGAGGTCATCAGATATGTGTGTCAGACAGCTGTCTCACCTCAAGAATTTGTGTTCTCTGTTTATCTTGTCCTATTTTTTGTTCTTTCCCTTTGAGATGCCAGTTACAGGTGTGGTTACGGCTTCACAGGTAATGGTACTGTAAGCACACCTAGTAATCAAAGTGGAAAAGGATTATAATTAATGAGATTGATGAAGCTAGGTCCAAGAAAATATTTCAGGAAAAAAAAATGAGATTTAGAGAGTCAATGGTATAAACCTTGTCTTTTTTTGGATGCATCTGAGTAACCATACCCCAGACACAAGCTCTGTAGCCCAGGTGAATAGAAGGTGAGTGGACAATTCAGATACATATAAGCAAATGCATATTTATATTTATATATAAACATTATATATAATATATATAGCAATAGCAATGGGATATCTATATAGATATGGTGTCTATGTAGCAGTGATATCTATCTATGTTTAGAGCAATTGTATATACATATATGTTATATGTATACATGTACAAATATATGTGTATATTTATTATTTTTTAAAAAAATAATTAATTAATTTTTCACGGTGCTGGTCTCCGTTGCTGCACGCGGACTTTCTCTAGTTGCAGCGAGCGGGGGCTACTCTTCCTTGTGGTGCGTGGGCTTCTCACTGCAGTGGCTTCTCTTGTTGCGGAGCACAGGCTCTAGGCACGCGGGCTTCAGTAGTTGTGGCGCACAGGCTCAGTAGCTGTGGCGCACGGGCTTAGTTGCTCCACGCACGGCATGTGGGATCTTCCCAGACCAGGGCTCGATCCGTGTCCCCTGCACTGGCAGGCAGATTCTTAACCACTGTACCACCAGGGAAGTCCCTATGTGTATATTTATAATGTATATTTGTATATGTGTGTGTGTATGTATGTATATATATATATATATATATATATTTCATCATGACATTATGCTATGTTTCCTTCAGAAAGTATAAATATATAAGTATAATCCATTTTTTATTCTCAAGTGATATATACATTCCTTTTCCTATTGAATCTATCCATTCGAAGCCCTCTCAGTGAGCTTAGGAATACTCTATCTTCTTAAGGATCATGAACAGATCTGTCCATCTGAGACAGAAAAGAGGTGTAGTCTGAAGGATGTCCTGTGGATTCATCATCTTGGACCATTCGGGCACATAGTCTGGAGAGGTAGGAATAATATGGGTTCATTGGAAGCTGTCACTCTCTAGGGAAGGTCGTGATGGAGTAAGGGTATAATGTACATCCATGCTTTCTAAAGTGTATTACGACAGAACACTCACTTAATGAGATTCTCTGGGGGAAGAAGGTCAGGGTGGGTACTGGGGTCAAATAAGATTTATAGATTTGCAATATGCATTAGAATATTAACGCCTCCTAAATATCCTGCATGAAAGATCCTCTGCTTTTCCAGCACCCACACACTTATGTAAATGGAATTTTCTCCTCCCTACTAAATATGGACATAACTTTTTGAGAAATACAGTTAGAAAATTTAAAAATTACTGAACAGTAATTATTTTTATTATTGAGAATAAAAATACAACACAACCTTTGTCTTCAGTGCTCTCATCTGTACATGAAGTCGGTTGGATAAAACAGTTTCTAACATTCCTTTCACATTGGAAGATTTATATCTGATGACAATAATTACCTGATTTGACTCTAATTATTTTTTCTGCAACATAACAGTCCTTTGCCTCACTTTATCTTTTTTCCATTATGCAGATTTGTTTTTGATAATAGGATGTGTTATCTGGAAATACCTGTCTATTATATACAATATATCCTTTTTCCATATGGCCTTACCGTCCTCCAATTTAGTAAGAACACAAAGAAATGCATCCTTTAGAATATTTTCAGTTGAATTCTGAAACCTATCCATTAATGCTAATTTTTCCAGCTGCAATTCATACATCATGAACACACTCATATATAGAGGGGTCTTGAAAAGATGCAAGACTTTGAAATCTCCCATCCTTCTGGAAGTTGCCAAAAGAAGATTGTCTTTAGTTTCAAATTTGCTTCTCTCCTGGAAAAAAAGAACTGCTGACAAAATGAAAGTCTAATTAACTCTCAGGTTTGCAGGAGACATGTGTGAAATTTTAAAAAATGTGAAAGGTGGCACTTTTCTGTCTTCATTTATAACATGTCCTGTCATCCACCTGCAAGGTTAGTCATTTCTAAATGTCTCACCTGGAAAATGCACGTCGGCTGTCACAGAAGTAGGCAATGACGCTCAAGGTCATTTTAAGTGGATGAAGTTGAAAATGCTTCTTACAAAAATTCAGAAAACCACTGGTTCTACCACATTCCTTAGTCCACTGCAAGCAACTTCATTTAGATTGGTGTAATATGCAGCTGAACTCCAAAGCAATCTAGCAATCGCAGTGTTTCTAAAAGGTTTGGACAAACATTTAAGGAAAGATATCAGAGGCGACTATCCATCACAGGAAAGCATTAATATCCCAGATCTATATGCAAGTGGTGTATCGTCTGACCTAGCAAGATTGACGGTTTAATACCAAGGGGTGAAGAAGGAGTGGTGATGAAATCAGGATCTCACAGGGGTACCTGCATTACCAAGTTCATCACAGCCATATTCACAATAGCCAAGACGTGGAAACAACCAAAGTGTCTGTGGATGGATGGATGGATAAAGCAAAGATGAGACAGATAGGTTGGTTGATAGGTAGATACAAAGATAGATAAGATAGATAGTAGATAGATAAGATAGACACTTAGAAACATAGATAGATAGATAATAGATGGGTACACACACAATGGAATATTATTGGGTCTTTAAAAATAAGTAAATTCTGACATTTTTGACAACATTGAGGGACGACGAGAACATTATGCTAAGTGAAATAAGCCAGATACAGAAAAACAAATACTGCGTGGTCTCACTTACATGTGGAATCTAAAAAAAAATTGAGCCACAGAGAGAAGCAGAGAGTATAATGGTGGTTTCCAGGGGCTGGGGGCTGGTAGAAATGGGAAGATACTGGTCAAGGGATAAAAAGTTCCAGTTATGCAAGGGAAATATGTTCTAGCAATCTCATGTACAGCACGGTGGCTATAGTTAATAATACTTCACTGTGTACTTGAAATTTACCAAAAGAGTAGATCTCCAGGGTTTTACCACACATGAAAACATCGTAACTAAGTGAGGTGATGGATACGTTAATTAGCTTGATTGTGGTAATCATTTCAAATGGATACGTATCTCAGATCATCATGTTGTACACATTAAACACAAAGAATTTTTATTTGTCAATTATACCTCCGTGAGGCTAGAATAACAAAAGAAATGGTAAATTGCACCAGACTATACTAGCAGGATATGGTTGTCACAGAATTACATCCAAATCAATACAGTGGGAGATTAATGACGAAGTACTCACACTCTCTCTTTTTTTTTTTTTTTTTAAATATATTTATTTATTTATTTATGGCTGCGTTGGGTCTTCGTTGCTGTGAGCGGGCTTTCTCTCGTTGCAGCGAGCGGGGGCTACTCTTCGTTGCGGTGCGCGGGCTTCTCACTGCGGTGGCTTCTCTTGTTGCACAGCACAGGCTCTAGGTGCGTGGGCTTCAGTAGTTGTGGCGCACAGGCCAGCCGCTCCGCGGCACGTGGGATCTTCCTGGACCAGCGCTCGAACCCACGTCCCCTGCATCGGCAGGCGGACTCTCAACCACTGCGCCACCAGGGAAGTCCCCACACTCTGTCTTAAAAGTTGTATAAAGAAAAGTCCTGGCAAGTAGAACACATGGTATTTTCTAGAATTATCAGGAGTTCGAGGTATGATCATTTGCCTTCTTTAAAGGCATCAAGAAGCATCAGTTCCATAGTTTGGATATTCCATTAAGTTCCAGAGTGACGTCAGCAAACTCATGAAGCTCTAGGGGTCTCAGTATCATAAGTATAATTTGCCAGTTCCTCCATCAAATTGTGAGTCCTGCTTTAGAGTATGTAAACCCTGGAGGGTCATCTCATCCAGATTTACTATTCTCATGGACATTTGATATGAAAAACACTGAGTCCCAATGGAATTATTTGATGAAAGCAGACCTGGTATCCCAACGTGCGTCTGCCAACTTTGAATGCTAGGCTCCTTCTGAAACGGCATTCTACCTCTGAGCTTCCATATTTTGTGTAAATGTACATCCTTCTCTTGTAGAAATCCCCTTTCCCTTTACACCAGTTCACGTATTCATGTTTAGATCCATGGACGTGTTGGGTCAATGCCCCTGCCTTGGACTTTTCTCTGTCTCATGCTTGACTCAGAACAGTTCACTCAGTGACTTCAACCTAATCCTCTGTGATGTCCCCTTATCATCCATCCATCTCTCAGAATGTAAGTGTATGTTTGACTCTCGTTCATCAGTGAATATTTTATCATCCAAATTATATGAGAAAGTGCTTATGGAAGATTCCATGATCTGTCCCACTTTTTCCACTTCCTTGCCATGAATCGTATATCCACAGCCTTGTCATGTAAGGGTGAAAAAAAGGCCAGCACTGGTAGAATTATCTTTGAGTTCCAGTGGTATGCCACTGCCACCTCTCTCCTGGGCTCCAGGAGAAATACAGAAAGGACATACCAGAAACAAACTACAAACTTGACCCTAGTTACAGGCTGGAGCAGAGTGGCTCAGACTAGCCCATGTCGACCATCCTTTTCAGAATTCAGAAGTGAGGTCAGGTTGAAAAACTGATAGCAAAGGTGACAAATAGAGTGACCATAAATGTTTTTAGAAGTAATTTACACATATTTTCAAGGAGTGGCCTTTACTCTTAGTACCTTGCATAGAATATCAACCTGCACTTTTGCCCTAATAAGTGGCTACATCAAGGCAAGAGAGCACATCAGTGACCAGGATCTACAACTGCGTTTCCAGGAAATCTTATGAGCGAAATTAATGGATGTGTAATCTATCTCGAGTCTTCTTAATGCTCCAGTGTGTGTCAACCATTTTAGCTTTGGCCTTTATAAAAATCAGGTCTTAGAAAAGAGAAAAGGCTTATGCATTCTCTGTGTCACAGGCAGTAAATTCTTGTAAGTAGCTTACCTAATGGGAATACTTTTCCTGATTTCAGAATTGGGGCCAGCAATGGCTGTCATACTAATGTTCCATTTTCCTTCCATTACTTGCCAGCTGTTGCTTTTAAGTTCTTAAAGAAAACATCACTAGGTAGTCTGAAACATTATCTGACAAAGCAAGTATTAGACTATAGCATCCCCTCCTCAATTTCCCCTGGACTTAATCCCCTTTTCCAAAAGACTGCTCTTAAGACAGAGGCTAAACTCCCCCTGGATCCACCCTCCGTGTAAGTCCATCTTTAATTGGGCAAAGTCTTCCAGTCAACGACTCAGTCCTTTAATCTACTTCGGAAGGCAAGATCTGTCAAGTGAGAAAGAAAAATAGGATTTCTCCAAACGCATCAAAGGAATATCTAATTTAACTCATTGACCATTTAAATCATCCAAACCATGCATTTCTGAACGGCATGAGCTTCTCTTTTTCAAAAGGATACGACAAAACGGTCCTTGAAAAATCTGCCAAAGAATGATTTACCAACCTGCATTCCAAGGATGCTTGGACAGCTATGTCACAACTTTAAGAAATATTCTCCTCAGACAGAAAGAAGGCACCTATCCCAGGACTAGCAAGAAGTTAGCGATGTATGATGTTCAGTTGAACATCAACCTGGGCATACAATGCTTCAGCTACTAGTCTATGAATAAGACCCAAATTGGCAGCAAAGTCCAGCTTACTTTCTCTATTACATGGGTACTACTCAGAATCCACTGAAAATCATACTTCACTGTTAACTTACTATTTGCTAACAACTGAAAGAGTAATTAGGGCATAAAGCAGACCAGCTGATGTGTGAGAGCTAAGGGTCATTTTTGAGGAGCAACTGTCAGCTCTTCAACAGATCTGAATTATCCACCTGAATGATTTCACTCTAAATCATGTATTAACTACAAGGACAACATCACTGATAAGATTGCCCTTTGAATGGAAACTTGCAAATCACAAAATCATATTTGGGGACTAGTAGGGATATACGTTTCACACCAGGGAGAGGTTAGAATACACAGGGAAACCTGGGATGAACCAGAGAGTGGACATGAGGTAGGGAGTACAGAAGTGAAAGGTATGAGTTGGTCAAGAATACCAGCTGGTCTAAGGGGTACACAGCCTGGTAGATTGATTATAATCTTGGTCATGCTTTTCCATCCTTTTCTGTATCCAAGTCCTTTCAATATATATTCCTTCTATAAGGAGGTGGAGTCTATTTCCCCTTCTGTCTCCTGAATCTTTGCTGTTCCTTGTTCCATCCAGGCCATTGTAGACAAGGAATCCCTCAAGCAACTGTGAGCCAGCCTCCAGGAGGAAAGACAAGTGTCTGATGTGGACTGGCCAAAGCCAGGAGGCAACTCAGCCCAGCCTAGAACTGGAAGAACCAGGAAGATGAATGCTCCCTGAAGGAATCACTCAAAGAAAGGGTAAACTAAATGATAATCGTTGATGTTTTAACAGCAGCAGGTTAAGAAACACCACCGATGGACGTCTGGCTAGGCAAATTTCATCAAACAAGGAAGAGTATTAGGCAATGGTCGTGTTAAAATGAAAGTATAAAGTATCGGGAATTCAGTTAGGAATGTCAGAAAGTGGGCGACTGTGTGGAGGAGACATCAGTTCAGCCTCTGGTCTTGGGAAAACGTCTTTTTCACTTTCACAGTGTCTGAGCCAGGAGGGCATTGTTTCTACCTGCTCCTCAATAGACAGGATCATAGACACTGTAATTCCCAAGGCATTCTTCTTCAAGAGAAAATTCTTAATACTTTTATCTTCACTCTACACGTGCATCCTTCAATTTATAAAGTCAAAGATGCCACCTGCCATCACTGTAAAAATATAATTGTTTGGACATTTTAATACGCGAGGTTACAAAGGACTGAATGCTTTCCTAAGATAGGAATTCTGAATAAAACCTATTAATATAACTTTATAGAGGCTTGAATGAGCAGGGATGACAAAATAGTCTGGGAAATGGAAGGGTCTATTGTGGGAAACTTGAGCCTCTTTCTTCTATATTGCTCAGTCATATAATACTACGAACGAAGGGAAAGGTTTCCATCATTGGACCTTCAACATTCATTTGTTGGACCTTACCTAATGTCATAAATATAAAAGACTTCACGGTAGATTCACAGGTATGAATTTATGTATAAGTACATAACCATGTATGTGAGTGTGCCCCAAAGGGACTGTGCATTTCCCGCTAACTCCTTTTTCTTCATTAATTTTTTTGGAGTATAGTTGTTTTACAATGTTCTGTTAGTTTCTGCTGTACAGTAAAGTGAATCACTTATACATATACATGTATCCCTTCTTTTTTAGAATTCTTTCCCATTTAGGTCACCACAGAGCACTGAGTAGAGTTCCCTGTGCTATACAGAAGGCTCTCATTAGTTATCCATTTTATACACAGTAGTGTATATATGTCAATCCCAACCTCCCAGTTCATCCCACCCCACCCCCCCTTTCCCCCTTGGTATCCATGCATTTGTTTTCTACATCTGTGATCTATTTCTGCTTTGCAAATAAGTTCATTGGTACCATTTTTCTAGATTCCACATAGAAACAATATTATACGATATTTGTTTTCCTCTTTCTGACTTACTTCACTCTGCATGACAGTCTCTAGGTCTATCCATGTCTCCCCACTAACTCTTTTTTTTTTAAGTTCTTAATTTTATTTATTTATTTATTTATTTATTTATTTATGGCTGTGTTGGGTCTTCGTTGCTGTGCGAGGGCTTTCTCTAGTTGTGACGAGCGGGGCCTACGCTTCATTGCGGTGTGTGGGGTTCTCACTGTGGTGGCTTCTTGTTGCAGAGCACAGGTTCTAGGCTCACGGGCCTCAGTAGTTGTGGCACGTGGGCTCAGCAGTTGTGGCTCATGGGCTCTAGAGTGCAAGGCTCAGTAGTTGTGCCACACAGGCTTAGCTGTTCCACGGCATGCGGGATCTTCCCAGACCAGGGTTCAAACCCGTGTCCCCTGCATTGGCAGCTGGATTCTTAACCACTGCGCCACCAGGGAAATCCTTCCCCGCTACCTCTTAACAGCAGGTTTTTGCTACACATACTTATCTGGGGCAGAGCAAGGGAGTTGCTATATATCCTCTACGAGGTATTCAGGCTCACGCAGGTACTATGTAGCCGCATACCAAAGGCAGGAGTATGGGATGAGACCTAACAGAAATTCTCCAAAGCAGCCCTGGTCTTCACACACTGTGAAGCAACTGCCCTCTAAAGGCTGTAGGAAGAGCCTCAGTACAAAGAGAGGTCTCTCAAACACAGAAATGTTAAGAGTAGGGCTAGGAAACAAAGGGAAAGAAAACAAAGGGAAAATCATTAGCAAACCGAAAAGCTGGCTGATGCTGGGCAGTAAAGAAGAGAGACCACCCACAGAACGGAATCATGCCAGTGCTCAGCTGTAACTGATGCTGAAAAGAAAGCCTGGAGCATGCTTTCAAAATGCTTGAAGCCATTAGTAAATTAAATCCAACCAAAGCTTCAAAAAGCATACATTTAGCTAAACTAGAGGTCATATTGGCATGGCCCCATACTCCAAGGGCTTGATAGAAAAAGAAAAAAAAAAAAAAAAAAGGTGTGTTTTTTCCCTGGAGTAAAAGATGATGTATTTCACACTCTACTATTCTTTTATACAAAATAACTGATATGCAAAATAAAGATCACAAGACATCCAAAGAAATAAAAATGGGTAACTTGTGCTTAAAAGAGAAAATAGTCAATGAAAACAGACACACAGATGGTCCAGATGTTAAAGTTATCAGACACGGTATTTAAAATAGCTAAGATAGAAAGAGAGAGAAAGAGAGGTGGGGGGAGATGATAGATGGATGGATGGATGGATAGATAGATGATAGATAGATGGAACTAATGGAGAAGACAAACAAAAGAATGAAACTAGACAAACAGGAAAATAAACAAATAGGGCCTAATCAAATTTAACAGCTTTTGCACAGCAAAGGAAACCACAAATAAAAAGAAATGACAGGGCTTCCCTGGTGGCGCAATGGTTGGGAGTCCGCCTGCCGATGCGGGGGACACGGGTTCGTGCCCCGGTCCGGGAGGATCCCACGTGCCGCAGAGCGGCTGGGCCCGTGAGCCATGGCCGCCGAGCCTGCGCGTCCGGAGCCTGTGCTCCGCAACGGGAGAGGCCACAACAGCGAGAGGCCCGCGCACCGCAAAAAAAAAAAAAAAGAAAAAAAAGAAATGACAACCTATCATTTGGGAGAAAAAATTTGCAAACAGTGAGACCAAGAAGGGCTTAATTTTGAAAATATACAAACACTTCATATAGTTCAATATCAAACAACCCAATCCCAAAATGGGCAGAAGACCTAAATAGACATTTCTCCAAAGAAGACATACAGATGGCCAAGAGGGTAATGAAATGAGGCTCAACACTCCTAACCATGAGAGAAATGCAAATTAAAATTACAATGAGTTACCACATCACACCAGTCAGAGTGGCCATCATCAAAAAATCTACAAATAATAAATGCTCGAGAGGGTGTGGAGAAAAGGGAACCCTCGTACACTGTTGGTGCGAATGTAAATCGGTGCAGCCACTGTGGAGAACAGTAGGGAGGTTCCTCAAAAAAGTAAAACTAAGGCTTCCCTGGTGGTGCAGTGGTTAAGAAACCGCCTGCCAATGCAGGGGACACGGGTTTGAGCCCTGGTCTGGGGAGATCCCACATGCCACGGAGCAACGAAGCCCGTGCGCCACAACTACTGAGCCTGTGCTCTAGAGCCCACGAGCCACAACTACTGAGCCTGCACACCTAGAGCCCGTGCTCCGCAACAAGAGAAGCCACCGCAATGAGAAGTCTGCACACTGCTACAAAGAGTAGCCCCTGCTCGCCGCAACTAGAGAAAGCCTGCGCGCAGCAACGAAGACCCAACGCAGCCATAAATAAATTAATTAAGTAAAAAAAAAAAAAAAAAAACTAAACTCAAAATAGAGTTACCATATGATACAGCAATTCCACTCCTGGACATATACCTGGAAAAGATGAAAACATTAATTTGAAAAGATACATGCACCCCTATGTTCACAGCAGCACTATTTACAACAGCCAAGACTTGAAAGCAACCTAAATGTCCATTGACATATGAATGCATAAAGAAGACGTGGTGTGTGTGTGTGTGTGTGTGTGTGTGTGTGTGTGTGTGTAATGAAATACTACTCAGCCATAAAAAAGAGTGAAATAATGACATTTGCAGCAACATGGATGGACCTGGAGATTACCATATTAAGTGAAATAAGTCAGACAGTGAAAGACATGTAGTATATGATATCACTTATATGTGGACTCTAAAAAAAGGATACAAATGAACTTATTTGCAAAACAGAAATAGACTGACAGACATAGAACACAAACTTATGGTTACCAAAGGGGAAGAGTGGGGAGGGATAAATTAGGAGTTTGAATTAGCAGATACACACCACTATATATAAAATAGATAAACAAGGGAAATCTCTTGTGGTCCAGTGGTTAGGACACAGTGCTTTCACTGCTGAGGGCCCAGGTTCAATACTTAGTCAGGGAACTAAGATTCCACAAGCTGCGTGGCATGGGCCAAACAAAAAAAAATAAAGATAAACAATAAGGATTTACCACATAGCACAAGGAAATATATTCAATATATTGTAAATACCTATAATGAAAAAAGAATCTGAAATGGATATATATACATACAGTAAATCAACTATATTTCAATTTTTTTTTTTTAAAAAGTAGGTATTTTGGTAAAGATACGGAAATTATAAAAAGGTGCCAAAAAGAAATGCTGGAAATTAAAAACTGTGGTATGAAAGATGACATATTCACTGGACTCACTCCACAGGAGACTGGAAGAGCCAAAGAAAAAGTATATGTACCTTTGACATAGACCAGAAAAGTATCCAAACTGGTCAACAAAAACTTTAAATAAAAGAGTGGAAAACAAACCAAATAGAGCATCTGACATCTGATGGACAACATCGAATGCTATAACATATGTATAATCGGTATTTCAGAAAGAGACGAGACATGAGAAGGGGCAAATAAATACTTGAGAGCAAAATGGCCAAAAAATGTCTAAAGTTGATAAAATTCATCACCCAAATGAGGCAAGAAGCTTGACAATCACCCAGCAGAATAAATGCATAGAAAACTATACTGGCTACCGCATAGTCACACTGCTGAAAATCAAAGATAAACCTCAAAGCAGCCAGAGAATAAAGACGCATTATACTCAGGGAAACAATGAGAAGAATGCAGTGTAACGATTCCATTTATACAAGGGAGCCTGGAAGACAAAAGAATAAAAACTATAAATTGCTGAAGGAATTGCTCTCTTACAGACTCGCAATAAAAAAGATGTTAATGATGGAGGTTTGAAATGTAGGAAATAATGCTGTTCTAAATGGAAAAAAAGGAAAAAATGCACTCACATTTAGTAGCACAGAGCAAGCAAATATTCAGTAAAAATATGGAGGATTTGAACTATGTGATCAATAAAATATACCTAATTGACATTCTTGTAACAGTACATCCAGGAACTTAATTTTTTTTTTAAACATCTTTATTGGAGTATAATTGCTTTACAATGTTGTGTCAGTTGCTGCTGTATAACAAAGTCAATCAGCTATATGTATACATATATCCCCATATCCCCTCCCTCTTGCGTCTCCCTCCCACCCGCCCTATCCCACCCCTCTAGGTGGTCACAAAGCACCGAGCTGATCTCCCTGTGCTATGCGGCTGCTTCCCACTAGTTAGCTATTTTACATTTGGTAGTGTATATATGTCCATGCCACTCTCTCACTTTGTCCCAGCTTACCCTTCCCCCTCCCCGTGTCCTGAAGTCCATTCTCTACGTCTGAGTCTTTATTCCTGTCCTGCCCCTAGTTTTCACAGAACTATTTTTTTTTTTTTAGATTCCATATGTATGTGTTAGCATATGGTATTTATTTTTCTCTTTCTGACTTCATTCTGTGTGACAGACTCTAGGTCCATCCAGCTTACTACAAATAACACAATTCCGTTCCTTTTTGCGGTTGAGTAATATTCCATTGTATACATGTGCCACATCTTCTTTATCCATTCATCTGTCAACGGACATTTAGGTTGATTCCTTGTCCTGGCTATTGTAAACACAGCTGCAATGAACATTGTGGTACATGACTCTTTTGAATTACGGTTTTCTCAGGGTATATGTCCAGTAGTGGGATTGCTGGGTTGTATGGTAGTTCTATTTTTAGTTTTTTGAGGCCCCTCCATAGTGGCTGTATCAATTCACATTCCCACCAACAGTGCAAGAGGGTTCCCTTTTCTCCACACCCTCTCCAGCATTTATTGTTTCTAGATTTTTTGATGATGGCCATTCTGACTGCTGTGAGGTGATACCTCATTGTAGTTTTGATTTGCGTTTCTCTAATGATTAGTGATGTTGAGCATTTGTCATGTGTTTGTTGGCAATCTGTATATCTTCTTTGGAGAAATGTTTATTTAGGTCTTCTGCTCATTTTTTGGATTGGGTTGTTTGTTTTTTTGATATTAAACTGCATGCGTTGCTTGTATATTGTGGAGATTAATCCTTTGTCAGATGCTTTCCTTGCAAATATTTACTCCCATTCTGAGGGTTGTCTTTTTGATGGTTTAGAATATATATTGCTTTTCAAGGGCACCTGGACATTTGCTAGCATGATGTTCTATGCCTTACTATAAACCTCAAACACCATTAAAGCGTTGCAATCATAGTAAGTATTTTTGCTGACTAAAAGGATATTAAATTTTATATCAGTTGCAATTACATATGTAGAAAATGTCCAAGGCACTTTAACAAAGCAAGAGGTATGTCTGTGTATTTTGTCTCTGTGTGTGTGGGAGAGAGACAGACAAAGAGAAACAGACAAAATTCATATATTAGGAACTTAAGACAATATTTTTTAAAACCCAGAGAATGAATACGAAATGACAAGAAAGTTAGAAAATGTTGACATCTTAAGATGAAAAGACCACATATCAATATGTGTGTGATGGAGCTAAACTGTACTTGGACTTAAAGAAAAGCATAAAATCAGCAAGGTAAGATTTGACATTAACAAACTCAAAAAGAAGAGCATGCAAAAAAAATAAATAAAATAGAATAAAATAAAATAAAAAAAGAAGAGCAAAATAAAGCCAAAGTTGAAGAAACTAAATAATAAAAACAAATGTAGAAATTAATATTTTAGAAAACATGCAAAATAGAGATATCAAGATCATTAAATGTTTTCTTCTGAAAATTTAATACAATTGATAAATGTTTATGAAGAGTGATCAGGAAAAACACAGAAAACACATATTACTAATGCCAGAAATGGTAAACGGATAATAGATGTGAAAATGATGATTAGGGCGCACCATGAACAACTTTATGGTAATGAATGCAAAAACTTAGATAAAAATAAACATTTCTGAAACATATCACCATTTATCAAAACTGACATAAGGAGAAATAAAATTCAAACAGATGTATAACTACCAAATTAGTCTGAAACATAATAATTTTAAAATACCATAAAAAACTTCCTTCAGGCCAACAGATTTACTGGTAAATTCTCTAAAATATTTAAAGGAGATATGACACTAATACCACATAAATACTTTTGAAAAATAACATGAACACGTTTCCTCTTGTTCTAAAAGTCAGCATTACCTTGATACCAAAACCTGATAAAATGAATAACTAGCAACAATACAGAACAGTAAGTTCACGATTCTATTGGCAAGGATGCCCAATAAAATCTTAGGCAGTTGAATCCAGCAACGTTTTTAAAATTTCTTATATTACGACATTGAAAAATGAGAACAAAGGGAAGATTTACACCGTCTGACACCAAGAGATACTACAATATTACTTTCAGTATAGTAACACTGTAACAGTGAGATGGACAAGCATACTACAGGAAGAAACAGAATATTTAGGAACAGACTCAAGCCTATATAAACCATTTTCAATAAACGATATTGGAACATCATTTAGTAAACTGAAAAAAAAAGATAACCTAGATTTCTACCTCACAATAGCTAATAATTCTAGATGTGATATATACCTGAATTTAAAAGAAGGACTCTGGAAGAGAATACAGCAGAGTTTCACCTTACCCACAGTGTAGCAAGATTTCTTGGACAGGACAGAAAAACAACCAACCATAAAACACCAAATGGAAAAATTATATTCGATCAAATTGATCACTTCTTCTTACCACAGAGACCACTGTGAAAATATTTAGTCTAACCATAGACTGATAAAAATTAGACATAATATATATAAAATATTATATATATAAACTCCTACAAACAAGCAATAAAGGGTAAACAATGCAATAAAATGGTTAAAGACTAAAACGTGTAATTCACAATTCAACACATAAAAATTACCGATAACCATATGAAAATTTGCTCAACATTAAATTCAAACCATATCTATCAGAATAGTCTAAATTATGAAGACTGATGATTCCATGTATTGGTGACTACTGTGGAGCAACTGGAATTTTCTTGCTTTGCTGAAGGAGTACAAAATTAGACAATCTCTTTGGAAAACTACTATTTTCTTATAAAGTTAAAAGCGTGTCAACCCTACAACTCAACAAGTCCCAGTAACATGAAGAAATATGTCCATGCAAAGATATGTGCACGGATGTTTATAGGACGTATATTTGTAACAGCCCAAACCTGGAAACAACCCAAATGTCCAACGTTTGGAGAAAAGTTAAACAGTCTATTTGTCCAAGCCAGTACTAACATGCAATAAAAATGCATGATCTGTTGATACACACAACACCATGATGAATCTCGGAAATGTTATACTGAGTTTTAAAAAATGACAAAACATATAATGTTATCTAATTAATAAAAAGTATAAGAACAGGGAAAACTCTTCCAGAGTGACAGAAGCTAGGTTCTGGTGGGGAGTAAATTGATGGGGAATGGTCGGATACAGGGACTTTCTAGAATAATAGAAATATTCTGTGCATATATCAGGTGATTATTATATAAATATGTAAATTGACAAAAAGTCCAACTGAGCACCTAAAATCAGTGCATTTTCTGGGTGTCAAAAGACATCTCAGTAAAAATGCGTTTTTGAATCCAACATTCAATACCTTTTATTGTTTTTAATTTAACATTTTAAAATTATTATTATTATTATCTTTTGGCCACACCTTGCACCTGGTGGGATCTCAGTTCCCAGACCAGGGCTCGAAACCTGGGGCCACGGCAGTGAAAGCACCGAGTCCTAACCACTGGACCACCAGGGAAGTCTCCTAACGTTCAATACCTTTTAATAAAACTTGAAAGAAAATTACCTCTCTCAAACACAAGGTCATGAAAGAAAAAAGGTTTAATACTTAGTACAAATTCTATTTAAGAACCAAAGGTAAATTGAGTGTAACAACTGTGATGCATCTGAGATTTCAGAATGAGAAATAGCTCGCAAATAGGAAAAAAAAAAAAATCCAGTTGGAATCCTACCAATATCTTTGGGGAAGTTTCCGTGCTTCACTGGTTTATATTTTTCTTCAAATGATTTATAAAACACACTCTTTTACCTATTGGCATGATCTGCTGTGTTTTAGGAGTTAAAAAAAAAAAAAAAGAACAGTAAAGGTGGCTGTGGTCTTTATGGGTCAACCCACAGCCAAAAGATGGATGGAATTAGTGGGAATTGGTGGGAAGGAGTTTAGCTCCAGAATTCAAATTCTATTAGATTATATCGCACATTTATTCAAGCAATGTCAGCCTCATATATTTCATTCGATTCTAATTTGATGCTAAAACAAGCCACGGGACTTAAATGGTTTCTTGTTGAATTTGTGACGACAACTATGATATCACTAATCACTTCTGAGTAAGCTGGGTGTTTAGACTCCAGGGAGAATGGATCCCTGACCTCTTTCCAAGTGCAGGCTGTAGCTGGTATAAATAACAGACCTATGTACCTATGGCAGACAAAAATGGAACTGCAGTCCTAGTTACAAATGTCAGGGAAAATCTATTGAGACGAGCGGCAGGGGACAACACAAAGATAATTAAGTTAAAAGGGTCTGTCACACTCCTCACCCCACATGGCTTTGCTGAGAATGTGTCGCAAAGCATTTTGGTTTCATTTGGAAGCCTTGAAGATTTCAGATTTAGCATGTACTGAGAGTTTAAGGGGGAAAAAATCCACCTCCATGAATTTTCATGAAATGAGTAGGCTTAAAAAATGAACCACTACAGATTTAACCCATCATATCACAGAATCCTCCAATTTAAGATGCTCTCAGGAGACCCACAATGTTATATAATAGTTTCCAAGGAGTTGAAAGTTTCACGTTTTTCTCCCCAAATAATTACACTTATTTAAGATGTCTATAAAATGGAAAGATAGTATTTTTCTAGGCTCTCACGATGTTGTAGGTATGGACAGAAAAATGTCACCTGCCCTATCAGTAAACAAAGGATGTTGCAGGCATCAGGCCCTCAGCCACTGCAGCCTCCCCCAGCTATGCACCCTGAGGGGATTCAGGATGGAGAAAAGCAGGGTACTGGCCCTCAATAGGTAAGGTGCATATCAAAGGAATGATTTTAACGAGACCAGACTCTTGCATCTTCCCATACATAGAAAGCGCTAAATTCATTAGCTTGAGATGTCTGGTTTTTCTTTAAATAACAGTAATCTTTTAAAACTCTCAATGTAGTAGGCTCTACACTGTTTCTTATCTCCCAATCAGCTTTACACAAAGGCAGAGGTGAACTGCCTGCTCATTTTGCCCATGGTCAAAGGAATGTAAGGAAGAGAATATGACATCTCTCTTTGGTTGTGAGTTTTCTCGCATATATTCTCTCTATGTCTGTCCTCACTGCTTTTCAATTAAGTACCATTATTGCGCTTGTTGCAAAAATAAAAATGCTTGCACTAAAAAAACAAGACGAAAAAAACAAAAACACCCCCCAAAACAGTACTCTTTTAATGTTCCAAGTACCTAGTTTTTGTTGCAAAAATTCCTATATATCCTGGCTCCTCCCAGGTTTAAGTCCTCAGGATGCCTGCCTAATAAAACATAACTCTCAACTTTTAGGTTGTGCATTTTCTTCAGGCGACATAGGTAAGATATTCAAATTAGATTAGCAATTGAGTCATGCCATGCATTTCGATATGTATGATGCACTATATGACATTTCATTATGTCATACATTTCTAGGTGTGTCGTTACTGGTGTCCATGTAAAGAATCGGCAAATCACCTCTTCGTGTGCCAGAGCATGTGCAGTTCTCAGTGAATTTTAAGAGAGAAAAATAGATTTTTGTAGCATCATTAAGAAAATAAACCACCAGATTTTTTTATACCAGTCTATTATATATGTCCTGTTCAGTCAGGGGATGAAGCAAATAAAGACATTTTGTACCACCGTTTGATCAGTTCTGTTCACTGAGATTTACTTTCAGAATGAGTTTTATAGTTCAAACAGTAAAATTTAAAATCTCTCCTCCATCTTTCTGCAGGAATGTGTCATTTTCAATCATCCATCAGTGAACTCTTCCACCCAAGCCAGTTTTCCAAAATCCAACCATTGTGAAGGGAAACACTTCTTAAAAACTAGGTTATAATTTAATATCTTCTTTTAATACTCAGAGCCATTTAAATGAGTGTTTCCCAAATTGTATTGTCGGGCACACTAATCCCACTGGGTGGGATTTGATACCTGAAATATATTGCATAACACCTATTAAAACCCTGTGGAATTGCTGCTTCCATAGATACATTTTAGCAGATGCTAACTTATTATCTTTAAAAGATAATGGAATTGCAATAAGATACAATATATGCACAATAGAATGCATACATCTTAAGTACACAGCTTCATGAATTAGGACAAATAGATGTATCCATGGAAGCATCGGCCAGAATAAAATATAAAATATTTCCATCATCCCAGGAAGGTTTTTCCGGGCCACTTCCAAAAAATTCTATATCTCAAGATAATCATGGATTAGTCTCACCTGATCTTGAACTTACTAGAATCACCTAGTAGGTATTCTTTTGTATCTGGCTTCTTTCGTGGAACAAAATGGTTTTGATGGACATTTAGGCTTCCTTCCAGTTTAATTTCACGTATTCTTGATAACTCGGCATCACAATCATGGAGATCATTGACCGTATGGTGTGCTGGTCAACTCTAAGAGGGATACATTTAATTATTGCTTTTGAACCATCATGCTAATCCAACTAACTGAAACCGAATTATCTAACTGTATCTGATTTGAATACGGTGAGAAGCTAGAATACGAAGGAACTCAAGGGGGGGGACACAATATCAAAATGGTCCAAAGCAAAGTGGAACCCAGTTAAAACGACTTACAATAGACATTTTATCTGTTGGTTCAATACTCTTAAACAGAACGGGGTAGACAGTCTAAAATCCAACGTCAGCACAACAAAAAGACAGCCTATCACTCTGGTACCCACCGGGAACCAAGAAAAAATCCACTGGTATCAGACGCTACCTAAGAAAAGTCCGGCTTTAGAAAACTCTGTTTGAGCATTCAGAATTGTACATTACTCTTATAACAACTTCATGACAACTAAGGTCATGAAAAATTCTTATGCCCGGAAGTCATTTTCCTTAATGCACAGGGATTCAGGAGATGCTGGTAAGATATCATTTCCATGGTGAATCTTTGCTGGTAGTTTTCCCTGTAAGTTCTTCTTTCTCTCAAATTAAGAAAGGCAGCTTGGGGCTTCCCTGGTGGCGCAGTGGTGGAGAGTCCGCCTGCCGATGCAGGGGACACGGGTTCGAGCCCTGGTCTGGGAAGATCCCACATGCTGCGGAGCAACTGGGCCCGTGAGCCACAACTGCTGAGCCTGCGCGTCTGGAGCCTGTGCTCCTCAACGAGAGAGGCTGCGACAGTGAGAGGCCTGCGCACCGCGATGAAGAGTGGCCCCCACTCGCCGCAACCAGAGAAAGCCCTCGCACAGAAACGAAGTCCCAACACAGCCAAAAAGAAATAAATAAATAAATTTATTAAAAAAAAAAGAAAGGCAGCTTGTTCCTCTGAGGATAATTTACTTTCTGAAGGAGGCATTCTTAACCACTGATCCATATATGAGTTGAAAATCCCTGAAATTGTGTTATGTGCAAAGGCACATATGCGCATTTTTCTGGTCAGGGTCAATCATTTTGATCAGATGCTCGTAGGTGTTTGTGACTCAAAGGATGCTAATAATTGCTGCTTAAATGATATCTTATCTAACCTTGCCGATACCTTCAGAAATGTCAGAAAAAAAAAATTTCTTATAATTCGGGGAACCACGAAGTTCTTAAACTAAAGACCAGTGATTCCTGTTTTCAAATGGCAGCAAAAATTTTTGTAAAAGCAAGTTTTCACCTTCTGATAAATCCTTTCAAGGTTCACACTGTTCAAAAACTAAGTAGAAAAATTAAAGAAAACAAAAACGTTTGCCAATTTTTGAATCCATGCAATTGCACAGCTATGGTTTCATACTTTCTGATCACAAAGAAGATGTACAAAGTGCATC
Source organism: Inia geoffrensis (assembly GCA_036417435.1). Classification (NCBI taxonomy): domain Eukaryota; kingdom Metazoa; phylum Chordata; class Mammalia; order Artiodactyla; family Iniidae; genus Inia; species Inia geoffrensis. The sequence goes on from CM070921.1 coordinate 3,555,709, forward strand.
CGTATGTGATTTTACATTGGGACAGAGTAGAAAAGTTGTACTCATAGATGTCTTTTTAGGAAAACATAGAATAGTTTCATTAATATTATAATACCATACTTGGCAGGGGGGTATTAAAATATTTTTCAGTTTAATTTTATTTCTAAGAGCTGGTTTACTCTGTCAGTCCACTGACTTGGGATGAAGATGGTTAAATTTCTATCTGGTCTTTGCAAAAATAACAAGTGAGAACATTTGGGATTACACATCTTATTTAAAGAACTGTATCACTTGAAGCTGAAATTAAATATGTAAATGTTAATGGTGTATTTTACACAAATCAAAGTTGCATAAATAATTTCATATTAACATATGTACAAGTAATTTGCTCTTATTGACCCTGATGGGCTTATCAACTCTCATAAATGTTGAACCACTTATTGGACACATACACACACACAGGTGTTTTTTTTTTTTTTAATCATGAAAGCGTAAGAAGTCTTTGATTGAATTCAATCTGGGCTGAAGGAAACCACAATATTAAAATTGCATTTTAAAATTTCCTGACTAGAAAAAAAAAAATAATTTGAAAACAGGGATAACCCTGAATCCTTTGGTCACACAAGCCCCAGGGCAGAAATAATGGGTTGATTTAGCTAGAACAAATGGTACTTATTTAGACGCTCCTGAAGCATTCCAAATGTTTAAGAAACTACATGCAACATGTACGTCGGAGGAGCCAAGTCTCATTTGTAACCAAAAGCGGGGAAAAAAAAAGGATAAGGCATCTCATTCTGGGATAACAGGTTTCTTCTGATATGGCCACGCTTACGTCTGTAGCCTTACCTAGCTCCTTTCTGGAGCAACGAACTTCTGTCTCAGCCATGCCAGTAGCCCAAGGCAGACAACTTCATTCTTGAAAAGAATGTCACACCGACGGGCTCCCTTCTCCTTGTGAATTCACTGTCATTCTTCAAAACACGCTTTAGGTTTCTTACTCCGTTAGCTGTGCCCTGATCCCCTCTACTATCCCACTCCAAGCTTGGTTAGACGACATTTCTTTGTAGTCCATTAACACCCAGGTGCACCTAAATGACAGTACTTTCTATTTTGTATTTCAACTCTTCGTTGGCTCCTAACCTTTACATCGTATATGGCTTGAAGGCCAGCCCTGTGTTTTTCATCCTTACATACGTGGTGCTCAACGCAATGTATGGCCATATACTGTTTTCCACCATGAGTTTAGAAAAATGAACAATAACTTCATCGATATCTTCCTTTTATAATTCAAGAACATTGAGGATACTTAATTTCTTTGGAATTTATTTTGTTTTTGGAAAAGCTGTGCCTGTTAATCAAATCCATATTTATTGACTGTGAGAATTTTACCTGTATTAATAATCCTTGAAATAAAATGACCCTAAGCTGAATGGTTTTTTTTGGAAATATTGATAATTTGAGTTGCAACGATATATGAATTATAAATTAGATGCTTTCTTAAAAATATATTAAGAAAGTGAATTGTTTTAAGGAAACACCTAATTGTGGACAGTTTTTTAAAACTTTTTCTTCCTTTCTTTGCTCCTACGCCACTCACTCTGTCTTGTGGTTTCTCATATTCAAGTGAATTTATCCCATTGTCTTATTTTCCATTTCATAGATTTGCATCCTGTATCAGGTTCTTAATACTTGAATTTTCAATTATTTCATAAATGCTTTCACTTATCTCTCTGCATTTTGTCTCACTTTCCTTTAGTTCATTTCACAATATGTATTCCTTTCTACGTGACACTCAATATTTAAGAACTTCAGTTAGTCCTCGTTATAAAATTCCTTCCATTCAAGACTCCCAGCAATCTGGGCTCCAGGAACTTGCCTCAATTTACAACCCAGATTACACATAACTCCATTAATGGAACTTGTACAGACTGTACTGCCTTTGGCTGAATCAAAAATTGCCAGTTCAGATTGGCTTTGAGTATTAGAACTATGTATTATCTCACAGAATATTACATGCCAAATCAGGGGAGCTCCCGAGTGACAAATCCAGAGACTCAACAATATTTGCAAAGATTCACACTCCTTCCATCTTTCCATTCTGTCACCTTGATCCTCAAGCTAATTTCTTTCCTTTCTCAAGATGATGGTCCCAATCTTACACATCATACCACACATCATAGAATACAACACATACACAGTACACACAATAATGTCTGGTGGCAGAAGAGAGGTTATTTCCTCATACTTTTCCCCAAAACCCCCAATACAAGTTATTCAAACTTTCTACTGGTTTCACTCCCTAACTCATTTCAAGAGAGAGTAATGAGACCTCTCAAAATGGCTCACACCAAGAATAATGATCCTTGGATCCAAGGATAGGGTCATGAATTTTTGAGACACTTTAGGGTTGGGTTCATAGTTAAGAAATACCAGAATTATGAAAAATATCTTTCACCTGCTTGTTCAGAGTCATTGCCTATTCTTCCCTCTCCCTTGAGGCTAAACTGTGTGGAGAAAATCACTAGCCTCCTGTGAAAGCTAGAAGACAGGTTGGCAATTCCAATGGGATTCTTGACTCTGAATCAGTCAAGTGGCCTTAGCATGGTTTTTCAGAAGGTCACATCACAGCTTGACCCACCCAATGAATAACTTCTCTCCTTCTTTAACTCCTTGGGCTGAGAGGTGCTGACAGCTCCACTACTGCTAGCCCTGGGTTCCTGCACTAATTTCTATATCTCTGAATATAATTCAGCTTAATGACCCAGTTACTTACTATTTAAATGAATCTTTTGAGCTGCTTATATCACTACCTATAACTTAGATATGGCATTTGGCTAGGTGTTACAAAAAGAAATATTGCTGTACATATAAGGAAAATGTTAAAAAGAATTAAGAGATTCTAACATTCAATATAAAATACCCATTAGAACACAAAATTTAGAGCAAATATAACTAGAAATAAATAAAGGGTAATAATTATGCTAGGGTAAATTTCCAGTCAAATAAGTCAAGTTGTAATGCTACAGTTATGAAATTAAAAATGCAGACAACCCTATTTGGTGAGTAAATTAAGATTAACTTTAGGGATTACTATAATTTAAAAAGACACCAAGTGTATACACTGTACATTTACAACCCATACAACGAACTCTGAATACTACTGTCAAGGGAAAACTTATAAAATGTAGCCAAACAATTGATTTCAAGGCTTAAACTAATGTAAACTAACATGTTCATATAGCCAAAACTTGAGTCGTTTTTCAATCAAAAAGATCTAAGAGCACTGATAGAATACAAATACTGGCTAAGGGGGTTAGTGGTAAATGATTTGGGAGGGTTTGAGAGAAAAATCACTTTTTAAGGGCAAAGGCATGAGGAATGATTTTGAGGATATGTCTTGTTCTTTTCTCTATTTTTACAATATTTTAGAGACTAGCTTAATGGTTGTACTTGACTTGATTGGACCCAGCTGTGGTTATGCATATGGACAAATAGTAGAAAACAGCTGGAATTTATGTAATGTGATAAATCCGAACTATTTCCAGGGCCGTTAAATGCTGTGTTAATCAGATGAATGTGAAATGGGTCTTTGAGACATTGTGTTGTGTTTAGGTAAAGCTTAAATCTTCCTTTCCTCAATGTAAATTCTGAAATTCGAAAAAAAATCACTCTGTCCAATAAATTAATTTATTAATTTCTCAAGACTTTGTCCCTCAGAGTAAAATTCTGTTAGACCAAAAATTACCACCACCGTTTTGGACTACAGCATTTGACAAGCACTGGTCAAAGTAAAACACTGGAACTGCGTTTTCTCTGGAGAGCAATTGGCAATCTTTTTTTTTCTTTTTTAATGGTGAGATAGTAAATATTTTTGGATTTACGTGCAAACTACTCAACTTTGCCATCTTTGTGAGAAGGTGGCCATAAATAATATGTAACCAGATGGGTATAGCTGAGTTCTGATAAAACTTTATTTATAAAAACAGTTGGTAGATTGGATTTGGCCCATGGGTCTTAGTTTGCATACACCCCCCCCCCACCCCCAGCTAAAACAGATGTAAAAAATTACAATCTCAGCATCATTTTGTTTTTATAAGTTCTGAAGGTGGAACAGGGTTGATAAAAAGGGTTTTGTTGATAAACCCTTTGTTGATAAAAAGGGTTGGAACGCCAGTCCTATTGAATAGAAACGAGTGTAAAGTATTTCAAAGGAAGCTTTAATATTTTCATCAACGTCCAGATAGTCTATGCTGACTCTTCCTAATTTCTAAAAAAACAAAAGAAAACCGTTGAATTCTCACTAAATTTCATTCCAAAATCATCAGGGGTTGAGGCTTACTTGGAATTCCATTTGAAGACATTCCAGTGATGAGTTTCAAGGATGCATAACAAAGTTAACTTTATTTTACGTACCAGAGAATGTTTTTCCTTTTTCTTTCTGGAACCATCACTCCACCTTTTGGGATTCTACTGGCTTTTCTCTAGTTACAATATTTAATTAGGAATCTTTTCCCCCTTCTCACCAAGGGTTGAGCAAATGGCCTGGCTGGGTCAAGAGACTGATGCCTAACATGTTTCATCCATTAAATAGGTGATTGATTAGGCATGCCTGAGCACAGAGTGACTTGATTCCACCAACCAGAGAGGAGCAAACTCAGAAACACATGTGACAACACCACTAATCATTAGATAAATGCAAATCAATGAGGTATCACCTCACACCAGTCAGAATGGCCATCATCAAAAAATCTGCAAACAATAAATGCTGGAGAGGACGTGGAGAAAAGGGAACCCTCTTGCACTGTTGGTGGGAATGTAAATTGATACAGCCATTATGGAGAACAGTATGGAGGTTCCTCAAAAAACTAAAAATAGAACTACCATACGACCCAGCAATCCCACTACTGGGCATATACCCTGAGAAAACCAGAATTCAAAAAGAGTCATGTACCACAATGTTCATTGCAGCTCTATTTACAATAGCCAGGACATGGAAGCAACCTAAGTGTCCATCGACAGATGAATGGATAAAGAAGATGTGGCACATATATACAACGGAATATTACTCAGCTATAAAAAGAAAAAAATTGAGCTATTTGTAGTGAGGTGGATGGACCTAGAGTCTGTCATACAGAGTGAAGTAAGAAAGAGAAAAATAAATACCGTATGCTAACACATATATATGGAATCAAAAAAAAAACTTCTTAGGAACCTAAGGGCAGGACAGGAATAAAGACGCAGACTTAGAGAATGGACTTGAGGACACGGGGAGGGGGAAGGGTAAGCTGGGACAAAGTGAGAGAGTGGCATGGACATATATACACTACCAAATGTAAAACAGATAGCTAGTGGGAAGCAGCCACATAGCACAGGGAGATCAGCTCGGTGCTTTGTGACCACCTAGAGGGGTGGGATATAGCTGATTTACTTTGTTATACAGCAGCAACTGACACAACATTGTAAAGCAATTATACTCCAATAAAGATGTTTAAAAAAAAAGAAAAAAAGAAAAGTGTGAGTTGCAGGTCAAGCAGTTCAGGGTTCCCCTGAACACCTTCCACAGGAGGTAAATTGACATTGCCTGTGGGAAAAAGGGCTGTTACTAGGGTAGAGACACAGGAGAGATGCGTGCAACTTCCGCTGAACTTAAAAAGTTTGATTTTATACAAATTTGAGGTAACATCAAAGCATTCACATGGCAATGTATTTTAGGCAGTAGAATGGGCACCGGACTGAGATTCGAGAGGATGCTGAACATTTCAGATGGAATCTTAGGTACCTGCTGTTTTGGAAAGTGAGTAGAGCTGTGCTGAGTCATGTTGGAGACATTCCTGGGGATGTTATTTCATGTGAGGTAGTGAATGCCTGTGATAGATGTCAAAACCAAGGCCAAAACAAAGGATACCCCACAGTCGGGGCCTTTTCTTGCATAATAAAACTATTAAAATAATAGAGAACTACTCTTTCTATTTTTCTATGAAAACTTATGGATGCAACACATAACTTGAAGGACAAATGAAAACTTGCATCTATTTTTGAGATTGTCCGCATTCTTTTGCTTTAAAAAAATAATCTTGATTCAGGTTTGGATGTTAGTCCAGGTACATGGAGAAGCACACAGGACAGAGTTCAATGTGCAAAAGATTTATTAGAAGGACGCTTCTGAGAGAACACGGGGAGGGAGTCAGGAGGGACTGGGGGAACTGGTTCTCTACTTGAGAACCTAAGAGACTCTTAGCCTAGAGCTGCAGTAAAACATTTATAATTGCAACTAGAGACTATCATACCAAGTGAAGTTAGTCAAAAAGAGAAAGACAAATACCATATGACATCACATATATGGAATCTAAAATATGAAACAAATGAACTTATCTACGAAACTGAAACAGACTCACAGACATAGAGAACAGACTTGTGGTTGTCAAGGGGGAAGGGGAAGTGGAGGGATAGACTGGGAGTTTGGGGTTAGTAGATGTAAACTATTACATATAGAATGTATAAACAACACGGTCCTACTGTACAGCACAGGGAGCTATATTCAATATGCTGTGATGAATCACAATGGAAAAGAATATAAAAACGTATACATGCATATAACTGAGTCACTTTGCTGTACAGCAGAGATTAACACAACATTGTAAATCAAGCATACTTCAATAAAAATATTGATATTGATATACAAATTTGTGAGGTGAATAGGTTTAAATGACCCCCACTATCTTAGTCCATTCAGGATGCTATAACAGAATACCCTAGACTGAGTAGCTTATAAGCAACAGAAAGTTATTTCTTACAGTTCTGGGGACCAGAAGCCCAAGACCAAGTCTCCAACAGATTTTGTGTCTGGTGAGGCCCCTCTCCCTGTTTCATGGATACCATCTTCTCGCTGTGTCCTCACAGGGTAGAAGGTATGAGGGGGCTCTCTGGGATGCCTTTTACAAGGGCACTAATCCCATCATGAGGGTGCCACCTTCATGACCTCATCACCTTCCAAAGGACCTACGTCCTTTGCCATTCATTCTATGGCATCCAAGGAGCAGCCCCATCGATAGTGTTGTAATAATTTCATTACATATCAACACTGTATATAATATCCCCTTTGGCAAGAAGGAGTGACATCCTTATAACCTAAATCGTTAATACGTCCAAAGAAATTGCTTCTTTCTCTGGCAATGATTTCCTCAGACTTTGAGCTGTTCACTTGATGCCTGTTGTATTTTTCAGCATGAATATCTGATAGGACAGCAACATTCTAAGTCACTGAGGCTTTTTCATGCTTGGATCAACACTGACTATTTCTCTGTCTAGCTAAAGAGAAACTTGATTTATTTATTTAGTTAGTTATGGCTGCGTTTGGGTCTTCATTGCTGCACGCGGGCTTTCCCTAGTTGCAGCGAGCGGGGGCTACTCTGCATTGAGGTGTGTGGGCCCCCCTCACTGCAGTGGCCTCTCTTGTTGCAGAGCACAGGCTCTAGGCGTGCGGGCTTCAGTAGTTGTAGCTCGCAGGCTCAGCAGTTGTGGCTCATGGGCTCCAGAGCGCAGGCTCTGCTGTTGTGGCGCACGGGCTTAGTTGCCCCGTGGCATGTGGGATCTTCCCGGACCAGGGCCCGAACCCATGTCCCCTGCATCGGCAGGCGGACTGCCAACCGGTGCACCACCAGGGAAGCCCCGAGAAACTTTTTTGATTTTTCATTTAATCTTCTGAGATTTATAAGCTTGAGCTGAAACTGGCATAATTCATAGTTAGCTTCTAACTGTGGATTTTTGTGGTATGTACCATTTCTGGTTACTCCCGTATCTTATAAATATAATTCTGGAATTTAAAAAAATCTGCCATAATTTAAGATTAGTTGTTAGTATAATAAAGACAATATTAAGGTCGTATTACGTATTAAGAGGGTATTAAGTATATCAACAGATCCGAACAGATCTGTTCCCAACTGAGCCTTTGCATATACATATATAAACTCTTAGTTTGCTGTTTCATCATTGGGAAGAAAAGGAGGTTCAAGTCACTCTAAATTCTGGTATTTGAATGAATATTCAACACAGATGTGAATGCAGTATTTTCCGTAGGACTCAAAATATACTCATTAAGGTCATCCACCTTGAAGCCTGAAACGATAACTAAGTAATAAGGAAATGAATTACCACTGTAAAAAGAGCAACAATTTTGAGGTGCCGTAGACGTGACTATGAATCTCAAATTGGTCCTATAACTTTAGGACATAGATCATCTCTCTGAATAGTTATGATCTCGGATGTATGAAAAAGTTAATAATGCCAATATGATAAGATAGTGAGGACTAGACATAAAATAGAAGGAGAGTTTCAGGCATGTAATCGATGCCCGTTAAGATGCTTTTCTTGTTTTTATTGAGAAGATGAAATCATCATGACTCGGGTCTACTTGAGCGTGGACCTCAGAGGAAAACACAGCATTATCATAAACATCTTTTCAACACGTGAAGGAACTGAACGGTTTTGGAGGACATGCGCAGCATCAGTGATTCCTTGAGGCTGTTCCTTAGAGGTATAAATGAAAACCAATTTGTTCATTGAAAACCATGGACAGATACTGATAATCATTACTGTATTTCCTCAACATGTTGAAGAAAGAATGTGATATTTCCCAGACTGTTACGTCATTGCACTTGGACTTTGTACATGTTAGATTGTATCATTATACACTCAGAAAGCCTCCATCCGGCAGTAACAACAGTGGAAAATACATCTTCTTGCTTTTATTTTTCCTTTGCATATGCTTCTGGTCAGCCCAATAGATGAAGGAGAATCTAGCATGGCCCCCAGGCTGGGCAAAAAGGCATCGGGACAAGACGTGGTACACGAGGCACCTGAACTCTTAGAGAACCAGACAGACTATTTAGAGCTGATTGGCAAGTCAGTGGTAACCTCCCTGATAACCCAGTAGACTTCCTTTACATTTCGTTGTATAAATACGAAAATCATCTACAGAAAAACACCACCACCCTTCAGTTTTCTGTGGACAAACCTTAGCTCATGGGCACCTGCACAACCATAGAACCCTTTGGATGCTAATGAAGAACATAGACGATGACATATATTATCCCCAGCTGATAGGCACACGCTTCATTATATGATGTGGTAGAAATGTAACCTTCTAAATAGAAATTTTAAAACTTTGACATTTCAGTGGACTGCAACGAACTAGATACATGGTCAAGATGGAATGATGTTCATATTCACTGTGTAGGAACATAGAAGTGGCACTGAGAGAGCTCCGCGGCTATAACTGACACGAAATTTACATTAATTAAAAGAGTGAATAATCACTTTAATAAAATGTGTAAGAAAAGCGTGCCACAGAGTAATCACAGGACACGGATTTTAGAGAAAGTGTCACTCTAACACTTATTTTTAACGTGAATTATCTCAGAACTGGGACGTCTGGTTATAGTCTTACAAAGGACGGAAACGTCACTGAAATTTTTACATGAGGAAGGATAAATAATGCTCCTTTCAAGAACTGATAGTGGTTAAGTAGCATTTCTCATTTTCTAGCAGTGATTTGTAAATGTTTTTCTATCTTCATTACCACAGGTATTCTCTTCTACATTTTTTAGTAACTGTTAAAAATGGGAGGGCTTTGGACTTCCCTGGGGGCCCAGTGGTTAAGACTCTGTGCTTCCACTGCAGGGGGCGCGGGTTCCATCCCTGGTCAGGAAGCTAAGATCCCACATGCCGCATGCCGCGCGGCACAACCAGAAAAAGAAAAACGGGAAGGCTTTCTTTGTATTGGTATCATTAATAGTAAATTTCACAAAGTGTTAAATATTTTGAAACAAGAGCAAAGATTTTATCTGGAGAGGGCGAAGAGCAGAATCGATCAGGTACCATCTTTCATAGCATCTGACATAGAAGTATGGTTAACAGTCTTCCGATTCTGAATTATATATGTGTGGTTTGGGCTCCATCATTTTCATATGCTCTTTGGTTATCTTCTTGGCTTCTGGAGCTACTCCCATAGTAGATGCCAGGCTAAGAAGCAGATATAAACTGGGAACGTCTTTCATCTCTTGTTCAATTACAAAGCTCAGCCAAATAGTATCGAGCTGGGGGGTCGAGGAAGTTCCCCATGGGAGACTCATTCTAAAAGAGTCCCTGATGGAAGTAGAGTCACTGATGTAGAAAACAATCTTGTGGTTACCAGGAGATAAGGGCAGGGGGAGGAATAAGTTGGGAGATTGGGATTGACATATACATGCTACTATATATATAAAATAGATAACTAATAATAACCTGCTGTATAGCACAGGGAACTCTACTCAGTACTCTGTAATGACCTATATGGGAACAGGATCTAAAAAAGAGTGGATACAGGTATATGTATAACTGATTCTCTTTGCTGTACACCTGAAACTAACATTACATTGTAAATCAACTCTACTCCAATAAAAACTCAAAAAAAAAAAAAGAGTCCCTGATGATCCCCAAGTATTGGTGTTCACATCTTTATGAACGTTAAGTGTTGGCTGTGCCACTGATTTCCCAGTAATAGGTTGTCACTTTTGTGATTAACTCATAAAAGATCTGACTTCTACCTTGTGTGACTCTATCACCTTCTTGACTTATAGGCATTGATGAAATATGCAGCTATGTTTGAGGAGGTCCAAGTGACAAGGAAATTAGGGTGGCCTCTGGCCAATTTTTATGGAGTGAATGTTTGTGTCCCCTCCAAAATGCATACGTTGAAGCCGTAAGCCCCAGTGTGATGTATTTGAGGTGGAGCCTTTGGGAAATAATTAGGTCTAAACTTAATAGGAGGTTGAGGCCACCATGATGGGTTACTATCCTTATAAGAAGAGAGACCCAAAGCACTCTCTCTCTCTCCCCGCCCACCCCCCCCCCCCCCCAATGCACACAAAGAAGAGATCATGAGAGCACACAGAGAGATGGTAACTAGCTGCATGTCAAGATAAGAGGACAAAGAATGAAACCTTACCTTGATGACACCTTGACCTTGGGCTTCCCAGTCTCCAGAACAGTGAGAAATAAGTGTCTATTGTTTAAGCCCCTCAAGTCTATGGTATTTTGTTGAAGTAGCCTGAGTAGTCTATGACACCAGTTGAGACCTTCCATCCAACAGCAGCTCACGGGCAGCTGAATCCTGCCCATAGCTTGACTGAGCTTGACAATGGACCCTTCCCCAGTCAACCCTTCAGAGGAGACCTCAGTCATGGCCACCACTCTGACGGCAGTCTCGTGAGGGACCCTAAGACAGATGACCCAGCTAAGCCATCCCCGGACTCGTAACTCACAGAAACTGTGGGATAATACTTGTGCTGTCTTTTTGTCACACATATGTTGTAATTTATGATACAGCAAGAGATAACAACTCACAAGGATGCACGAGAGCAGGGAGAATCATGGGTTTTCGGTAGAAGGATGATAGTGGCAGGTGTTTTGGAAAAATAAAGTCTATCAGGTAACTATCCAAGGTGGTAAATCAGAAGTGGGGAATGGGTTCCAAGAATCAAAAACATGTCTCATCATTGGCTCCAACACCTGAGTCTCGACGATTTTCTATTGCATTTCTCTCTTACTTGGTTCATTATCCACAATCTCGACACAAACAACCCCCCGAATTCAAAGTATCTTGTATGCCAGTGCAGCCTTGCTGAATTCCTGTAGTCACTCAGGTCATTCCCTTGAACCTTTGGTTCTGGAGCTCCTTTCCAAAGTTGGGGGCGGGAATCAAGATAGTTTTGGTGCTGGAAAAAAAAATTGGGTCCCCACCCCTGGGTTTGGAAGATAGGTCACATCAAGGAAGCAGCTACAGTGGGCTAGGTTGGCGTAACTGCTACTATTGCTGGAAAACAACGTCTCTAGAGTTCAAATCAATCAGTCACAATCTTCATCTGATAAAATTATTGTTAATTAGGTCTTTTCAATCAACAAGAGGCGTCATTCATTTGCGAGGCTATGAATACATTCTGGAACAAACTTATGCAAATAGTGATTTTGTTCCTTTAATCAGGCGTACTCTGGTCGGGGATAGCACTAAATAAAACATTAGATATCTTCCTTCCTTCCTTTGATGTTGTAAGTCTCTTGTTCATTATTGCAATAACAAGCTCAAAGCACTCACGACATGAAAATCATATAGAACTGAATTACGGCAAGCAGGTGTAACTCGGTTTAGCCCGCTAAATAGCAAGGGAGACTCTGTTCTCATTTATATTTCAGTGGCATCTATCTGTGGAGACCGCAAATGTCATCGCTGGCATTTAGCATGAGGATAAGAAGAGATATTAAGGGTGTAGAAGAGAGCGTTTTCTTTCAGCTATGGCAAAAGGCAGAATGAGGAAGGTTGGTCTTACATTTCAACACAAATTACTTAAGCTGGATTTCACTGAAAATTTAGCATTTGGAAGGGTGGCCAAGTTCTAGGAATCTTCATATGGCAGAGACAACTATAACTCTTTCCTTGCCAATTCTACACCAATAAAAACAATGAAAGAGGCATCATTCATGACTCATTAATATAAATAGATGTTGAGCGATAAGTTAACTTCTCTAGCACAGGGTTCCAGATTGCAGAGTGTAAACCTAGTGCAGCAGAAACAAAGGTCAGCTTACATTGCGAACATTTAGTTGAGTGAAATCGCTAAATGGGTCAAGCCGATACACGTGATAGAAAGATGATGGGAAGTTAGAAAATAATGAGAGAAATTAATTCATATGAGAATTTTTTCCCGGTAATTCTGCAACTTAGCAGAGGGCTAATAAGGAGGCAGTTTCTCATAAAAGGATGATTTGTTAATGACGTAAGGTCAGATTTATGGGTCTTGTCCATCAGGGCAGGGGGTTGGGGAAATGGTTTCTTTGGAGCTACACCCTAGCAGCAAACAATGAGATCAAAAATACTGTTCTACAAACGTATGGACACCAAGGGGGGAAAGCGGCGGTGGGGGGGGGGGCGGGGATGGCGGTGGGATGAACTGGGCGACTGGGATTGACATGGATACACTGATGTGTATAAAATTGATGACTAATAAGAACCTGCTATATAAAAAAATAAATGAAATAAAATTCAAAAATTAAAAAAAATATACTGTTCTAAAGTGTTACTAAGTTAAAGGAATCAGCACATGGCCGTGATAATAGAATAAAAGCATTTTAGAATACATTATTTTCTTGCGAGCATGCATTATTCTATGGTGAAATCACAGCTTGCACTGTTGGTTTCTCTCCAAGCCAAAACTACATCAAACCATGGCGTGTATTAATAACTCTAATTTCCAGTCCACCCATGAAGCAAACGTCAGGCCAGTGTCCAACTTAAAAAGAAAAACAAACGTATTTGATTTACGAATGAACATAGCAGTCAGGATTGGGGATGGCTATCCAGCTATATTTTACAAACATCTTTCAGGTGTTCATATTTTATCACCATGCCCATTGCTTTATCTTTATTCCATCCACTCCAAGCAGTTTGTCCTCCCACCAAAACTCCCTTTAAAGTAGTTAGAGGTACCTTTAAAGCAGTTAAAGACTTTAAACTTTAAAGGTAGATTCATTCAGCAATCAAAAGACAAACAGCCCAATTTTTAAAGAAAATAAAGGAATCGAATAGATTTTTCTTTAAAGGAGAGATAAAAATGGCTACTAAACATATAACGAGATGCTCAACGTCACTAGGAAAGTGCAAATCAAAATTGCAATGAGATATCGCTTCAAACCCCCAGTGGCTAAAATTTGTTTTTTTTTTTAGAAAAGATGACGTGTTGGGAGGATGTACAGGAATCAGAAAACCCTGATAACAGCGCTGGGGGGAATGTAAAGTGGGGTGTAGCTGCTGCAGAAAGCAATTTGGCAACTTCCTCAGAACGTTAAATCCTCCTTCTTCCCCTCCTAACTGAACACTGTACTTCTTTAGAAATGACTTCCAGATGGCCAAAATGCACATGAAAAGATGCTCAGCATCGCTGACTATTAGAGAACTGCAAATCAAAACTGCAGTGAGGTAGCGCCTCACACCGGTCAGAATGGCCATCATCAAAAAGTCTACAAAACAATAAATGCTGGAGAGGGTGTGGAGAGAAGGGAACCCTCTTGCGCTGTTGGTGGGAATGTAAATGGATACAGCCACTGTGCAGAACAGTATGGAGGTTCCTTAAGAAACTAAAAATAGAACTGCCATATGACCCAGTAATCCTACTACTGGGCATGTACCCTGAGAAAACCATAATTCAAAAAGAGTCATGCACCCCAATGTTCACTGCAGCACTATTTACAGTAGCCAAGACATGGCAGCAACCTAAATGTCCATCAACAGATGAATGGATAAAGAAGATGTGGTACATATATACAGTGGAATATACTCAGCCATAAAAAGAATGAAATAATGCCATTTGCAGCAACAGGGATGGACCTAGAGACTGTCATACTGAGTAAACTAAGTCAGACAGAGGAAGACAAATAACATAAGATATCACTTATATGTGCATCTAAAAAATGATACAAATGAACTTATTTACAAAAGAGAAACAGACTCACAGACATAGAAAACAAACTTAAGGTTACAAAAGGGGAGGGGGGAGGGATAAATTAGAAGTTTGGGATTAACATATACACACTTCTATATATAAAAGAGATAACCAACAAGGACCTACTGTAGAGCACGGGGAACTCTATTCAATACTCTATAATAACCTATATGGGAAAATAATCTGAAAAAGAAGAGGTACATGTATATGTATAACTGAATCACTTCGCTGTACACCTGAAACTAATACAACATTATTACGTCAACTATACTCCAATGTAAATAAAATAAAAATTAAATTAAAAAAATTTAATAAAAAAGAAATGACTTCTAGCACCTCTGTCTTGGGTGTAAGCATCCATTCCCAGATTAGCTACCACATACTGTTGACATTTGCCAATTTCACCTCTTCCCTGAGCTCTGGTGTCAAATCCTTGACGTAGGCCCTCAAATATCTCATGGGTTCTCGTATTTTTCATGTCCAGAAAAGGCATTTTGATTTCTTCCCTGGAGTTCTTTCCTCCCTTCCTAATGACAAGAAGTCATACTCAGTTTTTTTTTTTCCAATGAGTAGACTTTTGGCTTCTTCCATATCTGCCCTTGCCTACCCAAGGGCAAGCCCATGGGCTCCTATGCCCACAACAAACACAGAAGCCATAGTTTCTCTTCTGTATTATTTCATGTAAGCCACCTCTTTTCCCCCTCCCCTCCTTGGCTTGAAACGGATCTCACAACCCGCTTTGGCCTCCCCACTCCACTTCTGCCCTCTGCCAAGTTTCACGGAGTTCTGTTGATGTAAGCCTCACGTCACTGTTCTGCTAAAACCAGTCATTTCCCTGTGAATTGCCCACAATCTACCCATCTCCCACCAGAACCACAAGGTCATAGATTTCACTCCCACTCACACTTCCAGCCTCACCTTTTAACCCACCTACTCCGTCTGCATTCCAGCCCTCCAAATCTTCCTTCAGTCCTTATAAAGGTCCTGACCTGTCAATCTATCCCCTTCTATCGACACCTTTCCTGCCTCCTATCCCTAAACATTTGCACAATGGGGTCTTTCTCATCCTGCAGGATTCAGCTCTCATCAGACTGTCTCTGTTTCCAGGCAGCTCCTGTCCGAGGAGGCACCCCACACACCTATTTTATTTCATCATCAGGTCCTGTACAATTCAAATCACAGTTTGAAACCCAATCCAGAAATGGGCAGAAGACCTAAATAGACATTTCTCTAAAGAAGATATACAGAATGCCAACAAACACATGAAAGGATGCTCAACATCACTCATCACTAGAGAAAAGCAAATCAAAACTACAATGAGGTATCACCTCACACCAGTCAGAATGGCCATCATGAAAAAATCTAGAAAAATTAAATGCTGGAGAGGATGTAGAGAAAAGGGAACCTTCCTACACCGCTGGTGGGAATGTAAATGGATACAGCCACGATGGAGAACACTACGGAGGTTCCTCAAAAAATTAAAAATAGAACTACCATAAGACCCAGCAATCCCACTACCGGGCATATACCCTGAGAAAACCATAATTCAAACAGAGTCATGTACCACAATGTTCACTGCAGCGCTATTTACAATAGCCAGGACATGGAATCAACCTAAGTGTCCATAGACAGATGAATGGATAAAGAAGATGTGGCAAATATATATAATGGAATATTACTCAGACATAAAAAGAAACGAAATTGAGCTATTTGTGGTGAGGTGGATGGACCTAGAGTCTGTCATACAGAGTGAAGTAAGTCAGAAAGAGAAAAACAAATACCATATGCTAACACATATATATGGAATCTAAAAAAAACAAAACAAAAAAACTAGTTCTGAAGAACCTAGGGGCAGGACAGGAATAAAGACACAGACCTACTAGAGAATGGACTTGAGGATATGGGGAGGGGGAAGGGTGAGCTGTGACAAAGTGAGAGAGTGGCATGGACATATATACATTACCACACGTAAGGTAGATAGCTAGTGGGAAGCAGCCGCATAGCACAGGGAGATCAGCTCGGTGCTCTGTGACCACCTAGAGGGGGGGGATAGGGAGGGTGGGAGGGAGACGCAAGAGGGAGGGGATATGGGGATATATGTGTATGTATAGCCGACTCACTTTGTTATACAGCAGAAACTAACACACCATTGTAAAGCAATTATACTGCGATAAAGATGTTAAAAAAAAAGTAACAAAACCCAGTTTGAAACTTCAGCTGTTTCCTGTTTCATACTGTTTCCCTTCTCAGCTAAACTGTAAGCTCTGTTTCTACTTGAAACTGAGTGTGTCCCAGAAGCACACAGGAAATCAGACACATAAAAATCACTCAGTAAAGATCCCTGGAATAGACCAATTTTAAGAAACAGCTTTTGGACTCAAATCATTTAGCACTTTGGGACATAAGTTCTCCTGTGAAAATAAGAACATCTCATAAGGGATGCTGAGTGTCAGTATATTCTAATACAGAACAGAATTATTTTAGTGGTACCATGTAATAAACTTCATGATAAAATATAATTTCAAATGAAATTTCCAATGAGAAACGTTGTAGAAACTAGGCATTACAGCTTTTACAGAATATGACCTATATGATGCAAAGCCCATATGTCCCAACTGAGGGATTTACATCACATAATTCACTTCTTTCAAGAACCATAGTTGAGAATGATATATTTGTGTGTATTCCTCTGCCCATCCTCTTGAAATAATTACCATCTTTTCCTAGATCCGATTTTACAAGAACCAAATACAATAATAATTCTCCAATTTGTATCTGAGGCAGTGGAAATTTCTCCAACTGAGATGTCACAAATTCCCAATGTAATATTTTGGAGATTTTTTTTTTTTTTTTTTTCAGACGATGTAGCGTGAATCCAAGGATATTAACTCAATGGATGTTCATGGATGCTTGTCGAAAGCTCTAGTTCGCTGCTGATTGATAGTGAAGTCTAGGTTGGAATTTTGCTTCTGTTTCCTCTGGGAGATTGAATGAAAAAAGTGGTCATTGAGCTGGAAGGGAGTCTACAAGACCGGAGGATTTTCCTCTTTCAAATAAGTTTGACTGTCATGAGGCTACATAGGAAGGATGGTGATGAGTGCTTGAACAGAGGTTTTGGGAATACTGGTAGGGAGCCTGGTCCCCGGGGCTGCATTTCAGGTCAACAGGGCACTGTCTATGTCACACCATTGACCGTCCTTCCCTGACTTTTTCTCAAGATTTTGCTGTCAGTCCTGACACAGAGTGGATGGCGCCACCTACTGGGCCACTCTTGTGGTTTCGTGGACCACGTTTCATTTCATTTGTGCTTTTTTTCTCTGTTAAAATGTATAGTTTTCCTGATGATACTGTTCCTACACATGCACTGGAAAAAGAAGGAAACCTAAAGATATTTATAATATTCTTACGATTTATATGTCATGATTTACCATAGGAAGGAAGAAATGGAGAATATACGTTAGATATCCAAGGTTAAACAGCTAGTCAGTGTGGGAGCTGGAATGGGAATCGGTGTGGTTTGAGACCAAGTTCTCTCACCTCTCACAAAATATTGCATTACAAGGAGAGGAGAAGGGAATGGATGAGAAAATCCTGTCTAATGTTCTTCTAGTGACACCTTTGCAAACGACCCTGGTCAGCTTCACAGAAAGAACTTTTAATGGCTTAGTAAAACATATGGATGGATAGATAGAAAGATAGATACATAAAGACAGACTGACAGATAGCTATAGATAAAGATGATAGGTAGATGATAGATCGATAGATGGTTGATACAGGAGTTTATTAGAGAATAAAGATAGATAAGATAGGGCTTCCCTGGTGGCGCAGTGGTTGAGAGTCCGCCTGCCGATGCAGGGGACACGGGTTCCTGCCCCGGTCAGGGAGGATCCCACATCCCGTGGAGCGGCTGGGCCCGTGAGCCGTGGCCGCTGAGCCTGCGCGTCCGGAGCCTGTGCTCCGCAACGGGAGAGGCCACAACAGTGAGAGGTCCGTGTACCGCAAAAAAAAAAAAGATAAGATAGAGATGGATAGATGATAGATTAGATATATATTGATAGATAGATATAGAGATATAAAATTTATATTTGTAAATATATAATATACATTGATTTATATTTACATATTTCCATACATACAAACATAAATAGTATATATTTACCATCTACCATATATATTTTACACACACACACATCCTTAGCCCTACATCATAGAGTGTGTGTGTGCATGTGTGGGTGTTTGAGTACCTCCTTAAAATCTAGTAAAAATATTTTCTAAGGCCGGAGGCAGAGGCTGGCCTCCAAAAGACGTATCAATCCAACTGGACTGAGGAAAAGTGACCTCAGTACTATCACCTTTTTACATTTGCAAGTAATGGGCTTTTCTGTTGCTGGGACGATAACGTGCTTATGAGGGCTTTGCCCCATTGGGTGTCGACTTACGTCTAAGCTGGTGCTGTCTCTCTTTCACAGAGGCATATAGTGACATTATCAAGACCTCTAGTGCCCACAGGATGCTCACATGAAAAGACCAAGCTCACGTCCCAACAATCTTCTTTTGTCTTAGGACTGCCGGTTTCAATGACGCTGAAATGAACGATACAGATTGTGTTTCTCTAAAGATCATTCATCAACTAGTCCAAGAAAAGTAAAGATTTATGTTCAAGTATTGGACGGAGCATTTGTAAATCTTAAAAAGTATATAATTGGTGTGTTTCAAAAGAAAAGGTTGAATCAACTATGCCCCAATAAAAGTGTAAAAAACGTTTTTATGCCCTATAGGCATTTTTCCCCACCAACAGTTGAGTGTGTATATATATATATACTGCATACATGTATGTAATATATATAATATTTATTATATACTACATCTTTATATATAGGATATATTATATATGCACATAGTATATATGTATTTTTGTATTAGATATATAGTATTTTTGTATTATATATATAGCCATCACAGACAATAAAATTACATATATATATTTTTTAATAGCCAGTATAATACTAGAATATATACACCTATATATGTGCTTATATACCTATCTTTTATAATGTCTCACAAAATAGTCTCTTGATGAAAGAAGTGAAGGTGTGTATATAAATTGTAAGTGTATTGTATATATTATACTTACTACTACACATGGATATATATTAAGACTTCCTACTGATCAAGAAACATGAGGAAAATTTTCCAATAACTTTTTGTTCCGTAAAAATCTTGGAAAATTGCCAAGGTCAATGTCGCCCCTTCTCTCTAACCACCCCTCACACACCAAAGAGATTATTAGCATTTACACATCCTAACGTGTGTGTGTATAGATGTGTGATAACCATGGGCGGACATGTGAGTGCTTTCTTTTTACCATTCACATCTGCTTCCTTTAAGATCAGAAGCATGTCTGAGACACACCCCGCCTACTAAACGCACCTTTCTCTTCATTTTCTCTCCTCCCGTAAATACCAGTTGAGTATTATTTTCAAAATATTCTCTTTTTCCTTATGCTGTGTCTGCGCCGTCTCCTAAGAGATAAACAAAGCATGTTCTTTTCTTTCTCATGTATCCCCACAGGACCTAGTTGTGTCTGAGCTGTAAAGATGCCAGATGAATAAAGAGAAAACAAAACACGAATGATGCCAGGTTGTTAAGCAGAGTTCCTAGAAGTCAGCAGGATAGAGTGGCATCTTTCTCCAACTATTGCCTGGGAACAAACTTGAAAGAGAATGAGATTACCCAGGACCCTTTGAGATTTGTATGCGTTTATAACGAATTCTCAAATCTGCCATCTTGTTTTATCTTTACCTGGACCCTGAGGTGCAAACCCTGTCCCTTTGTAGCAGATAAACACATAGAAATTAAGTAACCTGTCTAAGGTCGCTTGACCTTCACTTGGCCAGTGAAGGACAAAGCTCTGGCCCCTCTGATTTTGGTCCCTGGCTCCTGGGTGCTTCCCTCTTATTTTGATGCATGCCTTGCAGGTTAACATAACAGGATTCCTTAGCAGAAAGCTCCACGTCTTTCCCTTGGGAGGCTGAATGCAGATTGCTTATACAGGAAGACGGCTATTTATTTTACTCGTCAATGCATCTCCTGTGATCATTCACAGAAAAAAAAAAAAAATGTATGTTCTCACATAGAGAACAGACTTGTGGTTGCCAAAGGGGAGAGGGGGTAGGGAGAGGGGTGGATTGGGAGTTCGCAGTTAGTAGATGCAAACTATTACATTTAGAGTGGATAAACAACAAGGTCCTGCTGTAGAGCACAGGGAACTTAATCCATATTCTGTGATAAACTATAATGGAAAAGAATATAAAACAAGAATGTCTCTATGTGCATAACTGAGTCACTTTGCTGTGCAGCAGAGGTTGGCACAACAGGATAAAACAGGTATACTTCAATAAAAAAAGGGAAAAAAAAAGAAAAAAAAAGGTCCTCAAATTGCTGCCCTTATTTGCCATTCTGCAAGAACATGCCTGGCCATTGACTTTTCTGCACACATATCTTAAGAAACAAAGATGAGGCCACTGTTGGCAACATCATCCATTCCCACCAAGATGGGTGCAGCCTTTGAGCTCATCTTAGGCTGGAAAGTAGTTTCCACCAATAGCTTGATGCAAACTACGGCGTCAATAAGAGGCTGCAGTGGACTACATTTTTCTCTCTTTTTTTCCCTGGTTGGCTCATTAGAGATCATACTGTCCTCACCATCTCTGCAAAGGAGACAGGCTAGCAGCTGGCTTTAGAATGAAAAGGGGCATCACGGAAAGAAACATTCTGCATATATTCTACGGAGAAACATATTATTTCAACACCTGACCCTTGGCACTATAATTTCTTTGCAATAGGCTAGCCACAAATATGTGGTTTTTGAAAATTAAAATCCAAGAGGGGTCCGTTCAGGTCTCAAAGTGCATTCGATTGTCTCTTGGACACACTTCTTCTCACAGTGCTGTTGACAGACGTCCTTTTCTAGAAATTAAGGGTCCTTTCCGGTCTGATTCGCCTGGCTGGGAGAAGCAGCCTTGCTACCCCAAGCTGGACTTGCTATTGGAAACCGCAGGCAGGAGCCACCTTGCTTCCGCGTCACTTTGACGCACCATGGGTCTGATGGAGCCATCATTAAAATTTCAGGCTAACACAAATTTACAGGTATGCCTCCTGTAAAACTCCCTTCTGAGGCGATCCTGTTATGGCGGCACAGAAGAAAATAAAAAGGAAAAACCTATCCAGATAGGATGTCTTGCACGACGGAAAAAAATGCTGGAAAGCACAGAGACTAGAAATATAGGTTCGGGTTTTGTGGAACTAGAATATTCAGTGAGAAAAATCCCCTTAAGATATTCAAAAGAAAGAGTGCCACATTCATTGAAAAGACAAAGGACCAGTGTTATCCACGTATTTCTGCTTTCCTCTCTTATATATCCATCATCGGAACTCATGATATCCTTAATAAAGTGCTTAAACATCACGCAACAGGGATAAAGTCTATATATAGGTAAGGGAGGAGTTGGGGAATCTATGAACATCAAAAACAAAGAATTTTTGTCTGTATAAGGATGGTGTACCTTTGATTTGTGACATTGTTACAAGGAAAAGAGACCCCGTCCGATTAGGGTTGTCATAGATACACAAGCTGCAGCTGGAAGAGGACATTTCAATCAGAAATGCTCTCTTTTCAGAATCTTCTCTCTCTGCTCTGCCCCAACTTCTCCTCCCTGGGTTATCAGTTTTCTACCACGTCTTGCACTGGCTTGATCTGGCAACGGTCCTAAGGTAACATGGTGGAATCTCTTTGCCTTCCTATATTTCAAACATGCCCACTCTGTGTTCCGTTTATGTCCTTCTTGTGAGAGGCTCTCTGTGAACTGGTCATCATCCTTGCTGTTATTATTAAGCATTCTTATTTTGTAATGGAGACGTTGAGCTTTTCTTACTGAGAAATTCGCAGGCTATACCAATGAAGGGAGAGGAAATGGGGGTAAAGAAATTAACATGTTATGGTCATTAAAGCTGAGAAAACAAGCAACCTGCCCACACACACACACACACACACACACATACACACACATGCTGCACGCACGCACACACACACACAATGCATGATCTGCCTCTCTATTAAAGGAAATAAGGGAAGTAACTTAAAACATGCATGAAATTGAACTGCTGTCCTAAATTATATTGAATTCAAGACAGTTGATTCAAGCATGTAACTGCAGGGAATTCAGTAAGGGGTCCGCCCACCTAGGATGAAGAAAGGTAGCACGGCTCAAATCATACACTATTTATTTGCTACAGGATTACTGTGGTCTTTATATTAATCATATGGTGTATTATACAATGAAAGTCAATTTCTGGTGCTTCTCCAGAGAAATATTGCATTATGTGGTTCCAACATTTCTCTCAATGTAAGTGAGCAATAAAGCATATTATGGTAAATGAAAGAATTATATACGGTACCCCAAACGTAAAACAGAGAGCTAGTGGGAAGCAGCCGCATAGCACAGGGAGATCAGCTCGGTGCTTTGTGACCACCTAGAGGGGTGGGATAGGGAGGGTGGGAGGGAGGGAGGGAGACGCAAGAGGGAGGGGATATGGGGATATATGTACACGTATAGCTGATTCACTTTGTTATACAGCAGAAACTAACACACCATTGTAAAGCAATTATACGCCAATAAAGATGCTATAAACAGATATATAAGGTACCCCATGACTTTTTGGTATAGACAAGAAACCATCCATTTTAGGAACCCTGGCCCCCAAGTGGACACTCTTTCTACTAAACTATTTTTGCTATAAATCTAGGAGCTCAAAGCTCCTATGACGAGAAAGGTACGTGCAACATTTGATTTTCGTGCCCCACAGCTGAAGGTGACATTTCCTCCGACTGCAGACACAAAACACCCATAAAGAGGGCATAATTTTGAAGTTGCACACCATTTCTTCAACATCAGAGGAGTCACAATTGTCCATTTCTCTCATTAGCCTAATACTGGAATAATATTTCCGGGGACTATTTTGAACAATAACTGTCATGTGCCACATGTTTTTATAAAGGGAATTTTCATGTATTTTGCTAGCATCCACAGATCAGCCAACGTTCACATACTTTTGCATATAATCTTTGCAGACATGATATAAATTGTTATTTTCCCTGGTCACTCTGATAATTAATTCAAAATATAGAACTTTAGCTCTCCACATTACATAATATCTTATAGAAGCCCCCAAACTGACAAAGAGACACATCCTAAAACGTCAGTGTGTTGCCTTATTTCTGCCGGTACGTAGAGTACATTCCAACGTGATCGAAAAGCAATTTGGAAAAACAGGGTGAAATCTTGTTATTTGATGGGTAGCATTTAGGCCTACAATAAAAATGGGGCTCAAGGTTGTCAAAGGTGACCATAGGTCCTGTTAAATTCTTTTTCTGTTAGAAACATGACAGCTCATAGAAACATGAGTTGCAGATGTAGGGTGGGAAAAACACTGCATAAAAATAGAGGAGAGATATTAAAGGTGGCATTATACTTCCTAAATGACAACATTAAACAAAAGTAGGGTTTTTGTGTGTTTGTTTGTTTGGTTTTTACATAACCTGGGGTCTGGTCTCACTTGGGGTCTGTATGCTCTTCCAAAGATGTGAGGACCACAGGAGTGTTGCAACAGAACTATGGGACTGGAGACTGCAGCCACATCAGATAACGAAGGTTTCTGACACTGTGTAAGTCTGGGGAAGTGGGTTCCTCCTGCAATCCCATGTGGATGGGTCAGTGCATTGGGACTCATGAGGTTATTATAACAGACACTTCACAAAGCACGTGCTGAGACCACATGGGCAGGTGGCCGCGGCCCACGAACATCTTGGGCTGTGAACAGGTTTCCCCCTGCTTTCACATCTTTCCAAAGCTGGTTTTATAAGGCATTCGGCCAACATGTTGCAGCCAGTACGCCTTCCTCTCCTATGTTATAAATTATTTACAATGTTTCCCCATGTAACTCTATCTCCTTAGATTTTCTAACCTTCCTATGCCGAGTTTCACGTTGTATATTTACCCACTGAGGTGAGAGGCAGGCACCGCTGGTGTCTTAAAATGTTATTTCAGCAAAAATGAGATTCCAAATGTTTAACGACCCCAAATCATAACTAAAACAGTAGGTGAAATTGATACATTGTGTTTTCAAATCAACTGACATTCTACAAAATTCGATAAGCACACTGAAGGTGATCAGAGTGTGTGTACCAGTGTGGATGATCGGTGGGGTGGGTGTGTGACCGTAGGCGTACCTTAAAAGCCTTTTAAAATTCAAGACTATCAGTTTTCTCGAGGCATAGAAAGATAATAGTGATTTTTGTTTCTTCTTTTAGATTTTTCAGAATCCCTACAGGGGACATATCTTTTTCTGTACTGACGAGGAATAGAGCAAAACTACCTGGTGTCAAACCCTGGTTATTTTATTTGCTTACTGCGACTTTGACGAAGTCTTTGAACCTTCTGGGTTTCACTGCTCCCTTTGGTAACATGAAAGCATCTACTCTAGGAGGGTGGTATAAAGATGAAGTGACTTAGCACATCTAACTTACTTAGAACAGCATGTTTTGATTATCATTCGAAAGTTTTAAAATTCAAAACGAGTATGGGAAGATCTTGGAGATATTGTGGATTGGGTCCCAGACCACTGCAATAAGGCAAACATCACAATAAAGCGAGTTACAAGAGTTTTTCTGGGTTTCCCAGTGCACGTAAAAGTGATGTTTACACTACACTGTAGTCTATTAAGTGCGCAATAGCATTACGTCTAAAAAAAAACAACAACAACAACGTACAGGCCTTAATTTTAAAATATTGCTAAAAACTTCTCACCATCCTCTGAGCCTTGCGCAAGTCATAGCAGTAACACCAAAGATCACTGATCACAGACACCATCACAAACATAATAATGAAGAAGTTCAAAATATTTCGAGTTATCAAAATGTGACACAGACCCCAAGTGAGCAAATGCAGTTGGAAAAACGACACTGATAGAGTTATAGACTGTCTATAGACTTATAGACAGTGATAGGCAGGGTCACCGCAAACCCTCAATTTGTGCAATAAAATGACGTCTGCCTGTAATTGCTCTTTAAACCGTTGACCCAACAATTTAAAACATCTCTAAGCACTTGCTGTAAGAGTTTCTCTGTAAGTGGTGTATACCCTCCAAAAGTGTTACATATTTTGGCTGTCATTATAATTTGGAAAAAGTAATTTCAACATTGTCTATGTAACAGCTAAAATAATACCTAAACAATCCCTAAGATAAACCCTGACAATACCTAAAATTCCATAATACGGAATGCCTTGAGGTATCTGTTTTCAAGCTGTGTTCATAAACAAATCGTAAAGATTTGACAGATGTTACCACTGAAGCGTAATAATGCTTCTAATATTTGGAATGAGGCACAATCTAAATTCCCAGTTTTACAGGACATTTTTTTTTTTTTTTTTTTTGCTGTACGCGGGCCTCTCACTGTTGTGGCCTCTCCCGTTGCGGAGCACAGGCTCCAGACACGCAGGCTCAGCGGCCATGGCTCACGGGCCCAGCCGCTCCGCGGCACGTGAGATCTTCCCGGACCGGGGCACGAACCCGCGTCCCCTGCATCGGCAGGTGGACTCTCAACCACTGCGCCGCCAGGGAAGCCTACGGGACATTTTTTAGGGCTGTATTTTGGGGCTCCAGAAATTCATCTCCCCATTTCCCTCCTACATCAATGGAAACACCCAAGTGCACAGTTCTCTACTGGTCCCTGGGACGAAGCGCTTAGAATAATTTTCCTGTCTGGGCTTCTCCCAGCTGAACCCTGTGGATATTCTTCTGTTTCCAGCAGCTCTCAGTCCCATCCTATTAGAAGCTAATGACCTTAGGAACTAGTCTGAAGACCTCCCTTTCAGCCAAATGTGGAAGAGTCCTCAATCTCCCTGGTTTTCCCTAAAGCTCTTGCCTTGAGAAAACACAGTTATTTGTAGCTTTTGCAAGTATTTGGGCTGATAGTCACTTTATAGAAAGGGAGACATGTAAAAGACCGTTCTCTATATATCCATTTCTTTTTTTTAAATTTCTTTTATTTAGTTTTGGCTGCGTTGGGTCTTCACTGCTGCATGCCGGCTTGCTCTAGTTGCAGCGAGTGGGGGCTGCTCTTCATTGTGGAGCAGAGGCTCTAGGCGTGCAGGCTTCAGTAGTTGTGGCACATGGGCTCAGTAGTTGTGGCTCGTGGGCTCTAGAGTGCAGGCTCAGTAGTTGCGGCACATGGGCTTAGTTGCTCCACGGCATGTGGGATGTTCCCGGACCAGGGCTCAAACCCGTGTTCCCTGCATTGGCAGGTGGATTCGTAACCACTGTGCTACCAGGGGAGCTCCTATATATCCATTTCTTCAAATAAGATAATAAGAACCTGCAGAGGAAGTACCACTTTCCTCCCTTAGCAGAATCTAATTTTTTTTTTTTTTTCTAATCAGGCAGCCCGGAAAAGGGGAGGTGATGAGTATAGTTGGAGGAAGCTGTGGGAAAAGAAAAAACACCTCTGCCATCTGACTGCTAGTAACTAGCCTGATAATGGCGAAGTAGGGTGGGCCCCACTGCATAAAAATAATTTGAGGTACCAGGAGATGAAAGTCGTCCGCAAGCATGTGGGGATAAGATGGAAACAAGGACAGTGTGCAACCACGAAAAATGACCCAGATGACTCACCATCCTTGCGTGTAAGTTACTCAACTCCACCAAGATGGGCTTGGTCATCTCTGATGGTGGTGCTTTACCACTTCTGGAACATGCAACTCTAAAACTATTCCATCTATCTATCTATCTATCTATCTATCTATCTATCTATCTATCTATCTACCTACCTACCTACCTATCCCATCTTTCTTCCTCTCTCCCTTCCTTCCTTCCCTTCCATCCCTCCCTTCTTTCTTTCCATCTATCCATCTCTCCACCTACCATCTATCTCAACTATCATCTATTTATATCTACCTACCTACCTACTCACATCTATCATCTCTACCAACTATCTGTGTGTCTATGTATAGATCCATCCATATCTCGCTATATTAATAAATCATTATCCATCTAGCATTCATATATGTTTATCTATCTACAATCTATGTATCTGTATCCATCCATTCATCCAACTGATCATCCTTTATATCTGTCCATCAATCATCTATTCAATCTATCTAATCTATCCATCCATCACATCTATCTATCTATCTATCTATCTATCTATCTATCTATCTATCTATCTATCTGTTTTTTGGGTTTATCATTCCTACTGTGTCCCCACCTCCCCTGACGGGATGATAGTAATTAATTTATCAAACAGGCTGCTCTATCTGCTTACTCAGCTGCTTTCACTGCACCCAGCGCCATCCCACCACATTCACACCATCCCCACAACTGCTTCTGGAGTGAACACTCTCGACTCTTGCTCCCCAAAAGAGTTGGGGATAATTGGGAACCAGAAACACTGGCATCATTTTGCAGGCTTGTTGGAGATGCAGAGACTCCAGCCCACGCAATCCCTGCTGGATCAGAACCCGCCCTGTAGCCTGATGTCAGCACATCCTTGGAACAACATTTGAGAAGCACTGATAAAAATCGCAAATATGGGCCTCCCTGGTGGCGCAGTGGTTCAGAGTCCGCCTGCCGATGCAGGGGACGCGGGTTCGTGCCCCGGTCCGGGAAGATCCCACGTGCTGCAGAGCGACTGGGCCCGTGAGTCATGGCCGCTGGGCATGCGCGTCCGGAGCCCGTGCTCCGCAACGGGTGAGGCCACAACAGTGAGAGGCCCGCGTACCGCAAAAAGAAAAAGAAAAAAGAAAAAAAAAATCGCAAATATGCTCACACTACTTTTGCGCCATCTTTTACCGTCTGCTGCTTGAATTCAGGACAAGGCACACACAGCATGCCTTGTGACTTGAGGCATGTTATCAGCTGGATGCTACTCCCCTCCTTCCCCACACCTTTCCCGGTGATACCTTCTATTTTCCAGCCACCCAAACTTCCCGGGTCTTCTCACTTTGAGGGTGTGGAGTTCTGCCCTCCCGAAATATCCACCATCATTGGTTTGTCTGCGTGGATGCCCACATACTTGGAGGGATGTGGTTTGGGGCAGCTTCCTACAGAGCACTGCCCGCCCCTTGCAGACGAGGTTAAGGGGCAGTGTCTAGACTCCCACTGGCACCCTGGGTACCATCTCCAGCACCCGACTGCTGCTTCCTGGCTGTACTTCCCTGCTCTCCGCTTGGAGTCCTAGGATGGAGAGAGCTGCATCTTTCATTTTTAATAGAAGCCCCAGCACAGAGCCGGGGCAATGGAGAAGCTTGGTAAACATGTGCGGAAAGAATAAATAGATGAATGAATGAATGCATACATTTTCACCATTCGTTGAGTTATTCAGAATGGCCATTCAGAATGCATCAAATGGGGAAAAAAGGAATGACTCCCCTATTTCAAAAATTGGCTAGAGATCTAATTTTAAATCCACGAAAATGGCTTTTCCATTAAATAGATATGACATATGTTTATGTATTCATGAGATATTATTTACATACTTATAAAATACTTTACTTATATGTAAACACATATTTTGTATGATAATAAACTCGTACGCACTAGAATTATAATACGTATATATAACATGATATATGATATATATACATATCTGCAATATATGTGTAATATAAAATGTATGTTTTAAATATATAAAATATATATTACACATTATATCACATATATAGTATATTACGTATTATTTTATATACAAATGTATGTTTCATATAGTATAGCTAATATTATATATGTATCTATATAAATATAAAAATATAATTATACTTTATAAATATATTTGAATATTTATTAAAATTCAGTTATAAATACACAATATATTAAAATATTTATTTGTAATATATAAATGTGTATGTATATATGTGTATATACATGTGTGTATATATATATATATATATATATCCTGTGTACGTCACATTCAGCAAATGACCTGAGCCCAACATGTAAAAAAAAATTCAGAGTTCGTATATAGCAGTCACAGTCTTTGCTATTTTCTTTTATCTGATAATTAGCTAATATTATCATGACATCCATGAACTTGAGTTAGAGATTTTTGCTGCATCCTTCGTTGGTGAAGAGTTTGGGCTCTGAACACATGATCTTCCTCTGAATCTGAGTTCTGCTGCTGCCTTGTAGCTTAATGTTTCTGATTCTCAACATCTTCAGTTTTAAAATAGAAATAATACAGGTGCCTGCCCCTTAGGGCTATCGTGACTGTTAAGGTAAGGAATGACCAGGTGCATGTGAGGACTGGACAAGTTAGGTCGCATCAGTATGGTGGTAATTTTCTGCCTCTCCAGTTGTATTCAAATAAATTTCTTGCTGTCAGAGATTTACTCAAATAAGGCTATTAGAAAGGTTTAAGGCATGACAACAAACACAACTCAAAACCCAGCAACATAAGCAGCAGCAGTGGCTGAAGTTAATAAACCCACGTGTTCCATTTCAGGAAACAACCTCTTGTTATATGAGTTTCACCATCCAGAGTGCCTTTCTCCAGTGTCAGGCCATAAGAAAATCCCTAGCGGGGACACAAAACTTGTTCATGAGGACTAACCAGAAGAAACAGACCTATTACCAATTGACGGGGCCATTTATCACCTACGTCAGATGTATCACTTAGTTTTTAAAGTGAAGAAGACATCTAAAGAAGGAAAAATAAATAAATACGATAGGCTACCTACAAAAAAAAAAGAATGGACGCGTAATTATTTGCACAAAGCATTAGAAAATACTGTGATATTTTATTATTAAAAATGCTGCTGAAAAGTTTATACATATGTGTCCAGCCATATATATCTTCGATCATTACTTAAGGCAAAATCAAAAACAAAATCGCAAAATAATAATCCAAGAAACCATTAAACCCTGCGTGCCAGTGAAGGTGAAGAATAAAAGCCTAGGAAAGTTTTTTTCTAACTTATGTTTTTTTTTTCCTTTTTTTTTTCTCTTTTTTATAGATAGCAAGTATATTTTATTCTCATAGAACTCTATGAAGATTCTATAACTTCTTTCCATGTAGAAATATCATTTAAGGTGTATTAAATTGCTTTTGATCATAATCCTGTGTAAAAGCTAAAGTTATTCACTTAACAAGAACTCTTTTTTTTTTTTTTCCTTATCCAAATGTCACAAGCCTGATACATTACTGTGCATATTGCTAGCAGAAGACAATTGGAAATACTAAACAAATACTGGAATTCACATTACAAACATACCGGACCCACATTGGTGCCAAGCATCACGTCCTTTGTAGTTTCCTGGAGAGCCTATTCGTCGTAGCTTAGCTGGGGTAATACACAGCTTGCAGAAATGGCCTGACGATAGCTTTCAAAACTGATTAACAAAAAATCGTACCCATGACACCTCTAGCTGCAGGAGTGATGCTTCACTCTATGCAAAGTAGGGATTATGTTTCACATATGTACACACAGAGAATCACTCTTAAATTTAAACCAAGATGAACAACACAATTTATTGGATGATCTGTATGCATTTTTAAAAGAACTCTCTTTTTCTAGGGGGGCCATTTTCAAACACTTCGATAGACATTGCTACAGTTTTAGTTTTGGGGTTCAATAATCAAAGATTACACAAAGAGACAAGGAATTTGGACTA
Organism: Inia geoffrensis; assembly: GCA_036417435.1. Classification (NCBI taxonomy): domain Eukaryota; kingdom Metazoa; phylum Chordata; class Mammalia; order Artiodactyla; family Iniidae; genus Inia; species Inia geoffrensis. The sequence continues at coordinate 3,586,941 of CM070921.1, forward strand.
TCTTTGTGGAGAATGTCCACCTTGGCAAAGACATTCAATGCTGGGTTTCCATGAGAGCCATGCCCAGAGACATTATCTTCAAATATCTTTGGCTACTATTTCCTGGTGTTGCAATAACTTTTGAAAGACAAAACATAAAGTCACCATGGTTACTATGTTTTTTCCTTCCACTTTAGGACACTTGCAAAAGATTCCTTAAGGAAAATTAAAAGGACGATGAGAAAATGACAAAGTGCCAGAGGGACAAACTTCTCATCCCTGTCTCACCAATTTAAAATGATTGAATATTTCTGTGTGTTATCTTGACAGTGAAGCCATCCTAACTTCCCGGAAAACCCATGCAAAGCACTTTTAATGTTCTATCCTTTTGTTTGTTTCCTCTCTGTGATACTCATGGATCAGTGACTGATACACAAATCCACAAATGGTAATAGTTTCAGACAAGCATATGTTTTATCCCATAAATGATATAAAAAATAAAAACCCCTGCTTACTGATAAATAAGGGACTTACTGCTTAAACAGAATGGAAAGACACATGCCCTCTTTCAATCTGATTAGCTAAGCTGAGCAGGTATTTCATCAGCCAAACCCTTCTGCAGCTGCCGGGGAATACAGAGCTGTATTGACTCAGCAGAGCTTGGCCCTACCAAAGACAAGCTTTCTTTTCCTTTTTGGCAGGACCCTGGGATGGGAAGCAACTCTTCCTCAACAGATTCAAAGAACCAGAACTACAGAACGAGACTTGTATTCTGTTTTTCCCCCGCGGTCACTCTGCACGTGCGTGCGTGTTTCTAATTCAACAAGCTTTAAATAGGCTCCACGCTGGGGATCCATCCTGGGGTTGCAACTTCATGAAGGCTTAACACACAAAAATAAAAGTTTTCCTAAAAATAACGGTCTCCTAAGAATGCTGTCGCATGCACTTTCCAGCCCAAAAAGGGGAGAGAGAGCCTAGTCGAACAGACGGTCTAGGTCCGCTGTGTGACAATCACATCCTCCTACAAATGAAACACATTAGAAAACCCCATGTCTGTTGGCCACAAGGAATTAAGAAGAAAATCCTCCTTTGTCCTGGAGGAGACAGAGGTGATATGACTAATGTATATATCGATTTATATACATACAGACCACAATGGAAAGCACAATCTTGCTAAAAGCTCTTTCAAACTGAAAACACCAATAAAAGCTTTTTTTTGTTTGTTTTTGTTTTTGTTTCTGTTTTTCTCTCTGTGTGTGTTTGTTTAAACGCACAGCTATATACATTTTTTTACTTTTATTTTTACAAAGTTTCTTAAATAGAGTTCAGGCTGGCAAAACATCTCTTTGCACAGAACTCTACGTGTGTAACTGCATAGTCAGTTCTTTTATTTTAATAAAATTCTACTTTTCCTTCTCTCTGGATTATACCTCCATATGCTGGGTAAAAGCCCATAGATTCTTTCTTCACTTAAGTAGAGCCATCCGTCGTATGGCACAAAAAGAACTTTTATTTATTTATTTCAATTGTAATTAAAAAAAAAAAAAAAAAGTGTCCTCGGCTGAGTTCCAGAAGTGTCAGTCAGCTTCTATGGTCACATTGGAAACATCCAGGTCCTTGAAACTTCGATGTCCTAGTTGCACTAAAGTTTGCCGGATGGTGGAGATCTTAAAGCAGTATTGTAACAGCAATGTATACGTTTCACATTTCGTAGGGTCAGAAGTTGATCTCATTGTACTGGGAAATGCCAATGGAAAGGGTCTGCAAGGACACAGTGGCTGCCCTTTTGCTTTTTTGTTTTGTCTTAAGCCAAACATTCCTTGTTTGGAGATGTTGCTTCTTTCTTTCTCTCTTCGATGTGGCTGAGGGGAGGCGCAGAGGGAGGGGAAGAAGACGGCAAAGCTATACTCTAGTGGTTGAATGCCCGTGGGGTAAATTTGTACTGTTTTGTCCTCCACTGAAGGTATTGAACGTGTGCAAAGGCTGCATCCCCGTCAGTGTGTTGGGAATCATAGTGATGGTATTTGGTGTCATAAGTGGGATGTCATCGGGGGACCTGCGCAGCGTGAGGGTGTAGTCTGGAGGGCAGGTGAGCCTCAGCGTGTCGTGAGCCTGCAGGGACTCGCACTCGTGATCATGCTCCAGCTGTTTCATCTGCAGGGACATGATCTCTTCGTTCTGGATGTGAGCGATGTCATTTGTGGTATTTCTCTGGGGACTGGGGCGCCTGTGTGTCTCATGGCGCCTCTTGTCCTTCTTATAGTACAGCGCTGCGAACGCCAAGATGTTAAGGAAGAGTAAGGATGCCCCCACGGCAATGGTGACGCTCAACTCAGTGGAATAATCCCGTTTGGTTTCGATGAGGACGGTGGTGTCCTCAGGCCCCGTTTTATGAGGGTCCTTGGAGTGTTTGGGGTTGTTGGCGGGAGTGATCGCCGGGCGTTTGGTCGTGGGCCATATCTTGGCAGGAGATCGCCGAGTTCCGTAGGGAAAGGAGGTCATGTCCGGAGGAGGAACCTTTGTGGTTGTGGACACATACTGGAATATCTCATTCAAGTTGTGCAAGTGAGGCACGAGTTCCAACCAGAAAGCCACTTTTGTGGCTCGGTAATGGTCCCTCACTCTGGGTTTCAAGCCAATATGCAGATAGAGCTGGTCTTTGGGGTTATACTTGGACCAGGCCACTTCCTCAAAGCGATTGGGTTTTGTGTGAATGAACTTGGTGTCCTGAGGAACTGGCTGATTAGGATCACTGGGGACAGAAGGGAGAAAAAAAGAGAAAGGTCACACTCTTCCACATTTCCCAAGTAAATTTTAATCAAATACAATGAAATTACAATCAGATAATCTCATGTGTTTATTGATAAGCACAAAGTACTCAAGTAGCAACAAATACATGGTGTTTTAATCCCGACGCGCTACTATTTTGCCTTTTCTTTAAAATCCCCTTACCTTTATTTTAAAAATAATTCCTGATGGCAGTATGATAGCATTTTCATAACACTTCTACATTTTTAAAACGCATCCAATTATCTTCCATGATACAGAAGGAAACCAAAAGTGTGTCTTGCATTTCAAGTCTAACTACTTTTGAGTCAGAAATCTCAACCAGGGTGACTTGCCCCCCAAGAGGGCAACTGGTAACACCTGGAGATGTTTTTTGGTTGTTATAAGTGAAGGGTGGTGCCATGAATGGGTAGATGCCAGGGTGACCGTTAGATATGCTCCAGGGCACAGGACAGCCCCTCCGCAGCAGAGAAGTACCTGGTCCCAGGTGTCAGTAGTATTGAGGCTGAGAAATCCTGATTTAGAGGCTATGGTCCAAAATTTGTGCCATTCTCTTTCTTCCTCAAGAAATGCTTCTTAGGTAAATGAATAGATACTGTGCTTGCAACTAAACTGTATGTTAAAAATCAAATAAAAACTGGCTTTTGTAATTACAAGATGCTAATAAATAGAATTATGCATCAATTGTTCGTTCTCTCTCAGAAAGAGAAATATGTATGTACTTGGAAACCTTCTGAAGGCTGAGTCACGTAAAGGTCAAACAACATTCCGTTGATTTAAGAAGTTTGGTAAGACGATGCTTTTAGATATGCAGAGTTAAGGATTTTAGGGAAAGTACCACACGATGCAAGAAATTGAGGGTTTTTATAGATTTCAAGTGTGCACGGCAACTATGAACCTAAGAAGTCTCCTACGATTTACGGAAGTGGACACGGGCAGAAGAGGAATCGTCAAAATTGAAAGATTCTCCACAAAACATGGTACTTGAAACATCTTTGCAACTAACTCTTTTCAGATAACAAACAACCTCTCCCAGCCCCGCAAAGATATCATATTCTCATGCCTTCCATTTTTTTTTAGGCTTGGTAAAGTGAGCTGTAAAACAGGTTTCATCTTAATGTGTACTGGTTTGGAAAATTTGAGATCATGCACGATGTAAGGCCACCTAGTTGACACTGAACATTCAGACGTGATGTGCAGACCCAATCTGCTCAGATCTATTGCTCCAGGTGCTCTCACTTCTGTTTGCCAGGTAACACTTTTATGAAGCTGCCTTCAGCCACTGCCTGTCTGCTCATGTATCAGAAGGCTGGGGATCCAGAAGGTCCCACTGGAAGAGACCTAAAGGCTACAGACGTGCCCAAGTAGTGTGCAGGATGCAAACGACGCACTTGACCAACAGACACATCTGCCAAAGGAAGGACTTGAGCCCTCAGTCTGAGGCTGTCAAAATCATTTCCATACATTAAGTTCTGCATCCCTCCCTCTTTACAAGCTGTGAAATCTTGAGCAAATCCTTAAGCCTCCCTTAGCCTCATCTTCCTCATCTATAAAGTGGATAAGAATACTGGGATGGAAAGGAAGCGAGAAAGGTTAAAGAATAGCTACAAAATTCCTGGCATGTAGTAAGAGCTCAATAAATAGTATCCCTCTCTGCAATGCATAAGTTAGAAATACCTACAAATTGCCAGCGAGAGAGGACTATAAATAACATACTGTACATAGCCACAGAATATACCTAATACTATACACTCTACATAGTATATGCTACATAAAAGTATACTGTATACCAGTATACATGGTACACTAATATACTAGATATAGTGTATGCTGCATAACAATATACTGTATATATGGTACACTGTTACTTATATATAGTATATACTGTTTAAAAGTATACTGTGTACATCATAGCATACATGGTACAGTATATACTGTATATAGTATATGCTATATCAAAGTATACTATACACTGTGTATAGTATATACCACATAACAATATACTGTATACCACAGTATATATGGTACGCTGTATACTGTATATAGTATACATTGTATAAAAGTATACTATGCATATCATATATGGCACACTATATACTGTATATAGTATATGCTGTATCAAAGTATATGTATACCACAGTGCATACATTATATTATACACTGGGTACAGTATATACTGTATAAAAGTATACTGTATACAACAGTACATACTGCATACTATACACACACACAGACATATACATACATAGATGCATAGGTATATATATATGATCGTAGATAGGATTATATATGTGGTATGCAGGACAAAGAAATTTTACCACATAACTGAGTACACACTAACTGCTGTGCCCTTATTAGTGAGATGATAAAATATACAAAATTATAGGTCTTAATACTATGAGCTTTCTTATTTATGTGCTCATTTATAAACATTTATATACTTTAAAATAATCTGCTTTTAATTCATTTTTATATTCTTATATGTTTTCGAAAAATGTTGGATTTAATACAGCACCTCATGTTCTTTTATTTGAGTCTTCTGAAATACGTTGTTGGAAAATTCCTATTTAATTGGAATCTGTCATGGAGAAATCTGTCATCGATTTTTATTGGTCTAAAAGCAATGAAAGGGAGTGAGGATGCCGACTATGTTTGCATCGATCTGATTTCACAGAATAGGGTCTTTTAGTTGTACTGACCTTTTACTGAAGAGAGGGCATCTAGGAAAGAGAGTGTCTTTTCACGTAGGATATTTATCGATTTTTATAATGGAATTCGGTGTACATTTGAAAGGTAAGGAAACACATTTATTTTGATCTCAGAGAATAGAGGATTTTGAAAATCTGGTACGTATGCTTTAGCCCGATACAATCTATCAAAGTCCTTGGAAATGCACAGTCAGAAGCCTTAAACCAAGACAGACTCTCGGCGCTTATGAAGGCTCATCATTTTCCCTTGTCAAACGCCCCAAAGACAGTAAGATCTCTATGTGGGATACCACTGCCTTGCTGCTGTTTAGACTTTGCTTCCGCACATGGCGTGTTCTAATTCCCCTGAGTAAAGTTAAAGATGATAATGATTAAGGAGAGAATGAAACAGACACACCTTCTTTCTCTAGTAAAAACCCCAATACCTATCCATACTCCTCGTCCCCTAAACATACATTTTCACCTGTCATATTTCATTTGCGATATCATCTTAGCAGTGGAGGGTTAAATGCGTCTCCAAGGTCTTGTGGTTCATTTTATTTGTGAGAGATGGGTAACATGATCCCTTTAAAAATACCAGTGAACCCTCTGATATGCTCCTTTGGATGGTATAAGGTTTTCCTTACCCCTAAAACAATGTCGTGGTTGACTATTTGTCCCTAGACCTCTAAGAAGAAAACTACTACCCCTTGCACCAAGAAGTATGTGTTCAGTCCGTCCTATACAACCGGTAGAGATGTTCCTTCACTGAGCTTAAAATACTCTGGGGCAATAAAGGTCACTTTTAAAACCAGGCTTTGACTGCAACCCTATCTAACCCATCTTTCCTGTCTGTCTCCTGATTTTTGCAAAGATTGAGCAAACGTTGAAATCTAAATCGATCACAGGATATGAGCAAAATCAAGTAGAGATGGCATCTGAAAAGCAATGAAAAATACGTCATCCCACCCACTCGACCTAAACAACTGTATTTCAACATATTGGAATATATGTTGCTCTTCTTACATAATATATATTGGCTTATCGGCCAACAGACTTCCCACCTCTGAATTCCAAGAGCCTCCGAGGCCTTCCATACAGAATGGTGAAGGTACTGTTCACAGCCACATCTTCTGTAGAGACCCTAATTCTGCCCATTTTATCCACCTCTCCCCATACAGAACTCAAATTGCATTGGTCCTTGCTCAATGAGCACCTTATTTCTGCTGAGTGGCCAGGACCAAGGCCTTCCCACCTATTGCCAAAGAGGCTGGATGTGACAAAGAGTTTAAATCTGTGTGATCATTCGTAAACCTTGGGATTAGTTTTAATTTTTCCCAGACATAACCTCTCATTTATCAAAACTCTCCAAGTAGCCTTATTTCTAGCCTTATACTTAATGTCCTGGCTTCACTGTCCTTTCCCAGCGCTGTTTTGGGTTAGTCTTCTCACCTGGATTATTCAAACAGTCTCCTAGCAATGAAAGCAGCCTCCTCTGCTCCCCTTCCCTCCCTCTCTCCTTCCTCCTTCCCTCCCCTCGCCCTTTCCTTCTTTCTTTGTTTCCTTCCCTCCCTCTCTCCTTCCTTCCATCCTTCCCTCCTTCCTTCCTTCCTTCCATGCCTACCGCACACACCATCCCCACATTATGCTTTCTCTGCTTAACAGCAACAACAAAAAATTGGCATGCCAGATATATCTACACTTAAGCCTACATGTAAGGTCAGAACTGTTAGCTTTGGTCATATAAAATATTATATGTGTTCACCTCATCTCAGCAAACGTATGAACAGTCAGGATCATCGGGGTGCTGTTTACGAGGGGCAGCAGATGTGAAGTTCCACCCAGCGACTGCGGCAAACCATGTTTGGACACAACGTAATCCTTTCTTCTCAGCCATTGTTGTGATTAGACGTACAATAGGATATTCTGATAACCACGTACAATAGGATATTCTGATAACCAAACTCCTGTCTCTGTAGTGCTTACAGGGAGCAGTGGATGGTACTCAAGTGTATTCCATCATATTCTGTGGGTCACTGCCTGAGTATGGGTTCTGGAGGACAGAGTTAAGCATCTCACCTCACACTGTGGCATCAGGGATGGTTTACCCTATGCTCTTCCCTTGCTGGCATCAAATAAGGTATGAGACCCTTAATGACATGAGAGATGGTTTAATCCCATGCTGTTCCATTACTGGCACCATACTGCCTCATTCTCCTCAGCTGGACCACTTCAGCAGCCCCCCTAGGGACAAAGAAATCCTCCACCACACAGGGCTGATCATGCCACTACCCTATTTAAAATCAATCAATGAATAACTGGCAACCACCTCATAAGCCATATCATCCATTGGCAAACACCTAAGTCACTTGACTTTGCTCAATCCCCCATTTTTTTGTTAAACCATAAGCTACCGAAATGTGATCCTCCTGACTTATGTTTGAAATTGCACACTGCATTGCAGGTTAGAGGAGGTTCTGAGTTAACTTACTTAAAAGATGATTTGAGGGCTTCCCTGGTGACGCAGTGGTTAAGAATCCGCCTGCCAATGCAGGGGACACGGGTTCGAGCCCTGGTCCGGGAAGATCCCACATGCCACGGGGCAAATGAACCCGTGCACCCCAACTACTGAGGCTGTGCTCTAGAGCCCACGAGCCACAACTACTGAGCCCACGTGCCACAGTTACCGGAGCCCATGTGCCTAGAGCCCGTGCTCTGCAACAAGAGAAGCCACCGCAATGAGAAGCCCATGCACTGCAACGAAGAGTAGCCCCTGCTTGCTGCAACTAGAGAAAGCCCGCGTGGAGCAACAAAGACCTAACGCGGCCAAAAATAAATAAAATTAATTAAAAAAAAAAAAGAAAGATGATTTGAGTCATTCCAACGACCTTTCCAATGTGTTGTGAAAACTCATTGCATTAATATCCCCAAGAATGATTTCAGCTATGCTCCACATGGACCACAGAAATAAAAATAGCTCCTGCTTGGATAAAATCCAGATTTTTCAGACTGACATCTGAGGCCATCCATTAGTGACATCCTGTTACCACAGTGAGATCTCTACCTGGACTCTGGTCAGATGATGGCTATTCCTCGAAGCTAAGTCCTCATTCCTCCCCCAACCACCACGTTAGCATCTTTATGAAATCCAAAAGTACCCTAAACACGCACCACTAGTGGCCACAGGAGTATACTGGGCCAGGGATTAAGCCCAAACTATCTTACATCTCCACCACTGTGTTCCCCAAATGAGGGGCTTGAACCACAGGCAGTAAGCGAAGTGATTTTAGGAATATAGAGTTATGAAATTAGAAAGCACTCAACATCTTAAAAAACATTTTTTTTTTTTTTTTTTTTGCGGTACGCGGGCCTCTCACTGCTGTGGCCTCCCCCGTTGCAGAGCACAGGCTCCGGATGCGCAGGCTCAGCGGCCATGGCTCACGGGCCCAGCCGCTCCGCGGCATGTGGGACCTTCCCGGACCGGGGCACGAACCCGTGTCCCCTGCATCGGCAGGCGGACTCTCAATCACTGCGCCACCAGGGAAGCCCCTTAAAAAACATTTTAAAGAACACTCAACATTTTCAATCCTCACTTAGTCGTTGACAGGTCCTGGTGACCTATAGGTTTGGTGCTAGCATTTCTCTACCATCTCATGACATTAATTTCCTTTAATTTTTCTTTCTTTTTTCTTTTAAACAACAAGAGAAAATCCATCTCAGAGCCTTTGGCAGGCAAGCACAGCTAATGAGAATTTAATGGCTTTATTTGGATTTCGTAATTTTCTTTAATGGTTCAGTTAAATTGATGATGAATGATCCTAGCTTTCCATTTAAGAATATCATACAAAGTTTATTCCCAAAACACGTGAGAGAAAAAGAAAGTAGGTAGCTTTAACAAAAGTAAGTCATGATTTGTGTTTAGATGTTATGGAATTAATGATAGGTTTGGATGGTGATGTAGTCGATAGGCATGGCCATGGTGTGGGAAACGCTCCTGTGAGTATTTTTGCTTCAAAAGAAGGCAACACTTTGCAAGGACAGGCATTACCTATCTGAGTTCTATGACACAACTGGGCATTGGTCCTGCCTTTAAAAGGGGTTATGCATTGAACTGTGTCCCCCTCAAATTAAGATACACTGAAGTCCTAACGCCCAGGACCTCACAGTGTGATCTTATTGGAAATAGGGTCATTGCAGATGTAGTCAGTCAGGTTAAGATGAGGTTATAATGGGACTTCCCTGGTGGTCCAGTGGTTAGGACTCTGAGCTTCCACTGCAGGGGGCACTGGTTCGATCCCTGGTTGGGGAACTAAGATCCCGCAAGCCGCACGGCTCAGCCATAAAATAAAAATTAAAAAAAAAAGATGAGGTCATACTGCAGCAGGATGGACTCTTAAACCAATATGATTGGTGCCCTTATAAGGAGATGGTCAAAAATAAAAAAGAACAAAATAATGCCATTTGCAGCAACATGGATGCAACTAGAGATTATCATACTAGGTAAAATAAGTCAGAAAGAGAAAGACAAATATCATATGATATCACTTATGTGTGGAATCTAAAATATGACACAAATGAACTTACCTACAAAACAGAAACAGACTCACAGACAGACAGAACACACTTGTAGTTGCCAAGGGGGAGGGGAGTGGGGGAGGGATGGAGCACGAGTTTGGGATTAGCAGATGCAAACTAGTATACATAGGATGGATCAACAATAAGGACCTACTGTAGAGCCCAGGGAACAATACTCAATATCCTGTGATAAACCATTAGGGAAAAGAATATGAAAAAGAATGTACATGTGCCTATAACTGAATCACTTTGCTGTAATGCAGAAATTAACACAAGATTGTATATAAACTATACTTCAATAAAGATAAAAAAGAAGAAGATGGCCGTATAAAGACAGATGTGCTGGGAGACTGCCACGGTATGACAGACAACAGAGCTTGGAGAGATGCAGCTACAAGTCAGGCAACACCAAACACTGCCAGCAGAGCACCGGAAGCTAAGACACAGCATGGAAACATTCCCCTATGGGTGTCAGAGAGAACTCAGCCCTGCGGACACCTGCACTGTGGACTTCCCGCCTCCAGAACTGTGAAGTGCACTTCTGTTGTTTTAAGCTACATCATTTTTGGTACTTTGTTGCAGCAGCCCTAGGAATCTAACAAACAGGGGTTACTTAAAAATACGTGCTGACTTGACCTCGATCACCTCCTTGTCGAAAAAAGAACCTTTCGGGGACAGACAAGCATCTCTCCCCGGCACGGCTGTACCGTCTCCGTTTCCCATTGCCTTTCTTAGGTCAAACTTGTAGAACGGGACAGTCCAAAGCGGGTATCGGTACAACATGTTTTCCACTCGAGAAACGTGCCACACTTTTCCTAAGGCTGCAAAACCATGATACCACCTCCCACCAGAGTATTTGGAATCATTGTAAAGAATGATACCTGCTGACCCCCTACACTTCCCCGGCATCCCCACATCCTCTCATGAGAGCTACATGAGGCTCAGGCACTGCAGGGCTGCCACAGTGTGGGGCCTAATTCCACCCCCCAGCGACCCACAGGAAGGTTCTCCATCCTCCAGAGCTGGGAGGATCTTCACTGTAAATTCGGTACAAGAAGTTCAAGGTTAATGACAGAAGCGCAGGCAGGCAGAACAGGATGATAGCTCATTAATTTCCACAATTAGGTTACTCGACAAGAGAAAATGAAAAGATGCTCTGATATTTGTAGCTCCTTACGATGCTGGGGAGTCTTTTCTTTCGTTGTTTGTTTGCAGAGAATCTGCTCAGTGGAATATGGGTGGACCCTGTCGTATATGTAGCGCTTGTACAATTCCTACTTTGTTTAGCCAGTGAGCTTTCTATATGTGTCTATAGGTAGATATACAGATAAATATACACACATGTATGAAATTTATATTAATGAAATAAACACAGGTAAATATTTATATATAAACAAAATAAGTATATTTTGTGTGCATATGTATATATAGAAAATAAATCTCACAACAATGGAGAAATCCTATGCATGTATACAGATACACATGCATATATATATCCTACACACACACACGGGGTTTCTCTACAGTTATGAGATTAGGAGTTATTACATGTGCATACACATATATAATCTATATATTATATACACATACAGTATTTCTATATATTTATTATGAGATTAATTTCATTCCTTGGCTATGCATTCCATGTGGCACGTGTATTTTGATAACCCTATCATTTACCAAACAAGACAAGGTCCCACCTAGCTTTGAAACTCCAGGATCAGTTTTCCATAGAATAGCCAACTATATCTAAATCTGACCCCAATAGCAAGTGTGGAATTTTCAATATGCATCTAGCACCTTAGCGAAAATCTGACTTGATAGAAAACCGTTCAGGGGTAAAGAAAAAAAGGAGGTCTCCCTAGATGTTGTGGGGAAAAATGACTGCTTTTGTTACTGTGTGTGCATGCCTGCACACCGCAGTCTAGCCAGTCATGGAAACCACACTTACACGGAGGAACCAGACAAACAATACCCTGATGGGGAGAAGAACATACCCGGTTTTGGCGAAGTTCGTCCAGTACGTCATGACCACCGCGCTGAGCATGACATCGTTCTTGGAGAAGTTGCAACTGAAGAGCTCGGTAGGGCCGATCATGGGGATCCCAAAGACGTAGGGGACTTCGTCGCCATGCGCTGAGTCTGCCCAGCTGGGCTTCATCTCGCTTTGGCAGTGGTGATAGAAGGCGTAGAAGTAGGTGGGTGAGCCGTACTGTGCGTGCAGGTCAGCGGTGGCCACGGCGGGGGCCACCCACTGGTGGTCAGTGAACAGAGCCACCAAGGTCTTCCGCCGTGTTTCGGGGTTCTCCTTATCTGCCCAGTCCGTGTACATGAACTTGATGGTCTCCCGCAAGGTGTCCTTCCCCTCCGGGTAGCCGTAAAGGTTGTCCACAAAGTTGGACACCAAGAAGTCAAAATCGTTGGGCGTCACACCATCCTCGTTATCCACGACGCCGTCCACGAACTTCAGCCCCTCCCCCTGGTTGACCCCGAGCATGATGTCATAGTTAAGGAATTCTCCCTGCTCCATCAGGATCTGAGGGTCGTCGGGGATGACATCCCCGTCAATGACGGGCCCGAAGGAGATGTGGTACGTGGCCGGGGTGATGGTCTGCTGAATGAGCTCTTTGTAGTTCTTATTCCGAAGGCATTCCACCATATCCGTGGTATCCAGCATGTTGCAGCCGACTTTATCTGCCAGTATCCGAGTGTACTTGGCAGGCTGGTAGTTCACGGCCCAGCTGGACAGGGCGGTCCCGCTCTGTATGATGGCCTTCTGGAACAGACCTGCAGGTGCACAATTGTGGACACATGCAAATGAAAACCCGCAAGACAGAAGAGCAGCTTTCACTCAGCAAAGAAGGCTCTGATTGTCTCTCGGGCATGTGAATTTCTGGATACTGCAGCATTCAGCACATTCGGCATCCCTTTCTCTCATTTCTAGCTCGTCTTCCCCCTCCCCCCCCTGCTGGACAGTGGTCTTATAGGATGCTCTCAGACACACACACGCAACCACACGCACACACAGAGTTTAGAAAACGAAACTGCGTTTACACTTTAGCTGCAGTGCTAAAAACATACAACCATCTTTCTCCTTCCCTAATTTTGTGTGTAATATTAGTGTCTCCATCCCCAGAATTCGTAAATAAAGAGTCTCAGAGTAATCACAACTCCCCAGCCTCTAAAAATATGCTTTGTATCCATAAGAGGTCAAAGGCTGTTTTCTCTTACTGGCAAAACCAGATACCACTTTATTAGAGGGGAAAGATCCACTGAAATCAGTTTCAGAGTATAAATTCTGGAAAGCATTTTTATTTCCATGCTCCATATACCGAAGGTGCTAAAAACATGCACTTAAAATAAATGCATTAAATTAGCTTTTCCTAAAGAAATCTTCCCTTGAATGCCCCGCTAAAACGTATCTTTTTTCCAAAAAAAATCATTAATTTCAAAGTTGCATCCCCACAAAGCCCAGATTTTTGAACAATTCATTCTGCCACATTTTAACCATGTCTGTTTGGTGAGAAACTGGAAAAATCTTGGGCTGTTTTATGAGTAAAATTCTGTGTAGCTTAAAATTTCCTATCTGATCAGTCTAGTATGTGGATGTCCAGAAGTAAATAAAAGTCTATTTTTAACTGCTCCAGTATGAGACGGAAGGCTATAAGATCTTGGTAATCTGTTCCTTATCTCTTCCTGCCGTTTCCTTGTACTCCAGCATGTTCTAGCTCTGACGCCTCGTAAGTCACTGGGAGAACAGAAGCATTCAGCGGGGAGTCCAGAAATCCGTGCCCTGTCGATGTTTAAGGCCATACAAGCAATCCAAGAGGAAGGAAACATGACTGCAATCAGGAAAACGTGATTCTAAAGACTAGAGGACTGCCTACCGATGACACACAACACTGAGCTGCTTAAAATGATCTGGCTTTGCCTGACACATCATCTAGCTCGCCTGGGGCCGATTTCCCAATGTTTACCATTCCGCTGGAAATGTGCAAGTACTGACTTGTGTGTCTGGCTCTCAAGGTGAATGTTTGAAAGCACCTTAAGGAAATGATGTCCATATTGGATCTATTAAAAGACATTCATAAATGAAGACAGCCAGAATTAGAAAAATGTTGCTAGAAGTTACACATTTTCTCTCTCTGTCATAACTGTCGGCCGTGACTGAGGTAGCCGTGTGTGTGTGTGTGTGTTTGTGTGTGTGTGTGTGTGTGTGCGCGTGTTTTGGTAGGGAAGTAATACAACCTGGGATAAAACTTGAAAAATTAAAGAAAAAGTCACCTATAATTCATACTATAAAATAGGAGCTACTTTAATATTTTTAGTATCATTCCTTCTTGGTACTTTCCCTCCCTTTGGTCTGTTGTGTGTATAAGTGTGTCCAATATCTGCATAGTATACTGATGTCATAATTAAGGAACTCCCCCTGCTCCATCAGGATCTGAGAGTTACTTGGAATGGCATCCCTGTCCATGACAGGGTCAAAAGGGAATGTGGTGCCCGGCCAAGGTGATGGCTTGCTGAATGAGCTCTTCATATCATGTCTCCCAGGTTAATGCATACCTTAAGCACAATTCTTAAAACAAATTATTGTTCCTTCGAGTAAATGCACGTGTCGTTTACAATGTTCTTGTCTTTCTGGTCTTGTAGCTTTTCCTTTCATTCTTTGCTATGAGAATGCTGTGGTAGAAAGCTCCATGAAAACACCTTTTTCCCCTGTGTATGTTGATTTCATTAAGTTATATCACGACAAGTGAAATTCCTAAGGCCAACAGTCTGGGTATGTTCATTAATTCTTGATTCTATTGCTGGGTTGGTTTTAGAGAGCTACTTTGCAGAAATGATGCAAAGCATTACCATATTCACTTCTGATCTACTGATTTAAGGAATTAACACTCTTCCCCCATTAGTTTTGGCTGACATGTGTTTGATTACTACCAGAGTTGGTCCTGACTGTTTTGTAAATGGAGAACCATGATTATATCCGTTGGGAAATGGGAAAATACAGGTATTTTCTAAAACGCTATAGGAATCGTTATCACTAATGATCTAATTTACTCGCTTTTTCCTTTTTTAATATAAAGTGTTAATACAAACATAAGCTTTTCATTCTACCTCTCCTCAGCCATTACGAAATAAAGAATCAAGAAATTCAGTCTTCACAAGACTTAAAAATCATCGTCAATCATATCTTGCTAATGAAGCAATCAGAAAGAGTCAGCAACTTGTCCACGATAGTGTAGGAAGAGAGGAAAAAAATGGGATGCTGTCATATGGCACGATGATACTTCCCTTTTTTTTTTTTTTTTTAAAACATGTTTAGGGTACTTTAAAGAAAGATAATATAAGACTCTTTAAAGAAAAATAATTCCTTTAAAGTTTCAGGTGCTTTTCATAAAAATGGTTCAAATAGATGTGGTAAATCCTTAAACCAACCAATGACACAGAAGGCAACATAACACGACCTGGATGATTTAGACTGTTATTAAGAATATTGACTTGTCCTTGCCAAAGTGCCCCAGGGCTGCATTTTCTTGTTTTGTTTTTATTTCTGTTCCATTTTTGAAGGGAGAGCCAGGAAGTTATTAAGGTGCCTCCAGGCCCACTGCACCAAATTTCTGTTGATTTTCCTTTTAAAAATCTCTCATCTGATTATTGCTGGGAACCTCCATCACCAACGGACCAGAGGGAATCAACCTGAATTAGTCTGCATCAAAGACGTGACTTTATAACCATATGGCTACAAGCATTGTTTATCACGAAATCTAAAAATCTGTTAACCACTGTCCACATACTGACTCCCTTTCATATTTCTTCTCCCAAGATGAAAATTGTAGTTAATAAAATTTAATGTTGTCCAAATAAACTCAGACAGGCAAAATCAGGGTGTAGGCATTTCTAAAGAAGTCATTTTCCTCCAAATACTGTACGCAACGCTCTTTGCCGTAAGTCTAAGTGAGAAAAACGTATCGTTACGATAGTTAATAATACTGTATTGCCTACTTAAAAGTGGCTAGGAGAGGAGATCTTAAAAAAATTCTCATCAGAAGGGAAAAAAATTGTAACTAAATGGTGACAGATGTTAACTGCACTTCCTGTGGTGACTGTTTTGCACTGTATACCAAGAGCGAATCGTTATGCTGTACACCTGAAACTACTCTAATGGTGTATGTCAATCATGCCTCAATTTAAAAAATCAGAAAGCAAGCTGAGTTAAGAGGATGTGCATGCATGTCACTGGGGGGATTTTCTGTGGAGGTTTCAACAGAGACTATGGCCATCCTGCATGCGCCTTGGATAAGAACTCAATATGGGTTCATTTCTGGGTCCCAGGGTTCCCTGCGCACTGTGGGGATGCTTTCATTACCTTCTGAATAGTGAGACAAGGTCAAGAGGCTGACACAAGAAGCACCCGCGCCGGAGCCGAAGATGGTCACTCTCTTGGGATCCCCACCGAAGGCCCCGACATTCTCCTCAATCCAACGTAATGCTTGGATCTGATCCAGGAGCCCGTAGTTGCCTTTGGCCGCCTGGTCGCCGGTACTTAAAAACCCTGCGAAAGAACACAGGATATTTGGGGTTGTCACCTACAAAATATACGTCAACGTCGCTGCTATTTGGAAAGACATTCCACGTTTACTTTGTTCATTCTTTACTCTTCCTTCCTATAAATGAGAAGCAACAGTGTAGCACCTTTTCCATGGCAGGAAGGAGTATATTATGTAAATAAGAGTTACAATGGTTTTTGTTTCTTCTGACGCTATAATAGAGTGTCTCATCTGGGGGTTTGTATAGGGTTAACATGTAAGGAGAAATGAATCTAAAATATTTACAATATACGACAATATCAGAAACCTATACACTTTACTAGATTTAAGTTATCACTCCTGTGTATATGTTGGTTTTCCTTGGGAAGACAAAAAAGACTCCTAAACGAAGTTTTTCAGGGCAAAACTGTGTGTGTCTTGGCATCTGCGTGTAAGATTGTGTGCACTGTATATAAAACCAGTATAGGTTTGCTTTTCCCCATTGAATGCCTCATTAATATTTTCATTTAACTCCTTTTAATGCTTAAATTTCAAAGTAAATTACAGCCATCATGTCATGCCACACTTAAATAGTGTAGGATGCATCTCTATTTTTCTATGTAAGGAAGATATCACAGTTACATGCAGAAAC
Organism: Inia geoffrensis; assembly: GCA_036417435.1. Taxonomy (NCBI): domain Eukaryota; kingdom Metazoa; phylum Chordata; class Mammalia; order Artiodactyla; family Iniidae; genus Inia; species Inia geoffrensis. Next base: position 3,604,151 of record CM070921.1, read on the forward strand.
TTACAATTCTTTAATCTCAGCCAAAAGCCAGTGCATATTCAAATCTCCCCAACTGTCCCCAAAATAGCATGGGCTGGTACATTTTATTTTAAAAAATAGGAGGGTTCTGTAAATTAAGCAATTAGATTTCACTCAAGGCATCAGATTCTAAATTCTTCCTTTTTTTAAAGCTGCAAATAAGGCAATACGGACGGGCATTTAATTGTGGCAAAGTCATCAGTTTTCGAGATCTATCTCATTTCCTGTTCCTCTCACAGTGCAAAAAGATCTTGACCTGGAAACTCTGTTTTCCTCTGATGTTTGAAGGCATTTTTGTGGAAGAGACACTCTCCCACTCAGATTCAAAACTATGAATATTTTATAAAGCATCCTCCAAGCTTAAATACTTGCACAAACTTTAATCCAACTTTATGTCCAAATCTGTCTTGAATAAGCCTTCTGGGGAAAAAAAAGTCATAAAAAGTTGGGTTTGTTTTTTTTTTTCCACTTCCCATTCTTACTTGCCCCTACACCAAATCTCCAATTATGATATTTTTCCCTTCTGCACCATTTCTTTATTCCAAGGGTCATGACATTCACCCATTTCAATGAATGCTTATTCAATAACCATGGAAAGCAGCCCCAGTGTTTATATGAACACAGACTGATCCAAGCCCTAAAATAACAGAAATGAGAACCAATGCCTTCAAACACATCCCTAAGCAAAGCTGACAGCAAATCCAAGAGGCTCTCAGAGTACCAGCTTCGCAATACCTAAAACAAAATCATAAAGGATGAGATCTTACTCCTACTGAGGAGAATGAGGCTTCCCTTCCAGAGCTTGCCTGAGTACCTGTGGGAAATGGGGGATGGGAGCCAGGAGGGGATTAGAAATGGTCTGGTTCAAAAGAAAGCAGCCAGAAGGGTTATTATTGCTGTTATTCTAAAATCACAGTAATCGGGACTCACGCTAGCCTAGCCCTACAGGTAGATGCAAGATGACAACTGCCAGGTTGTACATTTAGGGCACGTCGCACAAAACCACTCCCCTCTTAGGTTCCTGGGGATGGATGTGAGATTAGCTATGATGAGAGGGGGTGTTCAGATGCTTCCAGGCCCTCCTTGTTTAATGAGCAATTACTAATTAGTGTTTCATGCCCGTGAATGTTATGGGGCCTCCACATTCACCCCTCTTGCGTTTTACATGCTTTCTCACAAAATGAATCACGCCCTGCTTGGGAGAAAAGCCTCTTTCACCCAACTTTATGGACGGAATGGGCTTATAATGGCAGCCTGGGTGCCGTGTAAGAACCGTAAGACAAGCCTCTCTTCCCGCATTCAGGAAAGAGGTGGTTCATTTCTGAAGGCTCCAGGAATTTTCTGGCAGAACTGTTCTGTTTTTAACTCATCCCTCCTCTGCCCACCTCCCACCTACTCTCTGCTCTCACGGAATGACCTAGTCGCTTACTGTTTATGGGGAGGATTTGCAACAGATGGTAAATCGCGAGGCTTTATGAAGTCAGAGCCCCTCCGTCCGCAGGAAAACATGACTTGTAAAACCTCTCCAACGGCGGGCTCATTAATCTTCCATACCCTGGCAAATCTTACTTCTCCTAAGAGCAGCCCATGGAAAGCCTTGATCTTGGCAATTCTGCTTGCCTTTCAAAAGTCCTGAGGGAGGGCTTCCCTGGTGGCGCAGTTGGGAGTCCGCCTGCCGATGCAGGGGACACGGGTTCGTGCCCCGGTCCGGGAAGATCCCACATGCCGCGGAGCAGCTGGGCCCGTGAGCCATGGACGCTGCGACTGCGCGTCCGGAGCCCGTGCTCCGCAACGGGTGAGGCCACAACAGTGAGAGGCCCGCGTACCGCAAAAAAAGTCCTGAGGGAAACAGCTCTCCACGTGTCTCTGAACTTGAGCAAAGGAACGTGGGTTTTCTGGAAGCTGGTGTTTCTATAGCGTCTTCCGTGGAATCTTCATTTACTGCAACATCCAGGGACTGCTTTTTTTTTTTTTTTGGTTCTTTTTAAAAATTGAAATGATAAGCAGGTCAGAGTCCCCACTGCAGGGACAGAATGAACCCAAGTCACTTTACGTTCCCTACGACAGCATACTCCTTTCCGATTCTGACTGTCAAGACACGGTGTTCGCTATAACCCAGACACAGGATGTGTGTGGGTTTCCTAGCGTGGGACTGTATATGCACAACAACACGATAGCAGCGCATCAACTGGGAAACGCGCACACACGTTACCAAACATCGAAGCAGCCGCAGAAGTGAGTTTCCCAGATGAGCAGATAACTTTAACGCCAGTGACTTTAAACAAACAGCTCCTTTCACGGGCAAACATTCTTGGACCCCAAATCCTCTCAGCATTTCAGCTGATGAAACATTGGTTTCTGAGAGTGACTGTCTCTGAACTGAGGCTTGTGAAGCAGTAAGCCGTTACCACTCCCCACACACAACCGAACGACGAAAGAGACGCGCAGGAGAGACCATTTGAATTCTCACACATGCGTGACTAGACTGATGCTGAGTTTCATTCAAAGGAGTGGAAGGGACGAAATACACACGCAAATACGCGGGATATGCTGAGTGGCTGTGCGGTTATTTTAAAACTTGATTCATGGAAAAGATGCTTAAAAAACCCAAATCCCACTTCCCACCTGCATGTTGAATGAACTGAACACAACGCACGCTGTATTTGGTCTTAATATTGCTCTAGAAGAGAAAGTGTCAGGGTTTTAGGATAGCTAATCATGATCTAAATGGTTCTTGTTTGTTTGAATTGCAGGGGTTTAGGAGGATGATTCCGGGCCTCACGGTTTTCCGTCCACTTCAGGTCAACAGTAAGAAACCCAGAGGGGTCAGATGTGGCTGGATTTTGGTTCATTTTAACATGACTTTAATGCCACAAAGGACTTTATCTCTTAGGAAATAATTCATTACATAAGCACAGTAGGCGTTTTTTTGATGACCGTTACACAGACAATAATTACTAAGTGAATATAGAAAAATATCTTGTATGTTTGCAGGGTGTGTATTCACCTGTAATTCGCAGAATTAATCTAGGGTCTCAACTATAGTTCTAAAAGAATTCTATGTATGTGTGCATATATATGTATATGTTTGCATAATGACCTATTTTGATTATTTGGTTTCTTTGCAGTAGCAGGAGCATTTGCAAAATACAGCAAATCACTAGCCTTTATTATATCAGAATCCCTCCCTCATATTTGTATATAAATGTGCGCAGACATATATATATATATATATACACACACACATATACACATATATATATACATACACACATATATATGTGTATTTGAGTGTGCGTGTGTATTTGAGAGTGTGTGTGTGTGTGTATTCATACACACAATATTTAATTTAATGGAGTAAAAGCAAATGCTTAAATGAAATTGTTTCAATGAGAATAGACAGAATTTACTTTAGGTCACACAAATGAGCCCAAACAGAAATCTGTGTAATGAGATTTACAGCAGAGGTAGAAATGTGAAAAACAGGCCAATAAATGCACATCTATATTCTTGGATGTTTACAGGAAATTACTCCCTGGGTGCGCTTATTACGAGGTGAAAGTGAAGTTTTCTTATTGGAAAACTATTTATGACTTAACAAAAGGGCACCGATTCTAAAGGACAGGATGAAAGGGAAGGGGGGTATACATTCAAACTCTGCAGGACTGATAGGCAAAGCTAATTGAAATTGTGTCTGTTTTTAGTTTTCATTCTACTTAAAAATGACACGAGTCATAACTGATGCTGCTTCTGTGGTATCTCATCATCAGCTCAGTATCACACAGAGCTATTTCCAATGTCAGAAGAATAAATCGAAGACACTTATGAAGGACACACGATTTCTACAGGTTTCCAAACCTGGGGCCCATGATGTTATTAGTGGGATTCCCTGCACTGTTTTCATAAAGTATATTCTATCCCCACAGAATGATTTAGAATGAGGCTGCACAGATGTCTTAAAGTACTTTAGCTGAAATTATATAGATTCACAAAACTAAAACCAGTTACATTCTGGAAACAAAATACAAAGTGATAAACAGTTTACTTATTACACAATGCCAATGAAAAGGTGAAGGTAACTGGTAAACATGTTTCATGATGATGAAAATTTGGCAACAGTCAGTCTGGAACCAAACCCCCTTTGAGCCAACTTTAGATTCTTTTTGGTTGAAAACCTCATCCTTGGGGCTTCCCCGGTGGCGCAGTGGTTGGGAGTCCGCCTGCTGATGCAGGGGACATGGGTTCGTGCCCCGGTCCGGGAAGATCCCACATGCCGCGGAGCGGCTGGGTCCGTGAGCCATGGCTGCTGAGCCTGTGCGTCTGGAGCCTGTGCTCTGCAACGGGAGAGGCCACAACAGTGAGAGGCCCGCGTACCGCAAAAACAAAACAAGCAAAAAAACCCTCATCCTTGACCATTTCTCCAGATTTGTTGTTGACTCAAGCTCTACTGGCTACCAGATCCTTTTGGTTTGATATCTTGAATAGCTCATATACCTCACCACTCCTAGGATTCTGCACCCGCAGTGTCCCAGATAAGAGCTCCAATTCATTGCCTCAACCTTGCTGCTTCCAATCCATTTCTACAGTTATCAATCTAATCATGGCGCTCCCCAATGTATACAGATTGACAAAACTCATGAAAATGGAAATCTGAACCCCTTTGACCCACCAGTTCTATTTCCATAAATGCTTTTTCTATAAAAAATCTCTATCTGAATGTACAGGAATAAGTCATGCAAGGATCGACAAACAGAAATAGCCATGTGAGAATCCAATCAATTCTTATTGATTATAATTTTGAAAATAAGGATGACAGGAATCTCAATGTCCATGAATAGATCTGTTGCATGAATTCTGTTGGCTGAATCCAGATAACGGGAGGCTCTTTGTGTGTATAAAATGATACACAGTATTTAAATGTGTAAACACAGAACCACAACCAAGTTCTCTTCACAGAAAACCGTGAGTTGATGAATACTGTGTCTTATGATCCGATATTTATGAACATCATCAAATGGGTGTGTGAAATACAAAGTCTGAAAGGAAATCAAGCAGTTCATAGCATTTCTCTATAGGAAGGTAGCTACAGGTGATTCTCACACTTAATTTTAAGTATCTGTGTGCTTTTTCTTCTGACTTGTAACTGCTTTTTTAGCAATCATACACACACACACACACACACACACACACACACACAAACACAGAGCAAGCTTGTTTTAAAGTCAAATGCATTAGTGGGATGTCCAAGGCCATTCCCTGTGGTCCCATCTCTACATCTCTGGACATGCTCTACACACACCCTTTAGCCTACAAATCTACCACATTACACGTAACTGCCCCCGGGGATATGCCCTGCCTTTCTATCTCTCTTTGCCTTTGTACATTCACTCTTCATCTCTTCCTAGGATGTTCTTTACAGGGCTGCTGGGATCCTGTAAACTGTCTTCCTCCTGTAGATGTGGCCTCACATCCAACCCCACTATTTGCCCATGGGGTACAGTGCCACCTGGAGACCAGCTCTGTCACCTCCCTGGTCCAACCCCTTATGCAGGAATCATGCACAGATACAGGCACTGCCATTTTATCTCTTTCCCTCCACCAACGCGGTCCCCTTTCAACATTTTCCTAAGGGTCTCAATTCTCTCAAGTCAGTAAATTGCTTTAAGTGAGTTTCTATGATAGAACTGACCACTCTATAGGAAGGGTACCTGCCCGCAGGTCCGTAGCCCGGTTATTGCTTGTACTGGCATCAGTCAAGTCTGCCTTGGATTTGAATCTACAGGAAAGCCTCGGGCATGTTACGCAAGATTTCAGAGCCCTTTTCATTTTGTTTATGGTTTCCTTTACTGTGCAAAAACTTGGAAGTTTGATAACTTACAGAATGGGAGAAAATATTTGCAAATGATGTGATGGACAAGGAGCTTAATTTCCAAGGTAAACAAACAGCTCATACAACTCAACAACAACAAAAAACAAACAACCCAGTCAAAAAATGGGCAGCAGACCTAAACAGACATTTCTCCAAAGAAGACATACAGATGGCCAATAGGCATGTGGAAACACGCTCAACATCGCGAATTATTAGAGAAACGCAAATCAAAACTACAATGAGATATCACCTCACACCAGTCAGAATGCTCATCATCAAAAAGTCTAAAACAATAAATGCCGGAGAGGGCGTGGACAAAAGGGAACCCTCCTGCACCATTGGCAGGAATGTAAGTTGCTGCAGCCACTGTGGAGAACAGTATGGAGGTTCCCCAGAAAACTAAAAACAGAGCTACCACATGATCCAGCAATCCCACTCCTGGGCATATATCCAGACAAAACCATAATTCAAAAAGATACATGTACCCCAATGTTCACTGCAGCACTATTTACAATAGCTAGGAGATGGAAGCAACCTAAGTATCCATCGACAGATGAATGGATAAAGAAGATGAGGTACATGTATACAACAGGATACTACTACTGAGCCATAACGAAGAAGGAAATAATGCCATTTGAAACATCATGGATGGACCTAGAGGTGATCATACTAAGTGAAGTAAGTCAGACAAAGACAAATACCATATGATATCACTTATTCGCAGAATCTAAAATATGACACAAATGAATATATTTACAAAACAGAGACAGACTCACAGACACAGAGAACAGACTTGTGGTTGCCAAGGGGGAGGGGATGGGGGAGGGAAGGATTGGGAGTTTTGGGTTAGCAGATGCAAAGTATATACAGAATGGATCAACAACAAGGTCCTACTGTAGAGCACAGGGCACTATATTCAACATCCTGTGATAAACCGTAATGGAAAAGAATATGAAAAAGAATGTATATATAACTGAATCATTTTGCTGTGCAGCAGAAATTAACACAGTGTAAATCAACTATTCTTCAGTAAAAAATATTGAAAAAAATAAAAGATTTCAAAGCTTCATTTTTCTCAGCTGTGGAAGTGAGAAGATAAGTATCCAACACATAACATAGCTTGGGGAACTAACTGCACTGTGTATGATGGACAGTGTGTGTTTAAAAACAGTCACCGACTAGACTGGTTTCCTTGGTATGAGAAACACTGCTATTTATTTCTGTTTCACCTACATTATAGCAAGTGAGGAGAGGTGTCCGTTGATAAATAAAATGGGTCGGTAGGGAAAATGGATTACTGGTCTACTTAGACTTTGTCTTTAAGATTATGCAGATGATAAACCTCATGTGCTCTTTGACTGCAAATGTGGCTGGTGAATGTGCATGAAGGTGAGAGATATTTCTTTACAGTCTGTTTATTAAGTTTTAATGAGGTGCTTAAAGTCTAAAGAGAAAGGCAATGCAAAATGTATATTGCAGGTTTATTCATGCTGGGAAAATTATGGATATGCTTATTCAAACAACATTTATGATATACCACAATGACCCACGTAATGTGCTAAAAGCTGGGGGGAAATGACACATTAGAGTGGATTTCCATAGATATTTTAAAATCTTACACAAACTCTTCTTTTTCATTTGTGAGCTTCAATTTGTTTTTTGTTTGTTTGTTTTTCTTTTTTTTTTTTTTTTTTGCGGTACGCGAGCCTCTCCCTTTTGTGGCCTCTCCCGCTGCAGAGCACAGGTTCCGGACGCGCAGGCTCAGCGGCCATGGCTCACGGGCCCAGCCGCCCTGCGGCATGTGGGATCTTCCCGGACCGGGGCACGAACCTGTGTCCCCTGCATCGGCAGGTGGACTCTCAACCACTGCGCCACCAGGGAAGCCCTCAATTTGTTTTTAATAAGAATATTTTAAAACCTATTAGGGTTGAAAGTCATACTTTTTGCCAACACAGTATATTTATGAAACATACATAAGATATATAGTTAGTACCTATATGGTATTCCGGGCACTGTAAATTGCATTTAAGAAAAAAAAGATGACATACACCTCTATGTGACAAATGTGAAACATGATTTGGGGAATTCCTCTTAAAGTGAACAAATTTAAAGCAGGCTCCTCTGTTCTATCCTCAATTGCAAAACAAGCATGATGGTAGTGGGGATTCCCAGTATTTATTGTTGGATATCGTCTATGCGCAGACAAGAATTAATCTGATTTGTTCTCATTTATCCATAACAGGATCACAACAACTGAATGTAATAAAAAACCACGCATCCTTTTTCATCTCTATCAAACGCCAGCGATGTCTACTAATTCACATAATGTTTTCTGTGTCCAGAAATATTCCCAAGCTTTCCAACGCTGGTTTTCTCTGGGAAACTTGGAACGTGATTAAAAAGACTGTTTGTTGATGGAATTTCCTTTGCTGTGCAAAAGTCTGATTAGGTCCCATATGTTTACTTTTGTTTTTATTTCTATTGCCTTGGGAGAATGGATAAAGAAGATGTGGTACAGATATACTATGGAATACTACTCACCCATATAAAAGAATGAAATCATGCCATTTGCAGCAACATGGATGGACCTAGAGATGATCATACTGAGTGAAATAACTCAGACAGAGACAAATATCATATGATATCACTTATATGTGGAATGTAAAAAACTGATACAAAAGCACGTATTTACAAAACAGAAATAAACTCACAAACATACATACCAAACTTATAGTTACCAAAGGGGAAACGGGGGTGGAGATAAATTAGGAGTTTCGGATTAACATATACACACTATTATATATAAGTAAACAACAGGTCCTACTGTAGAGCACAGGGAACTCTATTCAATACCTTGTAATAACCTATAATGGAAAAGAATATGAAAAAAAAAATGTAACTGAATCACTCTGCTGTACACCTGAAACTAATACAACATTGTAAAAAAAAAAGAAAAGAAGACTGTTTTAATTAAGAAAACCACTGGGACGATCTTAGAGGATATAACACATTAGCAACAAGTGAATAGAGTGAACTATAAAAGAGCTAAAATCCCAATAGAATGTTTAGTTTCAGTTCGGAAAGGTTATTGAAGAAAGAAGGTGATATTTCCCAGCAATGAGTGTGTATATACCGTCCATGTATCACACACGAAAACTGTCCCTTTAGTTGAATGCTTTGACCATGCTCTTTGCCTTGTTCTCAGTTACTATATAACTCTCCTAATATCAGTGTTTCGGGGACATTTCTGCTATTTTTCTTTCCAAGGATGGCTGGTTCACATGGCCATGACTCTCAGACTCCTGTTGTCCTCGACCACAACGCATCCTTGGGACGCCTCTTCTAAGCCCCTTTAAAGTACCTTCTCTTCTTACAAGACCCCAAACGGTAGCTAATTTTGAAACTGTATGCTTTCAAACTGGAAGAGGATTTTACCCAAGCGCTCGAGATGAGATTTTGCAATTCTGTGTCCACGAAACAGGACAGACTTGATTTGTGAGCAGTTAACAAAATCCCATTGTCTCTCTTACTGTACGAATATTTATTGTTATAAATGCCATTGTCATTTTTGATAACTCTTTCCTAGGGGCACATGGAGACTCAGGGAAGGCTTTACTGAGAAATCTGGATGTTAGCAATTAAGCCTCCTCCCTGAAAGAAGTAACATAACAAGAAACACTAACGGGTCACAGAACAACATGGATACGGGCAAATTCACCTCAAGGAGAAGATAACTCTCTGTTCTTACAGATTAGGTGTTAAACAACTCTAATTGTGCCAATTTTCTATTTAAGAACTTTTTACACCTCACAAACTTGTGCTTCAACATAGTTGTTCTCCAGAGTCAGAAACATCAACTCTCTCACACACATAAGGCACAAAGAGCCACCTTCGGTCCATTAAATTTTGACCATGACCCGTGGGTTCAACAAATGATCGTTCACCTTTTGCAGTGGCCGAAAAGCAAAAGCAGAGCAGAACTGGAGTCGACGGTGGGAAAAGCACAGATTTTAAGATAATGAAAATGTAAGAAAGATTAAATATTAACAAGCACATGGGGTTAACTGACAGTTCATTCAACAGAACTTCATGGGTGTCTGGAATATTCCAGGCACTGCTTGGCCTTGTGGTGAAGAGAAAGCCACCATTTATGAAGGGGATAAAACTAGATCTTTGACTACCTGAAACTTATGTCCTACTGTGTGTAGATAGACAATAAATAAGAGCTAAATAATGTGTGTAATATGAGTCTCCTATTGCTGCTGTAACAAATTACCACCAACTTAGTGGTTTAAAACATGCATATGCCTTTTTTTAATTATTATTATTTTTATTTTTTTTGCAGTACGCGGGCCTCTCACTGTTGTGGCCTCTCCCGTCGCGGAGCACAGGCTCCGGACATGCAGGCTCAGCGGCCATGGCTCACGAGCCCAGCTGCTCCACGGCATGTGGGATCCTCCCGGACCGGGGCACGAACCCGTGTCCCCTGCATCGGCAGGCAGACTCTCAACCACTGCGCCACCAGGGAAGCCCGCATATGTCTTTTTTAATTATCTTTTTTAAATTTATTTTTCGTTTTAAAATATGTTTTTTAATTAATTATTTTTTGGCCACGTCACGTGGGATCTTAGTTCTCCGACCAGGGATCAAACCTGTGCCCCCTGCAGTGGAAGTGTGCAGTCTTAACCACTGGACCATCAGGGAACTCCCTACACACATATTTCTTATCTTACAGTTTTGGAGGTCAGAAGTCTAAAATGCTTCTGGAGGGATATTTTCTCTCTGAAGCTTAATGGAGAAAATGTTTCCTCTCCTTTCATTTTTTCTAGGTTCAAGAGTGTTGGCAGTCACAATATAAGGGGCAGAGTCTCTGGTCAGGGAGGTCACTGCAGACTTTGGTATGTTATTTTTAATGTCATCTGTGAACCTGCCAGCCTCAGCAAGAAAAAAGGGCATGGAACCTTCCCTCACCGCCTCCTCTTTTATCAGCAACCCTATAAGTGCCTTTCATAAAGAGGCAGGAAGAAAAGGGAAAACTTCTCTCTACGCAGACACAAAAATCCTGGAACCGAGTATGTCTCTCTCTCTTTCCTTTTTGCTTCATCTGCCAGAAGTTGTGACCAACTTTACACTCAACTCAAGTACCGGAAAGTCTCTGTTCCTTTTGTGTCTCTAGATGGAATCTGGACTCTTTTATTTTTGGGGAAAAAAAAAAATGCATGGGGTACTATATTCTGATGTTGCCTCAAACAGTCCTTAAATTGAGTGAAATCAAATGAACATATATACATATGCGTGTGTGTGTATCCCTATACATTTTGATGTTCTAATCATTTCTAAGTGTACAATTCAATGGGATTAGTTACATTCAAAATGATGTTCAACCATCACCACTGCCTTTCTGCAAAACTTTTCATCACCCCAAAGAGAAACTCTCTAACTGTGAGGCAGTAGGTCCCACCGAGTCACGTGTCCATAAGATGTGTTACCTACACATTGGGCTAAGTCTGCTTAAGTAGGTGTGATACCTGTATTAATGACCAACGCCGCCCCCTACCACTCCCACCTGCAATGATGGAATTTTTGTTCCCCTCAAATTCATATGTTGAAATCTTAAGGCCCCAATGTGATGGTATTAGGTGGTAGGGTCTTTGGGAGGTGATGAGGTCGTGAGGTTGGAGCCCCCATGAATGGGATTTATGCCCTTATAAAAGACACCCCAGAGAACTAGTCATGAGAGGACACGCCTTCAAGAAGTCGGCAGTCTGCACCCGGAGAGAGGGTCCTCCCTCGCCCCCAGAACTCGACCACTCTGGAACCCACATTTTCCAGCCTCCAGAACTATGGGAAATAAATGTCTGTTGTTTATAAGTCACCCAGTCTGTGGTATTTTATTAGAGCAGCAAATCAGTCTGAGACACCACTACCGCCTGAAACCCAGCAGGAACTTGTGGGACCTGCCCAGGGACAGATCCCTCCCTGATATCCCCTGCCTCTTATTTGCAAAAAAGCATTAGCCTCCCAGGCCTTCAAAGAGCAAATTTAATCAGAGAAGTGAGAAAATATAGAAACAAAGGAAAACAGTCAAGCGAGACAAAAAAATAATAATAGTTTAGCCATTAAACAAAGTCAAAGACCTTTGGTTCCTCAAGGACTACAGATCATATTCTGAGCCACGTCCTTTGAGTTGTTTTGCAGATACTGAAACCTCCACCAGGCGGAAGAAGTTAACTGCATGATGCCCACCAGCAGGCAGACCCCAGACCAGTTGGAACCAGAGGGTTGATGATTGAGATTTCTGAAACATCACCCTGTTACCTCACTGTCAACCAATCAGAGAACTGTGCACAAGCTGACCACATATTCTGCAACCCACACTTCTAATGCCTTTAAAATGCCTTCTCTATTTACAATAGCCAGGACACGGAAGCAACCTAATGTCCATCAACAGAGGAATGGATAAAGAAGACGTGGCACATATACCCAATGGACTATTACTCAGCCATAAAAAGGAATGAAATAGTGTCATTTGTGGAGACGTGGATGGGCCTAAGAGACTGTTAGAGTGAAGTAAGTCAGAAAGAGAAAAACAAATATCGTATAATATTGCTTGTATGTGGAACCTAGAAAAATGGTACAGACAAACTTATCTGCAAAGCAGAAATAGAGACACAGGCGTAGGGAACAAACTTATGGATACTAAGGGGCGGGGAAGGGGGGCAGGATGAATTGGGAGATTGGCCTGATTATATATACACTACTATGTATAAAACAGATAACTAATGAGAACCTGCTGTAGGGCACAGGGAGCTCTACTCAATGCTCTGTGGTGACCTAAATGGGAAGGGAATCTAAAAAGGAGGGGCCATATATAAATGTATAGCTGATTCACTTTGCTATACAGTAGAAACTAACATAACATTGTAAAGCAACTACACTCCAATAAAAATTGATAAAAAGAAAGCCTTGTCTAAAATCCACCAGGGAGTTCAGGTCTTTTGAGCATGAGATGCCCATCCTTGCTTGGCACCTGCAACAAACAATGTACTTTCCTTCACCGCAACCCGGTGTCAGTAGACTGGCTTTACTGCATCTCAGGCAAGTGGACTCAATTTTGGTTCTATAACACGCCCTTGCTGGCTAAGAGATCTGAACATCCATTTCTCCAACGAAGAGTCCTTCAAAACGTCTACTGTAGCACTCAACTTGTCCGAGCCCTTCACATTATTTTGCTGTTACTGTGGACGTTGTTTTGTAATCTACATTTACGTAAGTAAAGCAAATGTGAAATGCGTTTACTTTAAGAGAGAAAACAGCAAATGATGGAAAACGGAATACTTTTCGTCTAATTATCCAAGATTGGTTTAGAAAGCAACTACTATTCCCCAACCTAGTGAGGTCTTGGGTCAGCCAAGATGCTTCTCTATCCACAGCAATTTGCTGAATGTGGAATCGTGGCGGCTAATTTTCAAGAGCATGCCATTGAAATGTGGCATAATGTTCGGTTTCCAAGAAAGATCCCATTATGTCGAGCCCATTACATTTTTTTCCCATAGCGAAATTCTACACTCTTACACGTTGAAATGCTTTCAAGGGAAGGAATAAAATGGAAAAATAAATTTAATTGACCATCACATTTAAATAGAAACTTCAAATAACACCTAACATTTTTACCCAAAACACCTTATAATTAACAAATTCATTTTATTTGTGTTTCTTTCAGTTACCAATATTTCTGGCTTCTTGAGTTAGGTCTGTGGTTAAACCCTCATATTATTTTAAAAGCCTAGGGTAACACCAAACAGTTGATTAATAATGAGTTATTTTTATAAGAAAACTAGCTGATTCTCATCTAGATTTTTTTAATCACCCTCCTTGCCCCGGCTCCATATTGTGTACCTGGTAAACTGGGTTAAAAGACTTTTCTTCTCTACCCTCCCTGCCCGCCTTAAACATCTAGAGCTCTTTTAAGAAATGCTCATGCCTAATACCCCAGTGGTAGAGATTTTTTTAAATCAATTTTTATTGGAGTATAGTTGCTTTACAATGTTGTGTTGGTTCCTACTGTACAGCAAAGTGAAGCAGCTATACGTATACATATATCCCCTCTTTTTGGACTTCCTTCCCATTTAGGTCATCACAGAACACTGAGTTCCCTGTGCTCTACAGCAGGTTCTCATTAGTTATAGATTTTATACATAGTATCAATAGTGTATATGTGTCAATCTCAATCTCCCAATTCATCTCAGCCTCCTCCTTGGTATCTATACATTTGTTCTCTGTGTCTGTATTTCTGTTTTGCAAATATCATCTGTACCATTTTTCTAGATTCCACATATATGCGTTAATATACAATATCCATTTTTCTCCTTCTGACTTACTTCACTCTGTGTGACAGTCTCCAGGTCCATCCACGTCTCTACAAATGACCCAGCTTCACTCCTTTTTATGGCTGAGTAATACTCCATTATGTATATGTAGCACATCCTCTTAATCCATTCCTCTGCTGATGGACATTTAGGTTGGTTTCAGGTCCTGGCTAGTGTAAATGCTGCTGCTGTGTCTGACGTACTTCACTTAGCGTGATCATCTCTAGGTCCACCCATGTTGCTGCAAATGGCATTATTTCATTCTTTTTTATGGCTAAATAGTATTCCACTGTATATATGTAGCACATCTTCTTTGTCCATTCATCTGTCGATGGACACTTAGGTTGCTTCCACGTCTAGCCAAGACCAACGGCCTTATTTTTTATTATCTTAAGGGTTCTTGATGATTGCTGGTGACTAATGCCAACTTTTATTAAAAAAATATCTACTAAGTTTTTCAACTGATATTTTACAACCCCTTGGTGACGATCTTCTAGATCTGTGACTTCATTTGGGGTTTCACCAGCTGGTGATTGCCTCTTACCCTGATTTCCTCTGCATTCATTATCTGGAAATCCAGGCTCACTCATCAATTTCTGCAGCTACTCTGAAATTCAGGAGGTATAGGGAGAGTGGTGGGGGCAGCGCGCTTCTCTTTGTACATTTATTGGTGTTCAGAGAAAGTGGTTGTGCTCTGGCAATACGAACACAATGAGTTGTTTTGTTTGGAAGACTATTTTTTTAGAGCAGTTTTATGTTCACAGCAAAATTGAGAGGAAGGTACAGAGATTTTTTCATATACCCTCTGCCCTTCCCCCAGCCTCCCCCTTTGTCAATATCCCCACTAAATGGTGCATTTGTTACAATCGATGAACCTCCGTGGACATGTCATTATCACCCGGATCCCATGGTTCACATTAGGGTTCAGTCTCTGTGTTGTACATTCTACGGGTGTGACAAATGTATAAAGACAGGGATCTGCCATTACGGTATCGTACAATGCAGTCTCAGTGCCCTAAAAATACACTGTGCTCTGCCTATTCACTGCTTCCTCCCCCCAACCCTTGTCGACTACTGCTCTTTTTACTGTCTCCATAGTTTTTCCTTTTCCAGAGGGCCACAGAATTACAATCCTATAATATGCATCCTTATCAGAACTGGCTCTTTCACTTGGTCGTATGCATTTAAGATCCCGCTATGTCTTTCCACGGCTTGGTAGCTCATTTCTTTTTATTGCTGAGTAATAGTGCATTGTCCGGATGAACCAGTTTATTTATCCATTCACCTAACTGAAGAGCATTTTGTTTGCTTCCAAGTTTTGGCAATTATGAAACAATCTGCTAGCAACATTCCTCAGAACGTTTCTGGATGGACATATCTTCATCTCCTTTGGGTAAATACCAAAGAGCATGATTGCTAGACCTCTTATACCATTAGTTTTATAAGAAACTGCAAAATGGTCTTCCAAAGTGGCTGCAGCATTATGCCTTCCAACAAGCAATGAAAGAAAGTTCCTGTTGATCCAAAATCTTGGAAACAGAACAGACAAAATGCAAAAATTTAACAAGGACCTAGAAGAACTAAAGATGAAACAAGCAACGATGAACAACACAATAAATTAAATTAAAAATACTCTAGATGGGGGCTTCCCTGGTGGCGCAGTGGTTGAGAGTCTGCCTGCCGATGCAGGGGACACGGGTTCGTGCCCCGGTCCGGGAAGATCCCACATGCCGTGGAGTGGCTGGGCCCGTGAGCCATGGCCACTGAGCCTGCGCGTCCGGAGCCTGTGCTCTGCAGCGGGAGGGGCCACAACAGTGAGAGGCCCGCGTACCACAAAAACAAAAAACAAAAAAAAAAACTCTAGATGGGATTAATAGCAAAATAACTGAGGCAGAAGAACGGATAAGTGACCTGGAAGATAAAATAGTGGAAATAACTACTGCACAGCAGAATAAAGAAAAAAGAATGAAAAGAACTGAAGACAGTCTCAGAGACCTCTGGGACAACATTAAACGCACCAACATTTGAATTATAGGGGTTCCAGAATAAGAAGAGAAAAAGAAAGGGACTGAGAAAATACTTGAAGAGATTATAGTTGAAAACTTCCCTCATATGCGAAAGGAAATAGTTAATCAAGTCCAGGAAGTGCCGAGAGTCCCATACAGGATAAATCCAAGGAGAAACACGCCAAGACACATGCTGATCAAACTGTCAAAACCTAAATACAAAGAAAACATATTAAAAGCAGCAAGGGGAAAACAACAAATAACACACAAGGGAATCCCCATAAGGCTAACAGCTGATCTCTCAGCAGAAACTCTGCAAGCCAGAAGGGAGTGGCGGGACATACTGAAAGTGCTGAAGGAGAAAAACCTGCAACCACGATTACTCTACCCAGCAAAGATCTCATTCAGATTTGATGGAGAAATTAAAACCTTTACAGCCAAGCAAAAGCTGAGCGAGTTCAGCACCACCAAACCAGCTTTACAACAACTGCTAAAGGAACTTCTCTAGACAAGAAACACAAGAGAAGGAAAAGACCTATGACAACGAACCCAAAACAATTTAGAAAATGGGAATAGGAACATACATATCGATAATTACCTTAAATGTAAATGGACTAAATGCTCCCACCAAAAGACACAGATTGGCTGAATGGATACAAAAACAAGACCCATATATATGCTGTCTACAAGAGACCCACTTCAGACCTAGAGACACATACAGACTGAAAGTAAGGGGATGGAAAAAGATATTCCACGCAAATGGAAACCAAAAGAAAGCTGCAGTAGCAATTCTCATATCAGACAAAATACACTTTAAAATAAAGACTATTACAAGAGACAAAGAAGGACACTACATAATGATTAAGGGATCGATCCAAGAAGAAGATATAACAATTGTAAATATTTATGCACCTAACACAGGAGCACCTCAATACATAAGGCAAAAACTAACAGCCATAAAAGGGGAAATCGACAGTAATACATTCATAGTAGGGGACTTCAACACCCCACTTTCACCAATGCACAGATCATCCAAAATGAAAATAAATAAGGAAACACAAGCTTTAAATGATACATTAAACAAGATGGACTTAATTGATATTTATAGGACACTCCATCCAAAAACAACAGAATACACATTTTTCTCAAGTGCTCATGGAACATTCTCCAGGATAGATCATGTCTTGGGTCACAAATCAAGCCTTGGTAAATTTAAGAAAATTGAGATTGTATCAAGTATGTTTGCCGACCACAATGCTATGAGACTAGATATCAATTACAGGAAAAGATCTGTAAAAAATACAAACACATGGAGGCTAAACAATACACTACTTAATAACGAAGTGATCACTGAAGAAATCAAAGAGGAAATAAAAAAATACCAAGAAACAAATGACAATAGAGACACGATGACCCAAAACCTATGGGATGCAGCAAAAACAGTACTAAGAGGGAAGTTTATAGCAATACAATCCTACCTTAAGAAACAGGAAACACCTTGAATAAACAACCTAACCTTGCACCTAAAGCAATTAGAGAAAGAACAAAAACCCCCCAAAGTTAGCAGAAGGAAAGAAATCATAAAGATCAGATCAGAAATAAATGAAAAAGAAATGAAGGAAACGATAGCAAAGATCAATAAAACTAAAAGCTGGTTCTTTGAGAAGATAAAATTGATAAACCATTAGCCAGACTCATCAAGAAAAAAAGGGAGAAGACTCAAATCAATAGAACTAGAAATGAAAAAGGAGAAGTAACAACTGACACTGCAGAAATACAAAAGATCATGAGAGATTACTACAAGCAACTCTATGCCAATAAAATGGACAACCTGAAAGAAATGGACAAGTTCTTAGAAATGCGCAACCTGCCAAGACTGAATCAGGAAGAAACAGAAAATATGAACAGAACAAACACAAGCACTGAAATAGAAACTGTGATTAAAAATCTTCCAACAAACTAAAGCCCAGGACCAGATGGCTTCACAGGCGAATTCTATCAAACATTTAGAGAAGAGCTAACACCTATCCTTCTCAAACTCTTCCAAAATATAGCAGAGGGAGGAACACTCCCAAACTCATTCTACAAGGCCACCATCACCCTGATACCAAAACCAGACAAGGATGTCACAAAGAAAGAAAACTACAGGCCAATATCACTGATGAACACAGATGCAAAAATCCTCAACAAAATACTAGCAAACAGAATCCAACAGCACATTAAAAGGATCATACACTATGATCAAGTGGGGTTTATTCGAGGAATGCAAGGATTCTTCAATATATGCAAATCAATCAACGTGATACACCATATTAACAAATTGAAGGAGAAAAGACATATGGTCTTCTCAATAGATGCAGACAAAAGCTTTTGACAAAATTCAACACCCATTTAGGATAAAAACCCTGCAGAAAGTAGGCATAGAGGGACCTTTCCTCAACATAATAAAGGCCATATATGACAAACCCACAGCCAACATCATCCTCAATGGTGAAAACCTGAAAGCATTTCCACTAAGATCAGGAACAAGACAAGGTTGCCCACTCTCACCACTCTTATTCAACATAGTTTTGGAAGTTTTAGCCACAGCAATCAGAGAAGAAAAGGAAATAAAAGGAATCCAAATCGGAAAAGAAGAAGTAAAGCTGCCACTGTTTGCAGATGACATGATACTATACATAGAGAATCCTAAAGATGCTACCAGAAAACTACTAGAGCTAATCAATGAATTTGGTAAAGTAACAGGATACAAAATTAATGCACAGAACTCTATGGCATTGCTATACACTAATGATGAAAAATCTGAAAGTGAAATCTAGAAAATACTCCCATTTACCACTGCCACAAAAAGAATAAAATATCTAGGAATAAACCTACTTAAGGAGACAAAAGACCTGTATGCAGAAAATGAGAAGACACAGATGAATGAAATTAACGATGATACAAATAGATGGGGAGATATACCAGGTTCTTGGATTGGAAGAATCAACATTGTGAAAATGACTCTACTACCCAAAGCAATCTACAGATTCAATGCAATCCCTATCAAACTACCACTGGCATTTCTCACAGAACTAGAACAAAAAATTTCACAATTTCTATGGAAACACAAAAGACCCCCGAAATGCCAAAGCAATCTTGAGAATGAAAAACGGGGCTGGAGGAATCAGGCTCCCTGACTTCAGACTATACTACAAAGCTACAGTAATCAAGAAAGTATGGTACTGGCACAAAAACAGAAATATAGATCAATGGAACAGGACAGAAAGCCCAGAGATAACCCCATGCACATATGGTCACCTTATCTTTGATAAAGGAGGCAGGAATGTACAGTGGAGAAAGGACAGCCTCTTCAATTTGTGGTACTGGGAAAACTGGACAGGTACATGTAAAAGCATGAGATTAGAACACTCCCTAACGCCATACACAAAAATAAGCTCAAAATTGATTAAAGACCTAAATGTAAGGCCAGAAACTATCAAACTCTTAGAGGAAAACATAGGCAGAACACTCTATGACCTAAATCACAGCAAGATCTTTTTTGACCCACCTCCTAGAGAAATGGAAATAAAAACAAAAATAAACAAATGGGACCTAATGAAACTTCAAATCTTTTGCACAGGAAAGGAAACCATAAACAAGACCAAAAGACAACCCTCAGAATGGGAGAAAATATTTGCAAATGAAGCAACTGACAAAGGATTAAGCTCTAAAATTTACATGCAGCTCATGCAGCTCAGTATCAGAAAAACAATCCAATCCAAAAATGGGCAGAAGACCTAAATGGACAATTCTCCAAAGAAGATATACAGGTGGCAAACAAACACATGAAAGAATGCTCAACATCATTAATCATTAGAGAAATGCAAATCAAAACTGCAATGAGATATCATCTCACACCAGTCAGAATTGCCATCATCAAAAAATCTAGAAACAATAAATGCTGGAGAGAGTGTGGAGGAAAGGGAACACTCTTGTACTGCTGGTGGGAATGTGAATTGGTACAGCCACTATGGAGAACAGTATGGAGGTTCCTTAAAAAACTACAAATAGAACTACCATATGACTGAGCAATCCCACTACTGGGTATATACCCTGAGAAAACCATAATTCAAAAAGAGTCATGTACCAAAATGTTCACTGCAGCTCTATTTACAATAGCCAGGAGATGGAAACAACCTAAGTGTCCATCATTGGATGAATGGATAAAGAAGATGTGGCACATATATACAATGGAATATTACTCAGCCATAAAAAGAAACGAAATTGAGTTATTTGCAGTGAGGTGCGTGGACCTAGGGTCTGTCATATAGAGTGAAGTCAGTCAGAAAGAGAAAGACAAATACCGTATGCTAACACATATATATGGAATCTAAGAGAAAAAATGTCATGAAGAACCTAGGGGTAAGACGGGAATAAAGACACAGACCTACTAGAGAATGGACTAGAGGATGTGGGGAGGGGGAAGGGTAAGCCGTGACGAAGTGAGAGAGTGGCATGGACACATATACACTACCAAACGTAAAATAGGTAGCTAGTGGGAAGCAGCCACATAGCACAGGGAGATCAGCTCGGTGCTTTGTGACCACCTGGATGGGTGGGATAGGGAGGGGGGGAGGGAGGGAGACGCAAGAGGGAGGAGACATGGGAACATGTGTATATGTATAACTGATTCACTTTGTTATAAAGCAGAAAGTCAGACACAATTGTAAAGCAATTATACTCCAATAAAGATGTAAAAAAAAAAAAACGTATGTATGTGTATAGCTGAGTCACTTTGCTATATAGGAGAAATTAGCACAACACTGTACATCAACTATACTTCAGTTTAAAAAAACATTAAGCTTCTAGTGTTTTCTTTCAAAGCTACATATACAATTTTGTTTTTTTCATCTAGTATTTGTTTACTATCCCTTCTCTGTTCAATCAGGTTACTTCTATAAACTATATGCTTCCATATTCATATTATGTCCATTTGATGCTCTCATTACATGAATATTGAATGGATAAATAAACGTCCTCTTAACAGGTGACAGGTTGCCCCCCTACCTTCCCAAAATTCAGGTTGCCAGTATTGGGGTGTTTTGAGTGTTAGAAGGGTACAGGGATTGGCTGATAGGATGGCAGAGGTGATTAAATTTATAAAGGTGTACTCCTATCTTAGACTGTTTGCTCGCCAGAGTCATTTATTTTCAACAGATGGCGCACAGCAGACCTTTAGAGATGTTGTTCATGGATTGCGCAATTATGCATTTAGAAAAATCACTAAGTAGGCATCTCTTTATAATTATAGGCTGGAATAAATTAACTTTTAGCTAATATAATACAGATACAGATTTTATGAAAGAGTGGAGGGGCAAGATAAGGGTAGGGGATTAAGAGGTGCAAACTAATATGCATGAAATTAATGTACAACACAGGAATATAGTCAATATTTTATAATACCTTTAAATAGAGTACTACCCATAAAAATGTTGAATCACTATGTTGTACACCTGAAGCTAATATAATATGGTGCGTCAACTATATACCTCAACAGCAACAATAAAACTTGGTTCTTCAGTGAGCGGATGCACAAATACTGTATAATGTTACTTATTTGTGGAGTCTAAGAGATAAAACAAACTTGTGGATATAACAAAAGGAAGCAGACTCACACAGAGGAAAAACGTGGTTCTCGGCGGGGAGAGGGAAGGACAAAGGGGTAAGATAGGGGGAGGGGAGTAAGAGGTACAAACTATTATGTATGAAATAAATAAATTACCAGGATATATTCTACAGCACAGCAAATAGAGCCAATATTTTATAGTAACTTTAAATACAGTATAATCTATAAAAATCTTGAATTATTATCTTTACACCTGAAATTTAATAAATATTATAAATCAGCAACAACAACAAAAAAGTAACTGGCACTTGACCAGCAATACAAAACAGATGACAATTCACAATTCCTATGATATCAGAGGGTTATATGCAGCGCTATTTGAAGTGTGTCTAAGAAACTGCAGCGAACATATCATAAGGGAACCAGTGAGATATGGAAATCTTCAGGTCACACCCCAGAGCTACTGAATCCAAATGTGGGGGGGGTGGGCTCAAGAATCTGCATTTCAACAAGCCCTTCAGGAGATGCTAATAAATGCTAACGCATTTGCGTATCGTGCCTTTGACCATAACTATAACTGCCTGTCTATAACTATATGGTCATGCCAATAACCCAAATGAAAGATTCGGATAAATATATTTAAAAGACACTTGATAAACCTAACCACTGACTATAGCTCCACAAACAAGATAAAAAACGTGTGTGAGGATGTCTTCAAACTTATGAATAAATGTGACTGTATTCCGTCCGCGCTGTTGGGGAAGCAGGGCTACTCCCTCTTCCAGGTGATACCACCTGCATCTGACATTGGTCTTTGGGAGTCTACGTCTAGACGCTTGTATGAGGTCTATGGGATCCAGCTGTGAAAGAACCACCTCTGTAAAGAAGAACTATTCGACAATCCAGGAATGCTGGTTTCACCTAGATGGCAGGATAAAAAGAATTGGCTCCAAACATATTGGTCACCTTTTCAATTGCCCTACCTCCTCCTTTGCTGTATTTTCTGATGTATTCCAAGGTCCTTGGTCTGACTGTTTTACCTCTTCCTTTTCCTATTTTGCCAAATTTCTTCCAACTTCCAGCTCAGTGACCTACCCGTCATGAGGGGCTACACACTCATTGCAGGAAATGCTCCATCATTCCAATCCAAACTCAAGGGATGTTACATTTTTTTTGCCCTTTCATATGGAAAGTTGTTACATATTTCCCCACAAACCAATGGTTTCCTATAGTTGTTATTTTTTGTGGGGGGCCGAGCGCGGAAGGAGACAGAATGGGATAAGTATGCCCTCTAGAGCTCATCACAAGCCATTTGTTAAAAAAATCATATGGCATTTTGCGAAGTGAAATAAGTCAGACAAAGACAAATACTGTATGGTATCACTTACATACGGAATCTAAAAAATACAATAAATTAATGAATATAACAAATAAGAAGCAAACACAGATATAGAGAACAAACTAGCGGTTACCAGGGGGGAGAGGCAAGGGGGGAGGGGCAGGATAGGGGGAGGGGAGTAAGAGGTACAGACTATTAGGTATAAAATAAGCCGCAAGGATGTATTGTACAGCATGGGACCATAGCCAATATTTCACAGTAACTATAAATGGAGAATAACTATTAAAATTGTGAATCACTATATTGCACACCTGTAACACACAACATTGCAGAACTATAGTTCAATAAAGAAAAATCATATGGCAATCAAAAATACACCAGCTGGGCTTCCCTGGTGGCTCAGTGGTTGAGAGTCCGCCTGCCGATGCAGGGGATACGGGTTCGTGCCCCGGTCCGGGAAGATCCCACGTGCCGCGGAGCGGCTGGGCCCGTGAGCCATGGCCGCTGAGCCTGCGCGTCCGGAGCCTGTGCTCCGCAACGGGAGAGGCCACAACAGTGAGAGGCCCGCGTACCGCAAAAAAAAAACAAAAAACAAAAAAACAAAAATACACCAGCTGATTTTAACATATGCTCCCTTGATTGTCAAAACTGCATAACTGTCATTACGAATAAATAAAACAGGTATGTATCTGTAGTCATAGCTGTGATATGTGAAATTCTAAACCTGAGCATTTAGAAACCATCCACGGCATAGTGGGATTCCTTTGAGAAACAGATCAAAGCCCTTTAGAAAGTTTTTGACAAGCGAATAAATAACAAGGATGCACAGTTCATTTTCTGGGTAATCTTCTATGCTGATGTATATTAACTAACTACAACCCATTGGGTCTACAGGGATGAAAGGAGCTCCCTGCCAGGGAAGCATTTCACCATGTTTCACTCCATGCTACTCAAAACTCCTTGGGGAGAAGAGGGTGCAGATTTTTTTTGGAGGGTTTTGACTCTTTCCTTTAATATATACACGAGACAGGAAAAATCATGATAAAATAAGAAGGCATTTCTCCTCCTTGTGAGATACTGAATAGCATGGAATGATGCTTTCTCCCCAAAAGTCTACTTTTGACGAGTGACAGAAGTTAAGACAAAGCATGAATCTGCTGAAAGAATAATACAATAACAACGAAGTCAGCAACGTGTAAGCTACCCTGGAGAGAAAAGAGGTTGGTGATACCCTATAAACGGCGGGTGGGATTGGCTGCAGTTTCTGGCAGAGAGAAGACACGGTAACAGAAAGAGGTTAGGTGGGAGGAAGTGCTGAGGCTGACTCCCGTCTCTCCCCATCGGTGCCGTGAGCTAAGCCCTGTCTAACTCCCCGTCCCTTCTCCTCTTCCCCACAGGGCAAAGAAACCTTGAACAGCCATCAGGTAGTGGGACCCTGCGAGGGCAGAGAAAAGCTGGGCTGGATTGAGAAACTGATTAAACACAGGAAGGTCCACCAGCCACTTATGGCCACGTGTGGGCGTGTCCTCTTTTATGTCCTACCCATCTGCACTCCCAGGGCTGGTGGAAAGCAAGCAACGGAAGCTGCCTTTTCCCGGCACTGCTTTTCCCAGAGAGTTAAAAGCTACATTTTGAGTGAGAAGCTCTTCCCAGTAGGTATTTACTTCACCAAAGGGATCATCAATCATTTGTTGTATGTTAAACTCTTTAAGAAACACACAAAATAGATAACTAATATGAACCTGCACAGGGAACTCCACTCAATACTCTGTTATGGCCTATACAGGAAAAGAATCTAAAAAAAAGAGTGGATATACATACATTTATAACTGATTCACTTTGCTGTACACCTGAAACGAATCCCACATTGTAAATCAACTATACTCCAATAAAAATTTAAAAAAAAAGAAACACACAGACTTGGACCTGGCCTCAGGTCTCAGCAAATCTACAATTACAGCATGCAGTAATGGTTGGGTTTATTCCCCTAAAGGGAATTGAATGTTAAAGGCAAAAATATAACTATAAACACAAATACTAAAGCAGTTACCAAACACAGACACACACACACACACACACACACACACACACACGGTCTACACAGAAATGTCTTCTATGTGAGACATAATTATAGGAACAGACCAATGTACAAATCTCAGTAGACTAAATAAATACATTTGGTTATATTACTGCATTATGATTACTGCATGAACAGGTTAAAGAGAAAGCAAAGATAATCTTAAGAGATGAAGAGAATGCCTCAGTGAAACAGATTTATGAATTTACAAACATCTTATCAAATTAAGAAAGAGAAATAAACACTGCTTCATCTGAAAAAGGTCACTGATCAATATCCTACTCCAAATATTGCACATAATGATACAACATTAGAAGCTTTTCCCCAAAAGACAGAAGTCAAAGATACCCAGTCTCATTTCTATTCAACCTTATATTCAGATGCCCTAGTCAGCTCTGTAAGAAAAACAAAAAGTGTGATACAAAATGAAGATTCTCTATATTATTACAATATTATAGAGATATAATGTTCTCTAATACATATGAAACCCAACAATTTAAAAATTATTAAGACTAATAATAACATATGACAATATATCTAGAGTATTAACATACAAAAGCCAATATTATTTTTATGTATCACTAACAAAGTTTAGGGGAAAAATATTATATTAAGATGTCACTGCCAAAGTTAGAAAATATTGATATAAAAGAAACTATACAGCTTTGGAAGCTCTAAATGGAGAAACTATAAAACTACTTGATAAAATTTTTGGTCAAAAAACTTTATTTAAAAATTGTCCAAGGGCTTCCCTGGTGGCGCAGTGGTTGGGAGTCCGCCTGCTGATGCAGGGGACGCGGGTTCGTGCCCCGGTCCGGGAAGATCCCACGTGCCGTGGAACGGCTGGGCCCGTGAGCCATGGCTGCTGAGCCTGCGCGTCCCGAGCCAGTGCTCCGAGACGGGAGAGGCCACAACAGTGAGAGGCCCGTGTACCACCAAAAAAAAAGAAAAAGAAAATTGTCCAAAAATTTTCAAAGCTCATGCAGATGTACACTGAAAAATCAGTGGATTTTGTATGTAAATGAAACCTTGAAAACGATATAGAAGTTTACAGTCACAAGATTAGAAAAGCAAAATAAAACTTAGACAATACCTAGTCTACTAAAGATAAAGAACAATGGAAACTCGTATACTGTTCTTGGGTGGACAAATGTGCCCAACCATTTAAAGAGTTTTTGACATTTAAAATATGCAAATATAATACAGCACGTACAGTCAATCGATTTATCCATAAAGACACTTCTACAGTATTTCAACAAGAGGTATGCACGAAATATTATAGTTGCCCTGTTTACAAAAGTACAATCTGGAATACATTTCCGGTTTCAGAAAAAGAGTGAAATATATGAGGAGGTAAGTATATGAGGGAATTCTGTGTCATCAGTGAGCATAAGGGAACTATAGCTTCAACCATCACCCTGGCTGAACACCAAAAACATGGCATTCCGTGAAAAAATGCCAGGTGAAGACTAATATACAATGATCCAATTTATCGAAATCAGTCTACACTTAGAATATGAATAGGGTCATGCTGGTAGTGACGACTTTGTGTAAGTAAAACGTAGTGATGGAAGAAAATGATAAACAAGATTCAGACAGGTTATTACTCTCCTAGTAGGGCCAGAGGGATACAGTTTAGAAGGGGAAAGGGAGGTATCCAAAAATCTTCACTGAGTTCTAAGTTTATTTTACGTGGTGGGTACAAAGATGTTTGTTTAATTTATTCACGTCCATGGATGAAACCTTCTCTAATAATAGAAAAGAAAAAAAAAAAAGATTAAAATTGTCTTAAAAAGCTGGTTCCAGGACTCCATGAAGCAGCTAGAGATATTTAAAAAAACAAACAAACAAGATAAATCCTTTTTGTATTGCAGGTCAAATTCAGCAGTGCAACAATGAGTATAATCACCAACCTTAAATTTTCTCATCCAGAGAAGCCAGTGGCTTTAAGTTTAAACAATGGTTTATCTGGAATGAAGAAAATGATGTTCTAATTCTTCCCTGTCTTCTGCCAAACGCTGTTTCTCAGTAACTAGAAAAAGGGAATCTTCATTAACTCTCAATTAGTATTTATGAAGGCATTTAGTACAACTTTTTAGAAAAACTAATGTTCCACCACTCTCAGTTGACACGTCTGGAGAATTTATTACTTATTATAAATTTTACCAGCAGTGTCCAGACACAGCTGAACGCCTGGGATGTTTTTGCAAGAAAGTCCCAGACTGAACCTCCTGGAGGTTTTGACCTATTGACTGGGCTCCTGGAATTGGCAAATAATAATTATTCAAATGGCAAGAATAGGTAAGACCGATGATACACCTTCTAAGAGGATTCCCTTGTGTATGCAGAACTATCTTAATAAAGGCATAAGTTTATTATTATTTTGATGCAGAGAAGCAAAACCCATCTTACGGAGAGAAGGGACTTAACACTGTATTCCTGCCTAAATCATGAATGGCAGAGGGTGACTTCCAAAAGAAGAATAGATCATAAATATGCTTCAGCAAACCGGCCACTCAGATGAGTTGAAACATCCAGAACAAAATCTCCCGTTGTAGGATGCCCGAGAGGTAGTTATCAAAAGGGCCAGGAGATATTCCACTTGAAAGGTTTATCTTCCCATTATTATGATAAAATGTTCTCAGTTTCTCCTCAAATCCTAAGTTAAATCTAATAAATATCAAGTGACACACACACAGAGATGAGTGGATTTCTGTATAAACTGAGAAGTAGTTCAGTTTTTCATGTTGGTACCCAAAGTGGAAAATAAACCATCCATATATAGAAGTAGAGAAAATTGGCTCCAGAAATAAACATGTTATTTCTGGAGTCCCCATCCATGCTCTGTAAGAAATTGGCAGAAATGTTTGGTCAGGGGTTCGGACTTCAATGTAGAGTGAATCTGAGATTTGAGTGAGTGTTGACTATGTCCACTACAAAAATGTCCATTCTGCTGGGCCAGGCATCTCGGTCACTTTTGCTCCTGGCTGTATCCAGGTGGTACCTCTGGTACTCAATAAATATTTGTTGAAAAAATGGATTTTCAGGGATGTGAACATCCACAACTCTCTCTCCATCACACAATTACACAAGTATGTAATTGGGAAGATCACAGGTGAAGCCATGTCTATTTCACCTTGAATTCTGTACCAACAGAGGTTGACCATGAACCTTTTTTTTTTTTTTTTTTTTTTTTTTTTTTTTTGCGGTACGCGGGCCTCTCACTGTTGTGGCCTCTTCCGTTGCGGAGCACAGGCTCCAGACGCGCAGGCTCAGCGGCCATAGCTCACGGGCCCAGCCGCTCCGCGGCATGTGGGATCTTCCCGGACCGGGGCACGAACCCGCGTCCCCTGCATCGGCAGGCGGACTCTCAACCACTGCGCCACCAGGGAAGCCCCGACCATGAACCTTTAGCACCTGGCTCTCTAGTGGTTGAACCTTTTTCCAAAACTGCATGTGAGAGTCTGTCCGAGTCTGTGGTATCTGTAGGGCTGCAAGTCTGCAAATTCCACATCCACCCTCAAGGACCCAGACACTCATCTGCCCATGTCAGGGTTAGGGATGGGTTCAGGGCTCAGATGTGTGGGTTTTGGGTCAGGGTTTGGGTTCAAGTTTGGGTTTGGGTTAAGATTCAGGTGAGAAGAACGTTTTCAGAACAGGTTTGGATTTCTGTACAGGTTAATGGTTCAAAGTCAAGAGTCAAGGGAGAGAAGGTAAAGGGTTGAATATCAAAGGTCCAGGGTTAGGTTATGTTTTGAATATGGATTCCAGTTCAGATTAGGGCAAGGCTATATCTGTGTTTGGATGATGAGTTAGGGTCAGAGGTCAGTGTTAATATCAAAGAATCGTCTTTTGCGTTAGGGGCAGAGGTTAAAGGTCATGACTAGGATCAAAGGCCATGGGGTCAGAGTCTCTCTTTGAAGGTTGGGCTTGGTGTTTGACTCAAGGGTCAGTTGTCAAGGGTTTTTTTTGGTCATGGGTCAAGGGTCAATTCAAAGGTTTACATTAAAGTTAGGGGTTTGGTTTGGTTTTGGGTTTTTGTTCATCTTTGGATTCATGATCAAGTTTGGGTAGAATTAGGATTCATAATCAGCTTCCATTTAAGGGTTTGGCTGAGGGCTTAGGTTTAGGTCCACGTTCACTGTTTGCGGTCATGGGTCAACTCAAAGGTCAGGAATCAAGGGTTCAATGTCCTGAGCTGGTGAGGGTTGGTGTTAGGTTTCGAGTTCAGATGTGGGTTCTGGTCAAGTTTCAGATCAGGGGTCAAGAGTCAAAGGTCAAATTTCCAATGGGGGGAATTAGAGTTAAGTGTCAAACGTTAGAGGTCGGGTCAATAACCTGCATTTAGTTTAGGGGGAGCTTTCACATTTGAGTTTGGATTTTTGCACATGCAAATTCAAACTCAGTATATTTTTTATTGTGGTACAATACCCATAGCAGAAAATTTGCCATTTTAACCATTTTAAAGGTACAATTCAGTGGCATTAAATACTTTCACAGTGTTGTGCAACTATCACTCCTAACTACTTCTAGAACTTTTCCATCACCCTCAACACAAACTCAGTATATTTTACCTTTCTGCATGTCTATGCAATTGCACATGTGCCTACATTCTGTCTAGATATATAAACAAGATGTACAAATGAGTATATGTGAGTATCTATACATATGTACAGGCATACACGCATATACAACTGATTTGTTCACTCAGTCGTTTGTTCATTTATGGACAGGAAGCAATGCTAACAAATGACCTTTTCTGTACTCAAAGACATCATTTGGGTTTCAAGTGCTCTGCTAACATAAACTGGTCATAGGTCAATGGGAAGAGAAATTTAAAATTTATAAATGCATTTTCAGTGTCCTGGTATCAGGATTTATCTGATGTAGAATATGTAGAAGGATGTTTCTAAGGGCCTTATAGGTCGTTTGCTAAGGACCGCCTCGTTCGGCCCTTATTTCTAGCGGGCAGGATGTTTCCAAACCTCTGAAGTCCTCCCAGGAAACTTCTATTCCGGGATTCCAGGGGTGTCACAACATAAATGTTCCAGCTTGGTTCAGTGCTACAGCACATACAGGAAGGGAGCAGCAATGGGAGCGGGCAGGTCAAGGAACTCAGGGGAGCTGCAGGACTTGAGAGGAAATTTGCAAAACGCTGCACACAGAGGGAGGGAAAGTTCGGAAATACTTTATGTAAGTGTGTAAATATGCAGAGGGAGGAGTGCCAAAATATTTACAATAGGAATATTGTGAAAAATCTGACCACTGCGATGGGTTATTCATGCGTGTGTGCGTGCGTGCACACACACACGCACTCACACACACAATCTCTGTAGCTCCCAGTGGCCTGGTCTAGGAAGAGGCTCAATTTGCTCTTAGCTACAAATAGGTCAGAACATCCTTATGTCATCAGGTCAACTGGCTAAGTTACTGTATTTATAGAACATCCCATTCCTGATACCTCTTCTGCTCCAAAAATAAACCAAAAAAACCTTACTTTTAAAAATAACCTTTCCCCTACCATGCTTAATTATCATATGCTTGATCTCTTTCAATATTTCAGGCTCATACAAATATGCATCGGTTGTTAAGTTTTCCCCTTTTCCGTGCGTTTTCCTAATTATGATTTTCAGTCATAATGATGCAAGTGATAAGGATGCCCCGTGGTGTGCTCAGTTCCCAGTGACCTTCGAAAATTAAAATAACATGAGGAAGAAAAAAAAAATGTCAGAAGAAACACCTAAAATAGTTGGGTTGACTTAGCAACACGAAGCATATAGGATGTGGTATGTCGGCAAAAGCCCTCTGATTTTTAAGTACCTGGAGGCTCTTTCTGCTTAGATGCTAATTTTTTAAAGTCTTCCCTGGACACCTGCATTCGCCGCCCTGGTAAGATAGCTCTGAAGGCCACAGATGGAAGAGAATGAGCAAGTATGTGGGGAAAAATCCAAAGCGTCGCCTCATCACTTTCCCTACCTTGGCTCAGCCAGCTGCAGGGCGCCAAGACCACACTGCTGCAGTGTTAAATACACCAAAACACGTTGTTTCTCATACATTTCTTCTATTCCGGGCTGCATTTCGTGTTAAGAAAAATAACTTTTTCTTACACTCATTTGTGGAAATGAAGCCATACTTTTCGGGGATTCGATCAGCACCTATAACTTTATTTTAAATTTATTTGACTCTCTTATACCAGGGGCAGATTTAAAAGTCACTTCCATATCTTATAACCACATTTTTATTAAAATGTCTATTTTAGGTTAATTCTTAATTGAACCACAGTTTGAGAGGATTTTTGAGGGGTAAATAGATGAGTCCAACCCTTTCTTAGAGTTTGTCTTCAATTTACGGTCTTGTAAGAAGCTAATTTTGTTGCCTTTGGTAAAATGGCTTAATAGCTATTGTACTGTTAATGAATGGGACGAAATGGCAGGATCATAGCCTTGTGACGATTTGGTGCTGCCGAGTATTTCCATTAACGTTCAAGAGACGACGAGGAATATATAACACAGTGGCACTGCTTGGTTCTATTTTCCAGGAAAAACAATTTTTTGTAGAGCTGAGCAAAATGAGATCTGCAATCAGAAATTACTTTAAACGACCTTTCTTCCATGACTCCATTATAACCTACCCTGGCCCTGGAGAAGCTGTTAGAACATAAGGACTAGATCTCTAAATCAACAAAGCCAGGCTCTTCCTTTCAAAGTCTGAGGTGGCACAAGGCAACGGAACTCTCAGATCCAAAGATAAAATGTTGGTCTGGATGTTATGCTAACATGTATTATTAGTTATGAGAGGTGAAGAAAGACCATTTCCCACCTAGAGCTCCATTTCCTAAGAAACTGCAACCAATGTACCAGAATAACCTAAGAACCCAAACCGGCAGAGGAAATATAAGGAAAAACAAATATCAGAGAACTTGGGTAGGTCGGGTAGAATTTTACAATTAGCTGTCCTTACAGAGCTGTCTCAGGTTGCACAATGACTGTGAGTAAAACAGGTAGGCGTACAGATGCAAGATAACGGGGCACTGGCTCTGAGTTGCAGCGAGAAAACACGGTAAATATGAACAGTACAGACATCTGGGGCAGAGACTGAGAAAAAAGGCAGTGCAACTTTCTTCCTAAGAACAGAAGACTTCCAAAGAACAGAGCGATCCCCCAAGGGCTTGCCTTATTCTGTGATGTGACTGCAAGCTGATTAAAAATGCAAAGGTTGCCAAATGGCTGATTGATGAAAATGTATCCACCTTTGGATTCACTGCTGAAAACTGATGAAGGAGAAGTTGTAACCTGGGATGATCCAAAGGAACAGAGGAAACAAGGCGGGAGCTCAAGGACCCTCCGTTACCAAGTCGCTTTAAGATGAGGTGAAAATCGCCCCCTAAACAGAAATATTTAAATCATCACCGCCACATCGTTTGAGTCAGTTGATTTCAGGGAGCGGAATTTTGAGAAAAAGACAGTAAAGAGACCACAAAGTTACGGGGTGAAAGAATTTTTGAGTCTTTTAAATAAGAAGGCAGAAACAATTGGGATGGTGTCCAGTCACAACAGAAAAGCACGGAGAACAACTGTCCCGTGACTGTAGGCAGTGCCCCCTGAGAATTACTATTTAGACTGGGTCAGTGCATAAAAATATGGCAGGACTTTCCTCAATTGGGCTCTTCTCGGAGATCCCTCAGACTGAGAAGCATCTAGGCTAGTCTGGTGGGGGCCCTAAGTCAGTGCCAAGGGTATTTCAAGCAATGTCAACATTTGTTTATATAGGGGAACGTGGTAATCAGAACCGTAAAGACGCCCTCCCAAGGCTCTTGCCCCCCCTCCCCCGGTTATTCAATCAAACATGAATCTAGGGGCTGTTGTGAAGGGTCTCTGCAAATGTAATTGAGGGCACTAGGCAGGTGATAAGCAAACTACCCTGGCATATCTAAGTGGGTCCAATGCAATGACATGACTTTCAAAAGCAGGAGATAGAGGTAGGACCATCCGTCAGAGTGATGCCAGGGAAGGGGGGCAAGGGCGGAAGAGGCAGAAGGGCCGTCAGAGTGACTCAAACCATTCGATGCCGCCATGTGGCTTAGGAGGAAGAGGAAGGGGTCCAGGATGTAGGGAATGGTGAGGTCCTCAAGAAACTGAGAAAGACCCTCAGCCAGAAGCCATCAAGGAAATGAGCGTCTTAACCACAGGAAACGGAATTCAGCCAACAAACCAGATATTCCTGGAAGTCTATTTGTCCCATAGCGTCACAAGTAAGGAACCCAGCCCAGTGCACACACTGATTTAAGCTTTGTGACGCTTAAGGTAGAGAAGCCAGCCAACCACTCGTGCTTCTGGTCTACAGAACTGGGAGATAACAAATGTGTGTTGTTTGAAGCCATGGAGTGTGGGGCTCTTTGTTATAGCAGCCCTAGGAAATGGATACAGGGAAATGCAAGCAGAGTTGAGCCCAAAGATGACCTTGAAGTTGCAAAGGATGGGATTTGGAGAAACAAATGTGGAAATGCTCAGAAATATATATCCATGGAGTCTGAGACTCTCAGTACCCAATGGGTGATGACTTTTCCTTGAAAGGTAGAGAATTTAAACGCATAGGATTATCAATTCTTACTAAGTCACTATGTCTTCCCAGTAAGATATAACATGAATATTGGCAGCTTGCCGTAATTGTTTAGGGATAGAACTGTCTCATGACTCGATGCCTAACTGATAATCCCCAGATAATATCCACAGGGACTCAAATAGGACAGGGGGATTTGAGAGGAAGATGCATTTGTAGGCACCTTCTCTGACAATAAAGGTTATAAATACATTGATTCCTTATCTTCTCTACTTGATGGAGGTGACCCAGCAGTTCAATGAGGAAACCCACCTAGTTTGGGGGCACCCCACCTTCAACATCACCCCTCTAATCTTGAGTGAACAGGAGGAGTTCAGACCATCTGATTTGCCTGTGAAATCTGTTTTGTTCCAAGCCAAAGAGTCATTCGTTGTCAGTCTAACCGAGAGAGGAGGCTTCCCTAACTTCTGCAGAATGCTCAGAAGGATCATGTTCCGAAACCCTTGAGACACTTAGATATTCTTTGTTGTGAACCAGTGAGCTGCTTTATGTTCCCATTTTGCAGCTGACCTCACCCCGCCACCCACAAGGACCCTGACGGTGCCCTGTTCACATCAAGACACAAAGGAATAAAGCACATCCATTAGAAAGAGACTTACCTCAGTGGATCACCCCAACCTTGGAAACCCCTCTGGTCTGAAAGAAGAAAGGGCCAAAGGAGAAACGCTATTGGAGCTCTCTTTGAAGGTTATTTTTAGTAGGATTATAGCAAAGAGCACGCAAAGCACAATCAAGGTGGAGCCAGAAGACAGATGTCAGATCCCTAGTTTTGTTGATTCCCAGGTGAGAATTCCTGGCAGGTTATGAAACGTTCTTTTGTCACGTGACATATGAAGGTAATAATAATACCTTTATGTGGAGGAACAGTTGAGGGAACCAATAAGACAGCAATGTTGGAATATGAACCAAAATGGTACAAATACTCATGTTCCATTCTAAATGTAGGAGGACTAATTATTTTGGAAAACCGTGTTGAAGGCGATGCTCATCGCACGTCAAGCATTTGATGTGATCGGCAAAATCCCTATTACAGGCAGATTTGAGTAATCACCGGCCATCTCTTTTCACTGTCCAACATGCAGGAGTCAGAGTAAGTGATGACGAATGCCACGTCGAGGGCAAAGGGAAACTCATAAAGAGCGTGGCAATGTGGTGAGAAGACCGGTGTAGCAGTCAACGGTTTATGGACGAGACTGGAGGCGGCAGTGAGACCGATGGGTTAGGTCTGCGAGAATCCTTACAAGAAACCACTCTGAGGCAGGACCACTACGAGGTCACTGGAAACAGCAGATGCGCGGCATGATTCAAGCTCCCAGAATAAAACAGCAGGGCGTCTGCTTCGGAAAGGGAAAGTGCCATATGATTCATTTTGCCAAAGGTCTCAGCAGAAGGAGGTAGGCTGCCTGAATGCCTTGTTGGGCTGCCTCGAGCAATCCAGTTTGGAAGGGAGTTTTGAGAGGGGGAAAAGGCATTTAACATTACGACGCCAAGAGCATACACACAAAAATGTCCGGTTTCAGGGTCACGGCACTCTTGATGAATCAGGAAAGCTGTGTCCCCAGGGAATTTCGTGGGTGCCATATTGCCATTAACATGGAAGATTCTGGAAAGTACCTTACCCCATATCCAGCTCTGTGCTCCAAAGAGAAACTGCAGAAGCACATGGGCCAAATATTACTTCTGAATAACATATAACCAAAGGTTTATTTCTTCCCATGATCATTTTTTGAATTGGGCATGAACCATGTAAGGTAAAAATCAGTCCCTAGCTGTACTTTGTACTCATCCATATTGTCCTGCATCATCAATCCTCAACCTAGCCATCACTGACCTTTGGAGATGGGTAACTTCTTGTCAAGGGAGGCTGTCTTGGGCAATATAGGATGCTTAGCTGCATCCCTGGCCTCTATCCCCTAAATGTCAGTAGCATCTCCTCTTCCATCTATAGCTGTGCCAACCAGTAATGTCTCCAGATACTGACACACTTCCCTGGTTGGGAACCACTGCCTAGACAATTAGACATCTGTTTATCTACTTTAATCCTTTTAAATTATTTTTCAAAAATGTACTCATCCTTTTTATAAGCACTGAATACCATTAGACAACCCCAATATTTTTTTTACATTCTCTTGAGCATGCCCTAAAATAAAACTAAGAGAGCATAACAGTATTGTGAGTAAGTAGAGCTTCTATGGTTGATAAAGATTTCATTCAGGCCCAGAAAGCACAGCAACGCAGTAAGACGTCAGGAGACAGAAACACTGAGTGACTTGTAAGCATGACAAAAAAAAAAAAATTGAAATTTAGGAGAGTATCTCTAAGGCTAAACTAAAGCATATATATATCATTCAGGATTAGGCAAGGATTCAGAGGGATAAGGGAAAGATTCCAAAGTGTTCCAGGTCTGAGGTACATGAAAATTCTTAAATACTTGTTAGGCAGAGACAGACCAAAAAGAATTTGAAGAGTATTTTTCAACTTTACAAGAACATCAGGAATAGTTGGGAATGAATTGAACAAACGAGTTAAGTAGACAGATGCATGCAAACTCATGAAAAGCTTGGAAACAGGAAACTTGAAATCCTTTAGAGAAACAGAAGAGCTTCAAGTGATTGTTAGACCCTGGGGATGGCTTGATATTCGGGACAGAGGATGTGTTCCTCGTGGGGGAAGGAGATACATTATGTGGATATAATGACATTTTGATGGAGTAGTTATCTTGCAGAAGTTAACGGTACTTCATATATATATATATATATATGTATATATACACACACACATATATAATACAAAATCCGTATCATTTACAAACACACGTGTGCATGTGTTTGAGATGGTCAAATAGGAAATACACATTTATGAAAAGAAATACACTTTCTGCAAGAAGACATAGATGCCCTTTCTTTACGTATGTCTCATCCTTCAAATGCAGATGATTTTCTAGACTAATTTGAGCCTGAAAATGGAAATACGTATCTGTAAGTAGACAATGAGATAAATACGTAACTTAAATACTTGTTAGGCAGGGAGAGACCAAAAATAATTTGAAGAGTATTTTTCACCTTTACCAGAACATTCAAGAATAGTTGGGAATGAAGAGAGCAAAAGAGTAAGTAGACAGACGCACAGTAATAAAAATGAAGGGAAACTAGTTAGAAATTCACTTTGAATTGAAAGACAGCTACAACCTGCATGTTCTATAAATCGTTACTTTCTGTGGGAATATGTTTTACAAAATTCATAATGTAAAAATCAATCTCTATATGACTCAAACAATGGAAAAGGCATGGATTATAAGTCAAAATGAAAATGGTGTCGGGACTTCCCTGCTGGTGCAGTGGGTAAATATCCGTGTTCCCAATGCAGGGGGCCCAGGTTCGATCCCTGCTCGGGGAAGTGGATCCCACTTGCATGCTGCAACTGTGAGTTCGCGTGCCACAGCTAAGATGCGGAACAGCCTGCCTAAATAAATAAATAAATAAATAAATATATTTTAAGAAACTGGTGTTGACAATTTACACGTAAGCATAAGAAAAAGAAGTAAAAAGAATCTATTATTATAATTGCATCCCTAACCTTTTGCTATGCAATGGAAATGATATTAGACTGAGATTATAAATAACATATACCTCTGAAATTCATGTTCACTACTACGGTCCTTAGGAACTATTAATGATAAATATGTTCATTGGGAAGCCATCTTTCTATTTTAAAAGACAAATATTTTATGTGACACGGTACAGTGCCAAAAGCTTTTCTTTTTTTCCTGTAGGAGTCTGAATAAGTGAGTCTTTATTCATAGAGTTCTTTTTTTTTTTTTTTTTTGCGGTACGCGGGCCTCTCACTGCTGTCGTCTCTCCCGTTGCGGAGCACAGGCTCCGGACGCGCAGGCTCAGCGGCCATGGCTCACGGGCCCAGCTGCTCCGCGGCACATGGGATCTTCCCGGACCGGGGCGCGAACCCATGTCCCCTGCGTCGGCAGGCGGACTCTCAACCACTGCGCCACCAGGGAGGCCCCATAGGGTTCTTTTCATCCAATCCACTTTCCCAGTCTCCAACTCTCCTCCCTGTCCTTCAAGCCCTTTACCTTTCCAGCTTCTAGCAACCATCCAGTCCCAAAGCCGACACCAGATGTTTTTGTTTTATGTGTTTGTTACAACAGCTTCTCACTTCTGGTCTCCTTTTTTTTTTTTTTTTTTTTTCTGGTTTAGCTAATGCTGTGTAAAAAAAACCAGCCCAAGATGGGAAGGTTAAAACAATAGCTTGTGATTTCTCTCTCACGATTCTGTGGATTGACTGGGCTAAACTGGAAAGTTCTCTCTTGAGATCTCTTGGGTTCTAGTCAGCTAGAAGTTAGGGATGGAATCATTTAGGGGCTCAAGTAGATGGCTTGCCCGTTATGGTGCAGTTGCATGGTTGGCAATTGATGTTGGCTGTCAACTGAGCGTGCAAGCTGAGGTTACTGACAGGGGCAAGTATTCTGGTGTCTGGGTTCCAAGGGGGTTGGTCCCAAGAGCCAGCGTGCCAAGTGGTCTGAGCAGAAACCACATGGCTTCTTATGACCCAGCCCTGGAAGTCTCAGCACCTTGCTTCAAGAACCTTCTATTGGTGAATAAAGCCACTGAGGCCAGCAGAAGATGCAAAGACTCCATCTCTAAGATGGAAAAACAGCTGAGTATGAGTATTTTTGTCAATTTCTATCTATCAAACCCAGTGCGTGAAATCCGTTTAATCCCATGGGGTGAAGCCAACTGATGGTAGTAGGGGCTATAAGCAGAGTGCCACCTTGAAAAGCATGCACCTCTTGACTCAGATAAACTAAATGCTACAATCAAACAGTGATATCTGCCAGGACAAAGAAGGACCAGTGTATCCACTGAAGACCCCAAATTATTCTAAAGTCATCCCATTATACACAGGAAACTTGAGATTTTGCACAGATGAGTGTCTGGCCTTCCAATTGCCCAAAGGCATACATTACACATCAAATCATACCTAGGGTGTCGATCAAGTAAATCATGTTTGTTCCAACCTGTTCACTAACCATTAAGTTCAGCCACATCGCTGTTTAGATATTGTAGATTCATTTCTGTAGTAGTAATGAGGATATAGATGGAATTTGACATTCGTTCATGGTTTTTAAAAATATAGAGACAACAACAGTACACATTTGCACCATCTGTTTCACCTGCAGATGTAATTTTTCATATACAAATTCAACACCGTTGAGGGAGTATTGGATCTGCTAATGTTTTGAGCCCCCTTCTAGGCATGGCGGTTGGCTGGGTAGTGAACAACGCAGGCACAGTGCACACTGACATGGAGCTCACAACCACGAACGGAAGCCAGATACACATTAGAGACCAAAAGCATCACCGTAGATGTGAAGTCAAAGTGCAGGGCAGTGGAGATTTAGTCCAGAAAACCTAGAGTACAGAGAAGGAAGGGGCAATGGTGCGGGAAGAGGCAAAACAGCTGAGCAAGGAGGAGACCATTCTGAGTCTTGAAAACCATGTGCAGGAATGAGTGTCCAATTGTAGCACTGATCTAAAGACACAGATGAGTTCTGATCACGCACTGCTTGAGACGTTACATGGTATATTTCTAGGAGGCAAAGGATGTGATGGGGCAGCAGTGGAGGTCTAATAACCATTCGGGATTGTGTGTGGCTGACCGTTAAAGGAGAAGAGATGACTGATGATGGCGGAAATGTTCAGGCTCTCTTTCTGTGATTTCGGAGATGGTAGCTGTAACCACGTGTGGCTATGGAGTCCTTGGAATGTGGCTTGCACAAACTGGCATGCACTGTAAGTGTAAAATACACACTGGATAGCAAATATTTAGCGAATACATGCAAACTATCTCATTAATAGTTTTGTCTCTGCCACATGTTAAGTTACCATTTTGGAACCTCTGGGATAAAACTAAATGAAGTCTTAAAAGTAATCCTACTGGTTTCTTTTTACTCTCTTTAATGTTGCTACTGGAAAATGTAAAATCATGCATGTAGTTCACAGGACATATCTACGGGACGTTGCTACTCCAGAGAAAATTTGTGTTTCTGAGATGTCTGGGTTTTCTCTGGCTTGCACAGAACGTAGACCTACAGGGCGCTGGAGTGAACCATGAACCATGCAAGTGACCGGTATGTGTTCTGACCTGCCTTCCCTCTGGCAAAACTCTTCTTTCATTCTCAGAAAGGAGGATGGAGAAAGGACAGCCCCACCCAAGGTGAGTGTAAGAAGGCTCAGATTGAGAGTGGTCCTTA
This sequence comes from Inia geoffrensis, assembly GCA_036417435.1. Classification (NCBI taxonomy): domain Eukaryota; kingdom Metazoa; phylum Chordata; class Mammalia; order Artiodactyla; family Iniidae; genus Inia; species Inia geoffrensis. The sequence continues at coordinate 3,644,324 of CM070921.1, forward strand.
TACCTCCTTTGCCTTGTGTTTCTATTCACTGCGCATCAGAATCATCTCTGAGAATCATAATTAACCTTCAGTAATGAGCACTCCCCTATGTCCAAAAGAATATGTTTACTTCTTCCTTGATCGTGAATGTTACAATGACTCACAGTGTTTTGCACTCATGATTCTTTTACAAGAAGACGCTCTCTCACTTCACAGGAGTACCACCTGCCCCAAATTCTTAGGCACCAGGAATGTTATATTTATTTACAGCTCAATAAAACAAGAACTTCCAAAAAAAAAAAAAAAGATGTGAGAGCGTAAGTGACATCCACAGAAACAAACAGAACACGAGAACTTCCAGTCCCACACCTCACCAGAATGTGACCCCTTTCCTTTCCCTTTTCTATTCCAGAATCCCAGAGAAGCTACTTGATTCATTTTTCTGTCATTTGAGCCATTTGGCAACTGATTAGAAGGACCATGACAATTAGAAACAGAAAAAGCATCTTATCTGTCCTACCTTGTAGGCAGAAAGGCATTGAACTTAAGACAAATTAAGGCCCGTCCTCCTTAGTCTGTCTGTTGGGAGAACAGGGTGTGAGGAACACATGATTCGAGGTGTTTGTGGAATCCTCCGCTCCTTCCCAGCATCTCCTGCAACAAAGTCCAACCTCGCTACTCTTCCAAATGCTTCAAGATGGGGCTTCTCAAGCGCTGTCAGTGGAGTGGGATGAATCTTGAGGGTTAACTTCTGGATTTAGCAAGTGAAAGCCCAATGGTGAACTTGGCCAGAGGAATTGGATGGAGTGGTGGGGTATATACACTAATTGGAGTCGATTCAAGAGAGGATGGGAGAGGAATTGAGATAGCGAACGGGCAGAACTCTTCCAGGAGACTGACGCTACAGGCACAAAGATATGGGGCCACAGCGGGAGACCAAAGTGTGGTTAAGTATTTGCAAATGGGATGAAGATGAGAATGCTTATGTGTTGCCAGGTATGTCTGGTAGGAGAGGAAGGAGAAGATGTAGGCACGGTGGGGTCATAGCGGCAGCAAGGTTCCTCAGTCGGTGTGAGAAGGATGGCATTTCCAACATAAGATGGTCTATGTTTGGGTCTCTTTTCCTCTATGCGTTGTCTATTTTTATACTGGGCTGTTGTCAGATCTCTTTTTGAGTTGACCTGTGCATTTGTATGAACATATATGCCAGAGAATGAGTTATATTTTAGTGTAGGTTATTCCAAGTTCTCTGAGAAATATAAAATACAAGTGGTACCAAGGTGTATCAAAGTTCTCTGTTAAGTGCATTGGCCTGTATTAGTGAAGTTGATTAAAGCCATCTATGTTAAGGAATAGGCTCCTGCCCCTGAGTGGGCTGGCAGGCTGGAAACTCAGGCAGGAGTTGATACTATAGATTTGAGGCAGAATTCCTTCTCTTCTGGTAAGCCTCGGGCTTTGTAAGTAAGGCTTCAACTGATTAGATGAGGCTCACCCACATTGTGGCAGGTGACGCGCTTTACTGAAATCAACTGCGTTTAGATATTAACCACACCCACAAGACGATCTACACAGCAACACCTAGATGACTGTTTGATTAAATAACTAGGTACTGTTGTGTAACTGAGGTGTCCCATACAATTAATTAAGCATCGTACAGGGGACAAATTAAAATTCTGTTATTGGAACTTCCCTGGTGGTTCAGTGGTTAAGAATCCATCTTGCAATGCAGGGGACGCCGGTTCGATCCCTGGTCAGGGAACTAAGATCCCACATGCCGCGGGGCAACTAAACCCACGTGTCACAACTAGAGAGCCCGCCAGCTGCAACTACAGAGCCCACGCGCTATGGAGCCCGTGCGCCACAACTAGACAGAAGACCACGCTTCTCTCAACAAATTGGGCTGTGGAGAGTTTCTGGTGGATTCTGGCCGTATGTGCTCAGCTGAATAAAGTCATAATTTACGCCTGTATCCCAGAGCTCGAGGAAGAGGACAGCACTGGTGTTTTGCTTGCCAGGGATTCCAGGCAATGCAGACAGCTGTTGTGAAAACCCAAATTCTGAACTCCACTTCCCCTCAATTATCTGGGAGGTTTAGAGAGAAAAATCGATACTTAGGAAGACCGTGAGATATTTGGGGGAATAGAAAGGGCTGAAGAATCAGTCCATGGTATAGGCAATTCCCAGCTACATTCCTCCCCTCTGCCCTTTACCACTCTCCTCAATTGAAAGTGGATTTGTAAAAGAAATGGCAGCTGTCTGTACCTAACTCAGAATCCACCACTTCAAAGGGCCTTGGGATCATTTGTGTCCTCTCCTTTATCTCTTCTATTTAATATCTGTTTTTAATTTTTTAACTTCTCAACACTTGTAAAGATCACAACGAGAGACCCGGCTTCAAAGAACATTACCACAGCTAGTATCTTCAGATCCCCACCAGAATTCGGTCTCTCTGTTTCTTAGATATCTTGTCAGTGATTGTTTTGAAACATGAAAACGCAGGAACGTAAAATAAGTCATAGACGCTGTCATCAATTTTGATAACTTGATTAATTCAATCCAGTACTCGAAAAACATAAAATTGTTCTAAAACAAAGTTTACAAACTTGCCAAGGTGCACTGGGCTTTGCATGCATCTGAAGTGCACCCTACCACGATCGGCTTATCATCACGCACACCTTATCGTCCAGCAACACCTCAGGGTTTCACTCAAAGTAACCAGACTGGGGGACAACAATCCACTTAGCACCGAAAGAGAGTCCTTTACTTATTTATCAGTAATTGATAGAGGAATAGGTCACTGATTTTAGCCACAGCCAAGTTACAAAATCAACGAATCCGATCGCCAGTGAATTTTTAAACCCCCACCTTGTACAAATGGATATTTAAAGCTTCAGTTTCATCTAAAACACATCTAATCACAAAAGGAAATATATTCCTTAGGAAGTATTTGCTGAGCCCGTAGAAAAGAATGGTAATTTCTAGGCATAAAGGGAAGAAAAAAAAATTTAGGCTTGGGCTTAGTATCTCAGAGGAAACAGGGGTCTCTGTAACCAGGCCAGTCAAATAAAGAAGTCCCCAGTGGTAGAATCAAAAAAGCGTTCTGAAATAATAATGTAACCTAATGAGATACAAAATAGCCAAACAGTGACAGGAAGATATTTCATCAGAAGGTTTAAAAATGTTTTGAAAGTACTGTTCTTTCAGAAATGCATGTTATGACATTAACTGGCAAAAAAAAAAAAAAACAAACTCTCGTTCCCAGTAAGACCAATCTGAAAAATCTGAAGTATTTCAGTATTTATTAAATTAAAGCAAAAAGGAATATAAAGTAAAACGACGGGATCGGTGGGGGGCGGGGAGAGACGGAGAGAGAGAGAGAGAGAGAGGGGAGAGAGGGGCAGGTGGATAGAGAGGAAAACATACAGAGAGAGTAACAGAGGCAGACAGAGACGGAGACAAAACAGAGAGAAATCATTCATTGCTAAGGGACGTCTCAGGACCGGCTTCTCAAACCTCCACGAGCATCCTTCCAGAACCCTGGTGTTTACCAAAGGCCAGTGAATGATAAAAATCCAACACAGTCTCTAACCGCCTGCCTTTGAATGCGCACATAAGTAAAATATTAACACATGCTTTATGAGTCCCTCTGTTTGGAATGGACCCTGCTTTCAAGTGTTGCTTGCAATGCCCATTCTTAGCATCATAACCGCAGGGAGAAACCAGAGGGAAGAGGAAGCATCAAGTTCAGGATTTATTTATTTTTTTCACACGACAAGGGTTCAGTCGCTCTCACATGTAACATATATGACGTGAGGATATCGCCTTGGCCTTGACACGATCAGGACCAAAGCCCTCCCAGTACATGTTTATTTATTTAGGAAGAAAATGAGTCGTGATGTGACGTATTCATTCAAACACCCTTAATGCCACCCCTCCCCCCCGTTATCTCCCACGTATATATCCAAACAGCCATGGGTCAGCTCTGCCTGATTTCCAGGTCCCGTGAGTGAACCACACAGAGCAAGGTAGTGTTGCAACGTTTCCCCCATGTTGGAGGGAAATAAAATATTGGTCCTTTCTTTTTTTTTTTTTTAAGTGAGTTTCTTTTAAATGGTCTTTTCCTGGTATTTATTAGCATTGGGTGATAACTGTTTCATACATTTAATATAATAACACTTTTTTTCCTTCTCTCCCACAAGGAAAAGCTTCTATCAAACCAGTCTTCTATATGACATCTCATGAATGTGTGAAATGCAGTCAGATGATAACTGCTGAGGAACTCCCTCACACTCAGGGTCTGCTGATAGTGGAGAGCACAGAGCAGTGAGGGAAAAAGTTGAAAGTCTCTACAAGAGCATAAATGCATTTGATGGGGTAATAATAATTCCAGAACTTTTACAGACTTCTGGACAAAAGACTACATTATTAAATGCATTAGAATGAGTTTAAATAGGTTTTATCTTCCCTAAAATCAGTGTTCTTGTCTATCTACCCCCTCATCCATCATCCATTCATCCATCCATCCATCTAACCATGCATACATGCATCCATTCATCCATCTAACCATCCATCCATCCATCTAACCATGCATCCATCCATCCAACCATCCATTCATCAATCCTTTCATCCATCTACACATCCACCCAATTCATCCATCCAGCCATCCATCCACCCACCCATCCCCCTATCCACCTACCCACTCACACCTACCCATTCATCCACTCATCCACCCACACATCCATCCACTCATCCTTTCAACCATCCATCCATCCATCATCTATCCACCTACCCACCCTCCTATTTACCTACCCATCCATCATCCATCTATCCACCCACCCACCCACGCATTCATCCACTCATCCACCCATCCATCTACCCATATTTCTTTCCATCTATCATTAAACAGAGGCAGTAGAGATTCAGCAAGAAGATGCAGAATGACTAGAGCTACGGAATGATTAACATTGCATCCTCCCGTCTTCCTGTTTCAGTGTCATTAAGTGGTTAAAGAGGTATTTTTTGCTACCTGGGGGTCTAACGAGCAATGCTAAGACCATGGACTGTATACGGCTCTGACAGGTGATACTGAACGCGTGACACCTCATTAGCACGGTCTTACACATGGTTTTCCAATGTAACGAGGCCTCCCAAATTTGTAATGGAACAAAAGTATTTGTATCATTTGGGCTCACATTCAGTACTCCTGTCTTATCTGTTCCCTAAGCTACCCCTCCCCATAATTTTAGCACCCATCTCACTCCCTCATGATTTATTTAAGAATTGCCTGCAGCAAATGCATGCACCGTCTCCCTATACAGAAAGGAGACTGCGGAAAGGCAAGAAGCACCATACAGTGCAATTTTATGTAGCCTTGGCTGAGTTTCATGCTGTTTAGCTCCTGGGACAGCCCCGGGGTCAAACCGTAAAGCCAAAGATGCAAAAAGCTCCCTAAGCGAACTTGTTGATGCTAATTCCTAGATTCATTCTGATAGGTAACGGGAACTCCCCCAAACGAAGGAGGTGATGGTAAGTTATTCTTCCCCTCCTGTAAGTCTTGAACCCAAATCAGTCATACATACAATCATTTAGTAGATGCTCATAGCAGAGACACAGGACAGTTGATGTGAATTGTCCTATGAACCTTCAAGAGGCCCAACCTCTATCTTGTAGCTCCTTTAACTCCCGCCTCTCTGAGGACAGCCCAAGGGGTGGTCCTTTAACTCCACAGGCATCAGGAAATGAGGAAGTTTCCTTCGTCAGTGGCTTTGCACAGCACTAGTGGGGCTTCAAGCCATGGGTGCAGGACCACGTCAAAGCTTCAGACAGCCCTGGCTTTGTATACCTTGATCATGCAAGTGGGGAGATGGTCTCTAAAATATTTCAGTCAATCCATCTACCTTGCGTATTTTTAATCCCACCAGTGCAGTGAGAGTGCATCCTTACATTTATCCCAGCTTAACAAGCAGTTCATTTCACGAATACAATGCATTTCTGATAAGCTGATTACAAGCAGCTGAGCTGAAGAACTAGGGTGTGAATTTTCTTTTTTTTTTTTTTTTTTTTTTGCGGTACACGGGCCTCTCACTGTTGTGGCCTCTCCCACTGTGGAGCACGGGCTCCGGACGTGCAGGCTCAGCGGCCACGGCTCACGGGCCCAGCCACTCCGCGGCATGTGGGCTCTTCCCGGACCGGGGCACGAACCCATGTCCCCTGCGTCGGCAGGCGGACTCTCAACCACTGCGCCACCAGGGAAGCCCTGGGGTGTGAATTTTCTGATGCAGGGCTAGCTGATCGCCCCTGGAGTGTGGACATGCCATCCTCCTTAAAATAATTAGCACACGGATCAAACCGTACTGTCTATGCTGTTGTTCTGCTACCTCGACTTTCCTTTCAATTGTAACAGATACCCTGAGTTTCACATCATACAAACTACAAGGCATAAGGCAAGGCTGTAAAAAGAAAATGGCCAGATCCTCTTTGAAAGCCTAAATATGAAATATCTTAGGGGTTTGGGGCTCAAGACCCTCAAGGAATGTTTTTGCTAGTTTCTCCGTGGTTTGCTTGTTTCATTATGATTTACATTGCTACTCCAGGCACTGCCAACCATGCATGAGAAAGATTAGTTTACATTTTATCAGTAACGAAAAGCGTTAACCTATGGAGACCTGAGTTAATGGGCCCCGTATGTCCAATTTATTCCAGTGATGTTGTAACGTGTCACTGACACTGTGAGAGGGTTAGGTCTAAATCAGATTATTTACAGAATTTGCACAAAGTACCAAAGTATAAAGGGAGGGGTTTCAATGCATTCCACAAATGCCCTCACACAAGGGATCAAACAAGGTGTTAAAAACAAGACAACGGGTCCAAAATGGAGTCTTATGCTTGCCAGGCCACCCAATCAAGACTTAATTACTGTCTTGGCTCTGCCAGCAATGGAATCTTAAACCATTCAATCAGCGCTAGTTAGGTAATTCGCCTGAGGGACTCCTAACGTATTTTAAAGGAAAGTAACCTTTTTGCAAAAACCAACCCACTTCTGCGCCCAGTGTAACTTCCTCGCTCTGCTCCTTGTGGATATAAAACCCTTTTCTCTTCTACAGCTCCTCAGAGCTCCTTTCTGTCTGCTTGATTGGATGCTGCCCTATGTGTATCAATTTTTGCTCAAATAAACTCAGAATTTTAATATGACTCAGTCTATCTTTTAATACAGACAAGCAGTTAAATCAACGATACATTCAGCTGAATATTTCTGCAGTGGTTTAAAAATGATTTATTTCTGTAAACTTCCATAAGATGTGGATTTTAGCGAATAAAGCAAGTGGCACAGTAGTATGAATAATATGATCCCAATTTTGTGAAAAGACACTAAAAGCAAAGCTGGGTATAAAGGTAGGGTGTGTGTGTGTGTGTGTGTGTGTGTGTGTGTGTGTGTGTGTGTGTGTGTGTGTGTGTGTGTGTGTGTGTGTGTGTGTGTGTGTGTGTGTGTGTGTGTGTGTGTGTGTGTGTGTGTGGTGGTACAACAGCTGTATGTGATTCAAGAAAGAAGTGGATATATACACAGAAAGTACTGATGGAGGAATTTCACTGTGTACATTACACAGTGATGGAGGAATTTCACTGTGTACATTTCTGTATTGTTTAAACATGCTTAGGACTGAATATATTTTAAAGGGGTATTTTAAAGAACATCACCAAACAATGCCATAATGGAAGTGAGAAATAATGAGCTATGCGAAGGCCAAAGGATGCCTCGTTTTGATGGACGAGGAAGAATTTATCTTGATTATGCTGTTGTCTCTTATACATCATAGTAAAGTAATGGAAACTATGTGTGAGAGGCTTAATTTACTATCTCTTCTATGGAGCACATTAATCAGTAACCTTCCAAAGACATGATTTTTAAAGTAATGACAAAATCGAGGGGAATTTCAGGTAAGAGAGTCTCTCAGGTGGGGCCGTTTTTGGAAATCAGTGCATATTCATTGCAAAAAAAAAGATGTCATTTCTTATCCTCTCTAGCCAGGATGCCATCTGAGCCTGGTCATAGGGTCCAACCATTACTTCATAATGCCTATAAATGTTCTACCCAGTTAGTTGAATTTACATTTTACTGCAGCGTTTTCCATAACTTAACAATGTCATTTTAAAACTCTTTTCTTCTGAAATTGCTTACTGTTTTCACACTGATAACAAACTTTACACGTCAGGAGGGCGATTTTACGGTATACAAATGTCCAGTAACACTGTAGGGTCTTCTTTGCGAAAATAAGTTAAATTTTTGAACACCGATTTTTTTTTTTTCTTTTTTTCCCGTTACGCGGGCCTCTCCCTGCTGTGGCCTCTTCCGTTGCGGAGCACAGGCTCCGGACGCGCAGGCTCAGCGGCCATGGCTCACGGACCCAGCCGCTCCGCGGCACGTGGGATCCTCCCGGACCGGGGCACGAACCCGCGCCCCCCGCATCGGCAGGCGTACTCTCAACCACGGCGCCACCAGGGAAGCCCCCTGCTAAATTCTTGAATTTGATATTCGCATGCACAGAAAACCTAGCAGAGACTGGATGGTTATCAACATCTACATTTTAATACCATATCCCTTTAAGCTGTAAAAATGAGAATGTTAACTTGTTTTATACTCGGTTCCATGACATTTTCTAGAATATTCCATAAAAGTCAGCACAGCCATTTACATAAGACACGGGAGTTTAAACAGAAACAGCTAATTCTGATCTACTAAAATGTCAGCGTCAATTTGAAATCCTATTAAGCTTGGGAAAGAAGTTCGTTACCATGGACACTGGAAAACATGAGTCATTTCAAACTTTAACCATGTTCCTACATTTTCTGTGAACCTCTGAGGTACCTTGAGGTGGATTTATCACCTGAACGTCTTACAACATAAAGTATGTATTGAACCGCTCAAAGGAGGTGTTTAAGGATAGGTTTACGTCAACTACGGATACGTGAGCAGGCATGCGTCCCCTCTCTAAGACATGGGATAAGCCAAGCAAAGAGGAACTTGGAAGATACAGCCGCATCTTACCCAGCGCCACCTTTCCTACCTGCTTTCCCTTCTGCTCTACCTCAAGTGTCTCTGTTTCCACGTTCATGTAAACGTGAATCAAAAACTCATTTTATCTTGAGTTCTTGGGAGGAAGAGTTTCCAAACGATGAGATGAATAGAGACTGCTTCTCGGAATCAGCCAATAAAATAATCCATACTATTTCACATCGATATTTATATATTGCATGTTTCCACAGAAAGAGGAAACGGAGATTCAAATGGATTAGAATAATGCCTAATACTGGGATTCTCTACTCAAAGATATGCAAGTTGGATGGCGCATTCCATGTGGCCCCTTATAAGGTAGGTGGGACCAGGGTCATTGCACTTGAGAAGGGGCAGAATGGGCCACCCCCAAAATGTGTTCTGGGGCATATAGATTGCTTTGAGCGGATTATTTTGAGAAACAGGAGATGCTGAAGGTCTGAAAACAGAGTAGAAGTTAACTCTTTTGTAAGAGACATTTACATTTATAAGGGAAACCTCCATTTGTAAGGGTGTTTCCCTCTCTGTACCAGGAAGGGAAGGGTGCTTCCATATCACAAGAAACTCTCATCAGTGAGGACAGGACTTAAATCTGCTTAACCTTACACTTACTCACTTTAATTTTCCTGGTCGCCTCCCCCAAACTGGCCTCTCCCAGCATGTGCCTTTTGCTGAAGATGGTATTTAAGCCTCAATTCTAAGCCACCTCCACAGAGTTACTCACTTCTCGGGAGCATCTTCCACGTAAACATACGGCATACACGTTCAACAACTTCTGGTTGATTTTCTCCTCTTAATCTGTCTTTGGTTACAAGGGTCCCAGCCAAGGACCTAGAAGGTTAGAGGAAATACGTTCTCTCCACACTCATTTTAAGACTCAAGAGACCAAGTTCTGATATATTGGGTGACTTCCCCAAGTTCCCATAAAGTCAGAGATGAGACTTCCAGAGAATCCAAAGCCACACTTTGCCCAATACATTGTAACATAATTAAACATGACTACATACATTCTTGTTCTGAATAAAGGATAACATAGCAAAAGTGGTAGAGCCAAAAGCATACTTGAGTGTCTTTTAATAAAAACAGTAGAAGGGTGAATGGATTTCCACAGCTTCCTTATGACATCTCCTTAGCTCTGTAAGAAATATCTTAAAGACAAAAATAAGATAAATGTTATCTTAAGGCCAATACAAGGAAGTGCCTTTAATAGAGCGCTCAGGAAATACCATCCACGCTGGCAGAGGTGGGCAGCGTACCCAGTTCTGAATAACTTGCCAACCATGCAAAAATAAATGAGAGGAAATCCCTTCCCTGGAGGAATTCTTGATTTAGAGGGCTGTCAGCACATTTGGGTGATGGACTTATCCAACATAAATCATTAAAATATAATGCAAAGTTACTAACGGAAGTCATTATACGGGATGCAGAGAATGGTATAATTTAGTCTTAGGTAGTCTAAAAGGATTACAAATAAAATAAGAATGGGCTGTCATCCAAAGAGTGACAGAAGGAGAAAGGGAAGCAAGCTTGAACTGGCAAATTAATTTCTCCAAAGAACACAGTCCAGCCACTGGATTTCATTTTAGATGTGGGTCTTCTGTACGAAAATGTAAGTTAACACGAGTAGCTACATTAATGCTATGCAACTTCAAAAAGAAGACAGGATTCTCTAGATAAGACTTTCCATAATAGCTAAATTTGACAGAGATGTGAGAATTTCCCCATTACCCTTACGAAGTTATCTAATATACACAGAACATCAAATAGGTCTCAATCAATTACAGACCGCTACGTTATTTGGACCATGAGGTTAAGACATACATATGCTGAATTGAAGCAAGACCTGGGCAGGGATTAGTTGAAATGCCTTCTAACAACATCCTATGTAATTGCCACAGACTGAATGTTTGTGTCCCGCGTAAAATTCATATATCAAAACCTATTCCCCCGAGGGGGAGCAGAATATATGACTCCAAGATACACCACTTTAGCATATGAATTATTCTGAGGTGAACACAATCCAGACCCGACAGAATCAGGAGAAAGAGAGGCTTATCTTCCCTTTAACTGCCTAAAAGAATGTGGACAGGGCAGGAGCCCTATACCGGGAGAGTGATATTAGCAGAGGTCTTTTATTCTTTTTTTTCAACTGGCTTGCCCAGGCAGGAGGCTTTTATTTTATTTATTCATTATTATTGGAGTAGAGTTTCTTTACAATGTTGTGTTAGTTTCTGCTGTACAGCAAAGTGAATCAGTTATACCTGTATCCTCTCTTCTTTGGATTTCCTTCCCATTTAGGTCACCGAGGTAACTTTTATATCAGAATGGCTTATTGGCATGGCATGGCAAACATCTGTTTAGCAAACCTTTGTTCTTCTCACCTTCCTGTGAATTGCATTCCTCCCCTTTGAAGCCCCCTTCCGCTTCCCCCTTTCTTCTTAGCTCAGGATGGCACAGAAGGCTCAATTACCTGACTGCCTTTGGGTCTCCTGTCTTTGGGGCTTCCATATGTAAAAAAATTTTCTCCTGCTAATCTGTCCCATGTCAATATAATTATTAGATCAGCCGAAGAACCTAGAGGAAGGAAGGAAACAGTTTTCCTTTCCTATTCCATCAATCTGTTAGGATCAGGAAGTGAGGTCTTTGGGAGGTAATCAGGTCATGATGGTGGAGACCTAAGGATGGGGTTAGTGCCCTTATAAAAGAGGCCCCAGAGAGCTCCTTCATGTCTTCCACCATGAGGACACAGGGAGAACGAGGAAGTGGTCCTCACCATACACCAAGTCTGTGGGCACCTTGAACTTGGTTTTCCAGCCTCCAGGACCATGTGAAATAAATTGGTGTTGTTCGTAAGTCACCCACTCTGTGGTATTATTACAGCAGGCTGAGCAGACTAAAACACTAATTGAATGAACGGTTTATGAGAGAGAAAAAGGAATGAGAACAGTGCTGGGCAAACCTGATGATTCATACTCATCACAGGACAAGACCATGCAAGCATCACACGTCAAACTTCTAAACTCTACGTCTATCTTGTCTTATTTTTTTTAATATATATTATTTTAAAATTATTTATTACTTTTGGCTGCGTCAGGTCTTAGTCGCGGCACGTGGGATCTCCGCTGAGGCACGTGGGATCTCCGCCGAGGCACGTGGGATCTCCGCCGAGGCACGTGGGATCTTTTGTTGTGGGGTGCACGCTCTTTGCTGTGGTGTGTGGGCGTCTCTCTAGTTGAGGTGTGTGGGTCTTCTCTTTTCTAGTTGTGGCGTGCAGGCTCCAGGGTATATGGGCTCTCGAGTTGTGGCATGAGGGCTCCAGAGCACGTGGGCTCTGTAGTTTGCAGCACAAAGGCTCTCTAGTTGAGGCAGCGTGAGCTCAGTAGTTGTGGCACACGGGCTCAGCTGACCCGTGGCATGTGGGATCTTAGTTCTCTGACCAGGGATCGAACCCACGTCCCCTGCATTGTAAGGTGGATTCTTTACCACTGGACCACCAGGGAAGTCCCTACCTTGTCTTATTGAAGGTTACCCTAAAAGCAGCACATGAGGAAAGCACCAGTGTGCAAGTGGTTTATTTGGTTAAAGTCCGTAAAAGGAGCATGCGTGTTTCCAACGTGGCGCACACATGAGTGCTTCCAATGTGGAGCACGCGTGACTGTTTCCAATGTGGCGCACGCGTGAGTGTTTCCAATGTGGAGCACGCGTGCGTGTTTCCAAAGTGGAGCACGCGTGAGTGTTTCCAAAGTGGAGCACGCGTGACTGTTTCCAATGTGGCGCACGCGTGAGTGTTTCCAATGTGGCGCACGCGTGACTGTTCCCAATGTGGAGCACGCGTGACTGTTTCCAATGTGGCGCATGCGTGTTTCCAATGTGGCGTACGCGTGTTTCCAATGTGGCGCACGCGTGCTTCCAATGTGGCACACGCGTGACTGTTTCCAATGTGGCGCACGCGTGAGTGTTTCCAATGTGGAGCACGCGTGCGTGTTTCCAAAGTGGAGCACGCGTGAGTGTTTCCAAAGTGGAGCACGCGTGACTGTTTCCAATGTGGCGCACGCATGAGTGTTTCCAATGTGGCGCATGCGTGACTGTTCCCAATGTGGAGCACGCGTGACTGTTTCCAATGTGGCGCACGCGTGTTTCCAATGTGGCGCACGCGTGCTTCCAATGTGGCACACGTGTGAGTGTTTCCAATGTGGCACACGCGTGTTTCCAATGTGGAGCATGCGTGTTTCCAATGTGGCGCACGCGTTTCCAATGTGGAGCACGCGTGTTTCCAATGTGGCGCACGCGTGAGTGTTTCCAATGTGGAGCACGCGTGTTTCCCATGTGGCACACGCGTGTTTCCAATGTGGCGCATGCGTGTTTCCAATGTGGCGCACACGTGTTTCCAATGTGGCGCACGCGTGAGTGTTTCCAATGTGGAGCACGCGTGAGTGTTTCTAATGTGGGGCACGCGTGAGTGTTTCCAATGTGGCGCACGCGTGAGTGTTTCCAATGTGGCCAACTGGAGCTCAGTTCCTGCGGAGAACCTGTGAGGAGCTCTGTAGAACACACCTCAGAATTGTCCCACTAGGGACCTCCCTGGCCGTCCAGTGGTTAGGACTCCGCACTTCCAGTGCAGTGGGCCTGGGCTCAGTCCCTGGTCAGGGAACTAAGATCCCACATGCCATGTGCTGTGGCCAAAAAAAAAAAAAAGTTAACAAGGAAAAAAAGAACTGTCCCACTGTCTGACAGGAGACTGAGTGAGGCATTTCTCTACCTGAGCCACGCCTCAACCCCACTGGCATTATTTCAGCTGCACTGCTGGGTTGTGCCTGCACGTGCCGTGGTCCTCAACAGCGTCACAGCAAGCACTGCAAGGAAAACCACCAAGGCCCGCCCTTTTGTGGGGGGAGAGGGACGGTGGGGACAGGATGATAATGAAACTCTGTGTTTGGAACTGTTCACTGGCTGGTGCTGAAATCAGGGCAGCAGGAGATGAGTGACAGACATCATGCTTGCCAGCCACACCGCTTCTCTGATCGGGATATGTGCACGACGAAAGTGATAACAAGGACACAAGGACAAGGTAAGCCACTGACCCAATGCAGAACTTTTCGTGAAGAAACCTCATTTCAGACGAAATGTTCTCCAACTCCATGGAGCAATGACCCTCGCTAAACAAACGTGTATTTGATGGCTTAGATGTTTTACAGTGTCACTCAGTTTGAATGACAGGAAAAATTACGTGTGTGTCGCCCAAGCCCCACAAAAAATCCAAGAAGCAGGTCTGAGTACCAGTATCACTAGACTAGACTGACCATCTTTTTCAGTTAATAAAATGTAATGCCTCATTGACGGCAAGGGGCCCTGAGGGCAGATGTGTCACAGGCTAAAGGAAAACAAGCCACGTGCTGGGATCCTTACAAATGTTACTGATCGTTGATCAGCCTCTCCAGAGACTCTGAAAAGGTACGGCTTTGCCATTTGCTTCGCAGTGGTTAAACAACAACAACAAAAAAGCACCTGCCAACATGTGCTCGTTGGAGTTCTCGAAAGGGTAAATTGTGGTATACGTTTATTGCTCTTTCAATATGCTGTCAGATAAAATACTACAGACACTTGGGAAAGTAAGGAAGCAGATCTGAGCAAGAGGAAGATGCTGAGTCATGCATCAGCTTAACTTAAATATTAGTAAACAGTAAATTAATCATTTCGATTTTCTACTGATACGGCTTAACCTGTCGTGGCATCCTTGGTGGCTTCTTTACAAAGCTGATCTATTCCTATGCCTCACAGGACATGAAAACTCATGGACAGAGTATGCTCTGTAGGACAATGTGTAAATGTTGTGCTTAGAGCCTAAGTGGAACAGCCAGTAAGGACTCTATACCTTAGAATTCTGAAGAGGGGTGATTTGCCATATACCCCAATGGTCAGTTATCATTAACAAACAAATACACTTAAGACCAAATAAATACAGCCAAATGTCTACAGGCTTCCATGTCACATTCAAATATAGTCTGCAAAGATGCTTTCGTGTGATGTCCAAGAAGATAAAAGTATGACAGCAATATATAAAATTTTCAGTTTGAAATGACCCCCCCCTTTTTTTTTTTTCCGGTATGCGGGCCTCTCACTGCTGTGGCCTCTCCTGTTGCGGAGCACAGGCTCCGGACGCGCAGGCTCCGCAGCCATGGCTCACGGGCCCAGCCGCCGCGGCATGTGGGATCCTCCCTGACCGGGGCACGAACCCGTGTCCCCTGCATCGGCAGGCGGACTCCCAACCACTGCGCCACCAGGGAAGCCCTGAAATGACCCCTTTAAGATGGCTTCAGCGGCTAAAGCAGAAGATCCATCATTTAGTAAAATGCCAAAGGTGCCACTGAATTGCCAGAATGCACATTCAGGTCACTCGGGAAATTAGCCACGGCACAAAACTGGAGATCAGAAGAGCTTGTTGGGAAAACTGATGCCTGAAAACCTGCAGGGAGAAGGTAACCATGTAATAAAAGCTACACCTGAAACTGGGTGAAAAATCTGTAAGATCATTTTTACTATTTTTTACTATCATATTTACCATTTTTACTATTCCCATAAAACACAGTGTCACTACACATTTCTCATCATAACCCTAAATATGGCAGGCTGATGGCTGCAAAGGCAATAAAGATCCCTATCAAACCGGGGATAAATTCAGTCTGCTGCCTAAGAAAAAATTCAAGACGACTTCAGCTGACAGAATGAGGCCACTTTGTCACAGGGGAGAAAGTATGGAGTATTCACCACTGATGTAGGGTAAGCCTGATGCCATAGGGGGCCATTCATTTATTACCTTCTAGTGGCTGGATCCAGGATGAGATATGAATTTCTCCAGCAAAATGTATTGAGGATTTATTTTAAAACATTATAAAACTGATGACTGTCAGTAGAACGTTTTCGGAACATTCCCTGCCCTGTTCATTTTTAAGAGACCACCTATCTAAAAGCACTACCATGCTTCATCGTGGAAGCCCTGGGTAACGTAGGATAGAAGAAAGATGTTTGTTTTCCCTCTGCTTCCCGCTCCCTGTCTGGTTTTTCCTGTATTTGTTTCTGTAGCAGCACATGAGAGCGCCCTGATAAAATCAAGAGACCTAGAGCTACAGAAAGCTCAAGGAATTCAGAACATAAAATAAAATACAAACTGAGCCACTCCGCTTCCCTTCGCCGTCTGGGCAGGAAGCCTCCTTGTCACTCAGTGTTGCTCAAGGGCGTTGAATCTCAGGAGCTGGGAAGTCAGCTCTAAGAAAGGGTTATTTTTATCTGCATCAGCAGCACGGTGCCTGACACGCCTGGGGGAGCAGCAGACCGGACTAGCTCTCTGTCCTGCAAACCTCAGAAACACTCAAAGAAAAGCACGTGGTGGACACCCAGGAGAGATGGTACCCTAACCTCTGTACCCTAACCTCTGTACCCTGACCTCTGTACCCTAACCTCTGTACCCGTCAGCCCTGTAGGATCAAGCCTCTCCTACATCCTCCGATTCCCCGGGGAGTGAATGACGTGTGATTTGCTAATGAGTCAACCCTGCATCCGTCATACCACATCGCCTTTCCCCTCTTTATGTACTTAACTCCTAGAAGTCCTGAAACTGACACCCCTGAAAACTGATTTCCAATCTGGGTCAGATGTCAAGGAGTATTTCATCCCATGCTTACCTCCCGAGGGCAAAAAGATCCATTTATGGATATGCCTCCACATCTGACTGTGACCTGAGTCTCTGAGAGGAGAAGCCACAAGCTAAGCGGCTGATCAATAGATATACTGTTTTCAATGAAGGAATCGATGAATCACGCTAAGAGGAAACAGCAAAATCCCTCATGTGGTATTTTTATTCCGACTCTCAGTTCACTGCGCCCTACTGTCCTAGACATTTCATTCTTTTCCGAAAGGGACCGGAATGGGCAGTGACACCTTAAACGGACGTTCGGATAGAAAATAAGCTTTAGTGGGAAATTTATCTTTCTCCCTGCTTCCTCCATCAAAGCGCATGCTTTCAACGTGGCTTTGCGCATTCGCAACCTTCTTCCACATCCGGTTATCTTCTCTGTCTTGTTTGTACCAACTGGATCTGGGAGTGTCATCTTTGATTGCGATGAGGTTCAGGACATGACACCCCCAAATATGGCACCTCTGTACAGTGAATATTTTAAGGCGAAGAGTTTGAGAAAAACGCAATAGCACAAAGGTCACTCAGACCTCCCCCTTGTCCCCTGAAACAGCTCATAACACCCTCACGGGAGAGGGGCCTTCCCTGTACCAGGAGGAAGCATATCCTTCTCTCCAAGACAAGGCGACATGAGAAGCAGCCTAACAGGCCTTGCTAAGGTTCCCCCCGTTTACCTCACTCGCCTCACACTCCTCAACCTACCATATCCCACCACGACGGTCCATTCTTCATCAAACCTGGCATATGAGGCCCTCAGGTCTGTTTCTCTCGTTCTTCGTGTCCTTAAGAAGGCCCCCCCGGGTCACGTAAACCACAAACTAACTCGATCGTATGCTTTTCTACTTTTATTCTTGTCTTCGGCAGTTTCATTTTCAGACCCTAAGCGCTCAAGGAAACCTTTTTGCTACAGCTTTGAGTACGTGTAAATACGGTTTATCGAAACTTTCAACTTATTTGAAAGAGAATAAACTCAGATGAAGGAAGCTTCCGACTAATCAAGATCTTTCCCAAAGGGCTAATGAAATCTGAGTTCCAAACCTCCAAGAGAATGGTTTGTGAGTTTTTTTTTAAAAGGTGCATTTTTCAATCTATTAAATATAGAATGGATAAACAACAGGGATACACTGTATCGCACAGAGAACTATATTCAATATTCTGTGATAAACCATAATGGAAAAGAATATGAAAAATACACACACACACACACACACACACACATATACACACAACTGAATCACTTTGCTATACAGCAGAAATTAACACAACATTGCAAATAAACTGTATTTCAAACAAAAAAAGGTGAAAGCTCTATTCATACTAAACACACAAACACAAATAAAGGTGCATTTTTTAAAAAACTGGCCAGACACTGTAAAACTCTTAGAGGAAAACAGGCAGAACACTCTATGACATAAATCACAGCAAGATCCTCTTTGACCCACCGCCTAGAGAAATGGAAATAAAAACAAAAATAAACAAATGGGACCTAATGAAACTTCAAAGCTTTTGCGCAGCAAAGGAAACCATAAACAAGACGAAAAGACAGCCCGCAGGATGGGAGAAAATTATTTGCAAATGAATCAACCGACAAAGGATTAACCTCCAAAATTTACAAGCAGCTCATGCAACTCAATATGAAAAAAACAAACAACCCAATCCAAAAATGGGCAGAAGACCTAAACAGACATTTCTCCAAGGAAGATATACAGATTGCCAACAAACACATGAAAGAATGCTCAACATCACTGATCATTAGAGAAATGCAAATCAAAACCACAATGAGGTATCACCTCACACCAGTCAGAATGGGCAACATCAAAACATCTACAAACAATGCTGGAGACGGTGTGGAGAAAAGGGAACCCTCTTGTACTGTTGGTCGGAATGTAAACTGATACAGTCGCTATGGAGGACAGTATGGAGGTCCCTTAAAAAACTAAGAATAGAACTACCATACGACCCAGCAATCCCACTACTGGGCATATACCCTCAGAAAACCAGAATTCAAAAAGACACATGCACCCCAATGTTCACTGCAGCTCTATTTACAATAGCCAGGACATGGAAGCAACATAAGTGTCCATCAACAGATGAATGGATAAAGAAGATGTGGTACATGTATATAATGGAATGTTACTCAGCCATAAAAAGAAATGAAATTGAGTTATCTGTAGTGAGGTGGATGGACCTAGAGTCTGTCATAAAGAGCGAAGTAAGTCAGAAAAAGAAAAACAAATACCGTATGCTAACACATATATATGGAATCTAAAAAAAAAAAAAAAAAAAAAAACGGTTCTGAAGAACCTAGGGGCAGTACGGGAATAAAGACGCAGATGTAGAGAATGGACTTGAGGGCATGGGGAGGGGGAAGTGTAAGCTGGGATGAAGTGAGAGAGTGGCATGGACATATATACACTACGAAACGTAAGGCAGATAGCTAGTGGGAAGCAGCCGCATAGCACAGGGAGATCAGCTCAGTGCTCTGTGACCACCTAGAGGGGTGGGATAGTGAGGGTGGGAGGGAGACGCAGGAGGGAGGGGATATGGGGACATATGTATATGTATGGCTGATTCACTTTGTTATAAAGTAGAAACTAACACACCATTGTAAAGCAATTATACTCCAATAAAGATATTTAAAATTTTTTATTTATTTTTATTTTTGGATGAGTTGGGTCTTCATTGCTGCACGCGGGCTTTCTCTAATTGCGGCGAGCGGGGGCTACTCTTTGTTGCAGTGCGCAGGCTTCTCATTGCGGTGGTTTCTCTTGTTGCGGAGCACGGGCTCTAGGTGCGTGGGCTTCGGTACTTGTGGCTCGTGGGCTCTAGAGCGCAGGCTCAGGAGTTGTGGCGCATGGGTTTCGTTGCTCCGTGGCATGTGGGATCTTCCCGGACCAGGGCTCAAACCCTTGTCCCCTGCACGGGCAGGCGGATTCTTAACATCTGCACCACCAGGGAAATCCCCAAAGGTGATTTTTTTTTTTTTTTTAAAGAAGATGTTGGGGGTAGGAGTTTATTAATTAATTAATTTATTTATTTTTGTTGTGTTGGGTCCTTATTTCTTTTTTTGTGTGTGTTACGCGGGCCTCTCACTGTTGTGTCCTCTCCCATTCTCCAGTTGTGGAGCACAGGCTCCAGACACGCAGGCTCAGCGGCCATGGCTTGCGGGCCCAGCTGCTCCGCGGCATGTGGGATCTTCCCGGCCCGGGGCACGAACCCGTGTCCCCTGCATCGGCAGGCGGACTCTCAACCACTGCGCCACCAGGGAAGCCCTGGGTCTTCATTTCTGTGCGAGGGCTTTCTCTAGCTGCGGCGAGTGGGGGCCATTCTTCATCGCGCTGTGCGGGCCTCTCACTATCGCGGCCTTTCCTGTTGCAGAGCACAGGCTCCAGACGCACAGGCTCAGTAGTGTGGCTCACGGGCCTAGTTGCTCTGCGGCATGTGGGATCCTCCCAGACCAGGGCTCGAACCCATGTCCCCTGCACGGGCAGGCGGATTCTTAACCTCTGCACCACCAGGGTGGTGCAAGTCCCCAAAGGTGCATTTTTAATGGTAAGTTTTCTGGACCTTTTGCGATCCGGCCCCTCAGATTTAGAGGGACTTAGAGGACACACAAGACGTGCCATTTCTGATGCATCAGGATCACCACCTGGGGCCGTGCCAACAGGATCCTCACCCATTTAACCCCCAGTGCTGTCCCAGCTTTCATGGACTCTTCCTCTCAACAAACTCCATCCACCTCTTCTTTCCAGAACTAGCACAGGCCCTGGTACCATCTCAGTGGAAACACAGCGTGCTTACAATGATTAGAACGACTGAGGAAGAACTTGAACACCTATCGTGAAGTCCTAGCCAGGTAACAATAACTAAACTCTAGAAGCTTTACTTCCTACTGGTCTCAAGCACAGTTTCTTCTCTCCAGGAGCCAAAGCATTTCCCGTGAGAGCCTCCACCATGTTCGTTCCTGGTTTCCCACGAGGTCTTTTACCTACAATGCCTTACCATCGATACCCGTCTTATTATGTGCCTCAGGCAGTTTATTAAAATTCTGTCTCTTCTTTAGATGCTTCTGTCTTCTTTTCTGGCTCTAGGAAGGAAGACTCCTTCAGCTCTACCTTAAGAAATGCACTCTTCTTTACCTACCACATTTAAGTAATCTGCGTGACACATTTACATTGAATAGTGTGTGTCTCTTACCTGCCCAGAAGCCTCTGCTCTCCACTGCAGCTTTTCTCCTTTAGAAGGCAGGACCATATACCTTAAGGCAATTTTTAATCAATATAATTGGCAATAATGAGGAACCATGACGACGGGGACTTAAAGAATCTTAGAAGGCCAAAGAGCCACAGACCTAGTGCAATTCAAATCTTCTTCCAAACTGAGAATCCACTTTGCACCATCTTGGCCACTGTGTCCTTCCCTGTGTCCTGGGGAAGCCCATCCCATGGCTAGAGAGCTGAATTATAAGAAAAGAATTGACAGTTATTAGAAATAACGAATAAATTCCTGGAAACAAAATCATTATGAGAGATAAAATTTCTATTACTAGAAATAATCATGGGAGACCCCACAGGCCAGGCAGAGGTTTAGTTTAACCTTCCAAGTAACGGGCAAACCATTCATCATTCTGTCTCTCATCAAGTGCACCAAGTCACCGGTGCCGAGACATTCTGACCCCATCAGTCGCCAGATCAGAGCTTCTCAGCAGATCAATGCTACAGTTTTTCGGGTGAATAAATCCAGGGCTGGAGAACTGCATCTTCTTCCTAGGCACCCTGCACGGGACCAGCCCCAGGACGGTTCTCTAACCCACACTCCATCTGTGCCTGTTTCCACGCTTGGTAGACCAGCTGCTGAGGTTCCCCCCCGTGTCTCGGGCACTCAGAAAAATCACAATTCCTGTCCACTGAGTCTTAACGAAAGCCTTGAAGTTGTGCTTGCCGTGATCAGCAATGACTTTCTGCAGCTACAGGAAACCTGCAGTCATGGATGTGAATCGTCACCTCCTCTCTGACTTTGAAACTGTTCCTAACAGAAGGGTCAAGTCATGACGGATCCGAGGGTGATGGACTGAATTCCTCCTTCCTGGAAATGCTTTTGGAAGATAGATAGATGCTCATTCAGCCAAGAGGAAGGGCACGGGCAGTGATGTCAACGCTTGAGTCCTGTCAGTCACGATTCCTTCAATGACACTCTCCTTTCTGCGAGGGGATGACACACTTCTGTAATCAACTTCAGCTGAGCTGCCTGAATCACGTGGGTGTGATTCACACAGCAACAGAGACAATGGGCTCTGGGGAAATTATATTGGACAGAATTGGGATTTCAATGCAGCCGCCTCGCTATAGTGCTTCCTCAGTATTTCCCGTCCCGAGTCAGAGAGGTGGAACTATTAGCTGAATCATAAACTGTGTCCTGAAAGCAAAGACCGTTCTTCGTGGGTAGAAAAAAGTGGAGCAGGATATTACTTTAAGAGTGCAACTTTAATGTTGTTTTATTTCCATGTTCATCTTTCTGGCCAGATGCAAGCACATCCTTAAAGGCAATGAATTGATTTTTGCTCTGAGAGCAATTTGAAATCTTTTAGGGAACGGTAATCTGGTAATCTATAGCACTGCATTGTCTCAATAAACACTATCTAGTGAATGATAAAATTGTTTGGTACACAGAAGTAATACAAAATTTAACACTCCAGACTCAGGTTGGGGTGTGTGTGTGTGTGTGTGTGTGTGTGTGTGTGTGTGTGTGGACAGGGGACGGGGGTATGGGTGTGTCCACAAGGTCTCATCCCATTGACTTGATTCACTACGAAGTCCTCAGACTTGAAACACAAATGCAAGCCAGCAAGCCAGGAGAAAATAACTTGGAACGTATACCCCATTTATCATATTGATTTACCTAAGGAAAACAACCCTCCAGTCTAGTTACTCTGTGCCTTCCCACACTCCTTCTGCAGTTTTGCATTTACTCATGAAAACTGGTATTTTGAGAATGATTCCTCAGGGTTATATCCTTCTCGTACTAAGAAAGAAAAGATCTGTCACTAAAAATCAAAAAAAAAAAATCTACTACGCATCTAAACAATAATCCCTTACTAAACATATGAAAGAACCGCAGCAAAGTATTAAAATGAATGTAAAATTAATAACTACTGTAGAAGTTAGTCAACTGTATCCACGGCCTATTCTGGGAAAACTTGAATACATGATCCTTGTCAAGAGATCGACATACACATGAAAGGATGTTGTACCAAGTAGAAATGGAAGGGCCGAAGGAAACCTTGCTCGGCGTAGGTGGTAACACCCATGGTTGGCTGTCCCAGGGGAATGGTGAGAAACCTAGAAAACCTCACTTCTGTGTGGGAGAGTGCTATGTTATCTCGCCTCAGGTAACCATATCAACAAGTGTTTCCAAATCCCTGCTGTTATTTGTGTCAGCATCCACGTACTGTCTGTCACTGTCACTGCCACATAGGAGGAAAGGTAAGCGGAGGAAAAGAAAACTTTGCCAGAAGGGAAGGGTTTTGAAGAGGACACATGGCTGGGGAGTGGCCTTGGGAAGAAGAAAGGATTTGTGCAAGGTTGTACTGACATGTGACAAGAGGGACGGTTTTAATCCCTATGGCAACCAGCAGCTATAGCTGGGAGAAACAAGGAGTAAGAAAAACCTACACGTGAAGTCCAAAATTGAGTTGTAGCCTCAGTGCTATGCTTATAACTGATAATCTTGCTCAGATTATCAAACTAAATATTTCTGAACCTCAGTTTCCGTCTCTAAAATTAAAACACATCTCAAAGGAATACGACAAGGAGCACATCAAACACTGCTGGTTGAAAACCCTTAGAAAAGTGTTAAACTGAACACCAATATGAGGCACAAATTTTTTATGTCCCACATGCCAAAGGGACATAAAATGATTTTTTACTTAGTTCTACGTAAAATAGGAATTTATAGGAAAGCCAGCTACAGGAAAGCCAATACCTGAGACAACAGATCATTACAATTCAAGCATGATAAGGTTTCAAATATATAAAGAACTCTCACAAACCAATAAGAGAAAATTCACTTACATTATGGAAAATAAGCAAAGGTATAGATGGTTAACAGATAATAATACCTAAATGTAGCTTGAACACATGCACAGATTCTCAGATTATCATGCTAAGTAAAATAAGCCTGACAGAGGAAGAAAAATATGATATCACTTGTATGGGGAATCTAAAAAAAAAATTGACGCACATGAACTTATTTACAAATAGAGACAGATTGACAGACATAGAAAACAAACATAGGGTTACCAAAGGGGATAGCATTGGGCAGGGATAAATTAGGAGTTTGGGATTAGCAGATACAAACTACTGTATGTAAAACAGAAAACCAACAAGGACCTACTGCATAGCCCAGGGAACTATATTCAATATCCTGTAATAACCTATAAAGGAAAATAATCTGGAAAACCATCTCTCTCTCTCTCTCTCTCTCTCTCTCTCTCTCTCTCTCTCTCTCTCTCTCTATCTATCTATCTATATATATATATATACATATATACACGCACATACACACACACACACACACATATTCTGAATCAGTTTGCTGTAACCTGAAACTAATACAACACTGTAAATCAACTATACTTCAATAAAAAGTTGTTTGTTTTGAAAAAAATATTATTATCGTTCTGTTGGATACACCAGGGGTTGGTAACTATAGTCCACAACCCAAATACGGCTTGCCACCTGCTTTTGTAAATAAAGATATATTTGAACAGAGGCATATGTGTTCTCTGACAAGTCATCTATGATGTTATCACACCATAATGGCAGGGTGGCCTATATGACAGGAACCATATAGCTCACATGTCTAAAATATTTACTATATGGCCTTTTACCTAAAGTGTGCTGACCTGCTATGGACACAAATTACATGTTTTATAATACTCTCTCGGCAAGAACTTGGTTGAGATGTATTTTCATAGACCACATGGTTAGAAACTAAATTGGTTAAACCTCTTAAATTCAAGATTCCAGTATCTGTATAAATTTAAAGTAGATACGAAATCCAAATCCTACTCAAAGATGCATGAATTCTCTTTCTACTGCACCATGATTTAGAGCACCAAGAGTTTGGAAAGAACCTAAGAGTCTAACCATGGCAGGCTGGTCTGTGACTTACGCTATGTCCATACACTGGACAGTCAGGGAACACTTCTGAAAATGACGTAGGTTCTTATGTGTCAAAACAGGCAAACTCAATTTTATGCTACTAAGCGGAAAAGGCAAAATGTAAAGGATGGTGTATTGCACTGGCATTTAAATGCTATTTATGCAGACTTATCTGGGGAAGGAGATCCTCAACACAAAAAAAAAACAGTGGTGTTTTGTCTGAGAACTGCATGAAAGATGTGCTGGAGGGCTGGCAGACCCAGGCATATCTCATTTTATTGCTCTTCGCTTTATTGTGCTGTGCAGATACAGCATTTTTTAAAAAAAACAAATGGAAGGTTTGGGGCAACCTTGCATCGAGCAAGTCTACTGGCACCATTTGTCCAACAGCACTGGCTCACTTCCTGTCTTGGTGTCACATATTGGTAATTCTTGCAATATTTCAAATTTTGTCATTATTTTTTTATAATGAAAAAACTTTATTTTACGTGATTACCTAATTCCCCAGGAAGTGTTTTTGTACACAGCGTTTACATATTTTGGGGTAAAATTACTTTCTAATTTTCTTGCTTATTCTATCCTTTATCACCTTTCGATGAAACTAAATTTGCAGCTGGATATTAGATTTTTAAATTTTTATTGAGGTACAGTTGCTGTACAGTAGTATATAAGTTTCAGCTGTACAACACAGTGATTTGGAATTTTTAAAGGTTATACTCCATTTATAGTTAGTAAAAAATACTGGCTATATTCCCCATGTTGTACAATATATCCTTGTAGCTTGTTTTATACCCAGTAGTTTGCGCTTGCTACTCCCCTACTCCTGTCTTGCCCCTCCGCCCTGCCCTCTACTCACTGGTGGTCACCTTTAGTTACCATTAGTTTGTTCTCTGTATCTGTGAGTCTCCTTCTTTTGCTTCATTCACTAGTTTGTTTTATTTTTTTAGATTCCACATACAAGGAGAATATTCTTTCAATATTTAAAACGCTGTCATTATTACTGTATTTGTTATGGTGTCTGTGACCAGTGATCTGTGATGTTACTGCTATGGCTCTCTGAAGGCTCGGCTGATGGTTTCCATTTCTTGGCAATGAAGTATTTTCAAATTAACGTACAAACATTATTTTTTTAGACATTATGCTATTGCACACTTAACAGACTCTAGTATAATGTAAACACTGCTTTTAAATGCACTAAGAAACCAAAAATTTCACGTGACACGCTTTACTGCAGTCTGGACTTGCATTATCTCCTAGGTGTGCCTGCGTTTCCCCGTATGCCTTCTGTTATATTGGATTTTTAACCACAGGTACAATGAACTGTTCAGAAATAAAAACAAACACCTGGTGCGCTTAGATGAAAAGTCGTTCAGCTTCAGATTTCTGAAGCACATTTGTGGATGCAATGCAAGAAACAGTCCATAAAAAGAAAGACAAGTGAGGGCTGCATCTAAAGTCCTGAAATGAATAACGGGAGGAGACATAAGAGCCAGTGAGGATTCAGGGAAAGCAGGAAAGGGGGAAACAGGAAATTTACAGAGAAAATGAACCCATGAGTTTCATTTCATACTGAAAGACCTAATGATAAATTTAAAATTCTTCTGCAGGATTATCAAGGATCAAGAATTAAAACAATTAAGTTGTGCAGGTACCAATTCAAATTCACCAAAGCAGAAAAGGTGTGTGTTTGGGGAGAACACCACCCTAGCAACTAAATCCCTTGAAATATAGCAAGGATATTGTACAAACAAGACTTACTATAGTTTAATAAAACATGCAGATGCAACTGTCATTCTACATGGCCATCTTGGGCAGAATTCATATTCCACAAATGTTCAGAGAGACTATCGTATAACTGGCCTGACAAAAGAGTGCTGTATGTTAAAAGACAAAGCCTGCTAGTTTCTATTCCTTAGCTGAAACTTCGTATTTTGTATCTCATTTTTTATATTAGGACAAGGCTCTAACAGAAGCAACAAGGGCCTCCCAGCCACAGAATCCCTCCCTCTTTATTGACCCCCGTAACTGAAATGTTCCTTTTGGGAAGGTCTGTTGGCCAAGAAAGGAGGGATTGTCCATTGGAAACTTCGGTAAACAGAAACCAACATCTATGGATTACCATGGGATTTCAAAGCAAGGGCATCTTCTTGTAGATAACCACCCTGAGTTAGTAATTACAATGTTTCCAAGAAACATACAGTCTACTTTTAGGATGCTACATTTGAAACTGCAAACACATGACAGTATCCCTTAGGTAGACACAAAGTGACTTTATGTTGCCTAATGACCAAAGGGCACCATACTGAGTCTGGAAGATCAAACCTGTAAAGGCAGAGGTAGGGACCTTCTAGCAAAATGAGAAAACACAAGAAAAATACAAAGGTTCCTCAGGCTTCCCACCCTGTGAAAACATATGCCAGAGAGAACATACGTGGTAATGGAACCTCTCATTACAAGTATGCTTCTCTGCGGCTGTGAAATTACTCATTTTGGAAGAAGGAGTAATATACACTGATGATTTTTACCCTTTGATTAATGTTTTTTTTTTTTTTTTTTTTGCTGAGTTGGGTTTTCATTGCTGCATGCAGTCTTTCTCTACTTGTAGTGCGTGGGCTTCTCATTGCGGTGGCTTCTCTTGTTGCAGAGCACAGGCTCTAGGCACATGGCCTTCAGTAGTTGTGGCTCGCAGGCTTCAGTGGTTGTGGCTCACGGGCTCTAGAGTGCAGGCTCAGTAGTTGTGGCGCATGGGCTTAGTTGTTCTGCGGCATGTGGGAACTTCGCGGACCAGGGCTTGAGCCTGTGTCCCCTGCCTTGGCAGGCTTATTCTTAACCACTGTGCCACCGGGGAAGTCCCCGGTTAATGTGTTTTTCTGCTCTCCTGTTGCTCAGAAAAGAAACAATCCCCTTTCATGGCTCAGCTGCTTATATCATAGCATGTGAAAGTGAACAGAGCACTTCCAATCCCAACATTCTTTACTTTGGACCTCACAAATGATTTTGTTTCTGAAGATCTCTGCATTAGTATGTTGAAAGTACTTCATTCTAAGTCTCCATCGCCTTTTCGAAAAGATAAAGAGTACAATCTGTCCATGCCTCTGGGTTCTCAGCTTCTATAGAAACACGCCCTATGATAGCAGGTTCTGACCATGTGTTTTTCTCAGGATGATAAAAGAAAGATGAACAATTTCATAGAATTACTGAGACTTTCCCATCTGCCTGTGGCATTCAAATGTTTGTTTTTAATGTGTCCAAGAGCATTGCCTCACATCTTTCTTGTGAATATGAATGTTAGTAAACACATTTTAAGGCAGATCCACATTTCTTTTCTCAAAATTAGTCTCATGTAGGGGAACATTAAATTCACATGAAAGTATGAACTAAAGAGAAAGGCCCAACACTTTTCCATAGATCCATTTCTGTTCCAATATGCAACATAAGTAGGGAAGGGTAATTGCCTTTTATAAGGTAAATAATTTACATAATTTAATTTATTCTCTGTTTAATTACATAGACTATACAGAAAAGAAGGAGATGAAAATAAAATTGTCTCACTATTGATTAATTTCTAGATATGCCAGACTTCATGGTGAGAGTGACGATGAGGGAGAAATAAAGAAATATTGGCCAATTTTATACCTCAATAAAGCTGAAGAAAAAAGAAAAACTGGCAGAGATACAAAAATGTATCCACTACATATTAGGTAGTATTTTTTTTTTTTTTTTTTCCGGTACGCGGGCCTCTAATTGTTGTGGCTCTCCCGTTGCGGAGCGCAGGCTCAGCGTCCATGGCTCACGAGCCCAGCCGCTCCGCGGCATGTGGGATCTCCCCGGACTGGGGCACGACCCCGTGTCCCCTGCATCGGCAGGCGGACTCTCAATCACTGCGCCACCAGGGAAGCCCTAGGTAGGATTTTTAACTGAAAAATTTAACAAATATTCCTAGATAAATAAATAATTTCAAAGTAATCTAGATGCTCTTGAATTAAGAAACATTTTGTAAGAGATTCCTGAAAATCACCTGCTTTGTGCCATATTTTTATCCTTCAGAGATTTTAAACTGTTAAAA
The DNA here is from genome assembly GCA_036417435.1 of Inia geoffrensis. NCBI lineage: Eukaryota > Metazoa > Chordata > Mammalia > Artiodactyla > Iniidae > Inia > Inia geoffrensis. Next base: position 3,673,270 of record CM070921.1, read on the forward strand.
CAAACTTCTGAATCTATTTCACTTAAACCATTCTCAGGAAATACTTGCAACTGGACTTTTCAAAAGAAATTCAATAAAAAAAAAAATCATATGATCAAGTATACTAGCAACATTATGCTAAATTTTAATTTTTTGCATGATTTAAAGATGGTACTAAAATAGAAAATTTAAAGCTAAAAATTAACTGCACTATTCAGGTTCAGTATTTAAAATGTTTATCTACATTTCAGTAGACTCTCCTTATGTTATTTTAATAGTTCACATTATACAATTTTAGGCTAGAAATAACCACTCATTCAAGTCAACTCGTTCATTCAGTTTTCAATGCACTGACGTTGCACATATTTTGTCAGATTTATCGCTATATAGTTTGCATATTCATATATCAAATTACCTTTCTGTGATGTATTGGAAATAAAAAAACGACCAAAAACAAAACTAAAAACTACTTATCCATCACAGATAGTTGAAAACTGTTATGCTATGAAATTTTCTTGAGAAATAGTAACATTTTGAAATGGTTCCATTTCTAAAGTATTTGTTAACATTCTGGTAACATCTTATGTTGCTCTTGTTTCTGCTTTTCATTGAAAACCTGATAAAACTTCAACACTTGCTCCCCTGAGCTAGTTTACAAGTTTCATGTTTTACATGTTGGTGTGTGTTCATTTGGTGTGTGTGTTTCACTAATTTGATTTGAAATTCACTGCTATTAAAACATACGCCATCAAAAGATGAATGGATAAAGAAGATGTGGTACAGATATACAATGGAATACTACTCAGCCATAAAAAAATGAAATAATGCCATTTGCAGCAACATGGATGGACCAAGAGACTGTCATATCAAGTGAACACAGACACATATCCTACGCTATCACTTATATGTGGAATCTAAAAATAATACAAATGAATTTATTTACAAAACAGAAACAGACTCACAGACATAGAAAACAAACTTATGGTTACCAAAGGTGAAAAGACAGGCGGAGGGATAAATTAGGAGTTTGAGATTAACAGATTCGCTAAGGTAACAGATACCTTAACTACTATATATAAAATGATAAACAACAAGGACTTACTCTATAGCACAGAGAACTATATTCGAATCCCTTAATAAACCGTAATGGAAAAGAATCTGAAAAAGGATGGATATATATGTACAACTGAATCACTTTGCTGTACACCTGAAACTGACACAATATTGTAAATCAACTACGCTTCAATTAAAAAAAATTCTTTTAAACCCTCAATACTGAAAAATTTGGAAGTTGCTCTGCATTCCACATAAGGCAACTAAATTGTGAAAGGATTCCCAGCAGAGTCAAATATTGAAAATCATCAATCTAAAAGCCTGATTTGCATTCCTAGAAAAATATATTGTTGTTAATATCCCGATAAATTTTAATTTTTGGCATAAAATACACCCTTATTCTTTTATACTGTGCCTGGATTTCAAACATCAATTCACGGCTATGGGACTGATCAGTAGAACTACAATCACAAAAACATTATTTGTTGATTATTTAATATATACAATGAAGCCTGCTAGGTCCTGGGATATACATTGTCTCACTATCTCTCATACTAACTCTGCAAATTAGCTACTGTTATGTTGCCGTATGACAGATTTAATACACACATGCTCACGAGCAGCTGACAAGTATTCTGCCATTAATCTTTAAGGCCAATGATCTCACATAAAATTATGCAAATATGAATGAGAGCGTGTTGATGGGGAAAATTTAGATACCTGAATTTCAAACGAAACACTGGCTTCAGTAATTTCTATTTAAAACACCCATGACTTTATATCTAAAATGGCTCTTCCTCGTGCATTTTAAAAGATCAAACACTCTCCAATAAACCAACAGACTCAAACTCTTAGTGCCCAGGAAACACTCAAATTTTGACTGAAAAGTAGAAAGAAACTGGTGAAAAACTCAAGAGTGTGACTCAGTGTTTCACGGAGAGACGTTAATGAAAATATCCTCTCATCCATAACTCTAGCAGTAACATAAATCCTAATTAAAATCCAACTTGCATGCGCGGTCTTGTTAAATGATGATTAACTGCCTGAAATTTCTTCAAAGTGTGAGTTGTTAGGAATGAGACTGGCTATTCAATGCCTGTAAAATAAAGCAGTCATACTCTGAATTCTGAACTACTCAAGAGAATATAGCTCTAAAGCAGTCATACTCTGAATTCTGAACTACTCAAGAGAATATAGCTCTAATACAGTGTTTTGCATTGTCTCTATAAATTGGTATCTCCTACCTTCTCATTTATGTTAAAATTAGAATAAATCAGACATCTACATTAAGTAGTAACAGACTTGGGAGTTCAAACCAACCCCCTTTTTGAGAGCAAATTAGAATGTGCGTGATCAAAAAGATATTTTGAAAAATTTCAGTGCTAAAATTGTACTTGGAGATTACAGCACCAACACTGATGAGAAAGTGACGACCCAGGTAGGTAGACCAGTAGGACAGCCCCCGCGCAAAGCAGCTTTGCCCTAAAGAATTGTCCGTTCTGGAAGAAAACACCGTGTAAGGGGGCAAGGGTCAAAGCCCAGTCTCTGGAGAAAGTGTGCCATCTGATAAACTCCTCCCTCGTATCTTCCTCCCTCCGTGGGTTTCACCCTCAGGGCAAGTATGAGACAACTGCAAACTCAGACTTGAAGGGGCTTGCAGCCCACCTCCACAAGATCTAGCAAATTCAGAGAACAGCAGGTCTCCATGGATGAAAGATCCTAGAATTTTAATGTCCACAGGTCATCTGCCCTGGAGGAAGAAACCACTAACCTTTATCAATTTATCACTATTAACATTTTCTTTTCAGATACCATGTCAAGTTCACAAAGATGACCAAGCACATAAAGAACAAAGCAGAAATAACAGTCACTAAAATGACGACTCTCGGCAAATAATTAAGATAATAGTGGAATTATCAGGCCTATATGATAATCCAGCTTTTAAAAACAATGTTCACAGAACTACAAAACTCTGCAGGGAGTGAGAAATGATTCAAAAGTTGGGTAGAAGATATCTTAAAAGACCAAACGGACTTCCCTGGGGGCACAGTGGCTAAGAATCCGCCTGCCAATGCAGGGGACACGGGTTCAATCCCTGGTCCGGGAAGATCCCACGTGCTGCGGAGCCACTAAGCCCATGCGCCACGACGACGGAGCCTGTGCTCTAGAGCCTGCAAGCCACAACTACTGAGCCCACGCGCCACAATTACTGAAGCCCACGCGCCACAATTACCGAAGCCCACGCACCTAGAGCCCACGCTCTGCAACCAGAGAAGCCACCACAATGAGAGGCCCATGCACCATAATGAAGAGTAGCCCCTGTTCGCCGCAACTTTAGAGAAAGCCTGCGTGCAGCAATGAAGACCCAACGCTGCCAAAAATAAATAAATAAATAAATTTTAAAAAATAGTAAGACCAAGTGGAAATTCTAGATCAGAGTATCAGAAGCATGAAAAAAAATTACGATCTAATGGATCAGCTTAAGAGAAGATCGGCTAAAGCTGGAAAGAAAATGAGTGAACTCGAGGAAAGGTGAGAAGAAATTATCCAGAATGTGTCACAGAAAGATTTTCACAAGATACAGAATATAGAAAAGAGAGTTAGAAACAGGGAAAGCAAAACGAGAATTTCCAAGATACTCAAAATCACAATACTTCGCACGTGAAGGTATCACACAATGAGATCGACAGCCAAGAAAGAGAAACAGACCCAGGAGCGACTGAGATAAAGGAAATATGAGATGCGGAATTTAAGATAGCTAGGAGAATATACTCAAGAAAATATAAAATTGAGAACTTCAAAAATGTGGAAATTAGAAGGAGGAACCAAATACTAGAAGGGAAAAAATAGGTAACAAAATTATAAATGTGGTGCACGGGATGGACGACACATTAGCTACAGAGTGAAAGACAATTAGTGAAATCAAGATCTGGAGAAAAAATAATGCAGAATGAAGCTTGAAAATAAAATCAGATGACAAACAAACGAAGGATAAAAACGGAGTCACAGAGATAAAGTCTAAGAGATGTGCAATTAGATTACCAACAGGAGAAAAGAAAAAACAAACATAGCAGCAATATTTGAAGAGGTAATGACTAAGAATTCTCAGAACTTGAGTAAAACACCACACCAAAAGCTGAGATGGTTAACGAATTCTAATTGGATAAATTAAAAGAATACCATACCTAGTTGCATCATAGTAAACCTGCAGAAACTCGAAGGCAGACATTCCTGAGATTTTAGATCTAGGGAATGTATCAGTTTTAAAGGAGTAACTTTTAAACTGACAGCTAAATTCTCTAGAGCAACAATGGAACCCAGAGACTAGCAGAATGACTTTTCTGATGGCCGAAAGGGCATAATTGCAAATTACAACTCAGCAAGGATATTCTTCAAGAAGAGGGTATGAAAAAGATATTTTTAAGCAAGCTAACTGAGGTTTTCAACAGCTCCCATGCCCTGAAAACCTATTTTGCATCATCATATTTTTTTAAAGAGAATGCTCACAGATCAAGTTAGCGGCACAAGAGGTAATAAAGAACAAAGTGATATAACTGGGGAAATCAAAATTAATGTTGACTAAATTAAACACATTTCCTACAAGATTCCTAAAAAACTCACAAAATCAAATGGGAGTTATAACAGGTAAATTAGATGGATGAATGTGGCATTAAAATATATTAATTGTGTAGTATTTTCAGAGCGGTAACAATTGTATAAATTCAAGTTAGTGATTATATTAAGGATCCATGCTGTAATTTCTAACATTCTCCACTAAGACAAAACAGGAACAGTATATTTTATCTCTCCACAGAATGGGGAAGGCAGGGAGCAAGGAAATGGGATAATTAAAAAGGAATAAAACCAAGTAATTTACAAGAAAGCAAGAGAGGAGAAAAAGAAAGTGTCCTAGTAAAAGCACAAATTTGGGACAGAAGATTTAAACACAAATATATCTAAAGTTAAACGTGAATATAAGTGGATCTACAGTTAGGCACAAAATAAAAGTCTGTAAAACAGATTAGAAAATCCATACCATCCTGGGAAAACTTGATGAGCTTATTCTAGTAACTGATGGAACATGCAAATTACCAATAAAATTACGGTATATGTTGACAAAATAAACAACTTGAGTCATTATGTATGTAGACTATTGTAAATCACTACTGCAAAATAAACACTCTCCTCAAGGATGCAAAACACATTCACGAGAAATAAAATCTCAAAATGTACCTCGAGAAAAATACATATATTTGGAAATTAAAGAATTCTCTCAGGAAAAAATTCCTAAGTCAAAGGAAAATCAACGAGAGAAATTACAAAATATTTTATGTGAACGAAAAAATATCACTTACTTAATTTGTAAGTGTAAGAAATGCTAAACGGCTAGTGCATTTCTTGAGCCAAGTTTAAGGTACATATGAACAGATAAGAAATTGAGGATATGTGAAAATTAATAAAATAGGCTCCTATTTCAAGAAGATAATAAAACAGTACGATTAATGAGATGGAAATAATAAAGATAAGAACAGTAATTAATGAATTAAATCAACACACAGTAGACTGAAGAAAAAACAAAAGTTGGTTCATTGGAGAGTGTAATGAAAGAGCTAAACTGATGAGTTATACCAATAAAGTGAGAAGGCATGCATATTTTGGGAATAAAAAAAGAATACAACACCATTATATGGTTGCAAACACAAAAAGATAAAATTATTAACTTACGTATTTTGATAACTTTGAAAACTTAAAAGAAATGGAGAAACTTCTAGAAAACATATTACACAGAGTAATCTACAGATTTAATGTGATACCTATCAAATTACCCATGACATTTTCCACAGAACTAGAATAATCCTAAATTTTATATGGGACCATAAAAGACCCAGAATTACCAAAGGAATCCTGAGGAAAAAGAACAAAGCCGGAGGCATAACCCTCCGAGACTTCAGACTATACTACAAAGCTACAGTAAACAAAACAGCATGGAATTGGCACAAAAGCAGACACATAGATCAATGGGATAGAACATAAAGCCCAGAAGTACTTATGGTACATAAGGACAGAACATAAAGCCCAGAAGTACTTATGGTACATAAGGACAGAACATACAGCTTACACACTTATGGTCAATTAATCTATGACAAAGGAGGCAAGAATATACAATGGAGAAAAGACAGTCTCTTCAGTAAGTGGTGCTGGGAGAACCGGATGGCTACATGTAAAAGGATGAAATTAGAACATTCTTTAATATCACACACAAAAGTAAATTCAAAATGGATTAAAGACATAAATGTAACACCTGATACTCTAAAACTCCTAGAGGAAAACATAAGCAGAACACTCTTTGACATAAATCACAGCAACAATTTTTTTGAATCCATCTCCTAGAGAAATGGAAATAAAACAAAAATAAACAAATGGGACCTAATTAAACTTAAAAGCTTTTGCACAGCCAAGGGAACCATAAACAATGAAAAAACCTGCGGACTGGGAGAAAATATTTACAAATGATGCAACTGATAAGGGATTAATTTCCAAAATGTACAAATAACTCATACAGCTTAATATCAGAAAAAACAAAAAACACCAACCCAATCAAAAAATAGCCATAAGACCTAAACAGACATTTCTCCAAAGAAGACATCCAGAAGGCCAACAGGCACATGAAAAGATGCTCAACATCGCAAATTATTAGAGAAATGCAAATCAAAACTAAAATGAGGTATCACCTCACACTAGTCAGAATGGCCATCATTAAAAAGTCTACAAATAATAAATGCTGGAGAAGGTGTGGAGAAAAGAGAACCCTCCTACACTGTTGGTGGGAATATAAGTTGTACAGCCACTATGGAGAACAGTATGGAAGTTCCTTAAAAAACTGAAAAATAGAGTTACCGTATGATCCAGCAATCCCATTCGTGGACATCCATCCAGAAACTCTAATTTGAAAAGATTCATGCACCCCAAGGTTCACAGCAGCACTATTTACAACAGCCAAGACATGGAAGCAACTTAAGTGTCCATCAACAGATGAATGGATACAGAAGATGTGTACACACACACACACACAATGGAATACTACTCAGCCATAAAAAAATAATGCCATTTGTAGCAACATGGATGGACCTAGAGATGATCACACTAAGTGAAGTAAGTTGAAGACAAAATATCATATGATATCACCCAAATGTGGAATCGAATTAAAATGACATAAACTTATTTACAAAATAGAAACAGACTCACAGTTTTCGAAAACAAACTTACGGTTACCAAAGGGGAAACGCGGAGGGGAGGGATAAATTTGGAGCTTGGGATTAAAATATACACACTACCATATATGAAATAGATAATTAACAAGGACCTACTGTATAGCACAGGGAACTATACTCAATATTCTGTAATAACCTATATGGGAAAATAATCTGCAAAAGAATGAATATATGTGTTATGGATAACTAAATCACTTTGCTGTACAGCAGAAACTAACACAACACTGTAAATCTACTATACTTCAATAAAAATTTAAGAAGAAAATCGATAAGAAAAAGATTGATAACCCAATAGAAAAACTGAAAAAAGGACACTTCACCAAACAGCAAATAAAATGGCAGGTCAATATATGGAAATGCCCCAACCTCAGGAAACCATAAATAAAAACACAGTGAGTTTCCATGTACACTCACTAGATTTGAAAAAGGAAATAAAATTCTGAGAGTGACAAATATTGGTGCAGATTTCACATTGCTGGTGAAAACATTTATTCTCATGTGGAAAACAGCTCATTCTTATCTAATCTCAAAGTGAAGATTTAAATTAGCAATTCCGTAATGGGTAAGTACCTCAGAAGACCCGCTCACATAAGAAGTGAGGATGTATTTCAAAGAACTGTTAAAACAGTAACGACTGTAATAGCCAAGTCTGGAAATAATACACTCATCTATTAACAATAAAATGGATAAATGCCTTCTGATATAGTCATGCGATGGAATACTACAGAGGAATTAAAATGAAGGAAGTAGACCTACATAAACCAATACATAGGGACTTTAAAAACACAACCGTGCATGAAGACAACACATCAGAAAAGAACAGAGAGTTCCATTTATTTAAAGTCCCCAGACATGTCAAGTTTAATTTATGTGGTTTCGGGATACCTATATCGGTGGGAAAAATATGAAGGATGCAAGAAAGTGATTTGCAAGAAAGTCAGAATAATGGTTCCCACCTGGGTGGGGAAGGCATGAAGACCGGAAGAGAGCAGACGCCACTTCCTGTTGCTTGGCAGGGTTGATGGTCATGGGGATATCTGCTTTAAGTTTTTACACCGCACAGACTATTGATGCTTATGACCTTTCCTGTGTGTTCTGCTTCAGAGTTGTTTTCTTTTTAAGGGAGCGTAAATTGAGCTGCAGCATAAACATTGACCAATTTACCTTCTATATCGGTGTGTTCCTCCATTATTGGTACCGTCTGATGGGTGCCTTTAAATGGTCCATCTTGCCATGGAAGAAGATACCGTTAGAAACATGGCCACATCACTTGAGAGCCACTCACGCTAACGGGGAACACTGAAAGTGGCAACTCCGTCCTCCTCTTCCAGTTACTCAGGAATGGTCTGGGGAAAGCTCCCACCCTGAGTCCCCTCAGGCATCTCTAAGTTGGCACAGTTTCCTACAAGACCAGCACCTGGTTGACAGCCCTGAGTCTATTCATTCCCAGATGTCCAACTCCAACATACACTGAACCATCTATACATCCCATGTGTATACTGATATTGGTAGCATGGCCTGAGGCTTATGGGAAAGTTATTTTTTTCTGACTGCATGTCTGCATGTGTGATAATTTATTAGTAGTCTCAAAAAGTCTCCAGCAATGACCACCATATCTTTAGAAATGTATCTAGCCACATGAGATATGTAGAGTTTTTTCTATGGAAATGATGTTATAAAATTTTTAATTATTCAAAGACTGAAAAAACATTATTATTTTTGGCCGTGCTGCACGGCTTGCGGGATCTTAGCTCCCCAACCAGGGACTGAACCTGCGCCCTCAGCAGTGAAAGCGTACGCTCCTAACCACTGCAGCCCCAGCGAAGTCTCTCAAAGACATTTTTTTAAAAAAATGACCTAGTTCCATAGAAAACACATTACCTAGGTTTTAACATAGACCAGGTACCATGATGGGCTATTGGCAACTGTGTAACTGGCCAAAATTAGGTTGAAGATACATGAAAAAGGAACCACTTCATTAAATAGACCTTTAAAGGTGAGGCTGCAAAATGAGCTTTCTAAAAATAAGTATGGTGCAAATCACAGGTCCAGATGAATGCCGTCACTCAGAATAGTCAATTTGGAAAAAAGGTGTATGGGTGGCACTTAGGTGGCTCAAAGCATTTTGATTTGCTCTTTTCAATGTGCCTTAAGAGCTAGTTGAATCAAGCTAACATTTATTTATAGCTGTACCTTGTTTTTGAATTAAAATTGCATCATACAATTTTATTTCAACTGAAATAAAATTGATCGTACTCAACAGAACCTTGGCTGTTTCCAAATATAAATCCCTCCTTCAGGATTAAGAGCTGCCTCCTAGCAAGATACTGAAAATAAATTACCATGGGCTTTCAAGCAATTTAAAGCGAGTAGAAACCAAATAGGTTCCAGCAATCTTATTTAATTGCAATTAGAGTGTTGTCTCTGAAGTGACTCATTTGTATATAATCATGCCCCTTTGGGGTACAGAGTTTCTGATATGCCTGCTAAAGTATATCAGCCCAATCATGTAACAATCAACACTTATAAACCTTCAATATTTTACTATTATTTATCAAAGTATTTATCAACTAACATTGTCTTCAGTAGGTGAATGGATTAATAAACTGTGGTCCATCCAGACAATGGAATATTATTCGTTGCTAAAAAGAAATGAGCTATCAAGCCAGAAAAAAGACATGAAGGAACCTTAAATGTATATTCCGAAGTGCAGGAAGCTAACCTGAAAAGGCTACACGCTGCATGACTTTAACTATATGACATTCTACAAAGGGCAAAACTATGCAGACAGTAAACGGATCAGTGGTTGCCAAGGGTTAGGGGGTAGAGAGGCATGAACAGGTGAGCACAGAGGGTTTTTAGGGCAGTGAAGCCACACTGTATGATACTATAATGATGGATACATTGTCCAGACTCATAGAACGCACACCACCAAGAATGAGCCCCAAGGTAAACTATGAGCCTTCGGTGGTGATGATGTGTCGTCGTAGGTTCCTCCTCGGCCAAGAATGTGCTTCTCTGGCAGGGGATGTGGATAATGCAGGAAGCTGTGCATGTGAGGGGACAGGGGTTTCAGAGGAACTCTCTGTGCCTTCCTCTCAGCTTTGTTCTAAAACTAAAAATGCTCTTAACAAGTCAAGTCCTTAAAAACGGACAAACGAACAAACAACTGAACACCAGACTTTGGAGGAAATGGAGACTCAAGCAATCCCTGAAAAAAATATTGCACACTATGAGAATAAGAGAAAATGGTGCATCTGTAAAACAAACTGTGATGACACACACACACAAAAATCCCTAAAATGTTCTTAAAATATTTAAAATGTAAGAAATAGCATTTTATTTTATTTAAAAATTATGATTTTTAAAAATTTATTTATTTTAATTTTTAAAATTTTCTTGGTTGCCTGTTGCATGGCATGTGGGATCTTAGCTCCCTGACTAGGGATCTAATCGGCACCCCTTGCATTGGAAGCATGGAGTCTTAACCAATGGATCACCAGGGAAGTCCCCCCAAACTTTATGATTTTTCAATTAAACATATACACCAGCTGAAATTGAAAATTAAACAGAAAATTAATTTGCTAGGAAGTAATGCAAAAAGCAAAGATGATAAAATATGTGAGACAGAAAATAATTAAGTAGTTTAAATATCGGACTTCGCAAATTTGGGAGATTTTTCAAAGACAAGAGTATGAAAACGGAAGGGAAGCAACTGCCAAGAAAAAAAAAAATTAAAAAAACAAAACAGTTCCCAGTACCACAGGAAGTGAGCCTCCAAACGGTCTAAAAAATTAAAAACTCATGCCTAGCCACGCCACACTGAAATTTCTTGATACTAGAAGGTTAAGCCCGAGATCACACATGTTTCAAAACAGAAAAACAAATTAAAATAATAATTTATGAACAAAGCAAGAGACGCAGAATCAGAATTAAATATAAAAGCAAGACAAACGGACACCTTCATTCTGGCTTCTGTGCACTTGCTATTTCAACCATTTTTTAATTGAAGTACAGTTGCTATACAATATTATATAAGTCACAGGTGTACAACATAGTGATTCACAATTTTAAAGGTTACACTCCATTTATAGTTATTATAAGATACTGGCTATATTCCCTGTGCTGTACAATATAACTTCGTAGCTTGTTTATTTTATACATAGTAGCTTGTACCTCTTACTCCCCTCCCCCTAACTTGCCCCTCCCCCTTCCCCTTCCCCACTGGGAACCAATAGTTTGTTCTCTGTATCTGTGAGTCTGCTTCTGCTCTGTTATATTCACTAGTTTGTGGTATTTTTTAGATTCCACACATAAATATAATACAGTATTTGTCTTTCTCTGTCTGACTTCACTAAGTATAATGCCCTCCAAGTCCATCCATGTTGCTGCAAAAGGCAAAAACCGCTAATCCGAAAACACACATGCGCCCCTATGTTCATAGAAGCACTAGTAACAATGGCCAAGACGTGGAAGAAACCTCTGTGTCCATCAACAGATGAATGGATAGGGCTTCGCTGGTGGCGCAGTGGTTGAGAACCTGCCTGCTAATGCAGGGGACACGGGTTCGAGCCCTGGTCTGGGAGGATCCCACATGGCGCGGAGCAACTGGGCCCGTGAGCCACAACTACTGAGCCTGCGTGTCTGCAGCCTGTGCTCCACAACAAGAGAGGCCTCCATAGTGAGAGGCCCACGCACCGCGATGAAGAGTGGCCCCCGCTTGCCGCAACTAGAGAAAGCCCTCACACAGAAACGAAGACGCAACACAGCAAAAATAAATAAATTAATTAATCAACTCCTACCCGCAACATCTTCTTAAAAAAAAAAAGAGATGAATGGATTAAGAAGATGTGGGGTGTGTGTGTGTATGTATGTATGTGTGTGTGTGCGTGTGTATATATATATATATATATATGTATATATATATATATAATGGAATATTACTCGGCGACAAAAAAATTAACGAAATAATGCCATTTGCAGCAACATGGATGGACCTAGAGATTATCAACTAAGTGAAGTTAGTCAGACAGCGAAAGACAAATACCATATGATATCACTTATATGCGGAATCTAAAAAATGACACAAATGAACCTATATCTACAGAAAAGAAACAGACTCGAAGGCACAGGAAACAAACTTATGGTTACCAAAGGGGAAAGATGGGAGGAGGGATACATTAGGAGTTTGGGATTAACAGATACAGTATAAAAGAATTCTGCCACTTACATAACCGTAAAAGATGCAGATTCTAATTTGAAAAGATACATGCACCCTTTTGTTCAAAGCACCACCATTCAGGATAGCCAAGACATGGAAACAACGCAAGTGCCCATCGACAGATGAATGGATAAAGAAGATGTGGTACATTCACACAATGGAATACTACTTCGTCATAAAAAAGGATGAAATTCAACCATTTATTCTTTTGTTCAACAAATCTTTGCTGAAGCCCTTCAAGGTTCCAAGGATTGATTTAGATGCTGAGGATGAGGCTGAATCCAAACTGATCAAGTTGGGTCACAGACGACAAGCATGTTAACACACAAACATGCAGCACGCTGAGTCTGCTAGGTGCAGGGTAAGGGAGGGGAGCCTTTAGCCAACGAGGCGCCCGTGGCTGGGTGAGTTAGAATTAGGTACGCCTCCAGCCAGGGAACGCAGCTCCACAGGTACATGGCTTATAGAGCATTTCTTGGGCTGAACGTCAGGCTCTTTTGTTCCCCTGGCCTCCTGCCTTTGCACAGTGCACAAATGGTACAACCAAAGATGCCCACAGGTGGCCTGTGTGCACACTTTTTAAAATTTTGAATTGAACAAGAGTGACCTTACTTGGGTTATAGCCGAGTATGCCGACCACCGAAACAGCAAATCTGAGCGGGCTGGCGCCAAGAACACACACGCATCGCCCATCTTCTCCCTGTGAGGCTGTCACCTGTGAGACTGGCTGGCACCCAGATTCTATAGGAAAGTCAGAAGCAAGTGGAAATGGTCATTTATGTGTTGGTGTATTTTGCCAGGCATTAGGAGACATCGTGCTTTGTAGGGATCGCCTCCTGTCTGCTTTCCTCGCAGCTTAATCAATGCAGACATGCTGGAATCTTCCATCTCAGAGGCCAGAAAAGTGAGGGGAGAGTGGAGAAGTTTCTCCCTACCTCGGACGTCCTCCTGGTTTCTAAAAGGAGAGGCAGACCTGCATCCCTAAGGTGCCGGCAGCTGACAGCCACGCTGGGAGTTTCCACGGGCTAGCGTGTTCTCTATGAACACGATGGAAACAGGTTAGGTCTAGAAACCTCCTAGAAAATAAGATCTGTTCCTTGGGATGCAATACTGAGACAAAGACAAGAGATGCTATCCATCCATGCTAATAACAAGAAACAAGTGCACGATGCCAGCCATCAATGAGAAATCCTTACAAGACAGGGGAACATCGACAGTGGCTTGATAAGGCCAATGAGTTATAACTGAATTCGATGATGAAGACACTAGTCATTGCATGTCCAATGAGAAGACAGGCTTCTTGCTGCTTTATCTTACCTTCGCTTTCAGGCTTGCCATCTGATACTGCTTAACGAACAGAGGAAGGTAAAGAGAAATTTAATAAATTTCGATGCACCGGATTGTCTGACAACAGATGGACTGCCTCCAGAGAGACAGCGGTTTGTGTGTAAGGGATCCTCATACAAGCCTTTTCCTGCCGCCTCAGTTTCAGCTGGAGCCCCAGAGCTGGAAACAGAGCTAGTAATAGAATAACGCCTCCAAAATGGCCACTCCTGCTCAAGCACTCCTGTCAACTGCACGGACACCTATAATCTGCTTATCTTTAGTTCTGGGCCTCATGAGGCTTAGAGAAACAAACAAAGGTTTTCAAGGCACAGAAAGACTAACTTGCGCAAGATCACAGATAGAGCCACAGGTGCCCAAGCTGGGATTCCTTAATCAGGGAGCGTGGCTTTAAAATCTGTGCTCTTGGTTCCTGAACCTTCAACGCCGTCCCCAAGTAGCAGCTTAATGGACACCCCCATATGCATCCTCATACTGTAAACCAGGCTTTCTCAACACTAGTGACACTAGGGCAGAGATGATTCTTTACTCTTGGGGGCTGTTCTGCGAATCGAGGGACCTTTTAGCATCCTTGGTCCCTACCCTTTCTACATGACCATGACCGACACCTGGCTGTGACAACCAGACAAGGCAAAACGTCTCCTTGGAGGCAAACTTGTCCCCAGTGAGACCTAATGGCTTAGAATAACTGTCTCATAAATGAGTAAGACAATACTTTGGCTTGGAGGGTGTCGGCACCACCGACTTCTTGAAGCAGGTTGGTCTGGAGGTGGAGCTTCCGTGTGCATGGCAGGAAACTGATCATTACGCCTCACCTCCACCATCCAGAGATGCCTGTACCACTCTCTGCTCTCATCGTGACAACGGGAAATGTTTCCTGTTGTTCACCACTGCAGGGGTGGAGTGGGTGGGCACAACTGCCATGGTGGAGAACCACGGTTCTTAATCAAGGAGACGGTCCAAAGATGCAATACCTGCTAAGAGACTTGAGTCTGGCTCTGCCGTCCTAAGCCATCAGCCTTGTTCTGGTCTTACCAGGCAGAGAAAACAATACGGTGGAGATTGAAGGTGCCAGAGGGTTTGCAGAGAGAGGGCCCCTGGGAGCTGTGATGGTGTTGGACCTCCTAGGTAGAAATGTTCTGTGGTCAGATAGAAAGAGAACTACTTCCAGAAACCAGGTAAGTGCAAGAGACTAGATCCACCATGGATGTGAGAGTTCAAGACAAGAGATTTAATGCAAATCAAACAAACTGCGGTGGGTAGGACCCACCACCAGACCTTGGAAACCAGAAACGCCTTTTGGACACCTGCCATTCCCAGAAGACAGCGGCATGAGATTTTAACTCCACTGGCTGTGTCAGAGTTTGCTTTTTTTCTCTTATTCCTTGTCTACTGTTGATGAGAAAAGGGGCCAACATGACTCTCCTTTCTTATGGAATGGTTCTCCTGTCTGGGGTTGGCCCAAGAAAACAGAGTGAAAAAGCTTTACGCTGCAGGAGACACTGCCATAGACTGAACTGGATAATTACCATCTGTTGAGTGGCCAGAACTGCTATGCCTCTTGCCAGGTATTTCAGACAAAAATGAGGAAGAAGTACACAGAGTGGATTGAAATGTAAGCTGAAGAAAGAATAAAATTGCTTCCCATTTCTGCTATACCGAAGAGTGCTGGTCTGCACCTTACTGGAACCCATTAGTGGAAATCTACCCATAGGGGGTTGGAGAGCTAATGAACTACTAACAGGGTATTTTACCCAGGTACCTACCAAACTGTGAGGGCTGGAGTAAGACAATCCGTGGGGTCCATGAATATCTTGTTTTGCTCTGAAATGTCTTTTTAACACAGCAGTGGTAAAGATTACATATCCGCCAACCGTGGCCAACCTGGTGGGTGCATTCTGTCGTCTGCCATGGAGAACCCTGCCAGCAGATCTACCCCTGAGACCTAGTAATACAAGGATGATGTCGTGTATCCCGGGTCCCTTCTCTGAACGCGTGGCAAATCCACGGGGAGGGACCATGAGAGCGTTGGCTCAGTGGGAAGAGCCTCTGACCTCGCGGCCATGCCCTGTAGAATGCAGTGGCCCCAACGGGACGTGCAGACCATTCTGACCTGTCGGCAACATGAAACCCATGACGCAGGAGCTGCAATGTCCTGATGTTGGCTCCACCCAATATTTGGATATTTTATAGTTCTTTTAATAATCGTTTTTGATACTGTTCCTTTGCCCCTGTTCCTCCAATGAATAGGTGTATATTTTTAATAATCCCTCTCAATTTCATTGCATTTTTACAAGGCCTTCTGCGCCTCGCTTGGTAAACTGAAGTAAATCCCTTGGTGAAGTGCATGAATCCTATTTAAGAGAAAAGAACGTGCCATGAACGTACTGGTCTCTTCTTTCCTTGAGGAACCTTGTGTGCAAAACTGCTTCCGGGCTTCCCTGGTGGCGCAGTGGTTAAGAATCCACCTGCCAATGCAGGGGACACGGGTTCGAGCCCTGGTCCGGGGAGATCTCACATGCCGTGGAGCAACTAAGCCCATGCACCACAACTACTGAGCCTGTGCTCTAGAGCCCAGGAACCACAACTACTGAGCCCATGTGCCACAACTCGTGAAGCCCACGTGCTGCAACTACTGAAGCCCGCAAGCCACAACTACTGAGCTCACATGCCACAACTACTGAAGCCCACGCGGCTAGAGCCCGTGCTCCGCAACAAGAGAAGCCACCGCAATGAGAAGCCCGCGCACCACAATGAAGAATAGCCACCACTCGCTGCAACTAGAGAAAGCCCGCACGCAGCAGTGATGACCCAACACAGCCAATAAATAAATATATTAATTAAATAAATCTGTTTAAAAAAATGCTTCTGGGTGTAGAAGGCAGTCTGATACTATAAAAGAAGAGTGGGGTGCAGGAACAAACAGATGAATCAGGGAGAAACCGGAGAGGTGGAAGGTTTGGGTAGCAACCCTCTGGAAGAACTGCAATCAAAGCATGCTAATTATGTCTGACATTTTTCACCTATGATGCAAAAAAAAAAAGAAAAAAATGGGGCTTCCCTGGTGGCGCAGTGGTTGAGAGTCCGCCTGCCGATGCAGGGGACGCGGGTTCGTGCCCCGGTCTGGGAAGATCCCACATGCCGCGGAGCGGCTGAGCCCGTGAGCCATGGCCGCTGAGCCTGCGCGTGTGGAGCCTGTGCGCCGCAACGGGAGAGGCCACAGCAGTGAGAGGCCCGCGTACCGCAAAAAAAAAAAAAAAAAAAATGTAGTGCAGTGGCTAACGCATTTTGCAGAGTGGAAATGGAGTCCCTTTGTGAGGAGCTGGAGAGATGTGACCTCATCCTGGCAAGACGCTGACTGACCGCAAGACTTGGCCAGGGCTTAGGGACTACGGGTGGACTGGGCTTCGTTTCCTGGTTAGATGCCGGCTGGGGGACCAGTCGACAAATGAACGGATGCTGAAGACAAGCCAGGGACACAAAGTTTAGCGGCCGCAATGGTAGACTTCTGAGGACCTCCACGTAAAACAGCAAAGACGAGCGACTTCAAAGAAGCTACATTATTCATTGCTCCGTGGTCCCTGACCTGAATTCCTGGAAAGTTAGGTGTAATTACTTACCCTGTGATTGAGGAAGTAAATGAAAGAGGAAAAAAAAAAAAAAAAAAAAAAAAAAAAGGAGGAAAAAAAAAACCCGAATGAGATTCTATTGTCTATCGTGGAGCTCAAGGCTAACATGTTAGTGTCAGATTGAATTTTTGATGAAATCGCTTTTAAAAAATTCTAGCTACATCTACTGATTCAATTCCATCTGGACATAAAGCAGGACAGGGACAGAGGAAGTTCACAGGGTCAGAGAAGGAGATGATAAATGATTAACGGCAAAGTATCGTCGGAAGGCGGTAAAGTGCTTTTGCTTTTCTCTTTCCTAATCCCGTCCCCACCTCCTCCTTCCCGATGTAATTTAAATAAAGCAAAGCTCTTAGGCAACTAATGTTAACTGTACGCCTAGTGCAATGCTTATAGTGGGGCTCTGTTTAAAAAATAAAATAAGGCGTGGGGGATTTAAAAAAAAAAAAGTGATTTATTGAGCAGGGGCTAGCATCAGGCAGGGTTAAGATATAGGGTGCGGCTAAAATGAAAATAAAACATTGCATTCTTTTGACAGCAAGAGCCCTGCTGGGTTCCCCCAACACCTGTACCATCCATCCTCATGGCTTCTTTTCTGAGACCTTGACCTCTAGCTCATGATCCCAGAAGAGGTCAGTGGGCACCAGCTGTATACACAAAACCAGGCAGGTAGCACCACCCATACGGCTCTATTTCGGTGAAGGAACCCTTTGTCTTGTATTTCAACTTTTTATAAGCCTGGAACAGGTTTCTTTAGAACATGTCCCAGGGATAGACAGCTAAAGGTATCCTGTCACCAACAAAGAACAGTTCTGCCATCACAGCAATGCCACAGATGCTTCTGAAAGGATTCCCTCAACAGGGGGACCCAGCTGACTCAATCAAGACAGCGCCTCTGTGGGTATAAAGAAAAGATCAAAATGAGATCAATAGAGCTCATCTGATGTCTGAAGGTGTTCCGGAAGCTCCGTTCTTGAGCCTGAAGTCCAGGGAGCCCCCTTAAGGGAAGACTGTGGTTTTGACAACTGTGATTATATAACCTCTCTTCCGTCCTTGCCTCTGGGGTGTTTTTCTTTGCTGCTGAGTTTGATTTCAGCCCCTTTTCTGTCCACCTGGGTCACTGAAGTCCTGGAAGATTAAGAGAGGGCAAAGGATCTAATCCCACAGAGCCCAGGGCTGCAGGAAGCAATTGAGGAGACAATGAACAACCACTGCTTTGAAGCTGGGTCAGAGGTCATGAGGGATATTCACAAGTTCAGGGGTGCTGTCCAAGGAACAGAACTGTGTGGACCTGCTCTTCAGAGATACCAATAAGAGCCCGTGTCTTTTTTTTTTTTATGGAAAGTGAGGCAGTACACTGGAAGAACACAGATAAGTAAAATAATGTCCTCTTAAACACACAGCGTGTTTCTAGAAAAGCCCTAAAGGAAATACTGTGTAATATGATCACACGGTCACCTTTAGCCCAGTTTGTTGATCCTACAAAAGTCATGTGGGACTTGAAATTCCCTTTCTTTCAGTTTCCACTTTTTTGGGGGAGGGGGAGGGAGAGGGTTGTGTTAAAATAACAGAGCCAGACTGTGAAAATTATATATACATGCATAATATGTAATATATAAAACACATATGCATGGCATATGTATTACATATACATATATTTATATGTTATATAGAATGTTATATAACGTATTTATGTTATATAAAATGTTATATAACATATATTTGTTATATAAAATGTATGCATATATAGAGAGAGAGATATCAGTATATACATTCTATTTGTAACAAAATATTATATATATAAATTTTATATACACATATATAAAAAGGCTTGGGGAATTTTATATATATTTATATATACACAACTTAGAAAAAATATATACATGCATGTATATGCTATGTATTTACATATATACATGTGTATATATATTTATGTATATTTAGCATGTATATGTTTCTATAGCATATCTATAGCATATATGTATACACATTCATGTGTGCTTATGTGTGTGTATGTACGTGTGTGTGTGTGTGTATACATGTTTCCAAGTCTTCTGCCTGAGCAAGTGTTTTCTCCACAATCGCCTGAGACCCCCCTAACATCTGCCGCCTATTCTTTATCTGTTAACCAAAAGGACATCCCCGCACAAAACCATTATTTTCTTTCCCTGCAGCCGGCTCTTGGAAGTTCTCCTATGCAATGGGGACATGAGAGGTTAGTCTGTGGGAACAGAAGAGAAACGAAGGGCTCTGAGCTGGGGACCAGGTGTTGCTGTCAGGGCATCACCACACTGGCCCAGCGGAGGACAGACACGAGAGGGATGCTTCTGGGGAACAGCAAGGACCCAGCTAGGGGGATGTTGGGAACGGACCACGTGTGGGAAGGTGGTCGAGGGAACCAGGGGAGAGAAGGGCAGGCAGGGCAGGGAGCAGGGGAGGGGACCGGATGAACGCCCAGCCCGATGTCGGCACTTGGGAGTGTTCTCCCAAAGGGCACGTGTGGGGCTTTTTAAAGTACTGCATTTTTCTAATTACAGAGAATTTCAAAGAAGGATAAAAGCAAAATATTAACTCTCACTCAGAGATATCATCTGTGAATATTTGGCTATACAGCTTACAGTCTTTTTTTACACATATATGTTATTTAAAACTATGAAATCGAGAGAGATAAAGGGGGATAGATAGAGAGGGATAAGGTAGGATAAATTAGGAGTTTGGGATTAACATACACACACTACTATATGTAAATCACATAACCAACAAGGACCTACTGTATAGCACAGGGACCTCTACTCAATATTTTGTAAGAACCTATAATGAAACAGAACCTGGAAAAGAATATACACACACACACTCGCACACACACATATGTATATATATGTACATCCGAATCACTGTGCTGTACACCTGAAACTAACACAACACGGTAAATCAACTGTACTTCAATAAGAAATATATATATTTAAATAAATACTTAAAAAAACTACGAAATCAAGATCATATAATATACATTGCTCGTGATTTTTCTTTTTTTTAATTTGGAAGGCTATTTTGAAACTTTTCTGCTGCTTTTCTGGTTTGGAAGTCTTTCCCCAATTAAAGATTAATTGAAATGCCCTTTATCTTAGAGGAAAATATAAATTAAATGGAATCAAGAAAAAGTAAAATAATCTGGAAAGGTTTGGGAGTCGGGGGAGAGAATGGGATTAAAAAAAAGTTATCAAGGAACTACCTAGAATAAAGTCTTTTAAATCTAGACCAGTTGGGACAAGTGACCTCTTTCAAAGTGTAAAACGAGAAATGGCTTCCATGCTGTATGATCTGCCTCAGGTCACTGGGAGGAAGGAGAGCTTCAGCCACACGTGAACTTCACTTCCATCTGACAGCTACTAACCAGGTGTATGATTTGGGCACATGACGTATCCCAGCTGAACATCTGTAAAATATGGCTAATAATCACGAGCACTTATTTAGCCTTTCCATGCGGCAGGCGTTTTTACTAGCACCTTCTGATTTACTCACAAAGAATCAGAGGAGGGACTCCCCTGGGGGTCCAGCGGTAAAGAATCTGCCTTCCAATGCAGGGGACACGGGTTCGATCCCTGGTCAGGGAACTAAGATCCCACATGCCACGGGGCGACTAAGCCCGCGGGCCACAACTGCTGAGCTCACGCTGCCTCAACGAGAGAGCCCGCGTGCCGCAAACTACAGAGCCCACGTGCCCTGGAGCCTGCGCGTCACAACTGGAGAGAGAAAACCCTCACGCCACGACTAGAGAGAGAAAACCTGCAAGCCACAATTAGACAGAAGCCCCCGCGCTGCAGCAAAGATCCCGTGGGCCGCAACTAAGACCTGATGCAGCCACAAATGAATAAAATAATAATTAAAAAAAAATAATCAGAGGAATTCTCTGATCATCTCCACTTTACAGAAGAGACAGTGAGGCCCAGAGAGGTTAAGTCAACGGCTCAGCATCACAGAGATCATGGGGCCATAATATGGCGCTAATTTCACCACCAGTAAAGGCATAAAGCAGGGGAGATGCACTTTCCAGCTGCCTTAATCTACCTCGGCGGAACACTACATCTTGAAGCTCTCTGCATCTCTTCTGATATTTCACAAACACGCAGCATACGAAACTTGCTTGTGCGTCTTCTCACGTCCCCTAGAGTTATTTCAAGAACACTTTTCTTCAGACACATTTCTCAGCACTGGCACCCTTTGTAAAGAACTCTTGGCTGACACTATCCCAAGATACGAAAGTGATTTTGTGTCATGTTTGTATCATGTTTTGTTATCGTGTGTCAGCAACCTATGAAAATGCTTCCGTAGCAAACATATGTTAAAATGTTTGGAGAAGACGCTGAAACATTTTCTCCAGATTTTTTTCCCCCAACGATTCAGGCATACAATGAAAGCATATTGGATTTTTCTTCCAAGAGCTAAACTGGCACATTTTAAGTTGCCGTGGTTCCATTCTAATAAAGTGCAAGTACCTTTATCCCTGTAAGGTGGATTCTGTTGAAAAATCTGTACCATTTGCCTATTCGGTGCTATAGAAATGACTGCACGTCTCTGCCCTCTATTCACACACATTCTCTCTTTTATGGGCAGAGGCCTCTCAACAGCTTTTTCTAGCAGTGAGCTTTAAAGCAAACAAAACGCCAGCTAGGCCCCAGGATGCAGCAGACCCAGCCCTGAGTTCTCCCACTGATCTTTCCTGGTCAATCAGGTGTGGTTGGTTCTGCAAGAGAAGAAATACAAATATATTTCTTTCTACTCTTTGCCCACTACTGCAATCTGCCCGCCAGCCCTGCTTGCAGCTTGAACAGTCCTGTGCTTTTGTCAACCCTCCCAGCTGTGGTGTAAAGGCCAGAGGATTAATGATCAACCTAAAGAAAACTAAGTATAAAGTTCTGTACCTAAAAATCTGAAGTCAGTCCATCAGCTTCTTTCCCAACCTGGTCCTCTTAAAATCTTTAAATAGAACTACCATACGATCCGGCAATTCCACTCCCGGATATACATCTGGAAACAAACGCAAACGCTGATTGGAAAAGAGACACACACCCCAATGTTCACAGCAACACTATTTACAATAGCCAAGATAAGGAAGCAACCTAAATGTCCATTGACGGATGGATAAAGAAGATGTGGTACATATATACAGTGGAATATTGCTCAGCCATAAAAAAGAATGAAATACGGCCATTTACATCAACATGGATGGACCTGGAGATGATCCTACTAAGTGAAGTAAATCAGACAGATACTCTATGTTATCACTAATATGTGGAATCTAAAAAATAATACAAATGAATGTATACGTAAAACAGTCTGTATAGAGAACAGACTGGTGGTTACCGGTGGGGAGCAGGTGGGGAAGAGGTGGGAGGGGATGTTTGGAATTGAGAGGTACTACCTATTAAGTATAAAATGCATGGGCTTCAGGGATATATTGTACAACACAGGGAAATGTGGCCATTATTCTGCAGTGAATTTAAACAGAGTACAACCTATAAAAATGTTGAGTGGTTATGCTGTACACCTGAAACTAATACAATGTTGTAAATCAAGTATTCTTCAGTTTAAAAAGAAAAATAAATAAATAAATAAATAAATAATTATTGCATTTCTTGAAACCTTATCAAAAATGAGCTGTATTCACTCATCAGAAATAAGAAAACATAGGCTTCATTTGCTAGATAAACTAGAAGTTTCTTTGTATATACTTGCTGGATCTCAAAAACTAGAATCACACACATTAGAAAACTAATGTTGAACTTGTGACAATTCACGGCTTTACAACTGCAAATAAATTGCAGGCTATCTTTTGCCCGTATTTTCCTTTTGCATTTCATCTCGTTCTTTAAACTCAAGAAGCAATGCAGGTGAACGAATGCTCTCCTTGGGCTTTCAGCTACATGATTTGTCTCTGCATGTTGCATTCCTGTTGCCAGCTCTTGGTGAATTTCAGACCCTTCTCCCCAGTACGGCTCGCAAGTTATATAGTTCCAATTGGAAGGAAACAAGAAATGGGGGTCACAGGTTGCTCTATGGAATTCAGCTATAAAGCAGAGAAAGCTATTGTTCGGCAGTTAACTGGGCACCACTGACCTTCGAAGACTTGACCACAGTTACTCAAATCAGAGAAAAAAATTGTTCGGTGTGGACGCGTCTTAACCAGCCAAAAAAAATATAACAATTCAACTAAAATTCAGAGACATTGGTGTTGACCATCCGCACCCAAGCAAGGTCTATGGGAGAGGTTGTCTGGGCTCTACAAGGAATTCAGCCGTACTAGACATTCTCTCAACCCTAGAATGGACGCAGCACCTGCGATCAGCCACAGAGGTGTCTCCCTGCATGTGAGCTACACGACTCTCTTCTGGCCAGCTTCCTGAAATTCTAAAAACAGTCTGATGAAGACTGCATTCCTCTAGAGAAGGTACTGACCGTACAGGACGTCTCATTTCTGCAAATAACACGTCGGCACTCTGGTTCCTAAAGGAAATCTGAAGGTTAACAGCCGAGATGCCAGTGGACAGTCTCTGCTGAGACTTCGGCACTGCTTCCTTAGTACTTGGTTTATTTTATTATTGGTTTTACCCGAGAAAGAGCACAGCAGCCCCTGACACCTGGCCTCTGGCCAGATGTTACCACCTAAGCCGGAGCACTGCTGGCAGCCGGCGTGGCTGGTAGAGCCAGGCTGTGTTGCTCTCCTCGGGAACATCAGCCACGTTGTGGGAACGCTACATCATGCGAAACCACAGAGCGACATTCATTGGTTCTTTGTAATAATAGCATCTGCCTCCATCTAACTTTTCCTCTTTTTAGATAACCTGTCACAGAATTACCCTTACTTTTTTTTTTTTTTTTTTGCGGTACGCGGGCCTCTCACTGTTGTGGCCTCTCCCGTTGCGGAGCACAGGCTCCGGACGTGCAGGCCCAGCAGCCACGGCTCACGGACCCAGCCGCTCCGCGGCATGTGGGATCTTCCCAGACCGGGGCACGAACCCGCGTCCCTTGCATCGGCAGGCGGACTCTCAACCACTGCGCCACCAGGGAAGCCCACCCCTATTTTCTAATAGTCTGCAAGCCAAAGCCACATCCAGCTTCCTTGGATCATTCCTGAAATCGCTTAACACAAGCCCACTTCCTTTAAGTCCTGCCTAAACCCCTCTTACTAAATACTGCCTATGGTTTGCATTCTCTCTTGTTGAAAAGTCAGTGGACCCAATTTTGTTCAGGTGGAAGTGTATCTGGTGGTACCTGTTTAAGAGCAGGGATACACCACCTGGGAAAATAAAGAGAATAGTAATGCCTCATGGGATCTTTTTATTTATTTTAAATTTTTTATTGGAGTATTGATGATTTACAATTTCATGTGAGTTTCTGCTGTACAACAAAGCAAAACTGTTATACGTATACATGTATCCACTCTTTCTTTAGATTCTTTCCCCATATAGGTCGTTACAGAGTATTGAGTAGAGTTCCCTGTGCTCTACGGTAGGTCCTTATTAGTTATCTATTTTATATATAGTAGTGTGTATATGTCAGTCCCAACTCCCAATTTATCCCTACCCCAACCCTGGGAACCATGAGCTTGTTTTCTACATCTGTGGCTCTATTTCTGTTTTGTAGATAAGTTCATTTGTACCCTTTTTTTTTTTAAAGATTTCACATATAAGCGATATCCTATCATATTTGTCTTTCTGTCTGACTTACTTCACTCAGTATGACCATCTTTAGGTCCACCCACATTGCTACAAATGGCATGATTTCATTCTTTCTTAACCTCATGGGATCTTTGTAAGAATGAAGTATGAAAATACACGCAAATGTTGGGGAAAGTTCTTGGAAGTTACAAAGTGGATGATGAGGATGGTATTACCCTTATTAGAGCGCTAATAGAGCATCAGTGCTAATTAGATGCACTAATTAGAGCATCTTTCACTGGAGAAAGATGTTAGCCAGTTTTTGCATCCCCAAGTCCAATCAACGCTGTGCCTGGGACAAGAAAGCATTTATGCGTCTGCAGAGACACAGGGTTTTCATGAACAGCTGTCAACTCACCCCACATCACGCAACTTGCTGCGGACATCTCATTCAGCTTTCTCTAACTGGTATTAAGCTTCCTCTCATACTTGGGCACTTAACTGAATCAGAATGTGTGGCCTCCGTGGCTCAGAACTTCACCAACACTGCAGATGAATACTGTGCTACTGTTAACATTAATACACACTGGGCACCTCTACATCCTCCAGGGCCTCTGTGGTTTTAAGCCCAATGGTCTGACTAATTAGGAAAGGGATATAAAAACCTTGACATTTTAGAATTTTTTTACCTAAAATACATCCAGATGGATATCAACCACTGAGGCAACAAATCTTAATGGTTATCCACGTCTCTGTGGAACTGGATTCTGTAATAGGGAAGAACAAAACTGACTCCATATTAGGCCTGTTCCTTTTCCTTTTGTGCTTTGTCACCTGTGCTTAATCACACTGGCTCTGCACCTTTTGTAAAAGAATGTTGCCTCTAGCCTGAAACATCTAGGAGAGCCATTCTCAGGGCTCTGACCTTCTAAAGGTGTCACTTTAAAGGTGTAACTTTCCATTCATGTAGAGATAAAAAGTTGCAGAGCAGAGAATACCATGTGTCTTGTTGGAGGCTTACAGGGCCATCGTGACCTGACCTGACCTGACCTATGTGGAGAGCTGCAAGAGCAAAGGATTCCGGCACCAAGAAGTCTGCAACAACTAACCATGCCCCTCCCTCACCTTGTCTTTAATAATGCTTTGCTGAAACCTTCGGGAAGTTTAGGGTTTTGGGGCACGAGCCACCGGTCTCCTTGCACGGCCATGCAATAACTTGCTCTGCTCCAAACTCTGATGTTTCACTTTGTGTGGTGTCACTGTGCATCAGGCACACAAACTTGCATTCAGTAACACTTTCAACCATATCTCCAAAGATTACTAGCCAGGTGGTCAGCAAGAATGCACTCAAGCCCTCTGAGCCTTGCTGTACTGTTTGGTAGGGGGAAGAAAGTAGCATCTTTTCTTTATTTTGGTCTTGCGTAATGAATGGGGCATCACAAGCAAAGAGCTTTACAACAGGATAGAGGGAAAGAGTAGGAACCATCATTATAATGATTACTCTTAGTGTTATATGGTGACGAAATCCCCAAGGCAGTAGATTTTCCTGTTTAGATTTAACTATGTATCATAACCTCCAAGAAGGTGGAAAACATCAAAAGAGATAAACCCTTTTTCCTGAATCATTTAAGCATAACAGCAAGGAAGAGTCATCCTAAGGAGGTTGGTTTAATCTGGCTGTTATAGGATATAAATTCTAATGTTCTAATGTACTGATTTGGAATATACTTAAATATTGAAACTTACAGATCCTAAAAAGCTTTTATATCAAGAATTCTGTAATAGTTATTGATGAGTGGAAGGTTTTGAACCTTTTGTTTTTGTTTTAACCTTTTTGCAATTCACTGGAATCTTTCTCTAAAAAATAGATACACAGTTTGGAAATCCTTTTTCATTACTGTGTTATTTTTAGTAAATCATGTTAATTAGAGTAGGATTTTTTTCATTCTTATCTATGTAACGAAACACCTCTAATAAGGAGGCAGGCTGGGACCTGGGACCCTTTATAGGAGGGCTTGCACCTGGACAACTGTCTCCTCAAGCAATAGATTACAAAGAAACTATAAGGGACTAAAAATAACTGCATGCCTGTGCAGTTGAGGCTAATTATGGACAACAAGATACAAAAAGACCAAAAACCCAACGGCCACTTTTGAGAAGCTGGGAGCAAAAGCAGGGTCCTGTGCACAATCCCTGCAAAGGGCACCACCAAGGGGGTGGGCAGTCCACCTAAGCCACCCTCTGGATCCACCCTCCCTACCCTCACCCCATATAAGGAACCACCCAGCTTATTCCGCCCCCCATTACTCGTTCTTTCCCTCATGCTGCAGCAGGAGCCCCAGTAAGCCTTCCCTGAATTCCTCGTCTGACCTCTTATCAATTTCTATTGATTAAATAGACCAAGAACCCAGATCATTATCAATAAAATCTGTTTATGGCCAATAAACAGTATAGTCAGTAAAATTTCTTCGTTCTGACTGTTTCTTCTCTTTAGGTCAGACAGACAATTTCTAAGACCAAAGATCAATTCTACTTTGGAATACAGTGTGGTGACTACACACATATACGCTTCATGCCCCTTCACAGGTATTCCACGAGTTTATGTGATGGATGGGACATATGGGTTGCGTCTGAAGAGCTAACCGTCGTCACAACTTGGCAGGCATTACGCATTTATTACATATTGAGTGCTGACTCATATCATATGTAAGGACACCTCAGAGGAGGTCTGATCTAGGGAAATCGCCTGCCACAGCAAGCCAGGATCTTACCTATGAAATGACTTACACATGAATCCCCGTACTTCTGAGCCAAAAATTGTCCTAAACCTTGCTTTTTAACCCCAGCAAGATTTATGTTGCAAACATAAATCAGCAAGACCCTTTAGCCATGCAGACGTTACCCAGTGAACTGTATAAACCAAGCGAAATGGAGAGAAAAGAAAACCGAGCCTACAGTTAATATGGAACCAGCAGAAATACACGGGGCTCACTTAACATAGTTCACTTAAGAAATGGCATAATTTACCATTTGCAGCAATATGGATGGACCTAGAGATGATCATGAAATAAGTGAAATAAGTCAGACAGAGACAAATATCATATGATATTGCTTATATGTGGAATCTAAAATATGACATAAATGAGCTTATTTAAGAAACAGAAACAGACTAATAGGTATAGAAAACAAACTTACGGTTTACCAAAGGAGAAAGGGGGAAAGGGATACATTAGGAGTTTGGGATTAAC
The DNA here is from genome assembly GCA_036417435.1 of Inia geoffrensis. Taxonomy (NCBI): domain Eukaryota; kingdom Metazoa; phylum Chordata; class Mammalia; order Artiodactyla; family Iniidae; genus Inia; species Inia geoffrensis. Next base: position 3,701,674 of record CM070921.1, read on the forward strand.
AGATACACACTATTATATATAAAACAGGTAAACAGCAAGGACCTACTGTATGGCACAGGGAGTATATTCAATATTTTGTAATAAACCATAATGGAAAAGAATATGAAAAAGAATATATACACACACACACACACACACACACACACATATACATAGTTATATATATGTATATACATATATATGTATGTATATATAACTGAAGCACTGTGCTGTACACCTGAAACTATCACAACATTGTAAATCAACTCTACTTTGTTAAAAAATAGATAAATTTTAAAAAAGAAAGGCACAATTTAAAACTGCTTTTTATTATGCTTAGAAAGAGGCAGGCCACCTTCATGAAAAGAGGGTCCCAAATTTCTTACAGAAAATTGCTGATTCATGGATCACCATCATAGTTTTGAGAAGATTTTCACCTGCAGAATGAGAGCCCTGAGGAAAGGCAGAGCGGCTGGGTGCACATCTGAGAACACTGAAGGGAAAAGCACTGCATTCGAGGGTAAAAAACCCCACCCCAAACCATTCTCGGAACCAAGTAGAGTGACCTGACCCCGGAAGCTGTCTGAGAGTCTTGCCTTTTAAATATGAAAGCCACTACCTGTAATGTTGAGGTAAACACCAAGTCCTGCCAGGGCCCTTGGGAAGGCAAACTGGTTACTAATTCAACTTAGGACGAGCCAAAACCTTACGAACTAAATTAAGGACAAATCCAAGATGCAATACATTAGGTTCTATTTTCGTAGAGTGGAAGCTGTTCGATTTTCCTTTTTTTGTTTAATCTTATTTTAAAGCAAAGGGAAATTTCACACCGTGGACACTCACTTAAAGGATGTGGGACATACAAAATTAACTGGTTAAGGAACTTGTAAGAAACTACTAGGAACTGTCTATTTGCTGCACTGAGCTGAAAGTGTCCTAAAATCAGGGAGCACCTGCCATCAGTTGCCTGTTTCTAACCAGCCTGGCACGTGTGTGGTATGAACTCAACAGGAATTTGTGTTAAAGGCATGAATGGAGACTTAAAAAATTAAATATTCTTTTAAACCCAGACTATTGTCTTGCACACCAAAAGTATATACACAAAAACACCTTTACTGACAATGAATTGCTGTCTTCCTTTTGGATTCGTATTCATTCAAAATGCAAATACACTTACATTATGAAATTGATGGAGGGCTTCCCTGGTGGCGCAGGGCTTGAGAGTCTGCCTGCCGATGCAGGGGATGCGGGTTTGTGCCCCGGTCTGGGAGGATCCCACATGCCACGGAGCGGCTGGGCCCGTGAGCCATGGCCACTGGGCCTGTGCGTCCGGAGCCTGTGCTCCGCAACGGAAGAGGCCACGACAGTGAGAGGTCCGTGTACCGCAAAAAAAAAAAAAAAAAAGATGGAATAAAAAGATAACACTTGTTACGATGGGCTACATGTTTCTCAAACTGGAAACTGTCTATTTATATGAGACCAAAAGTATCCCTGGTAAAAACAGGGCAGGATTTTAGGCACATCTACTCCTAGAAATACTACAAGGTACACTGAGGAAATGAAAACAGCAGTGTTTCATTTGATGTGAAGGGTGGGACAGGAAATGCAAGACAGGGCGGAGGGGGCAAAGATACGCTTTTCTTTTTCTGTCACTCAACATCAAGCCAATTTGTTTGTTCTTTCTGGTTCAGCAGGGTTTGGGTTTTTTGTGTGTTTTTTTGTGGTACACGGGCCTCTCACTGTTGTGGCCTCTCCCGTTGCGGAGCACAGGCTCCGGACGCGCAGGCTCAGCGGCCACGGCTCACGGGCCCAGCTGCTCCGCGGCATGTGGGATCTTCCCGGACCGGGGCACGAACCTGTGTCCCCTGCATTGGCAGGCGGACTCTCAATCACTGCACCACCAGGGAAGCCCAGGGTTTGGGTTTTTAAAAGAGGAATCTCGGGTTACCAAAGGGAAAAGGTGAGGGGGAGAGATAAATTAGGAGTTTGGGATTAACATATACACACTACTATATATAAATTAATCAACAAGGACCTACTGTATACACAGGGAACGCTACTCAATATTCCATAATAACCTATAATGGAAAAGAACCTGAAAAACAATGGATGTATGTATATGTATAAATGAATCATTGTGCTGTACACCTGAAACACAATATTGTAAATCAACTATACTCCAATATAAAATAAAAATTAAAACACAAAACAGGAATCTCTTGGGGCCAATGAGGTACGTGGCTTACACACTCAGGGGTGTCTTCCCCCATTCTTTTGGGTTCCACCACCTTTTACACGAAAACACACCCTTTTTAGATATTAGACAACCGTGATGGTCATTTTCTGCACAGATTTCAATGTTTCATGTCTCTGAAGATTTAGAGAATATAGCTGTTTATGGCTGACTGTAGCCAGACAAGAAGAAGGTCAAGACGAAGTATCAAGATGTAACTAGATGTTTCAGGATTTACATTAGATGCTGCCACAGTCAGGTCAATATTGCAATTTGACAAATATGGCATCTGGATCAAGGGTGTCAAGTTTCCAGAACCACTCAATGTCACAAAGCCCGAAATAACAACTGAGCAGTCTTTTAAAATTACATTTTACTTTCGAACTACCTAAACGTTTAAAAGCTTTTTTTAAAACAATTCCTTCGCCAGAATTATACTGGAAACTTTAAGAAACAGCTATGATGGAGATCCTGTAGAGAGGCACACATCGGCATTCTCTCACAATGTGATGTATCAATATTTTGGTGTGCTGCATTTGTGACTAAAATGGGCCCCCCACCCCCTAAAAAATGGTCAGATGATATTGATACATTTCTTGGGCCTTTAAGGTCATGTTAACAAATGGTTGAAGTCACACGGCATACCCATTATGTGAGTGCCCAGAGTCCTAGGTGTTATAAAGGCATTTGAGATGCTGCACCTCTAAGCAGCGTTCCCTGTCTTCATGAACAGGGTTAGCATTTACGGTCTGACTTGGAGCCCTCATTACATAGCTCTTGGTCATCTTCAGCGCCCAGCCCTGGCCAGTTCTTCTGGGAAAGGTCCTTGCCTGGTTCTCAAGCCCACAGGTTAATAAGGATAAGAAAATGACAGGTTTAAGGGATGGGAAGAGGGCCACCCTTTGGTCTCTCATTGTAGTATGGGGAAAGAAAAGTGAAGGAAGATTTCCAGGGGCTGGAGAAGCAACAGAAAATAAGCACCAACTCTAAATGCCCAATAACAATTTTACTAATGAAAATCATCTTTTCACTAAGAGTCCTAAATTTTACTACAACCCAAGCAAAAGTAAATAACATGTCGTCATTTGGCTCAAAGCCTGAATAATTTGGGGGTTATGAAGAATACATTAAGAAATGGTAGAAAACTACACCAAAAAGGGATCTCAAAAGACTTAATCGTTCTGAAAACATATTTACCTTCCCAAATGAATTTCATTTGAACTCTGTCCTATTTTATTCACCTCTTTTTAGCATGGGGCTTAAGCATACCTTGGTAACTAGAAATCATATGGCAGTAACAAATAACTAGCAAATTTAATTTCTCTTCTCTTTGTTAAGTCATCATTTTAACAGGTTACAATACAAGCAGAAATGAATGACCACTGACTACCAAAAAGATGAGTTGAAATTCCTTCCCTTAAAGAATATTCCTTAGTTTTTAAATAATCACTAAGGATGCCGGTGCATTTCTTTTCTTCAGAAACAGCAACAAGTATTCCAGTGGCATATATTGGTAAATATTTAAAATCACTACTTTACCAACTGGTTTTGTTATTTCTGAAGGAATTTAAGTGGGAGGTGAACAGTGGTAAATGCAAATCATAAGTGGTTAATTTTCTCCTCAAACTCTGAATGATTGACATTTATATGGACTCTAGACATTACATAAATTAAAACTATACTTGCTAACAAAACAGTGGAAGCAAATGCAAAATAAAACATGTAGATAGATATGAGCCCAAGATCCCTGTAACTAGTGTGCTTATAACATGTAAATTGCTGAATGGATACATATAACATTCTCTCTTTTCCATTAAGTTCGCAGTTTTAAGGAAATTTCTTAACATGAGGTCTTTACCTGGTCAAAAGCATAGAATTAGCAACTCAAGTTCGCTCTGAATTCAAGTTGAGACACTGGGGTGTGAAAGGTCAAGTATGGGGCTTCCCTGGTGGCGCAGTGGTTGAGAGTCCGCCTGCCGATGCAGGGGGCGCAGGTTCGTGCCCCGGTCCGGGAGGATCCCACATGCCACAGAGCGGCTGGGCCCGTGAGCCATGGCCCCTGAGCCTGCGCGTCCGGAGCCTGTGCTCCGCCATGGGAGAGGCCACAACAGTGAGAGACCCGCGTACCGCAAAAAAAAAAAAAAAGTTCAAGTTCGGCCCCATAATAAAGTGTGGTGTGCGCTGCCATGTCCTGTTGGTTTGCTTATATGTTCCTTTGAAGAACTGGCTTCAAACTGGGCTTCTTTTACACAGTTTTACAGAGGGGAGCGCCATGAGGCAAGTGCCAGCTTCAAACTTTTTGTCTTGTGCCGAGGTGAAATTTACGGAACACAAAATTAACCATTTTAATGCGTACGATGCAGTAGACACCAGACGTCCCTGTTTCAGCTGGATTCAACCCTGACCTCAGGCAGTCTCATCTGCCCTCTGCTAACAGAGCAGACACCTCTGAATCCTCAGCCTCGATCTGTACTTTTCTTCTATTATTTCTCTTGTTACATTTTAACTTTCATGGAGGTTTGGACTCGAGACTCAAAGTCTAAGTGGATCCCACACCTAGTTATTCCAAGGGGACAGAGAATCAATCAGTGAATGAAATACTGCTAAACATGGATAAGGAACTGCAATTTCATGTCTTGGTTCAGTAAGATGAATCCATGAGCACTAATGCCAGGTGGAAGTAAGGCAGGTGTCATCTTACCTGTCAGGTACACGTAAGTGACTCACCTGGCAAGCACCAGTGTGCTGCAGTGTGGAATGCTAACATCAGGAAATACTTCTCTGCTGGTTGGTGAAATGCTGCTGCCCAGAGCCCTGAAAAAGGTTTCCTGCTTGCTGCCCCTCCTATAAGACCACCCCCCATCTCCTCCACGATCCAGAAACCCAAAATGTTAAGTCCTGGCTCAGCAAGTCAGGACTCTGTTACAGAGCCTACCATCCGAAAGAACTGATTGATGGGTTGGTAGGTTGGTGAGTCTACTGTCTTCTGCATTAAATATTTTGATCCTACTTTTTAGGTACTATGTACATCACAGAACTCTTTACTACATCGGTTTAGTGATTACTGATTTTGAGTTGTTATGATCTTTATTTCCCACAGAAGGATAGGAAAGTTCCCACATTTGAACTTCAAACAGATGGCCTCAGGATATATGATAAAAGGCTAATGTTACTAACTTTACACCATTGATATCTTCAAAAGTTAAAAGACAGAAATCCCACGGCAAATTCAAGAAATACTAAATTCTAATGACTAATAATACACGTTTACAGCTCCACCTCTATCTTAAAATGTTTAATGTTCTCTAAATTTATACGTGGGCCAAAACTTTTATTTCCCAATAGTAGACCTTAAAAGTTCTCATACAAGAAAAAAAAAAAATGTAACTATGAGGTGATAGATGTTAACTAAACTGATTGTATTAAACATTTTGCAACACAGACAAATACCAAATTATCCTGTTATACACCTAAAAGGAATATAATGTTACTTGTCAATTATATCTCAATAAAACTGGAAAGTAACTCTCTCAGAGTAAAAAGGCTCTCCACGTAAATTAATTAAGGAAGGAAGATTAATGAATTGGGCCAGTCGTATCAGACACTACTAGCAATCTTGCCCACACTACCCCCTTATATTGAAACCAATCATTTGGCCAATCTGGAGGAAAGAAGAGTATAATTGTTGGCCAAAATGAAAGGAAGTTTATTGCCATTCCAATGAATCTCTCCCAACAACTACCATCCCCAATTCAGGAATACATATCTTTGCTTCGCAAGTAGGATTCTCTGGAACTATCCTAGGAAATTTTCTTTTAAAATCTAATTTCCTTATAATGGACACTTTTATTTTCACTGGCCCAAGAGTCGGCTGGTAAAGCCATAAGATGAGGTCACCTTTCAGAAAAAACATCACCCCTCTGCGAGCAGTGGGCTAAGGTCTCATGGGGTTTAGGCATCTTTGCTCCCCATCTTGTCCTGTTATTCATCCTCTAAGTTGGACCTCACCAGAGTGCAGGTCCCACCACCAGTGAGGGTCACGCCGGCATCGGTGAATCAGAGAGCAAGGGTACCAAATACTTCCACAATACCTGGTTAAGTGTCTGTGCAAGAAACAATCATCACTCACTAGTGTCTAAAACCAGAAGAGTGTTCCGTGATCTCTTTGAACTAACAGGGAGCAAGAGTGAAAACAAAAAGTAAATAACACCACCTCACAAACCCTGGACTCCAGCAAACCAAGGCTGCTCTAAAGGGCAGTGTGTGAAGCCACTGAATTTGAAAAGTAATGGCGAGGCATTAGAATAAGGTTGCTCATTGTTTGAAAAGTCCAGGAGTCACTTTAAAACTTGAGATGTATTTAAAATCCCTTCTTAAAAACCCACATGAATTTAAAAAAAAAAACCCAGATACATCTTCTTTGTTAATTTTTAGGAGCCTCCACTTAGAGATGGCTTGTGCCCACTTTGCAACTCCCAGAGAGGGCATCAAGGAGCATGTGTAATTGGATTTCGTAAGAGAGGGAAAATGTGGAGAGAACACAGCACAGCAACAGTTTTTGCTTTATGTTTACAGCTTGGTAATGTAAGAAGAACATGTGAGACACGGCCCTACGCATTTGCTGGAACAAAGGCATATGTTCTGTAGCCAATGAGGAAAAATGCTTTTGCTTCTTTTAAAACTAGTAGGGAAGTTCTAAAGGTTCAGAACGATCATAATTATCTGAAATACCCATGCAAAGAGCTGAAGGAAAAAAATCTCTATTTTGGTTTGGTTTGTTTTTAAAACTGTCAAAATCTGATAAAGATATGCAGATTTAGGGCTTCCCTGGGGGCGCAGTGGTTGAGAGTCCGCCTGCCGATGCAGGGGACGTGGGTTCGTGCCCCGGTCCGGGAGGATCCCACATGCCGCGGAGCGGCTGGGCCCGTGAGCCACGGCCGCTGAGCCTGCGCGTCCGGAGCCTGTGCTCCGCAATGGGAGAGGCCGCAGCGGTGAGAGGCCCACGAACAGAAAACAAAACAAACAAACAAAAATAAATGCAGATTTAAAATACTGGTTAAAACCTTCAGTTTTCATTCAAGGTCAAATGCACGCCACCATCAAAACTGTCTCCCTTCAAGCTAACCTACATGGAATGAAAATAAATCCTCCGCTGATGACACTAGCATCAGTACACGTTTCGAGGAAAATGAAACCTTTAGTATATGCAAAAGAGCAACAGCTGCAGAAGTGGAAATAAGCACGCTTTCTATAAAATTAGGATGTTGGATGTTGACAGCTAGGAGTTCACTCATTCCGCAATTAAAAAAAAAAAAAATGTTGACGTTAATATACTCTCTCCTCTGTGACTGAGATTTCATTTCGCAATGTGAAGGCCAGCACGCTGCCAGGAGAAATCACCCAGAAGGTGTTTATGATCTGGTAAAAACTCTCAGTAGAGACAAAGACAATGTGAGCTATGACCCCAGCCGGCAAGGAGCTAAGAAATCGGTTACAGGAAGTAAACACCACGCACATGAAGAAACAAACCCATACAGGACGGAGTGTGGATTTTTCGGTACAAGACGAGAATGCCATTGTGCTCCTTGGCTCTCAGAGAAGGGAAGTGTACAAATCAGGTAAGTGGTTCTCAACCGGGTTGATGCTTCCCACCCGCTCCGCACCAGGGGACTCTTGGCAACACCTGGAGCCATTTCTGGTTGTCATGACTGTGGGCTGTGAGGTGTTACTGGCATTCTAGAGGGCAAGGTCAGGGATGCTGTTCACACCCCACAGTGTACAACAGAAACCCTCCACAAAGAAGAGACACCCATTCCAAATGTCAGTAGTGCAGAGGTCCAGAAGCCATGAAATCGACAATATACTTAGAATTAGAGGTCATTTCTTTCCCCAGAACCAGAAGTAGGCAAACAAAATCCTCAAAAGTACTAGCAAACCGAGTCCAGCAGCACGTAAAGTAGATTATACACTGGGACCAAGTGGGGATTTACTGCAGGATGAAAGGGCAGTTTAATAGTCAAAAATTGATTAATGTAATACAGCAAGAGAAAAAAGAACAAAAACCACATGACGATGCTTTAAAAAATTAACTCAAAAGGGATCTGGTCTAAAACAAGGTCTAAAACTGTATAACTCTTAGGAAAAAAAAATAGGAATAAAGTGGTGAGCACTTAGGTCAGGTGAAGACTGTTCGTACAAGCAACACAAAGAGCAAAGGCAGAAAGAGAAAAGAGAGAAGTTGAACTTCATCGAAATGAAAAACATCTGTGTTTCAAAGGGCACCACCCCAAAAGTGGGAAGAAAACAAAATGAGAGTAAATATTTGCAAGTCCTGTACCTGCTAAGGAACATGTATCCAGAACACGCCATTTTAAACAACAAGCAAAACAAACATAAAAACCCTCTTAACTCAATACTAACAAGGTAAATACCCCACTCAAACACGGGGAAAGAATATGAGTACACATTTCTCCAGGGAAGATACACGAATGGCCAATACTCATAGGAGAAGATACTCAGTGTCATTAGCCATCAGGGAAATGCACATCAAAAATGGCACCACTTGGGCTTCCCTGGTGGCGCAGTGGTTGAGAGTCCGCCTGCCGATGCAGGGGACGCGGGTTCATGCCCCGGTCCGGGAAGATCCCACATGCCGTGGAGCGGCTGGGCCCGTGAGCCATGGCCGCTGAGCCTGCGCGTCCGGAACCTGTGCTCCGCATCGGGAGAGGCCACGGCAGTGAGAGGCCCGCGTATCACAAAAAAAAAAAAAAAAAAAGGCACCACTTTATACCCACTAGGATGGCTGTAGTCAAAAAGACAGACAAGAACCAGTGTTGGTAAGGGTGTGGAGAAATTGGAACCCTCATGCTGGTGGGAATGTAAAATAGTGCAGCCACTTTAGAAAAGAATTTGGAAGTTACTTAGCTGATTAAACAGCTTTATCATACGACCCAGTAATTTTACTCCTAGGTTTGTACCCAAGAGAAGCGAATACCTATATCCCCACAAAAAACTTGTACGTGGATGTTCATAGCATTTTATTCATAATCTCCAAAAAGTGGATACAAACCAAAGACAAATCAGAAGACAAATGGATAAAGAAAACATGCTATATCCATGCAATGGAATAAATATTTGGCCATAAAAAATAACCAAGTACTGATAGATGCTACAACGTGGATGGATCTCGAAAACATCATGTTCAGTGAAAGATGTCAGACACAAAAGAGCACACAGCATATGTGACTCCCTTTGTATGAAATGCCCAGGAAAGGCAGATCCATAGGGAGAGAGTAGATTAATGGTTGCCTAAGTCTCTGGAGACTGAGAAGAATAAATATTCGGTGTCTCCTTGGAGTGATGAAAGCATTCAAAAATTACTGGGTGTTGATGATGGTACAACTTTGTGAATATACTAAAGGCCATGGAACTGTACACTTTAAATGCACAACATGGTATATAAACTATTTTAAATAAAGGACACAGACAGGGAAAGGTGGGAGTGGAGACGAACCAGTGGGTCATTTACAAGAAGATGAAGAAAAACGAGGATGCAGCAAAGGCCACTGAAAGAATTCGGATTGTCCTAGAAAAGGCTAACAATGTATGAGCGATCCTCAGGAGAACTGTGTTGGTGGAAGGACAGGAAGTTAGCTAACTAGAGATAAAGGGGGGAGAAACAGATAAATACGACTAAAATAAATGTAACTAAAAAAGTGGATAGCATGGGGAAAAAAGAAAGGTAGAAATGGATCAGGCCATTTGCACAAGATTCTTTTTTGGAAAAATGTGAACTCTTATGCCTGGTTTAACAAAGAAGTACTAGAGGAAAAGATGGGTGATATTTCTACAAGGTATTATAAGTTTATGTTATAAAGAAGGGACAAGAGGGTATATATATGTATACCCACATATATCTCTCTCTATATATCATATATATACCTATCTCTCTATATATATATCATATATATACCTATCTCTATTTATCTCTATAATATATATACACCTATCTCTATGTGTATCTTTATATAATATATACCTACCTCTCTATATATATCTAAATATTATATATATATATATATGTGTACCTATCTCTCTATATCAATATCTATCTATCTATCATATGCCTAAGAAAAAGCACAACTGAGTCATCTAAACCATTATTGGGATATATTAGTAAAGATGTAGCAGCCACTTTGAGAGACAGAAAACATTTCTCAATCCAAACTGGAAACAATTCTTTATTCCAAAATTGTTTTCCCAACTCCGGTACAAATCTTAGGTGTCTTTGGTAGAATTCGTAGTGTTTCTCTGGGAGATGATCTCATACCTCTGTCTAGAGTGAAATGTGTATCCTTAAAATAATGCATGTATTCAAGCCACCTGTTGATGACTAGACCCACTGCACAGGACACAGCCTTTTCCCCCATAATATCGGAGCCTAGAATAAAAGCCTCTGTACTGAATACAACAAAAACCAGTGCCTGCAGTCTCAAATAATTAAAGGAATCAAGAGTCTTGCAATTGATTTATCTGCATGAAGACCCCAGCTCATTCATGTCTAATGGCTGTTATGTCAGAGGAATGTTGCATTTACCATTCTAAAATAGTTCTGATTTTTTTATACTGAGAATTGCACACTTCTTTCCAAAGAGCTACTATTATCATTTTTTTTAATCAAAGGAAAAACTGCCCTACCCATTAGATGGGACTTACCCAATCCATACGTTACTAAGTAATCTTATTTGAAAAATACATTTTTCATTGTTAAATGCACGGTGTATCTGCCTTTTCTGCGTTACGTTTTGATCCCTAAGACATTCACTTTGATCCTTATGTCCCCAAGGATTTATTTTCATAAAGCCCATGACTGATGGATGTATGACTGGACAAAACTAGGACAGTTATATTAGAACAGAATATGCCCTTTGCGGTATCACTGCCGTGGTGAGCGTGGACATGTGCATATTCATTCCACGCTTCCTGTAACGCATGCAATCCATACTTTCAGGCAAATGTGCGGGGGAAAAAATGAACAGTGATCAGTAGGCCACGATGTGTATAGTCCTGGAGTGTTTCAGCCTCTGTGGACTTTAAAAGTCCCACTCTGATGGCCTTTGAGAGATTTTTCAGTGACCTGACTTGGAAGGATTAATTCCTTGAACACATCTAGGGAAGGAGGAGAAGGTACATGGGAAGAAGGCAGGTATTTCTCTTTCAGGCGTTCTTTTAAAACCATTTATCTGATGGAATGATTGCCAGAGACTTAATATCTAGCTCACCCCAATCACGCTAATGTATCTTGGCGCTTAAACTGAATACTCCTCCTTGGAACTTTCCAGTTTCTCCGGCTGCCCGATACTCAAATGCCCATCACACCTTTCCTTTCATTCAGAGTGATGTTGATGTGTGTTTTTCCCCGTTGAGACAGACACCACTTTATCCTAGTCAACGAAAAGTGATCCACCCTTCTTTGCCTAGGTGAGAAGCAAAATGAGGAAAGCACACAAAGCAGAGAAAGTGGTTTCTTTCATGTAGAATGGATCATCTTAAGAGACTCTGCTTTGGGTGTAAACATGTCCAGAAAAAGAGCATTTTACAAAAATGTATACCCCGCGTGATTATTACTGACATGACACCCTGGAATCAATTAACTGGAAAATATGTACTTATTAAATATAATAAGAGTATCCGGGCATCGAGTGTGTCGGGGCATTGTGATTTCCAAAAATGGCGACGCATGTACAAGTAACAGGCCAACTTCTTTTAAGAAATTCTGAATCGTTCACAAAGATATCAAGGGAATTCTCCGTCATAAGGCACACGCTAGTCGATAATTTTGTGCATTTGAAATTGAAAAAAAATGTCTCTTCTGCCTCTTCATCACCACCCCGCATCCTTTCCCATTGTCTTTATTTGCTGCAGACTTTTACTTTCCTCTGCGGCCCTCTGTCACCTCACATCGAGGGACCCTCTTTATTCTGTTGCTCATATCAACCTCTGCAATAAAAGGCATCTGTCTCATGTCAGGGTCTTCCATATCTACCCCCGCCCCCGCCCCGTGTGCCTGCAAAATCCCAGAGGCAAGAGAGATCATCCACAACCAAGCCAATTCCTTAATTGCAGAACAAATCAAATTAATGCAATGGGCATTTTTAGCCACCAGGAGGCAGAAGAGGAAAACCCAAGTAAATGATCATTGATACAAAACCGGGCTATGATGTTTTTGTCCAGAGTTCTGGTTCTTAGCAACACACGAGCAACAACAGAGTCCAGATTACAGCATTTCCGAATGAGTATTAAATGCACAGAGAGCTATTGATGAAGATGATGAAAGACAATGGGGGAGGCAGGGCAAGGGGGAAGCATCTTGTTTATTTTCTTTTTTGCATAACTTTAGGATCAGGGAAGCTATGCCAACCCTCCCTTCCCCCATGCACTGTGTCCATCCTGTGACTGTGTTATCTAGGGGGTATACCTCCCTCTAACCCTCAGTCCATCTTGAGACACACCAGGGAGCTTTACAGAAATGAGTCCGGGAGCCTGTTGCCACGCTGGCCGATCACCTCCCCCGCCCACCACAGAGGGTCTTCTAAGGGCTTTCAATCTTTCCTTCCACCCTCTTTCCGTTCTGGGGTTGTGACTGGTCCCACATCAAGTGCCTGGCCTCTGCCCCCCATTTTCTCACACTTCTCCCAAACTTCCTGTACTTTTCCACTTTATCTTTTCCCTCAGTGCAATACTTCATCCTTCCCGTCTACCCATTTAGCTTCTTACAGCATTCTTCCATCCCTAAATAACACGCAGTTTCTCTCTGAGGATGGATAAAGGAAGCTTTTCCCAGTCACAAATCTGATCAGGAGAAATCTGAGCAGAGAGGGAAGAGGATGGACTTAGGGGGCAGCATGGAGATCCTTGAAGGGAAAGACGATATTGTTTTCTTTATAGATGAACTTTTGACTTGATAAGGAAGATGTGTTCCATGAGAGATTTAAAAGAAAATCCGACCCAATCCAAAAATGGGCAGAAGACCTAAATAGACATTTCTCCAAAGAAGACATACAGATGGCCAAGAGGCACATGAAAAGATGCTCAACATCACTATCAGAGAAATGCAAATCAAAACTACAATGAGATAGCACCTCATCACCAAAAAGGCTACAAACAATAAATGCTGGAGAGGGTGTGGAGAAAAGGGAACCCTCCTGCACTGTTGGTGGGAATGTAAACTGGTGCAGCCACTACGGAGAACTGTATGGAGGTTCCTCAGAAAACTAAAAATACGATCCAGAAATCCCACTCCTGGGCATATATCTGGAGAAAACCATAATTCAAAAAGATACATGCACCCCAATGTTCATAGCAGCACTACTGACAATGGCCAAGACATGGAAACAACCTAAATGTGCATCAACAGATGAATGGATAAGAAGCTGTGGTGTATACACATACACACACACACACACACACACACACAAATGGGATAGAACTCAGCCATAAAAAAGAATGAAATCATGCCATTTGCAGTGACACGGATGGACCTAGAGACTGTCATACTGAGTGAAGTCAGTCAGACACAGAAAGACAAATATCATATGATATCACTTATATGTGGAATCTAAAAACATGGTATGAATGAACTTATTGACAAAACAGAAATAAGAGTAACAAATGTAGAAAACAAACTTATGGTTACGGGGGGATTGGGGCGGAGGGATAAATTGGGACATTGGGATTGACATATACACACTACTATATATAAAACAGATAACAAATAAAAACCTACTGAATAGCACAGGGAACTCTACTCAGTACTCTGTAATGACCTATATGGGAATAAAATCTAAAAAAGAGTGGATACATGTGTATGTATAACTGATTCACTTTGCTGTACAGCAGAAACTAACAACACTGTAAATCAACTATACTCCAATAAAAATTAATTAAAAAAAAAGAAAATCTGTAGTAAAAGATAAAAACAAAGAGAAGAAAAGAAAAAAAAAAGGATTTTTAGGGGGGAAAAATGGTGAAAGTACCAAATAGTAAACATCTTTAAATTCCAAGTGAAAGAGAAATATAAATTGGAAATTGCCAGTTTTCAGCAGTGGTACATAAGGCACGTTAGAACCACTAAATACCCCTGATGTAAACTGCTTGTGCACACAGGGAATTCAGATCATAGGTCTTTGAAGGCAGGTATCAAGCCTCTCCTCCAATGATTCCAGACCCCCTTTATGAATGGAATCTGACATGGAGCAGCAATATATCAAACAGGTAAAGGTGAAACTGCTCTGGCTGACCTCAAAGGGCTTCCTCCCAATGCCAGCCCACCCACCTTCCATTTCAATGGAGACTAAGACCCCACAAAGGAGACCAGAATGCCACGTGGCCATGCCATTACATCACGTGTAGAGCTCAAGTCATGTGCCTTTCATTCAAATGCTCTTCCTGCTGTGCGTTTATTTCAAAACCACTTCCATCTTACATTTAAAGTTATGACACCCATGAACGAAAGTCGTCTTACACAATTAATAACCTTAAAGAGAAAGGCAACTTCAGAAACACCATTACACAACCTTCCCTGAGATAAAAACTTTGAGGGTAGCTACACTTCTTGAAAAATGAGTAGGTCTTCCTGATGCTTTTTTAATCCTTGAAAAAGTCAGTTATAGAAACCTACGGACAACATTTCAAAAGACTGTAAGATACCTGTCAGGTGAGAAATCCACTGAAGTTGAAACAGCAGGCAAGCGGGCAGGGCAGAACCTCTAAAGGAATGACACAGCCCTTGAGGATTCAACATAAGCTGATTAGAATCAATTAGGTCCAAGATGGTGCAAGATTTGACTTCCAGTGGACCTTGGGCCTCACTGAATGCCCACTGTAATACATTAGCATCTAAATGACATGCCCATAGGCGCCAGGACAGTTCCGAGGCCAACCTTAAAGGGCCGAAAAGTGGGCGGTGGCCCAATTCCGGGAAATCTCCACCCCCCTCCCCAAAATACTTGGAATAATACTCCCACTCATTAGACTATGAAACTACCCAGCCCATAAAAACTAACCACCCCATATTTCGCGGCCTCTGGCCTTCTGAGATGGCCCACACTCTGTCTGTGCAGTGTGTTTCTCCCAAGGCTGCTCTCGCCTTTTGAGACAGACCGCATTCTGTCTATGGAATGTGTATCTCTCTAAATAAATCCACTTCTTACCTATCACTTTGTCTCTCACTGAATTCTTTCTGCACTGAGACATAAAGAACCTGAGCTTCATTCAGTTCTGAGACCAGGTGTGTGATCTCAACCTAAAGACAGTGGGTTCAAGTCCCAATGTGGGTTCTGGCTGAGTCTGAGTCCCGGACCATAGGTTCAAGTCCCAAAGTGGGTTGTGGGGTTTCAAAGTCATTCTCTGGGTCAATTGTCTTAATTCCATTTATTGGCCACAGACAGCAACAAGGCAACAGAATGGGCGTAAGAGGTTGGACACCTGACTAGCTGATAAAGCCTTAGATCTACTGAGAGCTTTGATTTTACAGATGCCATCGTTGGGGCCAATACCACATCACCATGCACCATAGTAGACCATCAATGATGATCTGATGAAAATGCATCAGCGATGAAGGGCCCACTTTGAGGAACATAAAAATACAGTGTAGGGGCTTCCCTGGTGGCGCAGTGGTTAAGAGTCCGCCTGCCGATGCAGGGGACACGGGTTCGTGCCCCGGTCCGGGAGGATCCCACATCCCGTGGAGCGGCTGGGCCCGTGAGCCATGGCCGCTGAGCCTGCGCGTCCGGAACCTGTGCTCCGCAACGGGAGAGGCCACAACAGTGAGAGGCCCGCGTACCGCAAAAAAAAAAACCAAAAAACAAAAAACAAAAAAAAAATACAGCGTAAGCATCGAATCGCAATTTTGTATCTAGATCAACCACAGGCACATCTGACGTTTTGTGCGATTAGAGAAGTTGGATCTGATATAAAGATTCGCACTGTTTCCTACCGCAGTTCACCTCATTAATACTGTTAGACCAGGGCTCCAATCCCCGCTCTAATCCCTACAACCTGTACCACTGTGAGCCCATCCCATTGCCTCTGAGCCTTTGTTTCCCCAAAAGTAAGATAAGGGAACCCTTCCAAGGGAGTGTGTGAGGATTAAATGAAGGGGCAGCTACAATGTCCAGCGATGGCCACACCGCGGGCTGAGGTTCATGCTGCAGCCTATAGATAAGATTGTTTCAAAGCAAAATAGTTTAAAGCCTGCGTGAGGCGTCAAATCATAGGATAACCAAAAAGGTAGTAATACCCTCTGAGCTAACCTAAAATCAGCATTTGAATGGAGGTCTAATTAACCAACTGAAGATGCAAATTAGAGACGATTAATGAAGGAAAGCACAGGTAAGAGCCACCCATAAATAAATCCCAGGCATTTCCATCAATAAAAGCCTCAGCAAGGAGATTCCCCTTATACAGCAATGGTCTTTGAACATCGTCATGAAAAAAAACAGAGGCAGATGTGACAGAATTCAAGTTTTAGCTACGTATGCTTTCCTAATGACAAAGGTATACAGCAGGACGAATAGGAAATATGCTTTAAAAAGAGATCTCCTTTGAAAATAAATGGACCACCGGTTTGTTCATTAGACCCTGTGTGGGTATGAATAATTACTTTAGAGCTGTGATGGTACATCCCAGTTTGCCTGGAATAATTCCAGTTTATTAAGAGCATTATTAACAATTTTCAGAGTGTCCTGGATTAGATAATAAATTACATGCTCAACGGCTAGCAAGGTTGTGTGACGCAGTTGTGGTGAAAGAAAATATTCATTGTTCAAAAAGCACCTGTGAAGATCTTGTCATCTGTGTCTTATTACGAGCGTCTTATCGTCGCTTGTGGTTAATCAAGGGGGTTCCGTTTAGAAGTCAGTATTTGACAGATATTACCGTTTTGGCCAGTCGCCATTTTTTCCAGTGGATCAACCGTCATGTTAATAAGATGTCCAAGGCTATTAATAACACTGGAAATGATCACCTGTCTGGGTTTACTGGTTCCTAGTGCTGGGCTATGAAACGTCACGTACATAAACCCATAGGATGTTTACACGGTATGTACAGTAACCTTGCCAGAGAGAGAATGGGGCCACCTTTTAGAGAGACTCCGAAAAACTCAGCTGACCTTCTCGGGGTCACAGCACAGACACCAAAAGCAGTTCGTTCTTATCTCATTATAACAATTTTTGTTCTTTCCACGCCAGCCTCCTGCTTCCCTCTGACCATCATCCGTCCTCCTAACCCTTTCTTTTGGGTAGGAAAACAGCACTTGTTACTCTGTAGAAGGATGGGAATCATCTCAAACAATGCTTTTCCATTCCTTGGGCAGAAAAACCGCATTTATGCATTTCTTACTTTTGGAAAAAAAAAAAAACTCAAACACTATTTCAACATTTTGGTAAAAACACCTATTCCTATCAGAGTGCTAGTGAGTGGTACTAGTGATTTCCTACAAGCAAAAAGTAAATGGCCCCCGCACAGTTTTCCAGAGGATAGGCAGCCCATGCAAGATCCCTGATAACAATAAACCAAGTCCCATTTTAAAAATCTCTATCACTCTGTATGATCGGCAAAGTTGGCACACTGCACTCCATCAGATAAAAGGGGGTCTGTGGTGTTGAGCTTCACACTAACTCATTCGTGGAACGTAAACAGACTGGCTTGGAGATGCTAAACTTCTTCTATTTCCATGCCACAACTCTCACAGCCCTCTGTTATTTTTTTTTTTTTTTTTCCGGTACGCGGGCCTCTCGCTGCTGTGGCCTCTCCCGCTGCGGAGCACAGGCTCCGGACGCGCAGGCGCAGCGGCCATCATGGCTCACGGGCCCAGCCGCTCCGCGCCATGTGGGATCCTTCCGGACCAGGGCACGAACCCGCGTCCCCTGCATCGGCAGGCGGACTCCCAAGCACTGCGACACCAGGGAAGCCCCCTCTGTTAACTTAGCAAGATTTTTTCTTTTTAACTCTCAGCAGCAAAAGGTAAAATTACAACTGTTCAATGAAAAAAGTTCTAAAAGCAAGCTATTTTTTTCTTTTCTTAAAAAAAAAATGAAGATGTGTATAATTCCCACAGTAGTTTTCTAGATTCACAAATGGGCCAAATAGATAAGAGATCACTGTGTTAAGCTGCTTAATACCAGTTTGGCGTTAAACGGGGCAGAAAATCGATTTTTTTTGAAATCTAACCTTTTAAGTCACATCACCACCATGTTGTGCAGGCAGGAGGACGCGTTGTTATTCCACTGAAGCAAGGACTCACCCAAAGCCCATTGCTTTGTTCAGAAAGCAACGCCCAGAGCTGGTGATGCTACCGAGGGACGCCCACACTGCCCTCTTTGAAAGGGCTGCTAGCAGCAGGCCCTGGTCCGTGGTTTCCTTTGCCCACCTTTTCCTTAGAATGGACTTTTTGTAAAACATCAAGAAACAACATTTCCGGTTTCAAACACCAGTAGCCAAATCAACTAGCCACAGGCTTCTGAACAACACTCAGAGAGGCGTGTCATCCTCGCTGTGCAACACGAACGGAAATCATTCCACAAAGATCTGGCTCCTAGCACCGACAAGAAAAGAAAAGGAAATAAAAGCCACAGAACAAGAAGGCTCTAGCCTCTGAGGCTTTTTCTTGTGCTTCATCCTAAAAACCTGAAATTTCCAGTACTTTATCGATGTTCCAAAATGCCCAAGTTTGCAAACATCTGTGGGTGATGTGCATTTCTAAATTAGAAGGTCAGCTACAACTCATCCCCTTACTCCGGGGTCTTCTATAGGGGAATGTTTTCAGTAGTGAATGAAATAAAATGCTCAAAACAAAATTAAAACCTCAAGTTGAAAATAAAATATTCTTAGTGATACTTGCCTCTTTGGAGAAAACATTTCAGCCCTGTTTCTTATTTGAAACAGGTCCGTTGGTCCATTTTAGTTTTCATATCTTTTACCATAACCATCCTGTGACATACAGATCTCATTCTCATAGCCACCCTGCTGTAAACAATTTTCTGCATCCTCTCAATGCATTTTTGCCTTGAAAACGAACGTTGTTACACAGGCTAGGAATATTATTCATGAACTGACCAAGAGCAGCCTAAACCACAGAAGAAGGTAAGCTTCAAAATATTAACTTCAAAATTCGTTATTTTTTTTCCAACCCCCAGTTGAGGAAAAACGAATTTAACACCGAAACAACGGAGAGCTGCTCCTGAATTCCTATGCACTTGGCCAATGTCCTTTCATCATAAATCATAAAATTTACATAAAATGAAAAACCATCAAATTACAAAATTCAAATAGGAGTATTCCAATCTCACGTAAATGCGACAGCCAGGCAACTCTTCAAGATACAACAGACACAGACAACGCATTAAGGAATTAAGTAAAAGATGTTCCCACAAACGATTAACTGATTAACACACCTACAAAACCACAAAAGAAAGCTCATGTCTATGGCCATTATCTACCATTACCAAGTTATCACCTATTACCAAATGCGTTATCAGACACATCTCTAAACTGTGTTCATTCCACAGGGTTATGTCGGCTAAGCTCACAGAAAGAAAAGTGCTTGTTCAATAAAGTATCATGTTCATCTGATCACCTTGGAGGCTGCATTTGTTTGAGGCAGATCCTAGGAAATGAAATTCCTGGATTAAAAAGTGCAAACTTTGAAAAACAACAACAAACAACATGAAACAGACGGCGCTGCATGAACGTTAAGAGACAAATATATCTTGCGGCATGAAGTGAGCTCTGTGTAGTAGAGATTTCTAGGAATTAGAGTAACACAGTTGGAATCAACGAGCCCAAAACCAAAAGCGGAACTTCCTCATGGCCTCCTGTGCAGTGATCAGCAAGACGGAATCACTCACCTAGAATCCCCAGGCGGTAGTTAACTGTGATCACGATGACGTTGCCGTAGCTCGCTAGAATACTGCCGTCAATCATGTTGCCTGTGCCCTCCATGTAAGACCCGCCATGGATGTACACCATTACTGGCTTCTTACTGTTCTGATCATGGATGTCTGGAAAAAAAAGCCAAGTAAGGAAACACAATAAAACATCATGCTGATTAACCGATGCTACATCAAGGGCAAAGGACATGGGTGACTTTCCCTAGTTTAGATTGTAATCAATCGCATGGCCCCGTTTTAAATTAGGTATGTTCTTGGTAAGATGGCCTAAGGAAAATGGTCAATGTTGTTATATTTTCTACTCATAGAAATGAGGCAGGCATTGGAAGGAACGTGTATGCAGGTGTAGGTTTCTGTATGTATCTACAACACTAAACATGCAAGGATGGAGATGAAATACATCTTCCCTAAAGAGTACTCAAACCCTAGAAGGGCATCTATTACAAAATATATTTTTATCATCTAAGTAAGTGTGAAATCAACGTCAAAATTATAATTTATTTTTACTGTAACTTCTATCTTCAGTCAAAGATGAGCTTACAGATTCATTTTCAACTTAACAACGAGAACATAAAACTAGTAATGAAACCGTAAGCTCTCAATACAGGGCACATGATGACAAAAAGCAAATAAATGGTTAAAAATGATCAACAGGACAGAAATGTGTAAAAACAAAACAAAATGTCCAAGCAAGTGTTTTTCTCTAATTTACTGATTGCAGTAATATCCCAACTTAAGTGACAAACAAAAAAGACAGAGAGAGAGAGAGAGAGAGAGAGAGAGAGAGAGAGAGAGAGAGAGAGATGGAGGGAGGGAGGGAGGGAGGAGAGCTGGAATAAAAATGGCACAAGATTCCAACCTCAAGATGAAAGTTTGGCAATGCTACATATTTTTACAGGGAATATAAACTCCCATTGTGCTTTGCAACCAGAGTACCCAGAGTCATTATTATTTTAACAATGATGTGCAAATCCTATTTTGCAACGTTCTGTGACAAGAGAAGTTTGGAGACCATGTGTCCATTTGTAGAGCCTACTTTCTGAAAAGTTGTGATTAAGTAACTTGCTCGGTGTAAATCATTCCTTGGGCTTATTACCTTTCATGCTGAAGAATCCTGACCTTGAGTCTAAGGGTTTCTGGATATTTCTGTATGTATATACATATGTATGTGTGTGTCATCTAAATATCTGTATAATCAAAAGAAAACCAAATGTATCCATGTACATTTATTTTCATTTTTTCTTAATTAAAAACTTTTTTCCCCTAATTCACGGAGACACTTTTGAACTATCAGAAAGGCATTTTAAGGAAACAAACCACCCTTTGGATGGCGGCTGCGTATAAAATGAATTACGATCATGATCTCAAGACAGGCTCCTGGGTGCCACCATATGGCATCCAGGAGGCAAAAGAAACCCAGTGTCACAGTCAAGTGCAGAAAAAAGTGCCAAGCCACCCATGTGTCTGCAGGTATTTAATCTGCCGCAGAACACTATTTTCTCCTGTAAAACTTAAATAGGGGGCTTCCCTGGTGGCGCAGTGGTTAGAGTCCACCTGCCGATGCAGGGGACGCGGGTTCGTGCCCCGGTCTGGGAGGATCCCACGTGCCGCGGAGCGGCTGGGCCCGTGAGCCACGGCCGCTGCGCCTGCGCGTCTGGTGCCTGTGCTCCGCAACGGGAGAGGCCACAGCGGTGAGCGGCCCGCGTACCGCAAAAAAAAAACAGACAAAAAACCCCAAAAAACTTAAATAGGAAGTAAAAATCATTTTTTAATCCTTCACTCATCATATGCTACGTGGAATTTTTAAATAAGTCACCGTCCCTACAGGGGTCTGGCATTTTACACGATCCACCCCTCTCTCTGGACTCTGATTTGCTGTGTTAGCCCTTATTTATGTTACCATTCTGCAGTAGGCTGCACGCTACTCCACTGTGGCAAAGGAAGAAGTTGAGATCTTGAGGGCTGCTTTACGGGGTTCCCTCAGAGAAAACGTTACGTTAACAGCTCTTACCTCCAAGTCACAAAGAACAAAGTTCTCATGAGGTTGAGGAAGAAATAACCAGATGCCAGATTCGTTCAAAGTTTAAAAAAGGATCATAGTTTCTTGGTATTAAAGGAAAACTAGACGGCATGTTAACAGTAATAAAGGTGACTGGTGAGCACTGGGAAAACAGATCCTAATGGTCAAAAGGGAATAATACACTGAAAAGCCAGAAAAAAGCAAGATGCAAATTAACACCCACAGTTGGCTATATAGGGATACGGATAAAACTACAGGTGTCCCGAGGCCTCCTAAAGGAGAGGCTAGCTGCTGATTCACGTGCAGGTGTGATACTCCGAGGCCATCAGAAGAACTTTCTTACAGGGTTATTAGAAGCAGGGAGAACCCTATGAACGCAGGTTAAAAAAAAAAAAAAATTAACTAACAGTAGTGTTGAGAGAACAGCGGGCACGAGAAAGCAACATGGGCAAAACTTTTCTCGTAGAGCCACTGATTGATGAAAAAAATCAATGAGGGCAGGAAAACCAATCAAGGGACGAAAAGGGACTTTGAGGGCAGTTTTGCTTCCCAGCAAGGATAGCTCCCCACTGCACTTTAAACTGCCTTTCAGCCAGAGAACCAAAGGTCCATCGAGGGCCTTCAACGTTTTAAGGTAAATAAACGGAGATCCATGCATTTTGCTACTCAGATGGGAAAAACATGTTTTCACCCAGCCTACACAGCCTTAGAACCAGCAAAGGCTGACTTTAAACATTTTTTTTTTCTTTTCTTCTAAACCATTTATTCTGCTGAAGGAAGAGGATACAAGGTGCTAATGATGCTTTAGATGTCATGTTAGCTTCCATCTTTAAAAAAAAAAATCACTTTACTTCTAGTGTATAATCTGTCAAACAATTTGAGATCCTTCAAGAAGAAACTCTCCACAGCAGCTAAACATTTTGGGGGAAAAAACGTTCTTAAAGCAGCTGTGGTGTGAAGACAAAGATGCATAGATCTAACTTTTGGACAAATTTCAATTCTATCCCCCCTTTTTTTTTCTTTAAAGCTGCTAAAAGGCAGTTCTGAAAGAAACAACTTCTCTTTAAGACACTTTTTCATGTATTTTACTGTGAGCCAGAGAAGATTCTTTGAAAACCCTATTTTGGAATCAGTATGTTTGAAAAAAAAAAAGAAAAAGAAAAAGAAAACCACTAAAAACAAACAAAGAGAGAAATGCCAGACCCCTGAAAAGTTCTACTGAGGTGTCTCACCATCCACAGAAGAAATTAAGAAGACCAAAGCTCCAAAATATAAAATTATAAAATAACATTTGGAAGGAAGAAAAGAAAGCATACATGCATGTTTTAAAATTTCATTTTCTCTTCTTGTGACCAAGCCAAAAAAAAAAAAAAAAAGAAAAAGAAAAAGAGTCTCCTTGTAAATGGCATTTTGTTACTCACTTCATACTGAGAAACATATAATTTATACATGTTCTCCCAGGTGATTTGCAGTCATCTACATGGTCGTTGGGATTAAAAATGACAGTTGTTTCCAAACAAGAAGAAAATAAAGCACACAAAAGTGTCCTCACTTCAGATAAGGGAGGAAAAACAGGTTGAAATGAAAAAAAGAGAAAAAAAAAGAACGATAGATATAAAATCATGCACCAAGGTCGAGCTTTGAAAAAAACAAAAAAATACCTTCATCTTCACCACGGTCATTACTGGTTATATCATCAGCGTTTTTCTTTGTGTTGGCTCCTGGTGTCATATTGAGAAGGAAAATAAAGGGAAAAAAGACAATTCAAAAACAACAGGTTTGCAAAAAAGTCAGAAGAAAGAGAGATACTACCCCAGTAAAAGAAAAAAAAAAAATAATGTCATACAAAAAGTTGAAATCTGTTACATTTGGATTTCAAAAACATGAAACAGGGAGATGCAAAATGCATATGAACATAAATATGTCAAGAAGAACAAATTCAAAATGTTATTTGCAAAAAATATTAGATACTCTGTGAAAATGCAGTTTGGGGGTTAAAATGATACTACTGCAAAAAAAAAACAACTAATGTGAGTTGAAAAAAAAAAGAAAATTATTTTAAAAAGGGTTTCCCACATTTTATAAAGAAATGCATATGAAGTATTCACATGTTCCTCTAGTTTTAACATGTTATAACCTAGATAAATTTTTTAAATGTCACTGATACAGTTAGCTTAGGAAATTCCATAATGTAAGAAAAAACACATTTAAACAATAAACATGAAAGAACTTTAATCAAAATATCTTAAGACCAACATTCGTTTCATGCATAAGAACTTAAAAGCACAACACTTATAATAAAAATCAGAAATGTCGCTACTTTATTTAAATCATGAAGACTCACCTATCCCCAGCAGCTAGAGAATACTGCACATTATTTATTCCTTTTGTCTACTGTAAACCAACTACCACTTTCAGTAAGTATTTCTGAAGTCAAGATAAAACAGTATAAATAATTTTTTTCTGTATTTGAAACACATTAAATATTGCTTGAATGTTATTGCTATTTGTATAAATCAATAAGTCAATGAATGATGTCACCTACCTGGATGACCCGGAACATAAACCGCCTTGAAATTTCCATGTCGGCAAAATGAACAGAGGGTCCCTTAACCACGCCAAAAAAAAAAAAAAAAAAAAGTGGAAAAAAGGTAAAAAACAAAACTCTCCTATGCTCTCTGTAGGCAGTGTGCCGTTTTGGTTTTTCTATTTCCCAGATACAAGAAGCTAAAACATTCAATAGCACTTGAGTTGTTTAATTAGCTCAACTGCCTTCTTTTTATAGACAGGCACAGCCCACAGGTATGCCTATGGCAGTTCTGGGTAACTCGAATTGTGGCCGTCACTTAAAATGGTCTTTGCCTTCCTCCACGGATACATGGGTTAAGGGAGAGGAAATTTAGTCACTATCACCCACAACACTTGTAGCTGGAAAGCCTTCGTCAGTGCTACATACCTCAGAGGGGCTTAAACATATTTTGAAACCAAGATCCGAAGTTGCTGGTTTTATAGCTCAATACGGGTTGATTATGGTCAATTTCATGTGGATAAACAAGCAAAACTGGGATGGGAGGTGGAACCCTGATTCCTTGTGTTGGTTAATTTTTGAGATTTAAATTTGCCCACTGTGGACAATTTCAAGTTACCAATCTAAAGTCACTGACAAAAGCTTGGAAAAGAAATGCCCAAGACCCTTTGAAGCTCAAGCTTACTACCAGTTTCACGTCATCTACTTGAAAGTAGAATGGAGTCTTCTAGGAGACCACCTTTTTTCCTTACAGCACGTTCAAGTCCCATCTTTTAGAAAGTACCATGACACAAACGTGTCTGCCTATTATAGTCATCAGCTTAACATGGAAATCAATTCACGTCCAAGAATTCCACTGCGCTGAAAGAACTTAAAACAAACTAAAAAAAAAAAAAATCTCATCAAATTAGCTCCATTGTCTTTTGGGTGGTTTTGGTCAGAGTCTATCAATATAAAACTGATTTCAAAGCTATCTCATGGGCTGAATTTAAGGCAAAATCATGTTAAGAAGTGTATAAGAAATGCCCTTCTCAGAGAAACAGGCTACACGGATGATAGAACTAAAATCCTTCTCATTTCTGAAAAACATTTCAAGTTTTTGAAGATTTTCTAAGTTTGCAGAGAAACAGGTCACCTCTTTCATTAAAAAAGAGAAGACACTAGAAAAATAAAGGTGTGGTCAAAACACACGCGATGGATTAGGGGAAAGAAAATGTTTTCTGATGAAGCTGATTCCCTCCCAGAAAATGTGTCCCTTTAAAAAGTTTGGCCGGGGCTTCCCCGGTGGCGCAGGGGTTGAGAGTCCGCCTGCCGACGCAGGGGACACGGGTTCGTGCCCCGGTCCGGGAAGATCCCACGTGCCGCGGAGCGGCTGGGCCCGTGAGCCATGGCCGCTGAGCCTGCGCGTCCGGAGCCTGTGCTCCGCAACGGGAGAGGCCACAACAGGGAGAGGCCCGCCTACCGCAAAAAACAAACAACAACAAAAAAAACCTCTTCTTCTGTCTTCCCAGTGCAGTTGGAAACTCAGGCGCATGACTGCTGGACTGGCTCAAACCCAAACAAAGGCCATTCTGCAAGGTCTGGGGTGAGTTAAATGCCAGAGCTCTTTCCCAAGACCCAATTCTCAATGTCTTCAGGCTCATCATCAATGCGTGAATTTTGAGTAATCGGAAATTCTCCCTGGGCAGGAGGAGAGGCAGTATTCAAGGAGACTCTCCTCCAAAGATGGAGGAAGATGTTCTAAAGATTGACAATGCTTTGAAAAGTGGTATAACCTAGATACATCACTGATTAAATGGTAATCCAGGGTAGTCTCTTTGACTCTTTACCAAATTCCTTTGTTCAACCAAGTGTGATTTTTAAGGGCTCTACTGAGGTATCGTTTTAAATCATAAAATCAACTCATCAAGGTGTAAAGTTCAAGGATTGTTTTTTTAGTCGATGTATGGAGTTGTGCAACCCTCAGCATAATCCGATTTTAGAATATTTCCTTCACCCCAAAATGACTGCTGGTGTCCAACTGCCGGCATTTGATGCTCCTAACCTCAGTCTCACTTAATCAACTAGTGACTTAGCCTCGATTTGCCACTTCTGCGCATTTCCTATAAATAAATTCATATACTGTGTAGTCTTTCGTGTCTTGCTTCATTCACTCAGTATAATGTTTTCAAAGTCCATCTGTGTTGTAGCATGCATCAGTATTTCATTCCTATTACTCATACAGATAGATGAATAATAGTCTACTGTATGGCTACACCACATTTTGTTTATCCACTTATCTGACTGACACGCCATCTGTCTTATTTCCACTTGGTGGCCAGTATGAATAACGCTGCTATGAGCATTTATATGCAATATTTTTTATGGATGTATATTTTCCTGGATGTATATCAAGGAGTGGAATTGCTATGTCACATGGCGCATTTATGTTTAGTACTTTAAGAAACTGCCAGGCTGTTTTCCAAATCAACTGCGTCACTGTACATTCCCATCAGCAGTATATGCAGGTTCCAATTTCTCCACCTCCTACCCAAGACGTGTTATTACCTGTTTGATTATATGCATCCTAATAGGTGTCAGACGGTGCCTCACTGGGGTTTTAATTTGCATTTTGCTAATGACTTAATCATGTCAAGGATCTTCTCCTGTACTATCTTCTTTGGCGGGATGTCTGTTCAAATATTTTCCCCGTTTTTTTAAATTGAGTTTTTTGTTCCTTATTCTTGAACTGTAATTATATTTTTTAGAGACAGGTCTTTTGCCAGAAAGATGTTGTGCAAAACTTTTCTCCCGGTCTGTGTCTTCTCGTTTGATTTTCTCAATGGTGCTTTTTGAAGTGCAAAATTTTTTAATTCTCATGAAGTCTAACTTATCGACTGTTTTTCTTTTTTTTTAAAGCTTGTGTTTTTGATATCACATCTAAGAAATTCCACCTGGTGAAAGGCCCTGAAGATTTCATGTTTTTTCCTAGATGTTTAAAAGTTTTACTTCTTATATCTTTCATTTATTTTGAGTCAACGTTGGCATATGATATGAGGGAAGGTTTGAAATGCATCCTTTACTCAACTGTCTCAGCACCATGTATTGAAGACACTCTCCTTTCATCAGTGACTTGCTGTGACACTACTCTTGCCAGTCAATTGCATATAAACGTGAGGGTTTATTTCTGGACTCTTTAATTATATCCCCTTCTATATTTCTTTTTTTAAAATATTTATTTAATTTATTTATTTAATTTATTTATCTGGTTGCACCTGGTCTTAGTTGCAGCTGGCAGGCTCCTTACTTGTGGCATGTGGGCTCTTAGTTGTGGTGTGTGGGATCTAGCTCCCCAACCAGGGATGGAACCCGGGCCCTCTGCACTGGGAGCCTGGAGTCTTAACCACTGTGCCACCAAGGGAAGTCCCCCCTTCTATATTTCTATCCACATGAGTACCCTACTGTCCGAGCTTTAGAGTACGTTTTGAACAAGGAAAGGCAAGTCCTCCAACTTTCTTCTGCTTTTTCAAGACAGTTTGTTTTTTCTAGGTGCTCCGCCACTCCCGGCAAACGTTCCAATGAGCTTGTCAACGGAAGCAAAAAACACCTGCTGAGATTTTGATGGAAATTATTTGCCAAACTACAATTTTAAATTAATTTTATAGAGCAGAGTCTGACCCAGAAACATAATTAGATATCGCCTTTAATGTTCCATGTATATTTAATTTCCCACCCTTTTGTTCTTTCTTCCATAAACTGCTGCAATATTTGTTCTCTCAATTATAACTAATTAAATGGTCTAAAAACTGAGTTCTCTCGAGTATCTCATTTAGTTAAAATCATAAGCTATGTAAACACAGGTGTTAGAGGACAGAGGGAAAAGGATACTGCTGTAACTTATTCCAGAGTAAACCCACCCCGTGGCTGCTGAAAAGGCATTTCAAAGTCCAGACAGGCCATGAGTTTTTTCCTGGTCCCCCAAAGACCAGAACAATATTCCTTTACATCTAATAATTAGCATCTCCAGCAAACCTCAGTGGGGAAATGGCTCTAAATATTAAAGGGAATACTGAAATAACACCAAACAAATATATTCCATTATTAAAATTTAAATATGATTTTATAAATAAAAGATCTCAATGTCCCAAGTCCTGAAGGAGGTCCATGTTTTTTTATACCTGTTCTTCTGATGTTCCCTTTTAGTGCTTTATCTACATCATTTTCAACAGTCAAACTATTTAAAATAGTACTTTGTATCACAAATGTAATAGGAACCCTTTGTAGACCATTTGGAAAACGTAGACCAACCAGAGTCAATGAGAAAATAAAAGTCTATGGAAAACTTCTAGATGCTGCAGTTAACATGTTGAGGCAGGAAACTAATTTTATAAATGTTCGTTTTAACATACATTAAGTTATGGTGCCATCAAAGTATGCAAATCATGAAATAAAGTCACCAATGGTGGTATGTGATCACGTTATCTACACAATATAAAGAAATGACAGAACCCAAAAAAACCTTTCCAATTATTGCTCTTAATGTACAATATCCTATTAAAATGTATTTATCAGCTCTTATTTATTTATTTATTTTTTTGGTCCCTTCCAAGGGCAAATTCCAAATCCTACTTAATCTTGTTATCTCAAGGAAGTATCTTAAAAAGAGCCTGTCTGGCTAAATGCATTGTTTTCCATACAGAGGAAGTTGTATACTGGGATATGGGAGAGATAAATGCTTTCTTGGCCATCACAGATAGGTATGTGATTGATTAGTTAGTCACTGGGCCACAGAGAACTACTTCTTTAATGTACTCAATCCTGGTAGGAGACCAGCAAGCTATTAAGATACCCTGGGGCTCAGTCCAGCAAGGAACTGAATGGGACCTGCCCCATCTCAAGCTGTCCTCATTAGTTTATTCACTGGTACACCCATTCCTCCTGCAAACACGTACTGACACTTCAAGTACGCTGGCCCCAGGCCCGGGGCCCTGGGGTGGGGGGGGGGGGGGGGGGCGGGCTCCAGGGGGGGCAGCTGAGGCAGACACACCCATCCTGAAGGAGGTCACTCCTATCTGAGATCGACTTGCACAGGATGACTCAGACGGGGCTGATGAATGTCTTCATTCATTTACTCTCGTGGTTGGGAGTTGTCTATGACGGGAAGGTGCTTGCTTGCTGAGGACGTGGTGGGTACCAATACGTAAACACGCATGGGTGAGCTAGGGTGAGGGCTCACTTTCTGTCAGCAAAGGAGGTGGGCTGCTCTGAGTGGGAGGGGAAGGGGACCAGGGGCAATCAAGACCCCAGGAGAGGGAAGCAGAGCAGGAACCCCACTGGGATACCTCTTCTGTCACCCCTACACCTTGATGATGGGCCGTAACAGAGATAAACACTCGTGGATGAAAAATGTCACCTGCCATATCAGTAAACAAAGGACGCTGCAGCCATGAAGCCCTCAGCCACTGGCATCCAGATGGTATTCAGGATGGAGACAAGTTGGAAACTCGCCCAGGACAGTTAATGGGATAGCAAAGGAATGACTTCAGTGAGGCCAGACTCTTGCATCTTCCCATACATAGAAAAATGCTAAATTCATTAACTTGAGGTGTTTCATTAATTAACAGTCATCTGTTGATGTTCTGACTACCTGGTCTTTGTTGCAAAAACTCCTATACATCCAGGCTCCTCCCCTACCTCTCTGGGGCAGCCCCTCAGAGCTATCTGAGTTGCTGTGTCCCACACTTAAGTTCTCAGAAAGTCTGCCAAAGAAAACGTAGTTCTCAACTTTTAGGTTGTGCGTTTTTTTCAGTCTACACTCTCCACACATAAATCATAACATATGCTCTAACCTCCACGTTCACACTAATTAGCACAGCGAATCTCAAAGACAACATGAAACATTTTATCTGTGGGTCCCTCCAATGTATGTGCCGCTTGGAAACTTGGCACCTACAGAAAAGTTCAACTTCTGCACTTGAAGAAATCAGCATAGCTGACCTACTCCTTCATGTTTGCTCCTCCCTGAAATCAGAATATCTAAACAAGACCAAGTTACATGACTAACAAAAATATGTGTACATCTGGGAAGCTTGTCTAATGGAACCTTCAACAAAGTGATTCCCTGAAACCAGCATTTGGAATGATTTATCTCTCTCTTTTTTTTTTTTTTTAATACATGCCATGGCAATGCAGGAAGGTCACATTTGTGATCAGCCCTGAAGGCCACTCCTTCATAACGTGGGGGAAGGGTTTTGGTGACTAGAAAGTCTTGGAAAAAACACCACCTACAAGGGGAATGTATGGAAATTTATTGCCCTAAAGTCATCAGCAGAGTTATACTTTGAAAAAAAAGTTCAGAAAGCTATCTCTGAATTTGAAGATCTCTGCTCCAGAATATATAAAGAGATACAGAATCACTGAGTTATAGGATATAGTTGACTGGCAGAAGTTCCCCAATTTTACAATCCTCCCTGTGATTTTGTGAGTTTGTGTTCCCACCATTTGGATCTTAAAAGGCTTTATGATTTGTTTTTCCAACAGAAAAAAAACGATGATGGACCAGTTCCAAGCCTGGGACCCCAAGGTCCCCATACCTGTGGAGTTCATAATCCAGGGGTGCCAGTCAAGCACAGACGAGCATCCTTGTTGAGAAAGACCTTGTCCAATGGGCACCTGTGACCTGCAAGCTGATCCCAGACACAAGAACCTCCCAGCTGAGGACACTCAAGATTTCCAACCCAAAGCACCATGCACTAAATAAAGGATGATTTAAAAAGCTGAGATTTGGTATACAAACAGCTCATACAACTCAATAACAAAACCCCCAAAAACCCAATGGAAAAATGGGCAGAAGACCTCAATACACTTTTCTCCAAAGAGACATGCAGATGGCCAACAGATGCTCTGAAAAGGAAACAAGCGCTTTTTCTACGCAGGAAAGTCTGCATCAGGCAACACAAAGCAAATATTTATTTAAGAAGAATCTTTCGAGAAATACAAATAGACAAGAGGCGCATGAAAAGGTGCTCAATATCACTAATTATTAGAAAAAGACAAATCAAAGCTACAATGAGGTATCACCTCACACCGGTCAGAATGGCCATGACCAAAATGTCTACAAACAATAAATGCTAGAGAGGGCGTGGAGAAAAGGGAACCCTCCTACACTGTTGGTGGGGATGTAAATTGGTGCAGCCGCTATGGAAAACTGTCTCCAAGTTCCTCAACAAACTAACAGTGGAGCTACCATATGACCCAGCAATCCCACTCCTGGGCATGTGTCTGTAGAAAACTCTAATTGGAAAAGACACACGCACCCCGACGTTCAAGGCAGCTCTATTTACAATAGCCAGGACATGGAAGCAGCCTAAGTGTCCATCAACAGAGGAATGGGTAAAGAAAATGTAGTACAATGTATACAATGGAATATTACTCAGCCATAAAAAAGAAGAAAATGACACCATTTTCAGCAACATGGACAGACCAAGAGACTGCCATGCTAAGTGAAGTCAGAGAAAGACAAATATTATATAATATCATTTATAGGTGGAACCTAAAAAAATACTACAAGTGAATCGGTATGCCAAACAGAAACAGACTCACAGACACAGAAAACAAACTTATGGTTACCAAAGGGAGAAGGGGGTAGGGATAAACTAGGAGTATGGGACCAACAGATACAAACTGCTATACATAAAATAGAAAAGCAACAAGGATTTACTTTATAACACAGGGAACTATATTCAATATCTTGTAATAACCTATAATAGAAAATAATCTAAAAAATATAGAAGTTTATATATATATACTATATCTGAATCACTTTTCTGTACACCTGAAACTAACACAATAATGTAAATCACCTATACTTTAAAAAAAGAAAAGGAAAAAAAGAATTCTGCCGTTTAATTTACCTTGGATTGTCATTTCAGGAAAATTAAAGGCATATTTTTGTGATTACAGTAAAAATAGGTCTAATTCTAACATTCTGGCACTTCAAAATGCCTCACTGCAATAATGGGAATAGCAAGAGCAGTGCGTTCTTTTTTTGGGTGGGGTATGTTTTCTTTTTCTCTCACTGGCTTTGGAAGACAGATGGAGAAAAATATGAATAATAGTTTTCCTTTCTTGTTTAGCTGGAATTAGGAAGCACTGATTTCACACTTTGCCTGGAAGGAATCAAAATCTAAAACTTTATAGGTATCTGATATATGTCTATGCTTCTTATTAAAATCTCAGGGCATTGCAGACTTCCATAAGCGTTTTTTTTGTTTTTGTTTTTTTTGGCTGCATTGGGTCTTCGTTGTGGTGCATGGGCTTCTCATTGTGGTGGCTTCTCGCTGCACAGCACGGGCTGTAGGAGCGTGGGCTTCAGTAGTTGTGGCATGTGGGCTCAGTACTTGTGGCGCACGGGCTTAGTTGCTCTGTGGCACATGGGATCTTCCCGGACCAGGGCTCGAACCTGTGTGCCCTGCATTGGCAGGCTGATTCCCAACCACTGCACCACCAGGGAAGCCCCCATAAGCATGTTTTGTTATGAACTGTGCTACTGAAATATTTCTGCTCACAGGAATGATAGACAAATCCAATTAGATTTACATCAATCTCCCCCAATTTTATTACCACTTTTACCTGATAGAATGTATTCCCCCTAACAGTCTCTGTGAGTTTGAGATTAAATGACGAAGTATTTAAAACTGGAACTAATTTAGTATTGAATTATGCTTGATGTTTTTTATGCATCTTTATTCAGAAAACTCGTGTTGAAAACGAAATTGGCTTTGGTTTGCCCTGAGACACCTCTTGAAATATAGTTGTACTAAAAAAATATAAACAATAAACCTGTGTGTGTGTGTGTGTGTGTGTGTGTGTGAGAGAGAGAGAGAGAGAGAGAGAGAGAGAGAGAGAGAGAGGGAGAGGGAGAGAGAGAGAGAGAGAGAAGGGGGGGGAGGGAGAGAGAGAGGGAGAGAGAGAGGGAGAGGGAGAGAGAGAGGGAGAGAGACAGAGAGAGAGAGAGGGGGGGGAGAGCGAGAGACAGAGAGAGAGAGAGAGAGAGAAAGAGAGGTAGAGAGAGAGGGAGAGAGAGGGAGGGAGGGAGAGAGAGAGAGAGAGAGAGAGAGAAAGAGAGGGAGAGAGAATACACACACTTATTCTTGCCAAGAGATTCTGGAAGACTTTCAGTTGTCTTCCTAGTGTTAACGGGGATCAAAAGCTTCTTTGTGTAGCCAGAACACACAGCACTGATGATGGGTGAGAGCTCTATGTGAGCTTTTGCTGTGGAGGGCAAGCATTATGAGGACCTGGAAGCTTTCGCTTACTCTCCCTTTTCCGTGTAGGTAAGAGAAGAATCGGAAAAAGACACATGCGTGTGTTCGTACAACTGAATCCCTTCGCTCTACGCGTGAAACTGACACAACAGTGTACGTCAAGTGTACTTCAACAAAATAAATAAATAAAATAAAAGAATAAACTCTCTGCCTCAAAAGCAGCTTGTCTGTCTTTCCCAGGCAAATCACTCAAGCTGTCTCCGGCTTTCCTTGACTCTGCGTCTAACATGGGGACCTAGCAGGCAATCATGTCCTCAGAATCAAATGAAGTCTAGATTTGTACAAAATCATCCCACTCTTCAATGCCTGACCCTGTGGAGCCAGAAGATGCAAATGATATGACCCCAGTTAAAGGCCCCAAGAAATGTATTTTTTTCTAAGAATCACAAAGTCATTGAGGAGTCTTTGGAATGTATGATCGTTATTACTTCAGATAAGGACTACCGGCCACTTTATCCACTTTTGAACTTAGCTGACTGGCCACCATAGAGCTGTCCTGTGTCCGCTCAGTTAGAAACTAAAGGATGTACTGATATAAACAACAGAGATGTCAACCAGAAAACAAACCTAAGGGAAATGACTTTCAACCCTTTTCTTTTTTCTTTTTCTTTCTTTTTCTTTTGGCTGCGTTGGGTCTTAATTGCTGCACGTGGGCTTTCTCTAGTTGCGGCGAGCGGGGGTTACTCTTCGTTGTGGTGCGCGGGCTTCTCATTGTGGTGGCTTCTCCTGTGGAGCACGGGCTCTAGGTGCATGAGCTTCAGTAGCTGTGACATGTGGGCTCAGCAGCTGTGGCGCACGGACTTAGTTGCTCTGTGGCACGTGGGGCCTTCCCGGACCAGGGCTCGAACCCCTGTCCCCTGCGTTGGCAGGATTCTTTGCCACTGCACCACCAGAGCACTCATTCACATTCACACACACACACACACACACACACACACACACACACACACACACACACTCAGCCATGTGTACATGCAGACTGGCGCACAGCCTCCTAACACCCCATCATACACCTCCATCAAAGAGGTCGTTTTACATCAGGAATGTGTCTGGTTCCCCAGCATGCTTGATATTTGTAAACCAAAGCCAATGTGACGGTTCTCCCTTAAAGGTGCATGCCTCCTTTTCCTATTAACACCCTAATTTTGTTTCTGTGTTATAGAAAATTAACATTCCTGTACTTGGTACGAACTACCGTGTGACTGGAGTGGGATAAAAAACATGGGAACATCAACACAGAATATGAAGTACCCAAGTATTTATGGTGACTAAGCAAAACACTACCATGATTACACCCTAAAATAATGAAGACTAGGAAAGCATTATACTCTTGCCTTTAATCCAATCATCAGAACTTTCTGAAGGGGGAGCTTAAAGGAATCACTTAACCAGAAATACCTGGCCTAAGTCTCCTTCAAATCTACTGGTTCCCTAGTAAGATGTGAACGCTGCCTTGCACACAGCCAGTGATCCATAAGCGCTGGTTCATAGGAGTGCCAGGTGGTGTTGTTTTAATGGCTCCCCAAGTATTTACTGCATGTTTCTGCCTCCCAGCTTCTGGCCATGTAGTGCTCTCTTACTAGATTCTGAGGCTGTGATCTATCTCTATCTCCCTCCTGAGACTCACTGTCTAACTCTGAAAACCTCAGAACACCCAGTGCAAGCGCCAGCAACTGTATAGCATGCACCCCAGGGTCTACTCCACAGGAGGAAACCACCTCTTGATTCACGTGTTCCAGCAATGTTTCGTGGGTGTCCCTGATGACGCTATGCCTTGCATGACAATTACATGGGCGTGTCACTTATGTGCCCCACGGTCCCCAAGCATGGCAGGTGTATACAGATTCTTTCCTGTGCAACCAAAACCACTTAGCAGAGGAAGAACTTGATCAGGGAGGTGCCAACACAGCGCTGTGTTAGCATTAAGCGAATCATAATCGCTTGTTTTCTATATGACTCAAGGCTGATGACATGGAAGGCAAGATGTTTTTTTAAGCAAAATCCCATTTGGATTTTAAATGCAAGATATTTTCAAGGTATTTTCATGGATATCGTACATTGGGATGCTCAAGGCATCCCTGGGAATTACAGACGAAGGTTTGTGATCTGCACTTTTTGCTTTCTTTTTTTTTTTTTTCTCATAAACTTAGATTTTAGGGGCGTTTCAAATGTCAAGAAAGACTGTAAAGACAGTAGAGAAAGCTGCCATATGCCTCATACCTCTCTTATTAACATCCGGTCCGTGTGTTATAATGAGTGAGCCAATACTGAAATATCGTAATTAATTGAAGTCCATACTTTATTGAGGTTTCCTTCATTTTTACCAAATATCCTTTGTTTTTTCTTTTTTCTGTCACAGGATCCTACATTCTATTTCAGTCATTACGTCTCCTTAGATTCTTCTTGGCTATGACAGCTTCAGACTTCCTGTTTCTTCTGACCTTGACACTGTGGAAGAGCTCTCACCAGCTGTTCTGTAGAATATGTCACAATTGTTTTTTGCCTTTTTTTTTTCTTGACGTTTTGCATGACAAGACTGAGGTTGTGAATTTGGGAAAGGAAGCCTGGAGGTCAAGTGTCCTCATCACATCATACCAAGGGTGCATGTTCTCAATAGGACTTATCACTGTGAATGTTGACCTCGTTCACCTGGCCAAAGTCGCATGTGTCAGGTTTCTCCATCATAAAGTGACTCTTTTTTTGATATTGAGCTGCTTGTATATCTTGGAGATTAATCCTTTGTCAGTGGTTTCATTTGCAAATATTTTCTCCCATTCTGAGGGTTGTCTTTTCGTCTTGTTTATGGTTTCCTTTGCTGTGCAAAAGCTTTCCTTAGGTCCCATTTGTTTATTTTTGTTTTTATTTCCATTTCTCTAGGAGGTGAGTCAAAAAGGATCTTGCCTGTGATTTACTGTCCATGGACAGATGAATGGATAAAGAAGATGTGGTGCATATATACAATGGAATATTACTCAGCCATAAAAAGAAACAAAACTGAGCCATTTGTAGTGAGGTAGACGGACCTAGAGTCTGTCACACAGAGTGAAGTCAGTCAGAAAGAGAAAAACAAATACCGTATGCTAACACATATATATGGTATCTAAAAAAAAAAAAATGGTCATGAAGAACCTAGGGCCAGGACAGGAATAAAGACACAGAGAATGGACTTGAGGACACGGGGAGGGGGAAGGTAAGGTGGGATGAAGTGAGAGAGTGGCATGGACATATATACACTACCAAACGTAAAATACATAGCTAGTGGGAGGCAGCCGCATAGCACAGGGAGATCAGCTCGGTGCTTTGTGACCACCTAGAGGGGTGGGATACGGAGGGTGGGAGGGAGATGCAAGAGGGAGGGGATATGGGGATACGTGTATACGTAAAGCTGATTCACTTTGTTACACAGCAGCAAGGAACACACCATTGTAAAGCAGTTATACTCCAATAAAGATGTTTTAAGTAAATAAATAAATAAATAAAGCGACTCTTTTCTCCTCCTTGAATTTTGGAATCTCTGAAAGGCAGTCAGCGTACACAGCCAAACCCAGGGAGCAGAGATTCATGCTCCAGCGCCTTGAGGGAGAGGATCTCCATAAATCATTTGGAATGCTTCTGCACGGGAAGTGTGTCTTCTCTCCCCAGTGGTAGGGAGAATCATGCCACGCTTTCCTCAAGAGAGCCACACCCTAACCCCCAGAACCTGATAATATGATATGATATACACAGCAATAGGGAATTCAATTTGCAGATGCCGTTAAGGATGATAATCACCTGACCTTAAAATAAGGCCATTTCCTGGATTATCCCAATGGAATCCCAAGAGTCCTTCAGAGTGCAAGGTGAAGGCAAAAGACAAGCAGAGTTAGAGAGAGATTGGAAAATGCTAAACTGTTTGGCGGGTTTTATTGTTGTTATTTGTTTTGTTTTTTGCAGATTAAGGAGGGCGCCTTGAGCCAAGGAATGCAGGTGGCCTCCATAAATTAAAAAAAAAAAAAAAAATCAAGAGATAAGTTTTCCCCTAGATCCTCTAAAGGAACTCAGTCCCGCTACACCTTGATTTTAGCCCAGTGTGACCCATTTGGACTTTTTTTTTTTTTTTTTTCAGTACACGGGCCTTTCACTCTTGTGGCCTCTCCCGTTGTGGAGCAACAGGCTCCGGACGCGCAGGCTCAGCGGCCATGGCTCACAGGCCCAGCCGCTCCGTGGCATGTGGGATCTTCCCGGACTGGGGCACGAACCTGTGTCCCCTGCAGCGGCAGGCGGAGTCTCGACCAGTGCTCCAGCAGGGGAGCCCGGAGCTTTTTTTATTAAAATAAATTTATTTATTTATATATTTATTTTATTTTTGGCTGCGTTGGGTCTTCGTTGCTGCACGCGGGCTTTCTCTAGTTGCGGCGAGCGGGGGCTACTCTTTGCTGCAGTGCGCGGGCTTCTTATTGCCGTGGCTTCTCTTGTTGCAGAGCACGGGCTCTAGGCGCACGGGCTTCAGTAGTTGCGGCACGCGGGCTCAGTAGCTGTGGCTCGTGGGCTCTAGAGCGCAGGCTCAGTAGTTGTCACGCACGGCCTTAGTTGCTCGGTGGCGTGTGGGATCTTCCCGGACCAGGGCTCAAACCCGTGTCCCTTGCATTAGCAGGTGGATCCTTAACCACTGCGCCACCAGGGGAGTCCCCCGTTTGGCCTTTTGACCTTGAAAACTCTAAGATAAATTTGTGTCATTATAAGCCAGTAACAATGTGGTCATTTGTTACAGCAGCAAGGGGAAACTCATATTTCCTGTTTATTTTTTCAGTCATTTAGGACCATATGGGATTGTATCTATGTATGTATGGGATTGTATGTATTTTTACTACAACAGTACTTAATTTTGTTCCTCAGATTGTTCTAGCTTCGACCAGTCAGAACGCTTTCAGCTGGTTTCTGTACCCCTTCAATATACCCCCATCGCTGTGGGTTTTTTCTTTGTTTTTTAAGCACTGCCTTGCTTCCTGGCATGACAGGATGCTTCAGGATCATCTTGTATCTCTTCCGCCCCATTTCTAGAATCAGACATTTCTCCAAGGAGTTCCAGATCCTTCTATTTGACATCTTTATTTTGTACGTCAAGAAGCTGAAGGAGATCAAATGAGGATGACTTGCCTAAAAGATGCTAGGACTACTTGGTGACGCAGCTAACATTTACACAACAGGCTTTACATATATAGCTGGGTCTATGATACATGCTAGCCAGCTACAGAGTGAAAATTACTACCACATGGCGCTCCTTACCCACACCATACCGGTCCTCCTATTGCTACAACGGTTATTTCAGTAGGACGCTATGGTTAACTAAATTGCCATGTTGGCTTAATACATGCAGGGCACTGGTCCATATACTTTGCAACCATATGAAAACCTGTCAGCAACTATTTTTGCCCCAACCACAGAGATAAGACAACGGTACCCCAAAAGAGATACGTAAGTTGGTCCAGGAAATCAACTCGCCACAGTCTGGGGATTCAAACCCAGAACTCAAAGGCATCCTGGCAAGGCAACGTCACCATTTAGCAAAGAGTGAAAAGCATTTTATGCAAAAAGGTGGTAGGTTAGTCCCTGACAAAGTGATTTCTGTTTTGCTTCCCCAAATACTGGGTTGGCCAAAACCCGAACGAACTTTCTTGGCCAACCCAGTAAATTATGACCCACAGATGAAGGAGCCAATGACGACATCCTAGGACCACTGGTGTAGTAAAGAAAATGAAAATTATATCTAAATAACTATGTAGTTGAAGGACAACTCTTGTTCTGGGAAAGGCAAGAACCAGATGTCGGAATGCGGGTTTCAAAGGAGGGATGGGGAGTAAAGAGTACATGCAAAGAGACCCTTCTGACTAGAGGAAGAACTCTGAGTTATCAGAATATCCTTTATCAAGGAAAGCCCGTTCTTTCGGCGAGACTGTGGCACTGAACTTGGAAAAAAAAAAAAAACCCGCTTGTGTTTTGAAAACAGTCCTAGTTGTTACCGATAAAGAGATTGTTAAGCTTTTCAAGCCACCCGCCCGCAAGGACTCAGAACGTACATAAACAGTGGATCACAAAATATGACCCAGCTTTTATTAAACACATTCCGATAATCTCCGATTTACTTCCGTTTTCATATTCTTATATATTTACATTAGCACCATACTGCTTCCGAAAAGAGTACTGGGTGGTGATTGCAGGATGGGATTTTCTTTAATACAAGTTAATCCCATAGGCTTAATGACTCTAAGCCAATCAATCCCTTCTATTGTAAATCCATAAAGCACGTGCGTCCGGCCAAGACGTAAGCTTACTTATCTCCCTAGGTATTTACAGATTTACGCTAAATGAGCTTCGTTTTTGAAAGCACGATATTTTGAGAGCCACAGACAAAGTCATTGCGAGCCTAATGATTTCACTTCTTTGGTAATTATATGCAATTTCCGGTATTTATGAAAATCTCTCCAGGTTATGGATTTTCATTATTATTCTTCTTACTTTCAGTTGAAGAAACAGGGGATGACTAAATCCACCTCAAAATATTTAACAGCATGAAGTGAGTCAATAAGAAGATGGTAAATAGTGTTAAAATATATTCAATTGCCATCCTTCACCAAGAAAAGCCATTCTCGCTCCCATGATTCCATCTGCTTGCTGGTCAATATCCCAACCAGCTTTCATGATTTGGATGAAACTTCTCTGCAGGAACCTCGCTAAAGAAGTGACTTCCTAGGGACTTCCCTGGTGGTACGGCGGTTAAGACTCTATGCTTTCACTGCAGGGGGCACGGGTTCGATCCCCGGTCGGGGAACTAAGATCCCACATGCCATGCAGGGCACGGTCCAAAAAAAAAAAAAAAAAAAAAAAAAAGAAGCGACTTCCTGATACGGTGTCCAGGTAGCATCCTCAGATGCAAATTCCCCTACTTAAACACTCATGAAAACAAACAAGAAGATCCGAACGTCACAGCAAATCCACAACGGCAGAAAATCCAAGGCCGCTTCTGGCGGGTTTCCTATGAACCCACGAATGACACTGCAGGGAATTCAGTCTACTACTCAGGAATCTTCTGATGGCATTAGGACACTGGGAATCATTCTATAAACCTTACAGGAAATCAGTGAATCACTGAAATCTCCTCTCCCGCGGAATTCAGGCACCTATCACAAAGAACAGTGTGTGTACGAACCACAAAGCTGGGGAGATGTGCTCCTACCTCAGGGGGTTGACTGGTCATTATTTCAGGAAACCTCACTCCAACATCTGTATATATACCTTCAAATTAAACAAGTTTTACATCAACCAAAACAAACAGCAAAGAGGGAGGGTTGGTGCATGGAAACGGCCAGCTGCTCACTGCTGCAGAGTTGGACAATTCAGGAAAAGTCTTAGATGTCCAGTGAAGTTTTTCACACACTCAGCAAGTACAGAGTATTTGAATGTTAACACGTACTGCGAGTGTCTTAGTAAGGCACCATACTGCCTGGAGATGAATATCACATTAGAAATTTGAGAAGGAGTCAGACAGATCAACAGTTGCAAAGGGTCTGCATTTCTAAGGAACCGCCAGGTATGTGTGCAGGTGCTCTGGGACCACTCCCACTGAATGACGAGGACAGCTGGACCCCTGGCAAAGGAAAGGACCGTTCACATCTATATCCCTTCTGTTGGCAGACGCCGTATCTGGGTAAATCCCGACTTACTCCAAGATGAGGAAAGAGAAAAAATGAAAGCCAGTACGTGTTTTGTGTGGAAATAAAAGCAGCACGGAACGGAAGATAACCACAGCCTCTGGAAGACTCCATGGGAGCATTTAGATAACCGCTTGCAGTTTTTCATGGAGCAAAGTAAGGTGCAGTTTCCTCGGTTCAGAGGCATGAAAAGGGACCAGTCTGAGAGAGAAAGAAAAGGCTGAGGTGATAAAGGCTGACGGGAAGGAGCAGCAAGTGGAGTGAAGGGATTAAAATCCAGACTCTTGGAGAGAAAAAAGGTGCAGATATGTACCTTAGGTCTGAATACAGGGAAATGGATGCCAATAGACAATACACAGGAACCACATCGGCGTTCCCTCAGGTGTAAAGACCTTCAGAGTCTCCAAACACAGAAGATGCCATTGGATTTTTCCTTCTCCACCCGAAACGTTAGCACAAACGGCAACAATGAACTAGAAAGTAACCTCACACATGGTGATGTCCTCTGGCGACCAGTCGGATAAACAACACAACATGTTAAATTGAACAAAAAAGAAAGAAAAGTACGTTGTGATCCAGTAAAGAATTAGGGTTACTCTACAAATGCTGAAGATCAGATCCACAGGAAGAAATGTAATACTTTGCTTACTGTCAACAGTGGAAGGAGAAAAGTCAAACGCTAAGCAATGGAATACGGTCAAAGGAGAAAAAAGTATTTGCAGGACGGCAAATAGCATTTGATACAATTAAAATATTTAATGAAAGGATCAGCGGGTCGGCAATATCTATTTTGACAGGGAATCCTTTTTTTTAATCCAGTTAGTACGGAGCTGATGTAACATCGCAGGGAACAGGCTTTGGGAAAGGCTGAATTTTCTGAAAATATTAACGAGGAAGAGTGATTCCTGCCTAAGATTATCTAACCAGAGAAAAACAATTTAGATCAACAACTAAGTTAGAATGGATGACTTCTTAGTTCTAACTGGATGAATACAATACACAAAATCAACTTCTATACATATGAATATTAACATGTTTAGAAAGAAATACTTTTCGTAGTAATAATAAACCATCTAGTAATAACCTTAAGACGTATAGAACTTCACACACTGTATAAAATATACAAAATTATGAGAGATATAAAAGAAGACTTGTACACATGTGGAAGCATTCAGTGGCAGAAACTGAGTAACAATATTAATGTATTTTCAAAGTAACTGAGTAACAAAATTTTGGGGTAACTGAACAAAATTATTCTAACGTTGATTCTAACAAAACTTGCAGGTGTGAATAATTTTGGCTCAAATCAGGTATAAGGTTTTGCTGCTCTCATTATATTATTTATTGTACTACTACTAATGATACCGTGAGTATGATAAAGTCTTTCTTCTCAAAAAGTACCATTAACTAAATATTTGAAAAGAGAGAAATATAAAAACTTCATCATAAGATAAAATTAATTCTGGATTAATTAAATATTTATTATGTAAAAAGACAATGAGCATGTTTGTGAGACTATAACGTTTAGGTTCATATTCCGAGCTGAAATACATTTACTAATAAAAGCAGCACTTACTAATAATGATGTTTGTGTTATATATATGCACAAAAATGATTACGTAGCTTTTACAGTGACATTCTTTGAAAGCGGCCATGAATGTACACACACACACACACACACACACTTATATAATGTAGATACACATACATAGGTAGGCATATACTTTTATCATTAACTAAAAATTATACAGGAATACCTTGTTTTATTGCACTTCACTTTTTTGTGCTTTGCAGATACTGCATTTTTCACAAATTGAAGGTTTCGGGCAACCCTGCATCAAGCCAGTCTGTTGTGCCATTTTTCCAACAGCATTTGGTCACTTTGTGTCTCTGTGTCACACTTTGGTAATTTGTTATGGTGATCTGTGATCAGTGATCTTTGATGTAGCTATTGTAATTGTTTTGGCATTTTTTAGCAATAAGTTATTTGTAAGTTCTGTACATTTTTTTAGACATAATACTACTGCACACCTAAAAGACCACACTATAGTGTAAACAGCACTTTTACATGCACTGGAAAACCAAAAAACTTGTGTGACTTGCTTTATTGCATCATTCATTTTGTTGTGGTGGTCTGGAACCAAACCCACAGTATCTCCGAGGTCCACCTGTATAATTATAGGTATACCAACATGTATGTATGTATATATATATATATATATATATATATATATATATATATATATATAAATATGTATTATTTAAACATAAATGATAGGGACTTCTCTGGTAGTGCAGTCTTTAAGAATCTGCCTGCCAAAGCAGGGGACACGGGTTCGAGCCCTAGTCAGGGGAGATCCCACATGCCACGGAGCAACTAAGCCCGTGTGCCACAACTACTGAGCCTGCACTCTACAGCTCACAAGCCAAAACTGCTGAGCCCATGTGCCACAACTACTGAAGCCCGTGCGCCTAGAGCCCGTGCTCCGCAACAAGAGCAGCCACCACAATGGGAAGCCCACACACCGCAACCAAGAGTAGCCCCCGCTCGCCACAACTAGAGAAAAGCCCGTGCAGTAACTAAGTCCCACTGCAGCAAAGAATTAATTAACTAATTTAAAAAATAAAATAAAATAAAAATAAATGATAAAAGCAAATGTTTATAAAATGTATATACATTTAAATAAGTAACTGAATCACTCAGGAAGTATGTATATAACCATATATATTTGTGCACACACATACATACATATACATATATATTTAAATAAAGATTAGCATCACTTAGGGGATATACATATTTATATATATTTAAATTTAAAATATATATATACGGTCAGAAAAGGAAGGGACTCAAAGAAGAAATGATTTTGAATGTTAGTAAGTCAGGAAGACAGCAAAAGGAATCAACCAGTAAAGAACATAAAACATAAGAGGGAGGATGCTGAAGGAAGACCCAGATCTGTGTGGAATGAAGACAAAGATTAAAGACCATATGCCTGAGATTAACAGCCCTGTCATTTCCAGAATAACACATGAAAAGAGGTAGACGCG
Organism: Inia geoffrensis; assembly: GCA_036417435.1. Lineage (NCBI taxonomy): Eukaryota > Metazoa > Chordata > Mammalia > Artiodactyla > Iniidae > Inia > Inia geoffrensis. The sequence goes on from CM070921.1 coordinate 3,746,428, forward strand.
GAGGCCTAGCCTGGCAACTTTCTTCAAAATTAGTGACGCAAAGAAAACCAAACAGAATGACAAGGATCCCAGAGAAGAGCACAAATAGCCTCTGTGCAACGGCAGGCATCTTTGGAGGCATCCGTCTGGACTGCACGTCCCCGCACCCCAGCCGAGGTGGGCCACGTCACAGGCTATGCTGGCCCTCCCTGCCCCACTCCCACCACCGCACCTCTAGCTGTGATGTGAGGGTCAGGTGTGCAGACATCCTGGGATACTCATTTTCCCAAAGGAGCCAACGGAACCGGCCAGTCCGAAACGCGCAAAGAGTCATGTGGGTACAGGTGCCATGAGAAAGCATCAGACTCAAGACGGGCAGAGAGCATTCCAGGCGGTGTTGGCCCACCCGTCTCTGGTTCTTGGTCCTGTGACACTCCTCATGGACCCCCATCCGGCGCTCCAGTGTGCTTCTGTATTCTTCATATAATCTGGGGTCTGTCTGTCTGCTTGCGATAAGCTCCCCAAAACGTCTTTAGGACCATGACAAACACGAAAAGAAAAATCTCTCTCACCTTAGAATCCTATGGAATAGTTAATGGAGTCAGATCTATCATATTTTGGCAGAAAAACCCTTGCCAAGTTGTCCTGTGAGACAGTATTTTCTGAGATGCAACCGTGAAGAAACTATATCCTCCCTGAGGGCATCTTGTAAAATTCACATGAAGAAATGCTTCAATAATGGAACACACTGAGGAGCATGAAACTCCATCGAACTCAAGAATTCAAGGAGAATCAAGTCAGATTTAAGGTTAAGGATGGGGAAATCATGGCAGAGAAGTACTGAAAATTATGCACAGAAGAATCATCATTCTAGATTTCTTATAAAACAAAGTAAGAACGTCAAATAAACATTATTTGCAAAAAAGAATATTTTAGCTAATAATGTAGTAAGAAACCATGTATAAAAATCACGTGTAGGTCTTCCCTGGTGGCACAGTGGTTGAGAGTCCGCCTGCCGCTGCAGGGGACGCGGGTTCGTGCCCCGGTCCGGGAAGATCCCATGTGCCGCGGAGCGGCTGGGCCCGTGAGCCACGGCCGCTGAGCCCGTGCGTCCGGAGCCTGTGCTCTGCAACAGGAGAGGCCACAACAGTGAGAGGCCCGCGTACCACAAAAATAAAATAAAAATCACGTGTGATATTAAAAAAAACACAACTGAAAATTTCAGGCCGTAACAGGAGAAAGTAAAGACACTATGGAAAGTCACAAATTATCTTAGCAATCTGCTCAATTGGGGAAATTAATGCCAAATAATTTTTTAAAATCTAAAAATAATCGGTGGTAGAATTCAGGGTATGATACTGTCATTGTGCTATATGCCTAACGATATTTAGGGGGACAACTGTTCTCTGTTTCATTTACCTTAGTACACGTTACCTTCCTCAGAGATGTTATTTCAGTCTGTTTGTGCTGCTATAACAGAAACAAATGTTATCTATACATATAAATGCAGAAGAAAATGTTATTATAAAACCAACACACACATATATTTTATTTATGAGCCACAGACTGGGTGGCTTATAAATAACAGAAATTTATTTCTCAAAGTTCTACTTTGAATTTTTTTTCTCTTTAAAAAATTTTTAAAATTTTTAAAGAAATTTATTTTACATTGGAGTAAAGTTGGTTTACAATGTTGTGTTAGTTGCAGGTGTACAGCAAAGTGATTCAGTTATACATGTATCTATTCTTTTTCTAATTATTTTTCCATGTAGGTTATAGAGGCTGGAAGTCTGAGATCCAGGTGAGCGCAAATTTAGTGGCTGGTGAGGACCATCTTTCTGGTTCATAGATGCCATCTTCCTGCTGTGTCCTCACATGATGGAAGGGGTGAGGGACCCTTCTGGGCTCTCTTTTATAAGGGCACTAATCCCATTCATAAGGGCTCCACTCTCATGACCTCATCACCTCCCAAAGACCCCACCTCCTGATACATCAATCTGGGAGTTAAGGTTTCAACAAATGAAATTTGGAAGGGGACACATTCAGACCATACTACAGGAACATTTCTGTGCATGGATTCAATTCATACCATGGATTACTCCTCCTTCAATGGCTAATGCAAAATCCCCATGTTGGAAACACTTCACGGACCCCAGATCCACGGTTCTCAAGGAGTGGCAGAGACTCTCCATTCATCCCCAATCACAGTGACAGAATGCTTTTCGTAGGAAGGCAAGTTGGGGTTTCCTGCAATCCATTTATTCCAAAATCCTAGGGTTGGGGAGAATGTTCACAACGAGACACTACCTTCGCCCTTATGAAGCCCATCGTCTCCTGGAATATGCAACAATTAATTCGATAATCAAACCCCATTTTAAAATTCCTCCTGTGACAATGTGATGCAAAGACATGGCACCATGTGGGTGGATATACGACATACATACATCCTGGTGACCCTGTCTCCTCTGGTGGTCAAGAAATTTTCCCCTGAAGAAGTAAAGGAGCTATGAGCTGAACTGGGAATTAAGAAAACCAAAAGAGGGGCTTCCCTGGTGGCGCAGTGGTTGGGAGTCCGCCTGCCGATGCGGGGGACACGGGTTCGTGCCCCGGTCCGGGAGGATCCCACATGCCGCGGGGCGGCTGGGCCCGTGAGCCATGGCCGCTGAGCCTGCGCGTCCGGAGCCTGTGCTCCACAATGGGAGGGGCCACAGTGGTGGGAGGCCCGCATACCGCAAAAAAAGAAAAAAAAAGGAAGACCAAAAGAAAAAAGGAAAAAAAAAAAAAGGTTTCAGAAAAGGGGCAGGAGAGTCTGATGTAAGATGAGAGAAGAGGGTTCGGGTAGCATCAGACCATGGGCAATGCTTGGTCACTGCAGTGAGCTCCAAGGCATCCCCCAAACTCATCTCTACCTAGACTCAGAGTGTGACCTCCTTGTTAGGTATGGTCTTTGCAGATGGAATTAGTTAAGGATCTGGAAGTGAGGTCACCCCAGATTCAGGGTGGCCCTAAATCCGGTGATGGGGTCCTTCTAAGGAGAGGCGAGGCCAGTGGGAGACACACAGAGAGGAAGATGGAGAGAAGGTCAAGGTAGGTAAGGACGTGCAGCATGTACAAGCCCAGGACCACCGAAAATTACTGGCAGCTGGGCGAGAGGCTGGGCCAGAAGGAACCAACCCCACAGACACCTCGATATTGGACTTGTGGGCTCCTCAGCTGTGACAGAACACATTTCCGTCACATGAAGCCACCAAGTTTGTGCTCCTTTGTTGTACAAGCCCCAGGGAACACACTCGCCAGGCATTTAACAACAGTGACGTGACCGTCCCTTCAGGCATCCCCTAAGGAGGCCTGCCCTCCTGCAATCCCAGCTGCCTGGATACGAGCTGGGTCTGCAAGGATAGCGCAAGAGTCATCCTTGGAGTAGGGACATTACCTGGGAAAGGGGATGCGGTGCCATGTGCTCGATGAGGGCATGCTGGATCGGATCCTTTCGTAACCAACTGGAGCAGAGGGGTGTCCTGCTGGTCTTGAGGAAGCAAGCAGTGGTGTAGGAAAGGGGCTCCGAGCAGCCCTCCGTGACAGCACGCAAGAAACGGGGGGCCCTTCATCCCACAACTACGAGGAACTGGATCCTTCCAACACGTGAGAGAGCTTGGGAGAGCAGCACGGGCTCCGGAAAGGAGGGCAGCCCAGCTGACACCTGGGTGGCATCTCTGTGCCACCCCGAGCAGAGGACCCAGCTAAGAGGTGCCCAGATTCCTGGGCCACAGGAACCATGAGAGAATTTGTGGACGTTGTTCTAAGCTACCGCGTTGCTGGCCTTCGTTTAAGTGGATGGCGTCTTTTTTTTCATCTGTGCTCTCTGACTGCACGTCTCAAGTTGTAGGAGGAATCTGTTGAGCCAACCCCGTGCATTCCCTGAATTTCCAGGTAATGGGAGTTCTCTTACAGACCCAAGGATGGCACGACTTGAAGGAGTGCCAGGGGGCACCAGCCAGCCATCTGGAGCCCAGAAGCATGCTGGGGCATTTGGCCTGCCCGTCAGCTGCCCTCCCGCAGCCTGGAAGCGGCCCCAGGGCAAGCATCCCCGTCTGTTCAAAGCACACCCCATGGGGCACCTCCAGTGTCCATGGGCCGAAGAGTGATGTGTGTGTTTCTTGATTGGAACTAAAGAACACTGCATAGTCCACGATCCAGCCATTGCTTCTAAATGCATAAGAGATCAGGGCATAGCCACTGTGCAGTGATTTCTGAGCAAAGGCACAAATTCCATATGAGCCACTGACATATTAAATTATAACACGGCTGAAACACGGAAGGCATCACTGGATCCCGTCTGAGTTTTCCTGGTTGCTTTGAAACCCCTGCACGGTGTGCCTTGCTTCTTTTTCATTCATTGCCTTCTTCGCTTTTTCATTCACTTCCCACCATCAGTATTCAAGAACCTGCCCCCTCCCTGCCCAAGGCACCATCCTCACCCAGACGCCCACCCACCCCAAAGTCCACGTGAGATTAACTGGCAAGGCTGGAAAGCCTGAGACTGAGGTTGAGAAAGGAGAGAAAGGTCCCAGGAGCCTGCATGCCCCCTCATGTGCCAAGCCCCCTGGGCCCTTTTGGTCTGTAAACATAGAAATCTGGCCTAACATGGGAGGCGTAAGTAAGGATGCCTCCGAAGGTACATAGAGCAATCACTCAGTGAGAAGCGAGCATTCTCGCTTACAGCATGAATTCAAAGGGAACACAAATCATTCACTTAGCAGCTTGCGAGCAATTTGGGAAGACGGTGTGTCTCCACTTGCTGCTCATGCGGCAGACTGGCTCGGGGCACTGCAGAGCTGCTGCAAGCATCCCCGGCCAAACACAAGGGGAGCCAGGCCAGTGGGTTCCTTGCTGCTCAGATGACACAGAACCATCACATCAGTGAAGGGGAAAAGAGGCTGCTTTTTTTTTTTTTTTTTTAAAGGTCTAATCCTTGTATTTACAGGTGTACGACTCTACGTGTCCATCGGGAGAGATGGCAGCTTCTCAGATGTACAGCATAATCCCACTGCCCTGAAGATCATTTAGAAAACACCACCAAATTTTCCAACGGCATCTCGTAAACATAATCCAAACGAACTCTGGCCCCTGACCAAAGAATCTTTCCGTGCCTGGCACCACGCTTTACTGAAGACGCTTTCCCCCTAAATGGCAAAGCTAAATAAGCCATTTAAAGCAGAAATATTCTATTTCGGTTGGATGCTTTCACTACAATTAAAACGGAGCATCAGGATATAACGGCTCCAGATACCAGGCAGTACCATGCATGTTTTACGTTTCACCTGGAACGCTGACGTTTCTTTTATCATTAGTCTAAGCGGACCACCTTTGTATTAAAATGCAATCTGCAAAGGGAAAAATGATCTATATTAAGGGACGCGCAGAAGTTACTAAAAATCAATAGATCCCATGCACCGCTGGCATTATTACTTAGGAACTCACGATTATTTTCAAATAAAATAATTTTAGCTGCCATTTGTTCAAAAGGGAGTTAATACAGCAATTTTAATGTTTGTCCCCCAATTAGAACATCACATATTTTTTGGAGGAATAACAAGGTAAGCTGCATTCTGAATTTCATCACGTTGAACCACAGGTCAAACACCATCCTTCCAGCCACCCTTTTAGAATTCCTGGATGCGGGCAAAGGTACACATTTGGAAACAGCAGAGAAAGAGGCGCTGCATTTTCAGTGTGGATCTCCATGTTGATCCCACGCCTGATAAAACTGCCAGGCTTGCTTTCCTCTGCGGGCTTCTGTGGTTCTCCCATGACATCAACCGAACACTTTCAGTTTGCCAGTAGGCATCGGCCCACATCATTCAGGTGTGGGAAGGGTCCACTGTTCCGCTGTTAAGGCAGACACACCCTACAACGACACAGGGCTGGTGGCCAGGAGCTATCCTCGCTGGGCAGGAAAAGACTCTTTCCTGCCTACAGCTCTTGAACACACGGCACTTGGCCTTTTTTTGCCCTGCCATCTTGGGTCCAAATCCAGCCAAATGGAACTATTCCTTTGCCCACCTGACTAGTCCAGTTCTCTTTGAAAGGCTGATCGCGCCGACGCACATAGCCTGCCGCCAACATTCTGCTTCTCACACGCCAACAAGATCATGAATGAAGGATGCAGTCATTTTGTTATTCATAACCTATCCCTAGTTTACTAAACCCAAACGAAGCGTTTTTATTCCATCAGTAAAGAGCTACAGTTTTAAGAGGTCAAACTCGTGCTGTGGAAAGATGGGTGAGCGAGACATGGGATGAAACTTAGCCCAGGAGATTTAAAATGAAGCAAACTTCAATGTCATGCGAGTGTCTTTTTAAATTTTTATTGAAATATAGCTGATTTACAATGTTGTGTTAGTTTCTGGTGTACTTTTAGCAAAGGGAACTCAATATCATGTAAAAACCTATAATGGAAAAGAATATAAAAAGGAATACACACATACACACATAGATAACATATGTATTATATATATATATATATATATATATATATATATATATATATATAAAAAACTGAATCACTTTGCTGTACATCATGTAAGTTTTTTGATTTGTTCTCTGTGGGCTGAAGGATGAAGAGTCAACCTCCCTATCAGAATGGTGGAGCAACATGTATAAACTGGACAGAGAAATGATTATGTGTGACGTGCACTATTGCTTTGAAACCAAACAATTAGGAAGAGATGACTGGACACGAGCCAACAATGCATGAGCATCTTTTCAGCCAGATATTATGAGCTGACAGGCTGAACAAAACAGAGCAGATTGGGACCAGTCCACTGTGAAGATAAATTCTACTAATGAGTCTAACATGCACTGCTTTGGATACAAAGTCACAAAATATTTCATACGCCTCCAAGGAAAGGAGGCTATTGACAAAAATCGGCAGAAAGAGACGCACACCCTCTAAATCCAAGCAAATGTCCACGGTAATTGGATCGGCCCAGAAAGCAACACATTCCTTAGCTACTGGGGAGTGGCTTCAGGGAGGCTGTGAATATTTTTAATGATACAGATTTAATGAAGTGAAGCAGCAAAGGAAAACAGAAACAACAGGACAAGACACTCAACATTATCAATGGTGCTGGCTTAAAACTTTCAGCTCATGTGAATAAATGGAAGATGTCTTCACAGGGTCATAGTGGAAAACACGAAATATGCCAGAAAGCAGGTGCATAATGTTGATTAAGTAAGGTGCATGTGTAGTGGGTTTTTGCCTAGACCAAGCAGCGGTGCTTTGCCAGCTTTGGAAAAAGGGCTCCAGGAACCCAGTCAAAGGAAAATGGGTTCGGTTGGCTGTTGAGAGAGAGTTTCATTCTGCAGAATCAGGTTCAAGGAGTGAGGGCTGCGTGGGGTCATGGGGTAACCAATGATTCTCAAGCACACCAAGGCCAACATGCCTAGACAGACACCCAGAAGAAAGACAGCGTCGAGATGAAAACCACTAAGAGATTGCAAATTATTTAGAATAAGAATCAGTAAATGCCACATTAATTGTTCATCAAAGCCGGTTAAGTTACAAAGTGCTGAGATGGACAGATGGATGGATGGGTAGATTAGATAGATAGATAAATGGATAGATAGATAGGAAGACAGAAGAATGGATGGATGGATGGATGGGTGGGTAAGCGGACAGATACATAGATAGATGATGGATAGATAGACAGACATAGATAGACGGATGGATGGATGGACAGATGGATGGATGGGTAGATTAGATAGATAAATGGATAGATAGGAAGAGAGAAGAATGGGTGGATGGATGGATGGATGGGTGGGTGGGTGGGTGGACAGATAGGTAGATAGATAGATGATGGATAGACAGACAGACAGACATAGATAGACGGATGGTTGGATGGATGGATGGATAGATGGATGGATGGGTAGATTAGAGAGATAGATAAATAAATGGATAGATAGGAAGATAGAAAAATGGATGGATGATGGATGGGTGGGTGGGTAGACACATAGGTAGATAGATGATAGACAGACATAGATAGACGGATGGATGGATGGATAGATGGATGGATGGGTAGATGAGATAAATGGATAGACAGATAGGAAGATAGAAGAATGGATAGATGGATGGGTGGGTGGGTGGGTGGACAGATAGGTAGATAGATAGATGATGGATAGACAGACAGACAGACATAGATAGACCGATGGTTGGATGGATGGATGGATAGATGGGTAGATTAGACAGATAGATAAATAAATGGATAGATAGGAAGATAGAAAAATGGATGGATGGATGGATGGGTGGGTGGGTGGACATATAGGTAGATAGAGGATGGATAGATAGACAGACATAGACAGACAGATGGTTGGATGGATGGAGGGATAGATGGATGGATGGGTAGATTAGATAGATAAATAAATGGATAGATAGATAGGAAGATAGAAGAATGGATGGGTGGGTGGATGGGTGGGTGGGTGGACAGATAGGTAGGTAGATAGATGATGGATAGATAGACAGACATAGATAGATGGATGGTTGGATGGATGGTTGGATGGATGGATGGATGGGTGGGTGGACAGATTGGACAGATAGAAAAATAAATGGATAGATAGATAGGAAGATAGAAAAATGGATGGATGGATGGATGGCTGGGTGGGTGGACAGATAGGTAGATAGGTAGACGATGGATAGATAGACAGACAGACATAGATAGACAGATGGTTGGATGGGTGGATGCATGGATGGATGGATGGATGGGTGGATGGGTGGGTGGATGGATGGACAGACAGACAGATGATAGAGATAGAGAAACAGAGATATCTTTTTCATATTTAAAGTTCATTAAAATGCACAGGTATATATATAAGAATCACAGACTTTATGACCATGGGATCACTGCTGCAGACCATCAGGCTAATTTAACTTCATGCATCTCCATGTAGGCTCAACGTTCTAATTTTAAAATAATCTACTTAACTTTTTCTGTAATTAATCACATGATGTTACCTAACAGAAGATGTTACATAAATTGACAGGACTATTAACAACCACCACCAAAGAAGATTTTACTTGCAAATAAATGAATGAACAGTGACAGGCAAAAAAGAAAAAAAAAGAAAAAAAAAAGCCTCCAGAGGAGTCAAAAGCAACTCCCCAACACCACACTGTAAGATTTTAGTCAGAGAAGTTCAAATTCTTACCTAAAAAGTTCCCAATGTAATCAGTCTGATCAACTTATCATCACAAGATAAAACTTGCATATGTGGGGTAATGAACATTTCAAATTTTGAAATGCCACAAAAAGATGTTATAGACACATGGAAACTGTCCAGTGGAACACAGAAGCCTAGGGTATGGGGCAGAATTTCAAGTGTTGCAGTCGCAAGGAAGAGAAAAAGAGGTCTTTCATTTACTAAAAGTGAACTATTAAGTTAAAAGTATGTGTATGTGTATATACATACATACATGTAATAACTGAAGCACTGACAGCTTGGGTATGGGATAAATTACAGTTTTCACCTCTGAGACAAATTTTTAACGGTTGCCATTTGCTGTAGACAATTTTGATATCCACATACACAAAATACAATGTAATGTGTTCAACGTATTCAACTGTATGACTGAAGAAAATATATGATACAAATGAATTTACTTAGAAACAGACTCACAGACATAGAAAACAAACTTATGGTAAAAAGGGGAAAGGAGGGGAGGGACAATTAGGAGTTTGGGATTAGCAGGTACACACTAGTATACATAAAATAGATAAACAACAAGGTCCTACTGTATAGCACAGGGAAGTATACTCAATATCTTGTAATAACTTATAACGGAAAAGAATCTGAAAGAGGATATATGTGTGTGTATAACTGAACCACTTTGCTGTACACCTGAAACTAACACAACACTGTAAACCAACTATATGTCAACTTAAAAAATAAAAGGAGTGTTTTCCTGGTGGCGCAGTGGTTGAGAGTCCGCCTGCCGATGCAGGGGACACGGGTTCATGCCCCGTTCCGGGAAGATCCCACGTGCCGCGGAGCGGCTGGGCCCGTGAGCCATGGCCCCTGAGCCTGCGCGTCCGGAGCCTGTGCTCCGCAACGGGAGAGGCCACAACAGTGAGAGGCCCGCGTACCACAAAATAAATAAATAAAAAGAAAATTAAAGAAAGAAAACGAATATACCCCTAAATGTACTACAAACAGATCATTAAAAACTCCATGAAAATTATTTACCTGAGCAAAAAACAAAAGCAAAGGAATATGGAACAAAATAGTTAACAGTATTTTGTTAAAATCCTGTTACTGAATTGCCTACTTGTGTTTTTTGCGGGTTTATAAAAATGACCCATTCATTATTAGAAATTTTTATTTTTAGTATATGAGACACAAAAGGAGTATTATGTTCTCTTTTTTAGGAAAAGACCTATTAAATTAACAGTTCTTTAAAAAATAAAAAACTGACACTGGGCAATTGATACAAGTGTTTACTTGTAATTAAAATCACTGAACATGGGACCTCCGTGTTGGTGCGGTGGTTAAGAATCCACCTGCCGACGCAAGGGACATGGGTTCGAGCCCTGGTCCGGGAAGATCCCACATGCTGCGGAGCAACTAAGCCCGTGCGCCACTACTACTGAGGCTGCACTCTAGAGCCCATGACCTACAACTACTGAGCCGTCACGCCACAACCACTGAGCCTGCACTCTAGAGTCCGCGAGCTACAACTACTGAAGCCCACGTGCCTAGAGCCTGTGCTCTGCCACAAAAGAAGCCTCCGCAGTGAGAGGTCCACGCACCACAATGAAGAGTAGCCCCCGCTCACTGCAACTAGAGAAAGCCCGCATGCAGCAACAAAGACCCAACACAGCCAAAAATAAATATAAATAAATTTGTTTTTAAAAATCACTGAACATGATTTTAAACACACAAGAAAAATTATGAGCACTGTACTTTTTATGTCAGCTATTTTGTCCATCTGAAGGCTGTGCCAACTGCATAACCTGCTTAAAAATAATAAAAGCCAAGTGAGAATATACAACCAAACGTGCTATGGATTTAATATGATGGATGTGTCTATCTCTAGTAAAGGATGAATCATTAAAGATTTAGTATTAGTGTAATTTCCAAATCCCTGACCTTTGCTCTACTGAAATATTAATCATGGAAATCTAGAGAAGAAAACACGGAATTCATATGAGATTACTGATCTAAGTGAATTACATTTTGGAACTGGCACGAAAATATGCACAGGACCACAGTACTTAAGTACACAGCACTTGAGAAGGTAGTTGCGCAATTTTCAGAAAAGCAGTGAATATGATTTGGTTTTGTTGGTAGCTCTACTTCACCTACCAGTGAAATGGAAATTCACGACCCATGTGCTTATCTATGAATGAATCTCTCCATTTACGGCATGGAGCAATTCTCTGGTAAAGAAAGAGAGGCTAAGAAACAACGATTTATGGGAATCACATGAAAGTCAGCTAACACTGGTTAGAGGGTAACAAGGCAAGAGAAACACAAAACACCCGCTGACAATTTCAGCCCACGTGGATATTTTCTTCAATTTTCCATTACTGTCTAAAAACCACCATCAGCACCTTAAACTATCTGTGTCACCTTCTTCTCTAATTATGTACCCCACACACGCTTGGTGGTTAATTATACATTCTCTTATTCCCTTAATTGCAGCCTTGTTGGTTTTCCCGACGAGACTTCTCGTGAACTGCATGGAAATCTATGCTCCTTTTCTAAGCCAGTGCCTCACCTGCCCAGCACGATCTATTTTCAACAAACAGTTTGGGTTAAATAATAATTCGCTGTCACCACATTCCATGACCTGTGACGAAGGCCGACTTCAGCTGAGACACCAAGACAAGATCTGGACCGAAAACGATGAGAACTTAAGCCAGCCATTTCTTTACTGAGAACATACATTTTCTCTTCCTTTCTGTCTCCACAATGTATGGCACAAGGACTCTTTCCGGAGGCAAGGCATTTCAACCAATCACCTACTAGTCTAGCAGTCACCTAACTGATTATATTAGCTGCCTTTATCACAGTACTCTGGGGCACAAATCGAACCCATGACAAATTTCTTCCGTTGGATGGGCTCCCCTGGTGGTGCAGTGGTTGAGAGTCTGCCTGCTGATGCAGGGGACACGGGTTCAGTGCCCCGGTCCGGGAAGATCCCACGTGCCGCGGAGCGGCTGGGGCCGTGAGCCATGGCCGCTGAGCCTGCGCGTCCGGAGCCTGTGCTCCGCAACGGGAGAGGCCACAACAGTGAGAGGCCCGCGTAACACACACACACACACACACACACACACACACACACACACACAAATTTCTTCCGTTGGTGTGCAGAAACAGCTGTGGCCACTCTAATTATGGAAAATACGAAAGTGCATCCTCATCCCTTTCTCTTATTTACTGCTTTCGTTCCAACAATCTACATGGTTCACATTTTAGGGCAAACCCCGAAAGGTGTTCTAACTTACATATGGAGAATTATATGGGTAAAAGGCAACCTAGTAACTCTTTCCAAAGTCCTGTGCAAACTGGCAAATACGTTTGTTTCGTTCTTTTGCCATTTCCAAGATGGGAAGAGCGATATCCAATCATTCCTTCTTCCAGTTATAGAGGCATAAACTTGCATAAACCCCAATTCCCACACATCACGCTCTCAAATCTTGATTTTTGTTTGGCAAAACCCTAAGCCTAGTGAAATGCAACTTTCCATCCAGTGCACACCTACACCTTTGCTGGTGAGCAAAAATGAAGGAAACGGTAGACCCAGGATGGCTGATCTCACTTTCAACTGCTGACCAAACATCTGCAGTAGGTTCAACCAGGAGATCATACTAAATTTCCTTAATACATTTCCTTTCAAGTTCCCCTAAATCACTAACACCTGCTTCCTGCGTCCTCCAATCTCTGATGCCCCTGGTCCCATCTTCATGGTTGGTGTATGAGCTTCCTTCCAACTCTAATGAAAAAATTACAATAATTTGAAGAAAATATCCATACATCTCCATCAACCCATTTGCCCACATACCAGTAACTACCACAGCTGCAGTGCCTACCTCCTTTCACTACAGGGAAGAGTGGGGTCACCATCTAAGGCTAAGTATCACACAACAAACCCCATCAACTCTTGTCAATCCAACAACAAAACACCTCTCTTGCTATATGACGGCTGTTTTCCCCTTGTGTTATTGTTATACCGTGTTATTTTTCAAAGTGCTTTCTAACTCTCTGCGTGGGAATATACACCCCCATCTGCTTGATGGCAGGGGTGGCCATGCCTTGCGGTGTCTCTCCCTGGGAAGAGTGTTTACTGCCTCACCTCAATGACATCAGCTATAGTGATTTGATTTGCCTTGGTCAACGAACAGAATTTAGGAGTGTTACGTCTAAGGAAAAACCTTCAGAACGCTGATGTGGTTCCACCATGTTTTCCTTCCCCTTTGCCACAAAGTCTGAAATGTGTCTGCTCCCTCGTCCTGTGTCCCAGAATAAAGACACGGAGAAAAGCCACAACCAATCCCTAGAGAACATGTAACATGAGAGAGAAATAATACTTTGCAGTCACATGTCGCTGACATTTTAGGGATATCTGTTAACGCAGCATGACTTATACCAAACAGATTGATACAAGCTGTTGTTAGATCATTCTGACAGCCTGCAGACAGACATGCTGTGAGACCTTCCAAGTTGAAAGAAATACAATCATTCTCTCTTGGGTCTGTATATCCCTCCAATGACTGCCTAATTCTCTACTCCCTTATAGAAAATCTCCTCAAAATTGCTGTGTTTACACCCTGACTCCAATTACACTGCTTGGATTCTCCATTAAACCTGTTACAACCAGGCTTCTGTACCTAAGAGTCTGCCAGAATTTCTATGGCTCCAGTAAAAGTTACCAGTAGCCTCTGGTTTGCTGTGTTGGTGAACTTTTTTTTCATTCCTCTATGTCCAGAACTCTCCTGGCGACCTCATTCAGTCTCGTGACTTTAAATACCATCTATGTTGGGACTTCGATGGCGGGCCAGCTGTTAGGGCTTGGCGCTCTCACTGCCGTGGCTCCGGACTGGGGAACTAAGATCTCACGAGCCACACAGTGCAGCCAAAAGAGGAAGAAATACCAGCTATGTTGACTAGTCCAACATTCTTCTCTTCACACAGATCTCTCCCTTGAGCCGCAGACTCTGACATCCCCCTCCCTGTGGGATGTCTCTTCTCGGACGTCCCATATACATTTTCAACTTGAACTTCCAAACCTTACCGAATCCCCAAGATTCTCTCCACCAGGTCTTTCTCCAGTTTCATCTGTGGGGATCTTGTGCTTGGATCAAAAACATTGGGAGTCCTTTCCTTCCCCCACATTCCACATGCAAATCATTTGCAAATCTTACTTTTAAAAAATCTAACAACTTTCCTTCCCAGTCTCCACCGCTCCCATCATAAACGTGCAGTCATAATTTCTCATGTTGACTCCGGTGTTCACCTTCCAACCTACCTCCTGCTTTCTCTTCTTGCCCCTCCAGGCTAGTCCCAACGAGGGAGCTAAAGCGGTCCTTGAGACCACACCTCCCCTTATCATTCCTCTGCTCAGTCCCTCTAAGTGTTCTCCTTTGGTTCTCAGAATTAAAACCAAAGTTCCTCATGGCCTCGTCCCACTTTGATCCCCGTCGTTCACACTGGCGTTCCCTGATGCGACAGAAACGCTCCCACCCCAGGGCCTTTGCACTGGCTGTTCCTTCTGCGTGGAACACCCTTCATGTACATCATCCTGGCTTCCTTCCTCACCTCCTTCAATTTTTTACTCCCAGTCTTCCTTCTCACCGAGGTGTATGTTGACCACCCTACTTAAAAATGCACTTTCCAGTGCAATCCTAATCCACTTTGTCCTCTTCTATTCTTTTCACAGCACTCATCACGTCCCCCAAATAATACATAACGTATTTAATCCTTAAGTTTATTTTCCATCCTCCGCATAGAATATAAATTTCACAAGGCAGGCAATTTTGTCTATTGTGTACATTGATGCATCTGCAATGCTTAGAACAATACCTGACACATGATAAGCACTAAAATATTAGTTGAAAGAATCGATAGTAAAAATCAATTATTATAAGACAGTATACTGTGAATATTGTTTGGGGAATCATACACTGCTATACCAATGTGTAAAGCATAAAAATGTTTAAAAATTTTAGAGACCAACTTATTTGAAAAGTCAAGTTTTCTCATTAGTTGAGAGATAATCATTGAAGGGCAATTCAAGAAAAGGTACAGATGTGCTTCACCAAATATAGAAATACTTGAGAAGTCCTTCCAAGGTTACTGAAGCATGACTCAGACGGTTGCTTCCAGGGCTGCAGGTGGCTTTGATGTAATACGCTCATGTGGCTTCTTGTTTTTGTCACAGGTGAACTTATATTTTCTTTTATTTCTTCCCTATTTCTGTCCTATTTTTAGATATCATCAGTGAATCTATTATATTCCTTCAGCGTAGACATCTAACAAGTTGCCGAACTGCATCCCTTCTCTGGTTTTCTAACAGTTGTTCCTTTATTTCTGTCACCTCCACCCCATGCTGTGCCTACCTACCCACAACTCCTCCCTCCAGAAATCTGGAGAGTCCTAAAAGGCTCTTGAAAAGCAGGACTCACATTGGCCAAGATTTGATCAACATGTTCTCTGCTGTCCTGCAGACTGGTAGTGACGCTTTCCTGGGAAAGGTGTTTCAATGATTATGAGGCCAACCCCTGACTTTCACAGGAGGGCAAATGTCCACATTGCCTCTGAAACCCAGGAACCGCTGCTATGCCTCACCGTTTCTGGGACAAACACTGAAACTTTTTCCTGGGAGGCATTCCACTCCAGGAAACACATGTATAGTCATCTCATCTTAACACCAGGTAGGGAGGGGCATGCTCCAAGCTTGACAGAGACCATGACTGGGGAGAGAGAGGTGGCATCTTTAGGTGAGGTGTGTGTGCATTTGTGTTTGTGGGGACATACGCGGAAACAGGGCCCAGTGGTGTAACCAACAAGAGATGCTAGGGTGCGCAGACGAAGTAGGCAGAAATACCCAGGGCAATCAAAAGGTGGACGAAAAGTACCAAGACACAAATGGATCAGCAAAGGGGAAAACGTCACAATTGCTTCCAGTTAAAAGCCACTATGTTTTAATTCACAGCTTAATGAAATAATACACAAAAGTAAAACAGAAAGGACAACAGGGCACTGAATTGCACACAATGATCACTTTTTTCTTTGGCCACATCACATGGCTTGCGGGATCTTAGTTCCCTGACCAGGGATTGAACCCAGGCCCTCAGCAGTGAAAGTGCCAAGTCCGCAATCCCTGAACTGCCAGGGAATTCCCAAGGATCACCTGTATCATATTTTATCATCCAAGTTTTTTGGGGGGAGGGTGGAAGATTTAGACACGGTTTCCTCTTTAAAGCTGGTTTCCATAGACAACCTCTGGAAATTCTGCTTTGGTGCCCGAAAAATAGAATCCGTTCTTTCTTTTAAAAAAAAAAAAAAAGAAAAAAATCTCTCCATCCAAATCACATCAGACAGGTCAGAAAATGTGGCCTCAATGATTTGGTGCCTAAAAGTTTATCTTGCACTTCTTGACACGCCAAGGTTATTTTTCTGTTGTTGTCAAGGCTGTCTTTCAAATAATTACATTTCTAACTTTAAAATGTCAACAGCAACCACAAAAAAGCAACAAAATAACAAAACATGCCAAATATTTTCCACCATCCAATTTGATTATATGTTCACTGAGGAAATAGAGTAGATGGTCTCAACAAATTATAATCATAATCTTAAAATGGATTATTAAGGAGACTACTCTTTTTTAATGACACTATCTGTACCAGGTTTAACATTTAATGTCATGACAGATAAGAGGTTTTAGTAAAGTATCTGCGGTTTTAGTAAAGAGAAGAAGTTTTAGTAAAATATCTGTGTTTTAATATGGCGTAGAATTAGGCGTCACGTTCGCCATTCACACCCAGGGTTGCTCTAGTCAACAGTGCGACTTAATTCTTATTTTCTTCTTCCTCAGTGATTACCTTTCCTTATGGACTTCCTCTACTTTTGAGATGCTCAGTGTTCTATCATTTTTTGTCATTTGCAATTCTTTTCTTCTCTTCCTCTGTCGATCTTCTGGCCATGACTTTAATGTCACTCTCAGACCCTACCGATTTATCTCCACTTTCTCCTCTGCATATCCTCTTCAGATCCTGGGTGGTCTTCCCACATGGGTCTACCCTGTTAACAGTCACTTTCACTGTTTAAATACTAGTCAAGACCATAAAGGAGCAAATGCATTCAATTTTGCTTAAGGAGAAATCTCAGGGGACATGTAATTTGACAACCATCCCACACATCAGCCCACAGTTCATCCTTAAGTGGACATGACCTTCTGGTGAGTTTCAACTTCCCTGGTGCATGTCGACCGTCTGCAATGACGCTGTGGTCCTCATACCCTTCAGAGATGCCCATTCTCTTCCCACCTTCTCTTTCTTCTCATCCTTACATTCCTGCTTTGATTGTTCCACTCTTATTTTCATATTATGGTGTTCTCCTGGCACCTTGATCCCAAAGAGACCACACACATATACATATACACACACACACACACACACACACACGCTTATAATAAAGGTTTTGTCTTTGTAGATCCCTTCATTCCAATGTTACACGTAGATTGAGCTCACTGGAGTCAACTTCCACTGCAATGTCGTGTGTCCCTTCACAATCCAGTGACACTCCAGGTCCTGGCATATCTCTGAGCACATGCCTGGGTAGACTAGCTCCCCACAATCCGGTGATGCCGTATCAGAGACCTCTGTCCTCTCCTCTCACACGATGGAGGACTTGAGATGACGTGCATTTCATGTTATTATTCTCTGTCACTTTCATGAAGTCTAACTCATTCTGTTTGCAAAAAAAATTAACACAGCGTGCATACAGACGGCACGCACGTTCATGCTGGAATCACTCATTTAAATGAACACTGCAGTGACGATCCTCTTCCATGTTCTGCTATATTCTGTTCTTCTCCAAAGCTAACGAGAGGAGAAAAGATCTGTCTTCTGGCTCCATTTATTTTGTTTAAAAACTAAAATAAAAGCAATATCCTGTTTCAAATCCCCCATAATCCGTCCACATATTCATGGCATTTTGCCCTCTCTCTGATCCGTTATTTTGAAATCCAGTCTCTTTGTGTTTACCGTACAGTTGACGTGAGCACATAAAATCTCATCTTTGAGGAAAGCTCACAATCACAGTCAAGAAGTATTACACAGCGTGTATCGGAAAGCCCAAAGGACTTTTATAAAAGAAAAAGGAGACCTTTTTTTACCTGATGAGAAGGTCAGTGAGAGATGTTTATGGGTCGGCTGGTCAACTATGCCTACAGGAGCCCAGGTCATCTCTCTCTTGCTTGTGACACCGCCATGTTTGGTGTTGACTCTTACCCTGCCTTCACGCTTGCAGCTCCTGATGTAAGATGACCCTGCAGGTCACCTACATCCAGGTAAAGGGAAGGGAGGTAGTTGGTGCGAGATGTCTCTATCCCTTTTATTAGAAGAAAGGAAGCTTCCTGAGAGAAAGCCCCCAGAAGAGTCCACAGGTGTCTCCTTGGCCCCATGCATCTCTGATGCTCCCCCGCCAATGTACGCAGGTCGAGAGAGTGTATTGGGCCAGCCGACCAAGATGTGTCTAGTTCTAAGGACGGTTTTGCTCCAAATGGAAAATGCCACTGTAATGCCCAAATGTCACTGAACTAAAATTGGATCATTTTTCCAATTCATCACGTCCTTCACCAGAAAGCAACAATGTAAATGAATGCTCCATCGTGAAGAATAAAGTCAAATCGTGAAGAATAAAGTCAAATGACACAGATGTATCTAATATCCACTAGAGGAGGGTATCGTGCTTAAGTGCTACGCAAGCTGTAAAAGAATTAAACGGAGAGCTCTGGCGCTGAGCCTTGGAGGGACAAGACTTACGAAAGCAAAAAGGTGAATAAAAATTAAATAACGACAAAGATCCAGACCAGAAAATAATAATATGAAACTACTAACAACTGTCAAAAGAAATTGCTGTTACAAAGAAACGTGACCTATCACTAATTAACAGCAGTACTATTTTCTTGTAGATTTCAAGCTTCCAAGATTAACGTTCCAGCAAGTAACACTGGAAATTTAAGTAAAGCACCAACAGTTTAAAAAAAACCACCTGGAAATATATCAAAAGATCCAGCAGCTCATTCAGAAAGGGAATGTATCAACCACCTCTAATCATTTTAGGGAAGATGACATCCGTTACATGGATGTTATTTGTCATTGTAACAAGACATGCATGCCCTTTGGCGAGGTGAGAAGCATCATTGTGAAAATTTATAATAATTTCATCGTGTATCATACTGAAAGGCAAAACGGAGGGAAATTTCCTGGATGCCTAAGATAACTGAGGTAACTGACCAGAACTGTCGCTTCCACCGATGGAAACTAAGGATGCAGGAATGAAATGGGCATGAATCTAATACAATAAAAAGCCACTATAATCATCAACAAGCTCAAACTTAATATTCATTAAGTTTCTTCCTCCTAAGCACCTGAGACCACACTACTTGTTAAAATGAGGCAATGCCCCCATTCTTCAGATGTTTCCAGATTAACAGGGCAGGTAAATAGCAGAAACAACTACTTACAGCTTATATATTTACTATATATGCATATATATATATATATATATATATATACATATATATATATACATACATATGTCTGTATAACTGCATCACTTTGCTGTACAGCACAAATTAACACAACATTGTAAATGCACTATACTTCCATTTAACAAATAAAAAAGCCAAGAGCTGTAAGCCAAGAGTCGGTATTTGTGATCTTTTTGGATCACTGGTGGTGGAGGGAGGGAAGAACATGCCCCGTTAAGACTAGCTTAAGCTCAAAGTTAAAGCCTTTATAACAGCAGTGAAATGTTCTAGAATAACATCTACCAGCAGTGAAGCCAAAGCTGCCCAATAACGAGAACTGTCCTTACCGTGAGGAAGATGTGAACTGAAGATGCAGCCAAGTTACACGTTTGCAGTTTCGCGTTTCTCCACGCTGTGGCGATGGGACAGGAGGGAACCCCTCATCAGATGGATATCGTCCTACTTCTGGACACGGCCAGCCTCCGTGCACCTTCTTATACAGCTTGACGTCACTTACATGCACTGTGCGCTTCATGTGGCTGGCGAAATATCTGAATGTCTGATGAAATCCTGCCCTAACTCTGTCACAAGCGAGATCTGAATTTGAACAGGGACAACAAGACTTCCTGCCCAACATCACTGATGAACATACTGGGAGAGTGCTTTTTAGCCTGGCTGCTTGAGAGCATAAAAGCAGCACCCAGGGAGCCTTTGGAGCAGCCCAAGGATTAGGCTTGTCAACGCGACATCTCCATTATAAATTCAGCACCACAGAGAGCCGGCGACTACTCAACAGACTACAAAAACCTCCACAGCAAATGCATGTCCTTTTGTTCCCCCCTTTTCCCCATGAACAGAGACAAGTACTAGGGTCCAACGGACGGTGCGGAGGGTTTACGTGTCCTCTCATTTTCAGGGGCTGCGAGAGAAAGCTGGACATAGATTTCCCTGATGTTTGAGGGAGCTTTGGCTGCCTGCATGACCTAGATGTCAGGGATATTTATGTTCAGCTTGTCTTTGTCTTTTCCCTTTAAAACAAACAGAACTAATTAAGACCACAGGTGTGAGATTCTGAGCAGCGACTAGTAGCCCTCCAACTGTTCCATTTCTAGGGGACTCCTCCATTTTTCTAGCCTTCGGTTAGCCTTACAATTTATGTCCAGTTATCTGCTAATTCGAGCCCCTCCCTCCTGACACGAGTATGTGTGTTCGCTTCCCCTCAGCGTCTGCCTTTGCTCCTCCCTCCCGCTTGCTGAGGTCACGTTGAGTCCACCTTTGGAATCACCCTTGTGCGTGTTAGCTCTTCCCCGCAGAGCTTATACTCGAGCAGAGGAAGCAGAGAAGAGAGCTCCCTTTCACGGCTGCCTTTTTATCCTTTGTTACTCGTGCCTAATTCCTCACTGAACTTCTGCCCTAAGATCTTGAAGTGAGGTCTCCAACCCCCTCTCCTCCACCTTGGTCCGTGCTACTCAGTGTTGACAGAGCCACCGTTCCAGAGACTAGGGCCAGTCACACCTGCAGCCCAAATTAGCCCCAAACTCTTTACTCTCACATTCAGTGTACTCTGGATCATTCTATCTATTAGATAGCGTCTATCTAATGAAACCTAGCCCCAGGTTCACATCCTGCTCCATCCTGGAACATACTCCACGTTTGACAATAAAGACCCCTTGGTTCTTCCCAAATTCCGTCTCACGCTTTCTTCTTCTGCCACTCTCCCACAGTTCTGCTAGAAACCAGTTAAAACAGCACCTTTTTATGACTTCTTTCCTAGTGCTACAATCTGAACAGCATGAAGCCTCCCCTGTATCCCCACAGCACGAGTCCAGATCATCCCCTTGCCCTATCCTAGAGTTAGTGACATCCGTATCTTACCTCCCTTACAGTAGAAAGTGAGTTTTTTCCTTTCTTCCCCAGGGGCACCCATTGCACCGCTTTGTACAGATCTGGAACTCAATAAATATTTGCTGTTGGAATGAATTCATGCCTCGTACAGAATGACAACAATAGCACCAAACTCATATATTTCAAAATTAGTATACATTAGACTTAAGACTGTTGGTGGACATTGTCCCCGATGGTGAAATTTTACCCAGAGGACCTATGCCATCTTTGCTAAATCTGTGTTACTGTGTACAAACAAAAACAGGATGGAGGCTCCCGAAAGAAACTTTATTGTGCCGTCACAGTATTTTATGCTTTGAAGAAGAAAGATGAGTAATACATGCTCTCTACCCTCATGATTACAGCAGAGGAGGAAAACACACAAGGATGAGATGAATCAGGGGCGGTTATGAGACAGTATATAAGGAGCTGTGTCATCCATTAAGAAAGAGTAAAATGAAGAGACAGAGGAAAACATTTTGGAAGTGTGGGGTGAAAGAAGACCAAGAAAGAATATTGCAAGAGGTCAAGGTTGAGCTGAGTTTAAAAAGTGATTACTGAGGACGTACTAAAGGGTTTCTCCAGAAGGGAACAGGCATCAGAGAGGAAACTAACTGTTAAGCCAGGACGCTGTGACAGGGACTCTGCTCGGTGTTCCTGAATGCCGAGGGTCTTCGTGGGTTCATCCAAGGCCACTGGGGTGCCAGCCGACGTAGAAGGACACAGGAGTGGAAGCTGAGCTGGTCAGCAGAGCTGCAGCAGGCGTCTGGGAGCTGTTCACTCACAGGTGACAGACAACCCAGATGCAAAGAGACAAGGTCTCTACAAGGTCCGAACCCATGGGGCGTAGCTTCTCCCTAGCATAGAAACCCCAGATTTCACAGGAGCCAAGACTGCCTACAGGTACCCCGTGAGCAGAGATTCCAGGACCCCATAGGGAACCTGACAGTTACAGAAGGCAATGCCCTCAGAGAAGTGTAAGGCTGTGGCATCCCCTGTGAATTCTTTCTGTTCTTTAGGGTGCCTCCCGGTCCAGATGTAATTCATGGTATGGCAAGTGGCCAAGATCACTGTTGCCATGCCCTTAATCTGGTGGAAAGGAAAACAGAACTAGACAGTCTAATGAAGGCCGGATTCTCATGCAACAGAATGAAGGACGTGTTATCATTTTACCACAGATACTCTGCATGTCTGAGCCCATTCGATCATCACAGCAATGGCGACAGTGGGGACAAGTATCAAGATTATACAGATGGAGAAACTGAGAATCCGAGAGAGGAAGGCATCAGCCCTTGGCCATGCAGGAAAAAGCAGTGAAATCAGGAATCGGGAATGAAACCTAGGTCTGTGCGATGACAGAGCTCTTATTCATATTGGCTCACGGAGAACCAACAGTAAAGGTACAGAGGAAAGATGCTCAGGAAAAAGTGTGATAGCAAATGGACTTCTAGTAGCTAAAGAATCATTTCTGGAGAGTCTGCTGCATGCCAGGCACTGGACTGACACACCTAGCAGTCCATAATTGTACAGGCAAGATTGTCAAAGAAGCAAGTAATGCAACACAAATGCAACGCCTTTGGAAGTTACTGAGAAAGATGCACTTGAGTTGACATGGCTACCCTGACCAATGTGGAGACAGAGACCTTCACAGAGAAGGTTGCATCTGTTAAGAATGTTGAAAAAAGGGGTCCGAGGTCCAGTGGATGCTGCCCTGGTCCTCACAGACTTGCTAAGCAGGGATGTAGACAGAATTTGATGCTATAAAGAGCAGGGAAGCACTAAAGTGTTTCCAGTGGGAAAGAAAGGGGCCACGCCTGCATCTTGTAAAGATAACCAGGTGAGTCACTGAGGATGGAGGTTCCAGAGAGGGAGACATGGCAATCACATAGAAGGAAGGCGATGGGAACTTGAACAGGAGCAGCAGCAGAATACAGGGAGGAGAAAGAACTGAGGTCACGGGCTTCCCTGGTGGTGCAGTGGTTGGGAGTCCGCCTGCCAACGCAGGGGCTCTGCGACGGGAGAGGCCGCAACAGCGAGAAGCACGCGTACCGCAAAAAAAAAAAAAAAAAAAAAAAAAAAGAACTGAGGTCACTCTAGGAGCAACCTGTAACTCCAGTGATTTTCATTCTCTCATGGAATGGTTCCTCAAGCCAGAAACATGAAATCTTCCTAGATGTAGTTCCTTCTTTCCCTCCCAATGCTCATGATTAAAATCAGTCTCCAAGACACACCAGCTCTACCTGCAAAAATCTCTGCATGAGTCTAATTCCAACAGGATGCCACGATATCTACACTACAGACTGAAAGGTTGGTTTAGCATGAGTGTCTGGGAGAAGCAAGAACAGATCTTGCTTACGCTTTATAAACTATCACAAGGGGAATTAATGTTTAGCATCGTAGGTCTCTTACGATGTAAATACAGTGCAACAAAAATGGCTTAATAAATAGCCCCATAAACTGGTGTTACATCAATCCTGTCAAACTCAGCCATGACTGTTGGGACTTCCCTGGTGGTCCAGTGGTTAGGACTCAGTGCTTTCACTGCCCGGGGCCTGGGTTCAATCCCTGGTCGGGAACTAAGATTCCACAAGCCGCGAGGCATAGCCAAAAAAAAAAAAAAAAAAAAAGTCAGCCATGATTGCTACAACTCCGAACACATACATGATCCCAAAATAGATTAAAAGGGCTAAATGCAGTATCATTTAGGAAGACAGAGCTTGTGATTGAATCTGGCAATTTTTCTGGTGGTTCCGATGTACTGTTTTAGAGTTTCATGGAAGCAAACGTCTTACACATGTAGAATGGTCCAGTTCTGCTCATTTCTTAGCAGCTACGCTTGGTCGATCGATGGTGGAATAAACGCTCTGGGGCCAGAGGTGGGACCCGCTCCTCACCAACTCACAGATAAATTCCACGTGAAACTTTACCACGGAATACAGTCCGCCATGTGATTTGAGGAAAGTTGCAGGTGGAAATGCTGGGTGTATTCAACCGCACTCATTATTTCACCACTGACATAAAATACCCATCAGTTAGAGTAACGCTATTGGTCTTTCTTATTTCCTCGACACAGGAAAACTGGGAGGAAGGAGGTCCCTTAGGCTAATGCTCTTTGCTTCTTTATGTTGCTGTTTCACGGTGTTTAGCATTTATTTCGAATGGATGCCAAAAACAATTGAGGGACTATTTTTAGCATCACCTGTGATCAGAACCTGAAAGAACAAAGTCTTAAAAATATTTTCACACTACCAATATGTTCTTTCCTTAAAATTCTAAATTTAACATTTTTTTTACCTTTCTCCTTTCACTCCACCTACCTCTTAAATATAAAAAGTGATGTACCACCTGCCATGCGTGACATTTGCACTGATGTGTGTTTGAAAATGTTTATGTTCAAATGTTGGTAACTAACGCATAAAGAGAAATTTATATAATGTGGTTCAGTATGTTTTTATATGATCTTATTTCATAATTCACTTTAGCATCACTATTACTACATTCTGAGATTTTACAGTTTCATACACCCAATATCACCTCATTCCTCCATAAATGTTATCTAATCAACTTTTTTTCCTAGCATTAAATAGAAATTGCCCTTTATTTTTTTTTCTCATGCACCTTCTTACTTCAGAAAAACTGTGCTAATTATCCAACCACCAACCCACTCAACGAAAATGGAAATTAATATCGAAGTCTGGCTTAAGAAAAGACAAGGAATTGTAGGAAGACACTTCTTCACTGCATTTTTCTTTGCTGATACTCTTAGTCTTAGCCCATCACCAGCTTTGGAAACTACAAATGGGATTTACAGCAATGCACCTTTTCTAATCCCAAGAGCCACAGAGAAAGGAGCGTTCTCCGTAGAGTGACCCTGAACTCTTAACCGTCAAGTTTATTAAACTTCAGCAAACTTGCAAGGCTCTTTCACACGGTGAAAAGACAAATGTGTGGCCCAGAATCTCTGTCTGGGATACATCTGCCCTGCTCTTTGCACTGCTATATTTTTGTGCTTCACCCATCACCATAAATTCCCCATCCTCATAGAGACCTTCCCTGGTCAGGCAACCTTAAGTATCTCAATCACTCATGGAAGTTACTCTCTCAGTTCTCAGTTCCCTCATCACGGCTCTTATCACAAGCTGAAATGTGTTTTTCTTCAAATTTTCGTCTTTAATTCGTCTTTAAGATTTACAATGTGTAAGTTTCAGGGGTACAGCAAAGTGATTCAGTTACATATATGTATGAATGTGTGTGTGTGTGTGTGTGTGTGTGTATACACTTTTTTATATTCTTTTCCATTATGGTTTATTATAAGATATTGACTATAGTTCCCTGTGCTATAGAGGAGAACCTTGTTATTTATCCATTCTACATGTAATAGTTTGCATCTGCTAACCCCAAACTCCTAATTTATCCTTCCTTCACCCCTCTTCCCCTTTGGGAACAATAAGTTTGTTTTCTATGTCTGTGAGTCTGTTCTGTTTTGTATCGGGTTGGCCAAAAAGTGCGTTTGGGCTCTTCTGTAAGGTGTTATGGAAAAACCCAACGGAACTTTTTTGGCCAATCCAATAAATAAGTTCATTTGTATCATATTTTAGATTCCACGTATAAGTGATGTCATATGATACTTGTCTTTGCCTGACTTACTTCACTCAGTATGACAATCTCTAGGTCCATCCATGTGGCTGCAAATGGCATTATTTTGTTCTTTTTTATGGCTGAGTAATATTCCATTGTATATATGTACCACATCTTCTTTATCCATTCATCTGTCGATGGAAATTTAGGTTGCTTCCATGTCATGGCTACTGTGAATAGTGCTGCTATGAACATTGGGGTGTATGTATCTTTTCAAATTATAATTTTTTTCTGCATATATGTCCAGGAGTGGGATTGCTGGATCATATGGTAACTCTATTTTTAGTTTTTTCAAGAATCTCCATACTGTTCTCCATAGTGGCTGTACCAATTTAAATTCCTACCAATAGTGTAGGAGGGTTCCCCTTTCTCCACACCCTCTCCAGCATTTGTTATCTGTAGACTTTTTAATGATGGCCATCCTGACCGGTGTGAGGTGATACCTCATTGTAGTTTTGATTTGTATCTCTCTAATGATTAGTGATGTTGAGCATCTTTTCATGTGCCTTTTGGCCATCTGTGTCTTCCTTGGAGAACTGTCTATTTAGGTCTTCTGCCCATTTTTGGACTGGGTTGGTTGGTTGGTTCAATAAGTGGAGGGGCTCCAAAAGGTTCGTTTAACCTGCTCCCATGCACCTGTGTTCTCTCCGTTATGAGGTAGTTTTCTCCTGGTCCTTCTCCACTAGCTTCTGATCTCTTGTGACTTCTAGCATCTCACTACTGAGTATGTCCATCCTTGCCATGTTGGTTGTGACGGGGGATGAAGGGACAGGCTTGTTTCCATGAC
The DNA here is from genome assembly GCA_036417435.1 of Inia geoffrensis. Classification (NCBI taxonomy): domain Eukaryota; kingdom Metazoa; phylum Chordata; class Mammalia; order Artiodactyla; family Iniidae; genus Inia; species Inia geoffrensis. The sequence continues at coordinate 3,773,469 of CM070921.1, forward strand.
TACAAAGCACTGCAACTCTAACTACATTCTCATAACCAAGCATCATCCCCGATGTTCGCTGTGTTATGCAATGACCCCAGCCACTGAGACGAGATTCACCATTTCCTAATTAATAACAAACTACAAGTACAGTACGAAGGATTTTTAAATTACACTGAAAGCATTCAGGAGTGTTTTTCGATTGCTCCCTTAGAAATGGTTTGGGGGCAGCTAAACGAGGTAATTAAATGGTGGACATGCCCTTGTAAAGAAAATTGAGGTGTGCTCTGTTCTTTTATCCTGGTTGCAGGTACGATGCTAACTGTATGTGCACGGTAGCCAGAGAGTCTAGCTGTAAAAGCTGTTAGTCCCAGCCGTACTCTGAAGACTGCTGAGTCATTTCCTTGCTCTAATTTTCCATTTCCATGTCTATGAAATGTAGTCAATAAATAATCTCATTTTCTGGCCCTACTATGAAAATTCAGATAAGGTTGCCTTTCATTGTCTACTCAAAAGCCAACTAGCAGAGACGCACGTCCTAACCTCCTTATTTAATCTAGCTCCACCTCAAGCCTTGCCAACCCCCATCTTTCCTTAATAATCACAAGACTCCCTTATGACCACCTGACCCACTTTATAGTCCTGAGTCTACCTTTCCAAGTTCATTTCCCCACAACAGAACATGCAAGTCAGGACAGCAGGGAGCCACTGGAGCTAAGGCCAGCTCTGTCCTCAGTGTTGGGCACATAGTTGCAATTAAATAAACCCTTGTTTCATAGGAGAATAAATATCCTAACACACTTAATCGTATCTGGCACATAGTAAACAATCAATGTGAGTTGTATTTATGTGTCTAAAATACCAAGGAGACCACTGACATCATTCTCTATGTCATCTCTGTCACACAAAGGGAAAAAGGAACTTACATTTATTGTAAAATTCACAGCTTCAAGGAATGCTTACCACAATCCTATGATGTCTTATTATCCCAGTTTTCCAGGGAGTTGCATTAATTCACCGAGGATCGCACAGGGGAGATTTCAAACAAGATCTATCTGACTCAAATGTACTCTTTCCTCAGGGTGAAAAGGCTCTCTGTTCTAGGCCATCTTCTCTACAATGAGTTGGGTGAAGCAGATATATCCCCACGTCATCCTGAGGAGCTATCTACTTATTTAGGAGGGGAGATGATGCAAATGTATGAAAAATATAGTATGAGTCCTGTGAACGTGAAAATATTTGAGTTTTAGGTCCAAGCAAATGTCAGCTCCATACAGTTCAATCTCATGTGTACCAAGAAGAAAGTCTTATGTTTCAAGTGAGTGGTCCTGACATTCAGAATCCAAGTCAGAGATTCATCTTTTCTGGGTCACAGACTTTTCTGAGGAGACATTCCTTTCAAGGGAAAATACATTCTCACTTATTGAAGTGCCATAAATGTTAGCGGGGGGGGGGGGGGGGGGGGCTTCTTAGGCCCCCTGGGGATCCATGGGGCTTAGCTGACAACATCTAGTTCCAAGGATGCAAAATTATCTTCGGTTTGACTGAAAGGTGATATATAAAAGGTTCATGATGTCAGACTTTTAGGACTAAGTGGAAATTTGAAACCTAAATGAACACATTAAGAGGTACAAACTACCAGATGTAAAACAAATAAGTCATGGGGATGTAACATACAGCACAGGGAACATGGTCAATAATATTCTAAGAACTTTGTATGGTGTGTAATGTATAAAAAATATCAAATTACTGTGTGGTACACCTGCAACTACCATATCGTAATTCAACTGTATTTTAATAAAAATAAATAAATAAAAGTAGCACATCTTTCTTTTCTGATCTAAATGTCTTCTCAAGGGGTCGGCGTGTTTACTGATAGCCATTCAGGCCATAGAGAATAAAAGCAAACTCTCTATTATTTGGAAGGAATATATTTAGCCTGGAAATTCTCCCTAGGAAAATAACAACCATGGTGCCTTTCCTTAGAAAACAAATTGACCTAGTTGATACAAGATTACAGGATTTAATGTCATACTGAAGCCTTGATAAACAACTGTCCGAGCGTTTCAAATCTCACAGACAGAAAAAGTGACTGTGCACTAGATGGACAGATGGGAAGATCTTGCGCACGGATTTCAGACCAGAGGCTTGTCCATGATACTTCCCTCCCCGGCTACCAACTACTCGTTGGTCTATAGGTAGGATCCACATCTTTATGATAAGGTTTAGACTACAGGATCTTTAGAGATGATTAGAAATCACAGTCTACAGTCAGGGGTACAGAGACCTGCATCACTTTTAAGATAAGCAACTCATAAGAAGCCTGTTACACAGTTGGTGGGAATGTTAAGTTGGTGCAGCCACTGTGGAGAACAGTATGGAGGTTCCTTCAAAAACTAAGAATAGAGCTCCCACATGATCCAGCAATCCCACTCCTGGGCATGCATCTGGAGAAGACCATAATTTGAAAAGACACCTGCACCCCTGTCTTCACAGCAGCTCTACTTACAATAGCCAAGATGTGAAAGCAACCAAAATGCCCATCGACAGACGAATGGATAAAGAAGATGTGCCACACGTATACACTGGAATATTACTCAGCCATTAAAAAGACTGAAATAATGCCATTTGCAGCAACATGGATGCACCTAGAGATGATCATATTAAGTGAAATAAGTCAGAGAAGCACAAATATCATATGATATCACTTGCATGTGGAATCTAAAATATGACACAAATGAACTTATATACAAAGGAGAAAAAGACCCACAAAACAGAAAACAAACATGGTTACCGAAGGGAAAGTGGGGGGAAGAGATAAATTAGGAGTTTGGGATTAACAGATCACACTACCATTTATAAAAGAGATAAGCAACAAAGACCTTCTGTATAGCACAGGGAACTATACTCAATATTTTATAATAACCTGTAAGGGAGGAGAGTCTGAAAAAAATAGCTATTTATGTGCGTATAACTGAATCACTTTGCTGTACATCTGAAACTAACACAACATTGTAAATCAACTATAGTTCAATTAAAAAAAAAGAAGGCAGATAAAAGGTGGTCAAAAAAAAAAAAAAAGAATATATGTAAGAGTCACCACAAAAGCAAAAAGTCACCTGACATTACAGTATGAAATAACAGAAAGTTGTGAATGTAACAGTAATTCTCTTTACCCAATGCCTACATGCACACTTTCACAAGCAACATGTATGTTGTCTGCAATTATTTTCCTTTTTGCTACGTTATATTTGTTCTGATGGCCTTTACTGAAATGCAATTAGGTGTCTGTTGAGTCTAATAAAAACATTTAGCTTGCTAAAAAAAAAAGTCATCTGATAAAGTAAAATAAAAACAGACTGCCACCAATTAATATGGTAAATATACTCTGCATTTAGACTGTTAGAATACAACTTTTTAATTTTTATTTTATGTACTGGGTTGGCCAAAACCCAAACGAACATTTTGGCCAACCCAATACAATTCTACTTAAACAGTGTGGTTATCAGGTTTTCTCTGCTAGCAGAAACAAAATACAAGGTGGGCAGAGCAGCAAACAAGACAGCTGGTCTACCTCATGGTGGAGAGGTGGCTAATGCTACCTCCAAACTCCATGGACCACCTGATACTGTTCCCTGTGGGGGAAGGTTCCAGAATCACTCCAGGTTGGTAAAGTCCAGGCATCAGGGTGAGAAGGTATGTCTGGGCAAGACCTTCCTCCCAGTCAGCTGGTCTGCTGGACAATGTGGTCCCCACAAGAGGAAAGGATTTGCTTCCCTGGGGAAGGAGGCTGAGAAACATGCCAGAGGCAAACCACTCAATTAAAAGCACAATGTCAAGGGCACAAAAGGGCACCGGGTCTGGAAGGCATGACGCCATCTCATTAGAGCAAGTATTTTCCTTTCATCATTAACTCCACCTCCTGACAATGTTCTAGAAACCAGAAACCAAAAACCTGGAACAAACCCCAACGGAAATCAAATGCCAGGTGATGCAAGAGAAATGAGGAAATGTTACTTTGCAACATTTGGATTATGCACCCAACAGGCATTATTCTTATTGAAGACTGAGGAAAAAAACCACGAGACCCCCCCTATGTCTCTCCACCTCTGCCACGATGCGTAGAGGCTTTGCACGATTCGTGTCTCATCCTCTTAAGTTCTCAACACGTCACACAAATAAATGTTTTAATAATTCACTGAATAATTTTCCAAACTAACTCCACACACACACACCCTCTTTTTTGACCTGAACTCACCAGAGGGGATCCTATGGTTCTAATATTCTGTAATTCGGCAAAAAAATGATCTCTCTCATGCATTTGCCAATCCCGTATTTGCTAAGAAATATTTAAGATAAATGAGCTAAGCATCAGAAACACAAAGATACATCAACACACACACATGCACACGCACACACACACAAAACCCCTTTATCTCTCTGTCTCCAAAAAAAAAAAAAATTCTCTTTCTCTCTCTCCTGCCTCTCTCTCCTTCCCTCTCCCTCCCTCCCTCTTCTCTCTCCAAAAATAAAGGAAAATAAGGAACAGGAGAAAACCTTTTTACTGGATTTAATAAATGACTGGGAGCTTCCCAGATGGAGAGCGGGGTGAGGACCTCTGAGTACAGCTCACCAGAAGGAAGGCTGGGGGCGTATGGGAGAGCAGGGTGTGCTCAGGGGCCTGTGAGCTGTGTGCTCCGAAACAAAAGAGCACAGGGTAGATGGGAGAAAGTGGAGGGAACCCAACTGGAAATGGGAGACACGGGCATACCTTAAAGCTCCTTCTGTCTTGTGTAAAGGTTCTCCCAGGTGGTAAACAGGGAGCCACTGGAGAGATTCAGTCATGATCTGCCTCCAATTAGGAAATGAACTCATCGGCTCTGAGAAGCTGGAAGACACTTACGGTGGGAGCATGGAGGATGGACTGGAGGGGCAGGAGTGACAAATTAAGAAGCCACCCAACTGAGATAATGCAAACTAGAAGAACAGCAGTCCCCATGGACATCGAGCAGGGAGCATGTATTCAGGGATCTTTCCCAGGGTAGAAATGATGGGAGAGTGAAGGCCATTTACATGAGAAGTCAAACACAACTGAGTTCATATCTTGGACATGTTGATAGATTGAGTACCAATGACCAACCTGAGGGTGCAGAGAGGAGTAGGTTTTAGGGGAAAATAATCTGTCAAACATATGGACATGTTGAGTTTGGAGGGTCTATGGAACCTTCCAAGAGAGGCTTCTAAGAGCACTGAAGGGTGCAAACACTGGAAATGAAGTTGGTAGTCTGGGCTGCAAATAGAGACAAGAATCGTCCACACAGAGGTGGCAGCTGAAGCTACGTGGATGGAAGGAATCCCTCAGAGATGAAAGATCAAGAGGAGAATGGAGACAAGAATAGAACCTGGGCGAGGCCAATGTTTACGAATAAAATCAGAAGAAAGTGAAGGACCTCTCAAAATTGTGGAAGAGAAACAGAAGCAGACTGACAGGCACAGAGAACAGACTTGTGCTTACCAAGGGGGAGGAGGGGGTTACGAGGGAAGGATTGGGAGTTTGGGATTAGCAGATGCAAACTAGTATATACAGGATGGATAAACAAGGTCCTACTGTAGAGCACAGGGAAATCTATTCAATACCCTGTGATAAACCTCAGTGGAAAAGAATATAAAGAAGAAATATACATGTATAACTGAGTCCTTCTGCTGTAGAGCAGAAATTAACATAGCACTGTAAACCAACTATAATTCAATAAAATAAGTTAAAAAAAAGAATTGCTGAATAGAACCAGAACACAGTGACACTGTGAAAACCAAGGAGGGAAGACAGGGCAAAAGTGGCAAGTGCCCATAAAAATGAGATCTTTAAGACCGTTTGGCAGTGTAAACTTTCCTGGTCATGCTGCAATGAGATTATTTAGCACGAGATGGGGGAGGGGAGCCAGTTGGAGGAACTGGAAGAGGAAGAATGAAGTGAAAATTGTGATTTCAAAGAATATGACTATTAGTGGAAGGAGAAAGATATGTCATCATGTAAAATGGTGCAGCCACTATGGGAAACAGTATGGAAGTTCATCAAAAAACTAAAAAGAGAGCTACCATGTGATCCAGCAATTCCCCTTCTGACATTTGTCCAAAGAAAATGAAAACACTAATTCGGAAGGATATCTGCACCCCTATAATTCACTGCAGCACTATTTACAATAGCCAGGACATGGAAGCAACCTAAATGTCCATCCACAGAGAAATGGATAAAGAAGATGTGGCACATATATACAATGGAATATGACTCAGGCATAAAAAAGAATGAAATCATGCCACTTGCAGCAACATAGATGGACCTAGAGATGATCATACGAAGTGAAGTCAGTCAGACAGAGAAAGACACGTGACATCACTCATATGTGGAATCTAATTTGAAAAATGATACAAATGAACTTATGTACAAAACTGAAACAGACTCACAGATCTCAAAATCAAATTTATGGTTACCAAAGGGGAAACAGGTGGGGAAGTGATAAACTGAGAGACTGGGATTGACACACACACCCACTACTGTATATAAAATAGATAACCAACAAGAACCTACTGTATAGCACAGGCAACTCTACTCAGTACTCTGTAATGACCTTTATGGGAAAAGAATCTAAAAGAGAGTGGATATACGTGTATGTATAACTGAGTCATTTGCTGTACACCTGAAACGAACACAACATCGCAAGTCAATGATACTCCAATAAAAATTTTTAAAAAAAAAGGATTCGGAGTAGAGCTTGGACTTCAGTGATGATCTCCAGGGTGATGATAAAGACAGCTCAGGTGCAATGTTGGGGAAGGGGTTAGGAACAGAAAGGGGAGAAGTTTGAGGAATGATAATGTCCTAATGAGGACGTGGGAGATGGCTGAAATGTTCCAAATAGAGGTCAAGAAGCTTATATGTGCCCATCCTTTCTAGTTCCTTTGAGTCAATGCTGATTTCAGAGACAGAACACCAATGTTTCAACATCCCTATTAGGGACTTCCCTGGTGGTCCAGTGGTTAAGACTCCACGAGCCCAACGCAGGGGGCCCGGGTTTGATCCCTGGTTGGGGAACTAGATCCCGCCTGCCACAACTAAAGATGCTGCAGGCTGCAACTAAGACCTGGTGCAGCTGAATAAATAAATAAATATTTTTTTTAAATCCCTGTTAAAGGACAGAGGGACCCTCATCCTTTAGTTGTATGATGAAAGCGCCCTTGCTGCAACTATTTATGGTATAGGCGGAGTTTCGGGCATTTATTGTTATCTGAGGTTCCCCTAGCCAGAGTTCACACTGCATTATTCCAAGTCTGGACAGAGACTCGGTTAACACAGGCTCGGGGAAGGCTTCCCAACGTTTCCAATACCGTCTCTGAAGATGCTCCGAGCTTGCTGGACCCGCTGAAGCACGTGGCGCCTGGCACAGAGCAGGGCCTGAAACACGCTCTGGTTGGTGAAGTGGATCAAGCCAGACTTCAGACGGCTAGCAATGCCGATTCACGGTGCCCTTGCTCAGGGGTGACGGACAGCTCAGGACCACTCTTCTTTAAAGGGATCTGAGCCAGGCAAAGGGCAGGGTCAAGGAGCAGCCCACACGCTGGAAGACGTTAACCTGGAAGAGGGTGAGGGTAGCCTGGGGGGTTTTGGAAGACCCAAGCACTCTGCTTGGGCGTGCTCTGCCATTTCTTAGCTCCAGTGTCTTTTTTTTTTAACTTTTTACTTTATAGTGGAGTAGAGTTGATTAACCATGTTGTGTTAGTTTCAGGTGTGCAGCAAAGTGATTCAGTTATACATAGACACGTATCTATCCTTTCCCTTTTCGTTGTCTGGGTTGTTACATGGGTTCCTGGATGTTACACAGATTCACACGGGCTATTTCACAGCAGCGCTGTAAAAAGCAAGCCAGGAAACTCACAAAAGCACTAAAAAAATTTTTAACTAGTGTTGTTACCACCTCTGTTACTATTACTTGTTGGAGGGTGGAGTATGTTTCCATAAAGCTCAGAGGGTATCTGTCCAACAGACTGGATGCTGCTGGAATTAATGAGAAGCATGCAGATGTGCGTCAACTCCCTAGGTCTGGGAAAGGCAGGCTGATGTAGAGGTTAAAGAGTGGTTTGGGGGAGGCCAGGGAAGTAAGGTTTAGGGAAGAAAGAAAATGGTTTCATGTGTAACGGCTGCTTTCAGGATACGAAATATCATTTTTGAAAGCTAAGATGTTATAAATTACGTAGTACATTGCTCATTTCTCCAAGGACGGAGCCAAAAGAAGCAATAAATAATAGGCAACGTTACAATAAAACAGAACTACGTGCAAGCCACAGGGTCCCCTGAGTTGATTCCCCTGAAACGACGAACCACAGGAACACTTCTGGCAACTTCTGAGATCCCTTGCCCAAATCTCAAAATCAGAGTGATGGATACAATCCATCAATCTTTCTCCGTACTGTTAAGGGGTTGGTCTCATTTATATTGCAACGCATGGCTTTCCTCCACGCACAGAAACTTTGACTAAATTGATCTGGGCAGGTGTTATCCCATCAGCTGTGTCCGAATCCTAACCTGTGTTTTTCTTCTCTGACCTATTAAAATACCTGCTCTGTCCATGGGTTCTCACACACACATAGATCTGCAGAGCCTTCAGTATGATCTTAAAAATATTCACATTTATTGTGAAGAATTCAAAAAGTGCATAGGCGTAGGAATAGTTACAGTTTTCACTTTCTCTGCCAATCTCTACCTCTCCCCAGTGCAGAGTACCTTACTCCACTTCATAGAGGTAAAAACCGTTAAGGCGTCTCTGGGCTTTTTTTCTAGGCAGTGACATGCACAAGCATATTGACGCGTGGAACATTTTAAATATGTATGTGTACCTACATGCACATGCATGAATTTGTATACATGTTCATACACAAGTAACTCTCTATGAACGTACACATTTCAGAGGTTTGTATGAATATTATGTATCTTCATAGTTTGCTTTGTTTCTTCCCTTTCAAGTGAAAACTAGTTTATAAGTGTACACAGTAATTCATTTACTCATCCCCTGATTGAGAGAAATTTCAGTCTCAACGGACACTGAGGTCCATGCATGCTACAGACTGAATATCTGTGTCCCCTCAAAATTCGTATGTTGAAATCTAATCCCCAGTGTGATGGTATTTGGAGGTGAGGTTTTTGGAAGGTAATCAGGTCATGAGGGAGGAGCCCCCATGAATGGAATTAGTGCCCTTAAAAAAAGAGATCCCAGAGAGCTCCCTCACCTCCTCCACCATGTGAGGACATAGCAAGAAAATGGTCTCTGTGAACCAGGAATCAGGTTCTCACCATATACCAGATCTGTTGGCACCTTGATCTTGGACTTCCAGCCTCCAGAACTGTGAGAAATAAATGTCTGTGGTTTATAAACCCGCCCCCCCGTCTGTGGTATTTTTGTTACAGCAGTTCAAATGAATGAAGACAGTGAATCTTTGCACTTAATTATATAGGATAGATTCCTGGGAGAGAATTGCTGGAGAGAAAGGTAATCTCTTTTTAAATTTTAATATATAATACCCAATTTCCTTCAAAATTCTCCATCAGTTCATCCACCCAACTAGCAAAGTGTGAGAATGCTCATTTGACCATGCCCACAGAAAAATGAATTTAGCTCTGCCATTAAGCTAGGCGAAAGTATAACAGCATAAAGTAAAATAAAACAACACAGATTTGCCTTTCTTTAAATATGAATGTGTTCGGGCATCTCTACTGATGAGTTTTAGACGTTTTACTTCTTCAGCTATGAGCTTCCTAATAGTTCTGACAGAGTCACTTGCAAGCTATTCCTCTCTATACTTTTGGTGCTATTTAACTTCCTGCTTTTATTCTCAATTTCCTGTTCTTATCTACACACAACTTCCATATCTTCCCGGTAGCATTTCTGTGTCTACAATCCACAGTGGGGCAGGTATTTTGCACAAGCCAAAATCTGCAAATCCATGAGAGGGGAAAGGTGAAAAATGACCCAAAATGCCACCTAAAGCAGTTTCATTTTCTAGGTGACATTTGTCATTGCTCCACGCATGGAACGTTTTAAATTGCACATCCGACCTTTTTAACAACAGCAGCAAATGCCAAGAGGAAATGTTACTGTCTTCACTTTGTATCCTGACGCCCTTGCAGATGCCATTTTTCACGGTCCACGGCGAGAGTTTATGGTAAGACCATCAAGGTGCCTGAAGCTAGCCATCAATATGTGAACGGTTTTCCATCAAGGGGAACGGGAGGCACACGTATGGCACCGTGTCGGGGAGCGTGCCTGCCTTCCTCTGCTTTTATTCAGGAACGGTGCTGCATGACACCACACAACTTGATCCGTGATAAAACGGAAATCAGCTCTCAATATGGTGTTATGTAGTACAAGCCAAGCAAATCCCTCTATTGCCATTTTAAGAACAGAATTATTTTATGGTATTAGGTGACTAAAGAGGGCTTGTGTAAGTCTTTCATCAATGACCCTTAGGGATTGAAAACTGGAAAGGAAAAAATAATCTTCCCCTTTCTCCATTGAAGCACCAAAGCTACTATTTTATATGTAGTTTTTAAACCAAAGTAATTACAGATACTGTTGAGTTTTGATGATGTTTGATGACAATATAAAAATATACAGATATTGAATATAATGCCAGGTTCACATAGGTAATGCTTTTAAATGAATGAAAACATCTCTTTACAAACAATGGGAGAACAATTCACATCATACAATGAAGAAAAGGAATACGTCTGGGTACACTTAACAAGGAAAGAAAAATAATTTAACTGTAAAAATTGTTGTGATTTAAGAATTAATGACCTAAAATGAAGTGTTGAGAAGTGCCTCTCAATTATTTGAACTACATTTTTTTAAGGAGAATAGATTTCTGTTTATATGGATTTGGCATTAAAGTAGTTTAAGGATAGTGTGTAATAATCTAAATGGGAAAAGAATTTGAAAAATAGATACAAGTAAATGTATAACTGAATCACTTTGCTGTACACCTGAAACTAATACAACATTGTTAATCAACTACACTCCAATATAAAATAAAAATAAAAAATAAAATAAAAAGCCCTATCTTTCTGAGTATAAATAAAATAATCTATTTTTTGAAATATTGAAAAAATAAACTAACATGGACATGCATTCTAAACTGTGAATTTTCATGTGAAATTAAGGAAAACACAACTCTTTAAAAATTTTTAAGTTTTCTAGGAAAACACACCTTGACAATTTTTTTCCCCAAAATGTTTATCCATTACTTCTTTCATGTATTTTAACTTTCAGTTCATGAAGCTAAAGCATCAGTGTAGGCATTGAGATTTTGTTTTGTTATAAACTGACCATGAAATGCAAACATCTTTTTGTTTTTTGTGGTACGTGGGCCTCTCCCTGTTGCGGCCTCTCCCGATGCGGAGCACAGGCTCCGGACGTGCAGGCTCAGCGGCCATGGTTCACGGGCCCAGCCGCTCCGCGGCACGTGGGATCCTCCCGGAACGGGGCACGAACCCACGTCCCCTGCATCGGCAGGCGGACTCTCAACCACTGCACCACCAGGGAAGCCCCTGAAACGCAACCATCTTGATGATGACAACAATTATTGCAACGTCAAGAATCCCAGGGACGGAAATTCTCAAAAATAATCATTATTCAGCATAAACAAATAAGCCATTCTTTTGGTAACTGGCAAGACAGGACCCTAAGATCTGTTTTGATGCTTCTTAGTAGCCAGTCAAGTTAAAGGTTTAAATTACTGCTTTCCAGAAGAAATAAACTGAAGAGATATCACCTTACGAAAGTAAAGCATGTACAGCATGTATCAAGTAATGCCACAGATCCTTCAAATTAACAGGAGCATCTGTCATGATACTGACCCATAAAAGTCCAGGAAACATGAATTTTACATCTAAAATGTTTCAACTATCTTCGTTTCCTCATTTGTCAGAGGAAGAAGGTCAGCACCTTATATGACATGAAAGGGCAGCACCATCTTGCCCAAACCTACTTTCCCATTCGGGATCCACCATCCTTCCACTGCCCAGAACTACGTGCCACCCTGGGTTTGCTCGTGCCCAGCACGGGAACTTCACCCCGTTTGTTTGTTTGCACTCTGTTCTTTCCACTGAACCCTTCTTTCACTGGCTCATCAAAACCTGATTCAGCCATCAAATCTTAGAAGATAACGTACGGAGCCTCCTGTCTGTCCCCACAACTCTCATTACGTAGATTCACACACAACGTATAATGCAACATCTCATTCACAAGACGATCTCAGCCTCAGAACTCTCTTGATCTGTCTTATGACCAAACTCTCTGCCCTACACCACGCCTGGTACCTAGAATGCGATGCACACACGTCTGTTGCTTTGGCTTTGTTTTATCACAGAAATTAGATGTGAGATTAAAGGAAAATAAAACTATCAAACCATTGTTCGGTTATGATCAAAATGCTTTGCTTATACAGGGAAGAAGTAAATAAACCACTTCCTCCAAGAGTATAATTGAGGGAACTTCTCCTTTCGAAATGTTCACTGGGTGACAATGATTATGTCACATGGCATCGGGGTTCACCCTGTCTGAGACAGTGATGTAACCCACCCTATCCGAGACAGTGATGTAACCCACGGCAACGCCATGCACACATCACGGGGCATTAGTGATGGAGAGGGACAGCTGTTTGGCTTTACCATCCAACCAGTCCAGGGGATCACTCGCTCACCATGAAAAATGCGCTGTATCTCCTTCATCCTAGTTGCAGGATCACATTTTCAAAGCTTTGCATTGAGCTCTTTTGGTTGTAACCTCACAAATACAGTAGCACACCAGTAAAATTTATACAACCCAAAACATGCATGTTTCTGTACTATGTTTCATGATTTTCTCTTAACTGTTACCCCGTTAGGTATTCTATCTTAAATTATTATTTATCATTTATATTATTATGTGACATTTATATATTATATAGTTATATTATTTGTTATACATACTATGCTTGTTGCTGATATTATCCTACTTAAAATATTACTACTGAGTAATATTTTGCAATGAGAGGACGCCTGTCACGATGGAAAAAGTTTTCAACATCGTATAATCATCAAAGTTTGCCAAGGTCCCTAAATCATTAGCACTTCCCTGATTTTCGTTTCAAATACGTATCATTCCTATGAGCATTTATTACAGAAGATTTTCATAATATATATTTCTTTATGTGTCATACATACATTAACTATTATTGATGTTACCATATTTAAATCATTATTCCTTGAGTAATATATTGCACCAAGCATGACTCTGAGAGGGCGCTTGCCCTAAAGGCAACAGCTTCTGAAATCATAAATCATGAGGTTGCATGGGGTAGATAACAATGCTTTTTTTAAACTTATTTTTTAAAATTGAAGTACAGTTGATTTACAGTGTTTTAATTTCTGGCGTACAGCAAATGATTCATATATGTATATTCTTCGTATTCTTTTTCATTATGGTTTATTACCGGATATTGAACATAGTTCCCTGTGCTCTACAGTAGGCCCTTGTCGTTCATCTATTTTATATATAGTCGTGTGCATTTGCTAATTCCAAATTCCTAGTTTATCCCTCCCTCACCCCTGTTCACCTTTGGTAACCATAAGTTTGTTTTCTATGTCTGTGAGTCTGTTTCTGTTCCGAAACTAAGTTCATTTGTGTCATATTTTAGATTCCACATACAAGAGATACCACATGGTATTTGTCTTTCTCTGTCTGACCTACTTTACTTAGTATTGATAATCTCTAGGTCCACCCATGTTGTTGCAAATGGCATTATTTTGTTCTTTTTTACGGCTGAGTAGTATGCCATTGTATATATGCACCACATCTTCTTTATCCATTCCTCTGTCGATGGACACTTAGGTTGCTTCCGTGTCCTGGCTATTGTAAATAGTGCTGCTATGAACATAGGGGGTGCATGTATCTTTTCAAGTTATAGTTTTCTTCGGATATATGCTCAGAAGTGGGATTGCTGGACCATATGGTAGTTCTATCTTTAGTTTTTTGAGTAACTTTCATACTGTTCTCCATAGTGGCTGCACAAATTTACATTCCCACCAACAGTGCAGGAAGGTTCCCTTTTCTCCACACGCTCTGCAGCATTTATTATTTGCAGGCTTTTCGATGATGGCCATTCTGACTGGTGTGAGGTGATACCTCATTGTGGTTTTGATTTGCATTTCTGCAATAATTAGCGATGTTGAGCATCTTTTCTTGTGTCTGTTGGCCAGCTGTATGTCTTCTTTGAAGAAATGTCTATTTAGGTCTTCTGGCTATTTTGTTGACTGAGTGGTTTGTTTTTTGATATTGATCTGCATGAGCTCTTTGTATATTTTAGAAATTAATCCCTTGTTGGTCTCATCTCTCCCAGTCTGTAGCTTGTCTTTTCATTTTGTTGATGGTGTCCTTTGCGGTGCAAAAGCTTGTAAATTTGATTAGGTCCCATTTGTTTTATTTTCAATTTTATTTCTATTGCCTTGGGAGACTGACCTAAGAAAACATTGGTACGATTTAAGGACAATGCTCTTTAAATCTCAGTTCAGATAGGAATGTACAAAAGGAACACTTGTGATGTGAACCTCTACTTGTGTCTGTTGTAATCGTCCAATGTTTTCCATCTGACTTTCCCATGCTAGGAGGTGGTCTAGACAGAAACAAAGGGGAGGTTCAACCTAACTTTCCATTCCCTTTCCCAAAGTCTAAGTAAGTCATTAACACCGCTCAGATTTCCTTCCAAAATGTCTCTTAAATGACTCCATCTGCTTCCCTTCTTGGCCGTTCTGGTCCAGGTGACCAGCTCCTCTCTGCACCAAGGTCATCTCTCCTGGAGACACGAAGCTGGAACATGTTCTAACCTAATTTTAGTTTATACTTTGTCAACATTTCTAATAATCTTAGGGTTGAGCTAAACTTGTTGTGTTTGGTCTTCCCGTATTCCACTGTTACTATAAAAATCAACAGATAGGTAGGTAGATAAACAGGCAGATAGATTCCACTATTAATATCGATTATATATTCCACCATTAATATATTTAGAGAAAAACTAATTAAAATTATTTTCATCTTAAGAAGTCCAAGAAGCCACCAGAAATAATAGAGTACAAGGTCAGTACCACATACCTGAGATGGAAAAATCAGTGAATAATTATAATGCCATATCTTTACCGTCCCATTTCCTTTTGCCCATGTTTTTTCTCTTATCACAGCCTCATTTTAAGAGATGTAAAAGTAGTTAATATAATTAGATTAAGGTGCATGCTCATTCCCATAAAACACCAAGTTTATACTGCTACATGACGGGATATAAAAATAGCAATACAATTTCCTCTTTTTTCCATCAGTGGTGGAAGTACGATTTTAAGATTCAATCAAAGAGCATCTCTAGAAACTTTGCAAAAATACCAACATCGGGCCTCCCTGGTGGTGCAGTGGTTGAGAGTCCGCCTGCCGATGCAGGGGACGCAGGTTCGTGCCCCGGTCCGGGAAGATCCCACATGCCGCGGAGCGGCTGGGCCCGTGAGCCATGGCCGCTGAGCCTGCGCATCCGGAGCCTGTGCTCCGCAACGGGAGAGGCCACAACAGTGAGAGGCCCGCGTACCGCAAAACAAACAAACAAACAAACAAAACCAACACCTTATAATCTTACAACTTTAAAGTGAGTGAAATATCTAAAGCAGGGTGTTTATAATATATGGTATATTTTAGAGCAGGGGCTATCAAACAGGGATGAGTTCGCTCCACGGGGGATATCTGACAATATGTGGAGACGTTATTGGTTTTCACAACTTAAGGTGGGGGTACTATGGGGATCTAGTGGTAGAAGGCAGGGACAGTGCTAAACATCTTACGATGCACAAGTAGCCCCTCCCCCCATAATCAAGAAATAGCCAGGCTAAAATGTCAGTAGTGCCAAGGCTGAGAAATCTAGTATTACAGGGAGGAGGCGGAGGGAGGGAGGGAGGAAAAGGAAGGAAGGAAGGAAGGAAGGGGGGAAGGAAAGAGGGAAGGAAGGAAGGAGTGATGGAAGGAAGGAAGCGGGGAGGAAGGAAGCGAAAAAGGAGGGAAGGAAGGAAGGAGGGAAGGAAGGAAGGAAGGAAGGAAAGAAAGAAGGAGGGGAGGAAGGAGGGAGGGAAGGAAGGAACAGATGGAGAGAGGATGGGGAAATGGAGGGAGAGAAGAAGAGGACAAACAACTTGGTATTATGATAGTTCAATATGTGTAAAAAACAGATCATTTATTCCTAAAAGTAACTGTGAAAACCAGAAATTTTCATCTCCATTTTACCGTGAGGACATTAATACCTTGTGAGGTCAACGACGTGCCCCAAGCGTTGCCGGTTCCAAGATTCTCCCACCTCTGGACATGCTATTTACATACAGTCAAGAATGAGAGTCAGTGACTCGACATCCTCACTGTTGTAAGACTCGTTCTTATGTCTCTTGTCTCTCTGTTCCAGAACACAGAACCCTCACAAAAAGAATGTACATTTTCATATATGGACACAAAAAGCTGGTTTCTAAAAATGCCCCTTCTGTACAGGGTATTAAAGGAGATGCTGTTAATGGTGGAATATCTGCTCCTAGAACTTAGGCGTTATGCAAAATCAATACTGGATGAGTTTTATCCACACACACACAAATTTTGGAATTACCCTTCTAATGCTATTTTTCTTCTCAACCTCCTATTTGAGATTAATATTCATCATTACAACATGGGGCTCTATTCCGGCCAACCGCTTAATACCACAAAATCCCTTTTCATGAAACCTATTCTCTTATGGAGCTGTATTACAGGGTAAGAGACGGTGCAATTCTGTTTGAAAAAAAAAATAAGTGGCTCACAGGGTAAGAGCTTATGAGAACTGGTTTTCACACCTGGCTAGGATAAACATCATTATTTCTCCCTCCCTCCCTTTCTTTCTCCCTTCCTTTCTTCCTTCCTCCCTCTCTTCCTTCCCTCCCTCTCTCCCTCTCTATTTCTTTCTCTTTCTTTCTTGATATGGTGAAACTTTCTGAAATGAAAAGCTTCCACGTACATCATCAGCAGATAAAACAACACTCCAAGAGAACCTCCCTCTGTAGGACAATTGCACCTGAGTGAGACATGTTGTTAGTGAATTTCCAGGCTTTCTCACATAAGGGAAATATCCAAAGTTGATCTCCCCGACATATGCTGCCCCAACAGCATGGGCTAAAGAATACTTGAGTGTCCTGAATAATGAGAAAACTGGAAAGGGGAATTTGCCATGAGAGAGCATGTCCATGGTTGCACTGACATCAGGGCATGGGAGCAGGCTCCTGAGGGTAGTCAACTCAGTAAGACGGGATGGGGGGCGGGGTGTGTTCTAGCAAGGTGGAGAATCTGGATCCCCAACCAGGCTCAAATCTCACCCTCGAGCTCCCAGCAGAAGGACTAGCAAACCTGTTTGGGGAAAGAATCACCAATGGAGCCCCAAAAGTTCCCATACATTAAGAGCAAACAAACATGAACTCACAATCAGAGATCACTGAGCACAAGAGCACTGAGATTTTTAAAGTACTGTATATAAAATATCAACAGCTATGTAGGAAATATTTAAAGCAATAAAGGATGGAATGTAAAAAGATAAGCAAGATGTAGGAAATTACGGGGAAAGGCAAGATGTGAAAAATGACCACGTAGAAATTAAACAAGTGGAAACTACAATTGTTGAAATAAACACCAATCAATGGACTAGTCAAAGAGAAGTTCAGACACAGTAGAAAAGAGAATAAATGGAAGATAAATCTGAGAAAATTGTACAAAACACAGCAGAGATATGGAAATTAACAATACGAAATAAGGGGACACATGTGAAAATGAGAATGCGTATGATATATGAAGTTCCAGAGTGAGAAAATAGAAAGAATGGAGAAGAGACATTATTTCAACATTCCTTCAATGCCTAGGTGTATATATTATTCTTTTATATATATATATAAAATATACACGTGTGCATTTAATAACTTGAATAAATTGAACTATATTTCCCAAAGTAGATACTTCCTATTATTCATTTATACATAACACATCCCAGCACTGAAAGGGGTGGCCTTAGTATGTTTTATAGTTCACAAATAACAGAAGTACCCTATTGAGAAGATAAAGCCAATAATGAAAGAATAAAATACTCTTTTTTTATGACCATCCATTTTTTTACCCTAGTCATAAATAAACATCAAACACGTTCCAATGTTCTTACTTGAAAGTTACCGAAAGTTTACAATTCTAGTTCTAATCAATATTCTACTGACTGTGTGCCATACAAAGTGATTTAAGGCATGGTCCCATTCACTGTCAGCATAACCCTCAGAGAAGGCAGGATTCTTTTCTCCTTTTACAAATACCACAACTGAGACACCGACAGGTTAAACAGGTTTTTCTAGAGTCACATAACATGTAAGTTTTGCTAAAGAACATTTTATTTTTATCATCGCTCTACCTCAAAGTGTTAGAAATGAAGTAGGGCATCTAAGGGAAGAGAGTTGAAAGCCACTGCCGAATTTCAGACAGCTTTATCTCAAAGCTGTAGGGACCCATTGCTGCTTCCACCAGACCTAAAATTAGAATGACCCCATATACCCAAGTTTGTTTGGGATAGAGACACTCCCCATGTCACAGGGCTTTCAGTGTTAAAGATGGGAAAGTCTTACACAAACCATGATAAGTAAGTCACCCTCCTGGAGATTTCCATCGTAGACATGGAGGAGATAGTACAGGGTATGCGTTTCATCTCAAATATGCCTGACAATGGGTGAAGCAAACATCCTGTGGGACATTTACAAAGAAGATCCCAGGGAATGGATCTCAGGATTAAACAGCTTACGTCATTAAGTCATTTCTCTTTGTGGTCAGGGACTTGAAGACATAAATGTGGTAAGGGGTCAACAGGCAGTCTCAGAGTGGAAATGGAAATCAGTACGACCTCTGAGAATACAAATTTGGCAGTATCGACACAGATTTAAAATGCCGCTCCAGGTCTAGGATTTTCCCACAAAAATATATGAATACTACTGGGTTCACTGTCATGGTTTCTGATAACAAGAAAAGTTAGGGAGGAGTACACTGTCATGGTTTGCAAAGTTCATTTTTTAAACGCATCAAGAAGTAAATGTCCAGTAGTAAAGGTGAAGGAACCTTTTACCAGGGCCTGTGGAAGAACCGCAGCTGTGCGTGTCTGTGTTGCAGTGTGAGGGAAGGCGCGGCTAGGGAGCGTGAGGTTGCCAAGTCAGGGTGTGTACTTCCAGGATGCAGCCCGAGGTGGACCACGTGTAAAGGCGTAGAGGGTTCACGAAAAAAGCTGCATCCAATTAAACAAAAAGACCAGGTAATTGCTTCAAATTTTCAGGAGAGTATTAGTTCCTAGGATATGTTTGCCCTACTAGAACATCCAAAACGGCGCAGTGTTCCACGTTCATGAGGTTTAGTTGTTACATTCTATTAAAAAAGTAGCTAAGGCTGTGTGTGTGTGTGTGTGTGTGTGTGTGTGTGTGTGTGTGTGTGTGTGTGATTAAGGCAATGTTGACAAGTGCATAAACACAGGCCCTGAATTCCAGGTCTGAGTACATCATACTCAGGCTTCACACTCTCCATTGATAATGTTCTACTCTGGAGAATACATGCCACTCTCTACTCTTGAAGCAGGTTTTTAGATGAGTATGAGGATAACAATGCCATTGAAAAGTAACAGGTTCAATATGCAATGTCTCAATGCAAGGCACAAATCCGTGCCTGTTAAACTCATCAATGGCACTTTACCTTTCAAGCAATGGTCACCTTAAAGAAGACAGAGCCTTTTCACAATCCTCATTGCTTCAAGACTAAAAGAGTTGATTTTTGGTTTTTGTTTTTAATATGAAGTGTTATTGTCTGGTTTCTGTAAAGAAGAGCTTTTTACCTTTTGAGATGATGTCATATAATTGCAATGACTGTCAATAATTATTCAAAGAAATTCAGGATCATGTAGGGTTTTGGACCAATTTTATTGACGTGTGCTAAGGAATAATAACAGAATTCAAGAGATTATTGGTGCTCCATGTGTCAGAGGACAAAATACTGCCCTCTCAGCTGACAGGAGACATTTCTGGTTGTTACCACTGGGGGGTAGAGTAGGTGTGGGCAGCAGCATCTAGTAGGTAGGGGTCATGGATGCTGCTAAGCAACCTGCAATGCTCAGGACAGCCCCCTCCAAATGTCAACAGCACCCATGTTGATAAGCCCTGCATTTGGGAAAGAAATAGGTGGAAAAATCCCAATGGCCCCTGGCCTGGCTGCACACCTCCCCTGTGTATATAGCATCTGTATCTGGCCATGGAATCTCCAATGTCCAATGATCTGGAGTTTCAGATAGACATCTGGAAATATTCCTCACCATGAAGCTAGTTATTCATTACACAAGTGAAAAAATAAAATACAACTGTCTTATATATACAAGACAACAATTATGTCTTCCAGCCCAGTAAGAAGCTAAGTTTCACAGACAAATCCAGATTGCAGGGGACGTATCTAGTTGACTCCAAATGGGATGCTGCTACTAAAAGTTCATCCTAGTGAGGGTTTGGAGAGCAGAGAGGTCAACCAGCTGGGAATCTAACATAGTCAAAGCCTGTCAAAGGGCAAGTCCTTCGATCTCCCTCACACTCTGTTTTTTTTTTTTTTTTTTTTTTGTAATATATATTTATTATTATTATTATTTTTGGCTGCATCAGATCTTAGGTGTGGCACACGGGATCTTTCCATTGTGGCACGGGGGCTCTTCTTTGCGGTGCGCGGGCTCCTCTCTAGTTGGGGCGCGCGCGGGCTTAGCTGACCCGTGGCACGTGGGATCTTAGTTCCCTGACCAGGGATCGAAGCGGCATCCCCTGCATTGCAAGACGGATTCTTAATCACTAGACCACCAAGGAAGTCCCTCCCTCACACGCTTTTTTGTGTTGTCACGGTCCATTAACATGGGTACTTCCCTCCTCATCCAGCCACACTGCCTGCATATCAGAGCCAGCCTCTCCCAGGCATTAGCGGCCGAGCTGGAGTTCGAAAATGGAAACAATAATCACATTATTTGAAATCACTGGCATCAAAAATCCACCCTGGAATGTCCCCTGAGTCAATGTCAACCTTTACCGTGTCATGCCCAGAATTCACCTTTAGAATACGCATCTTTTAAAAAAAACATTAATGCCGGTAAGTTATCTCCCAGCACAAGGATTGAATGGACAATGCAATCGGCACTCTGTTTTGAAAAGGAAAGCTCATGCGTCCCGAGACTCCCCAAATACCTCCTGTAGAAGAAAGGACAGTGTGAGTCATTATGTGAGGAATTTAAGGTCAAAGATGTTAATGTGCTGAGAGCCTCGGTCTGTCTGACACCAAAATCTCCTGGACAGAAGCAAGAACATACCATACAACCACGAGCGTGTCATCTTACCAAAGAGAAAACGTTTCAGAAATGGTTGGCTAAAACCAACCAGTTCTCACGCAGAAAAAGGAGGTTTCCGAATCGAGTTATAGATCAAATTAATCCCTGAACTCACATGTTCTACTACTTATGTAAAATACACCTCAAGAATGCTTTCCTTATTCCCGAGCAGCTGGATTCCTATAAAGGATGGGAAGATTCTGTCTCATCACGGGGATCTGAGCTGTAAGTGCATTAACTAGACCTCGTGTGAGTCACTCACCTCACACACGGTTACCGCATCTATTAATGACGGATTCACACTATCCACCTGCTACGAAGTGAGCTAATACCATTGAAACAGTTATGTGGCAGTTGGGATATTGAAAAGTTCTATAAAAATGTGACCAAAGATGGTATAACTGAATGAATTTATAAAATGCTGATTTCAAAGACACTTGTCCTTTTAGTCTATGGAGCTGTATAATACAGGGCTATAGAAGATATAGCATAGATTTTAA
The DNA here is from genome assembly GCA_036417435.1 of Inia geoffrensis. Lineage (NCBI taxonomy): Eukaryota > Metazoa > Chordata > Mammalia > Artiodactyla > Iniidae > Inia > Inia geoffrensis. The sequence continues at coordinate 3,795,437 of CM070921.1, forward strand.
GATGTATTTACTTCATCCTGTGGCCTCTCCCATTGCGGGGCACAGGCTCCGGACGCACAGGCTCAGCGGCCATGGCTCATGGGCCCAGTCGCTCCGCGGCACGTGGGATCTTCCCAGACCGGGGCACGAACCCGTGTCCCCTGCATCAGCAGGCGGACTCTCAACCACTGTGCCACCAGGGAAGCCCAACTATATATTTATAAAATAGATAAACAACAAGGTCCTACTATGTAGCACAGAGAACTATATTCAATACCTTGTAATAATGTATAATGGAAAAGAATCTGAAAAAGATACATATATATACACACACACACATATATATAAATCACATACATACATACATAAATGAATCCCTTTGCTGTACACCTGAAACTAACACAACATTGTAAACTGACTCTACTTGAATGAAAAATGTTTCTTCTGAAATTATTGGTCTAAATGTAGATGGAAAGGCAAAAGACTCAAGATATCAGGGGTTAAAGATGAGCTAGGTGGAGAGACAAAGAATAACAGTCAATTAAGAGCCATGAAAAGAGTATTCGACATTGTAGAAATCTGGGAAAGTATAGAAATCATTCAACGTTATAAAAAAATAAAATCTATACAAACGGGGGGTACAGTGAATTTGGCCCTTTGCTATAAAAACCAAAATAAGATTTATAAGACAGGTTTCAACAAGGATTATTAAATACATGACTGTTATTTGGGGATTAATATTTCAGGAGAGACAAATTCAGTAATAATATTAGTATATTAGTTTATCCAATTTTACATCATTTTCAGATATAAAATTTAAGATGTATTATTAGTTTAATTTTATTTTCAGCAGGAAGATGATGACGGTTTATACATGTCTCAGGACTGCAGTCGTATTGTGTGGGTACATTTTGATATAGGAATAAATTTAACAAAAATCGGCAAGATTTCTACATTGAAAATGACAGATTTGCTCAAAAAAATTAAGAAGATTCAAATAAATACAGCACTAAAGCATGTTAATGAGCTGAAAGGCTCAACAGTCTTAAAAGTTGTCCAATCATTTAGAGTCATCACCATTTTAATTAAAAATCTGCAAATCCCATTTCTTTGCTAAAAATAATATACATTCTTTAAACCTATATGGTCTTACACAAATTTTGCTAAACTTATTTCCAGTATTTTATCCTTCCAGTTGCTATGATTAATAGTTTATTGTAAATTTCATTTTCCAATGGTTTTTTTGTTGAATACAGAAATAAAAATGTGTGTGCATCTTTAATCCTGAGATCTTGCTAAAATCACTTAGTGTTTTAGCTGTTTGTAAATGCCTCAGGAGTCTCTATATAAACAAACATGTCATCTGCACGTAAAGTTGACTGCACATACGTAATTCCCAACTGCATATAGGTAATTCTTTTTTTCTCTTTAACCTTACTGCCCTGGTGAAGACCTCTGATTCACTGTCAGATAGCAGTGGGGAGAGTGGACATCCCTGCCCTGTTCCAGATCTTGAGAGGAAAACAATTAATAGCCTATAATTATGTTTTTGTTGGTTATTCTCTTGAAAATGCTTAATGTTCCAAAGCGTAAGCCATAGGACAAATCAGATCTAACAAGCAAGTCTTAATGGTATTTTGCTGCGATTGTTAACAATTGGGACTCCGGAAAGTCCCCCACCCTAATCCCAACCAGCTGGCCTCTCTCTATGTTGACCCTAGAGCAAAAAATTACGGAACCCCCAAAATGAGAGACGTGGTTTAACAAGGTGGGGGAAGAGGTAGTGAAAAGCTAAAAATGAAGAGAAACACAGTCAACTCTGAGCTTTTGCCACAAATGTGTCCCATGACCTTCACATACTCTAACAGGATGACTTTATCGCGGATACTCTCAGTTTGAAAAAAAATCCACGTCAGGCGTCAGTTCAGAGAAGCACTCACACACGACAGCTTAGCAATCACATACAAGTCTAATCAGTTCAACCTCAGGCTTCCTAAAAATGACAGAAGTCCTCAAATGAGAACTCTTAGCAAGATGCCACCTGAAGAATCAACACCTAGCATTTCAAACGCGTGACTGACAAGGTTTGATTGTTTGCCATCTGCCTTTGGAATGGAAAAAAAAAGATAAGAAAAAGGAAACACTTCCACAGTGAGGACTCAGTCACTCTGACCTAAAAATGTGAAGAAAAGAAACCAATGGAAAGCTAGAAAAAGCACAAGGTATGAGGATGAAATTACATGCACTTGAGATTCATGAATCCGGCCCAGCAAAGGTCTTCTGAGAATACCAACTCCCTGACACAGGCAGCATTTTCTAGCTGCCTCTTTATCCCCAAGGCTTTTCATTGGGTTAGATGGCAGTAGACAACAAAACATGTTGATCCAAAGATTGAATATCACAGGAAAGAGGACAGGAATTCAAAGAATCATGTCTGTGCCCTACACTATTAATGGCAGGCAAAATTCAAACATCTGACCCCTCCCTGCTTTTCTACTTTCCCCTCTTGCCCAGCTCCACCTCTGCCCTTGTACCACACCTGTACTCTCAGATGCTGGATTACGCCAGCCCCTCTCTGACCCCGGGGTCTTTGTACATGCCAGTCTGTCTGCCACCAAGACCTTCCTACCCTAATGACCCACCGCGATCCTTTGGCCTCCCTCTTTTTCTCATTATCAACACCATGTCCTGTTGACCAGACCCCTGCAATGAGCCCCACCAGCACCAAATAGTTATTAAAGTTTGTAATTATCCTTGTGGGTAATTAGTTGATTATTTTTCCTCCAAAACTAGAGTAGAGTTTCTTAGCCTCCCTTGGTGCTATGGACCTTTGGAGTCAGATAGCTGTCACGTCTTAAAAAATTTTATTGAAGTACAGTTGATTTACAATGTTGTGTTAATTTCTGCTGTAGAGCAAAGAGATTCCGTTATACAGAGATATATATATATATATATGTATATATATATATATATATACATATATATATATATATACACATATATATATATATTCTTTTTTTATATTCTTTTCCATGATGCTTTATCATAGGATATTGAATATAATTCCCAGGGCTCTACAGTAGGACCCCGTTTATCCATCCTGTACATAGTAGTTTGCATCTGCTAACCCCAAACTCCCAATCCTTCCCTCCCCCACTGCCATCCCCCTTGGCAACCACCAGTCTGTTCTCTATGTCTGTGAGTCTGTTTCTGTTTTGTAGATAAGTTCATTTGTGTCATATTTCAGACTCCACATATAAGTGATATCCTATGGCATTTGTCTTTCTCTGTCTGACTGACTTCACGTAGTACGATCATCTCGAGGTCCATCCATGTTGCCGCAAATGGCTTTATTTCATTCTTTTTTATGCCTTAGTAGTATTCCATTGTATATCTGTACCACATCTTTATCATTCTTGGATCATTCTTTCTTGTGGGAACTGTCTGGTAGCTTGAAGGATGTGAAATGGCATCTTTGGCTTCTATCCACTAGACGCCAGTAGTAAATGAGATGACAATGCAAACTGTCTCACGACATTGCCAAGTGTCCCCTGGGGGCAAAATCACCCCCCGGTAGTCTAAGGTACAAGCTACATTAAATTAGAAACTATGTCTGTTTTGTTCAATGTTCTATTCTCAGAGTGTAGCTCCATAGAGAACACAGAGGAGGTGCTCATGACATTTTGGTGGGCAAAGGAATCAACCGGAAGTGACCGTGGGTTAATTTCAGATTTGGTTATAGCTGGTGGAAGATTCTGGGACAGACAACTCACAGAAGCAGGTTTTATTTTATCAATGTCTACCAAGGTCTGAGCACTTAGTGGCTCTGAAGAATATACAAAAATGCACAAAAGCCTGGCTCGTTTCCTCCCATAACTTCTGTGGTTACCACAATGATTCTGTTCTTCTTTCCGCTCTACCTGGTTCCTGATCACTCTCCCTGATGGCAGAACACATCTGTTCATTCCCTCGAGTACTCCATGCCATGAATCCTTCACCAGACATCCGCCTGGTGGGGATAAGAGATGGGGATAAGAAGTCCCCTGCCCACTGTGACATCATGCAGAACAACTGACATCATCACGTCTTGTGCAGAGCAAGGGCTCGATCAGTATCTGCAGCCCTGGATTGAACTGAATCCATCAGCAGTACTTAACACTTCCACACGGAGGAAGTAAAGGGTGCTGGAAAAATGATCAGAGGACCGTGTGATGCAGTCGATATGAAGGGAAGAGACTTGTCTCTGCTTGTTACTTGTTGGGGAAAAATTCCTGCTTCATCAGCCTCTCTGAGCTTTGTTTTTGTCACCTTTTAAGTCAGGTGAATGCCTTCCACACCTCGTTCACTGCGTGCCGGGCAAAATCTCTGTGAGGGGCTCGTGCTTTGGTTTTATGAAAACAAAGCCAGGATCTTCAAGTAATCGGGTCTAATCATCTGGAAGGATGGAGTGTTAAAAAATACTGCATAATGTAGAGATGCACATAAAAGTCAATGGGAGTTCAGTGGAGGGAGACTTATCTCTACCCAGGAGCACCTGGCAAAGGCATCTTATAGAGGAGTTATCTACCATCTTTTTTTTTTTTTTTTTAATTTGCGTTCTTTGTCTTTTTTTTTTTTATTGTTGACCAGTAAGAGTGCTTTATTTATTTAAAATTTATTTATTTATTTTTTGGCTGCGTTAGGCCTTTGTTCCTGAGTGTGGGCTTTCTCTAGTTGCGGCAAGCGGGGGCTACTCTCCGTTGCCGTGCGCGGGATGCTCATTGTGTTGGCTTCTCTTGTTGCAGAGCACGGGCTCCAGGTGCACGGGCTTCAGCAGTTGTGGCACGTGGGCTCAGAAGTTGTGGCTCACAGGCTCTAGAGCGCGGGCTCAGTAGTTGCGGCACACAGGCTTAGTTGCTCCGCGGCATGTGGGATCTTCCCGGACCAGGGCTCGAACCCGTGTCCCCTGCCTTGGCAGGCGGATTCTTAACCACCGCGCCCCCAGGGAAGTCCTGCCATCAGTCTTAACGTGTGGGAACGAGACACTGGAAAGCAGGGGGTGGAAATCAAGGTAGAGGAACATCAGCCAGACCACAGCGATGACAGTATCCTGATTCATTTATCCATCCGTGCACTCCACATATATTTATTAGGCAATTCATATGCACGAGGAACCACAAGTACGGTACTGAAGAAGAAAACAAAACCCTGTCGTCTTGGAGCATAGATTCTGGGGAGGACTGGCAGAGAGGACACACACATAAAATAAAGCGCTCCCTCTCATCCCTCTCAGGAAAGATGAACGCCTTCATCCTGGTCCTACTCTACGTCACCCCCATGAGTGGCATGTTTACACCTGACACAGGCTAGAGTGTATTTCAGAAGACAAGGGGCTTGTAGGAGCCCTAGGCAGCAGGCAAACTGTGTCATCCAGCGGGGGCATTCGAAAGGAAGAGGGGCATACAGCTAAGTGAGAAAAAAAAGAAAAAGCAAAGCAAAGATCAGCAGAGCTTTTAAAAGGGCCGGCTGATGTGGCTGACACAGGGCCCTCATGTGACGTCCGTCACGGTAATCTTATTTTCACATCAAATATTCAGGGATGGATAGACAGATAGATATGACAGACAGAGATGATGGATGGATGGATGGATGGATAGATACAAAGATAGATGATAGACAGATACATAGATAGATACCTAGATAGACAGATACATAGATAGATGGATAGATATAAAGACAGATAGACATGATGGATAGATGATAGATAGATAGAGATGATAGAGATGATGGATGGATAGATAGATACACACAGATGTATGTATGCCTGTGTTTGTAGATGAGATCATATATATGCAAAAAGAATCCTGTATATACATATGTATACATATAGTATATATGTAAACATACATACATACGTACATACATATATGCATATACAGGATCATATATATGTGTGTGTATATAGTGTTACTAGGTTACTTAACAAAGCCCTGTAACTCACGTGCTCATCTAAATTCACAGTACAAGTATAAAGACTCATTCACATGCAGAGAGGCTACTTATTAGACAGGGCCAAGATATTCAACCAATTCTGTAAGTAAATACTTTGATCATCAGCAAGTCCCTCAGCTGACATCACGTAAGGGTCTGACTTGCTGTCTGAGGAAGCCGTGAACTTTGTTTTTGGAAAGTATTAAGGTTTGAAAAGACAAGAGATCACTTCTTGGAAGTACGCAAGGCTCAGCTCCAGGGGGTATGAGTCGGGTGTTCCGAGGCCCCTTTCCTTTGGAGGCTTTCCGATACTAAACCCAAGAGAGTAGATATTCATTGAGGGGAATGTTAAGGTTTACTTACTTTGGTGACACGCATAAAATACTTAGCGACACAAAACAAAGGAAAACAAAATGACATCGTGAAGCTCATGGGGTCGCCCGCTCTAAGAGGTCGGGTGATTAGCCCGCTGTCTCTCTCTCTCCCTGGAGGACGCCCTGGACTCCAACTGATCCTTCCCTCCAGTTCCTGAGAGCTGGTACAGATTCCAACCTTCCCTCACCCTTCTTCGAGGCTGAACATCCCGCTTAGGGTAACTGGTATCCCAGATAAACACTTCCCCCAAAAGGGTGAGGACCCTGAGGTGAAAATAAAAGTGGTTACACGTCATTCCGGAGGGTCTGAGGCTCAGGAAGCAGGGAGAGTGCACGAGCCCAACGTCACTGCCTGCAACATCTGCCCAACTGTCTTACAGCAGGTGGAACCATCCGTACCAGGTCTCACACAGCACTGATGCAGAATGCGAGCACCGTCACCAGGACGGACAGGTGGCCCGCCATCGGGACGTAGGGCTTTCCTGCAGAATAGAGTTACAGGAGGCCACCTGCTAACTGTTTCTTCTAACTACAGCTCAACACCTGGGAAACCGGATTTCAAGACGTGAATGCTTACGGGTGGCGGAGGGGAGGACTGGGAGTTTGAGGTGAGTAGATGCAAACTAGTATACAGAGAACAAGTAAACCACAAGGTCCTACTGCAGAGCACAGGGAACGCTATTCAACATCCTGTGATCGACCTTCATGGAAAAGACGATGAAAGAGAATGCGTATATGTGCAACTGAGTCACTCTGCTGTATAGCAGGAACTAACACAACATTGTGAATCAACTATACTTCAATAAAATAATTTTTTTTTAAATGTGAACACTTAATACGTCACTATTTTATTTCAAAGTGTTAGCGAATTTTATTTTTAAACATGAATACTCTATAGCCCAGCACTGCAGGGAAATCCACACCATCTCTACAGTATGTGAACTGTCAGGATGTTTCTACCCAAACCGTAAGGCTGGTATACTGCACATATTCCAGAATTCTGTGCCTATCAGAAAACAATAGTTATGGACTGTATCTGTGTAAGCGGGTGTGTGTGTGTGTGTGTGTGTGTGTGTGTGGATGCCTTTGTGTCTGAGTGGAATGGGTGTAGGAGCACTCTGTGTGCATGCACGTGGGAATGCGTGTACGTGTTTGTGTGTATCAGTGCTCTGTGTGTGTGTGTGTGTCTGTATGTATATACATTCCTACTCGCTTTAAAAGCTATTCAATGTTTTTCAGATACTACATAGATCTCCACTTTAGATTCCGAAACTTGTGGCATTTATCCTAAAATTCACCTCCTCTGCAAACTATTATAATTGCACATTTATTTTCTATGTATTCATAACCAGCTTAAATGCACTCTTGGAATCGCCAGTACCTACACATTTCTAGAAATACAGCAAAGAAAACTTACGTTTCCAAATGAGTAAAGAGAACCTACTGCAGAGCAGTGAAAGCTGTTAGCTTTCTTTGTAATGGTCCGTAAAGGCTTCAGACAGTATTACATATGGAGAAATACACTGTTCGCGACTTTCACAGGTGGGTCATCTCTAACTACATGTGCCCCTGAGCTAGCCTGGGACGGTTGTATCTGAGTGTATTCATCACGTATCTGTTTCCTTCCTTCTTTTCTCTCTCACTTGCATCCTGCAGGTCTTTCTGAGAAAAATACCCACAGGAATGCCTTCAGTACCTGGTTTTCTCCTGGGGATGTTCACATGATGAGACTAGTGTTAGGACAAGAAGAGAGAAAGGATGCACAGTTAAAGGGAGAGCAATGATAGGTCATCTGGAGAGACCCAGAGTTCCCATCACCCCTGGTTCTCTACATATTTCCGGGGGACACGCACTGTCATTGGTAGGTAGACAGTTGTGAGCCACCTGCATGGCGGGCAAGGTACAAAAAACAACTTATATGGGGATGGAAGCGGGATCAAAGACCCTCATGCACTGACCCAAATGGAACCAACAGATCTAGTGGGTGAATCGAAAAGGGTAGGCACGAAACACAACTGTTAGACATCTGTGCTGCCTGAGCTGGAGCAATAATGCACATGAGTGGGAGCAGAAATTGGATTAACAAAACCAAATCACTTTAGAGCATTTAATCAACGTTAGTTTACAAATATCTCCAACTGTCTACCTCCGTTTTATAGGAACTTAACTAATAGCCTCATATGTGTGAGTCTATCCATATACAGCTTAGAATATGGAATAAAATGTTTAAGCTGATGTGATTTAAGGAAGTCAAACCACAGCCAAAAACAGTGGCTTCAAAGAAGTCTTGCGTTAAGACTGTAGGTTAGTGTGTTTTAAATAGACTAATGGCCTAAAGATCCTCTGTGCTCCCCTGAGTCATGCCCCCCACCCCCCGCTAAAATCCCTGGCATCCACTGATCTTTTTACTCTCTTCATAGTTTTGCCTTTTCAGACTGGCTTCTTTTACTCAGTGAAGCTCATTTCTTGTGAGCAAAGAATAATATCCCACTATGTGAATGTAACACAGTTTATTTATCCATCCACCTACTGAAGGACCTCCTGGTTGCTTCAAAGTTTTGGCAAAATTACGAACAAGGCTGCTCTAAGCATTGGTGGGTGGGTTTTCGTGTGGACCTAAGCTTTCAACTTATTTGGATAAAGGCGAGAGAGAGGCATGGACATATATACAGTACCAAACGTAAAACAGAGAGCTAGCGGGAAGCAGCCGCATAGCACAGGGAGATCAGCTCGGTGCTTTGTGACCACCTAGAGGGGTGGGAGAGGGAGGATGGGAGGGAGGGAGACGCAAGAGGGAGGGGATATGGGAACATATGTATATGTATAACTGATCCACTTTGTTATAAAGCAGGAACTAACACACCATTGTAAAGCAGTTATACTCCAATAAAGAATTTTTAAGAAATGACTTTCGAATCCTCTTATTTTTAGCTTATCTGTGCTGTTTTGTTTCAGATGTGCCTTTTGTCAGCATCATATAACTTGGCATTTTTAAAAGCCAGCTTGTGGAGAGACAGATAATGAAGCAAATATAGCAAAATATTAATTGCAGAATCTAGGTAGCATGTATATGAGTGTATGCTGTATAATTCTTTCCACTTCTCTGTATGTTTGAAAAACTTCATGAGAAATGTTGGGGGAAGAAATGAAACAACAAAAAAGGTTTAAATAAATAAATATTGTATGTGAACAGACGTAAGCGGGTCCAACACTCCTTGGCGCTTAGACGGTATCATCTCACCTGTCTTATTAAGTAAATTATTACTTTCTTAATCAACGCGAATGGGGAAATTATCATCTTGCTCTAACTGCCGTGGAATCCCAGAACCATCCCTTGGATATCCTTCCCAACAATGAGGCGGGAGCTTAATTTACAAAGTGAACTCGCGTGGAGACTCATCCCACACCTTTCTCCACAAGGAAACGTCATTATGTTGATGGGTGCCACGTCTATTTTTCAGCGTGCGTAACGTTCTATAAACACCACCCAGACATTAGTCCTTAGGACTCAGGGAGGGAGACACATTACTTGCCACCTTTTGGAAATCAGCAAGTATGACTTCTTACGGCAGCTACTGCATGATTTCCATGCTCTGTGGCCTCTTTCTGCACATCTTATGTCCACTTGACCACTGACCACCAAGACGCTGGACCTGGTACCTCAGGTCCACCACCGGTGATCTAAAACCCTTGAGGATGAAGACGCTTTGGGGGAAAAGGAGGGAATTTAGAATTTTTCACTTTTTTCATGCATAACGGCAACAGCCCTAGAGGAACCTGGAACCTCATCCCGTAATCAAATTCATTAATAATTCCACAGCAAACTATCTAAATGTCCACCACAAGTTGGAAAATAAAGACCGTTAATTGACATCTGTCAGGTCAGTTTTGCCCCAAATGAGCTATAAGATCATTTTCAAGTTTTGAACGGGTTTTGGTCTCAAATTGTGCACAAGGGATTCAGGAGGTATATATCTCCTGATCTCCATGGGCCAGTCCTAAGAAAGCAGGCAAAATAAGCACCCAAGAACATCCCATTTAGAAAAAGGGCTTTAGGTTAGGATCATCGAAGTTGGTTTAACACTTTGACAGTGGAAGGCCATGCACGCTGCATGGAATCTGTTATGATGGATATGAATAATTAATTAGGCCATATGAACTTTCTCCAATCATGCTGTGAACACACACAGAGGTGGGAAGCAGCAGTGGTCAGGAGCACAGTTATCCCTGCCTCAACACTTCCTGCATCTGAGTCCCTGAAGAGAACACAGGACCATTCTGAGCCTCCACTTCACCTCTGCAAAGGACAAGACACACGTAGCCGAGGACCCCAAACCACTGGTTAATCGTTCAAATAGACGGAAATGAGTGATCTCCAACATCCCCAGGTTGTAAGTGTAGTGAACACAGTAAGCGGTGGAGCAACGGTAGCAGATATTGCTATTGTTGTTATAGTAATATTTTCATTATTCTCTGATTAAGTTTTAGCAGCATCCAGAAAACTAGATGTGGAATCAGAAGACCAGGGCTTATAATAAACGCTGGAGAGGGTGTGGAGAAAAGGGAACCTTTGTACACTGTTGGTGGGAATGTAAATCGGTGCAGCCACTATGGAGAGCAGTATGGAGGTTCCTTAAAAGTCTAAAAATAGAGCTGCCATACGATCCAGCAATCCCACTCCTTGGTATATATCCAGAAAAGATGAAAACGCTAATTCGAAAAGATACATGCGCCGCAATGTTCACAGCAGCACTATTCACAACAGCCAAGACGTGGAAGCCACTTAAGTGTCCACTGACAGATGAATGGATAAAGAAGATGTGGTACATATACACGATGGAATATTACTCAGCCATAAAAAAGGAATGAATTAATGCCATTTGCAGAAACATGGATGGACCTAGAGATTATCATACTGAGTGAAGTAAGTCTGAAAGAGAAAGACAAATACCATGTGATAACACTTATATGTGGAATCTATAAAAAGGATACAGATGAACTTATTTACAAAACAGAAGCAGACTCACAGACATGGAAAACAAACTTACAGTTCAGCAAAGGGATAAGTTAGGAGTATGGGATTAACAGATGCACACCACTAAAACAGATAAACAATAAGGATTTACTGTATACCACAGGGAACTATATCCAATGTCTTGTAATAATCTATAATGGAATAGAGCCTGAAAAAAATATAACATAACTGAATCACTACGCTATACACCTGAAACTAAAACAACATTGTAAATCAACTATACTTCAATTAAAAAAAAAAAAAAAGAAGACCAGGGTTTACATCCCATCACGTCTCGTTTCCTTGCTGCCCACTGGGAAATTGATTTCCCTAAGACTGTCTCCTCCTATGTCAGCACCAACGGACTCAAAAGAGCCTTGTTCACTTGCCCTGAAAGTCAGTTCATCAGGGCCCTGATTTCTTTGAGAGACAGTGACAAGCAATGGGAACAGAACACGCGTTTCTTGGCGTTTCTGAGGACATGTGAAACAAGCAGTGTTCAGGCAGAACTTTCATTTCTCTTTAAGACAAACTGGAAATTAGAACACCTTGAAAGGAAGGAGTTTATCTAAGGCGGGGCTTGCTTGGTTACTATTTTTGGCCATATACTGAAGTCACTCCTTCAAAGTGAGGCTGTCTCTCGTTTCTGTCAAGGGATCTGCTGAAATACTGCAAGCTTTTTCGATTTTTCTTTTCATTTTATTGGAGTACAGTCGATTAACAATGTAGCATTAGTTTCAGGTGGACAGCAAAGTGATTCAGTGATACATAGACATGTATCCATTCTTTTTCTCATACAGGCTTTTTTGATCTTCTCACTGTCTAAAACATGGAGCTGCTTTGGCGACTTCCCAGGGCCAGAAGCATTGCTTCCCTAACCAGAAGGCTATGGTGACAGATCAAAGAATCGCCACTGAAAACACGTGCAGACACCTGGAAGAAACCGAAGAATTCTTGGAAGTCACTGTGGTTCGGACGACCTAAATTCTGAAGTGTGGATTTATCGTTTACCCTCTCCTGACTCACACAGGGGACCATGGGTCTAAGGACAAGTCAACGATGAGCCTGAACTCAACACAAAGCATCTTTACGGTGAGCTTGAGTTCGACACAAAGAATCTATTAGACTTTGACACATCTGAGCCTCACTCAACCACAGCAAGCAGAGTTCTGGCTTCACTGGAGAGCTGCACTGGTTACCTCCTGGCCACCCGGCTTTTTTCAGCCATTCTTGTGCTAACCGAGGCTGCCCGGGCTTCAGCCAGCTTTCTGGAGGTGCAAGCTCATCTCGCACCTGCAAACCTGTCTCTCTCTTCACGCCCTGAGGTTTCCCTGATGACTCCCAGGGAACCCCTGTGGAAACCTACTTACACTGCCCAACAGGCTTAGGGGAGATCACCCCCAGTGGGCTCACGGGGGAGGAAAGTTGTTGAGGAAACGGTCACTCCATTTTTCCCCTGGGAAGGTCCTTTACGCCGCTGGGTCCCTCATTGCTACACTTGACATGTTATTCACAATGAACTCGTACAACATTTTCCCCTAGGCGTCTGCTTTTAGGGGAACCGGGGCTAAGAACATACTCTTCAAGTCAGCATTTTCTGTATTGCCATGAAAATAAAAAATCCAGAAGGACTGGATTTCCGAAGTGACAGCCACGTAGCCACGTCAAACACCCAAGTCTCATATTGAATTGAACTTCCAGGCAAATCCAGCTTTCACTAAGACGTAAGTGTACGTTCACTTCTTGTGGAACTTGCACTGGGAGTCACTGTTTCACAAAAAGATTGTTAGCGCGTGCATGCAAAATAGGATTCCACTCCTGGTTATATGTCCAAAAAAAACAAAAACACTAACTCGAAAAGAAACATGCATCCCGATGTTCATAGCAGCAGTAGTTCCAATAGCCAAGACATGGAAACAACCTAAATGTCCGTTGACACATGAATGGATAAAGAAGATGGGGTACAGGCAGACAATGGAATATGGCTCAGCCATAAAAAAGAACGAAGTAATGCCATTTGCAGCAACATGGATGGACCTAGAGACTGTCATACTAAGCGAAGGAAGCCAGACGGAGAAAGACAAATAGCATATGATATCACGTGTATGTGGTATCTAAAAAATACAATAGGGCTTCCCTGGTGGCGCAGTGGTTGAGAGTCCGCCTGCCGATGCAGGGGATACGGGTTCGTGCCCCGGTCTGGGAAGATCCCACATGCCGCGGAGCGGCTGGGCCCGTGAGCCATGGCCGCTGAGCCTGCGCGTCCGGAGCCTGTGCTCCGCAACGGGAGAGGCCACAACAGTGAGAGGCCCGCATACCGCAAAAAAAAAAAAAAAAAAAAAATACAATAAACTAGTGTATACAATGAAAAAGAATCAGACTCACAGAGATGGAGAAAAACGAGTAGTTACCCGTGGGGAGAGGAAAGGAGGGAGGGGCCAGATAGCGGCAGGGAGAAAAAAAGAGTTATGGGATTATATGAAATCGTGTGTGAAACCTTTGGAAACTGTAAAGCACTCTAGAATTTAAAGAATCTTTAATTCAATTAAAAAGAAACAGAAAAGGGCTTCCCTGGTGGCGCAGTGGTTGAGAGTCCACCTGCGGATGCAGGGGACACGGGTTCGTGTCCCGGTTTGGGAAGATCCCACATGCCACGGAGCGGCTGGGCCCGTGAGCCACGGCCGCTGAGCCTGCGCGTCCGGAGCCTGTGCTCCACAACGGGAGAGGCCACAACAGTGAGAGGCCCGCGTACAGAAAAAAAAAAAGAAAGAAAAAGAAAGAGAAAAAATAAATTAAAACAAAAGAGCAGAGGAAACATAATGCTTAGATGGAAAAATCCCTTTTCCAGGCCATCCAAGGTATTGACTGCAGAATTTCGTGTGTGTGTGTTTATTGCCTGGTACTCCCTTCCCGTCTCATCTCTCAGGTTTTGGCCAAAATTGTTCTTCCTCTAGGAAGCCCTGCAGGCTGTCTCCAAGATCAGCTCAGATGTGGCTACTAGCTGCTCCCAAGCAGATCGTTGTTTTAAAAGCAGCATGAGACCAACCTCATTTTAAACTAGTATTTATTGTCTCTCTTCCCTTCTGTCAAGAACTCTAACACCCGACGCATCACACTGACAATGTTATAGACCTTCCAAAATCAAGTTAACACCTGGCTGCATACTGTACGTGTGGCCCAAAGTGTTGACTCACATAAAAGATGGGGGTTATGTAAGGGTGAAGCCAGTAGAAGGAAAGCAAGAAGTACATAGAGGATGGGGTTAAACAGGACATGACCCAACTTTCGTGATGACGGGAAGTATCAACAGATTTTCCTGTATTAGTTGTCTGGCTAATCCTAATGAACAAAAAGAATGTAGGAAGTGATTCATCGATTCATTCTTAAGTCTCCTGATGTCTAACTTTTGGGCCCATCAATTATAAACCCAGACTCTCGATAGTGATAAACATCAGACGTGCGTTGATGACACGGGCACTTTGGGTTTATTCTCTAAGCAGTCTGGGTGAAAAATGATGCCAAAACCGCGCCCGCCCCCCCCCCCCCGCCGCCAAGCAAAAAAGAAGTAGAATGTGCCAACACCGTAGCTAAATCTACTGTCTATTTCTCTTTTGAAAGGAATGTTTTATTTTGCGACTGCAAACCTCTTCCGGATCCGTTGGTAACAGGTCTCCTAAAGAGAGTAGTAGCACCCCAAAGGGAAGGTTTCAGAAATAAGCCAGGTAAGATTCCAGCACCCCCTGATGGGTAGACGTGTCCTGGGTCTGGCCAGTCAAGCAGCAGAGAAAACACTTTTCTGACGCAGAAAAGGAGAACTCCCAGGTTTCACTCCACCACATGCAGGGCTGTGGATGTCGATACTCTTTTCGGCCAAGCCACATGGAAAGGTAAAGGCGCAGCCTCGAGGGAGAGACCAAGACCCACTGGGGAATGACAGCAACATCTCTATTAGCAGACAGGGGTGTTGCTGAGATAGATGGCACGGCCAGAAGCTTTGCTTACAGGTGAAGAGCAAATCTCGGGTTAGAGGGAGCTGGAAGGATGCAGTGTGGACAACAGTTTCCAGAGTGCCCTGGCATATGGAAAGGCATCCGCAGCGCTCTCCCCTGCCTGCCGAGGTCCCTCTGCCCTCACACCCCCCACGCAAGAGAATCCTGCCCACCAACAGCGATGGCTCGCAAGGAAGGACGCTGGGGACCCTCGCATGTGTACAGCTGAGCTATCAGAGCCCTGGGTGTCTGTGAGTCCCCCATAACTGGGCTCCCACCGTACTGGCAGGTACCCCCGGCAGGTTGGTACTTCCTAATGTGCTGCTCTAAGCCACAGGGAACCTTCATTCCTGAAATTAATCCGCCTATGGAACCTTCCAGAAGCCGAAATGGCATAAAGCCAAGAAGCAAGGTCCTCAGGACACACCTTGCTCAGGGATGCACACGAGAAACCCAAGTAAAGCACAGACGTTCACAGACACAGTTCAAGGTTATGGCGGCTGGATGCTGGGATACGGAGACGCTGAGCGTGGTCCCCGGGGAAAGGGCTCGGCGGCGCCCCCTGGCTGCTGGGGAGCATGCTGCCCCTTTGCGCACCTGAATGCCATTTTTGCTTTTCGCCCTTTCTCTTCAAAAATGAAAATCCCCCTCAAATTTCTTTAGGTTAGCGAAAACAGGTGCTGGTGTAGGTCTTCCGTAAAAACACGGTGGTGTAAAGTGGACTTTCAAAAGTGGGGAGGCAGGCGGGCTGGTCCCTGTACTTATTCCACTTAACAAAACCAAGCACCTCAGGATACCCCCAAGAGGGGTAAAGCCCTAAAGAGGTCGTGACGCACATCCCGGGGCCATTCCCAACTGTTATTTTGTGATTTACAAAGTGCTGGTGATTTCCTCGTGCGGTTTCAGGGAAACAAAAAATATCTGAAAGCGCACTCAAGTCCAAGACACCCCTAACCTAATGTATGCCATTAGATCTTAAATTCATCATAGATAAAATATCATATGCTGGGGAATCTACATAACCCTAACCACATCTAAACTATGACACAAATGAACTTAATGTATGAAACAGACTCAGAGACCAGGAACAGATTTGTGGTTGCCAGGGGGAAGGGGGGGTGGGGGAGGGAGGAATTGGGAGTTTGGGGTTGGCAGATGCAAACTGTTACATATAGGAAGGATAAGCAACAAGGTCCTACTGTACAGCACAGGGTGCTATATTCAATATCCTATGATAAACCATAATGGACAAGAAAAAAATATACATATATAAAAAATTTTCGTTTCCAGATTATTTCCTAAAACCTGCTGGATTACAACCCAAGTATAAAATAAATATCCATTGAGTCCACCTTTGCAGAAGTAAATGATTGAATAAATAAATGGGGGAAAACGGACACATCTCTCAGGCAGCAGAACTTCAAATCATTTAGCTCACGTGAAGATACTCTGCCCTCAAGGAGAGAGAGCGTTAAGTCCCATTTCTGAAGTGTGGACCGCACAGTACCGCCTTCTTTCCAAAGAGGACAGCAGGCAAAGGGGGGAAAAGTCCCTTCGTAGTAGAGAACCTGAGGAACATGACCTCAGCCAGGTGATCATGGTCACACCATCAGTGATAAGTCGCGTTGAGGACAGTAACCCCTCTGAGGCGATGTGCCCAGAAGGGCAGTGCACCTCTGTGGCCTTCCTCTGCAGATCCACAGCCCCAGTCTAAGCATGAGGAAAACATCACACAAACCCTGATGGAAGGACATGCTACAGGTTACCTGATCGGTCCTCCTCGAAACTGTCAAGGTCACAAAAGACAAGCAAAGGAGAGACTGTCGCAGCTGAGAGCTGTCTAAGGAGCTATAAAGGCTCAGTGTATTATGGGATCCTTGAACGGAACCACATAAACGATGAAAACGGAAGCAACCTGAAAAATGTGTGAACTTCGGGCAGTAACGCTGTATAAACACAGATTCCTTAGTTGTATCAAATGTACCTTAGTACTAGAAGATGTTAATAATAAGGGAGTCCAGGGTGGTATATGGAAACTCTGTGTCTCCGCAACAATTTTGTAAATCTAAGACGAGAATTAAACGTTTAGTTTAAAAACAATTTTTGACAATATTTTCTCAGGACTGTAATTCTTACATAGTTTGTTTTCTCAGGAAAGTAATTCACATACCTAAAAACTGAAAAGAAACATACTTCAATTTTATATTTCAATGTATATATAACATATTTCTTTAAATTTTAAACCTGAATATTTTAGTAGAGAAGAAGAAACTAAAAATAAAAAGCCGTGGAAAAAAAGTATTTATAAAAGAAATCGGTAGTTCAGGTTTCTAAACTTACTATTACAGGAAAAAAAAACCTAGAGGAATTTACAACTTTGCAATCAATCCCAAACTCTGAAAGAATAAAGAACACCCACATTTACAGCATCTAGCATCATCAGGGTCCTTCTGAACACCCTGGCTCTGACCAGGTCACTAAGGGTTACTTAACTCAGCTTGGGACATGCTTGCTTCTCAGAAAATACGTATGATACGATTAGCAGACAGACATGAAGACTCCCCTCAGATCTGAGCTACTGCAGATTTTCACAGCATTAGAGCTGCTTCTCTGAAACCTATGCATCTTAAGGTGGTCAGCATTTTCATATTCCCTCGGTTTCTCCTCCTCTGTTTCACAATCACAGATTTAAGGCTTCAAAGACTTTAAACTGCTTTTGGCAAGAAGTGTGTAGGAAAGCAGAGTCTCAGCAGGACATGCGTCTCTTTTGTTTATTTATTGAACGTACATTTACTGATGGAATTAACTATTGAGACAAATCCCAACGCTCAGCTCTTGTTTACAACCTGAGGCAAAAGCATCCTGTTGACCCATTCCCATCTGGGTCACCACCAGACGCTGCTGACTTAAGTTAAGCCACATCCTCCCATCTTCCTGACATATGCCATCGGTGTTACAACCAAGTTAAACCTCTAATGTAATGGAAAGCTCTTAAGAAGAGCTAGTCTCTGTAAAATCTCTTCCTATCCAATTTGGCCATCTCGCAATCTCTCTCACACACACACACTCCAAAATTTGATGACCTGAACTACTGAAGTTGAATTCTTCTGTTCATTATTGACTTTTCTGCTTTGTTACTGTAGAGTCAGGGAAACTAAATATCAAATCACAGAATATTTTCCTTCATACATACAATTGCTAAAATGAAGATACTTGGTACAGCTGTCAGTGCTGACTGCAGATGGACAACGCACTGGTGAATCTGTGAATTACTTTATCCTACAGGACGTTCCATAAACATCCTTGCCCACGTTCTAAATGTCTGCCTTCTCAGAAAGCACCACCTTCATCTTGCAAACCACACAAACCCTGCTGATAAACTGCTACACGACATGTTCTCTCCTTCATTCCATCCAGAAAAACAATCCCTAACAGAAATACACACCAGTCACCATGTCTACAACTGTTGCCATCTATAAAGTGGGTCTTCATCTCTAAGTGGCTGCCGGGAAAAAAAAAAAAAAATTGAGGGATAAGGACCCTGTGATGAAAGAGTGTGCTCTTTTATGAGCGAGCGGCGGAGAGGGCCGTTTAATAATTCAGCAACAGGCACTCCAGGACACACTCATTACTGGGAGTGGAGGTGGGGCTGGGAGCAAAAGGGATGAATTTCACATGACTGCAGCAGTACAAAGGGGAACAAAATCATCCCACGCCGGGTCTTGAAAATAGAGGCTGTGGCATGTGTCCTTTTCTTTTGATAAAAAGCTGGAAAGGAAATCGGCGTTCAGTGCACGCATTTCTCTAACAGAGCTTATGGAACGTCTGTGCCATTTCAGGTGAAGCTGGGCGAAAACACGCCCATGTTTTCAGGGGCTCTGAGTCTCCTTGGACAAAAAGACAAGTCAACCCAAGACCTAGCATCTCAGTGATCGAGTGGGGGCTGGAACAGTAAATACTAGGAGGAAGCATTCAAGAATAGGGACGTGCGGAGACCAAAAAAAAAGCACAGAGATGGATGGTCCCCGTAGCGAGAGAAATGCCTGGAGAAGTGGGGAGGCTAGGAGGCCAAGGAAGGCATCTTGGAATTCGTCAGAACGTTCCCAGGCAACACTCAGCATCGCCCCTGCATCGGGCACATCTGACCACACGACCTCCCCGCCCCAAGGCATGTCACCTGGGTGAGATGTCCAGTGGCTTCCTGTAAGCTGTTAGGATGTAGAACAGGGTCTACAGTAGGGTGGTCCCACCATCCCGTACAGTTTTACCTTGTCTGTTTGCTCGTTGAGTTAGGGTTATTGTTACACAAGTAATAAAGAAGTTGATAAACACTATGAAAGAACAGAAGTTGGATTCACACACTCATTCTCATTCAACAAATATTTATCAAGCCTTTTACTAAAGGCCAAGTTATCCAGATTCCGGGGCTGTGAGTTCTACAATTAGCACACTTCACTGTTCTAGCTGTGTGTGTGTTTAAACATTATAACTGGTTTAATAGACTAAATGCACTTGTTTCTTAGTACCTTTTGGTGTAATTGTGTGGCATTGGCTCTTCCACATAACGACATCACGACTTTTCTCTGTTATTCTAGGAGGACATTTCTACCCCAACAACTGCACTAACGTATCAGTTTAACAGCATCAGTCAGTCACTCTGAGAAGCTCACCTGCATTCCATACCTTCCAATCCTACCCCTTCCTGAAAGTGGGCCATTGGCCACAATGTGGATAGACCTAGAGGGTATCAGGCTTAGTGAAATAAGCCAGACAGAGAAAGCAAATACTCTGTTATCATTTCTACGTGGAATCTAAAAAATAAAACAAACAAAGGTATGTGTCAAAACAGAAAAAGACTCACAGAGAACAAGTTAGTGGTTACCAGTAGGGAGAGGGAAGGGAAGGGAAGGGAGTAAGATAGGTGTAGGGGACTATAAGATACAAACTACTCTGTATAAAATAGATACAAGAGTGGATTATAGGGCTTCCCTGGTGGCACAGTGGTTGAGAGTCCAATATTTTATAATAATTTAAATGGAAAGTAAACTACAAAAGTATTGAGTCATTAAGTTGTACACCTGGAACTAATGTAATACTGTAACTCAACTCTACGCCAATATAAATAATTAAATAAATACATAAGTAACCGATACGAAAAGAAGAATCCTAGCCTTTCCCCTCCCCTGCCTGCCTCAAGTCTGCCCACATCTTGGTTAGGTTTCCTGATCCATCCTTCTGGATAGCTCTCAAAGCATCACCTGCTGCAAAGACACTTTAGCCCTGACAAATCGATGACACAGCTCCTGCCAGGTCACCATGACCTTCAAGCAACAGGCTCAGTGGTCAGTCATTCCTGACCCTCAAACCATTATACTCATCAGCAGCATTCAGCACAGTCAATCTTTTTTTTTTTTTTTTTTTCCCCTTCCTAAAACACAGCAGGCATCGCATTCTCGCACGCCTGCCGGAACCTAATCTGTTGTTCCCGTCGACCGACACCCACCGCCAGGCTCCTTGCAGAACCTCCCCAGAGGAGGGGCACGCGGTCTGAGCAACCTGACGTGCGTGGACACGGCACACCCCACACCGGAGCGTAAGCTTGAAGGATGGCTGCATGTTTCCCCTCTGCCACAGGTGCAGTGTCCTGGATTTGGGCGGTTCCCCCAGCTCGGATTCTGGAATGAAGACAAGGTGCATGGGGGGGGGGGGGAGGGCTGACACCAACCCATCGCCGGGGTGGCATCAAGAGAAAGGAAATAAACCCCCCACACTGCAAATAATTGGGCTGTTGGTTTGGGGTTAGTGCAGTTGGACTCCATGTGTCTCTTTCTCTTTCCCTCCCTCCCCCTTCCTCCTCTTCCTTTCTTCTCTTCCTCTTTCTTTTTCTTTGGCCACACTTGCTTCTCTACACTCATTTCTCTTGAAAATCTGATTCGGTCTTGTAACGTTAAATCCCACCTGCTTTCTGACGTCTCCTCAATGAGCATCTCCAGCCTATGCCTCCTGCTTCCCGTCCACACTCCTACAGCCAGGTACCAATCAGACACCTCGTGTGGTTGTCCTTAATTTGTACACAGTCAGTCCCCTTATTTCTACACTGCTTCTCCTACAATGTCCCTGTCCTCAGGAAATGCCAACCCCATCCTTTCAGATACTCTGGACAGAGGACCTAGCGTCAGCCTTGAGTTGTCTCTCATTTCACATCCACCATCAATCTCTTGGTTCTGCCTTGGAAACACTCCCAGAATCCGAACACTTCACCTGGCAGCTCCCTATACCTCCATCATCTCTTGATTGCATCACGACAAGGACCACCTAAGTGGTCTCCCTATGGGCACCCACACCTCCTGAGAGCTCATTTTCCAAACAGAACTCACAGAGCTCCAAGAAAAATGTAAGTCATAGCCTGTCCCTCTTCTGCCCAGAGATCGGCCAGGGCTTCATCCGCATCACTGGAAAACTAAAGCCCTTTCAATGGCTTGCAAGGTCGTGCACGGTCTGACGGCAGGCGTCTGTCTACTGTCATCTCCACTGCCCCGGCTTCATCCTGCAGCTCCAGCCACATGGTCCCCGCGATAGTCCTTGAACACATCATGGTCTGCACCTCTTCAGGGACTTTGCACATGCTGTTCCCTACTTCCAGAAAGCTCTTCCCTCACTTCCCTCAGACCTCTCGGGCTGGCTTCCGCCAACTTCTGCGCTTAAAGCAACAACATGTCAGCCCATTCGTGTTATGCCGCCTCCTTTAATCTGCATTATTTTCCTCCATAGCATGAATCGCTATTGAAAATACTAGATATTCTTTTCTTTATTCATTTAAATTCCCTAAAGGGGAAAAACACTGTCCACTGTAGTCTAATATTTTACTACCTAGGAAAGTGCCACGCTCATAGTAGGTGCTCAATAAATATCTGGTGAATGATTAACTGAATGTCTATGCTTATGAATAAAGTAGCTCACAGATAAAAGATATAGGAAGATAGGGATCTTAATCATATTCAGTGTCTACTTGGATAATTATATATATATATACATATATATATATATATATATATATACACACATATATGTTAGGTCTCGATGAAAATATCAAGAGAAATGTTGTACTCAGTGAAGCGAGCTGGTGGATATGAAAATTTTTGAGTCAATACTTGGTGTTGAATTACTGATTTTTTTTTTTTTTTTTAGTGCAAAACAGCCATATGAGAAAAACATAAATTCAGAGATATTTTCACAAGAAATACAAGAGTCAGGTAAGAATTAAGGAGAAAAAAATCAGGCAATACACATTCAACCTGAGTGTTGGGAACACATTAGGGAGTGGTGGGGAGTGTGGCTATGTGGTAAAAGGAACGCTGCCTCTGAAGGAAACACTCCCTCCTCATCCCCAGTCAACCACTGGCCCAGAGTTGCCAAACCTTACATAGTTTCGACACATGTTGTAAATGTGGGTTTTTTTTTTTTTTTTTGCAAAAATTTTCACCATCTACATACAGCCAGAAATTTTAATTCTGTACACTGCTTTTTCAGGGCTTGCAAAGTTATGAAAATGTGACCTCCGTAAGATACGATCGGGGCACCGTTACACAGATCTGCCTCAACTTATGATGGGGTTACATCCCGATCAACCCACCGAAAGCTGAAAACGTCAGAAGTCGAAAATGCACTGAATACACCTAAGCTGCCCGACATCATAGCTTAGACCAGCCTACCTTAAATGCGTCCACAACACTCACATGAGCCTACATTTGGGAAAAACCACCCAACACAGAGCCCACTTTACAAGACAGTGTTCACTTTCTCATGTAATTCATGGCATACTGTGCTGAAAGTGGAAAACAGGGTGCTTGGATGGGTCTAGAAGGGTGGTCAGTGTATCTCTTGTTTACCCTCGTGACCACAGGTCTGACAGCTCACCACCACTGCCCAGCAACACGAGAGAGCACCAGACCGCATAGTCATAGTCTGGGAAAACCCAACATGCAAACCGTGGTTTCTGCTGAATGCGGATCGCTTTCACACCATCAGAAACTCCAAAATTTTTTTGCGTGTTCAACCATTGTCACATCAGGACCGTCTGTAGTTATGTTACTGTTGGTAGTGCTGGCATATGTATTATGGGGAGAGCGACACTCCAGAAACAGCCTTAAGTGAAGAGGAGAGCAGTTAATTCATCCCCAGGAATCCAGGGGGGGGGAAAAAACCCGCACTGTATCCTGTTGCTGATTTGCAGAGTTTCTACCTAAGCTTCACTATACAGGACAGAGGCAGGAATCAACATAGAGTACAAACGGGCACCTCCGAGCAGGACAGAGAAAGGCCAGGCCACAGAAAGATGGGCACTTTGAATGCAAACACTGTTTTAGCTGCCTTCACTCACCCAGACCCCAGCACAACGCCTAGCACTTACTTGGAGCACGAGAAAAAAAAATCTGAGAGTCAGGTGAATGAAAGAACAGTATGGGAGCAGGTGAGGTCCTTAGTAGCGCAGTCAAGTCACTGTAAGGCTCATCGTTGCTAATAAAATTAGTAACTTCTGGCAGATGCAAACTAGTAATATATACGATGGATAAACGACAAGAACCTACCGCATAGCACCGGGGACTATGTTCAGTATCCTGTGATAAAGCATAATGGACAAGCATATGAAAAAGAATGTATATACATGCATAACTGAATCACTTGGCTGTACAGGAAAATTAACACAACATTGGAAACCAACTATACTTCAATCAAATTTTTAAAAAAAATTAGTAACTGCTGGCATTAATTAAAAACCTCCCATGAGTCAGGCACTGTGCTACGAATTTGCACAAATTATCTCAGGAATCCTTACAAAAGCCCTGTGACGTAGGCACACTTTTTAGCTTCCCTTTACCATCAGATAACTGAGGTTTTCAGAAGGCATCTCACCTGATGAATGCCGGGCCTCAGAAGAGCAAGTGTACATTCAAAATCAAACTCCCTCACTGCATTTCCCCTGCACATTTTTTTTTTTTTTCCAGCTGCGTCGGGTCTTAGCTGTGGCAGGTGGAATCTAACTTGCGGTGCGTGGGCTTCTTTCTAGTTGTGGTGTGCGGGCTCCAGAGTGTGTGGGTTCTGTAGTTTGCGGCACACGGGCTCTCCAGTTGAGGCGTGCAGGCTCAGTAGTTGCGGCGCGTGGGCTTAGTTGCCCCGCGGCATGTGGAATCTTAGTTCCCCTGACCAGGGATCGAACCCACGTCCCCTGCATTGGAAGGCGGATTCTTTACCACTGGACCACTAGGGAAGTCCCTCTTTATTCTATTTCAAGTGGGACGCTGGTGAGCTTATTGATCAGATTTGGGGGCACAGATCACGTTGGGAAGACCGGTAAGCACTTTTATGAAAGCAAAGAAGAAGAAAGAAAACAAATACAAGGCAGGCATGAGAATGACAAATCTGCAATTGTCTGATGCCATGTAACACGTGCCCTAGGAACTTCAGGGAATACAGTTGGTCCTGCAGGCATCACTCACAGTAAATGATATCTATGATGACAAGCCTCAGTCAACAAGTCTGGGTCTTCTATCTTCTCACTTCTCTCTAAGGAAGCATGAAGGTATCTTTCAATGAATTACAAAAAGCTTCATGCAAAGTCTTTACATTCCAGGGAAAATCCTGTTTAAAGGGCTAAGGCCTCTAAAAAACTACCTAATTGAAATAAAAAGCGTATTACCCTAAGGGTTTCAGGTAGGAGAAATCTTACTGTAAAGCACCGCCTGGGTTTCAACGTAGAATATTCAAAATGCTTTCTGTGGTGATTATCTTACGACTAAAGCCCACTGCATTGTTCGTCTCAATTCAGATCTTTGAGATGGTCATCAGGTCATTAAGTGCAGGACATGCAGACACCAATAGTAGGGCAACGATAAAAACACAACGTGACGTAAGACAGGCATGTCAGGTTCTAACGCAATGAAAACTGTTAATCCAAAAGCCCCAGACTTCTGTAGGTCTGTTGGCCCAGAAGTGTTTGTTAAGACATCTGGAAACTGCTGCTTTCTGTTTACAGAAAGCACAAAACCACTCTTCAAGACCCCTTCCGTCACAGAATTTTCCACTCCATCTTCCGAACAAGCCACCTCAATTCCTTTCTCTGTTTCTGTGATCCAACTCGTTACCTCTTCTGAGATCACTACCAAAATTGAGAAACACTGGGAGAAATAAAGAGCAGTTGCGTTCTGTGGTGAGATGAAGGTGGTGCCTAGGACCTGAGCCGCCCAAGATGAGCACGATGGGCGAGCTTCCGGACGGTGTGTTCACCTTTCCCTCTCGCTGGGTGTAGGGAGCGTGGCTTTCCCTCTCATCAGGACCCTGAATCAGGTAATTCACGGGGCAGACCTGGGAAGACCAAAGGTCCCAAGGTTCCCGGGCACTCAGCAGACATCTGGTTTCCCATTGGAGTTGTAACCGAGCAGGACCCTACAAGGCCTTCCCAGAACAGACCCCCGACTGGGTCCTTCGCCTGCCTTTTGTCTGTAGAAAAACTTTAGTCAAACAATACATTTAATCCAAGAAGTGAGAAGATGCAGAAAGACAGGGAAACAGTCAAGCAAGACAAAAGAGTAATACTTGAGCCATTCAACAAAGTCAAGGGCCTTTAGTTCTTCCTCAGGGTTACAGATCATATTTCCGAGCCATGTCCTTCGAGCTGTTTTGCAGATACTGAAACCTCCACTGGGCGGGAGAAGTTAACTGCATGCTGCCCACCAGCACACAGACCCCAGACCAGTTGGAACCAGGTTGATGATACGGACTCCTGATGACCTCACCACCAACCAATCAGAAGAGTGTCCACAAGCTGACCACGCCCCACTCCTTGAACACTGTAAGGCTTCTCAGGACACCCTCCAGGGCGGGACACACAGTCTTGAGGGCGTTAGTCCACTGTGGCCCCCACTGCCTGGCAAAGCAATAAAACTATGTCTTTCTACTTCACCCAAAACTCTGTCTCCGAGATGTAATCCGGCCCTGATGGCAATTAAAACAACAGGCTACTGAAACACTGGAGCATTCTCTCCCCATGCCCTCCATGCAGCAGGCTGCATATTTATGACTCAACTTTGTGGGTTTCTCAGAGAAGAACCTACCTGTAGATGGGAGAGGGGAGATGGCATTTTCTGTACAAAGGGTACAAAGTCCTTGGTTCAGGAGCCAGAACAAGGATTCCAGAGGCCCTCCTAGGGGGACCCCTCTCCCTTCTCCAATATACCCAGAGGCATTAAATCGAGAGCAGCACTTTTCAGTAGTCAGTGTATACAAATTACCCACCAAGGTATCTGCTAGCCCCAAGGAAATACATGATAAACTCACAGGAAACACTGTGGAGCCAGTCAGGAGCAGAAACATGACAAACAAATAGAATCATCTATTTATTACAAAGATGGATGACTGGAATAAATATAAGGCATTCACTAAAAGTATAGTAAATACTCCCCAGGGAATGGCAACAGAAACAGGAACAGTTATGAAGGGGGTCAAGAGAGACACCAGGCGAGAAAAGTAAGATGGCAGAACTGAAAATTTCAAAGAACGGGCCGAAAGGAAAGAATTCAGCGAAATCAGCCAGTGAATACATGTGTGAGCCTAAAGATAAAGTTATTTTCCCAGAAGACATCTGGGATGGAGAAACGGGAAAAAAAAATCCCTTATATGCCAAGATATGGAAGACAAATATACACATCATCTAAGAGGACATTCATAAAAAGACAGCAACATACATTCAAAGGCTGAGAGAAATTCTATTAGAAATAATGGCCAACACTCAACTGTACACTTTTTAAATGATTAAAGTGACTCATTTTATGTTTACATGAATTTTACCTCCGTAAAGAAAAAGACAAAAAAAAAAAAAAAAGAAAAAAAAAGAAAAGGAATAACAGGCTGAGACTTTCCAAGCAGTAAAGAAAAATGTGTAAGGCTTAGGATTGAAAACGTGAGTTAAGGAACGAGCTTATTTTAAAAATAAAACCGAAAAATCAACTTCTGGACCAATTACCATGATTTTTAGTAACATTAAGGACACACGAAATATGTTTCAAGATTCCAGTGAGAAGAACAGCAAATAATGTGCAAATGAAGGGAAATCACAGTAATACGGGCTTTTTCACACCAATGCAGGATAGAAACGGCAACACAGGATCTAAGTGGAATATTACTTTCTACAAGTTAAAGGGAGAGGAAGGAAACCTAGGATTTTATATCCAGTGAAAGCATCTTTTAAATGAAAAGGAAAAGAAAATTTGCAAAAGTCTTATAAAATTTACTGCCTTAAGCCCTCTTGAAAATACTCTTGGAACGATTTATTTCTGCAAAGAGAGACACAGGTCCAGAACAAAGCATTATAATAAAGGTAAACACAGAGCATCAGTAGCTTCAGAAAACAGTCACTTAGAGCCAAAATTCCCTTAGCATCCAGCATGGTTGGGGGTGCAGAGGGACTGAGGAGAGACACGCAAAGAACATAGTAAGTCTGTACCTTGTTCTGGGGAAAATTATGAATATTGAAACGTTTGATAGGTAATACTAAGAATAGTTATAGGTCTTAGGTTAAGGTCTAATTGTACACTACAACTTTCAAGTAAGGAGAGGAAAACTTGATGAATCCACCCTGTAAGACTACAGAGGGAAAAAATAGTATAACAATGAAGTTAGCAATAAAACTCAGAGTTATACAATGCAACTTAGGAAAAGCAAAGAAAATAAATGAAAATCAGACAAGCATGGTAAACAGACTATACAAAAAAATGACATGAGTTATAAGCTCTAGAAGAACTGTCACTGCAAAAATATAAGTGGGATAAACTGATACATTAAGATTACAAGCAGTGGGCTTCCCCGGTGGCGCCGTGGTTGAGAGTCCGCCTGCCGATGCAGGGGACGCGGGTTCGTGCCCCGGTCTGGGAAGATCCCACGTGCCGTGGAGCGGCTGGGCCCGTGAGCCATGGCCGCTGAGCCTGCGCGTCCGGAGCCTGTGCTCTGCCACGGGAGAGGCCGCAACAGTGAGAGGCCCGCGTACCGCAAAAAAAAAAAAAAAAAAAAGATTACAAGTGGTTTTATCAACCTATTGTTGACAGGAGATATATTTAAAACTGAGGGCCACGTAAACGAGATAGAAGAGACTAAAAAGATAGAGTATAAGATAAGTTCACTGAAAAAATATCTGGGATGCAAATTTAATATCAGGTAAAAAAATCAGAAATGTCATGATGGGATATTAAATGCTGGGGAGGGAGCAGATGAGAGAAAAGATGTAAATGACATACTTATGTAAGTCCCTCATAATAAAGCCTGAAACTGTGTAGAAAAGTAAATAATATATGTTATACATGTATATGAAGTATATGTAATTTATATTATTAAATAACATATTTATATATTATTTAAATATTATATTTGTAATATTATAATTATACATAGTTATATGTGTAATCTATAATCCATCTATATAGTATATAATACATAAATTAATTATATATTTATAGATATTACATTTAATATTATATTATATATTACATATAACATATATTAATATATATTATATTATTGTTTATTAATGTATAATATGATTACATAATACATAACATTTAAGATAAAGGAAATGTAAGAAAAATAAAATATTACAAGAAATTAAAACAGCACCTTCTTGGAACCAATCAAGTTAGGAGAGAAAACATTATCTGATAGGTATATATGGAAATCTACATCCCTCAAAACACACACGCAGACACATATTTGTCAATACGCGTATGCATGTGTATAGCACGGTGTATGTGAGTATGTGTGTGGCTTTCAAGCACACACAGAATGTTTACAAAATGTTCCATTCATAAGTCCTACTTTAAGGAAGCAGCATGATACACCGATATACTCTTTGACCATAATTCAACAGAATTAGAAACCAATAGTTTAAAACATCCCATAAAAGTGTTAGTTAGGACAGGGCTTCCCTGGTGGCGCAGTGGTTGAGAGTCCACCTGCCAGTGCAGGGGACACGGGGTCGTGCCCCGGTCCGGGAGGATCCCACATGCCGCGGAGTGGCTGGGCCCGTGAGCCATGGCCGCTGAGCCTGCGCGTCCGGAGCCTGTGCTCCGCAACGGGAGAGGCCGCAACAGTGAGAGGCCCGCGTACCACAAAAAAAAAAAAAAAAAAAAAAATGTGTTAGGACATTAAATATTTCTGTGTGTACACCTTTAAGGTAAAGATACAAAATACTTGTCATTCATTGATAATTTAGGCATCAACTATAAACATTTGACAGGTCTAAAGAAATGCTTACAGGGATAATTAAA
Source organism: Inia geoffrensis (assembly GCA_036417435.1). NCBI lineage: Eukaryota > Metazoa > Chordata > Mammalia > Artiodactyla > Iniidae > Inia > Inia geoffrensis. The sequence continues at coordinate 3,825,075 of CM070921.1, forward strand.
ACTTAAAATACATTTACAAGATAACAAGAAAGACTGGAAATAAATGAGCCATGGAGGCAAATAAAAAACTAGAATGACAGTAAAACAATAAACACCAAGTGAATAACAAAATCATGTCTGACAGAGATGAGTAGAAATCTGTGAAATAGGCAACAAGAAAACAGTTGAGTTAATTATGAAAATGAAACGTAATTTATTGAAAAGCTTCATAATATAAGTGAACATCTGGTAACACTATTCGAGGAAAACCAAGAAATAATGAAAATAAATGAACAGGGAAATCAGTGTAAGTAATCCTAAATAAAGTAAAAATACAAACAAAGAAAACTTTAATAATATAAGCAATCCTGCCAGAAAACCTAAATTTAAATAGATGTTTGAGAACATACTAATAAAACTTACACACCAATAGATTTAAATAAACTAGCTAAGGACTATTAATAACATGAAGTAAATAAAAACAATCTCCCACATAAAACTCACCAGCCAAGATAATGTTCAGGCAATTTCTAGTACGCCTTTCTACTGACATTTTGTTCAGAAAATATAAAATGAAAGGAAGCAGCCAATATTTTCTTAAGATTAGTTTAACTTAGCAAAGAAGGGCTGTGCAAGTCAGAAAACCAAGTCTAGAAAGTGTGGATGAAAATGTCACCTGCCATATCAACATCAGTAAATGCAGGGTACTGTAGTCATCAAGCCCTCAGCCACTACAGCACAGCCCCACTGCCCCCGCCCCAACCAAGTTGAGCCCTGAAGGGACTCAGGATGGGAAAGAACATGATGCTCCCCAGGTAGCTGAGGTGCAGATCAAAGGAATGCTTTCAATGACCCAGACTCTTGCCTCGCCCCATACATAGAAAAGTGCTAAATTCATTAACTTGAGGTGTCTGGTTTTCTTTAATTAACAGTAATCTTTTGATGTTCCAACTACCTGGATTTTGTTGCAAAAACTCCTGCATCCAGGCTCCTCCTCTACCTCTTTGGAGCAGTCCCTCAGAGCTACCTGAGACACTGTCTCCGGGGCTTGAAGCCCTCAGAAAGTCCACCGAATAAAACAAAACATAACTCTTAACTTTTAGGTTGGGCATTGTTTTTTCAGTCAACAAAATCAAATAAAATTGAAATAATGTTATAAATCAAATTCACTTATGAATGTACTGATGTAAACATCCTAAGTGAAATATTAGCAAACCAAATTTAAGAGAGTACTGGCAATTTTTTAAAAGTTTGCATTATGATCAAAATGGGGTTGTTTCCAAAATGCACTAATACAAAATAAATATATTATTAAATCAGGTGAATAGAAAAAAAAGAAAAGAGAGAAATCATGTAATCAACTGCAGAGATGCCAAGATATGTTTACAACATTCACTACCTATTTATACTTAAAAAAAAAACCTTTCAACTTAGTAGAAAACTGGAAATCAAAGGTAATTTCTTTTATCTGATAACAGCCATTTGTAAAACATCTCTAGCCAAAATCACATTTATTTATCAAAGAGTGTTAGACTCATTTCCTATAAAATCATGAACAGGGATATACGTTTGCACTAATGTAATTCAATACAACACTGGGTGTCCAGAGTCAATGCAATGACACAAGGAATAAAGGCAACAAAAGTATAAATATTCAAAAGGAAGGGAGAAAACGGTCGTTATTTGTGGATAGTTCGATCACTGTTTTGGAAATCACGGACTTTTAATACCTAAGGCACTACAAGTAGTAGACAATCCAAAAAGATTGCTCAATACACAATCAACGTACCAAAAGTTAAGGCATTCTTTTATACCAGGAGCAGGAAATGACATAGAAAATAAGGCAATATTTACCAAGAAAATAAATTGCCTAACATATAATTTTAATACAGCTAAAGTTAGAACTCAATCAGTAGTGAACTATGCCAGTTTATGGATGGGACTACATGAATTTGGAAAGGTATCTGTTCTTCTTAAACTAATCTTTCAATTCAGTACAGCTCACAACAAAGACAGCAGAAGTTTGCAGAATTTGACACACTGATTTTCAACTGTATGTGAAAGAATAAACATCTTACAAAGAGGAAAGAGAACATTAAAGAAGAAAAAAATAGATTATTCTATTTGATTCACATCTTGCTCTACTGCAGGAACTGACTGATGGATGGGACCAAATACAAAACCCATAGGTTGCCCAATGTATTTGCGGTGGACGTTAGTTTTTATTGGGTTATTTTTGGCAGGCTCTTTTTTTGAAATTTATTCTCTCTCAGCTCCACAGGGCTCTCTGCCCTGAACCCACAGGGAATCACTCTTGCCTCTGGCTTCCCCTGGGTTCAGCCAAGGCAGATAACGAGCAGGCAATCTGGAGGGCAGAAGGAGAGAGTACCCTACATGTGTAAGACCTCCTGGCAGGTATGCCTAGCACAACCTCAATGGGTATTTGTAACTTCATATAAGGGCTCCCTACTATAACTATTTCAGGGTTACTGCATGACCCTGTGCTGGTTTCCCTATATCCTGCCCCCAATCTTTTAATATCCTCCTTTGTATGTGGGTCATCTTTCCCTATCAGGACCCAGGCTGACACCACAAATCATTGGGAAGGGATACATCATTGTTTACCTTATATGTTGAAAACATTGGTTCACGATTTGGAGGAAAATAACACTGGATCCCTACCTCACACCATACACACAAATAAATTCTGTTTAGATTAAAAATGCATGGATCTGGGGGAGGAACTGGGAAGTTGGGATTGACACGTATACATTATTGATACTATGTATAAAACAGATAACTAATGAGAACATACTGTGTAACACAGGGAACTCTCTACTTAATGCTCTGAGGTGACCTAAAGGGGAAGGAAATCCAAAAAAGAGGGGATGTGTGTATATGTATAGGTGATTCATTTTGCTGTACGGTAGAAACTAACACAACATTGTAAAGCAACTATACACTCCAATAAAAATTAATATAAAAAAAGGCTAGGACAAACCCTAACACTCCTAGAAAATTATGCAGGAAAACAATTTTGTGATCTTTGGGGAGATCAGGATTTCTTCAATACGTCCTACTTCAAAAAAGAGGTAAGGGAGAAAAAACATGTCAAGGGTTCATCACTAAATCGAAACTATTCATCTTTGTTTCAACAAAGGGCATCAGAAATAGGTGTCACGACGGGAGGGAACTGGGGGAAGACACTTATACTGGAGAAAATTATCGACAGTTGACCTTTTAAACCAGACCATGCCCACCTGTGCGCCTGGCGCCCTGTATGTCTTAGCTGGAGAACCAAGACATGGGTTCATGAAGGCAGGTGTGGCCTGAAGGGTACACAGCCGCCTGGAAGGCTCCTCCTATCCCTGGCAGCCTCTCCTGTTTACAACACTGTAAATATTCTCAATACATACTGTGCCACCCTGTCATCATTTTCTATTCTTGCCATAATAAGAAATAAAACTGAGAAGCCCTGGAGTAGATTATACAGGGGAACTTAAAAAGACTGCAAGTGCAACAGAAAATAATACTATTAAGATGCTTTTACAAAACAATACACTCTGAATATTTCCCCTATCACTAAATATTATCCTATAATGCAATGTTAATGGCTTGTATTCCATGCTTATATTGTATCTATAGTTACATAACAAATTCTAGACTGTTAAAAACTGTTGCATCCGTTTTATTTTTCTTTTTGCTATCCTAAGCGCTTGGCAATAAAAATCCCATATACCGGCGTGTTTCTGCACATGTCCAATGACCTCCTGAGAATAAAATTCCTTGTCGTGCAATGTATTCCTGGCACACATTCCTAGCATTTGCTACCTATTGCCACGCTTTCTCCCAGGAAGATTATGACAATGCGCAAACCCTCCGGCACTGCGCGTGTAGGCATTTCACCCTGTCCGCAGCTCATGGGGTTTTACGGGATGGAAGAGGAAATGATTCTGTGAAGTACAAGAGCTGCAGAGAAAACTGAAGTGCTCCTTCCAGACACAAAAAGAAAACACGGGTCTGATATTTACGCAGAAATTTATGTCCATTTAACAGATAATTAGCATCAGTTACACTTTGCATGCCTCAGTCATTAGCAACTTCAAAGACTTATAGGGATGAATACAACCCTTGCCTGTTGCTAGAGTACTTACTTGTTGGTTTAGAAGGGAAGCAGGTCACCTAATGAAAACAGGAAAGGATGGAGAACAATTCAAAGGGCAGATAACCTCCCATACAGACAGGAGGTAGCTTTGAGGTCAGAGAGGCCGAGAAGGCATTTTGGAAAGAAGCTTAGTCGAATCCATTTATTGACGTATGATGTTGCCTGTCTACATTTACAAGCTACATAGACAAATAGGCATCCCTAAGTATACTTGTGCCTCCAAAACATTCCATTCACAGGTAGCAGACTGCTTTTTAGCAAGGTCTTTACCTTGTCCTTATTTTTTGCAACATTTCTCTCTTTCCACTAAATGATAACAGATGGCAAGTGTAGGAGTTGCATCCTCTGTGCCTGAAAGAGAACTCTGCTTTGCTTCCTGGGTCTCCATCAAGGGTGGGTGAAAAACTAAAGAAAACTGTCCGTGCGGAGTACTTTGTGGCAAACATGTATGCTAACATTTCAAGATTCAGTGAAAGAGTTCCCTCCCCGCAAAAAAACCCCACAAAGCAAATATAAAACAAAATCATACACAAACACCCAAGACTGACAATTTTTCAATACTAAAATGTTTAAAAAATCCTATTTGGGGAAGGAACCTAAGTGTCCATCAACACTTGAATGGATGAATAAGATGTGGCCTGTATACAATGGAATATTACTCAGCCATAAAAAAACAGTGAAATAATGCCATTTGCAGCAACATGGATAGACCTAGAGATAGTGAGACAAATATTATACGATATCACTCATGTGAAATCTAAAAACACGATACAAATGAACTTATTTACAAAACAGAAATATACTCATAGAAAACAGTATGGAGGTTCCTCAGAAAACTAAAAATAGAATTATCATATAAGGCAGCAATCCTACTCCTGGGCATATATCCAGACAAAACTCTAATCCAAAAAGATACATGCACCCCTAGGTTCACAGCAGCACTATTTACAATGGCCAAGATACAGAAGCAAACTAAATGTCCATCGACAGAGGAATGGATAAAGAAGATGTGGTACATCTATACAATGGAATACTACTCAGCCATAAAAAAAGAATGAAATAATGCCATTTGAAGCAACATAGATGGACCTAGAGATGATCATACTAAGTGAAGTAAGTCAGAGAAAGACAAATATTATAAGATATCACTTCTACATGGAATCTAAAATATAATACAAATGAGTCTATATACAAAACAGAAACAGACTCACAGACGTAGAAAACAAATGTATGGTTATCAAAGGGGGGAGGGATAAATTAGGAGTTTGGGATTAACAGCTACACACCACTATATATAAAATAGATAAACAACAAGGACCTACTGTATAGCATGGGGAATTCTACTCAGTATCTTGTAAGAGCCTATAATGGAAAAGAATGTGAAAGAAGTATACACACACACACACACACACACACACAGCTTTATATATATATATAGAGAGAGAGAGAGAGAGAGAGAGAGAGCTGAATCACTTTGCTGTACACCTGAAACTAACACAATATTGTAAATCAACTAAACTTCAGTTTAAAAAAACCTATTTGGGGCTTCCCTGGTGGCGCAGTGGTTGAGAGTCCGCCTGCCGATGCAGGGGACGTGGGTTCGTGCCCCGGTCCGGAAAGATCCCACGTGCCGCGGAGCGGCTGGGCCCGTGAGCCATGGCCGCTGAGCCTGCGCGTCCGGAGCCTGTGCTCCGCAACAGGAGAGGCCACAACAGTGAGAGGCCCGCGTACCTCAAAAAACAAAACAAAACAAAACAAAAAAAACTATTTGACTATCAAATGTATGGTATTCAATTTCTATACCAATTGTGAAAAAAGCTTCCTAATCTTTACAATAATCCCCATGCCACAGTTGTTTCTAGAAATGTCCATCTTATAACTGGATTTTGCCTCAGTCCCTCATACAACAGTGTCATTATATTTTACCATAGTGCAATTCCACAAGAAACCTTCTGAAACGGAGAAAAGTACTCAGTGTGAATTCACTATTGCTGCTGTTGTTAAAGGCCAGACGCTTACCTAAAGCAGACATCTTTTTGCAAGCAAGCTTTCTTTTCATTTTTCAGATTTTGTGCCTCAGCTTTTTCCCACTAAACTCTGCTGCTGGCGGCATTAATTCTGTTTCACGCACTCCTAATAAATCACTGCAGCTCCACTCTCCTGGCTCTTCTGTAAATCTGGCAACAATGATGTTAATTGTGCATGAAAAATATATTAAAACTGTAAATCATCGCTATTTTCAAGCAGGATGGGAGTAACAAATCTAAAGTAACAAATCAATCCCTCTTCCCTTTGTCCATATTTGGCCAGAGGCCATTATATTAAAAGCACAAAATCACAGGCTGTCTTTCATCAATTAGGCCTTATTGTTCATTTCTGAATCTAATCAAGAACAATATAAAATGTCCCACAAATCCCATGATAATGACCACTGACTAATTTTGTTAATCGTGGTGGAAGATTCTCTTTGTATGGTGCATTCTTTGGAGTATTCTGATATGGGGACATTTTTGTACATTTTTGTATATAAAAGGGCCAAAGTATTTCTTTTTGATGTTTCCTTCTAGCTATAATCATGGCATAGAGGAAGGAGCTCTTGGGTAATCCTCTATCACTTCCTAATGGCAACAGCTAAATTCTACTTTACGTTCCACGCAATAGTAGATAGATTATTTTTTCTACCAAGGATGAAAGATTGATCTTTTATTTTTAAATGTACCTATAGATATTCCCTTCAAATCTTGCTACACCGCTCGATATAGACAGCAGCACAAACAAAGTTTTATAACCTAACTTGGGAAGCACAAGCAACCATATATAATACCTGCCAATAGGCTTTTCTATGCCAAAATTAAAAATAAAAAGTAATTGAGACAAGAGACTCCTATTTTTCTCGTATGCACTCTCTCCTCCTCTAAATGCTCCATGTCTGGATAAAGAAGCTCGGCAAACTAATCATCAGATAAATTAACCCATCCGTCAACTTGTTGGATGGGTGATCTAATCCATTCTCACTTCTCTGATGGTCCTTGGAAATGAGGTGCCACAATGGAAACAAGTAAGTCTTTCATGGTCAGAAATTCAGGCATCAGGCCAAGACAACGATGGGACAGATCACCTCTCTGCAGAATACATCAAATGACACCATCTAGATGTCAGCTGAGGCCAAGATGAACGAGTGAACAAAGAACAGGCCGTCTGAGTAATTAATCTCCAAATGCAAATCAGAGTTTGTCATCTGACTGCTTAAAAACGTTCCTTCATGGGACTCTGGCTGTCAACAAGACGATGCCCAAAGAGGATAAAGGAGATCATACATGAAACACTCCTGCTGTAGTGTCCGGCACTTGCGCACGTGGTCAGGCAACGTTGAGCTCTCTCTCCCCCTCACTGCCCCGCCGGAAATCTACTGCAAGTTGACTGCAATCTGCCTCTGCGGGAATTTAACTGACCGATCACACTGTTCTCTGTCTTCAGCGTTTCCCAAGCACTCCAGCAGGTGGGCACCAGGGAGACCCCTGAACGTGCACATTGCACAGGACAGCCGCTCATGACAGAGGACGTCAGTAGTGCTGAGGCTGAGAAGGGCCAATGGCGGGAGAAACAGTGGCTGAACGCTGAGATCATAATCAATTTGCCACCACTAACGTTTTAGGAATGTATGCATTTATCCATGAGGAATATGGACTTGCTAAAAACACTAGACCTACATATATATTCTCTGCACACGTAGTTTTCTTTGATGCTGTCGTTCAGTGTTCTGCGACGAAGTTACGTGAAGAATTGTTGCACAGATGAGAAGAATGTGTTCCACCAAGAGCAGAGTGAGGTCGCGCTCCCATATTCCACACTGAGATAGTCTCACCTTACTGATGCGGCCCCCGTGCAGAGGGCTGCGGATGAAATGGGAGACATATATTCATACAGTCACATCTCCTGTGCACCACACATTAACCCGGGTACAGAGGATGTAGGGATCTCTAAAATGTGAAAGAACAGTGCCCGTTGAATATCCTCTTATCCTCACAGCAACCCCGTATCCAACACACCAGCCCTGGGTTCACTCCTAAAGCTTGCACGTCAAAGTCTGACATCTACTATTTCATCATCGAATCATTTAGAACCTAAAGATGATATTACCGATTGAGGCGTGGATTATGCATGTTAAAGGTCATGGGAAAATGACAGAATGGGTCTGTAATCCATCCACGGTGTGTCTCAGGACAGGCAGCTACCCATGCCTGAGGCAGGTTCTGAACACACACCTCAGCTCCATGTTCCTTCACGGTCAAGGAGTTCTAAGGAGACCCCTCTGTGTCAACTGTCGGCAGTGGGTGTGTCCCCAGCTACCACCTTCCATTTTCCATAGCTTCCGTCCATCACCTGCTAAGTTCCGGATTTGCTGGTGCCAGGGCAGGCATGTGCTGGTTAGGCTCCCTGGCCGGATGTGCTAGCCACAGAAGGGCCCCGATGGGCTCCAAGAAGATCCATGCTACAGAGCCTGGAGGCACAAGCTGTGATCCAAAAGGAAGAAGAATTCGAGGCAGACTGGTTCCGCTCTCTGCCCTCGACTCTGGTTATAGCCAACTTGCCCCCGCACTTCAGATATTATTCGTAAGCATGTATTTACATGCAATAAATGAAAGCAGGCTACGGTACTTCATTCCATGAATATATCATAAATGACCTCTCACCTGTTTTATTTATCTTTTATTTCCCCTATCGTAAATGTAAATTCTTAGCCATAAATCTCTAGGAGCATTTTAAAAAATTATTTTGTTAAAATGGATTGCTTGAGGCAGAGCTACTGGTTCAAAAGTTATGGACATTTTTATTCTTTTCACACATCCTGCTATGTTGCTTTTCCAAAAAGCATGCTTTTGCATATACCAATTTACAAAAATGCCTACCAAGAAAAGTCGTGCATACGCCACAAAACTCTTAAAAGAGAACACAGGCAAAACATTATCTGACATCAATCACAGCAATGTTTTCTTGTATCAGTCTCCCAAGACAAAAGTAATAAGAGCATAAATGAACAAATGGGACCTAATCAAACTTAAAAGCTTTTGCACGGCAAAGAAAATCATCAACAAAACAAAAAGACAACCTACGGAATGGGAGAAAATATTTGCAAACAATGCAACCAGCAAGGGGTTAATGTCCAAAATATACAAACAACTCACACAACTCAAAAAAAAAAAAAAAAACCAGTTAAAAAAAAAAAAAAAAAAAAGGGCAGAAGACCCAAGTAAACATTTTTCCAAAGGAGACATACAGATAGCCAACAGGCACATGAAACGATGCTCAACATTGCTGATTATTAGAGAAATGCAAATCAAAACTGCAATGAGGTACTACCTCACACTGGTCAGAATGGCCAAAAAGTCTACAAATAATAAATGCTGGAGAGGGTGTGGAGAAAATGGAACCCTCCTACACTGTTGGTGAGAATGTAAATTGGTGCAGCCACTGTGGAAAACTAAAAAACTAAAAATAGAACGACGATATGATCCAGCAATCCCACTCCTGGGCTTATATACAGAAAAGAGGAAAACTCTAGTTCGAAAAGATATATGTACCACAATGTCCATAGCAGCACTTTTTACAAGAGCCAAGACATGGAAACAACCCAAGTGCCCATCAACAGACGAATGGTTTAAAAAATCTAGAAACAATAAATGCTGGAGAGGGTGTGGAGAAAAGGGAACACTCTTGCACTGCTGGTGGGAATGTGAATTGGTACAGCCACTATGGAGGACAGTATGCAGGTTCCTTAAAAAACTACAAACAGGACTACCATATGACCCAGCAATCCCACTACTGGGCATATACCCCGAGAAAACCATAATTCAAAAAGAGTCATGTACCACAATGTTCACGGCAACTCTATTTACAATAGCCAAGAGATGGAAACAACCTAAGTGTCCGTCGTCGGATGAATGGATAAAGAAGATGTGGCACGTATATACAATGGAACATTACTCAGCCATAAAAAGAAATGAAATTGAGCTATCTGTAATGAGGTGGATGGACCTAGTGTCTGTCATACAGAGTGAAGTAAGTCAGAAAGAGAAAGACAAATACCGTATGCTAACACATATACATGGAATTTAAGAAAAAAAAAAGTGTCATGAAGAACCTAGGGGTAAGACAGGAGTAAAGACACAGACCTACTAGAGAATGGACTTGAGGATATGGGGAGGGGGAAGGGTAAGCTGGGACGAAGTGAGAGAGTGGCATGGACATAGATACACTACCAAACGTAAAATAGATAGCTAGTGGGAAGCAGCCGCATAGCACAGGGAGATCAGCTCAGTGCTTTGTGACCACCTAGGGGGGTGGGATAGGGAGAGAGAGGGGGTGGGATAGGGAGACGCAAGAGGGAGGAGATATGGAGATATATGTATATGTATAACTGATTCACTTTGTTATAAAGCAGAAACTAAGACACCATTGTAAAGCAATTATGCTCCAATAAAGATGTAAAAAAAAAAAAAAAAAAAACAAGATGTGATATATATACACCAGCACTGAAATATTACTTGGGCATCAAGAAGAATGAAATATTGCCATTGGCAGCAACACAGATGGACCTAGAAATGATCATACTAAGTGTCATAAGTCAGACAGAGAAAGACAAATATTATATGACATCAATTATATGTGGAATCTAAAAAATTGTACAAATGAACTTATTTACAAAACATAAACAGACTGAGACATAGAAAACGAAGTTATGGTTAACAAAGGGAAAAGGTGAGAGGGATAAATTAAGGAGTTTGGGATTAACAGATACAAACTACTATACATAAAACAGATAAACAACAAGGACCTACTGTAGAGCACAGGGAACTATATTCAACATCTTGTAATAACCTATAATGGAAAAGAATCTGAAATATATAAAACGGAATCACTTTGCTGTATACCTGAAAGTAACACAATATTGTAAATCAACAAAAAAAGTCATGCATACACATTACTTTGGGCACAGAATATTGTTTTATTACATCTTTGCTGATATTATAGGTGAAACTGTGTTTTCTTTTATTCAAGCGCATTTAATTACTCTTAAGAAAATAACATAGGCAAGAGTCAGACAGACTTAAAGCCAAATTCTGGTTTTTTCCTTTTACAAACTGGCCAATTTAGATAAAGTATGAACCACCCCCGGGTTCACTCTCCTCATCTGTGACATGGGATTTTGGAGTGCTATTAGGTGTCCTCACTGATAGAGGATGCCCAAGTTCTAATGCAAAGTGTCTGCGATACAAGCTCACTCACTGAATGCCACCTACTATCATCTTCATTACCATCACCACCATCAACACCCTCCTCACCTCTCTCACTGTCATTATCATCATGTCCATCCTCACAGTCATCAACACCATGACCACCGCCACAATTATCAACACAAAAGCATCATCTTCATTGCTATCATCAACACCACCATCAGTATCATGAAAATTATGACCATCATTATCATCACCATCAACCTCTTCACTGTTATCATCATCACCATCATGGTATCATCATCTCCGTCACCCTCATCTCGTCATCATCATCACCATCACCATCTTCATTGCTATCAATAACACCATCATCAGTATCATCAAAATTATGATCATCACCATCATCACCACCATCATCATCACCATCACGGTTATCTTCATCTCCGTCACCCTCACCTCGTCATCATCATCACCACCATCATCATCGTTATCATCACCATCATCTTTTTCATTGCTCTCATCCTCAGCATCATCACCAGCATCACTACCACCAGAATCATCTATTATTACTACTACTACTACTACGGTTATTATCTATATTTATTCATCTATGGGTTGGTTGTTCACTTCGGTCACTGGGATGTTAGTCTTTTATTTAAACGGATTTGATTTTAAAGATCTACCCAAATAAACCCTTGTTGCATGTCTGTTAATTAAACTGTCTACAGATACAGTTTACAACTAGATCCCCTATGAGGTCACTTCAAAAAGTTACCCTAGGGTAGGCTATTTGGACCATGGTTTCTTTAATTATTTCATCGTTTTTTCCTAATGGCAGAAAGGAGTATTTGTTTACACTTGGTTTAGAAATGTGTCAGGTCGAATTTTCTGAGGTCCTTTCTGTGCCTATTATTCATACAATTTCACATATCACGAAACATATGATATTCAAGTAGTGATATAAAAGGACTATTATTATTATATATAAACACATCTTGTTCATGACTATTATAGAAAAGATCTTTGCCAGCAACACCTTTGGGGTCATTACGATGCATATGCTTGGGGCCCATCTGTCATCATCGTCTTTAGGGTCATTAAAATGCAGATTCCTGGGGCCCACTCCCCCAAGTTAGTGAGCCAGTGGGGGCCTGGATGAAGCCCAGGAATCTGCGTGTGAAAAACTTCCTGGTTAGTTTGGGAACAACTGCTCTGTAGCATGAACCTCTGGACTCTGTCCTGCATGTCTGTGTGTTAACTAGGAGATTCCCAAATGACTTCATGAAGGTATTTCTTTACGTCAAAGGTCAGCAAACTTTTTCTATAAAGGACAAGATAACACGTACTTTAGATTTTTAACCTATATGGCCTGTTGTGCAGCTATTCAACCCTGCCACTGTAGTGTGACAGTAGCCACAGAAAATGGGCCAATTATTGGGTGACATTTTTTGCAAAGAGAGGCAGTAGCAGGATGCACTCAGCCTCTGAGTTTTACTGTCCACTCCTGCTTCACGTTTTCTGCAAGGCAGTGAGGCCCTCTTTTAGCGCAATACTTGTCCTTGCTGGGCCTCTCAATTTTCCTAAGAGCACATCTGTCGATATTCTCGGTAGCTCGGTTGATGACAGAGCACGTTGCCGTGCAATTAACTGATCACAGGAGCTGCACTTCGCGTGCTTGAGCAAAGACTTCCAACTCACTCACTCGGTCTTTTAAACAATGCTCAGCTCAGAGAATCAATATGAACATCAGCCTCTGGGCTCCATCCTTGAATACGTGCTTCGTGTTCCACCCAGCCATTCAGTCAATCACTTGTCCTTCCAATTCCCCCTTAGCGTATTCTGACCCTGTGAGTCTGGAGCCCGTGTCCCACTGGATAGTTCCATATCTCCCCAACTTGCTACATCATAGCGTCGATTATACTTAGTAGTGATTCCAGTTGGTTGTCCATCTTCTCCTGTGTAGTTGCAAGACAAGGGGTGGGACCACATTCAGCAAAGTGGCCTGACAATTAGAAGCTGCCCAATAAGTAATTCACTGAATGCATGAATCCAAGGAAAAACTGTGTATGTGTTAATGTCAGGGCCCACAGAGTAAGAAATGTTAAGAAACAAAGCCAAAGAAAGTCAGTGATGTAAGGTTACTAGTGGTGCCTGCTTGGACTTACAGAGCTGCAGGAGAACAGAAGACCAGGTTTGACCACCATCCTGAGGAGCCGCCCACCTCAAACCCTCAAAAGAAAAGCTCAATGGGCAGCAAGCAGCAGCGGGGTATGACCTGTGCTTCTTGCAGAATCCCCTAATAGAGAACGGAGTAAATGAACTAACTTGTCCGCCAATTTCCCAACAGCCGCCCACCATCCCCCATTACAACTTTTCCCGTTAAAAGCTTAGGTTGAAAGCCGTTCAAACACAATTCCACTTTCCGCCAGATCAGCTCCCTAAACTGGCTGATCCTTTAGCAAATCCAACCCTTTAGCTGGAATTTTTTTTTTTGGCTGCACCAAGCGGCCTGCGGGATCTTAGTCTCCCGACCAAGGACTGAAGCCGTGCCCCCAGCAGTGAAAGCACACAGTGCCAACCACTGGACCACCAGGGAAGTCCCTAGCTGGAACTCTTAAAATAAATGGTGGGCAGATCAGGTTCCACCCTATCCTAACCCGTCTGCCCCATGTCAGGTCAAGTTTTCCATCTGGAATTACAGCGTATGTTACCCCTGATTTTGCCATCAGCGAACATATTCCAGACCCAGAAGTGTCTCTGGAGTGTGATGCCCAATGTGGATCATGTCTCAACGTACATTTCCTCATCGGCTGGATGTTCCTGTCACTTTATGTCACCAAGAGGTCCAGATGCTTACAAGACAGCAGTTAACGCCTCGCCTCCTAAGCAAGGTTTCTCATTTTCAAATCTCTAGGTCCTTCTTTTGGCTGAAAAGAAAACAGTCTAGGGAAGGCTTTGCCACCCATGCTCACTTCCTATCCCATTACGCCACACTCTACTCTTTCTTGTCTGGTTACTATCCTGAATATGAGGAATAACAATGAACGTCAATGACTTCTGCTTGCTCAGCATTCGATTTCCCTTTGGAGAACCGTCTTCTCTGAATCTACCCTAAGCTAACTCCTGCTGGACTCATCCATCCGTCTTCCCCATCCAGAAATGTCTATCTAACCCAGGCCATGCCAATCCAAGGGACTCTTGCCTCTAGATATGGAAATTGGTTCAAAGTTGGCCTGTGACCCAAGCTGGGTCAAAAAAAAACATCCCCGGGCCAATACACTTCTCTGAGTTCAGTGGTGACGTCACAGGGAAATGCTGGTGACCATTTTTTGCCACCAAATGAAGACAGCCTCTCTGAGGAGAAAGTCAACATAGAGAAAGAAAGATGGACCCAACCTTTCCGGTGACTAGTGGCAATGATTCAGATCCGAGAGCACCATCTCTGAAGCTACAACCACTGCTAGAACTCTCAGTGTGTAGACCCAACGAATCCCTCTTTCCCCTTAAGGGAACTGAACTTGAATTTACTTCACTTGCCATCTAAACATTTCTAAGTAATAACCAGTTTGATGAGCTCAAAATCCACATCCCTCCAACCAGTGGGACTTGAGTTTTAATTTGGCCAAATTTTGAAATCCATTTATTTTACCTATCACGTTTGCATCCATTATTGAATGCTTCATAAAAAATGATCACAAACCTAAATGGCTTACAGCAATCTATTTTTCCTATCACAGTTTCTGTGTATCAGGAATTCAGGTACAGCTTAACTGGGTTCTCCGTCTGAGCATCTCTCATGAGGCTTCAAACGAAGGTGTTGGCCAGAGCTGGGATCTCTTCTGAAATCTGAGTGACTGGGCAAGATCAGATTCCAAGCTCATGTTGTTGTTGGCTGGATTCAGTTCTTTGCAGCCTGTTGAACTGAATGCTTCAGTTCCTTGCTGCCTGTTGATCAGATGCAGCCCTGCAGTTTCCTTCCATGGGGATCTTTCCGACATGGCAGTTCATTCCAACAAAGCATGAAAACCAAAAAGGCAACAGAAATGATCTGCTAGTAAGACATAAATTCCAAGCCAATGCAATGTAATCATGGCAGTGACATCCTATCCCCTCCATCATGTCCCACTGGTTAGAGGGAAGTCCTATGTCCTGCCCACCCTCAAGCAGAGGGAACTCCACAAGGGCATGACTACCAGGACACCAGGGTAATGCGAGGCCTTGCTGAGTCAGTCCACCACACACGTCTACACCAAGTGGTGGGGATGCCTGCAACTTTCCAGGGAAAGATGAGAACACTTAGGGCCTGACAGACATGGACTGAGATGTCTCAGAGGGAAGAGCTGGGCCTGCTGATGGCCTGAAGTTGATTCTCAAAGAAGAGAAGGAAGTGTAGGATGCAGTAATAGGATGAGTCTTTCCTCAGGAATGAGAGTTCAGTAGAAGGATGTCAAGTTCATTTTCTGGATCATTAATGCATAGAATCTTCCATGTGGAAGACCACTGCCTTGGGGAATGGGAAGCCAAGATGTTCTTCCCTGGTGAGGAGAGGGGGAGAAGACATCCAGGAGACCGCGAGGGTGTCAGGAGAGCTTCCCAAAGACAGAGATGGCTTTAGGAACCGTGTATGTGGACGAGAGTTGTCCTAGCTTCTTCTGGCCAAGGCAGGAGATAAAGACAGAAAACACAAAGTCCACGTCGTATTAAGACTGGCAGCACTATTGGGACAAATGGCTCACAGCTGGGTGGCTTAAATCAACAGAAATTTAAAGGTCACGCTGTTCTGCAGGACAGACATCCAAAATTAAGGAGTCAACGGGGTTGGTTCCCTCTGTAGGCTCTCAGGGAGACTCTGTTCCTTGCTTGTGTCTCAGCTCTGAGTTTTTGGTGTTTTTCATCAATCCTTGGTGGGTTTGGGCTTGGAGGTGCATCTCTCCAACCTCTGCGTCTCTGCCTCCATCTTCCCATGGTCCCCTCCCTGGGAATCTCTGCTGTCTTCATTCTGTTTTCCTCTTCCCCCCTCTACGCCCTCTTTCTTCCTTCTCCTCCTCCTCTTTCTCCTCCTTCTTCCAATTTAAGCACTCAGTACCTATTTGTTCAAGTCACCATTGGGTCACAGTGCAGCTGTGAACACCTGTGCTAAGATTCTAAGATCCAGTCTCTTACTTTTCAGAGCCTTTTTCCCAAGAGAGACAAGAAGGGCAAAGTGTTCTTGGTGATGTGTTTGACTCTCTTTCCTAGGAAGGAAAGATTCAGTTTCCTTCTGACGTGTTGAGGAAAACATCCTCTTGGATTCCCCGGGGTGAAGCTTCACAGAGAAGGTATGGCTTCCTGCAAGTTTGTATTTTCTTTTTCTGGAGTCCTAGACATGAAAGGAGTGAGACTTACAGAGCTCTTTTCCTTCTCCTCCTCCTCCCAACACCCACCTCTGGTAACCAGCAATCTGTTCTCAGTAACTATGAGTTTGGCTTTTTTGTTTTTTGTGGGGTTTTTTTTTTGGGCAGGGGGGAGTGTTTAGATTTCACATGTAAGTGAAAAATACAGTATTTGTCTTTGTCTGACTTACTTCACTTAGCATAATGCCACTGAGATCTGTCCACATTGTTGCAAATGGCACAATTTCCTCTTTTGATGGCTGAATAATATTCCACTGTATATATATCATATCTTCTTTATCCACTCATCCGTCGATGAACACTAGGCTGTTTCCATATCTTGGCTATTGTAAATAGTGCTGCAATGAACATGGGAGTGCAGATATCTTTCCAAGTTAGTATTTTTGCTGTCTTTGGATCAACACCCAGAAGTGGGTTTGCTGGATCATATGGTAGTTCTACTTTATTTTTTTTTGAGGAACCTCCATCCTGCTCTCCATAGTGGCTGCACCAATTTACATTCCCACCAACAATGCAGCAGGGCCCCCTTGTCTCCACACCCTCGCCAGCACTTTGTCTTTTCCATAGCGGCCGTTCTAACAGGTGTGAGGCGACAGCCCGTAGTTCTGACCTGCATCTCCTTGATGATTAGGGATGCTGAGCATCTTCTCAAGCACCTGTTGGCCATCTGTGTGTCTTCTTCAGAAAAGGTCTATTCAGATCTTGTACCCATTTTTAAATTGAACTTTTTTTTTTTTTAAACAAATATGGTGTCTTAGAAGGACACCAGTCACAAGGACACCAGTCTTAATAAGGACACCAGTCATAATAGATTTTGGATCCTGACTAATACAGTATGACCTCATCTTACCTCGATTACATGTGCAAAAGCCCTATTTTCAAACAAGGTGACATTCATACGTACTGGGGGGCGGGGGGCGGGGTTAGAACTTCAACATACCTTTTGGCGGGGGACACAATTCTACCCATAACTCAGGTCAAGTCAGAACCCGTGACAACAGAAAAGTCTGAAGACGACATACCCATGGCATGGTCTGTAAAAGTCTTGAAAAGACTCCGACTGATATTCTGCAGTCTTAGAATAACCATTTCATAGCTCACAAGCCCCCAAATTCCTCACGGGACCTTCTCATAGCTTATCTAATTTAAATCATGGCCACAGTAATAATGAAGACAACCTCCCAATCTTCCTTTGAAGAAAATGCTAGAGGAAGTTCATTTCCGCCTAAGTCTAGAGAGAGGCATATGAGATGTTGACGTCTTTTCCAACCCGTGAACTTTAATTAATTTCTCGGAAATGATTCTACCTCCATTAAATCAAATTACAGATGATTTTGCATTTATTTTTTTTTAATTAATTAATTAATTTATTTATTTTTGGCTGCGTTGGGTCTTCGTTGCCGCGCGCGGGCTTTTCTCTAGTTGCGGCGAGCGGGGGCTACTCTTCGTTGTGGTGCGCGGGCTTCTCCTTGCGGTGGCTTCTCTTGTTGAGGAGCACGGGCTCTAGGCGTGCGGGCTTCAGCACTTGTGGCATGTGGGCTCAGTAGTTGTGGTTTGCAGGCTCCAGAGTACAGGCTCAGTAGTTGTGGTGCCCAGGCTTCGCTGCTCTGCGGCATGTGGGATCTTTCTGGACCAGGGCTCGAACCCACGTCCCCTGAGTTGGCGGGCAGACTCCCAACCACTGCACCACCAAGGAAGCCCAAGACGACTGCATTTAAAATCAGGCAACCTATGGCGTTCCCCAAACTAGGAACCCATTACTGTGTTGGCCATTCCGTCACAATTATCTACCTCCTTCCTTTGTAACACCTCCAGGACTTTGTATTTCAGGGAAACATGCAGGAAAGAGATTTTGGCTGGGCTGCAGCTGGTAACTGTTGGGCAGGCGACGTCCTGTGAGAAAATCCAAGCCTCAGCTGCAAATTTCTTCATCCTGGTGCATGCGATCCGTTTGCTGTAGGAAGCAGAGGGATCGTATTTTCTTCCATGTTCTAACTCGTACTGTAAAATATGTTATTGTTTTCTAAAAAAAATTATGAAAACATGCAGTTTCAGGTTCAATATAGATGAGCCAAGAGCTGAAGGCATTTGCCAAAAAAAAAAAAAAAAAACAAGAAAAAAACTAACATGAACTCCGGGTACATACAACACATATCATGATTTGAGGGCAAATGCATGCCCATGGGTTGACATCGGCAATAACTCTTGGTATCAAGACATCCACCTAAGAGTAAGACACGCAATTGATAGGCTCTCCACAGTTGGCTAGGGAAGAGGATGAGAGGGTCCTGAAGACATCTGCAGGAGGAAATGAAGCCTGCTGAGGATGCTTGCAAGAGACAAGGTGGAACATAATATCATGTCTTCAAAGATTTCCAAAGCAAGAGGCTGGGAGAGGAAGGAATCCAGTTGGCTTTGCTTTAGCTCTGTTGGTAGAGATGACACATGGATAGATCACCAGACCTTTCCAACGGTGAAAGGAACTCCCTTACAAACCTGCAAACGTCTTCATCGGCCAGCTCCAAAGAGGGCTGCATGTCCGGGAACTGTCCATCGTCCATTTGATCCATACATTCAGGTAGATGGTTCATTAAGTTCACAAATGCTTTCAAAGGTTTACAGTCTCCTAGGGGTGTAGACTTGTAAAATGACTGGAGTGAAGCTCTAGGAATACGGAGAAGGATGTTTCATCTCTGCTTAGGGCTTCAGGGGGTTAATGACCAGAGGAATACTGCACTGAGAAAGTCTGGGTGAAATGGGTCCCACAGCTCCTTCTACGTGGAAGATTTCACAATTCTGTGATTTATGTGCTAGTTGATGCCATCACTCACCCCCAGGTAATATGGTGATTGGGTTGTCGGATATTCAATGTGCCACAATCCCTTTCTTTGAAAAAAATGCATGAGATGCAAACATCCTTGTACAATGTGCTACAGTGGAATCTGATCTCATTATCTGATTTAAACTCAGAAGGAAATATCTAATCTAAGCTAATATGTTTTTACCAGTGTAATTTTCTTAGGGAAAACACAGTTTTCTAAGGTTTAATACTCTATTTTAAAATCTAAACTACTTTTTTAAAACGCACAAAATATTATAGCAACATCACATTAGTTATCCGGAGGTACACATTATAAAATATAGAGTTATGAAAGTATTTCACTAGGTAAAAATTTGGGGGGAGCAGTAAAGCTTTTAACGATTTTTAAGAAAAATTCCAGGCGATAAGTACATCTGAATTTGGCAAGAAAGGAACCTCGTGTTCTTTGATTTAACCTTATTGCACAGTCTGTTGAGAAGAAAAATATGCATTAGCATTCCTTTGGATGGAATTCCATTTATGAATCCTCCAATGTCAAAAATATAACAATGCAAAAAATACCCAAGTGAGTACTCTGCATGTTAAACTATACCATCAAAGCACCTTCCTATAGTTCTGTCATGATTTTATCCCTCCCTCTTTCCCCATTTTATACTTTTTATGTCTTGGTCCATCTAGAGACGCAACAAATAAGAAGCTTCATTTTGGGGGATTCAGAAAGCCCTTCTTCATTCCACAACACAGGAGTATATGCCTTGGATATTCATCTCAAGATTGGCGGAAACCTTTCCATCATGGATCCTCAATGGAAAACATAACTTTCAAACTCTTTTCTGGTTTTTTTTTTTTTTTTTTCGTGGAAACTTAAAGCATTCCCTGCTTGAATTCATTGTGCCAACTGATCCGTTTCTGAAACTTTAGTTTTTGTTCGGACTCATTTACTTTCCCATCAAAGGGCTTACATTTCTTTACATCACCTCTTGGACTTACCCAAAGCCTTGCATATGTTAAATGCAAACAGTGATTTATCAATATTTTTCAATGAATCACCTAAAAAAGGTTGTAAAGAGAATAAGGAATGGAGGAGAGAAGAAAACACACAAAGAATCAGAGTTGGGACCTGGAGATCCATAGACTATCTGGCTGGGGTTAGAACTACAGTGAACACATGGGGTGTGTAGATAGGGGAGATGGGATGTCAGGTGAATACGCTCATTTTTTGATGGAATGATGGATTATGTCATGTCATAAAACAGACAGAACAGAACATTGCTCAAAGCATACATTTTAAAGAAAACTGACAGGAGTGTTTCGGAACATGTAATTTTCAGATTGTGTCAAAACCAACTACAAAAGCTCCTTTGCTTGAGACAAATCAATACTTTTAGTGTTCCTCTCTTTCTGATGGGAACACACAGTCTTCCCCAGGGCAAACTTGACTATTGTACACACAACCACATTCACAACGGACGAGAGAGCATCTTGATTAAGGGAAACTTCAGAGTGCCTGGAATTCAGAAAGGACGGCAGAGTCTCGTCATCTCCACGTGCTTTTTGGCTTTTTCCAGAAAATTGTAACACATTGGATCTTAAAGGAATTACGGACGTTTTTTCCTGTGGGCTTTCTTCCAACATCCTACACACACACACAGCCACGCAGACACGCACACACACACCACAAATTATATACCAATGCCAGTCATCACCACTCAAAATAATCAGACGTGTGAAATCTAACAAGAAAAAATCTTTTCATTTTTTTTTTCTCTGTTTCCAATTGTGGAAACTTACTTCGCCAAGCCTAAATAGAATGTTCGATTGAATTAATAAGACAGACTACCGTGTCTCTCATCTTCATTTTGTCTTAACAAGTGGTTAGCACATGAATAGATCACTCTTTTTCAGACTCTCTCTCTGCCTCGGTTGCCTGTGAGTCCTTGGATGATTTGTAGGTCTGATTTATTTATTCAGGGCTGCTGTTCTGCACTCCACACAAATCCCCCATGCTCCTCAAATCCAAAGCTAACGAATTCTCAGCTCTGTTCACTTTCACTGCAGTTTGGATGTCACTGCACCCAAAATAAGGATTCTTAACCATAAAGGAGAAAACATGAAACTAATTCTTTATGAAGACAGCCTGGTTTAGGAAAACCAAACAACAGACTAGACAGACAGGAACCTACTCCCCATCTGGGCACTCAAGGAACTTCAGTGTTCGAATGACAGATACTGTAATGAGATGAACATTGAATTACCCGAAAATTAAAGTTATAAGAACATACTAATTTTTTCTATTTTATAATCATTTCTTACACAGTAGCTTACTCCAAAATCACTATAACCCTAATATTCACAGGAAGTACAGTACTATTATTATTCATAACTGAGGTCACTCAATGTTAAAAAGGTTGAAGGCTTTGCCAAGACAGTATGCAAAATAAACAACAGTGTCCAAACCAGCAGTGTCTTTGGCAACAAATGAAGCTATTACATGTCCTGGGGGCGAGACTGCACGAGTAAATAAGGAGGAGATTTCTGGACACCGATACATACTCTAGCAGACTAAGTGCACCTCAACTTTCTATCTTGAACAGTTTATTTGTAATGCTTATAATACGCATGCATAGCAAATACATCCTTAATACATTCTAAGTCATTTGGACTTGTTCTAATTGTGAAAAAAATTATAAATTGCTAATGGAATTGAGTTAAAACTCATGTTTTGGAAAATGACAAGTGTAAGGGGAAATTCTCTTCTTTAGAGAACAGTTTTTCCGAATTACTCTAACAAGTGTAAGGCACACTAACCAAATAGCATTATTCATAATATATATAATTTCTAAACCCACCACAGGATTATTTTTCTATTGGTGAATCTCTTAAGCTGGGAGAGAAACACATGTTGTCAGAAATCTACTCTAGTTTAACCGTGTTCACACAATACTAAATTCTTTTCAATTAATCCTTGTCAGGGAGATACTTGTTAAATAATCTCTCCTAATTATCTTCACTTACAAGCCACGGTCTACACAGCATCAAAAATCCCCCGACAGATGAAAATGGGAATCATTTAATGATTTTCATATAGCTGCATGCTGATGCGGATTGGCTAAAACATCTTTCTCACTGTGTTAACTCAGTCAGCTTTTAGTTTTTGCCACTAAAACTAAACTTTGCCACTCCGCATACAACTTTGCCACTCTGCATACAACTATGCCACTCTGCCTACAACTGAACTAGACTCTGCCACTCTGCATACAACTAACTATTTGTGACTTGATGAAAAGAGAAAGGCAATTAATTTTTCCGTTATCTCACAGAAAAAAATAGTGCTACTGTCGTTGGATGTTCTCAGATCCTCTTCCAAGAAATGAATTTTAATGCTTTCCTGATGATTAATTTCTGTACTTCAAACAGGATGCTAAAAAATCCATTTGACAACTCAGACTAAAAAAGATAAAGCTTAGGAATAAAGTAGAACAAGATAATACTCTGCTCTTTAAAAAAAAAAATGCCATTCCTGAAATAATGCCATTTGCAGCGACATGGTTGGAGCGAGAGATTATCACACTAAGTGAAGTAAGTCAGACAAAGACAAATATGATACCACTTATATACGGAATCTAAAATACTACACAAATGACCTTATTTACAAAACAGAAACAGACTCACAGACAGAGAGAACAGACTTGTGGTTGCCAAGGGGGAGGGAGATGGAGGAGGGATGGTCTGGGAGTTTGGGATTAGCAGATGCAAGCTATCATATATAGAATGGATAAACAATAAGGTCCTACTTTAGAGCACAGGAAACTCTATTCAGTATCCTGTGATAAACCAAATGGAAATGAATATGAAAAAGAATGTATATGTATAACTGAGTCACTTTGCTGTATGGCAGAGATTAACACAACATTGTAAATCAACCATACCTTCTATTTTAAAAATGCCACTCCTCAAAATCCCCGTTTGTTAAAGCCATACTAGGAACTGTCAAAAGTGATGGAGGCTTAGTCCTGTTTCTTAAGCTGACCCCTCCAATACTACAGTAATTACTTATGTTATAGACAATACACATTTATTATGTACTGGACATTATATTAGACCAATATGCATATGCAAATTAACTGAAAAGTTTTGGTTCTCTTTTCTACTATTAACTATGCTCCACTAACACCAGATTACAGAGTCGTTATAGGTACAAGATACTAGACAAAGCACTTCATATGGATTAATACCTTAAATCTCCCAGCTCATCTTTATTTTACACACAAGGAAACTGAGGCATGTACTAGCCAAGGAACTTGTCCATAATCACTCAACTGGTAAGGGAACAGGCTGGCATTTGCCCCCTGGCAGGCAAGTTCCTGACCAATCCTCCAAGCTGAGTGAGCTTCAGGAGTGAACCAAATTGACATTAGAAAGGGTACAGAAAATGTATCTGCACCCTTCATGTTCATAGCAGCACTCTCCATAACAGTCAAGCAATGGAAACAACCTAAGTGTCCATCTATGCATGGACAGGTAAAGAATTTGTGGTGTAGACACATAATGGAATATCACTGAGCCATAAACAAAGGAAATTCCTGCTGTATGTGGCAACGTGGATGGGCCTTGATGGCATTACGCTACGTGAAATTAGTCAGGAAATGGCAAATACTGTGTTCACTTCTATGTGGAATCTACACAAAAAAACACATGATATCACTTATATGTAGGATCTTAAAAAAATATTACAAATGAACTTATTTACAAAACAGAAACAGAGTCACAGATGGAGAAAACAAACTCATAGTTACCAACAAGGGGGGAAGCGGGGGAGGGGTAAATTGGGCCATTGGGATTGACATATACGCAACTATATATAAAACAGGTAACTAATAAGGACCTGCTGTAGAGCACAGGGAACTCTATTCAGTACTCTGTAATGGCCTCTATGGGAAAAGAATCTAAAAAAGAGTGGATCTATGTATATGGATAGCTGATTCACTGTGCTGTACACCTGAAACTAACACAACATGGTAAATCAGCTATACTCCAATAAAAAATTGATTGAAAAAATAAAGAATAAACAAAAAACAAACAAAACCACCCAACTCGTAGAAAAAGAGATCAGATTTGTTGCAGGCAAAGGTGGGGGTAGAGGAATGGGGGGATTGAATGAAGGTGGGTGAAAGGTACAAACATCCAGTTCCAAGACAAATAAGTACTAGGGGTATAATGTACAGTGCTGATGACTCTAGTAACCACTGCTCTATGAGATACAGCAAAGTTGTAAAGAAAGTAAACCCTAAGACTTCTCATCATGAGGAAAAAAAACTTTTCCTTTTTTTCTTTTTCTCGTACCTATATGAGAAGATGTATGTTAGCTGAAACTACTGTGACCGTTTCACAATACGCGGAAGCTGTCCCCCTTAAACTTGTACAGCAATGTATGTCAACTATATCTCAATAAAACCGGGGGACGGGTAAGAATTAACTGACATTCTGTCAAATAAATTCATCAATAAATTATTTTTTAAAAGGATAGAGAATCACTTTCCCCATAACAGATCAGATCTTGAGGTCTAGAGGGAAGGAACGGGGAGCCCAAAAGATTTTTCTAACACAGAAGAAGACATTTAGAGGTACAGCTGCCATCGTGAGGGACATTTTGCAGAGACAGATGAGAAAAGACGACCATTTGGATGTTTTGCTCTATGCCACTCACTGACACCTACTCTGGACATCTGTTTTCGATGCCTGGGAAATCTTAAATGCCCGTTCATTATGTTCCTGGGTAAAATCAGTGTATCTTTTGAATATGACATTTAGTAAGAGTTGCCATAAATCTGTTCTAAAACGAGGAACCAAAAGTTGGGTATCTACTTTCTACAGGTTAAACCTCAAATCTGCAAAATTATCTACCCACCAACTGGAACCAACTTTGTCTCCTTGATAGATAAAAGGGAAAGCAGCAAATTTTAACTACCCAGTGTTAAAATGAGTGTGTGGTTTTTGTTTTTTTTTTTAACCAGTTATTCTGGAGGTCGAAAGGATAACAAACGAATTAGCGTCTCAGAATGGGTAGTAACTCAGAAAGCTCAGAACAACTCTTTAGTGATGCGTATGCTGTTTTCAATCAGGGTATTTATGTTAAAGGCTGGCAAAACTCTGAGTTTCCTGTTGCCGCTGTAACAAATTGCCACCAATGTTGTGGCTTCGAGTGGCAGATAATATTTAGGATCTTAGAGTTGTGAAGGTCAGAGTTCCACTGGGCTAAAACTGAGGGGTGGGCAGGGCTGTGCTTCTTTCTGGGCCCCAAGGAGAGAGCCCATCTCTTGTCTTTTCCAGCTTCGACAGGCTTCAGGGTTCCTCAACTCTTGGTTTCGCCTTGTCCTCAAAGGCAGCAACGGCCACTATGCCTTTTTTCCATTGCTTCCCTCTGGCCCTCATCACCTTTTCTGCTTCCTTATTCACAACAAAGGGTCTTTGTTATTAAATATGGACCCACCCAGATAAACCAGAATATATTCCCTCCATCTTAAAGTCAATGGATAAGCAAATATCATAACAACAGGGACAGAGTAAAGGGACAAAGTAGGTAATTAAATAGTTAATCCCTCTAGGGGACTGTACGTAAAGCAGCCTTATGAGCAACAAAACCATGCAACAGAAGTACAAGATATGCCCCCAAACAATTAGAAAAATGGTGGCATGAGACCCACATCCTGCCCAGTGAGCTCAGTAAGTTAATGACCCCTAGAATATGCTCTCTGCACACATAAAAAGCAATAATTTATGAAATGGTGACATTTCAAAGTGAAAGACCCTCACTGTACTGAGACCTGAAATAATTTTTCCATTGTGCCATGACAATCCCAGCTTGACCATGTGGGGGACAAGAAAACTCCCCTGCCTGATGTGGAGGACGAGCTAAGGACGGAAGCCTGACATCTACCCAAGAATGAGGAAGAGCACTTCCCTGGTGGCACAGTGATTGAGAGTCCGCCTACCGATGCAGGGGACACAGGTTCGTGCCCCAGTCCAGGAAGATCCCACATGCCGTGGAGCGGCTGGGCCTGTGAGCCATGGCCGCTGAGCCTGTGTGTCCGGAGCCCGTGCTCCGCAACGGGAGAGGCCACAGCAGTGAGAGGCCCGCGTACCGCAAAAAAAACAAAAAAGAATGAGGAAGAGGGTGGTCTCCTCCCCCTCCCCACTTTTCCTTTGATTATAAAACTGCAGCCCACTAAGTTCTCAGTGGCTCATGGCACCCTCTCACCTACCTTCTTGTAAGCTTCACAAGTGTCCTATTCTAATAAATCACTTCTTATCTATCACTTTGCCTCTCGTTGAATTCCTTTTTTTCTTTTTAATATTTATTTATTTGGCTGTGCTGGATCTTAGTTGTAGCATGCAGGATCTAGTTCCCTGACCAGGGATTGAACCTGGGCTCCCTGCACTGGGAGCAATGGACTCTTAACCACTGGACCACCAGGGAAGTCCCTCGCTTAATTCTTTCCGCACTGAGACATAAAGAACTGGAGCTCCTCAGAGCCCGCCCAAAAATGCCACCTAGCGGTTTCAATTCCATCAGCAATCTTCATCCCCTTTGCCCTGTAAGGTACACTATTCAAAGGTTCCGGGGATTAGGACGTGCCCTTCCTTGGAGGAGGCATTATTCTGCCTACAACAAGTCTCTGTGTGTCTCTCGAAATTAACCATGCTTGTCTCTGTTGCCATGCCAACATGTGAAGCTTGACTAGCACAGGATAGGAACTCAGGAAAGTTCCCATTGGTAGGGAAATCAGATGGCCACACGGTTGGATGAATGCATCACGACAAATCTAAAAAAAATAACGAAGTACCAGAGCGGAATATTGAATTCCAAATAGCCAATATGGCTGTGCACACGTTTAATGAAATGCGCTGTTATGAATTAAGATATGCCCTAAAGCAAGGTCTTTGGAGAAATCAGCATGACGCCGTAATTTCCATGTGTTATTGTACAAGTGGGGTTTATTCATTTAGTAATAACCAATAATATCTAAACCTCCATGTTGATTCACAAATGGATGCAAATCATCTATTTTTAAACCCTCAAAACTCCTGACCCAATAGGCTGTGATTTTCTGTTTCTGCAAACACACGGGCATATAGCTTCCCTCACCAGCAAAATTCCATTATGTATCTATTGTAGGGAGATCAAATTTACCTATTCAGCCCCTACTGGATTTCTGATTCTCCCGCCAAGATGGTGTGAGATATCACATGCCAGAGTGCTCTAAAAAGCCCAGAGGAATCAACAGGTAGCGCTGCCTTTATTCTTACATTTAGATTGCTTCTCTATTAGGCAGCTTTTTTCACGTGTTTCTATTCCCAAATTCCTATTCAAGCCTGAACCACAAAGGAACAGCCGAATCGTTTATGGGTTCAACCCACACAACTGCACATCTATGGGTCTGTCATCAAGGAAGCTACTGATCTGTCTTCCTGGGTGGTGTAACTGTACCCCGACCTCTCAGAAGCAGGCATGCTATTTGATGTGCATTCCCTGCTTGGAAGGTTAACACTATAAAGTCACCGGTTCAGAGACACCAGCATATCAAATGTATGATGAAAGCAATTTTATTTTATTTTTCTTTTAAAGGTTTTTTGTTTGATGTGGACCATTTTTTAACATCTTTATTGAATTTGTTAACAACACTGCTTCTGTTTTATGCTTGTTTGGTTTTCTTTTTCGGCCATGAGGCATGTGGGATCATAGCTCCCCGACCAGGGATCAAACCGCACCCCCTGCATTGGAAGGCAAAGTGTTAACCACTGGCCCGCCAGGGAAGTCCCATGAAAGCAATTTTCATCCTTTACCCTGTTTTGTTTCCACCACCCTGTCTTTGTTTCTTCTTATTCCTTTCTTTGAATAGTTCATGATGAGAAAAACCATGACCCAGGTGGCTTTGAAATGAGAACTCTAATTGGTTTGGGTGGGGTTATCCATCCTCTTACATATGCACCAAGCAGCTACTGTGCACTTGGGCAGCTCAGCACAAGGCATGAAAGTAAGGCATCCAGTGTCAGTTTAACCCCTTAAACCCTATTCAAGACCTAGACTTTACAAGGTAATTGTGAGATCTGTCACCATAGTGACAATAGCCACATGCCAGACGCTACTAACATAAGGAAGCTCAACCCTTTCACTTTCTCTGGGCACTCTCTGTCATCTCCCTAACAGACGCCCCCGTCCAGGTTTCTCGAGAAGGGTGCCCACGCCACCTCTTTGCATCTGCACGGAGAAAGAACAATATGGCAGATGCGATCCGACTTTGGAGATCACTGAATAATGTCATCATTTACGGCAGACTTTCAGCAAAAGCTCACTGACAAACATCTCCCAAGGATTAAAGGTAAAAAAAAGGAAAAGAAACGTCTGCATCAAAGTTACCAAGGACAAGGACACACTTCAGTTCCTATAGTAGACAGAGGTGGCTATGATTCCTCTCAATTACTTTGTTTTAAGTTCCAGGAAGACTTCATTCTATGTTTTTCCTTCTCCTTGTATAAAAAAGAACACATGCAAATAAGAAATGAGAAATGGACTTTCATTGTAGACTAACTTGAGTCTGGCTGGTCTTTAGCAAACATTTCAATTTAAGGTCTACATGAACAAGGAGATATCCAAGTTTTACTAGGATTGGATTAAGTTAATATATGGAACATGATTGTTTTCACAGATTTTCACTGTTGTGTTATCCAGAAGAAAAGGGGCATTTTGTTCAAGCAAGAAAATCATTTTTCTAACGTAGTTAGAATCATCTGACGACACACATTTGCCATTTGGTTGCAGTGAATATTGGCAGGAAATAAAGTCCCAATTTATATCAACAACATGGATTCTAAACAATCAAGTCTAATTGTTTTATCAAATATCCCTTGCTTGTGTATTTAAAACAGTCAGTGGTTCCCTCTAAGACTCAAAAAGTGCTAATATCTTAAGGCATTAGAGCCAAAGGAACCATTCCTTATATAATTTTCAGGTGCTCACTTCAGCATGCGAATGTTCTTAATTCTATTAGTTTCTCTAGATCCATTCCTTTACAGACGACTCAGGTATAACATAGAACACTATATGCTCAGACTGGTAATCACCTGCAAATAAAGGCTACAGCAATGCTAAAAAGCCAATATATGGAAAAAATTAAGTCATTAGTGACGATACTCTCCATCGATTAGGCACTGCGTAAATTCAAGTCGAACAAATGGTACATTACTGAGATAACTGAATATGAGGAAAAAAAAGAATGGTTATAGAAAATATCACACACAGGACATTATACAACCCTCTTGGCAAAGCTGAGGCTGAGCGAACAGGTGTTTTCTGTTTAGAATGAGTACTTACCATCCTCCGTGGGCACATAGATATTCAAATAAAGGCAGTCTTCATTCTGATCTTGAACGTAGGTCATCAGAGTATCCAGATTGGCAGTAAACCAGATGGGCAGCATGTCATGCAAGAGAGACCGCTCATCCAGGTGCTGGGGGCACACGGCAGCAAACTGAGTGGCGTTCCGAACCCCAGTCCATGAGGAAGGGGGTTCCGGGGGCTGAAACCGCCTTTCCCCAGTAGGAGGCGAGGCATAAGGGACCCCCAAGTATTGCTCCACTGGACCCAAAATCTCATTGGGCAGCGGTGTTCTCAAGCCCCGGATTTTGCCGTAATTGGTGTTGACCACAGGATACTGCGCCTGGCTGTCGATGAGCGTGAACTTGATGGCCAGGGCAGTGATCCACAGCAGGACGTTGGAGTTCACCATGACACAGACCGGGGTGAAGACCAGCGGAAGCCATAACAGTCCCTGGGGTCTCGACATGGTTCACCACCACATCCGCAGGCGTCCGTGCGATGCAACTCCAAGCAAAGCAAGCAGTGAAGGGAGCCTGCAGAGAGAGACGGCTTTCCAGGGACCAAGACCCTGGAGAGGGGAAGGGCTTGCAAGGAAGCCTCTCCGATGGGTCATAGACAGAGCCCAAGGTTAACAACAAACGCAGTGGTTTTCTCGGCAGCCCATTACGGGACAGCAGTCCTCTCTTAATCCTGGTGCCAAATTCCAGCCCGTGCGAGGCTCCAAGGAAGCGGTGACCATCCAACACCTCCCTGGGACAGCGATCACTTAGGAGACCTCCAAGGCAGAGTGCTCAGCCTAACGGGAGAAAAAAGCAGACAAGGCTAAGGAAGGCAAGACCACTGCCGCCAATGGCGTTTGCTGTGTCTTCCATGCAACCCTCAACATCACGAAAGGAAATTCTCATTCACTGATGAATTTGTAGAGCGGCATCTGCAGGTAGCAGGGTTTGGCCAGACAATCGCTTGTCTTAATTTCTACAGTGAGTCCCATCAGCAAGAACGATGCCAATACTCGGGAAACATTCAAGTCTTTGTTGAATGAACAAACACACTGCCAAAAGTTACACACATTGCACAGATAACTGTACTGATGTCTCCTAATTGCACTATTATTGATAATATTAGCCCAGCAATGGATAGGCACTCCCAAAACACTGTTTCTCAGATGTTTAAGAAAACTGTCACTTTATATATAAAATAAACAAGGACCTACTGTATAGCACAGGGAACTATACTCAGTATTTTGTAATAACCTATATGGGAAAAGAATCTAAAAAACAATGGATATAGGTATATGTTTAATTGAATCATTGTGCTGTACACCTGAAACTTAACATTGTAAATCAACTATACTCCAATATAAAGCAAATATATTTTCTCCCATTCTGAGGGCTGTCTTTTCGTCTTGTTTATGGTTTCCTTTGCTGTGCAAATCCTTATAAGTTTAATTAGGTCCCATTTGTTTATTTTTGGTTTTATTTTCATTACCCTAGGAGGTGAGTCAAACAAGGTGTCACTGTGATTTATGTCAAAGAGTGTTGCAAAGTAGAAACAGAGACACAGATATAGAGAACAAATGTATGGATATACCAAGGGGGGAAGGAGGGTGGGATGAACTGGGAGATTGGGATTGACATATATACACTACTATGTATAAAATAGCTAACTAATGAGAACCTACTGTATAGCACAGGGAACTCTACTCAATGCTCTGTGGTGACCTAAATGGGAAGGAAATCCAAAAAAGAGGGGATATATGGATACGAATAGCTGATTCACTTTGCTGTATAGTAGAAACTGTAATACAACACTGTAAAACAACTTGTACCCCAATAAATTTTTAAAATAAATTCATACATACATAAATACACTAATAAATACATAAATAAATATTTTTTTAAAAACTGTCACTTTTTCCTAAGGTATTATGAGTGGAGCTTTAAAAGTTTTCCAAGATGGGTAAAGGGAAGTGTGCATCCAGACCAGACTGGCTTCATGCCGTGTGGATATTTATCAGCAAATATAAAGGGAGCAACAAGCTTCCTTGTAAGAAACTGAACAAGATGGTGCATC
The DNA here is from genome assembly GCA_036417435.1 of Inia geoffrensis. Classification (NCBI taxonomy): domain Eukaryota; kingdom Metazoa; phylum Chordata; class Mammalia; order Artiodactyla; family Iniidae; genus Inia; species Inia geoffrensis. The sequence continues at coordinate 3,857,119 of CM070921.1, forward strand.
TCAAGTACATGCCGTAGTGCTTGTCACATCAAGACACCATTCATAATTAAGAGTGTTGATACAGCAATCCCGATTTTCATGTAAAGCACTGCATGCCTTCAAGGGTAAACCCTGCAGCCTATTTAAGAACCTTCTGGTACATCTGAGTCATCTTCCTATTGAGTCTGGGAGGAGTTAACTTTCAAAGAGTGACCTCCTTGGGAATTCCCTGGCGGTCCAGTGGTTAGGACTCCGGCGCTCTCACTGCCAGGGCCGCGGGTTCAATCCCTGGTCGGGGAATTGAGACCTGCAAGCCACGTGGCGCCACCAAAAAAAAAAAGGACCACCTCAATTTGTCCCTACGGGGATCACACGACTACTCTCCCCAGATAAACCACAGCGCATATGACATTCAAGAATGTCGCACGTGAGTATTATAAATGATGCATTAGAGACAGAAAACATTTCATGAGGTGTTGCAAGGACTCTACCTTTTTTTAAATCAACATTTTTTTACTGAAGTATAGTTGATGTACAACGCTGTGTTAATTTCTGCTGTCCAGCAGAGTGATTCAGTTATACATACACATAGTTTTTTATATATTCTTTTCCATGATGGTTTATCATAGGATATTGAATATAGTTCTCTGTGATACACAGTAGGACCTTGGTGTTTATCCATCCTATACATAAAAGCTCACATCTGCTAACCCCAAACTCCCACTCCATCCCTCCCCCAACCCCTCCCCTTTGGCAACCACCAGTCTGTTCACTACAGGACTCTACCTTTAAATACAGCATACTTCAGCCGAAAATAGACAGATGTGTTTCTAAGGACACCGATTATTCTGGGTTATTCAGAGTCTTTCTGGACTAGAATGTAATTATGCGTTTCATTTCAGGGAATGGTTGAGTAGAATATGTCAAACAGATAATTTATTTTCTAATGAAACATATCTGAGCCAGATTTATCATGGAGCTAGAACACGTCTGGGGGAAATTTTGTCATCCATGACATCCTGGGCCAAGTTAATCAGACTCGGATGAAAATGCACTACAGCACAGGACGGTAGCATTGAGAGTGAAAATTCGCATCACACCCAATGGCTGATTTAGGTGTTTGCTTCTATCTTTGTACTGGAGACAACATTTGGATTTCTGCCACAGTGTGATCCAATTGCTGAATAATTAAGAGACAGACAGAAAACGTGAAAGAGGCATTGACTTGTCTGAAATCTTGTGTTCCTGAAAGCCCTTCTGGTTTACAACCAGTGTCAGTACTTCCTTCTCAAGCCTTCCTCATGGTCATAGGAGATGCCAGTAATTTCTGATTCTCATAGACCTGGGTCCCCAAATGCTACCTCTCTGTGAGCTGGAGAAGTGAGTCAACCTCTCTGAGCTTTAAGTAGATGGCATGTCATGCCTCCTTTGTGGGGCTGGGCTGAGCCACAAGTGAGCAAAGGGCCAGGGCAGAGAAAAGGTCTCCTCAACACCCATGAAATGCTGGGATTCTGAACACAAACCTGCTCAAAACACTCCCGGGTACAGGGACAAAATGCACTGAAGTCAGCCCAGGGTTGGCATGAAGCAGGTACAGAGCAAGTAGTTTAAATTCTTGGAGGCTCTCTTTACTTAATTGTTTCTAATTCTCTGAGGATTAACTGAGTTGGTCCACACAAGGCATCACATAGTCCCTGGACTACAGAATTCCACAAACATAGAATTCAGTTGGCGGATTTGTCCCAGGACTTACAACATGAATGCCTTGAGGAAGTCTGGTCCACTCCATCATTTCTCCAGCTCCATGTGGAAGACAGCACCTCTACGTCACATATTTGTTAAGACTGAGCAAGTGAGAGCACACGTACACTTCCTGCTTCACCTCTATGATCAAGCCTGCCTCCCCACAAGGTTCTGAGGTCCAGACAGAGACCATGCACCAGCCGGACCTAAGAGGAGGGGAATGGGGGGGGCGGGTGCCTGGACACTCATGAAGCCCGGGCTAGGCATTCAAAATAATCATACGTTCCGAGCTACCTCATTTCCCGATGCTTTGGAATTTGGCAGTTTGCACAAATGGAATACCACCAATGTCGAGCACTGTTTCTCAGACTCTGCACTGCTGACATTTGGGACCACACTGCTCTTTGTGAGGGCCATCCTGAGCCCTGTAGGGTTCTGGTCTCTACCCACCCAAGGCTGGTAGCACCCGCCGCTCATTTTTAACAATCAAAAATGTCTCCAGGGCTTCCCTGGTGGCGCAGTGGTTGAGAGTCTGCCTGCCGATGCAGGGGACACGGGTTCGTGCCCTGGTCCGGGAAGATCCCACGTGCCGCGGAGCGGCTGGGCCCGTGAGCCATGGCCACTGAGCCTGCGCGTCCGGAGCCTGTGCTCCGCGACGGGAGAGGCCGCAACAGTGAGAGGCCCGTGTACCGAAAAAAAAAAAAAAAAAAAAAAAAAAATACCCCAAGATACTACAAAGGAAATTCTTGAAGAAAAAAATTTAATGAAAAAACAGAACAAACACTGTAACTTCACTGCATACATACAACTGGCGAGTTAGGAAGGCCCTGATAGCATGTTCTCCCTGCAAAAGTTGCACACAGACTAACTTCTCAGAGTGGCATTTCGACTTGATTTATAACTTGATTAGGTAGTTGAGAACGATCTCTACAAAACAGTCATTCTGTATGAGGCTGTAATTAAGTCTTGGCTCCAACTACTCAGGCATGCTAAACTATAAATGAGTCAAAATAAAAATTGCAATGAATTTCTTTCCAAAGTGCAGATCACTCACATTGAGACTGGTTTAATTTTACAATATATATTTAATTTAGGTGAGCCCTGATCAAATTTATCTTGGTGTTTTGGCCTTCCAAGGAATAAAATCATGTCTCCTGGGTGTTCACGGCCTCAACTTTCTGTGGCTGCGAAATACATTACAAGACAGAACTGTGTGGATGCATCTTCCAAAAAAAAGAAAAGAAAAGAAAGGAAAAAAACATGAGAGGATTAATGAGGTGGCACAGCCCTCCCCTGACGTGACGCTCAGCTCCATCGAAGGTCTGGGACGTGCTATCTGCTACCAATAGTCTGCTGACACCAAGAGGCACTTGGAAGATTCACTTTCATCTCACATCACAAAGCATCAGGAAACCAAGAACAAGAGATGCTCGTAAAATTAATGAGCTTGTAAAACAATCCTGCCACACTGTTTCCTAGAAAGTCTGCAAAAGCCATTCCCCAAACTACAACCTGTAGACCTCCCCGATTTTTTCTTTTGTTTTTGGTGAGGACACCAAGGTTTCACGGTTCCCAAGTGGGGTGTGGTTCATCTTTTATCCTACAAAAAAGATGTCTACCGTGAGGTGGCCCAGGGCACCTGTTATCTACGTGAACAACCTCGACACTCTGCACATGGGCTGATAACACACTCACATGCGCACACACACACACACACACAATCCCTATTCAAGATTCCTTGATGCTGGCAATCAGCCAGTTATTATATTTTTGTGTATTTTTTAATATGCTGGCTTTGATTTTATCTCCCAGATGGGCACAGTCACAATCTACTGTGTCTTTTGTCAAATCTTCTAGCTCTCTGCACATCTATCCCTGAACTTCCTTTCAGTTCTAAAAACCAGATCCCATCAAAAGCCACCCTTTTGAACCAAGAAGTTTAGATGTAAATAATTACAGAGTGAAGATGCCATATGTACTATCTTCAAGGTCGCTGTATGCCCAGTGGGGGCTTCAAAGCATCAACTCCATCACCTCCGTCACCATTTTTATTCTCACACTGAAGTTTAAAGGCTCAGGAAAACAACAGGGCCACAGTTGTGGGAACTGGAGTTTGCAACAAGAGCTGGAATCCAGACTAAACCCGGGAAAAAGAGTTAATGGCTTATCTGTGGTCTAGTCAAGACACTGGACAGACTGGGCATGTATCTGGACAAAACTGTAATTCAAAAAGATACATGCACCCCTATGTTCACAGCAGCACTAGTTACAATAGCCAAGACATGGAAGCAACCTAAATGTCCATCAACAGAGGAATGGATAAAGAAGATGAGGTACATATATACAATGGAATATTACTCAGCCATAGAAAAGAACAAAATAACGCCACTTGCAGCAACGTGGATGGACAGAGAGACTGTCATACTAAGTGAAGTAAGACAGAGAAAGACAAATACCATATGATATCACTTACATGTGGAATTTAAATATGACACAAATAAACTTACCTACAAAACAGAAACAGACTCACAGACACAGAGAACAGACTTGTGGTTGCCAAGGGGGAGGGGTTTGGGGGAGGGATGGATAGAGAGTTTGGGGTTAGCAGATGCAAACGATTATATATAGGATGGATAAACAACAAGGGAACTATATTCAATATCCTGTGGTAAACCATAATGGAAAATATAAAAAAGAATGTATACATATGTATAACTACATCACTTTGCTGAGTAGAAGAAATTAACATTGTAAATCAACTACACTTCAATTAAAAAAGGATTGATTGGATAGAAAGATACACCACGGATATGTAGGCCAGAGATATGATCAGGAATAAAGCATGGATGTTTTTTCTAGAGCAATTATGTGGACAACAGAATCTACCGTGGTCACCGAAATAAAACACCAACGCTTAGTCACAGATCAGTAAGTATTTCATAAAGATCACTATTCTAAGTGACTGGGACATAGTAGGAGATGAGACAGAATTCCTGCCCATTTAAAGATTACACTCTCATGAAAGTGTCCCTAAAAGCGGTGCTTTATTCCTTATTCACTGTGTGTACATCTAAAGCAAGCACAGGGACTGGCATGTATTAAAAGCTCATTAAATGCTTGACTTTCTGTGTCTAATTCAACTGATACCTAACATGATTTCCAAATCTAAATCAAATGTTCATAGAAGCAATACTACTTACGATAGCCAAGACATGGAAGCAACCTAAATGTCGACGGACAGATGAATGGATAAAGAAGATGTGGTACATATATATACCATGGAATACTACTCAGCCATCAAAAAGAATGAAATAATGCCATTTACAGCAATATGGATGCAACTAGAGATCATCAAACTAAGTCAGAGAAAGACAAATATCATACAATATCACTTATATGTGGAATCTAAAAAAACGTGATACGAATGAATTTACAGACATAACAGAAATAGACCCAAAGACATAGAAAACAAACTTATGGTTACCAAATGGGAAGGGAGGGAGGGATAAATTAGGAGTTTGGGATTAACAGATACACACTTCTATATATAAAATAAACAAACAACTAGGTCCTACTGTATAGCACAGGGAACTCTGATCAATATTTTGTAATAACCTGTCAAAGAAAAGAATCTGAAACAGTATATATATATGTATATATGTGTGTGTGTGTGTGTGTATATATATATGTATATATATAAAACAGACTCACTTTTCTGTACACCTGAAACTAACACAACATTGTACATCAACTATACTTCAATAAAAAATAAATTTCAAAAAATCTATTTTGATCACTATAGCCCTAGGGTAAAGAAAAATGTTCAACACTCAACAGAAAATTTAATAAACACATGTTTACTTTTTTTTTTTTTTTTTTTTTTTTTTTGGCGGTACGCGGGCCTCTCACTGCTGTGGCCTCTCCCGTCGCGGAGCACAGGCTCCGGACGCGCAGGCTCAGTGGCCATGGCTCACGGGCCCAGCCGCTCCGCGGCACGTGGGATCTTCCCGGACCGGAGCACGAATCTGCCTCCCCTGCATCGGCAGGCCGACTCTCAACCACTGCGCCACCAGGGAAGCCCTGTTTACTTTTTAAAAAACTATTTATTACCAAACGTGATTCCCAAATCTAAATCAAGTAATTTGCAAATATGTCCAGGGTTTCTGTGGAGCTCTCTCACCAAACTCAAGTCACAGATCATCAACGTCAAACTGTCATGTCTTCAAGACAGCTGGTCTCTGAAAAGTCTCATTTCTGTGCTCCTCTAACTGTCTCCATGCTTTTGTTCCACAGTCCAATAATTAGTACCATCCTTTTTCTAGTTATTTAGGTAAATGCAAAGCCACCTGTGGTGGCTCCCTTTCCAAGATTCCACATACACTAAGTCCTCACATCTGCTGAGGGTCTTAACACCGGACCAGAGACGTGGTTACTGGTAACCTCACTGGTTACTGGTCAAAGAGGGGAGAGATCACAAAGGGTTAGAGAAAATGCAAAAGCCCAATGGCACCAGGTGTTGGGCACGGATGTTGAGCCCTTCCCATGCCACGCCGGTGATGAGCAGTGTGGCCACACAGGAAACAAATTTTGTGTCATGGAGGAAAGTCGAGCATGCAGAAGACTTTGGTGTAGATAAGCATACACACACGTATATACGAACTATATAGTTTAAATCGTTTGTATCTGTCCCATAGAGCTTCTTGAATATTCATGTCGGGAGACAGACATTTCCATTTGCAGCCGTAGTCACAGTAAGGAAAGAACAGGAAGAACCCAGACATTCACGAAGAGGTGAATGGATAAATGCTGGCATATATTAAAACAGAACTCTACACACAGTGAAACATAAAACACGGATCTGCAAGTTAAAACGGATAAATCCCCCAAATAAAAAGCAAGTCACAGAAGAATACAAATGGTGTGATGTTACTGATATATTACATAAAACTAAACAGTACATTACTTAGGGCTGTATTTGTACTGAAATACAAAAAACAGGAAGGGCATGATTAAAGCCAAATTTTGGGACAGTTAACTCCTATCCAGGGTCACAATCCACAATACAAAGATACTGGTAATGTTCTATTTTCTAGTAGGGCCGTATGTATATTTGTTTAGCTTCTATGGGGTATTTATATATTTCCATGTAGTGCACATTTTATGAGCATGGTTATTTCACAATGCAAATTTCCATCAAGAGATGCATGTCTATATAGGTTTGCCCTCACTTTATTTTCCCAAGCACTTAAAAAAATATCTGAGGGGGCTTCCCTGGTGGCGCAGTGGTTGGGAGTCCGCCTGCCGATGCAGGGGACGCGGGTTCGTGCCCCGGTCCGGGAAGATCCCACATGCCGCAGAGCGGCTGGGCCCGTGAGCCACGGCCGCTGAGCCTGCGCGTCCGGAGCCTGTGCCCCGCGACGGGAGAGGCCACAGCAGTGAGGGGCCCGTGTACCGCCAAAAAAAAAAAAAAAAAGAAAAAAATCTGAAATTTTAAATGAAAATATCTGAAATTTTAAAAGGGAAGGAAAAAGATCAATGCCAAGGTTACATGCCAAGCCCAAGGCAATGGGGCCATCCGCCCACACAATCCATAAAAAGCAGCAGTGGCTGACAGCATCGCTAAAACTACAGTCTGGTCACCTAAGACGCTACTGCCTAGGTCGCTAACTAGCCAGGAGACCTTTGACCCATCACTCAGCGCCCAGAGCTTAGCTCCCTGGACGGCGCCATGAAGGCCTGGAGGACGTGTCCTCTGCTGTGGCCTTCATCCTGAGGGTCCTCGGGAACCACAGGCGGCCATCCTCACAACTGAGTGCACGTGAAACAGGGAAGCGGTGGGAATAGAAAGTTCTCCAATGAGGTAGAGAGCCATAATTCAGGGGAGACCACTGGCACGGAAGAATACGGGAAGATGCGTGGTGTCAGAAGCAGATACAACAGGCTTACAACCCTATTTCTAAAAAATGTACTCTTCAGGACGCCAAAACCTCTATGAGCAGGATAAAAATGTCACCAGATTTACATGCACCTGAATTCTACACCCAGATTCATGAGGAATATTAATTCTTGTTTTCCCCGATATTCGTGGTTTCCTTGTACTCACTATCCTATACAAATAATCCATTGCCGCCTTCTCATATCTGACCATATGGAGTTATTCTGCAAGAGTTTGTACTGGAAATTATGCATACATATATATAACTATATGTATATAGTTTTAAATACACACATATCTACATCTAAGCTAATAATAGGATGCACGTGTGTGTGCACGTGCATATGTGTGCGTGTGTGTGTCTCCAAACCTACACACTGAGGTATTAAGTTCCTTTTGTTCAGGTACTATGCCTTCTCCATTCTTTGTAAATCTTTCCGGCACCTTGTGCAAGGCCCTTCATGTTATACGTGATCAATAAAACATATTATACGTGATGCCGATTACCCATTGCTAGAGAGTTCGGTCTAAGCGGGAGCAATCTGAAAAACAGGCTCAAATACACACCGCTGGGCATCGCAACATTTACTCATCCAGCTGTTAAATATCTGGAAGGAGTATGGGCAAGGATTAGGAACGTGCCTTCTGAACTTGGGCTGCCTAGAATTCAACACCATCAGCAACCACTGAAGGCTGTAAACCATCGATGCCTCCACATTCTTACCTATAAAATGGGCACAGCATAGGATGTAACTTAAGGATATTACTGCACGTAGGGGCATATACGTGTGTGTGAATATATACACCACATATGCATATGTATGTGTACGTAAATATATATACATTTGGAACAAGAAGTGTTCCCCAAAGAAACGAGAGCTAATTATAACTACTTCCTGAGGTTTTACTCAATGCTTCCACTGTGACTCACTTTGATCAATATGACGATACATAATCAAACTCCCATCTGAATATAGTCTACATTCCAGATGATGAGGTCAAGCCTGTATTTAAATTACTACAATTAAGGAAATGCGTGGTCCACTTCTTCCCATCCCCTCCTTCTGTGGGACTGTGGGCTTCTGCACGTTAGAATTTGGAATGGAGTGTCTAAGAGATGCATTGAAACTTCTAGATACATAGAGAGAGCTGGCCCCAAGGGCTTCTGTCAGATGGTAACAGAGGAATGAAGGACTGAAACTCCAGAATGTGAACATAAGCCTACCAAGATTTACAGACAGTGGAAAGATGTACCAGGAAGGAACACACATTATTTCAGAGTCGATTCACATGCATTGCTAGACGATGAGCACCTGAAAGGCAAAGACCACAGAAGATTAACAGTTAAACTTGGGAAAGAGAAGGTCCTCAGCAAAGGTTATTCAATCAAAAGGAAGAGACAAGATACTGAAGGAAGTCATAAGGAACTTGGACAAGAAAGGCCAAAAAATGGCAAGTCAGCATTCATGATGCTCTCCTTAGCTGATTTCCTGTGGGTACCATAGTAAACCCCCCTACCAGCGACTCCATTCGTACCCCCAACATAAACCTCCCGGGCCCCATGATTTAGCCCCTAAGGCTTTTGCTTGTATGAGTTTCATCGTGAAGACAGAGTGTCTTGGGCTTGCCCTTTGACACAAGAATAAAAAGTGTTAGTCTGTGGCACTTTACCAGTTTCGGTCAATTGTGATGGAACCTAACTTTAAATACTAAGGTACAGGTCCATTTCCGAGGACCTATTTGTGAGATCTCTACAAGTAAAGTAAGGAGCCCCAGATGTTAAGCGCTCTTATTTTTTTTTTCTCCTTATTATATCTCTTTTAGTCATTTTTAAAGTTGAAGTATAGCTGATTTACAATGTTGTGTTAATTACTGCTGTATAGCAAAGTGATTCATTTATGCATATATATATATATATATATATATGTTCTTTTTTTATATTCTTTTCCATTCTGGTTTATCGTTTATGGTTTACTGAATATGCTTCTCTGTGCTATACAGTAGGACCTTGTTGTTTATCCATCCTATATGTAATAGCTTACATCTATCTGCTCACCCCAACTTCCCACTCCATCCTTCCCCCAACCCCTCCCCCTTGGCAACCACCAGTCTGTTCTCTATGTCTGTGATTCTGTTTCTGTTTCATAGATAGGTTCATTTGAAGCACTCTTAATACCATTCACTATAAAAGGCGTTCCCAGAGCTGTATAACAGGGGCTGAAGTGATCTTAATCAACAAAAGGAGATATTTATGACAAGAAGTTGAGTGAGTTCCCCTGCAAAGGGAAGCTACTAGTGTGAGCAAAAAAGAGGAGTCTATTTATAGACAGCCCAGTTTGACCTGGGGTTAGTACCTTAGATGTGGTGGGACCTCACCTGGTCAGATGGTGGGCCTGCCGATCGATGGCTGAACACCTGGACACTTTGGGGTTAGTCTGGATGAGAAGGACCAAGTCTTCCCAAAGGAGACAACGATCAAGAACCATTTCAGGTGATAATGCTAAGTGTGTGTCTTTGAGTCTTTAACAAGTAGCTTTGAAATGGCTGCTTACAGCCTCTACCGATGAACTGTACAGTGTCCAACAATGAGAAGGTCTTCAGGGTGTTTCCTGAGACACCATCCATGACTCAAGGACTGGCTCAAGCTTATATAGACCCCAGCTGGAGTGTCCCACTTTTCCTCTGAAGCCTGTATCCTATTTGCCTAAGGCATACTTCATCTTATGGGGAAGGCTGGTTCATCGTAGGTGGAAGACACTGCATCTTGGAAATTACTATTTTCAGTGTGATGCTCACTGTGACAGTTGGAAGTCTTCTCTCCCGTGTTTCTGATGGTGTAGAGTCACTTCAAGTGATGAGAGCTGATGTGCTTATACACTGTAGGACTTTCGGTGATTAAACAATACTGTTCCCACACACTGTACTCGCCAAGCACGACTCTATCTAAGCTCCCAGAAGAGGCGGGTTTGTTTTCTGTCTTGACCACCACCATCTCCACCCATTCCCCAGCACGTTTCCTCTGTCTTCCTCAAACAGGAAGATTCATGTGTGAAAACCAACCCTTTTCCCAGGGATTGAGACACTCCAGAGAGGTCTCCTGTCTTAGTATCAGAAACTACCTGTGTTGAGACCTTCCATCTCTAGGAACTGAGTGGGTCACCCAAGATGTGGAATGTAGGCGAGGGCTCTTCCCTGAAAACCTTTGGGTCTCACATTAGCGCAGAGAGGGAGGAGATGAAGGAAGAAAAGGGAGATGCAAAAGGAAGGAGAGAATTCACAAAGGGAGGAAAGAATAAGAAGTCTGTAGTCAAGACACAGATTCAGGGTCAAGGCTCAAAGGCATCTCCTCGTTAATCCCCCAAAGCCTCACAAGCATTATAACAAAAGTAAACTTCATGCAAATGAAACTTATTGTGCCAATAAATGCAGTAAATTGCATTCAACTATCACTGCTCCTGACACCTTTACTGTTATAAATTAAAATGAGGGAAGATTCGAATCCACTAGATTCCTTACTTTATCTTCACATGCAAACCCTCTCACACTGTACCCTGTCTACTGGAGCCTAATTACTCTCTCATCCCCGGCCTCCGGCAACATTCCTACCTACACATGCAGGTTTCAAAAAGAAAAGCTGAATAAAGTAAATTTTAAATCCTTTCCTCTACGCAGTTCCAAATTCAGAGTTTCTCTACCCAGAGTCCCTGATTCCCATGCCTACCCAGGTGCCCCTTTATAGAACCCAGGGGTTCTATAAACTAGAACAGATGAGAGAGATTACATCTTTGTTTTCAGTAAATGTGAACTGAAATTTAGGCTTTGCCTCTTATGAATGTAGGTGTAACATACACATAAACACACACTCAGTAATAGGAGAAGTCCCTGTAACTTTGCCCCAACAGAAGTCACATATTTTCTTATCAAATTAATGCTATGGCAGATATCACAAAATGCTGTCTATGGTCACCACTACTTTCCAGTTGTGACAATTATCAGCCTCTTAACTAGATCTGGTTACTTAATACACAAAAAAGAAGCACATAAAATACTATGACACATTTTACAATCCAGCAATCCCACTCCTGGGCATATATCCAGAGAAAGCTCTAATTCAACAAGATACATGCAGGGACTTCCTTGGGGGTCCAGGGGTTAAAACTCCATGCTCCCAGTGCAGGGGGCCTGGGTTCAATCCCTGGCCAGGGAAGTAGATCCCATGTGCTGCAACTAAAACAAGGTCCCACCTCAATGAAGATCCCACATGCAACTAAGACCCAGCAGTCAAATAAATAAATATTAAAAAAAGATACATGCACCCCAATGTTCATAGCAGCTCTATGCACAACAGCCAAGACATGGAAGCAACCTAAGTGTCCAGTGACAGATGAATGGATAAAGAAGATGTGGTACATATATACAATGGAATATTACTCAGCCATGAAAAAGAATGAAGTAATGCCATTTGCGGCAACATGGATGGACCTAGAGATGATCCTACTCAGTGAAATAAGTCAGACAAAGAGAAATACCATATGCTGTCACTTATATGTGGAATCTAAAAAAATGATAAAATGAACTTATTTACAAAACAGAAACAGACTCACAGACAAAGAAAACAAACTTATGGCTATCAAAGGGGAAAGGGGGGAAAATAAATTAGGAGTTTGGGATTAGCATATACAAAATACTATATATAAGACAGATAAACAAGGTCCTACTATAGAGCACAGTGAACTATATTCAATATCCTGTAACAGAGCATAATGGAAAAGAATATGAAAAATAACGTATATATATGTATAACTGAGTCACTTTGCTGTACAGCAGAAATTAACACAAGGTTGCAAATCAGCTATACTTCAATAATAAAATACTACGGCACATTTAAAGAATATCTTGATAACTATGTCAATAAAACTGGTTTCCTTTTAAGGTTATTTATCTTATGGCTTAAAATACTATTTTCGGAAAGGGTGTATATTTTTCCCCAAACTGACAAAGGGAACGAACACACACACACACGCACGCACACCCAGAGTAGGCATGGTTAAAATCCCTTGACTAATTGCCAAACTACTGATACCGCCTGCATCTCCAGCTACCCTGACCTGGTTATAGAAGGGCTTTCTGCTGGTGGATAAGGTACATGTGGTTGAGTGAATAAAGATCACCCACTCAGCAATCTTGTAACAAGGCTTTTCTGGCTCTTCTGCCCTCCCTTCGGAAAAAGTGCCCTTAGCATAAGTCCCCTGTGAGAAGGTATGACACCTCCACCTGAAGGTCTTGCTTTGCTGTGGTCACATCTATCCAGGTCAGGGAAGTCTTCCTGAGCATCCCTCCCCACAGACCTCTGCTGGAACCTGACACCACCTCAGCCTATCTTCCCTAGTGATCAAAGCTATGCCCACAACAAGTGACTGACAGGAATACTGGGACCAGGAATTCATCCTTTATCTACACCACTTGTATACGGAAGAGGCAGGGATCAGCTCCAAGGCCAGGGCACCCCTTCACCTCTGGCATGGTTCCAGCAAAGGCAGGGTCCTGCTCTCTTTCTGAACCAAAGCTGCTTAAATTTTAAACCTAAAACTTGAGAATAAAGGAATGTTGAAAACTCTCAAGTCTTTCTAATCCTAGATACATAGAACACGATAGCTAATTTGAGTTTCCATTTGAAATACCACAAGTGGACGGAGGAAGGGAAAGAGTCAGAAGAAGAGAAGTTAATTAATTTGCCACTGCACACAAACCAGTCAGAGTGGTCATCATCAAAAAGTCTACAAACAACAAATGCTGGGGAGGGTGTGGAGAAAAGGGAACCCTCCTACACTGTTGGTAGGAATGTAAACTGATGCACGCACTATGGAGAACAGGACGGAGGTTCCTTAAAAAACGAAAAATAGAGTTTCCATATAATCCAGCAATCCCACTCCTGGGCATATACCCTGAGAAAACCATAATTCAAAAAGATACATGCACCCCAATGTTCACTGCAGCACTATTTACAATAGCCAAGACATCGAAGCAACCTATGTGTCCACTGACAGATGAATGGATAAAGAAGATGTGGTACATATACACAATGGAATATTACTCAGCCATAAAAAAAAAAACAAAATAACGCCATTTGCAGCAACATGGATGGACCCAGAGATTATCATACTAAGTGAAGTAAGCCAGACAGAGAAAGACAAATATCTTATGATATCACTTATATGTGGAATCTAAAAAAAGGGTACAGGTGAACTTATCTACAGAACAGAAATAGAGTCACAGATGCAGAAAACAATCTTATGGTTACCGGGGAGAAACGGGGAGAGGAATAAATTGGGAGATTGGGATTGAAATATACACACTACTGTATATAAAACAGATAGCTGATAAGGACCTACTGTATAGCACAGGGAACTCTACTCAATACTCTGTAATGACCTGTATGGGAAAAGGATCTAAAAAAGAGTGAATATATGTACATGCATAACTGATTCACTTTGCTGTACACCTGAAACTAACAACACTGTAAATCAACTATACTCCCATTAAAAAAAAGTTTGCCATTGGATGCTGGGTAACCAGAGTCTGAACTCAATAAAGCCACCGAGAAGAAATCCAGGGACGAGCAGCATTGATGGAGGCGTGCATAAACTCACTGCTTCTCTGTGTGTCCTACCTATTCCCTACGGTCCATTTCTAAGACAAACGATGCGGGAAGACTCAATGTTACATGAGCTCCAAAGTGTTTAACAAATGACAAAATCCTGAAGCTCTCAAAAGGTAAGTCTACCCCTTCTGACTTATAACCTGGACCACCTCCCTTCTGCATCTGAAAACTCTCTGTTGCTTTTCTTCAGTGTATATGTGGGAAGATTTCTTTCTTCCCTTCACCTCTTTCTGTACAGAGAAGGATATAAAAAGGTTGATTTTTTTTCACTACAATAATCAGATGCCACAGTTTTGGGGGTTTTTTTCCCGCGGTGAATGCTCTCCTTGGCTATTTTCAGACCTCCTATTAAGAGCTAGTCTTTCATTCTGGCCTATTCCTCTTAACCCAATTAAACCCAATTAAATCCTCTGCCATGATGGTTCTATTTCCCCTACGTTTAATTATCCTTTAAGTAGTCTCTGTTACTGCATGTTCTTTTCCACTGGCCCACCCCTGACGGTATCACGAAGAGCACGTGATACACACACATATAAAACCTTGTTGTTAAATTTTCATCTGGCAAATTCCCGAGGGGAAATTTACCAACAGCCAGGGTGCCCTCTGAAGACTGAATTCCTCTGCGGCTTCAAATATTGCAGGAGCACAGGCTGATTGCGTCAAAGAGGTTTTAGAACGAACACATGCAAAACAATTGGCCTCTGTGAAGAATGTCCTTTCAGTTAATTAGGTGATTAGGAAAGCACTGAATTTATGGCAGCTCAGATAACTGCCTTCAATATGTATTAACAAATAAACTTTACGTGTGTACGTGTGTATGTGTGTACGTGTGTACGTGTGTGTGTGGCTGCTTTCCCTGAGATTTTTACAGACTAGATTAAAATCAGAAGCCTCCTTCTAAGGAGGCCCATTTTGATGCTTAATTTTACTCACAAATTAAGAGCTTTTAAAAATACACTCCAGAACATCGGAAATTCATTAGCTTTAAGTATATTCTAAGAGTAAAGTTAGGAAGCCCGAACTCTTCAAAACAGGCAGAGGAAAGTCAGAAGAGGCAGGATGGAGACACAGCCCTGCATCCAAGGAGAACCGTCTCCTGGAAATAAGCTGGGTTTCCAGATCATAGGACGGGACCTCAAGGCAGGAGGGAACACGCATGTCTGTAAGCGAAGACCAAGTACATAAGTTCTAGTGACATCCATCATTTAAGAGACTCAAGGATTAGATCATATCGCAAAGCCAGCTCTAACTGTCAGCACTGCACGGATTTCGTGAGGGGGCTTCTCCTGGGAGAAAAGGGACTTCTTAAAACTAAACACTTTGGGGATTTCCCTGGCGGTCTAGTGGTTAAGAAAGACTCTGTGCTCCCAATGCAGGGGACAAGGGTTCGTTCGATCCCTGGTCGGGGAACTAAGATCCCGCATGCCACGTGCTGCAGCCAAAAAAGAAAAGAAAAGAAAAAATAAACACTTCGGTGAGCCCCTGGCTTCTCAGCTAATACTACAGACACCTACACCCCACCTGATATTTACCACGTATAAAGTGCATTGAAGAAATGCAGGCTATACTGGCTGCAAAAGATAAAGCATGCTATTCATAACGGCCAGTGCTGACCGGTAGAAACTACTCCTCACTGGAGAAGCTTGGGAAGGGCCAGATTATACTGAAAGGAACTTTGGCTTCCACGCAAGCATGCTCGACCACTGAACACATTTCTAGGGCCAGTAATGATGTCCCTCACTCCCGAGTGAAAGGACCTCATGGAATCAGACCAGTGCAATGCAAGGAGCTCCTCCAAGGAGCCACTTAGGGTGACCGACTGCCCGGGAAACACAAACTCAGATAATTGTATTTAATTCAACGTCATGCGCCATTCCAGAAACAGGAAAAAGTGGAACAATTAAATAGCAACGGTACCATTTGAACCAGCCCAGTGGGCTTCCTGTAGGACAGACAAAGCGCTCCACAACAAGAACATTCTGTGACTTCAGTTTAAAAAAAAAAGAAAAAAAGAAAAAACCACCAGAGAAATGAAAGGCTTTTTGAGAGAAGCATTAGGTCATTTTTCAGCAACGACTGCCTTTCTATAAAGAACACATCCGATAATAAGGAATAAAAAACAACTGAGTAATGAAGTTTGCTCAGGTTATATCCTCACTTTATCTTTTAAGGGAAAGCGCCTTACCTCGCTGAAGGGAACCGTGGATGTGACTCTTATCTTAAAGAGGCAGGAATCTGTGTGGCTGTAGGTCCCTGGTTCTCAAAGGTGGCTGTTTATTAGAATCCTCCGGGAGAAGTGAAAAATCCCACCACTCAGGCTGCACTCCAGACCCACTCTGTCAGCACCTCTGGGCTGGGGGCGGGTCGAGGCACAGGTGTTGGCATTTAACAAGGCCTCCAGGTGATTCTAATGGGTGGCCCGACTGGCCAAATGATGCTTTAGGAAAGGGTATCCACCTACACACCCTGGGAAATTTGGGTCTTGTTTATTTTATTTTTCCTTTAGAAAAATTTCGTTTCAACAAAGACAGACTGGTATGCTGTCTTCAAAACCAAACTGTAAGTATTATTTCAGCAGCAACAAAAACATCAAAGGGCACATTCCTCCCCCAAGGTCCACCCCCTCCCCCATCACCATGGCTACCTTAGGAGGGAAAGATTTTCAGGTGTCTCAGCTTTACTTCTTAAAATGTGCTCCATCGTAGTTCTAAACAGTTTGCTCCTTTTTCTTGACAAGTGTTTTTTAGATACTATCTAGAGATGATCCAGCCTCTTTGCCTCTAAATTTCCCAGTACAGCTCCAACACTTTTGCTTATCTCATTTTCTAGTACAAACATCATCGTAACCGTGCAATGAATGGTCACTCTTGAACCGAGCTCTGTACTCTTTTAACAAAATCTTCTTTTTTGAATCACCTGTTTTAACTGGAGACAATAACAGCCTCAGTTTCACTTTCATACTTTCTGTGAATCTACTGTTCACTTTTGTAAACGCTCCCACAGAACTAAGGCTCATCTCAAGGACTGTCTCCATGGGATCCAATGCTTCATTTCCTTTTCGTTTATTTTTTTTCCTTGATTTCTCTCTGGAGCATCCTTTTGTGTCCCAGTCTCCGCCCCGGAATGCACTGGGGACTCAACTCCTCTGGCTATTTTCTGTGAAGTCCATTGTTTCTCGGAAACCATTTCCATTCCTTATGTATTCTGCTATTTGAAGGAACACATTATCACATGGCCTGAGAAAAAAGACATGAAAAGTCTCTTCGGAGACCATGCATGAGTTCAAATTCTACACTCTGACCTCACATGGAGAGTTTGGTTCAGAGTGGAGTTCTCGGTGGGAAATCAGTTCTATCTAGGGTTGTGGAAGTTTCTGTCGTTGAATCTTTGGGAAAGACTTTGAAGGGCCTGTGGCATTCTAACTATTGATTATTCGGGGTTTTTTTTCTCTTTTTCTACTTGCCCTTCCAACCGCTCTGAGGATCCCAAGCTCTTAGGATCTTCTCTGTGTAGCTGCTGTTCTGAAATTTCACAGCAGTGTGCTTCGGGCGTGAATTACATTTCATTCTCACGCTGGGCATCCAATGTGCCATGTAAGTGTGAAAGCTTAGATCATTCAAGGATGTGGGTAAAATGAAAATTATTTATAAGTCTTTTCTGCCCCTTTTATTCTTTGTCACCCTTTGCTGGAACCACTGTTTGGATGATGAATTCCTAGACTGAGACTTAATTTTCTTTCTTTCCTTTTTTTTCCATCAGGTTTTATCCATAGGAAATATCTTTATATTTACGTCTGGATCCATTTTTTTTTTAAATTTGGCTATTATGTTACTTTTTCATAGGATTCCCACTTTTTTAAAGGATTGGTATTTTAGCATATCTCCCACAAGTTATAGATGAGAGGGTTTTTTTTTTTTTTTTCATGTTTCTAGTTGCTGCTGTGTATGTTTCCTCCAGATAACTTTTTTCCATTTTTAAGACTCTCTTATTTGAAGCGACCCTAAAATATCTAGGATGTAAGGCTATCTTTTCTCATTGATGAATAAGCTCTGCGACAGGAGGCTGTGGTCCTCAGCAGGTGGACTTCTATACAGTGAAAAAGCAAGTTACTCAAATGGCTTTCAAATGCTATTTATGGAATTCTTTTCACTGCTCATTCAGTTTCCCCATAAAAAGGTGCCTCCCATACGTGTGTGGACAAGTCTAGTGGCTTTCAACTTGGGAGGGAAGTAGGGGGCAGTAGGATACCACTTGCCACTGGGATGCAGAACGTATGTAATTCCCTAATTCTGTTCTGTCTGGAGACTGAGTCCTCACTCCACTAATTCTGAAGTCCCTGGGTGCTTCTCTCTTGCATTCAACTCCTCCAAATAAACATCTTCTATGTCCTTGGCAGTAAGGGGAAAAACAGTACTTTGCCACATGGATGGAAACCTCTGGTCTAACAGAAGATCAACTGAGCTTAGAGTTTTAAAAGAGGTTAAAAAATGCTTGCGTTCAATCTAACTTGGATTAAAAAAAATACGTGTGTTCAATCCAAATTCTGTACCATCCAAGGAAGTCATTTATTTTTCTTACTCTGAGAAAAATACCACTAGACAATGACCTGGATTTAATATAAATGGCATATAAATGGCAGGGTGGCATAAAATTAGGTAGTATTAACAAACTAGTGAATACAACAGAAAGGAAGCAGACTCACAGATACAGAGAATAACCTAGTGGTTCCCAGTGGGGAGAGAGGAGGTGGGAGGGGAGAGATGGAAGGAGGGTGGTAAGAGGAACAAACTCTTAGGTATAAAATAAGCTACAAGGATATATTGCACAACACGTGGAATATACCCCAAGTTTTATAATAACTATAAATGGAGTATAACCTTTAAAATTGTGAGTCATTATGTTGTACGCCTGTAACTTATATAATATTGTACAGCAACTGTACTTCAATAAAAAACAAATTAGGTGGTATTACACCACCTTGAAGTAGTGAGAATGCACTCCATGAAATAGAATTCAATACATTGAACTAAACGCTTTCCAAAGTCATTGAATAAATAGTTTGATGCAATGTTTTTCACGTACATTTTCAAACCCTAAAGCGTTTCATCTCGTTTCTTCATGTTTACCTGGCAAAGATGCCTCTAAGAAAAAAGGAAAAGAAAAAGGGGGAATTCCCCGGCAGACCAGTGGTTAAGACTCTGTGCTTTTCACTGCAAGGGGACGCACGTTTGATCCCTGGTCTGGGAACTAAGATCCCACGTGCCGCGTGGCCAAACAAAATTTTAAAAAGGATGAAAACAAGTTTTAAGTAAGTAAGAAATAGGACATGTGCAGAAACATGGATGGACCTAGAGATGGTCATACTGAGTGAAGTAAGTCAGCCAGAGAAAGACAACTAACATATGATATCGCTTATATGGGGAATCTAAAAAAAAAAAGGGTACAAATGAATGAACTTATTTACAAAACAGAAATAGAGTCACAGATGTAGGAAACAAACTTATGGGTACCAAAGGAGAGGGAGGAGGGATAAATCGGGAGACTGGGATGGACATACACACACTACTATATATGAAATAGATAACTTAATAAGGACCTACTGTAGAGCACAGGGAGCTCTACCCAATACTCTGCAATGGCCTATATGGGAAAAGAATTTAAAAAAAATAAAAGAGTGGATATATGTACATATAACTGAATCACTTTGCTGTATACCTGATATTAACCAAACATTGTAAGTCAACTATACTCCGATAAAAATGTTTTTCAAATGGGGAAAATAAAACCAACCTCAAAAAAAGTAAGAAATAGGACTAAAAGTGAAAATTTACACAGAAAAGTTATCTGGAAGCAGGAATGAGGGTAGGTATATTAGATGCTCATCAAAATACATTTGGCAACATTGAGCTCTGACGTTCCCTCAGTGAATTTCCTCACTTTCCGCCATCTCTGTCATCCAATCAATTCAAGATCATAAGCTGTATCTTCTCCTGTTCATTTTACTTCTAAAGGGTTCATAATGGCCATGAGTGTTTTCACTCAGCCCGGGGGTCTTTAATCAAAAATTGAGTCAGCATAAACATAGACAACAGGCTTGTGGTTGCCAAGGGGTGGGGGGAAGGAGAGGGAAGGATTGGGAGTTCGGGGTGAGCAGATGCAAACTAGTATATATAGGATGGATACACAACAAGGTCCTACTCTAGAGCACAGGGAACCATATCCAATCTCCTGGGATAAACCATCATGGAAAAGAACATGAAAAAGAATATATATGTGTATAACTGAGTCACTTGGCTGGACAGCAGAGATTGGCCCAATGCTGTAAATCAACTATATACTTCCAAAAATTTTTTTTTTTAATTGAGTCAGAATCACATTTATATCTCTAGAAAATACAATATTCAGGGACTTCCCTGGTGGCGCAGTGGTTAAGAATCCGCCCGCCATTGCAGGGGACACAGGTTCGAGTCCTGGTCTGGGAAGATCCCACATGCCACGGAGCAACTAAGCCCGTGAGCCACAACTACTGAGCCTGTGCTCTAGGGCCCATGCGCCACAACTACTGAGCCCGCGTGCCACAGTTACTGAAGCCTGCACGCCTAGAGCCCATGCTCTGCAACAAGAGAAGCCACTGCGATGAGAAGCCCGCGCACCTCAACGCAGGGTAGCCCCCACTCACTGTAGCTACAGAAAGCCTGCGCGCAGGAACAAAGACCCAACACAGCCAAAAATAAATAAATAAATTTATATATTAAAAAAAAAAAAAAGGCACTTGGAATAGGTGCTAGCACAGAGGAAGAGCTATGTAATTGTTAGCCTCTGCTATGACTGATAACCCAAAGAGAGAAGGCTAAATTCAGGAGGCAGAATGCTAGGGTGGCAAAGTCCAAGGGGAAATGATGATATGGGGGCAAACACTTACCCTACTTTGATTCATTTAAATAAATACCCTATTTGGAACCCTCCTGCACTGCTGGTGGGAATGTAAGTTGGTGCAGCCACTATGGAGAGCAGTATGGAGGTTCCTCAGAAAACTAAAAATAGAGCTACCATATAATCCAGCAATCCCATTCCTGGGCATATATCCAGACAAAACTCTAATTCAAAAAGATACATGCAACCCTATGTTCACAGCAGCACTATTTACAATAGCCAAGACATGGAAACCACCTAAATGTCCAGCGACAGATGAATGGATAAAAGAAGATGTGGTACAAATATACAATGGAATATTACTCAGCCATGAAAAGGAATGAAATAATGCCACTTACAGCAACATGGAGGGACCTAGAGATTATCAATACTAAGTGAAGCAAGTCAGACATAGAAAGACAAATACCATATGACATTGCTTCTATGTGGAATCTAAAATATAACACAAATGAACCTACCTATGAAACAGAAACAGACTCATGGACACAGAGAACAGACTTGCGGTTGCCAAGGGGGAGGGGGGTGGGAGCAGGATAGACTGAGAATCTGGGGTTAGCAGATGCAAACTGGTATATATAGGATGGATAAACAACAAGGTCCTACTGTAGAGCACAGGGAACTATATTCAACATCCTGTGATAAACCATAATAGAAAAGAATATAAAAAAGAATGTATGTAAATGTGTAACAGAATCACTTTGCTGTATAGCAGTAGTTAACACCACATTGTAATTCAACTATACTTCAATAAAAAATAAATTTAAAAAATACTCTGTTTATCATCATTTTTGATGACACAAGCATAATACCTTGACGTGTGATCAAGATTTATGAATAATTCTAGTCAATGGTCAAATCACAGCAGACAACGCAGGCAGAATCATGTCCTTTGAACACGAAAACATTGCTGGTTGATGGTATGAACTCCAGAACTTTGTAAAGAACTCCAGGAGGCATCTTTTAAATTTCATACACCCAGCATTTAAAAGGGGGGAAGATGACTGAGGCTGACAGGATTCAGAGGGTTTCATGGAGATAGGTAAGTCTTAGCTGTCTCTCTATGTGTTCTCACATATTACTGCGGATTCTGTGCCTGCCTGCAATAAAGCACGGATGCCCATCTTTTGGTCACACAAATGCAGAAAACTTGTAACTCCAACAATAATGGCTGGGGTACGGATGGGGATATATTACCAGAATTCCATGTTGTAAAACATCTTAAGAAGGGTAGTTAGCCCATCTTGCTTATATGACATAACTTAGCGTGATTAAATGTGATCATGTTTACCGACTGAGTTCTGATACTTGACTAAGTATCACGACATGTTTTACTGTGAATACAGGTGGATTCCTATCTGCATTAATATATTGATTTTGTCACTCTCAACTCCCTGTGGGAAGGCACCATCTCCTAGGATCCTTCTGTACACAATGGAGGAGATAACCACTGGAAACGGGCTCACGGTGACTTTTTTCCCGCAACCATTTCAAGCCCTTACACCTCAGGATGTACTCCTGGAAAATGGACAAGATATGCCAGCCTAACCTATTGCTAGAATCCAATAAAACCATGACTATGAAGGCAAGTTTGAAAACTGTCAAGCAACACATGCATGTAAAATTATTCTAATGGGCACTGACTCATTTATTTGAAATAGAGTATTGCAACGTAGTGGTGGCCACCATCAGAACCATGGCGCACATGATTCCACATCATGCTTGGAGTCTAAAAGGGCTTGGGAAGAAAACACTCCTTCAATGACTTTTTCTAAAAAAAGGGTAAAATATAGAAATGCTAAGCATATATTCATCTTTGTAGGGGTGTGGTGTGGTGTGGTGTGCATGTGTGTGTGTGTGTATGTGTGTGTGTGCACACACGCACACATGTGCTAAAATAGTTTACTAACTCAGGTAAAATGGCGGCAACCTTAATTCCATGGGACTGGCAAAGACAGAACATCAACTCAATCTTTTGAAGTCCTGAGCTAAGAAAGCTCCCACAGACTAATAACTAAAAGACACCAAACCACTGATTATAGCATGACAAGGGGAAAAGGCAGATTTTGTTCACCAAGGTTACAAAATATTAATAAACTCAAGGGTAACGGATAAGGCTTCAGGTCATGTCATCTTACCATCAAGATCATTCCAGACACGTGGGACTGGAGCATCCTAAATGCCAACCATCTCCTGTGAGTGTCAAGGGCTCAGAGTAACTCATTTTTAAAAACCATGATAGTAGGCTAAAATTTAGAATGTTGCTACTTGTATAAATTTTGTGGCATTCCAATACGAGGAGAGCAAC
The DNA here is from genome assembly GCA_036417435.1 of Inia geoffrensis. NCBI lineage: Eukaryota > Metazoa > Chordata > Mammalia > Artiodactyla > Iniidae > Inia > Inia geoffrensis. The sequence goes on from CM070921.1 coordinate 3,880,675, forward strand.
CTCGCGGTGTGCACGAGGGGGCACCTTGGTCTGATAAATGAATGAGGGTGCTCTGACTGTAACGTCCCGATGCGATCAGCGCTGGGTTCACACCCTATTACACGGCTGTCACTGATGGCAGGTTTATCCGTCATGACCACTGGGCACTGGAAGCCCGACCTCTCAGATCCGTCAGCTGGAGGGAGGGGAGCAAGTACGTCTCTCTCAGGACTAAAACGCAATTGCAAATCACAGAGATGCGAGCAAAGCTCGGGTTCATGTGGTGGGCAGAAAAGAAGACGGAGAAAGAGGTGGCTTGTTCCTGCCGTACAGGGCTGGGATGTGGTCTCCCTTTGATCCTTTCTTCCTTCCCAGAGACATTTCCTTATTACTCCCTGTCATCTAATAGTTACCATGCTGAAGGCAGCTACCTTTTTTTTTTTTAAATAAATTTATTTATTTAATTTATTTACTTTTGGCTGCGTTGCGTCTTTGTTGCTGCACGCGGGCTTTCTCTAGTTGCGGCGAGCGGGGGCTACTCCTCATGGCGGTGCACGGGCTTCTCATTGCGGTGGCTTCTCTTGTTGCGGAGCACGGGCTGTAGGCGCGCGGGCTTCAGTAGTTGTGGCTTGCGGGCTCTAGAGAGCAGGCTCAATAGTTGTGGCGCACGGGCTTAGTTGCTCCGCAGCATGTGGCATCTTCCTGGACTAGGCCTCGAACCCGTATCCCCTGCACTGGCAGGCAGATCCTCAACCACTGAGCCACCAGGGAAGCCCGGCAGCTACCTTTTTCAGAGCACATAGGAAATGACTGATAAGTTAATGTCCAGACACTAAGAGCCCTTCAAGTTTTAAGTAAATTTAGCTCCTTTTGTCTTAGAAAATTAAATGTGTAGCTTTAATTCCAATCCTGGCTCCACCACTGTGTGCTGTGTGCCCTTAGGCAAGTTGATTAACGTCTCTGGGCCTCAACTCCCTTATCTGTAAAATGGGAATAATAATTAATAATACTTAATAATAGCTCCAAAAAAGGTGCTGATTTAGGAAATAAGTTCAGTTTAGAAATTAAGACAAGAGCCCTTCGAGAGAAAAAAAGGACTAAGTGAATTTCCACATGGGAGAGGCCTCAACTAAACCTTCCTTTATAAAACTACACCAGGGACTTCCTGCGTGCCTAGAACCCATGCTCTGCAACAAGAGAAGCCACCGCTCACAGCAACTAGAGAAAGCCCACGTGCAGCAATGAAGACCCAACGCAGCCAAAAATAATAATAATAATAAATAAATTTATAAACAAACAAACAAAAAACTACACCAGGATACAAATTAAGATGAACGTGTTCCAATGTAATGTGTCCGTTTATTATCATTAACATCGGACATATCTGTTTACTATTTACAAAAAGAAATTTAGCAGCAGAACTGGGTTAAGAAAAAGTATCTTTGGCTAGGCCATTCCTCAAAAAAGTTAGTGCTCATAGCTGCAATAACTCCAGTTAAGCAATTCTCCACATGACCTTCAGAAGGTCTAAATTGCTGACAGCACTTTTTTTTTTTTTTAAAGTTCACTTTCATCTCTCGATGGTATTTTGAAAATATTACTCTTTAGTATCTTCCCTGGAGCAGAGTCTTATCCGCCAGCACAAGGTTATCCGTTCATTCCCACCACCCGGGCCGACATTTTTCTTTAAGTAAAGTGAAGGTAAAGCATTCTTGGAGGAAAACACTATTGCATTAGGAGACACCAATATTTTGCCTCATTACCTTGGAGTGACAGCAACAATCATTCTCTGTGCTCAGGACGGAACATAATTCTCACCTCCCTTGGGGCATCGATAGCGCTCAGAAATATGACGACGTTATAACCTGTGCGTAATGAGGAGCGCTCAGGTCATCTGGAACCCGCCCTCCTCTGACAGCTCCGCATAGACTTTTGCTCAGTTTTAGCAGGAGGCACAAAGGACTCTCAAGAGGATCGTGACTTCTTCAATCATCTGTTATAATTTACACAGATACACGGACTACGGAAATAATACAAATACATAAAAGTATAAGAGACTGATGGCAGCGCAGTGAGATTACCTCTAAACACAGTCTTCGTTGCTACTAGTTTATCATGACATTAATTTGATCAATAATTTTTCACTGTGTAGGGGACACTGTGTCAGATGAGGTGAGGGTTACAGCAGTATAAAATATTTCCAATACTTAGATTTTGAGTCTAGGAGAGAAGTGAGACATTAGAGAGGCAGGGGGACCCCATTATCACGGAGATGCTCTCTTCAGTCGTGGATTTTAGGGGAGGAGCGAGGCTTCCCTGAGAAGTGATGTCCAGGTGCAAATGGAATCAGGAGGTTGAAAGGAATTTTTCCAGCTGCAAGAACTGTCAGCTGAGGGAGGAAAGGGGGGCATCCCTGCAAGAGACATGGAGGTCTGAAATGGAACACGGCTGGGTCTGGAAGGTTCTGAATGGTATGACATGCCTGAGACAAGAGTGTATGTGGAGGGATGTCCGAGATGGGGTAGAGAGGGGAGCCTGAGGTCAAAGGCCCCCAGTCTTTGTTCACACACGTGAGGATCTCGTACACACAGCCTCCATCAAGGGCAGAGGGCGAGATTCCAAAGGGACAGGAGCAAAGAAGAAGGGGCGTAGGGAAGAAAGGAAGTGAAGAGGATGCTAGCAAGATGGGGGAAATGAGAAATGAGAATGTTGTCAAAGACGTGGAGGAGAGGGGACTTCCCCGGTGGTCCTGTGGTTAGGACTCTTGAGCTTCCACTGCAGGGGGCGCTGTAGGTTCGATCCCTGCTCGGGGAGTTAAGATCCCGCATGTCACATGGCACAGCCAAAAAAAAAAAGAGAGAGAGATGGAGGAGAGAGCATGCCAATGAAGGAGATGGATGGTGTAGAGGTCCCTGAAGGTGACAGGTGAGACGTATCTCCTGGCACTCACAGGATCATAGCCTTCTAAGTGTGGCGGGTGGAACAATGCCCTCCGAAGCCATCCGCTTCTGACCTTCCAGAATCCCTGAGAACATACAACCTTCCCTGGCAGAGAACTTTACATGGACTGTGCAGATGGGATTAAATTAAGGGTCTTGAGATGGGGAGATGCCGCCGGGTTATCTGCGCAAGCCCAGTGGAATTACAAGGTCCTTCAGAGGAGGGGGCAGGGGTCAGAGTCAGAGAAGAAGATGTGAGAACTGAAGCAGAGAGAGGTGGTGATGGGATGTGGGACCGTGAACCAAGGTACGCTAGAAGGCAACACACTGGATCCTCCCCTACACCTTCCAGAAGGAACCAGCCCTGCTGACACTGGTCTTTGCCCCAGACATCTGACCTCCAGAACTGAACTTGTTAATAATGTGTCCTGTGTGTCAAACCATTAAGTTTGAGATCACCAGTTACAGTGGCAGTAGGAAATTAATAGATTGCAAAAAGAGTGGAAAGTGAGGAAAATGCATTTTGACTTCTTCCTTCAAGAAGACTGGCTGAGAAAAATACAGCAGATGTAGCGGTGAGGCTTCAGGAGGGTGCCTTTCAGATGTGAAAGACTGACACTGCATCTCCCAATAGAGGGGCCCTTAGAAAGAACTTGATCAGAAAGATTCTCAAGCAGCAGCTAGCGGAAAAGACTTCTGAGAAAGTCTATACCATCAGAGCTTTACAGTGGTCTCCCTAAGTCCTGAGACATCACATCATTTTGATGTTTCTTTCCAAAGCAGTTTAGCCATTTCAACATGAAAAAGAATGATTCCAACTTATCCTGAAGATAGAAGATTAATTCATTGATCTTCAGCTGTGCAGAAACAAGATGGCGTCACTGTGGAAAATGACTTCCACTGTTGTCTCTGTACTTTGAAAGGCAGTGCAATGAAATGGACTTTGTCCTCAAATCAGTTCAATTCTGGTCAGATATCCCTGGATCCTCACTCATCCTGTGCTACTTTACGTCTTTCAAAAAAATTTTTAAATGGTTCACGGCACATCATTTCAGAGACGGGTTCAAAGACTTGACCGCTGAAATGATAATGATTTAAAAATACCTGAGGAGATTAAGCTACAGTAAACAACGGTCAATACTGGGATTGGTTTCAGTAAAATGCTCCAACGATAATCTGACATTTCCAAGCATAAAATAACAAATGACCATGATTCCACGTTCAGCCTCAATTTACCCTCATTCATTACTTTTTGAGCAAGTACTTGGTTTAAATATTTTAAAAATATAACTTACAATATCAAAAGAATTAAATTAGTTGAGATTTTTAATTAACTATGGATTATAAAAGACTCCATGTAAATACCAGCCGCAAAAGAGACCAAAGGAGCACCTGTTAGGAAATTTAAACTCCGTAGCTGATGTATTTCCCATTTTCCTAGTTTACCCTCATGATGAATCTGCAAGTCCGGGAAGGTGAGAAATTAATCAGGACACATATCCAGGACGCATAGTGCTCATCGGACACCATTTGCGTATTACCTTGCCAGGTTTTGTTAACCTTCTTCCCAGAACAGCATAATTTGAACAAGCCAGTCAATTACCATTAAAAGGACGAGTGAAAGACTAACCATTCCCCAAGGAAGGCTTACATTTTATAAGTAATTGAGAAGAAAATATATCAGCTAAAAATCATAGTCTATTTTGAAGACTTAATTACAGATAAGTCAATGCTAAATCATTTATATTCTTCCATGCATATTAACCAGACCACAACAAGTAGCAGGAAAAAAAAAAAATTCGCTAGAATCAACACTCCACTGCTTCCAAGTTATCACCCGAAGAAAAATGTCACGAGCCATGGCATATATTTTCTTCTCCACCCAGTTTCACAAAATGCAAGGAGTAAAATACTACTGATTCATCCCTGGGCGACAAGAAGATGTGTGGTTCCCTAAAGCATAACTAACATGGGCTGGAATGACTTGCTTTTCTCCATCTGATGTGAAGGGGTCTCAGGAGGATTTTCTGCACGCTGGAAAACAGCCGCATCCACTCAGAGGCTGGGCAGCTCTGGACCAATGTGCAGGGAAACGTCTTGCACAGAACAGGACCTTGTGTAGTTGGATAAAGCTGGCATGACGCAGGCTGAGGGCACAGGAGGGGGTAAGAGGACCCGTGCAAGGTCACTTGCCCCCTTGCACTCCTCAGCCCGAGCTAGACCTTATGGCTACTGGTTTCCAGGAAGCACCTGTCCCTGTTAAACTACAGCGTGAAGCATGCTGACCTGCATTTATCCAGCATTTACTGAGAACCTTCTACATGCCTTGTGCTGTGACAGGAACAAAGAAGACTGAATTTTCTCTACTTAAATTTCCAATCGCCTGCCAAGAAGGAGCCTGGGAAGGTTCACGTAAGGGAACGGGACCATTTCTCCAGTCCCATGAGCTAACAGTTCTCATGTAGATTATGTTACAGGCTGCCTCACTGAAGTCCTAAGCGTTCCATGTTCCCCACTGCCCCACATCATGCTTAAATAAATATTTAGGAACACAACAGAAAATCTTATTTCAGCAGTCATCGTGGAAAGGGAAAGAAGTAGGACATATTAAAGGCGTGTGCTCAGGCAAACGATCCTTAATCATCCACAACAAAAATATACTTTGTTAATATTTACTACAGGTCCACAGCACGCCCAAGTGTGTGACACTCAACTGCCTGCCAGAGAAAGACAAAACAATTCCATTCCCTCTTGATATTAATTACCCACTTCAAGGAAGCGTGCCGAGTCAGAATCACCTGGCTTGCAAATGCTCTCACACACACACAAATGCAATCGGTGAACTCCCTGGTTTTAACGGTATGGAATGCACTTCATTAAAAAGTTGAGCAAGGGGCTTCCCTGGTGGCACGGCGGTTAAGAATCCGCCTGCCAGTGCAGGGGACACGGGTTCGAGCCCTCGTCCGGGAAGATCCCACATGCCGCGGAGCATCTAAGCCCGTGTGCTCCATCTACTGAGCCTGCGCTCTAGAGCCCGCGAGTCACAACTACTGAGCCCACACGCCACAACTACTGAAGCCTGCGCGTCTAGAGCCCACGCTCCACGACAAGAGAAGCCACCACAGTGAGAAGCCCACGCACCGCAACAAAGGGTAGCCCCTGCTCGCCACAACTAGAGAAAGCCCACGAGCAGCAACGAAGACCAAACACAGCCAAAAATAAATAAATAAAATAAATAAATTTATTTTTAAAAAAAAGTTGAGTGAGGCAAAATTTTAAAAATCACAATAATTGCTTGTGCTTAATCAAGCATTCCCTTCCTCTAGATCATGAAACAAATGAACGAAGACATGGCAAAACCAGTCAAGATGGTTCCCCATGGTCAAGGCACCTAATTATGAACCTTAGCCTAAAGGATCAGAGAGCCATGGGAAGCTATCACTACAACAGCTAGAGGCGACCCACGTTAATCGGTGTGGCTGCACCATGTACGCTTTCTTGTGGATGGCCATGGGTTCTCCCCCTGGTGCATACACAGTCGGTTCACATGTAAACTTCCAGGGAGCTCCCAGACCCCAGGGATGCATGCATCCCAGATTCCAGATTACAAACACCTGCTGTATGAGATTGTAGCAGTGCATTCATAGAACTCCTAATATGAAAGCAGATATCTATAGTATTGATAATTTGTTATATGTTAATATTTGTTAGCAATTTGTGGATCCAAAATAATCACCATGAACCACCCTCCCAACTCCCCAAAGAATCCGATCATGGCCTTAAGTATGGATCAGCAAACTCACTGTAAAGGGTCAAAGGATGTAAAGGGTCAAATGATGGCCATGCCATCTCTACCGCAACCATTCAACTCTGGCACTGTCGTATAAAAGGTGCTACTCCTAAAAACTGAGTCACCCACAGGCCACAGCTGGCTCACCTTAGCCTAGGTCATGTTCCATGGTCACTTACTCAAGATTGAGTTTACAGATCACCTCCAAAAGCCAAACAAAATTAGCTTATGCACAAAAAAAAAAAAACGTATAGGGACTTCCCCGGCGGTCCAACAGTTAAGGCTCCACGCTTGCACTGCAGGGGGTGAGGTTTTGATCCCTGGTTGGGCAACATGGCATGGCCCAAAACAAAAACAATTATAAATAGTGTAAGATGATCTCTTTAATGATACATTTGCCCCTTTTTTCCAGTCTAACATATACCTTTTGAGCAGAAACGAAGCATTAAACTAGGAAAAAAATAGGCAGTGTAGTATTGGTACAAAGTAATATTACGGGTTTGGATAATAGTTAAGAAGAAAAGGATCAAGGAGGCCCCCAAATAATTTCTATTTATATTAGTTTATTGTTATATTTGTAAAATATTTATATTATACATAATTATATATTACCTATATTATATTTATTATTATTTTTTTTGCGCTATGCGGGCCTCTCACTGTTGTGGCCTCTCCCGTTGCGGAGCACAGGCTCTGGACGCGCAGGCTCAGCGGCCATGGCTCACGGGCCCAGCCACCCCGCGGCACGTGGGATCCTCCCAGACCGGGGCACGAACCCGTGTCCCCTGCATCGGCAGGTGGACTCTCAACCACTGTGCCACCAGGGAAGCCCTATACTATTTAACATTATTATTTTTATCATTGTATTTAAGTCTATAACTCAGTTACCATACCAAATTGATTTACATAACGAATCTGTGTCCCTCGGAATCACAAAATGTTTTAATAAAAGATTCATTTGGACAATGTGTGTCCAGAACTAAGTAGCGTATAAACAAACCACTTCAATGTTCTAATGTATTAGCCCCTAGCATAACCCTGAACGTCAGGATCTTCAATAGACTAGCCAATTCAGTCCAAACATAAAATGCCAAACATCCTAACTCCGGTTCATCCCTCGATCCCTTCACTTAGAAATGGAAATCATGGTTCCAGGAGTGCCTTGAAAGGCATTGTTCTTGGTTGTCAGTTTTGAACTGAACTAAGCCACCTTTGGGAAAAAATTAAGGAACGTCCAACATCAGTTCAACAGCATCCCCGATGACCACGAAAATCCATTGCAAAGCATTTCCTTTCACAGGGTTACAAAACCAGAAAGGGTTCAGTCGGCGGTGTGTGGAATATTCGATCCAACGGGCGTAAGGTGAAATGTTCAAGTATTCAGTAGGCTTAATGAATTCTCTCTGCTTCCTAGGCAGACGTTTTTCTTCATTTATAATCACAAATTCTTCACAGTGAAAAGAGAATAGATACATACATCTCTTCTATTTAAACAGGTCAGAAGCCTGACCATCGAAAACATGCTAATGAGCAGCAAACCTGGATAACAACATAAATGCCCTGATTCACAGGTCTTTGTGTTTTTCCCCACTGAACCCTGTACCCCTTGTAAATGATAATCAGTCCAGTTAAAGAGTCACAGAGGGCCATAAAAAGAAATGAAATTGAGCTATTTGTAGTGAGGTGGATAGGCCTAGAGTCTGTCATACAGAGTGAAGTAAGTCAGAAAGAGAAAGACAAATACCGTATGCTAACACATATGTATGGAATTTAAGAAAAAAAATGTCAGGAAGAACCTAGGGGTAAGACAGGAATAAAGACACAGACCTACTGGAGAACGGACTTGAGGATATGGGGAGGGGGAAGGGTGAGCTGTGACAAAGCGAGAGAGAGGCATGGACATATACACACTCCCAAACGTAAGGTAGATAGCTAGTGGGAAGCAGCCGCATGGCACAGGGAGATCAGCTCGGTGCTTTGTGACCGCCTGGCGGGGTGGGATAGGGAGGGTGGGAGGGAGAGAGACGCAAGAGGGAAGAGATATGGGAACATATGTATATGTATAACTGATTCACTTTGTTATAAAGCAGAAACTAACACACCATTGTAAAGCAATTATACTCCAATAAAGATTAAAAAAAAAAAAAAAAAGAACCTAGGGGTAAGACAGGAATAAAGACACAGACCTACTAGAGAATGGACTTGAGGATATGGAGAGCGGGAAAAATAAAAAAAAAATAAAGAGTCACAGAGATTTTAGTAGTCACTTTGGGTCTTGAGGTTTCTGGGAAAGGAAAGCTCAAAATTTTGTCTTTAGTTTTTCAGCCAAGCCGTCCTTGGGAGACAATAAAGTTCCAACATAGCATCACCACTCATCAAGCCCACTCCAAAGGGCTCCCCTTATCAGAGAAGCAGTCAGACTCCAGCACAAACGCACAGATGGACAAACACCCAGTGCTTTCAAATGCAGAGTACAGACACCAAGGGGGGGTGGGGGGAAGCGGGGAGGCGGGTGGTGGTGGGATGAATTGGGAGGTTGGGATTGACATATATACACTAATATGTATAAAATAGATAACTAATGAGAACCTGCTGTATAAAAAATAAATTAATTAAATTAAAAAACGAAACAAAACAATAAGGAGTCTTCCCCAGTTCCTAAATTCTCATTTCCTTCCCCCGATGGTGTGCTTTGTATCACCTTCCCTTCGGGTTTCATAATCCAAGCTGTCATGTTCGGAGCTGTGCTGTCTACAGCTCTGGGTCTGATGTCACACACATTACAAGCACTTCTCCTCAGAACCAGGATGGGCTGGTTACATTAAACTGACTGCTCCCTGCACGGCAGCTCCTGAAATGGTTACAATCGAGACTGCAGAGGCTTGTTCGAAAGGCTGGTGGTGCGACAAGGAAGATTTGTGCAACTTCATGCCTTGGTTATATATTAATGCTCCTCCAGATTGAAAAAAGAAAATGACAATGAAAAAACGAAAAGGAGGTTTCGAAATTTAGAAGACAAAGAGATTTACATAATGTGCTCTTATGGATTGTTGAACTGTATATCCTCATCTGTCTCATCTTGCAAATTTGCATGTTAACCACAAAAAGGGGGACAGTAGTAGTCTTTCTTTATTCATTACAAATTACCTTTGGGGGAAAAACCCTGGCACTTTTTTAATAGCAGGACATAGGAAATCTAGTTTTTAGAAATAGGAGTTCAACGAAGGACGTGACCTCGACAATCTTTTAGAATCCAGGAAAGGCGCAGAAGTTTGTTACAGAGTAAAAATAGGGAAATTACGTGGTTAACTGGAAAGAGATACTCAAAAGCCACTGGTGGTCTAAATTCCGAAAAATGTTTAGAAGTTACGGCACTCAAAATGGTAAGAAAGTAGGTAAATAGCCAGTATTTAATCCATGTAATCATATAAACGGCCTCAGCAGGGCTTGAATTGACAGCTGAACCATGAAAAGTCTTCACCATTTACTTGAAATATACTAAAACACATCCTTTCTGAAATTTAAATGGGGGGAAAGGGTCCCAATTTTGACTTGTAAAATATCTTCACTAGCGTATGCTCCCAAACATAGATCGTCACAGTAGTCTACCCATTTCCCCTTCCTTGGGCTATGCTCTATTTCTGGCTTTCAGAGAAAGAGAAGGATGCCGTGGCCTCAGTGGGCCCACAGCCTGCATTAGAAGCACGTCTGATATTTTGGGTCGCACTCTTCAGGGGCTACACACAAAAGTGATAAAATGAAATGCTGAGGCCATTCAAAGGCCCCAGTGGCTTGACATGCTTACTATAGAAGAAAGTGGGTTTTCAGTGGCCAGTGGGGAGGAGGGTGAATTTCAGAAGGAGGGCTGACTTTCTTGTCTCATCAATGAGATATACTCTGCACTGTGGCTAGTTGGAGAAACAAATAATTATTATGAAATCCTAAATTCACAAAGCATGCCAGTATATATACTCCCAATGAGCTTGAAATCTCTGCTTTGTACTTCGGTGAATTTCAAATAGATTTTTTAAAAAAAGAAAACAATTTTTACCACAAAAGTAATCTGAAAGCACTGCCAGATTTGAATTAACCAGGCTGTAAATGCATCCACAAAATAAGCCAGCGGAGATCAAAGATTATTTTTTCCATACTTACCATTACATTGTCTTTCTAAGAAGATGCTTTTAAAAACGCCACCATGGAAATCTACTTGATTTCTTTTCCATCTCAGCACATTCTTCCCTGTTAAAATAAAACAGAGAGAGAGACAGACAGAGACAGAGAGACAGACAGACAGAGAGAGAGAAATACACTCAGTAAAAGAGCTGGTGCCATTGTTTCAAAACCCTTGTTACATTCCTTCTAAGCTTTCTTTTGGGCAACTACAAAAACTAGCTAGTAGTGTCATAAAGTAATTCTTAACTGATTCCCTAATAATTCAAGCAACTAGTCAAGAAGGGGCACCTACACAGTTATGGCAAACTGTAGATTCTATATCCAACCACTTGAGTCCACAGGCAATTTGAGAATTCTGAATAAAGCGAGACAGTTGGAGGTCACCAATCTACTTCTCACCTGCTTTCACCTGGCCACCATTAAATTTTCATCCAAGATGAATAATCAATTTAGTCCATGTCTATGTTCGATGTAGTTTATTTAAATTAAGAATTTAAAATCCTTGCAGAATTTAATTTGCAAAAGCCACTCACTATGTTAGACGTGGTTTGTTTGCAAGAACTGATCTTCAGCCTGCAGAGATTTTTTTTTTCCCCTTACAGCAGTGGGTCAGATGGGTAAGATCCACGCTGCCTCGTTCTCTCGGGTCTCATACGACAGAACGACGCTCTAACTGATCAGTACTCGTATTAGTACCAAGCACGTGAAGTGTTTGGGTTTCACAGCTAATGAGTCAGCCCAGTATTAAGTTGTAGAAAGGTAGGGTCATAGTCTGATTACGGTTTTGATAGAATATGTAGTTACTATTTCATAAATACTGTGTTATTAAAAATTTTTTACTGGCGTGTATAGTTGCTTTACAATGTTGCGTTAGTTTCTGCTGTACAGCAAAGTGAAACAGTCATACGTACACCTATATCCCCTCTTTTTTAGATTTCCTTCTCGTTTAGGTCACCACAGAGCACTGAGTTCCCTGTGATATACAGTAAATATTGCTGGTTAAAATATATTTGTGGAAATGACTTCAAATGTACCAACAATCTTAACTGCATTCATTATTCCTGACCCTCTACAGCCGCGCAGGGTAGGTAGTATAGCATGTATTTTGCATTTAGGAAAACTGATATTCGGACGTTAGCTCACACGATACGTTTAAGCCATAAGGCAGAGTTAGACCTACGTCTATCCTGAGTTCAAAGACCACACGCTTTTCACAGAATCAAGCCGCCTCCTCGTCCAAATAGAATAGGAATTGCTATAACAGGTAACATGTATATATACGGTGGGTCAACCTTTAACATACCGTTTTATACATAGACTCTCTACTTATTTATTGATTTATTTGGCTACACAGCATGGCTTGCGGGATCGTAGTTCCCAGACCAAGGATGGCACCTGGGGCCCCCAGCAATGAAAGCGCTGAGTCCTAACCACTGGACTGCCAGGTAATTCCCATACAGACTCTTTTTAATCTTCTCAGTGAGCAAAGAAGGGAGCGTTATCTCCATTGTTTTAAAAAAAGTGAAAACCGGGAGGTATTAGCGAACTGGCCAAGATCACAGAGCTGTCAAGAGTGGGGTAGGGCTCAAAGCAGGTAGTTCGGCGATCAGCATACATTGTCTCAGGTGGAGCCGCTAATATCTTTTCTCTTCCCCATGCTCAGTCCCCAGTCTGTGGGAATCTACACCTGACACAGTTTTCATCTGGGACAAAAAGGTTATTTGGCATCAGGACCAAAGACAGCCTCACTGCTTGAGTGATGCATACAGCAAACACTCACGTAATATTAGCTATTCTAACATTGCATGATTAATATCACAACTTCGAAATTGGCTCTGTTTCTGTTTCACTTGATCAGAGGTCATATCTTGGTTCACACCCACAGGTAATTGTCAAATTCACAACTGCAAAGTTAACTGGGTGTGTGTCAGGAGAGGTCTACAAATATTAGTGAGTTTTGTCTGGTAGATGACTCTTTTCTGCCTTGGGACAGGGTTCAGAAACATGTATTTGAATTATTATTTTAGGGTGAGTTTTCGTTTGCCTCTTGGCTTGCTGGATTTCATGTATGTGTTTTTTAGGTGCACAAGGGAGAGAGAAACGTTCAGTAACTAGTATGTGCCTGAGTTTCCTTTTTTTTTTTTTTTGGAAATCTGATACTGATGGGACAAAATATTCACATCCTGTAGGTTTAATTCTCATGCCAGGAATGATTCCATTCACCCTGCTTGCCTATCTCACCACCTCCACTTCTCTTACTGGGCCCTGGTCACTACCATCGACACAGATTCCGTAACGGAGCAGGACGCTAGGGGCCCTTCCCGGGACAGAGACCCCTCCCCCATACCTCCTGCTGCAGCTCCTCTCTGAAATGCCTAGGTCTTGTATCTCATGCCTATTTCCTGAGTTTTTTCAGAGGCTAAAAACCACCACGTGGAAGAAATTAACTATTTGACGACCACTAGCACACAGCCCCCAGACCAACCGGCACCCCTGTGACACTGCCCTGTGACCTCCTCATCAACCAATCAGAGAACTGTGCATAAGCTGAACACACACACCCTGGGATGCCCCTCCCTCACGGGGCCTTTAAAAATGCTTTGCTAAAAGTTGTGGGTTTTTGGAGAGAAGCCACCTGGCTCCTTTCATGGCCCTGCTGTAAACCTCTGTCTGCTCCAAACACCGAAGTTTCGGTTTGTGTGGCCTCACTGTGCATAGGGCAGACGAATCTGTGTTCGGTAACAATTCTACTATTTTTCCTGCTATGCAAGGCGAAATACATTCTTTTTTTTTTTTCTTTTTTTTAATTTCTTCTCAAAGGAGAGCCCCACATGTGTGTATTTACAACACAACATTCTCCCAGACGGCTTTTGGTATTAGAAACCTCCAAACACCAAAGGGTCAGAGAAGGGCAATGACCATTTATTACGCCCACCTATTATGGCATTTTGCTGCTAATGACTCTGTTATCTAAGCAGAATGCTGATCACTAACACTGACCTATGTTCAAGTAATCACGTGTTCATTTTTCTCATTTGTTTTCTGCTACATGATTCATGGGGGTCCATGAGGTAATAAGCTTTGCTTCACGTATCGGAAGCTAAGCTATAAGATAGAGTCGAGTGGCTAATAAGATATTTCAAAGGTTAAAGGCTCAATTCTCTAGATTAAAACACTATTGATGTTACCAGTAAATTTGGGCTGGATGACCTATTACAGAAGTCCTGAAGGCAGATAAATATGATGACAGATAGCTGATTATTCGGAAATTAATAAGAAATTACATTTTATGATTTGTTTTCATGTGAAACTAGACACTACCGTATACAGACCATTTGTGAAGACTTACGCTATACTTAGGATGTTATCGACTCATCTATAAAAGCTTCTTGTAAAAACGAATATTGCCTGAAATGATTGCTATTAAATACTCAAGGCAAACCAATATTTATGAGTTACCAATATATTAGCAAACATTACCATAAATATCTTATGTCATTTTGTTGGAATTTTACGATACAGAGAGTACGTTAGTCAAGGCATACAGACCTTCGGCGGAATGTCGGACGCAGAAGCTAAGAATGATCTATTCCACACGCTATGACAATGTTTCAAAGAAGCCTCGCCATACAATTTCACCTTTACAACTAAAGACTGGGGGTTTCACAGAGACATTCACAGCCATTCCAATTCGCCCTGGGCAGTAGGTCAAACAGATACCTAGAACATAAGGTGAACGCGTATAAATATTTTCATAAAGGAGGACATTGACGGAGTTAGGACTTTTCAGTAGGTCACGAATATGCTTTTATTCTCTGGTACCTAAATAATGTATAGTAAACTCTGTCTAGAAATCCTAAGATATTTCACTTCACGGATGTGCGATGAACACAGGCTGTGCACAAGGTATGAGGATAGGAAAGAAATTCCAAAGATGAATGTGGCACAGTCCTTGTTCTCAAGGAGCCTGTGGTCTCCTGGGGGAAAACATCATCAAGGCAAAAAGGTTGCGCAGTGGTTAAGAATCCACCTCTCAACGCATGGGACACGGGTTCGAGCCCTGGTCCGGGAAGATCCCACAGGGCACGAAGCAACTAAGCCCATGAGCCACAACTACTGAGTCTGCACTCTAGAGCCTGTGAGCTACAACGACCGAGCCCGCGCACCTAGAGCCCGTGCTCCGCAACAGGAGAAGCCACCGCAGTGAGAAGCCCACACACCACAACCAACGGGAGCCCCCGCTCGCTGCAACTAGAGAAAGCCCGCGTGCAGCAACGGAGACCCAACGCCGCCAAAAATAAATAACTAGATTTATTTAAAATAAATAAATAATGATTATCTTTTACAGTCTATCCATTTCCTTCTAATCACCAAAAAACAGCACGTTCCCCATCAGTGTCATCGACATGAGGATGTTGCATCTGACAATGACAAGCGCCTCCTTGGCTTCTGAGCCTTCTTTCTTCCCTTCGTTAAAGTACCTAAAATATCACCCCAACTTCCGACAGTTACTTCCTTGGCTTGTTCTCTGTCCAACAGGAGGCCAGGTCCTGTCAATACCATATTCCCAGCGCCTCTGGGGAATGTGAAACCTTCTCCGTTTCCGCAGTATCTGCCATCATTCCATCTTAATGTACATTATTAGCCTGATGTCTTCAATGTCTACCTACATTGCTACCTGCCTCAATCATATTCACCAGCACAAAGGGGGCGTTCCATAAATGATTCCGCGCTGCTGAAGCCCTGACAGGGCTCTCCACAGCCTACAGAAGAACATCCATTGGCTTGACAACTGGGTTTCACCACCTACAATGCTCTGATTTCAGTTAAATTGTCTGTACCCAGCAACGGGCACTTGAAAGCGCGCTCAGCCCATCCCTTCACTCAACACTTGCTGCGTCCACGTGTTCACTCACGGTCCCCTTTGCCCTTCTGAAAAATTCCTCTCCATCCTCTGAGATGCAGCTCACAAGCTGTCTCCTGTGGAGAAGCTCTGGTGCTAGCCTAGCTCCCAAGGCGTATCAACACTCTCCCGTTGACCCCTTCCCCAATGTACCTGGTCTGGACTGTGTGAGCGGTAGCGTGCGGCAGAAGTGATAATGTGTCTCTTCCAAGGTCAAGGTATCAAAGACTATGGCGGGTCCTAGGATTCCTCTCAGCCACTCCGTCTTACTCTCCCTTCTCTCACTGCCCAGAAAGCCACTGCCAAGGCTGTGTGACCAGCCCTAAGATGAGGTCCACAGGACGGCTAACTGAAGCCCTCTGCTGATGGTCACACACGTGAGGCTCTCTTACGCCTTCAAAGAACTGCATCCCTGGTCCACAAGTGGACGGCAGCATCCTGAGAGGCCCTGCATCAGAACCACCCAGCTATGACGCTCTTGAATCCCTGACTTACAGAAAATGTATGAGACGAGAAATACTGGCAGTTTGGGGTCATTCTTTAAGCGGCCATAGGCAAATACAGAACTGTCCTACGTGATACCAGTTTTCTAGTGGAAAATAAGGTTCTATACTCCCAAGGTCTGTGTGTTTTCCCTTTTCACGGCACGTAGGATGTGCTTGCCTTGTGGTGTAGGTGTTTTCAAGGATTATTCTGTCTTCTCTACTAAGAATGTGATCTCGCCGGGGTCAGGTCAGGGGTTGAATTTTATCAGTGTTTCTATGCTCTCTGGTATCTAGCACAGTGACTTTCTCAAAATAAGATGTGAACTCATGGCTATCAAATGAATGAATGGATGGATGAATGAATGATGAGAAATGAATGGTGAGAAACTATTCAGTTTCTCACTCTCTGAATGAGGAATAGGTCCACACAGCCCAGAATGACCACAACTTTAAGGCAGAAAGTGCTCTCGGATCCCTGAAACGTGAAACAATCGCTGTCTTCAAGTTACTCTGCTGTTTTGAATTACGAGGCAAGCATTTGGAGGCCACGGAGGAATAAATAACGTCTAGCCTCTGATGAGGTTTTATGGTGATTATTATTAATCTTTACACCCCTCACGGTCCATAGCACATGGCAGACGTCCAATAAATATGCATTGGCTTGAATGGTCTGGGGACCCGAGAACATAAAGATAACCTGTAAATGCAGAGCAAGCCTGAATGCCAAAAGCAAACGAGGAGACCCAGAGATTTTAATGCCCCCTTCCGAACAGGAAAGGCCAACATAGGAGGTGGCCGTCAAAAATCAAACAGGATGTCTGTGGACACGCAACCTGAAAGGACTGGAAGGCAGCGGTCCTCACCGTGTGACCCCTGCACCAGGAGCAGCAAGTTCACGTGGGAACATATTGGGTCCCACCTTTGATCTGGCGACTCGGAAACTCAGATGCATGGATCCCCGGGGTCTGTGTTCAACAAGCTCCCCAGGGGATACTGATGCTGAATTTGGAGAAACCCTGCATTCCATCATCTGCCCCAAAAGCAATAAAGATTTAAGACTTGAAGCCTTCTTCCAGGAATAATCTTTCCAACAATATTATTCTGATTATAGAATGGATGGGAATTGATCCCCAGGCCACGGACCTAAGGACACAGCAATCCAGGCAAAACCAGGAGACCAGAAGCCAACTCTTTCAGCCACGTCACTTAGGTTTTTTCAGCACCTGCTCTGAACCCTACCTGCTTCTGTCCCCCAAGTCTTCCCCTCTCCCACCATCCCTTCAAGACCCTCCCAATTGGTGGTCTTGGTTCCTTCCGAAGACGTCCCGTGAACCAGACCTAAGGCAGCATCTCCTACCAGGAACCTTCCCGTTCTCCAGGCCCTGTACGCATTGACTTTGCTACCTTCGTTAAAGGAATGATGTCACCTGCACGTATGTCATCACCTGAAAAGTGCCATGCTCCTCCAACAGACCACGTTATCCGTGACGGAGCTCGTGTCTCCCTCTTGCCTACCGACCACCACGGAAAGTCCAGAGCCTGCCAGGCATCAGACACTCAATGCCCCAGGTATTAAACATACGATCGTGCTTCTAGAGTTTCTGACATTCATGCCGATTGGGAGATTTTTAAAGTTCCCATTCAGCCACTTTATAAAGGTCAAGAAATACCTCCTCAGGGAGAGGAAAAGAGAAGGCCTGAATAACTGGACGGTGTGTCACGTCGTGCACACAAGCAGGGGAAAGACAAAATGCTTGCTCTCTCGCTTAATTGTTTACAAAGCATAAGCTACAAGCGGAAAATATACTGAGGCAAACAGACGTGGGTCCCTATATTTCCTCAGCGCCAGACACAGCAGAAAAAGAGGCAAAGACGAAATACGACAAATCATACCTCCCTCCAGTTTCAGTTTTAGTGCCATTTTGATTTTCTAACATAAGTGCCACCCTATGCTTCACGATCCAGGCTTTGGACAGGCTACGTGTCACTCAGAGGTCCATCCCTCTGAATTCGCTTTATTTTTTTTCCTTTTATTTATCTATTTGCTCTGTTTTTTTTTTTTTTTTTTTTGGAGTATACCTGATTTACAATGTGTGTTACTTTCAGGGGTACGGCAAAGTTAATCAGTTATACATAGACATGTATCTATTCTTTTTCAGATTCTGTTCTCAAATAGGTTATCAGAGAGTACTGAGTACAGTTCCCTGTGCTACACAGTAGGTCCTTATTAGTTATCTATTTTATACGGAGTAGTGCGTATATGCCAATATGAATTTGTTTTAAATGACACAATTCTGAGTTGCAAACCCCCTCCCCTCCCAGTTTGCCTCTGACGTTTCACCAGGTCACAAAGAAGTTTACTGAGAAAAATCCCTGAAGCCTGTGGTCTCGCTAATTATGGTGTAAAATGAGCCGTATACACATCAAGAGTCTTAATTACAATGATCATGGCTCTCGATTCAGGTGGAATTAGAATAGGAAAGGACATGGAGATGGGTCCCACCCACTCATTTTACAGTTGAGGGGCAGGAATTTGTTTCCCTCCCAAGGACTGTGATTAAAAAGGGGGATCCCACGCTGTCCTGGGTGTGAGGCTGTGATAGGATGCGGCAGCATCCTTAAAATCTGGATGAAATGAAGGTGATCGTGGGAGACAAGTATCCCCCCACACCCAACCCCGGCTGGAGGAACGTATTGGAGAGACAGGACCAGGCTGAGAATAGGCACAAAGCTGGCTGAGGGGTCTGCACTTCACCTCAGCTCTACCCCAACGGGCTGCGGCGTTTTGGATAAATCCTATAGAGAGCTTTGCATGCTGGTGTATGAGATTCCTAAGGCCGCTGTAACTAAGGGCCACAGGCTTGATGGTTTAAAACGACAGGAATTTATTCTGGAAGCCAGAAGTCCTAAATCAAGGTGTCCCAGGGTCTCCCGCCTTTTTGAAGGCTCCCGGGGAGGGTCCCTCCTGGTCTGTTCTAGGTTCAGGTGGCTGCTGGCCATCCTTGGTGTTCCCTGGCATGTGGCTGAATCCCTCCGATCTCTGCCTCAGCACTCATGTAGCCATCTCTGCCTCAGCACTCATGTAGCTGTCTTCTCCCCCTGTGACCCTCCCTTCACTCTGGCTCCCACTACGTGTGCCTGTGTCCTCTCACGGCAGTTTCCCCTCTTAAAAGGACCCCAGTCGTATTGGATCAGAGCCCACTTCGATGACCTCATCTTCGTTACATCTGCAAAGGCTCTACTTTCAACCTCACATTCTGAGGTCCTCAGGGTTAGGAATGCATCACATCTCTTGGAGAAACACATTTCAACCCACCATACCGGGTTTATTTGTAAAATGAGATGGTTGGGCTCATGAATTTTTGGCATTAGTTTCTAAGTGTTAAACCTGAAAAGAAATTTATGAACACTGCTCTAGTTCTCTCTTTCTCTCTCCTCCTCTCCTTCCCTCCTTCCCTCCCTCCCTGCACCGCACCTCCCACACTCATTTGGAATTGTGGAATTGGAACACTCTGATGACTAGCTGGATGTATTTACCTTCAACCAGGTATTTATTGTATTTTTTATGCAAAAACCACCTTCTACACATTTGCATGAAGCCAGAATGTGTGCTATCTGCAGAATTCACATCCACACATGCATCCACCAGAAATGTGAGGATAACTGTCACCAGGTTGCATGTGGGAACCATATACGTACAGGCATCAAAAGCTCTTTGCAATAAGTGCATAATAAATTTACTTTTCCTTGTCTCTTTGCACTTTCCTGGAGCCCATCTTCTTCACCTCTTTCCTTGTGGAGCAGACTTATTTTAAGTCTGTTCCATTGATTAATTTGAACATTGTAGCCATGGCATCAACATCTCAAAGATATAACCCAGTCTTAAAAATGTAGACAGGGAAAAGTGAAACATTTCTATTTAGGAACTATGAAATGAATACAATGAAATACTATTCATTGTAGCAAACATAAATACTGAAGAAATGTGTAAGGAAGAAAGAACAGCATACATCCCCACAATCTAATTTTACAGAATCAAACTCTTAATCATTAGTTAGGGTATCTCATCCATTCTTTCAGGAACAATTATGGAGTTGCTATCAGCAGTTTAAATGAAGCAAGGCAATGTACTGGTATTTTATTACCATCTGAATAAAAATCACTGTTTCTGCATAATCCTTTTATCATAAAAAATGTAGACGGTGCTCATTTATTATTGAAATGTAAAACAATAATATAAAGCAACCTATTACGCAGTCATTTATGACAAATCTTACACTGCCTTCTTTGGGGTGAGTGATATGAACTCTGAGCGTCTCATGATAACCATACATTTCTCAAAAACCCATTCTTCCATACAAATCCGTCCTGTATTCACTCACAGAATATTAACTCTTCTTATGTTGAAGGACCTAATTTTAACCCATCAGTGCAACAGTTCAGAAAACATAACACCATTTTCAAGGAGTCTGAAATTCTCTGCACGGAACATTTCTACCGTTTCCACTGATGTCAATAGCTTCTCAATAACGGACAGCGCTCACCAATTTGTGCTCATCTACAGAACTGCAAATCATATTCTGGGCGTCAAGGGTTCACATACTGTCTCCCCATCTACTGAGCTTTCCAACTGCAATGCGATTTTGCCCAATTTTAGATAAGCTAGCTGCATTTATCTCGGCCCTTTGTTCTGAAAGATACCTATCGAGGATTTTTCTGTTCTTGTTTTCTGTTTTTATTTGCTCGAAAGCTCTCCCTTACATAAATCAATTCCATCTTCCTCTGTGATAAAGTGCACGATAATCACTGTCCCCAAACATCACCCTCATTACCACCGACACAATTCATAAAGTCGACTCTGTATGAAAAGAGAGCTTCCGAAATAATACGGTTACTACCTCTCATGGTGAATAGTTTGCCCAAGTGTTCTGATCACACCCAGCACACATATGGGCTAATAGAATCCCAAAGGCAATGAAATGCCCTGTGTAAAAACTCATTTTATAACAGAGGTCCTTCACTTTGATGCATTTTTACCCCCAGGGGACGGATGTGTCACTGACACCTCGAGGCTTGAGGGACATGACTAAGCATGTGACGGTGCACAGGCCAGCCACCTACAAAAACGAATTAGCCACCCCAAAATCAAGAGCACCAAGGTGCATACATCTTTCATAAGAAAGGTGTATTCCTGCCATATCTGAGAAAATCAAATCACACTGTAAATATTATACGGCACCTGCTAGATTGCAGAATTCTCTAAAGCATCCTTCTGTAATAGACTCCAATGATATTCTACCAACGGCACTTTAACATCCCTAATCTATGTTATGGGAGCTGGGGTTTGTGAAGCATGTGCATGTGTGTGCACAAACACACACACACACAAACGTACAAATATGCGTAAGGCATATCTTGCTGTTTCTTGCAAGACCATTTTTTAGAAAGGTTGAGAGATCATTCATTTTATTTTGCTCTATAAGTTAAATATCTAATAAGTATCATTTTTCTCAAATATGCAGTCTTTTACCGAAAGGGTCTATGCCATTGCGCTAAAGGATGAAATAAACTTAGAAACAAAGAGCACAATGGTAGTTGCCAGGGGCTGGGGGGTACAGCAAGTGGGAAGAGATGGTGGTCAAAAGATACAAACTTCCAGTTAGAAGATGAGTAAGTCCTGGGGTCTAACGTACAGCATGGTGATTCTAGTTAACAATAATGTCTTAGACGTTTGAAAACTGTTGAGAGTAGGTCTTCAGCGCTCTCACCACACAAAAAGGTGTGGTAATTATACAGCATGACGGGGGTGTTAGCTAATGCTGGGGCGGTAATTATTTTACAATACATAAGTGTATCAGACCATCACATGGTACACCTTCCACTTACAACGTTACGTATCAATTATATCTCAATAAAATGGTGGGGGGAAGAAGGATGAAACAAAGCAAGAGTGATGCGAGACCATCTTGGTCAGACACCTGGGCCTACACTGTCTTAATGTGGGGCATAAGTATGGCAGCATGAGAACGATGTCCAACTATAATTGTGTATATTAGGTTGCTACTGCGTAGTCTTTATTTTTGTAAATGTGATACGTAGCACGGACTTCAATCAAACTGATATAATTTGGTCAAGTATGAGTTGGCTAAGGGGAAAAAATTGCAGGTGTGTATGTGTGTGTGTGTGTGTGTGTGTGCGCGTGCGTGCGCGCGCCGGTGTAATGATGGAACAAAGGTTACCCTCTCCCCTCTCCACCTTTGCCTGTCCACAGTACTATGGGTACCAGACTAAATGAGGTCCAGTAAGCCCAGAGGGCACCCACACACACCTGGCCATATTTACACGGCTTTCCTTCTGGGGACAGCACAGCCTCGGGTAAGGCAGGCTTCCTCCCTAAGGAGCCGGTAAAGCTAAGACCAAGTGTTAAGGAAAACACTCAGCTTCTTTGAAAAATAACTTGAGTCCTCCAGTTTGCTGAATCTATAACCTACTTTCATAGAGAGTAAAAAGAAAGAGCAATTCCTTCAAGAAGAATTTGCATGAAAATGATGGAGAGGGACACAAGCCCATGAAAAGACACTCAAAAGATAAATCAACCTACTGCGATGCACAGACCTTGGGTGAGCTAGCAAAGTAGTAAAAAAAAAAAAAAAGAAAAAAAAAATCATCTTTGACTTTTATGACTTGATGGTGATACTGAGGAATTGTTGATAATTTTAGGAGTGGTAAAGATACAACGGCTATGTGGGAAAAAATTACTTCTTTTATTTTAAAGCAATATACTGACATATCGTGAGATGAATTACACAGTGCCATAATGAGCATGGGGGAAAAGGATGCGATTAAACAGGAACGCTTAGGCTAGGCATTCATAATTGTTAAGGGTGAGGGATGGGTGCATGGGATTCATTATTCCACTTTCTTTCCTTTATTTCTTGCAAGTACTTGAAATCTTCAACATTAAAAGATTCCATAAGATTTCAAGCACATACAAAAGATTTTTCTTAAAAAAAAGACAAAAGAAAAAAAGTTTACGGATCAAAACAATATACACAAATCTACAAAACAAAATAAGTAATGCCCCTTTGATGAAGAATGTGGGATTTATATGTATGGCTTTGAAAATAAATTATAGGTGCAAAACTATATAAACACTCTACCTGTCAAAAACTAAGGAAACTGAATATAAATCAATGAAGCTAGAACACTCACTCACACCATACACAAAAATAAACTTAAAATGGCTTAAAGACTTAAATTTAAGACATGACACCATAAAACTCCCAGAAAAAAAAACATAGGCACAACATTCTCTGACATAAACATAAACTGTAGCAATGTTTTCTTTGGTCAGTCTCCGAAAGCAAAATAAATAAAAGCTACAATAAACAAATGGAACCTAATCAAACTTAAAGGCTTTTGCAGAGCAAAGGAAGCCACAGACAAAATGAAAAGGCAACCTACAGAACTGGAGAAAACATTTGCAAATGATGTGACTGACAAGAGCTTATTTTCCAAGATAAACAGCTCATACAACTCAAGAACAGAAAAACAAACAACGCAATCAAAAAACCGGGCAGAAGATCTAAACAGATTTTTCTCCGAAGAAGACATACAGATGGCCCACAGGCACACGCAAAGATGCTCAACATCGTTAATTATTAAAGAAATGCAAATCAAAACCACAATGAGACACCACCTCACACAGGTCAGAATGGCCATCATCAAAGAGCATACAAAATGCTGGAGAGGGTGTGGAGAAAAGGGAACCCACCTACACTACTGGTGGGGCTGTAAGTTGGTACAGCCACTATGGGGAACAGTATGGAGGGTCCTTAAAAAACTGAAAATACAGCTACCAAATGATCCTGCAATCTCACACCCGGGCATATATCTGGAAGTGACATACACCCTCATTCGAAATGATACATGCACCCCAATGTTCACAGCAGCACTATTTACAATGGCCAAGACATGGAAGCAACCTAAGTGTCCGTCAACAGATGAATGGATAAAGAAGATGTGGTACATGTATACAATGGACTATTACTCAACCATTAAAAAGACTGACATAATGCCATCTGCAGCAATGTGGACGGACCTAGAGATGATAATACAAAGTGAAGTAAGTCAGACAGAGACACACAAATATTATATGATATCACTTACATGCGGAATCTAAAAAACTGTACAAATGAATTTATATACAAACCAGACACAGACTCACAGACATAGAAAACAAACTTAGAGTTACCAAAGGGGAAAGTGGGGGACAGATAAATTAGCAGTATGGGATTAAGCAGATACAAACCACTATACATAAAATAAACAAGGACCTACTATAGCACAGGGAATTATATTCAATATTTGTAATAACCTATAATGGAAAAGAAAATAAATGATTTAAGACATAACCTCCTGAGAGAATTAATCATGAAAAACAATGCTTAGGAAGATTTGCAACAATCCTAAAGAGGCTTTTGCTATAATATTTTCGGAAATGTAAAGTTCAGACTGGCATAGATACATTGGGTTGGCCAAAAAGTTCGTTTGGGTTTTTCCATATCATCTTACGGCCAACCCGATAGATATATAATATATACATAAATAAAGATATGCATAGAGATAGAAATATGGATGTAATTCAGACATAAATACAGGTAGGAACAACATGATATAAGTAACAGTTACAGATATGATATGGTTATGATATAGATTGATATAGATGATACAGATACATAGATACTGATGGAATATGCATGCATATATATACACATATATTTATACACACATACAAAGATGTACATATAGATAACTAAAATGTTAAAATATTCAGGTAATTAAAATATTCAAATATATGAAAAATTCTGAGAGAAATTATACAAGTTGTTTAGTGTTTAACCACTGGTTTATGGAATGAAGATTGATGTTTACATTTTTTTCCCCAAACTTCTATATTCCTATAACACTGTTCATCCCTTCTTCGTAAAGAAAATCACACTGTCCTTAAAATCTCCTTGAAAAGGCTACAGTGTGCTTTGATGACTTATTCATAAAATGGACCCATAGAATTCAAAAGAGAAGGCTTCTGAAGATACACTTAAGCGATAACCACCTGTGTGCATATTAAAATTTTATATTAAAACCCACACCATAATATTAAGAGGATGAGATCACTTTTTAAAATATCGATCATGGTGAAAAGATGGCCACACGCCTCTGGGCATTTCGGAATCTAACCTCCACAGGGTGGCAGTGGAAATCTGGTCAGGAATATGTTCCCTCAGCTTTATGCCTTTTGATAGAAAAATATTCTGATGAGCTGTGAGAAGGCGTGAACCCCAGACCACTCTGAAGCTGTGGAAAGGGCGCCTTGCTTGCTGCCCAGGAGGGCTACAGCTTAATGCAATGAGGGACCGTGCAAAACACTGTGGACTCTGCCAGTCCGCTGAGGTTTCCAGATGGAAGGCGGCTGTTCTGTAAGCTGAATACCCCCCAGTCCAGCGGGCTGAGCAGAGCTGACCCACACAGGCGAGAGTCTCAAGCAAACAGCAGAGTCACGTTTGCTGCCCCGGCCCTTCCAAGAACAGAATCCTCCTCCACGTCCAAACCCTGGACGGGAGCTTTCCTCTTGTCCTTCTACAGTGGAGCATCTTTTACCAACTATCCAAATGCAAAGACTCTTAGGTGTCCAAGCAATAGCAACAAAGTACAGTAACAAACACAGTAACGGCAACCCAGTACTGGATTGTAATCCTACAATGTAGTTAGTATTCCAAGTATACAATAAATATCCATGAGTCCCAACAGATATAAAGGAATGAGTCGGTGAATCAATAAATGAATGAGGGAGAAGGGACAGATCTCCCTTTCAGAGGAATTCTAAATAATTGACGTCAATACTCCATCATCCAGGACATGCAGCTGAATCGCCCCATCTCCCCACCTTGAGGCACTTTAAATGACTGGCTTCCAAAGAACAGGCTATGAAAAGGTGAGGGGGGTGGTGTGAGCTGACAGTGGAAAAACCCACTACCTCAGCCAGGGGATCAAAGTCAACATCAACATGTTGAGAGGCTGTGCCCCTGACAGCATGAGAAAGGCAACTGACTTCTGCGGGCTCCCTCCTCCAGAAATGTACCCCAGCCTAAAACATCACACAAACTCCAACTGGGAGACTTCCTACCTAATATCACAAAACTATTAAAATCATGGAAAACAAGGTCACAGAACAGAGGAGACGAGGGAAATATGACGGCTAAATGCACCGTGTTGTGCTGGAGGCGATTCTACGACAAAAAAGGGAGCATTAGGTAAAAACTGGTGAAAATCACGTCAAGTCTGGCGCTTACTTAATAGTATTGTGCCAGCGCCGGTTCCTTAGTTCCAACAGATGTCCCATGGTAAAAGAAGACATTAAGAGGATATGGGGTAAACAGGCACTCTCTGTACTTTCTTTACAGGCTGTTTTGTACACCTAGGACTACTTTTAATTAAGCTTATTTTTAAAAATGAAAACAGTACAGGCATACCTCGGAGATACTGCAGGTTCAGTTCCAGACCCTTTGTGTAAAGCAGGTCACACAAATGTTTTGGTTTCCCATGGCATATAAAAGTGATACTTATACTAGACTGTAGTCTGTTACGTGTGAGACAGCATTATGTCTTTAAAAATAATGTACAGGCCTTAATTTAAAAATAACTTACTGCTAAAAGATGCTCTCCGTCCTCTGAGCCTTCAGCGAGCCGTAGCAGTAACATCAAAGATCATGGGTCGCGGATACCATCACACATACAGTCATAACGACAAAGTCTGGAATACTGTGCGAATTACCACAGTATGACACAGAGACACGAAGTAAGCAAATGCTGTTGGAAAAATTGTACCGAGAGACTTGCCCGACACAGCGTTGCCACAAACCTTCAATTTGTAAAAACAAAAAACAACACAGTATCTGTGAAGTGCAATGAAACCAGGCCTGCCTGCAGTGCAAAACTGTCCTAAAGAAAACAGGTTTCCATTTTGTGAAATTCATCAACACGGACGAAGCGGAGTGAGCATTATAATCTCAGTGAGGCTGGGACGCTAAGTTCCCGCCCTGAAATGTTCTGTCCAGTGGAAAAATCAGCTGGTCTCATCCTGCAGGATCAAAACCATATAAGCGATAACAACATAGTTAACATTTTTTAAAAATGCTTCTTACTGAGGTGAGAAAGGATTCATCGCAAGTGTATTTACTTTAAAGCATCAATGGCAAAACAGCGGGTCTCAGACACAGAGAGATCTTTACTCCTAGCTCTGTGCTCAGGTTCTTAGGTGGGTAAGAGTAAAAAAGCATAAAAGGGCCATGACAAAGCAGGTGCACAAAGGTGTGACACTAACACTCCAGGCTTCCTGGACGCACATTACAACAAACCGCTATCCAAAAATACGGGGGTCACGGAGACCTCCGTGGTGGTCCACTGGTTAAGAATCCGTCTTGCAATGCAGGCGACACCGGTCCGGGGGAACTAAGATCCCACATGCCGTGGGGCAACTACTGAACCTGCGCACTGCAACAAATGAGCCTGCGCGCTCTGGAACCCCAATGCCACCACTAGAGAGATGCCCACGCGGTACGACGAAGAGCCCACGTGCCACAACTAAGACCCAAGGCAGCCAAAAAATAAATATTTAAAAAGAAAAAACAAAAACATCGGGGTCAGGAGGGGACCATGTGGATGCATAAGGTAGAATATTATGCTCCTGGTTAAGTCAGCATCCCCTTATCCTAATGCCTGTTTCCCTTTGGATCAGCCCAGGGGTACAGGTGAATCCTCATAAAAATACACATTTTACCGAGTCACCTCCCTACTGAAGAGTCAACAATTGCCCTGGAAACTCCTCAAGGTGAAATGACACAGACCAGCCCCTGTGAGTTGACTGGCCTCCCTGTTCTGCCTTCTCTCCCTCCATGCAGAGGAAGACCCCTATGTTCACCAGAAAGAGAGGCTCCTGGTGCTTTCTGCCTCTAGGACCCTTTGGTTGCCTTTAAAATTTAGGGGATGGCACATGTTTCTTTCCTCTTGAGTCTGTCTCAACGGACTAGAAAGACATGAACAGACAAGTAGAATCCACTAGCGTTTGCAGAGATGAAAGATACAAAGTTCTCATCTTGGACAAAACCCTACGGGGAGGGACTTCCCGGGTGGCACAGTGGTTAAGAATCCACCTGCCAATGCAGGAGACCTGGGTTCGAGCCCTAGTCCGGGAAGATCCCACATGCCACGGAGCAACTAAGCCCGTGTGCCACAACTACTGAGCCTGCGCTCTAGAGCCCACGAGCTACAACCACTGAGCCTACGTGCCACAACTACTGAAGCCCACATGCCTAGAGCCCACGCACCGCAACGAAGAGCAGCCCCCTGCTCACAGCAACTAGAGGAAGCCCACGTGCAGTAATGAAGACCCAATACCACCAAAAACAAACAAATAAAAAAACAAACAAACAACAAAAAAACCCTATGGGGAGAGACAGCATCCCTGAAAACATTTCATCCCTTCCTACAAATGTGTGAAACGTCAAGGTGTAATAAACAAGTGCAATAACTAACATTTCAAAAACCTGGAGAGGCATTGGGTTCTTACAGATAATAATTAAGAATCAAGAGACAAGGAAGATCAGAGGCAGCTAGGCTGCTTTCATAGTAACTCAGAAAAAAAAAACACCTGAGTTTCAAGTAACACGTTTTGCTTTCAATTTTGCAGGGTTTTTTTTTCCTGTGTCCTCCCCTAGTTCTTTTTGTCAGAGGTTTCTCTTTTTCAGTTAGTGTGGCACAAAATACAAAAAAGTAGGTTTTGAAAATGATTATGTGCTTTGCTTTATTAACGTGTTTGATGATGCTTCTGATTTCATATGCTTCTCATAAAACTGGCAAAAATACAGATATCAAATCCTGAACTTTCAGGTATTTAATCTTCATTTCCAGAACAGTGTTTAAAAGTACTGTCCATCTGTGTGGTTTGGGGATAAATCACTGGACCGCTGTGTGACTCAGTTTCCTTCTGTGTAAATGAATGAATACAAACGATTATTCAGTTTCTTTCAAATCCTCATAACTTGTGATTCTAAGGTATTTTCTTATTTTATCACAAATATCCCAACCAACTATACTTTTCATATTTACTATAGGCAAGTCAATCATGGTCTAAGCTCATTTTTATATTCCTGGAATTAAAGGTGGATAAAAAGGCATACTTTCCTAGAATTGTTGCATCTTCCATCTCCCCACCCCGTAAGCTGAAATAGCCCCCGCAAAAATGTATAGTATCTGCTTGAATACTGTTGCCTCTCACCGCTGTGCCCTCTCCCGTTGCTGAGCACAGGCTCCGGACACGCAGGCTCAGCGGCCATCGCTCACGGGCCCAGCCGCTCCGCGGCACGTGGGACCTTCCCAGACCAGGGCTCGAACCCGTGTCCCCTGCACCGGCAGGCAGACTCTCAACCACTGCGCCACCAGGGAAGCCCTTGAATACTGTTTTTAATTGGAAGAGAGGATTTGTTTTTCCTGCTGAGTAGGTCTGGAGGGATATCAGACCAGAGGAGGAACAGCAAGCAGGGGAAACAGCTGCTGTGTTTCATCTGACCTGCTCCGGTGAGAATCCCAGCACCACTGAGACTCAGAGGGAGCCACCTGCTCCCCTATCCTGGCCGTGACATACGCGGCAACACGTGGGTAATTCCCTCTGAAGAAAGGCCACCCTCAAGGGAAACCGGAAGAAGTAAGGACCATCGCTTGGGAATAGACAGTTGTTTCGACACCAGTAAATCCGGGGATGCCCACCTAGGTGTGACTAAACTCCCCTGGGCTCAGCTCCACGCTTCAGGGATGCCCTGAGGCCCCATTAGATGCTGTGGGTTTTAAGACTGGGCTGTGCCAGGAACACCAAAGATACCAGTCAACCACCAGAAGCTAGGAAACAAGCACAGCACAGGTTCTCCGTCACAGGCTCAGAAGGACCCAACCCTGTGGACACTCTGATCTCAGACTTCTGGCCTCCAAAACCCTAAGACCATAAATTTCTGTTGTCTAAGCCAATCTGTGGTATTTTGTTACAACAATCCTGGCAAATGAACACAAACACTGTGTTCTTTTTTTTTTTTTTTTTTTTTTTTTGCGGTACAGGGGCCTCACCGCTGTGGCCTCTCCCGTTGCGGAGCACAGGCTCCGGATGCACAGGCTCAGCGGCCATCGCTCATGGGCCCAGCCGCTCCACGGCATGTGGGATCCTCCCGGACCGGGGCACGACCCCGTGTCCCCTGCATCGGCAGGCGGACTCTCAACCACTGTGCCACCAGGGAAGCCCAAGCACTGTGTTCTTTAATTCTTGAACCTGATAAAAATGTCAATCACATTTGGGGCATTTTCAAAAGGAGGTTTATCTCCAAAGCAATTTCAATACCCTTCTTTCATTTTACCTTCATAAGACCCTATTAAATACATAGATACTAACATTCCAGTGTTTAAAAAAAAAAAAAAAAGACTGGGTTGTGATTTCTCTAAATTAACAGCATACTGGGGGTAAGGGAGGGCAGATACAGCTCACAGTTAAATATAATTTTTCAAATTCCTTCCCCTTTCACTTTTCTCTTCGTTCAGTGACCTTTAAAGACAGAAAAGGTGAATACACATCTTGGAATGATTTAGCAATGGAAATGTTAACAGTCAGGTTCTGTCCATACAAATAATGCATTTGGGTTTTCCTGCTGATTCCGTTATGGAATCGCACAATGCAGGGCAACTACTGTCTTTTTATTTAAGTCTTCAGGAAGACGTGTGCTGCGAGAAAAAGTTAGCTGTTAATATTTATACATATATCAATATATATGTATGTGTTTATATAATTTATATGTGTAAATTATATATAGACATACATCTATTGATTTAATCCGGTCACATCTAAATGAACGAGAAATTGGCTGGCTCCACAAATGGCCAACATGTATCCTGATATTTTACACATATATTCATAGAACTGAGTAATTTCTTATCAATTTGGAGGCGATCCGATTAAACACCCCAAAACCTGTGAAATTAATACACATGCTAACTGATGTTATGTTAATATAATTTTGATAAATTTTAATAGCTGATTCTTGTTATTCATCAAAGGGAGACTTTTCAATCAATATAATCATCACATAAGTTCATGGACATCACTTATCTGTGAAATTGTTTTAGCAGAATCATCACGAAACACCTCCACACAAATCCAAAGCGAAGCAATGTGTAAAGTACGCGTTTCTCCCCATAATATGCTGCTGTTTCCGTGATTTCCACCATGAACCAAAGTTGTCCGAAGACGTGTGCTGAGATGGGATTTTTCCCAGGACAGGCATTAAGACTCTCCTCCATTGTCGTATTTTTATAAAAGCTTTATTGTGACGCACCTACAACTCACCTACCTATCACCCTTTCACTGAGCTTGGTTGGTTTTATGTTCTTAACACACTCAGGTTTCTCCCCCATTCTGTTTTGCCATCATAGCTTCTCTGTCTGATAACTTCCTTTGTCTTCTCATTTTAACTACTATTTAACTTTGTGTAACTGTTACTTCTCCCTGACCCTTGTATTCAGGGAGAAGTATTTCCTCCTGCCTGGCCTGCTGGGTGACATCACAGCTGCTAACCCTCAGCTCTGAGCCAAGAGGCAAAGATCAATCCATAAGGAAGGTTTGTGCCTTGTGTTCTGTATTTGGTTTTTGTTTTCAAAATGTCCTCTCCTTCTCCATGGTTCCGATTCTCCAGGAGTACCAGTTCCAAATAATTTTCTGTACTGTGACCTGAACTATTCCAGCGTAAGCTTGGCTCGCGGGTAATGATATAAGATGTAAATGCAGACAGACCCAGCCTGCTAGCTAAGGGCTGGGATACAGGTGCCATCCCGGGCATCCACTAGGACATGTAGCCTTCTTTCCCCCAAAGCCCCTGGATAATCCTCTGATCCTTTATCAAATCATCTCTTTGCTAATTAACCCTAGTAGCCTGTGCTGTTGAAGAACCTAAAAATTTGAAGGTATGTCATCTCCAGCTGAAAATGATAAAATTCCCTACCTTCTCAATATTTCAGCTATGTGGCCCTAATGATCTTGCCTTCAACTATTTAAAAAAGATTTGAATTGTTATTTTCCTTAATACTGGATATAGAACATGAGAAATTCAACACACACACAATACAACACACTGACACACAGACACACACACCACCCCCAGAAGGGAGATTCTGATAGAAAACTTCCTTGTTGCTAACTTTGAGTCTGTTTCCTGTCTTGTTGCGCCCACCCATCCCCCTCACACTATTTTTCCTGGGGGGCTTTGTCACATGGATAGTACATGAAAGATAAACAACCTGGTCTTCATCTGCCCCATGTCTCAGCCCCCAATCAATGCTGAATAAGTGAATGAAACAAACAAAAATACCAATAACTTCATTTTTCAAGATTACTTTGGTAATTTAAACACTTTCAAGTAATCTTAGATCCCCTTACCTCTGTGTCAATAAGATATCATAGAAGCCTGCTATGTGATTCCAGTTAGGTAATTTGGGTAACACTTGTTCCAAAGAATCTCAAATTACGCTACATCTCCTGAATCCATCAGTGTGAGGCTCTTCAAGTCCTTAATGTGTCTGTTTTCCATGTAAAAGTCAAGACAGGGCTGTGACAGGTATTAGAAAGGCTCCCAATTATTTGATCTGGGAGCCTCTCTAAAGGAGAATCACTTAACGAAGATGTGGTATATATGCATAATGGAATACTACTCGGCTATAAAAAAGAATGAAATAATGCCATTTGCAGCAACATGGGTGGACCTAGAGATTATCAAACTAAGTGAAATAAGTCAGAAAGAGAAAGACAAATACATAATATCACTCTGTGGAATCTAAAATCACACAAATGAACTTATTTACAAAACAGAAACAGACTCACAGACATAGAGAACAGACTTGTGGTTGCCAAGGGGGAGGGGGGCTGGTGGAGGGAAAGACTGGGAGTTTGGGATTAACAGAGGCAAACTATTATATATGGGATGATAAACAACAAGGTCTGGGCTTCCCTGGTGGCGCAGTGGTTGAGAGTCTGCCTGCCGATGCAGGGGACACAGGTTTGTGACCCGGTCTGGGAAGATTCCACATGCCATGGAGCGGCTGGGCCCGTGAGCCATGGCCGCTGAGCCTGCGCGTCCGGAGCCTGTGCTCCACAACTGGAGAATGGGAGAGGCCACAACAGTGAGAGGCCCGCATACCGCAAAAAGAAAAACAAAGAAACAAACAAAATAAACAACAAGGTCCTACTGTATAGCACAGGGAACTATACTCAATATCCTGTGATAAACTGTAATGTAAAAGAATATGAAAAGGATTGACTATATACGTTTAGCTGAATCGCTTTGCTGTACAGCAGAAATTAACACAACGTTGTAAATCAACTATACTTCGGTAAAATAAATTTTAAAAACAGACAATCCCTGATTTGGGAGCTCTTGACAAAGACCTTAACTAGCTGAAAAATAGATTATACGAGGGGTGGTGGAGTTTGAGAACATTATCTGTGATTTTACAATCTTTGAGACTCCAGTACATCAGAATTCATGACATTTTTCATTATCACAAAAATGCTGAAATGTCTAACTTGCTTATTGATTTTTATAACGACCATAGAATACAGTCATTCATTAATGAGGCTAGATCCACTACCTTATGTTAAAAAAAAAAAATATTTGATGGGCCGTCAATTCTTGGTTGAATCAAAGTCATCTGTTTAAATATGTATTCGCTCACACAATTTACTTAAAATGAAAATCAATGTTTCACAAATATACGGTTTGACAACTTTTAAAAATATAAGCAGCTAAACAAATAGGGCATGTGAAGAATTCTATTAAGTTGTCCTGGAAAATCGCTGCCATTTCATTTTGCTATTCTTCCCTGACTGATGGAAAGAATTACCCTCTATCTAGTTACCTTCATTGGTCCTTTAATGCTTTAAGGACCTCTGAGTTCTCATCAGTCAGCAAACAGAAAAAAGTGAGGGGGGAGGGGGGAGGGGGGAAGGGGGAGGGAGGGAGAGGAAGGGGGAGGGGGAGGGAGGGAGAGGAAGGGGGAGGGGGAGAGAGGAAGGGGGAGGGGGAGAGAGGAAGGGGGAGGGGGAGAGAGGAAGGGGGAGGGGGAGAGAGGAAGGGGGAGGGGGAGAGAGGAAGGGGGAGGGGGAGAGAGGAAGGGGGAGGGGGAGAGAGGGGGAGAGGGGGGACGGAGGGGGACGGGGGAGAGACTAAAGAAGGAAAAGTCTGTAATACGTACCAGAAAACGGGAAGGGGTGATACACACGTGAACTAAATATCTTAACAACTTATTTATGAACATTCACACACGCGCAAGGATTTTTGAGGCACTATGCGCCTAAATCATCTCAACATTACCAGTGCTAAATTTCCTTCCAAGCCTGCAACTTGGACATGCTCAAGAAAGGTGATGAATGAAAGAAGGAATAGGAGTCAGAAGCTAGTTTCCAGAAAAAGATGCGTATACCTCAGTCACCGAATTTCTTTCTTGCCAAGACGAAG
This sequence comes from Inia geoffrensis, assembly GCA_036417435.1. Classification (NCBI taxonomy): domain Eukaryota; kingdom Metazoa; phylum Chordata; class Mammalia; order Artiodactyla; family Iniidae; genus Inia; species Inia geoffrensis. Next base: position 3,915,549 of record CM070921.1, read on the forward strand.
GAGCTCCATTCCCGAGCCTACCATATTGATTTCCCATCTTGAGCAAGGCCACACAAGACACCTAGTCCACAGAATCTAGCCCACAGATGCTCAGGTGGAGAGCCATGGTGGCCACCACCACCAACCCGTGCCGGTGGCGGGCAGCACAGATTTGCTGTGGCGTCTGTCCTGCTGAGACAGATTCTCGGGTCTCGTGTTCTAGGGGCAGAAGGCGCCTATCCATCCAGGCAGGAAAGATACTTGATACATATGTTTCCACTGACATGAGGCTGCTTACTAAGTATCAACTAATTCTGTTTCAGTGAGGGCTCTAATATGCTTGTTACCATAGTAACATTAATAACGCCTCAACTTCACTTGAAGGCGAAGAGGTAGTTTCTGTGGACCATTACATGTAGATTCTGGGGACCAGCCTGGAAATGGTCTTACCAGATATGACACAGTTTCTTCTGGAAAATGCACATCAAACGATCTATTCGTCCATCTATATATGTAGTCTCTATTTGTACTAATTTTTTTTTTTTTTTCGGTACGCGGGCCTCTTACTGTCGTGGCCCCTCCCGTTGCGGAGCACAGGCTCCGGACGCGCAGGCCCAGCGGCCATGGCTCACGGGCCCAGCCGCTCCGCGGCACGTGGGATCCTCCCGGACCGGGGCACCAACCCGCGTCCCCTGCCTCGACAGGCGGACTCTCGACCACTGCGCCACCAGGGAAGCCCCAGATCGTTTATTAATGAGTGAAACAAAGCCACTTTTTTTTGTTGTTTTTTGGTTTCTTTTTTTTTTTGCGGTACGCAGGCCTCTCTCACTGTTGTGGCCTCTCCCGTTGCGGAGCGCAGGCTCCGGATGCGCAGGCCCAGCGGCCATGGCTCACGGGCCCAGCCGCTCCGCGGCACGTGGGATCCTCCCGGACCGGGGCACAAACCCGTGTCCCCTGCATCGGCAGGCGGGCTCTCAACCACTGGGCCACCAGGGAAGCCCTCATTTTATATATATACATTGATTTCTTATGTAAGTTAAATATGTATATACATTATGTAATACACAATTATATTTATACATGGCTAAATGAATTCTTTTCATTATCTATATAAAGGCTCTCCAATGAATTTTAAGACAAAGCACGTCTTGGGACTTCCCTGGTGGCACAGTGGTTACGACTAGGCACTCCCAAGGCAGGGGGCCCGGGTTCCATCCCTGGAACTAGATCCTGCATGCCGCAGCTAAAAAAAAAAAAAAAAAAAAAAAGAGAGATCCCGCATGTGACAACTAAAGATCATGCCACAACGAAGATCCTGCACATGGCAACTAAGACCCGACCCAGCCAAGTGGATGAATAGATAGATAGATAGATATTTGTATAAAAAATAATCAAGTAAAATAAAGCATGTTTTGATGAGTCTTTCATCAATTATATAAATTGTATGCATATACAAATATATAAATGCATAGTGTATACTATATATAGATAACCAACAAGGACCTACTGTAGAGCACAGGGAACTATACTCAATATTTTGTAATAACTTGTAAGGGAAAAGAATCTGAAAAAGTATATATATATACATTATATATATATATATATATATACACACACACACGAGTCCGTTTGCTGTACACTTGAAACTAACACAACATTGTAAATCAACTAAACTTCAACTTAAAAAATGCGTAGTGTATACACATAATTATATATATAAATACAACATAGCAATAATTATATACATACATATTCAAATGAACTTTAGCTAGTTTAGAGGATGAAGTCTTTCTAGATACGATCTGACAATAAAACGACCCTGTGCAAGAAATAGCTTTGCGATGTTGTGGCTCTAACTGTCCTGAGACCGCTTGGGTCCACACGCCAGCCTACTGACACGTCAGGGACCTACGTCTGTTCGCAGTCTACGTGCAACCCTATTTCCGAAGACCCTGAGCCCAGTGGCAAAGTGACAACCCAGGAGAGGAAATCCTCTGGCATTGATTCACGGCTGCCGTGGCCTTCCTGTGAGCTGGGGTGTGTCCGTGCTTCTCGGTAGGTGCACCGTGGATGAGTGCTGCATGTGAAACTGGGATGCAAAGGGAGTGCGGGAAGGCAGGGACCCCAAACCACAAAGAGGCTATGATGAGCTTCTCAACTTTGTGGACTTGCAGCTTCTCGGTGATCACGGCAAGTGAGCTCTGGGTTTGTCTGCTGTGCTCATACGATGCTTCGTCGACTGCACCAGGAGCTTTCGATGGCGACAGCCTCTCCACAGAGCCCTTACGTACCAAGAGACACAAAGGCTTGCACCTCCTACCAGGCAGATAAAAGGGCTACTTAGTTTCGCCTTTTTAAAAAAGAGTGTCCAGTGTGATCCTTGCAAAAATGGTCAATTTCTCCATCCCAGTATGTAACCTGGAGGAATATGGATGGACATGAAAGGGCAGCGTGTTATCACTCCTACCATATAGATTATTTCACCCTGGACCTTACGATGATACCTTGTAAGAAACTCTTACTCACATCAGAAGAGAAAGCTTCAAGGAAAGTTAGGGAAAGCAGGTGCTTGCCCCTCAACATACACTCTCAAATTATTTAGGTCTCAGCATCCTGTCATAAACCATCATGGAAAAGAACATGAAAAAGAATATGCATACAGAGGTATAACTGAATCATTGTGCTATACACATGAAATGAACACAACACTGTAAACTAATGTCTTCCCCCTGCAATGAGGAGTCTTTTCAGGTCCATCTCAGGTAACTTACATCATGAATTTTCTAATATCACTTATGTTTGGTAAATGATGGAGAGAAGAAATGGAAAATGACCAAGACAAAAATCCCATTTTTCATTTTGGTACTTTGTTTTTTTGTTTTGATCTAATGTGGTGCCGTGGCTGAGAAAAAACATTTGATGCAAGAAATTGCTCTTGGTTATGCGGGTGCATACAGGCATACCTATGTGTATAAATATACACAGACACACCTACCTACAGTAGGTGCTTGTTGGTTATCTATATATAGTATACACTATGCATTTATATACTTGTATATGCATACAATTTATATAATTGATGAAAGACTCATCAAAACATGCTTTATTTTACTTGATTATTTTTTATACAAATTTATACACTTCCCTTCTTACCACATGCCTTTAGGCCATGAGGGAGTATGCACCCGACTGAGAAAAGCAGTTAACAGTGACATACTTTATTTGCTTGAAAAAATGTGTTTCCTCAGACTCACAGATACACAGAGAACAAACGAGTAATCAGTGCAGCGAGAAGGGGGAGGGGCAAGATAGGGACAGGGGATTAAGAGGTACAAACTACCCTCCTACGCCTTTGGTGGGAATGTAAATTGGTGCAGCTACTACAGAGAACAGTGCGGAGGCCCCGCAGAAAACTAAAAATAGAGTTACTACGTGAGCCTGCAATCCCACTCCTGGGCATATATCCAGAAAATACAACAACTCTAATTTAAAAAGATACATGCACCCCAATGTTCACAGCAGCACTATTTACAATAGCCAAGACATGGAAGCAACCTAAGTATCCATCGACAGATGAACGGATAAAGAAGATGGGGTACATGTATACAATGGAATATTACTCAGCCATTAAAAGAATGAAATCATGCCATTTGTGGCAACATGGATGGACCTAGAGATCATCATACTAAGCAAAGTCAGTCAGACGGAGAAAGGCAAATATCATATGATGTCACTTACATGTGGAATCTAAAAAATGGATACAAACTTATTTACAAAACAGAAACAGACTCACAGACATAGAATACAAACAGAATACACTTTGCTGTATACCTAAAACTATCACCATATTGTAAATCAACTACCCTTCAATTAAAAAGAGGTACAAACTACTATGTACAAGACAGATAAGCCACAAGGATACATTGCACAGCACAGGGAACTATAGTCATTATTTCAAAATACCTTTTAATGGAGTATAACCTGTAAAAATATAGGATCACTATGCTGTCCACCTGAAACTAATAGAATTATGTAAATCAACTTAAATTTTTTAAAAATGAGTTCATCGCTGCCCACCACCTGGCCCATTCACAGAGGGTACTCGAGTAGGAAAAAACTGACAACACTATAGGCACTCCATCTCAGTGGGTTCTGGTCTCCACACACACACCTCCCCAATGCCCCGCACACCCCCATCCCCGTTGGTTGTTTCTGAGACCACAGTTTGACACTGCAGGCTGAGTAGCCAAAGCTGGCGGACCGTCAAGGTCACATAATCCACGTCCCTGCCACGGGTCTAAACCAAACACTGGTGATGTTGATAGATGAAACCCGGAAAATGACACCATGTGCAAATCCCATCACCGCTGTAAGAACACAACCAAAGAGATCTTTTCCATGCTTCGCAAAAATAAACAGCGACTCACGGTTAATACACCTCTCATCACTGCCCATCACAGTTTCTTTCACTTTGATTCTTTTTTTTTTTTAAGGATCCAAAAGCTTAACCAACTTTCTTTTTCATGTAGAAAAATCGGAGGTGAAATTCCCCATTTCAAAGAAGTGCACTTGGCAAAATACGACTTCTTCCCCCAACACCGCCCCCCCCCCACGGAAAAAACATTCCAACCAGCCAAACAAAAGCAAAAACGGTTACCAAAGGGGAAAGTGGTGGGGGGATAAATTAGGAGTTTGGGATTAGATACACACCAGTATATACATATAAAATAGATCAACAATGAGAACCTCCTGTAGAGCACAGGGAACTACACTCAATGTTTTGTAATAACCTACACGGGAAGAGAATCTGAAAAAAGAAATATACACATATATATGTATAACTGAGTCACTTTGCTGTACGCCTGAAACACAACAACTATACTCCAATTTTAGAAAGAAATGAGAGATGAGTTGGGATGAGGGTGGATGCCTGCAGAAACCTGAGAGAGTCAATTTCACAGAACAAAAGAGTAGAATGGGGGTTGTCAGGGGGAAATGGCGAGTTACGAATCAAAGGTCAGAAAGTTTAGATAAAGCAAGATGAGTATCTTCTAGATCTTCTGTACAATATTGGACCTACAGTCCACAGGACTACACTGTACACTTAAACACGTGTTTAAGTGCACAGTACAGTGGATTCTCGTGTCACATGTTTTTACCACAAAGCCATATTATAAAAAAACATACCCTTGGGATGATGACTTCACGATCGAAGGACGACTTCATCATCCAATCAGGGATTAGCCTCTGGAAACCAAAATGATCACCGATATCAACACAGCAAACCAAGAAGGTCCAGTTGCCATCCAAAAAAGAGCGCTGTTACCTTGGTAAATCACTATTCATACCACACACATTTTAAATAAAACCACCAAACAAAACGCTGGGTTCTTTCCCTTCATTTCCAAAGAGCTGTGAAAGCACGTGCCATTTCATTAATGCCACCCTGAAATAAAGATCTGCCTCCAGTGAGGCCCTGTAGGGTTTATTCTTCCTCACTTCCTCCCTAATACGATTACTCTTTTCTCCTCTGGAATCAATTCAATAAAACCTCACCTTACTATACAGTTCACATGTGTTGGGGTTTGGTTCGCATTCGGTCAGGCACCCCTTCCGGGAGGTGCAGGGAGGGCAGGGGCTGATGCAGGGAAGATGCTCATTCTGGAAACTCGCCAATTTCCACAGGCAGGTGGCGCTCAGGGGTTCCACACACACCTGGGGCAGGTGATCTCAACAGTGAATGTCTGAAGTCTGAAATCAGAGCCCTAAGTGGCCTGGCTCTTCTCCATTCATGTGCTGATTTTATCAGTCCTTTATTTCCTTTTTGTGTCGTATACCCACTGCAGACATAAATCCTTCGCAGAGGTATTTGTTCAAAGCCTATAAATGGCCAACCTCAAACTTCTAGGCGGTCCCACTGTTTTTTTCTCCCTTATTCATCTGTCCTACTCTGCCCGCCCCCACGAAAAAGGAGGAAGGGTTTCCCATCCCGCCACTCACGGAGCACAGAACAGAAGAGGCTTTGAAAGGCCAAATGTAGGTTGTTTAGAGAAAAATGACAAAACTGGAAAATATTCATGGCGTGAATGGCCCATGAATGGTCTGCAGCCCACAACAGATGACCTAATTGCCTAGAACCACGTGGGCTCAATTTTGAGATTTTCACTGTCTCCCCTTATCCGGCCCAAAGCGGAACATCTAATCTGAAACTGGTAGCTGACAAGTTTAAGAAATCAGCTGTCATTACATCCAAGGCCTAGTCTGTCTTCGAATTTTTTAACATAATTAAGCGGAAAATGAAGTGTCTCTTCTGAAAAGATACAGTATCCAGGACATTTTTTTTTTTAATTGGGCAACGGACTTAAACTAAACCCTGAGCGTATTTTTCTCATTTGGGAATAAATGTATACTCTTAAGCATCAAGAGCATTATAGAAAGTGTACAGTTGTGGTTGATATATTAAAAATCCGTTCCTTGCCCTTGACTTTCACATACAAAAATCAGCTCTCATCGGGTTTGGAATTTAAGTATATTTTAACCAGAGAAGCCTGTCATCAGAGTGAGGGCATGAAAGGACTTTAAATATTTTCATACGGTGGCTTCAGTGGAATCACATAAATTCCGTCAACAGGTTGTACTGTTGACAATACCTAGCTGTGCAATAAAGGTTTAGAATCTGGAGTACCAATTAAAACAGAAGAACGGTAAAGCCACGCCAGACTCTGTGCACTTGAATATTTACTTTTGTGAGAACCCTCTCTGGGTTTTTTTGTTGTGGTCCAGGCATCAAAGCACAATATTCTAAAGAGTTCTTAAAGAGATGCTTGCACATTCTGAAAGCAATGTAATGTGTATAGAGAGGAAACACTCTCATCTTTGTACAGAGACCAAGAAGCTTTCCACAAATTACTACAAAGGAAAAAACATGAAAAGGCCAAGTTCAGAAATAAAGAAAAACCCCACATACTTACTGCGTGCGGGTCTACATTCCAGGCCCCAAAAAGAGAACTTTTATATTGCCCACATCTATTCACTTGTAAATTTCAGAGCATGGAAATACCTGCTTTATCTACCTTATGTAGCAAATTGTCACTTATCAAGTATCTTATATCTATTTTTAGATTTGGGTATAAATTAGCTGGGTTTAGGGCCAAATGTACATTCAGCACTCTTTTTATTTAGGGGGGAAAAAAAATACAAAGGAAAGCAACAATTCTTCCACCAAAGAAAAACGTGTCAAAACACCTTGAAAACGGCATCAAAGCACAGCCATTAGTATGAAAATGCAATTATCATTAACTCCCTGATCGAAATCATTCGGTTTCCAAAAAATTAAACCTGTCATTTTAATCCAGTAATTTAAAACTGATGAAGTAATTTTCCACTTGCTACTTATTGGCCCTCATGATTTTCTTACATGTCAAGGAAAATATTCTTTAAAATTGCCATATATATATCTATATAGAGAGAGAGATAAATATAGATATATATAGATAGATCTCCAAATACATTTCTTTGGGTAATAGAAAATTGAAGTTTTAATCTAGAAAAAAAAAAATATTTGCAGAGGCCTCCGTGAGATTCTTATGTTCTTACTTTAGGGATGCATTTTTAAAATCCACATTTAAAAAATCTGGAATTAAGGGATGAATGCAGCCATGTGCCAAAACACCCACCACCCCCTACACACACACACACACACACACACACACACACACACACACACACACACAAACACACACCTTCTGCTGCATCTACACAAGGAAATCTACCCTGAGGATTTTCAAGGCTGGCTGTTAACCTCTTTCCAAAGCCCACTAAAGGCAATTAAAGGCATGAAAAATTCCCCAGCCCTTCAATCTGCCCCCAGAAAGATGCAGATTTCTGGGCCACAGGACCCTTTCTCTGGGCTCTCTCATTCTCTAGGAAAAACGCTAAACATCGCCATTCACATTCAAACCACGCCGTTCTCTTAGCAGCTGAGGTTGCTTTGTTCTGATGCAAAGTCAGGTCTTGAAGCCCCGGTTAATTTCTAGCTGAAGTATATACCTACCGACGACGCCTTATGCACGCACTCCTACGTTGCCTGCAGAACCCTACACAAACTGGAAATTCTGCTCCCTCAGGATAACTAAGTCTCCCCAAACTTTCTTTTATTTTTTCTTTTTTCCTCTGCGTCCCGTCCCTCCAATCGTGGTAAAGGCTGACTCCGAAAAGGAGCTAGCTCGTACCACCTCGCATGACAAAACAGTTAAACGCAGCGCGCTCAGGATGTGGAAGCCGGGTCAGCCAGGGGACCCCTTCAGACCGCCTAGGCTATGAGCACAGAAAGCCGTTTCCCCGCAACTGAACAAGTAGGGGGAAAAAAAAAAAAAAAAAAAAAAGGAAGAAATCAAAGGAAGAATCCACACTACCACCTTGTGGATTCTGCTCGCAAGAACAGTACCTGCTGAGTTCGAGAGCCGCCACCGGACACACCTCACCCCAAATCTCCCAAGTTGGGTCCACATGACGGAGGGCGAGCCGCGGGCCCGGCTCACGGCAGGCGCGCGCGCGCTCTCGGCTTCACTTCCTGACGCGCGCTCCCAGCGCGGGCGCGAGCCGCCTTCCCCGGCCCCCCGACGCGGCCTCCTGCACCCCGCCCCCCTCCCGCCGGCCCGAGAGAGCGGCCTCGTGGCTCCAAAAATAGATGAAAAGAGGCCCACACCTGCCGGTCGGTTCAGAGAAGGGAGTCACACCAGAAGAAAACCCGCAGCCAAAAAAAAAAACCCCACAAAAAAACAAAACAGAAAAGGAAGAGGGGCGGGAGGGAGGCAGAAGACGTCCTCCGGACGCCCCTCGCCCTCCGCGGGGGATTTCCGTTCCCAGGGCGGCCCCGGCCAGGCCCCGAGGGTGCGCGGGGGGCCCCCCCGGCTCCCGCCCCCGCCGCTTCGGGGAGAAAGGATGCTGTGTCTGGCGGCGCGCAGGCTCCGGAATGGTGCGCCGGGCCCAGGGATGCGCGGGGCCCCGGGCCCGGATCCGGGGGCGCACCGCCCGGGGGGCCGCTCGGAAGGGCCGGGCGGAGAAATCCAACCTACCGGTTCTCGGAGGGACGACGAAGCCGGGGGAGGGGACGGGAGGGGTGCGGTCGGGGACGGGCGGGGAAAGAGGGGGCGTCTGGGAGACTGAAGGGTGCCCGCGCGCCCTGAAGAGGGGGCGGGCTTCCCGGAGAGCCGGAGCGGGAGGAAGGGAACACTCGTGGGCTGGGGTCTGGGTGCAGCCGGGACCTCGGCCCCTCCTCCGGCCGCCGCCGGCCCGCGACCCCCGCACCGTCTGCGGCCGAGCGGCACGCCAGTTCGGCCCGCTGGAGCGGGACGGGGGTCAGGCCGAGGCGCGCGGGGAAGGGCAGGGGGCGGCGGCGGGGCTCCAGATGAAATCGGCTGGGAAAGCGTGGGAGGCGGGCGGGATCCGAAGCGCGGGACGGCTGCGAGCTTTGGGAGACGGCGGGGGGGGGGGGGGGGGGGAGGGGGGGAGGGATGGAGCGAGGGAGGGGGGAGGGTTGTCTGTTACGTGGCCCAAGGCTCTGCGGGTGGTTCGCACCTCCGAACCGAATCCCCGGACCTCCTCCCCCCGCCTCCGGCGAGAGGACCGGCCCGCCGTGCGCCCCGCGGGCTCTCCTCCCGGAACGAGGGTTCTCCGTGGGCACCGACGGGGGTCCGCATCCCCGGAGACCCCGGCTAGGGCGCCCAGCGCCGGTCCCCGCAGCTACCAACTTTTGTGGTCCTCGTGCAGAAGCGGGCAGCTCGGGGGACGGCGCTCGGGCGGCAGCTGCGTGCCCCGCGCAGACGTGCAGGCCAGACCCAAAGGCTCCCGAAGCAGCAACGCCACCAACCGCCCTCACTCCTCCTCGCGCCCTCCATCTCCCGCCGCTTGCCTTCCCACAGCCCACACGCACGGGTGAAGGGCGGATGGCAGTGGGAGGGCAGGTGGCCCGCTCCCCAGCTTTGCAGCAACGGCGCTAAGCTATTTCGTCTTCACCCGGGGTCTCCAGCGCGCCCGGGTCGCTCCCCAGCAAAGCCCAACCAGGTCCTAATCAATCACGTGCGTTATTTCGTGCATCACACAAGCCGTCATCTTATCCAAGGCCAGCAGAGGAAGGAGGGGAAAAAAAAATCGCTCAATGCAAACCCAGCCAAGCCTGTTTTCCTTTTTTCTCTCTGGTTAACCCAAAAAAAAAAAAAAAAAAAAAAAATGCACCCCGGGAGGTGGTAGCTGACAGTTTCCTTAAAGAAGAAGGAGGAGAAAAAAGCCCGTGATGGCTCACAGTTTCCAGAAGTGCTCCTGGCTTCCCCGCCAGTCCTGCTTTGCAGAGATCTGGCACTTTGCTATTTCTCTCCCTGTACTGCAGATGTATTTTTTTTCCTCCTGTGTCCGCCACACTCTTCTGTTTATTTGTATGTAACAGAGCGCTATTTTGTAAACACATCACACACGGCCCCAGAGCCGTTCAAATAGCTGATTGCAGCAAAACGCTTCCAAACCACGGTGGTCCCAATTTTTTTAAGTCATAAGAAAAAAAAAAATGTACTGTTTCTGTAGAGATGTGCACGAAGCTTGCAGAGGACACGCCGTACATATATGTCCACACTCCCACCCACACCTAAGAAACGGAGCGACCGATGGAAGAAAAAGTGCTATCCAAATTTTCAAAATTTAAAAAAATAAATTTTTTTTTAAATGTCGGATGAAGTGGAGCGCAAACGTTAGCAGTCGGGCTTATCATCTTTTGCTGGGAAGCACACATGAGTCAAAACGTTAAATAGGCTTTAAAAAAAAAAAACAAACCCACAGACACATCTTAAAACGGCACCTACCTTAGCCGTGGAAAAGCTGCATCGGGTGTAAGTGTTCTTTTTATGCATCCAGATTTTTCCTGGGACCGAGGCTATGATTCAGGAGGATGTACTAAGTCCAAGCGCCTTGGCGTTCTCGAATCTCAACTGGATTTGCTCCCCCGAAGAAACGCGAGGACCACCGGCACGGCCGTTTGCAGGAAATTCGTTGTTTCTGTCCTAGTCTGATGGGGAAGAAGAAACAGGAACACAGCCGGAGAAGGAAGGGCAGCGTTACGTCTGAATAAGAGCTCTGTATGTAGAGACAGAGACCCGTCTGCAAGAAAAAGAGAGATTGAAGCGAGAGGTCCTGATGGTTCCCAGCTCCCCCTCTGCTATTGGACCAAACTGAATGAAATTTACAAAGCCAGCAGCCAATAGATCCCCGCGGTCGGCCCCATCGCTACAGAAACCACATCCACGGCTACAAGCGCATGCAAAGAGCAGCTAATCCCAGTGCAAACCAGCTGGAACAGAGAGATTCTGGTGCCGCCGGGGTGGTGGAACAGGTGAGCGCGCGTCTCACTGGGCCACCGTGCCAGAGCGCGCGGGAAAGCTTCCCTGACCTCTCCAGATACCCTTCAGAGACACCACACACGCTGCCGTATTTGCAAACACCATTAACCCTTTAAGGCTATGCTATCCAAGGGTGAGTGCCAGCAGTGCAAGCTCTTCCCCGGGGGTCAGGCTGACAACTGTGTTACTGTTGCTGGATGGTATTCGGCTTGTACTGGGAAACAATGATAGATAGGTACTGGGAAACAATGATAGATAGATAGATAAATAAATTAGCAAAATTAGAATGAAGACCTGTAAAGGACAGAACCTCTTTTATGCCCAGGTGATGGGTTAATACCTTTTGGGGTTGTGTTTTTTTTTTTTTTTTTTTTTTGGCTGCATTGGGTCTTCGTTGCCGTGCGTGGGCTTCTCAATGTGGTGGCTTCTCTTGTTGCCAAGCACAGGCTCTAGGTGCATGGGCTTCAGTAGTTGTGGCTCATGGGCTCTAGAGCGCAGGCTCAGTAGTTGTGGCGCACGGGCTTAGTTGCTTCGCGGCATGTGGGATCTTCCCGGACCAGGGCTCAAACCCCTGTCCCCTGAATTGGCAGGCAGATTCTTAACCACTGCACCACCGGGGAAGCCCCTGTTTGTTCCTTATACAGTAGCGGTTTTGATGAATAAAATACTGAAGAAGTTTCTAGCATCTGCCAGTTCTATTGAAATACCTCTCTTCACTTTTGGGATCCAGGATTTGATCTTTTCCAGCCAACTCAGAATTTGGTAATAGGACCTGGTATTTAGCACTGGGTTAGAGGTAGCTGGCTGTCAGTTGCGGGATGTCTGAAGCTCCTCTCTGATAAATCAGGGAAGGCTGTGGAGTGCTGTGGCAGTCTGAACACAGATGCTCAAACTAGACTGCTTGGGTTCAAGTGGCACATGACCTTCGCTGTGTGTTTAAATACTTCGTCTGGGTTTCCACCTCTGTAACGTGGAGAAGACAAGGGTAATCACCTTGTGATATCCTTGTGATGTGATATGTGATACAGGACTAGGCATGCAAGAAGCTCCAAATAAATGTCTGCTTTTCTTAACCTTATTTCACAGGCCTATGGACTTATTTACTGAAGGAAAAACATAATGTCTTCTACCCATAGGACATCCTCACAATCGTTTCTGCATTTAGGCAGCAAACTCAGGCATCCAATCTGCTATCATTAGTTGGTGTGATGGCACAATTAGGGATTCCTCAGGAGTTTTAAGAGAAGGGCTCTTGGGGAACATAGCCAATAGTGGGGAAGGTGATAAACACTGATTTAGGAGACCTAGTTTCAGACCAAGTGTCTTAACCCTGCTAGCTTTAACCTGTTGGAAAGTCTGTTAGGTTCTGTGAACCTTAGGGAATAGATCCTTTAAGCAGCGATTAAAATAGCTCTCAGTGGTTCCTTGGGACAAATAAATGAGATAATAGGCACGAAAACATGCATCACCAAAAAGATGTCTATATATATCATACATACAGGTACAGAGAGAATGCTATTTTCATCACTGTTATATATATACACAAAATAGTTACATAATCTAATAAGAAAAGAAACATACATACGTTTTATATAAATATATGGTTTTCTTCTATCATTTAATAATTATTTAAGATCCAATAACTTAACAGTATCGCTAATAAGTATAGTTTTCCCCCAAATTAGTAACACACGTAACTGCAGACACAAAAATATAGATATAGACAGATAAATCTATCTATCTCTCTATATATCTATATATAGACATCTATTCTTCCCAAAGTAGAGTTTAGAAGCAGAGACTTGAGTTAAACACAATAACTTAGGGCAGGCCAGAAAGTCACTGGCTTTGCCGAGAAAGTGTGAATTCCCCGATTTGTTTATAAATTTATCAAGTATCTCTTGAGCACAGGCATAAGCCTAAGCACTAAGAATGCATTTGTGAGTAACGCACATCCATGTATTTTTGAAGCAGCATAGGGTCTCGTGGATAAGGGAGCCGACGGCATAAGAAAAAAAGGGTCACCAGAAGGTGTGAAAATACCTATGATGTGTGAATTCACAGGCATCCATGCAGATGGAAATGATGGAGAACACAGTCTCCAGAGAAAGAGTGCTCTCAGCAGAGAAGGAACTGTAGCAGAGAAGAACAAGCCTGACTCCTTGTTCAATCTATTCCATTAGCTCTAACCTTTGTGCTCTGCTGTCTGTGCTTTGGTCAGGCTGGCTCTGCACCTTTTGTAAAAGAAAGCTGTGGAGAGCCTGAAATATACATGACAGCACATTCTCAAGGCTCTGCCTCCCAGGCTTGACCATAAAAGGCATAATAAAAAGTTGCAGAACAGAGAAAAACAATTGTGCATTGTTCCCTGGTGGTCCACTGGTTAGGGCTCAGCGCTTTCAGTACCGTGGCCTGGGTTCAATCCCTGGTTATGGAACTGAGATTCCCACAAGCGGTGGCCCGTGCAGATTAAAAAAAGAAAGAAAGAAAGAAAGCAAGAAACAATTGTTGAAGTTTTCTTGGAACATTGTATTGTGACCACAACCAGCCAATACCTCCTCCCATTTTAGTAAAAAAGCAGCCTGGATTCTATTCTACTGGATTCTATTGTAACTCCGGTCAGATGGTGCTTTGGGACACTTCTCAGGCTCCTGGCTTTCCGAATAAAGTCCTTATTCGTTGCCCCAACACTTCCTCTCCAGATTTACTGGTCTGTCGTGTGGTGAGCAGTGCAAGCTTGGAATGGGTAACAGAATGGTAAGTAAACATGCAGGTGCAGAAGCTGGGGAGAAAAACATGGAAACTGCATGGTTAAAGGCACAGCAGCGACAACCTGTATGTGGGGATCTGGAATACACAGGGTTTGGTACGGGCAGGGTAGAGAGTGTGAAAAGAAGAGAGATAAGACGAGAGGGTGAAGAATTCTTCTGAGACCTATCTATGGAGGGTCTTGAATACCATGCTGAATGGCTGGAATTTATCCAGCAGGCAGTGGGGGCACCAATAACATATGTTAAGCAGGGGGTAGGGGAGGAATCATCAGATTTATATTTTAGGGCAACTGCTCTGGTGGCAATGAGAAGAAGGGGCCACAGGAGCAGAAGACAGAAAGCATAGGTACACTTTCTGAGACTGCTGCAAGGACGGATCCTAGAGAAATGAAGTCCTCAGTAAGAGGGGGAGAGAGACAGATAGAAAGAGAGAGAGGGAGAGAGGGAGTGAGGGAAGGAAGAAAAAGAAAGAAGGAGAAAGAAAGAAAAGAAAGAAAGAAAAGAACGAGAGAAAGAAAGAGAAAGAAAAAAAAGAAAGAAAGAAAGAAAGAAAGAAAGAAAAAGAAAGAAAGAGCAAGGAAGGAAGGGAGGAAGAATGACCCTGTTGAGATTTTTAAAAAGTACTTAAAGAGCCAGAGTATTATTTTAAGAAAATGTGAATGTATACTTTTATGAGTTTATAATTTCCCCTAATCCCGACTTCTTCACATAACGCCAGGAAAAGCAAGAACCCAACTTAACCACTGGGAGAACAGATTGTACGATAATACAACAACAACAACAAAAAGTTATACAGTTTTAAATCCGGGGTTTTTGGAAGAGAGAATTCTTCATGTTTCCATTTGAAATCTAATTATGGAGTATGGCGAGTTGGGGAGACATGTCATAAAAAGGTGTTAAACAGTAGGGTCCAGAGAAGGACCCGTTGCTACAGGGGCTGCATTTGATTCACAAGAACAGGAAGGAGCCTGAGAAATAATCTATAAAGTACCATAGCTCCCTCTGATGAGTGCAGCAACCTTGAACGATTCTAACCTGCATTCTGATATAACGTTCGTGCTCCCATGGGCCTGACGTGTTCAACCCTAAATGCAATACTGCCTAAGCCAGGTAGATGATCAGGCAACCCTAACTCATATTGGCTCTATTAGTACAATGGGAAAAATAAAATAGAACTATGATCATGTAGGATAATAATTACTAGTGCAAATACTAATATATAGTACTTTGTGGTACCACACACTATCGGAGATACAAATATGAATAACCTGGAAGGTGCTTAAAATCTAAGGCGGTGATAAATCCGGCTCTTTGATTACTAAAATCCAAGGTAGTATATGGTCTGTGCCATCTCAGAAGCATATGAGAGGCATAGCAGGCTTCCTGTAGGGATGATGAGAAAATTCTTCAGAGATAAACAAGGTTTTCATGGGGAACTGGAGAGCAGAGGTGGGGAATCCCTCCAAGTGAACCAAGTCTGGGGAAAAAAAAAAAAAAAAAAGACATGGAGTACCTAGGGGCTCTGAAAGTTGAAGGTACCTAACTGTGAGCCAGGTGGCTTGTTTAGCTATAGCCTCATTCCATCTTACTTTACACTCCAAAGTTCCCGAGAAACCTTATCCTTTCAGTGATACAAAGTAGACTTCAGACCAGCTGAACTTGAATTACCGTGGATTCCAGGTTAATGTCAATCACTTAAATGAGGTTTTCACCTACTGGTTTACTAGTATGTACCTTTTCATACATGTAAATATCATTATAGAAATTTAGTTAAAAGAGACACAGAGCTGGACCCCACTGGTCTTGTGGGTGAAGTGTTTTCTAAGGTTTAAGGAGAGATGTTCAACTTTATGTTTTCCAACAAGAAGGTTATACATTCCCGATTCAATTTTTGCACCTGAGAAATGAAAAAAAAGAAATCCTCTTGGGTCGGAGTCTGCTCCCAGGCCCTACCATGCCCTTGTCCTTCTGTTACTTTACACCCCCCAAAACACCATTAATTATGTAAGATGCATATACTGTGTGGCAATATGCTCTGACTTTCCATCTGATTTTTAAAAATCCTTTGCCAGTTATTATTTCATCTTTGGACATGATTAGCCGAAATGACTTTTAAATGGCCCTGATTTTCTAAAAAGGGTTCAAGCTCCTCAATTTCAGTACATTCACTGAGGCTGAGAAACCCATTAGCTACTGCTTTTGTTTGAAAACCAAGGACACTGGATCCCAGTAAGTGGCCCCAAATAGAGTTTGTTTGTTTATTTATGGCTGCGTTGGGTCTTCCTTGCTGCACGTGGACTTTCTCTAGGTGTGGCGAGCGGGGGCTCCTCTTCTTTGTGGTGCGCGGGCTTCTCATTGTGGTGGCTTCTCTTGTTGCGGAGCACAGGCTCTAGGTGCGTGGGCTTCAGTAGTTGTGGCACGCGGGCTCAGTAGTTGTGGCTTGCGGGCTGTAGAGCACAGGCTCAGCAGTTGTGGCGCACGGGCTTAGTTGCTCCGCGGCATGTGGGATCTTCCCAGACCAGGGTTCAAACCCATGTCCCCGGCATCGGCAGGCGGATTGTTCACCACTGCGCCACCAGGGAAGCCCCCTAGAGTTCATTCTTTTTTTTTTTGGTTTTTTTTTTTTTTTGCGGTACGCGGGCCTCTCACTGTTGTGGCCTCTCCCGTTGCGGAGCACAGGCTCCAGATGCGCAGGCTCAGCGGCCACAGCTCACGGGCCCAGCCGCTCCACGGCACGTGGGATCTTCCCGGACCGGGGCACGAACCCGTGTCCCCTGCATCGGCAGGTGGACTCTCAACCACTGCGCCGCCAGGGAAGCCCCTAGAGTTCATTTTTTAAATGAACTTGCAGCAACTTTCCCACTGTTATTGCCTAAGTCTTTATAAACTTCTTATTCCCGGGGTACTTGTATATATAAATATATACACTTATATATATATATATATACACACACACACACACACACCGATACACACACACACATATATATATTCAGGCATACATACATACATATACAGATGTATACATATAATACATAAAGGATATATAATAGAGAGGGGTTATATATTATATGTAAGGTTATATAATATATATATGTTTATAATTTTAAATATATTTATATAATGTAAATGGTTATATATAATACATATAATATACAGGCACACCTCCGAGATACTGTGGGTTCAGTTCCAGACCACCACAATACAGTGAATTTCTAAATAAAGTCAACAGGTTGTTTTGGTTTCCCAGTGCATATAAATGTTAACGTTTAGAGTTGACTGTAGTCTATTAAGTGTGCGATAGCATTATGTCTTAAAACATGTCCATACTTCAGTTAAAAAATACTTTATTCTAAAAAATGATAACTATCATCTGAGCCTTCAGCGAGTCATAATAGCAACACTAAAGATCATGTGGGTCACAGGCACCATAACAAATATAATCATAATGTAAAAGTGTGAAATATTCTAAGAATTACCAAAATGCAACACAGAGACAGGAAGTGAGAAAATACTGTTGGAAAAATGGCCCCGATAGACATGCTTGAAGCTCGGTTGCCACCAACTTTCAGTGTGTAAACAAAACAAAACAATATCTGTGAAGTACAATAAAGCGAAGTGCAATAAAATGAGGTATGTCTGTATAGCATTATATATGACATATACAGGGTTTTATATATACATATGTTATATACAATCCCTCTCTATAATATGTAAGTATATATACATCATATACATATATATAATACATTATAGAGAAGTTTATATTCCCAGAATTGTTGATTGATTCCTGATTCTGTCCTTCTATGCTTGTTCTGTGTGTACACACGACCTCACTTCCTACTTTATACCTTATACTTCAGGTAATGTATATTTAAAAAGAAAGCAGTTTACTACTGTAGGGACAAAATAAGAACTGGCACAGATGTGCTTTGTTTATTGATGCAAAGAACCTTCTGTCTTATTAATGACCTGTACCAGCTATACCAGTAGGGAAATAGAACTTCTCTGGTGAACGGAACATGGTTTATAATTTCAGTTTAAATAAGATGAGGTTAACCAAAATATTGTTAGCACCATTACTCTCTTGTATCCTTTTAAACTCAAGGTTTATTTTGGAATCTTTTCTTTAAAATCATCATTTCAATTTTTTTTTATCCTTCCTTGAGAGGAGACGGAAAGTATTGCCAATTGTGCTTTGCACGTGACATGTAAACATATATGGATTTGCATACATGTGGAACTAGAGCAGGAAGATGTATATTAATACGAATGGACTAGTTTTGAATAGAGATCAACTTCTGTTCTAAGGCATTGGTACAAGAGTAATAAGATAATGTTTTCCTGGAATAGTCATGAATGACCCAAATTACACAGAAAACGGTCACACCTGTGTAATATCTTCATATCAAGAAACTGATGTAAAATATGCCACAAAGGAACCCATCTACAAAACAGTAACAGACTCACAGACATAGAGAACGGACTTGTGGTTGCCATGGGGGAAGGGGAAGGTGGAGGGATGGATTGGGAGTTTGGGATAAGCAGATGCAAACTAGTATATAGCGAATGGATAAACAACAAGGTCCTACTGGACAGCACAGGGAACCGTATTCAATATCCTGTAATAAACCATAATGGAAAAGAACACGAAAAAGAATGTATATCTATACATGTAATGAGTCACTTTGCTGTACAGCAGAAATTACAACACTGTAAACCAACTATACTTCAATTTAAAAAAAAAAAAGGAAAGAAACTGATGGTATCTTTTGGCCAAAACTTGGTGAAGAACTGAAATCCTCAGTCCAGCAGCCTGTGAGAAACTGAATCCCACCAACCATCATGTGATAGAGGAAATGGATTCTTCCCCACTCGAGTTTTCTGCTGAGACTCCAGCCCCAGCCAACACCTGGACTGCAGCCTATGAACATCTTGTTGCAGAGGACTGAGCCAAGCTATGCTCCAGCTGTAGCCACTGTGTGTCCCAGCCTCTACATCTGATAATTTGTTACACTGTGACAGATAGCTAATGTTACTTAAACACATAGGTATGCCTGCATGTATGCGTGGATGTATGTGCATGTGGAGGGCTGTAAACAAGCTGCAGCAATCAGGATCGTAAAAGAATGTTGATCAAGTCGAACCAAGATGCTAAAGATTTTACAGTTTGCAGCACGGTTGGGACAGTTCTTCGAGAGACACCGTAGACGAATGAACCAGAGGAAGAAGTACATCATCTGTTCGCGAAGGCTGACAAAAGGCATCAACTTAGGAAGAGGCGGAACGTGACAACCAAATCTGTACTTCCTGCATCCAGCAACATAGATTTTCTGTGCTCTGGCTGAAAACTGTTTAACACTCATCAACACACCCTTGATGTCTGCACAATTTGTCACATCAGGGAACGATTAGGGAACCCACCCTCTATCTGGTCAGCTCTGTGCTAGCCAGGATGTGAGAGTCTTGGAGATACTACGCAATTCCAAAGGATTTATAATTTCTTGATATAATCACTCATTCCCCCCACATCCTCCTGCAGAAAAATTCATCATTCCACCTCCCCTCATTTCAAAGTATGCTGGCCTTCTGAGAGCACTTAAACCACCTACTCCCGGTGGCACACAGAGGGCATGTGTGTGTCTGTGTATGTGCATGCATCTTGTCCACTGGACTGTAGGCTGCATTTAGATATCTATCCCTAATGCCTCACTTTAAAAATGTTTGCTATTTTTTAGAGTTACCATATGATCCAGCAATCCCACTCCTGGGCATATATCCAGAAAAGACAAAAACTGTAACTAGAAAGGATACACATACCCAAATGTTCATAGCAGCACTATTTACAATAGCCAAGACATGGAAGCAACCTAAATGTCCATCGAGAGATGAATGGATAAAGAAGATGTGGTACCTATATACCATGGAATCTTACTCAGCCATAAAAAGAATGAAATAATGCCATTTGCAGCAACATGCATGGACCTAGAGATGACCATACTAAGTGAAGTAAGTCAGACAGAGAAAGACAAATATCATATGATATCACTTATCTGTGGAATCTAAAAAACTATACAAGTGAACTTATTTATAAAACAGAAATAGAAAATATCGCAGACATAGAAAACGAACTTATGGTTACCAAAGGGGAAAGAGGGGGAGGGATGACTTAGGAGTTTGGGATTAGCATATATAAACGACTATACATAAAACAGATAAACAACAAGGTCCCACTGCATAGCAACAGGGAACCAAACTCAGTATCTTGCAATAAGCTATAATGGAAAATAATCTGAAAATATATATATATAACTGAATTACTCTGCTGTACATCTGAAACTAACACAACATTGTAAATCAATTATACTTCAGTTAAAGAAAAGGTGTGTTAGTTTTAATATAATAAAATGAAATGTAACAAAAGTTGAATTTTCTTTCCTCTTTTTCAGTTCACTTTCATCTCATAAATTGGGCAGGTTCATCCAAAGACATCAGTGGAAATTTACTGGGAAGGATAGATGTTATCTCCTCTTCCTACATCTCATTCCTGAGGGCTGAGATTTCCACCTTGGGTAGACCACAATTAAGTCGTTTGCCAATGTGATCTAATCCCGTCCTACAGTCGTGAGCCTTCTGATATATAAAGTCACATGGCTTTACTAATAACATGAAAGGGCTGAAGTCCCAGATCCACACAATCCCCTTGCCCACTGCATTGCCATTTTCTAGTCACGCTCAGACATAGCTAGCATGATTAAGGATTATAAACAAGCCCTCTCTGTTAGCAACTGGGGATCAAGAGTCTTTAATGGGGGCACCTAGCACATGGGTTGCAAGACTACAGAGGAATATATTTATTCCAAGTTGGCCAATTTAAAGAAAATAAGAATTACTCATAGATCATATTTTTTGTTATAAATTTATTATTTTTTTTATTTTACTTTTGGCTGTGTTGCGTCTCCGTTGCTGCGCGCAGGCTTTCTCTGGTTGCGGCGAGTGGGGGCGACTCTTCGTTGCGGTGCGTGGGCTTCTCATTTTGGTGGCTTCTCTTGTTTTAGAGCACAGGCTCTAGGCGTGCGGGCTTCAGTAGTTGTGGCGCGTGGGCTCAGTAGTTGTGGCTCACGGGCTCTAGAGCACAGGCTCAGTATTTGTGGCGCACGGGCTTAGTTGCTCCACGGCATGTGGGATCTTCCTGGACCAGGGCTCGAACCCCTGTCCCCTGCATTGGCAGGGGGATTCTTAACCACTGCACCACCAGGGAAGCCCTAGATCATATTTTTTAATTCACATGAAAAGTGTGTTTCATAGTACTAAGGACAAATAATCTCTCCCTCACTCTCTCTCTTGGTCTCGCTTCTCCCCCTCTTCTCTCTCACTCTCTCCCTCTCTCTCTCTCTCTCCCTCTCTCTCTCTCTCTCTCTCTCTCTCTCACACACACACACACACACACACACACACACACACATTTTTTTTAAGACCGGGCAGCAGGAAGCAGGGATTAGATCTTCGAGCAAGTTCTCCTGTTTCTTGCAGGGACCTCGCAGGTCCTCCAGGCTTCAGGATGCATCTTGTTTCTCCCTTGAGAAGCCCTGCACAGCCTCAGACCTCAGCCTCTCTCAGACCCGTCCATTTGTCCATGGGCACTTGGGGCTGCCCCTTCCAGCACAGCCTTCCCTTGGCCAGTCTCCAGGCCCCTGCAGCCACCCTCCCAAGCCTATAATGGTGGGGGGAGGATGAGACTCAGAGGTTGAGGGGTCCCCAGCCTGAGATGCTTTTGGCCATAAACAATCACTGTGGGACCTCCCTCATGGTGCAGTGGTTAAGAATCCACGTGCAAATGCAGGGGACACGGGTTCGAGCCCTGGGGTGGGAAGATCCCACATGCCATGGAGCAACTAAGTCCGTAGGCCACAACTATAGAGCCGGCACTCTAGAGCCCGCGAGCCACAAGTACTGAGCCCACGTGCCACAGCTACTGAAGCCTGCGCGCCTAGATCCTGCACTCTGCAACAAGAGAAGCCACAGCAATGAGAAGCCCGCGCACCGCAACTAAGAGTAGCCCCCACTCACCACAACTAGAGAAAGCCCACACACAGCAACGAAGACCCAATGTAGCCAAAAATAAATTAATAAATAAAAATTTAAAAAATAAAAATAGTAAACATTTAAAGAAAGAAAAATGGGAAATGACAGTGACAAACAGTAATGGAAATTACAAGATATGCTTCTCAACAGGGGTGATATGTATCACTTTCAAGGGGGTAAAAACTTGTTCTTAAGGGGCAATAAAAATCTTACTCTTTGAATATATATATATATATATGTATGTATATACACTCCAAGTTATATATATGTATATTTATATATACACTCAGAATAAGACATATATATATATATATATATATATTCCATATATATGGATATATATGTATATATATTTCATAAGCAAATATAGAGAATATCTGTGATCCATGGTATTAAAATAACATGGCGATGGGAAATTTGGAAAACATGTTTACAAATTCTCCCTAGGGGTAATGGGTGGATAATTAACAATAGTTTGATAAACACTGCTACAAGGCATCGAATCTATGAGAGAAGGGACAAATTATATATTAGTTTCTTCCAACAGCATCAATAGCCACTCGCCAAAAGTAAATGAAGAAGAATTTATTAGTGTGTACAAGCTCCCAACACTGCAAGACACTTGAATGAGTTCCAAAAGTGGTATTAAGGCATGGTCCTCAAGAAGCGTTAATTTATACACATGGAAAACACATATGTGAAGCAAGACATCACACTGAAAAACATTTAACCATCGGGTTTCTGGGAAACCTGATATATCGATGATTTCCATGGTGAAATACTTGGATCTTGGCCAGCTTCCTATATGAACAGGAAGTCCCAGAGCTTGGAAATTGGAAGACGTTCAGGGGTGCTTAATGATAGAGAATTTCCACCATGGAGCTACAGTAGACTTAATAACCTCAAGAGCTTGGAGAAGACCAAAATGCGGTAAAATAATTAGTCACTGATGAGTTTCAGGCATTTATTAGCATTTTCAATAATGTATTTAATTTTAAGATTATATAATTAAGTTTTTAACGGAGGGCTACCTTTATCAACCGCGTTTCAAAATTCCTAAAGAGTGAGCCATTGGTGATCTCAAGCCAGAATGAACTGAGTCAGCCACACCTGCAGGGAATTAGGAGATGGTGTCCTTCATTGTATAGGATGTCCTTCGAGAACTTAAAAATTAATTAATTGATGCATCAGCTATTCAAATTAATAGAAGAGTTCCAATTCTATTCCCTTCTGTCCTAACCATAACTACCTTTCTGTGGACTTTAACTCTTCTTTCGCTGAGTTTCTTTGGGGTTTGATGGTTTTTCACAAACTGACCTTGTTCCAGGTAGTTTAATTATTATATTATGTAAAATATTCACATGAACGTGACTGGTCTTGTGTAAATCCTTTTAATCTGATACCTGTGTCCTTTCAGTATGGATCCAGAGCTTTTTTTTTTTAAAGCAACGATTCTTTCCAGTAATTGGGTTTTCATATTTAAAAAGACAGTCTCTTTAGCAAGTGGTGCTGGGAAAGTTGGATAGTCACATGTAAATCAATGAGGTTAGAATATGCCCTCACTCCATACACAGAAATAAACTGAAAATGGCCTAAAGACTTTAACATTAAGACGTGACACCATAAAGCTCCTAGAAGAGAGAAAGCATAGGCAAAACGTTCTCTGATATAAATCATACCAATGTTTTCTTAGGTCAGTCTCCCAAGACGACAGAAATAAAAACAAAAATAAACAAATGAGCGCTAATCAAACTTACAAACTTTTGCATAGCAAAGGAAAGCAGAGACAAAATGAAAATGCAACCTACGGAATGGGAGAAAATATTTGCAAATGACGCAACCAACAAGGGATTAATTTCCAAAATAAACAGCTCATACAACTCAGCAGCAATAAAACAGACAACCCGATCGAAAAATGGGCAGAAGACCTAAGTAGACATTTCTCCAAAGAAGACATACAGATGGCCAAGAGGCACATGAAAAGATGCTCAACATCACTAATTATTGCAGAAATGCAAATCAAAACTACAATGAGGTATCTCTTCACACCAGTCAGAATGGCCATCATCAAAAAGTCTACAAATAACAAACCCTGGAGAGGGTGTGGAGAAAAGGGAGCCCTCCTACACTGTTGGTGGGAATGGAAACTGGTGCAGACACTATGGAGAACAGGATGGAGGTTCCTCAAAAAACTAAAAATAGAGGTAACATATGATCAGTCTCACTCCTGGGCATATGTCCAGACAAAGCTTTAACTCAAAAACATACATTCACCCCTATGTTCATAGCAGCACTATTTACAATAGCTAAGACACAGAAACAACCTAAATGTCCTTTGACAGATGAATGGATAAAGAAGATGTGGTACATATATACAATGCAATATTACTCAGCCATAAAAAAGAATGAAATAATGCCATTTGCAGCAACATGGATGCAACTAGAGATGATCATACTAAGTGAAGTAAGTCAGAAAGAGAAAGACAAATACCATATGATAAAACATACGTGGAATCTAAAATATGACACAAATGAACCTATCTCCGAAGGGGAAATGGACTCAGACATAGACAACAGACATATGATTGCCAAGGGGAGGGGGCTGGGGGGAGACTGGGGTTAGTAGTTGTAAGCTATTATATATAGAATTATAGATATATGGATAAACAACAAGGTCCTACTCTATAGCACAGGGAACCACATTCAATACCCTGTGATATACCATAATGGAAAAGAATATTAAAAAAAAGTATGTATATATATGTATAACCAAATCATTTTGCTGTGGAGCAGTAATTAATACATTGTCAATCAAGTATACTTCAATTAAAAAAGTTAGGAACTCTGCAAAATGAAACTTCACCAAACCTACCATGTGAACATGCACATTTAGATTTAAGTAAAAATGCAGATTTGGTTATACTGCGGTTGGTGATTGTTTCCCGTCTTCTGCTGAGATCCCCCAATTCTCCAAAGGAGATGGGGTCACATTCTCTGGATTTGGAGGAAGGGAGTGAGGATGATAAGGGTGAGGGAGCAACTGAGGCATGGGATTTTATTACTAGGTTTAAGGAAAAGGTATTATTGGTTGCACTGGTAGTTCAATGCATTCGATAATATCATCCTATAATTTATAGACTGCACTTCTTCTTTTTAAGAATAATGTCTGAAGATTTTATAAGAGCCCGCTTTAGGGGTTTTATATTTCGACCCAATGGACAAAATGCACACGATAATTGTTGTAGGCATACAAAAGCTTCCTGCGTATTGAAGATTCCAGAAACAGCTCTCTACCCGAATGACACCATCCAGAATGAGCACGTTGACCTGCCTCTCTCCGACTGGGGATGCATCGGGCATGGTTACTGCAGATATTCTGACTCAGCTGTGGAGTCATCACAAGAAGACTCTGCATCTGTCAGTCTAACTCGAGGGGTTTCCCGGGTGGCGCAGTGGTTAAGAACCCACCTGCCAATGCAGGAGACAGAGGTTTGAGCCCTGGTCTGGGAAGATCCCACGTGCCACGGAGCCACTAAGCCCAGGCACCACAACTACTGAGGCTGCGTGCTGCAACTACTGAAGCCCGCGCACCTACAGCCTGTGCTCCACAACAAGAGAAGCCACCGCACCGCAAAAAAGAGTAGCCCCCGCTCGCTGCAACTAGAGAAAGCCCACGCACAGCAATGAAGAGCCAACTCAGCCAAAAATTAAAAAAATTAATAAATTAATTTAAAAAATCTAACTTGAGGGTTGGCAAACTTTTCATTTTGAATCATAAGCCAACGATATTAAATGATAATTAAAGAACACAAAATTAAAAGCAGGTTTTTTTCCGTGAAACTATGGAGGTTTGTTTTGTTGATGGAGAGGAATTGAAACATGTATCTCACACTTTAAAGGGATTAATAATGACAACACAGAATTTCAGTTGATTTTAGTAAAATCTTTTACACCATTCAGTTCCTACAATATCTCCCTCTTTCTCTTACTGAAGTAGACATTTCAGTAAAAGTAATGTCGTGATTGAATCTGAACATTTGCAATTAATGATTATTTCATTGCATGAGTGGGAAAAAAAAAAAAAAGACAGGCAGGAAACAACGGGTGAACTCAACTATAGGGCTGTTGTGCTAAATTTGATTTCTTCCATTCAGTGATATGGATGATAACATGCAGGAGGCTTTCACCGAGAAGACCAAGATTGTTATGCAGATTCCAACACTCTACCTCTACAAGGTCATTCATATTTACTTTCATATTTCATACAGTGTCAGTAGAAATGTTCTGTTGGTCAAGTTTGATGTTTTCAAAACACTTACAGAGAGACACAGATGTAGAGAACAAACATATGGACACCAAGGGGGGAAAGCAGGGGATGGGGGCGTGGGGTGGCGGTGGGATGAATTGGGAGATTGGGATTGACATATATACACCAATATGTATAAAACTGATAACTAATAGGAACTGCTATACAAAAAAATAAAATAAAATTCAAAAAAAACACGGAAATGATGTTCTTTGTTTTGTTTTGTTTTTTTGCTGTACGCGGGCCGCTCACTGTTCTGGCCTCTCCCGCTGCCGGAGCACAGGCTCCGGACGCGCAGGCTCAGCGGCCACGGCTCACGGGCCCAGCCGCTCCGCGGCACGTGGGATCTTCCCGGACCGGGGCTCGAACCCGTGCCCCCTGCATCGGCAGGCAGACTCTCAACCACTGCGCCACCAGGGAAGCCCTACATTTTTTAGAAAGCTGTGCAAAGCCCTTGGTTTTTCAATGGGGGATATTTCTGGGAAGGCAAATAACAGATCAAAGACCTTTCTGTTGCTTTTAATGACAAGCTTATTATTTCTTTAAATGTGTTCTCATTTACCTGTGATTCACGGTGCATGGTTAGCCATTTTACTGGGGATGAACATCAGAGAGCTACAGTTAAGCTACGAATGTGTTTAAAACAAAAAATGTGCTAGAGGCTATTTTGTCTCTATTTCCACAACAACGTAGAACCGCAGTGAATTATATGTCTGCATGGTGATAAAGTCAACGGGCGTATCGCAGCACTTTGTGTGTGCTAGGAATAGGGAGGTAATGTGCGGTGTATGTGTTTATTTTAGGGTGTGGATAACCTCTGTGGAACAGCATTTTTCCACCAGAAGATCAGTCACGGAGTATTTCCACTGCTTCCCAAATGCTTGAGCCCTTAACCACCGTGAAATAATGAGCTTCTTACTGTTGTCAAATTGGTTCCCTCTTGGCAACATTGCCTTTGCAGCAGACCTGAAGTTACAGAAGTGCCCTCAAAGGCACGTGGGTGAGTTTTAGCTGGGAACCAAAAGATTTTCCCAGTCTGCACTGGTTGTTACCATATGGATGGAGTTGGCTACATCTGCCCTGGGAATTGGAGCACTACCCGTTTTAAGGATGGACAAATACAAGGACTCGGCATTTAGCTGAGAGAAAGAGTTTTCTGAAGCCTACACAGCCACCAGGAACCCAGCTTCATTTTAATGTTTGCAAATCTCCCTGGGGGTGGTGGCCACAGTGCTCTGTGCATTTTCATGGCACCTCTTCCTATCGAGATAAACAAACATATAACTTATTATAACCATTTGGAAGAGTGTCTTCCCTTGGCATTTGGAAAATAAGGAGGAGAGGACAAATGATCTCTTATAGTCCCATCTCACACTCAAGAGTCTTCTGGCTAAACCATGGGTTGAAAGCGTCAAGTGTTTAATCCCCAAACAAATCCATACACAGCCCAAAGAAATACTGCCCTGAAAGACAGTACTGTGGATTTATCTTAGAAAACCTGAAGCCAAAGACAGTCGATTCTGTTTCCGGGTAAGCCAGAGCTTACCCAAAGCTGAAATTAAGGTGTTTTTCGTTTTGTTTTGTTTTGTGTTGTTTGTTTTTTAAAGAAGTGGACTGGCTGTCCTAATAGGTCTTCAGTGGTCTGGATGGAAGATACACTCAATTTGTTTTAGTAGACCTTGAAATTGAATAACCAATTTGGTCTGGCCATTAAGTCAGTTTTGATTTGGTCTGGCCATTAAGAAAAGTTTCAACCAATTTGAATGATTTAAAAAAAACAAACAAAATAAACTTTTAAACTCAGTGTTGTGCACCATTTACCAAAAGTTTTGCTTTCAAGACTATAGAAAGAATAATAAACCACATTAAAGCTTTTTCCCCCAGAAACTCAAATATGAAGAACGATGTGAAGAACTCAATTTAAGAGTGTTTTTCTCCACTTTGATGCGATAGGATTTCCCACCCTACATTTATGCTTTTCTTCCTCCCATTTCATTCTTTAAAAAATTTAGAGACGGGCTTCCCTGGCGGCGCAGTGGTTGAGAGTCCACCTGCCGATGCAGGGGACGCGGGTTCGTGCCCCGGTCCGGAAAGGTCCCACATGCCACGGAGCGGCTGGGCCCGCGAGCCATGGCCGCTGAGCCTGTGCATCCGGAGCCTGTGCTCCGCAACGGGGAGAGGCCACAACAGTGAGAGGCCCGCGTACCTCAAAAATAAATAAATAAAAAATGAAATTAAAAATTTAGAGACAAAAACAGAAGAAACCTCTCCCATAGTTACACTGGGCCTTAAACACTGAAGTCATTTATTTAAACAAGGATTATCGTTGTTAGGCTAGATAAGACTATTGCATGCATACCCTGTTCTAAATGCACTACCTGTTTCACTCTGCAGACAAAACATCCAGTATGAAAAATTGACAATGCGATACCTCTTCATTCTCCGTGGGGCACTGTGTTTAACATAATTAACATGCATTTCCTGGAAGGATGGGTTTGCTCTATGCCATAAATTCCAACATAAACCGTCAGGATCACCATAGTTACCTGCGGCAGTAGACTCAGTGATGTGTGTGCCTAAAATATCTAGGAAAGTTGACTGTGGGGTTGGGCAGATTTTTTTTTCAGCCAAAAGATAAAAGGGTAGTGAAAAAAATTTTTAATTAATAAAAAAAATTACAATAATTTAAAACAAAAACAGCAAGAGAGACTGGCATCATAAACTTTCAAAGTCATGGATTTATGCTCAAACGACCATTAGAAAGAGGGTGCTTGCAATCTGCAGTTGTTTCCGAGGCCAAGGATGGGGAAAGCAGAAGTTTCTAGGGCAAATCTGGTTCCTTTAAGCACCCCTTTATCAACTGACATCAACCTCTGAATTGAAGATTGAGTGCTGACCAGAGCACGGCAGAATGATTTTCACCTTGGGGGCAATCCCGTAGTGGCAACTAACACTTGCGCATGATACCGTATCCATTAATTACTTATAAAAGTCAGAATGGAGGACAGTCAATATAGTCAAACTCCACTTCTCTCTGGGGGTGCTTTTAGCAATGATTGGAAGACATTTCCTCATTCGAGGATCGAAGAATCGTATCCGAGCCACATCCTCTCCGCAGAGTCTGCGTTTGCAGGAAACAGCACATAGCACACAGATGGTCTCTCTTTACGTGCCTCTGGGTTTTCTGCTGAAACATCCACAGAACTGGGCAAGAGAGGTATTACTATCATCATGTCATTTCACACAGGAGTTGTTTCTTGAAGGCGCACAATAAATGTGTGTGAATTAGGTCTCAAATCCTGTTCCTCTTGAGGTTGTAAAATGTTTTAAATGTTATTTAAAAAATCAGCCAGCAGTGATCTTCACATACCAAGTGTTGAGAATCATAGCAAAGGAGAACCTTATCCTTAAAAACAAGGTTTGGAAAACAATGGTCCCTGGCAAAGTTTAACATCTACCTGTATCTGTACGGCTACAAGCTTGGAAATGATTGTACGTTTTCGATGGTGAAGAATAAACAAGCGAATCTTTGCTGACCCACGAAAATCATATGAAATTTTAATTCTGGCGTCCACCAATAAAGCTTTATGGTCACACAGCCATGCCCGCCCATGCTCCTCTGTGCTGTGTGGATGCCTTCATGCTTCATGCTGCCCTGGAAATTGAGACGTTGCAACAGACCAGAAAAGTCTAAAAGAGTCACGATTCCTGCCTTCACAGTCCAGGTTTAGGGAAATACCTTGAAATAAATACCTCCTCGGGTGTGAAGGGTGCTCTCTCTGGGCCTGACCTGGAAAGAGAAAGACACAAGAAAGCAAAACATCAAGTGTCCTCCATCATTGAAGGATCTGGGGTTTCCAAGGACAGGTCAGAGGGCGAGTGCCGGGAAAAGATGCACCAGGGACGAGAGTCGGGGTGGGCTACTAGCTTTGGAAGATGCTGGAGCGGAACATCCATCCAAGTAGAAGGAGGAGGACAGTGTGGAAGTTCATGGTCAGCGTGAAATTCCCGAGTTGCCAAGGACAACCAAAGATTGTTAAGATCAGAGCTTCCAATATTTATTCCACAGGAATTGGTCCGGATGTCCTCTCTCCTCAATGCCCTACGCTTTCCATGGTCTTGGAAGACACCTTCCATTGGAAGGTCTTGTCGACTGAAAAAAAAAATGCATAACCTAAAAGTTGAGAATTATGTTTTATTTGGCGGACCTCCTGAGGTCTTAAGCCCAAGACTCAGTCTCTCAAACAGTTCTGAGGGACTGCCCCTAAGAGGTAAGGGGGGAGCCAGGATATACAGGAGTTTTTGCAACAAAAACCAGGTAGAACATCAAAAGATTACTGTTGATTAAACCAGGCATCTCGAGGAAATGGATTTAGCATTTTTCTCTGCATGGGAAGATGCAAGAGGTTGGGCTCACTGAAATCAGTACTCTGATACGCACCTCAGTTATCTTGGGCCAGGACCCTGCTTTTCTCCATCCCGAGTCCCCTCAGGGTGCCCAGTTAGGGGCAGCTACGGTGGTTGATGGCTTGATGGCTGCAAAATCCTTTGTTACTGATAGGGCAGGCGCCGGGTTTTGACCACAGTCCGAAGTTACTGAGGAAGGGGCTGTGCGCGAGAATGAAGCCATGGCAAGTGCAGCTCCAGCCCCAAGCACTGACTGCTCAGAGTCTGCGAGGCCCCGCGACCGTATGAGAATGGTGATGG
This sequence comes from Inia geoffrensis, assembly GCA_036417435.1. Lineage (NCBI taxonomy): Eukaryota > Metazoa > Chordata > Mammalia > Artiodactyla > Iniidae > Inia > Inia geoffrensis. The sequence continues at coordinate 3,946,784 of CM070921.1, forward strand.
GCCACTAAGGCAGAATATGGGATAAGCCCCCTGATCCCTCAAGAGGTGCCTCAAAAGACAGGAGGTTTTAGGAGCAGGCTTGTCGGTGACACCCAGTTTGGAAAATACTCGGGTACATGGCCTGCATGATGGCAATTATCACCCAATATCCTCCAATTATTAACTTGAATTTGACCTCTTCTCTTAGCTATCAAATGTTCGGACCACCTACTCCTGAATCACTCTCCAAATATATTTTTGGATACAGAAAGGAGATAGGAAAATAATCATGTTTTCAAAAAGTACCAAATGGATTCTGAAGAAAATCTAATTTCAGAGAAAATAATTAAATGAATGTTGTTTCTCTTTAATTGCTTCACACTTACAATCAAGTGTGCTTGGGTTAATACTTTTTGACTTCTAATTGAATTTGCACAGTTCCTATTTTTGTTTGTTGTTTTGGCAGTATGTGGCCTCTCCCGTTGTGGAGCACAGGCTCCGGACGCACAGGCTCCGGACGCGCAGGCTCAGCGGCCATGGCTCACGGGCCCAGCCGCTCTGCGGCATGTGAGATCTTCCCGGACCGGGGCACGAACCCATGTCCCCTGCATCGGCAGGCGGACTCTCAACCACTGCGCCACCAGGGAAGCCCACAGTTCCTTTTATTATAAGGTGAGGTTATAAGGAAAGGTGCTGACTTTTCAGGTACCATATGGTTTCTCTAGACTATTAGGCAATGTTTGAGGGGCCCAGAAGATGTTTCTAAGACTAATGCTTGTTTTGAAAAGGAAGAGTCTACAGGCAAACCTGTGAGAAACACAGCAATGAAGAGCAAATGCTTCTATCAGAGAAGAAAATGAATCAATAATCCAAGTAATGACAACTGGGCAGCCCTGTTTCCCTATGAGTTCGCAGTCCAGAGCCCAGGGAAACCTAACAGGCTGCCCATGCTACGCTATACTCAATATAGACAAACATGTTCCAGAAACTATGATCCAACCTGTGGGAAATCAGAATTTATGAGAAAAGCTGAATAATTTTAGGTCTGTATGAACAGTAACAGTAGGTAGTCGCTATAATTGCCCTGAGAAATGTGTGAATTTAAGTCTCCAGAAGGCTTGTCCTCAAACCTAGAATTTAAAATCATTCCTCCATGTTTTCTAATAATGACTCAAACCTTTTTTTTCTCCATTCCATCTTCCATCCAGTGTGCCCTGCATGTTTTCATATGTAGCAGTGGCACTATGATATATTTAGATTCTGTATATATTATACCCTTTTTTTTTTTTTTTTTTGGCCACATTGCACAGGTTGCAGGATCTTAGTTCCCCAACCAGGGACTGAATCTGGGCCCCTGTAAGTGGAAGCACGGAGTCCTAACCATTGGACCATCAGGGAATTCCCTATTTTATACTTTCTTATTGTTGATATTTAATATAATTGCACAATGGGTAGTAAACGATGTCTTGATGGTTTTGATTCTTCGGATTTTTTTTTTTTCAGCTTTCTTTTGTAGCACATGATTCAGATCAGCACAGGTTAAATTCTGTAAATGATTCAGATGCTTTGCAAAAATAATACATAACGTTTTTGGTTATATATATATTTCACTATCTTTGGGGGAATCTATCAATTAGATTAAGCTTGTTAATTACAACCTTCCAGGTTTTATCCTTGCTTTGTTTTTTGTTTCCTTTCGCAATACCTGAGATGCATTTAATTCTCCCACTAAAGATATGTTTTAAAAATACCTTTGGGGGATTCTGTCATTTTAAGCTTTATGTACGTCAAGACTGTTGTCACCGTTAGAAAGGAAGTTTGAGATTACTGTGGATTTTTAGTGGGATGATTTTCAGACTATGAGATATACCTAAATTCTATTCCCTGCTTTTGGTTTCAAGTCAATTGTATGTCAGTTTCATTTTGGTTATTTTTTTTCCGGGTGTGAGATTTCCATTTCTATCATTTTCAAACTCTTTTTGTCATTTTGTTATAGGTATGTCACCAGTAAATCATTTAGAGATGCGTTATTTTATTTAGTTTTAATCCAAGCAGAGTGTGTGTGCCTTTTACTATGTTGAAGGGGTTTAAGCCTTTATATCTAGGTTGATGACTGACGTAATTGTACATATTCCTACTATTTCAAATCGTGTTTTCGTGTCTCACCCTGCCCTTTATCTGGCTTTTTTTTTTTTTTTTTTTAATATTTATTGGAGTATAGTTGCTTTACAATGTTGTGTTAGTTTCTGCTGTACAGCAAAGTGAAGCACCTATACGTATACATATATCCCCTCTTTTTTGGACTTCCTTCCCATCTAGGTCACCACAGAACACTGAGCAAGTTCCCTGTGCTATACAGTAGGCTCTCATTAGTTATCTATTTTAGACGAAACTGGGTCACTTGTAGAGACATGGATGGACCTAGAGACTGTCATACAGAGGGAAGTAAGTCAGAAAGAGAAAAACAAATATCATATATTAATGCATACATGTGGAATCTGAAAAAATTTGTACAGATGATCTTATTTACAAACGAGAAATAGAGACACAGACGTAGAGAGCAAATGTATGGATACCAAGGGGGAAGGGGGTGGGTAGGATGAACTGGGAGACTGGGATTGACAGATATACATTATTATTATTATTATTTTTATTATTATTTTTTTTTTGTGGTACACGGGCCTCTCACTGTTGTGGCCTCTCCCGCTGTGGAGCACAGGCTCCGGACGCGCAGGCTCAGCGGCCATGGCTCACGGGCCCAGCCACTCGGCGGCACGTGGGGTCTTCCTGGACCGGGGCACAAACCCGTGTCCCCTGCATCGGCAGGCGGACTCTCAACCACTGCGCCACCAGGGAAGGCCAGATATACACTATTGATACTATGTATCTGGCTTCATTTTATCTGTCTTCTTGACGTCTGGTGATTTTCTTCATTGGTGGCTTGGTTTCCTTACTTTTTCCTACTTGTTGTTTTAAATATTCAAATTTCCAATCTCTTAATGAACTTCAAAACTCCTAAGTATGATGATCCTCTTTCTGCAGCAGACAAGGGCAGCAACATACTCCACCTAGTCAAATACCTACCCCCGCCCCTATTCCTTATTCATATTATTGAGCATTTCTACTCCAGCTTAGATATGAGTATAAAAAAAATTATTTTTGGCTGCGCCATCCACCAAGTGAAATCTCAGCTCCCTGACCAGGGACTGAACATGCACCCCCTACACTGGAAGCATGGAGTCTTAACCACTGGACTGCCAGGGAAGTCCTTTTTTTTTTTTTTGGTATAAAATTTTAATATTGTATTACAACTGTTTTTGCAAATTAATACATATTTATTTATAGATTTACCACTATGGCTCATAGTGGTCTTTCCTTATCTTTCACATTGAATCTAGTATTTCCTATCATGTTTATTACTCTGGGCTAAAGTATATCTTTTCATAGTGTCTTTATAAAGGATCTCTGGGTAAAACATTTTTTAGAGTCATTTATGCATGAAGAATATCTCTATTTCTTTTATTAACTGTCGCATTATCGATGGTTGTGACGAGCTTTATATTCTCAGATTTTGTGCACACACGTTTCAAATACAGTGGCTATTTCTAAGGTGACCCCAATGATTCCTGCTTCCTGCTGTTCCTACCTTTCTGTGATCTCCTTCCATAGAGTGTTGGTGGCCAAATTTTCTAGACATGGAAAATTTTAAGGGAGATTGCAGACAGTTCCACATTAACTGACTTTGAGTTCATCTACAGGACGGTTATCATGGGTGGGTCTGACTTTATCCCATGGAAGGTTTTAAAGGAGGGAAGGGGTCCTCCCTAAGAGGAAGGCTCTCCCCATGGGTTGCTGAAGTTGAAGACCATACTGGAGATGTCTTGGGCTCCACCTGTGCTGGACGGATTGTAGGAAGACCCCCAGTGACCCCCCCCGCATCTTCTGGTATACCTTCTTGTGTACGTCCCTGTCTTGCGGAGTGCCCAGGATCTCAGGATGTGGCTTCCCTCTTTCCCGGTGCTGCACTACACTGTGTCCTGCTAGCAGACGCTCTTACAGACATTCTCTTGCTGACGCTGAAGACGCAGGGGTCATGATGCTGCGCCCACGCGGTGAGCGAGTGAGTCTGGCCTCTAGGATATGAGTGTGGCCTCCGCCTGAGAGTCAGAAATGGCCAGAGCGTTCAGGTCTACAGCCACAAGGAAAGTTACGTGGGTCCTTCTCCTCTGGAACCTCCAGATGAGAACACAGCCGGCCAAAGGCTTGATCGCTCCCTTGGGAGACCCTCAACGCCATACTCACCCATGCTGTGCCCAAATTCCTGACCCGTGGAAACTGTGAGATGATGGATGATTTAATTTAATAAATGCTTTAGGCTGCTATGTTTGGGGATGACTGTCACACAGTTAGCAATAGTCAAGGAGTCCATGAATGATCCCATTACAACGTCCGTGAAGCAGAGACTCTAAGACCTTGGTTCTGAATCCAAACAGTGTGCTTCTCTCTGACTTATTCTGTTCCATCTATCAGCTGGGATAAATAACAGCCCCGCCATCCTAGAGTCATTATACAGACAGTGTTCATTTTTACAGCCCTACCAGAGGGACCTAGGGTATATATTTAATAAAGCTATCATTATTACTTCATTGTTGTGATTATTATTGCAGGAACTGACCATGCAGAGTGGTGAACGTTGCTCTGCTAGTATTTTTTTCTACTTCTTAGATCAAACAGGAATCTTACTCAGACAGGAAGGAGTTCTCTGAAGAGCCATGCTTTCAGAACATGGGACCCTCTCTGGGTTGTGTGATAAGTTTAAATATCAGGTCTCTACTCGTCCAAGGTCTCTGTAATTATGTGCCTTTTACACTCACCCCCAAACTTCAACAATCTATTGATGTTTGAAGTGAGCACATTGATTTTTTTCTCTCTCTCTTATATTACAATGCCAATGGCTTTTAATAAATGAGCGGTGGCCTTTATGTGAACAAACACAAGTCCCCTTGATGGAGCAGCTATCAAGATAGCAGCCCGACAGATAAGCAGAATCATTGCTAAGGCTCTAGCATTGAAACTCTGGTCATCGAGGCTTGTAAATGCTTTGACTGCGACCACCGACCAAAATCTAAAATATAATGCTCTCTTCTAATTATGCAACTCTTAACATCATAAATTTTTAAAAATTCTAATTGCTTGTGCATGACTAGCCTTTGTGTTATTTATGAAAATTTCTTATGTTCCCAAGTTACTTGATTTTATAAAAGGAAATCTTCAACTTTCCTTATGTAAATTAGTGCAGCCACTGTGGCAAACAGTATGGAGGCTTCTCAAAAAACTAAAAATAGAGCTACCATATGACCCAGCAATTCTATTCCTGGGTATATATCCGAAAAACACAAAAACACTACTTTTATTTTATTATTATTATTTTTGGTCACACCACGTGGCTTGTGGGATCTTAGCTCCCCAACCAGAGACTGAGCCCACACCTTCGGCAGTGAAAGTGCAGTCCTAACCACTGGACTGCCAGTGAATTCCCCTAAAACACTAATTTTAAAAGATACGTGCACCCCAGTATTCATAGCAGCATTATTTACAATTGCCAAGACATGGAAGCAACCTAAGTGTCCATCAACAGATGAATGGATAAAGAAGAGATGTGGTACATATATACAATGGAATACTACTCAGCCATAAAAAAGAATGAAATAATGCCATTTGCAGCAACACAGATGGACTTGGACGGTATTATGCTAAGTGAAATAAGTCAGACAGAGGAACATAAATACTGTATGATCGCACTTACATGTGGAATCTAAAAAATACAACAAACTAGTGAATGTAACAAAAAAGAAGCCGACTCACAGATACAGAGAATGAAGCAGTGATTACCAGTGGGAAGGGGGGAAAGGGAGGGACAAAATACGGGTAGGGGATTGAAAGGTACAAATTATTAGGTATAAAATAAGCTACAAGGATATATTGTACAACATGGGGAATACAGCCAATATCTTATAATAGCTATAAATGGAGTATAACCTTTAAAAATTGTGAAACAGTATATCATATACATGTACTTATATAATAATAAGAAAGAAAGAAAAGAAAGAAAGAAAGAAAGAGACAGAAAGGGGAAGGAAGGAGGAAGGCAGGAAGGAAAGAAAGAAAGAAAAAGAAAAAGAATGAAAGAAAAGAAAGAAAAAGAAAGAAAGAAAGAAAGAAAGAAAAAAAGAAAAGAAAGAAAGGGAGAGAGAGGGAAAGGAAGGAAGGAAGGAAGGAAAAAATAATCATGCTATGTTGTGTCTGGGGCTAGGACTTTCTCTTTAGCTCTCAGCCATTGTTTAATTCTAAACATGAGACTATTTTTTTACATTTAAAATTTTTATTTAATTTTAATTTTTATTGGCTGCACTGCATGGCTTGCGTGATCTTAGTTCCCTGACCTGGGATTGAACCCATGACCCCTTCAGTGGAAGCGTGGAGCCTTAACCTCTGGACCACCAGGAAAGTCCCTACACCTGAGACTATTTAAAAAAAAAATACTGATATGTATGACCTCTGCCTTACCTTTTTTTTTCTTTTGTCCTGAAGAGGATCTCAAAAGAATTGCATACATCCGTTAGACACAGGCCGACTTCTCTTGTGACTGTAAGGATATAATAATTCCCAGGGTGCCTTATGCTTTCACTCAAACTGGATCCCAATCATTTTTGAAAGAGTCATGGCCCCAGAAGGGAGAAAAACAGTCATTTGAAAGTTGAAGGCTTTTTTTTTCTCTCCCTGAATTGATGGAGCCTTAACCTCTCATTTGATGGATAACAGCTCCACCTCTGGAAAAACAAAAAGACATGCTTTCTTGCATGGAAGTGCTTAAACACAAGGATGCTTGGGTTCTTCTGGGTTCACTGAGAAGGAGGTTCCAAGATGCACCCTTGCAGAAGCAGAGAAGACGTGATTCAACTGGAAAGGACTCTTTCAGGAGAAAAACCCGTGTGAGGGAAGATGGCAGAGGATCTGGGTAAGGCTGGGAGACCCAGCAGAGCTGAACGCAACATCCGACTTTCAGCGGAAGAGAGAGGAAGGAGGTAGGAAGATTGGGAGAGGCGGTCTGGGGGTCTTGAAGCCAAAGGTGATCATCAGAGGAGTCTTTTCTCTCCCCAGAACTGCCCTGCCTGACACACTCAGGCATTAGTCGGGGGAAGTATGGCCACCATACAAACGAGGTGATGGCTTTCGGAGCACAGCAGCTGGAGACCCTGGCAACCACACTCTCTGCAGTGGAGGACCTGAGAACCACATTTTTATGGCTCTTCAAGGGGCATTTAGTCACAGAGAGTTTCTCCTGGACCCACAGCACCCGATTCCAGAGCGTGGCATTGCAGTGCAGGTGCACCTAGGAAGCTGATTCCTTTTTTCTTCTTTTTTACTGTATTGTCAGCCTCAACTGCTTTAACATCAAGTTTTGTGTAGTGTCCCAGCTTAAAATTTGCTAAGCTGTGGGAATTTGAGGGTCCAGCATGTGTCCAGGCTTGGTATAGTGGCGGCCCTAAGGATGCCTGGCCTGACAGGGCAGCAGGAGGGGCCCATACAGCAGCTCAAGGCTGACCACTCAGCTGCCCTGCTGGCAGGGGCTGGGGAAGATGGGGCCAGATCTCTGGGGCTGGGTGCCTACTCTTTGCAGATGGCTAGCTTTAGAAGAAATGCAGTACCATGCCGGACTTCCTGCCGGACCCTCACGTGTGAGTCTCCTGGTTATATTTTGCTTTATACTCTCCTTTTTCCCAGTAGGAGAAACTCACATACATCCATTGAAACTGCCTCATTTATTCTCTAAGATTGTGTCTACCAGAAATAATAAAATCTCACTGGGAATGAACTTTTAAATTCTTATCTAAATAGCATGGTTTTCTTCTAGAGAATGCTGCTCTATTTTGTGAACTTCCACACAGCTGGGCGGTGGGGTCCGTGTCAACTTTTCAAATTTAGGTTTTGCTCTAATATAATTTCTCCGGGCAGGTCCAGAATGTTTTTCTTGAAATTTCTTGAGCTTAGCCTCATCCGCAATTCAGATGTTCTGCCCATGACCAAGGAAAGCGATTTCTCCTTCTTCATTGTCAGCCATTGACGTTCTGGAGTGATATCAGAGTCCTGGCTGAAATGTATCCTCTCTCAGTTCTGGAGGCTAGAAGTCTGAGATCTAGGTGTGGGCAGGGTTGGTTCCTTCCAGGGCTGTGCCAGAGAATCTGTTCCATGCCCTTTCCCTAGATTCTGGTGGATTACTGGCAATCTTTGGTGTTCCGTGGCTTGTAGAGCATCACCCCGATATCTGGCATCAGAGTCACATGGCATTCTTCCCGTGTCTGTGTCCAAATTTGCCCTTTGTATAAGGACAGCGGTCCTATTGGACTAAGCCCATCCTAATGACTTCATCCAAATTTAAATACACCTTCACTGACCCTATCTCTAAGTAAGGTCACTTTCTGAGGGACCTGGAGTTAGTTAGGTGTTCAATTATGAGTTTTCAGTGTTAACCCACAACTCCAGTGAATCAGACATAACTCACCATTTCAGGACCCAACTTCAGCCGTGACTGGGTTGCCCAGGGATGCTCAAAACTTGGCAAGACAGTGGCTCGATTCCATGACAAAAGTTGGCTCAACTTTTGAAAGAAGCATCCTGCTTCCGCCTTGCCAAGCTGTCAGATTTCCTGAATTACGCAGCATAACCTCCAAAATTCACTTGGTATCTAGAAATTATCCCAAGTCTGGCTGATCAAAGAAGCTGTGCTGAATGCCAAAGGTAATGAGTTCAAATTTGCATTCAAGTTTGCATCATTGTATTATCCACCTTGGGAACTCTTCACTTTTTAACGTAGCATGACTATATAGATGTCAAGTACTTTATTTTCTGCACATTCCTCACGTGTGTTCTTAACAATTACAGCCTGTCTCCTCAGCACCAGCATTGACAATTGTTGGCACTTGAGAATACTTTAAGTCTGTCGTGCTTCCCGGCAGAATTTTTAGAACCTGGATCAAAACCTGCAAGGCTAGGATCTCACGTGTTTCCCTTAGTAGTTACTTAACCCAAGTTTTATGGTCCATGTTTACTACTAATGATTCCTTCTGTATCTATAAGCACAAAACATAGGTTTAAAAGTGTGCTCAGTAATTAAGTCAGGAGTTATATAACCGTCTGTATGGATGTGGCAAATTTTAACCCAGCCCTCAAAATGTAGGTTTCTTATGTAAAAGGTAGAAGTTAGGATGGGTAATCTTAAGAACTGGAGGTTTCAAAGGTATTTCAAGCCTTCAAGGAAAGGTTGAGATTTTCTTTGTCCAGAGATAAACTCATGATTTATCTTTATCATACGTGGACTTGCATGTGAAGCAGCATTTAATTTTAAATTACTACTTCAGCAAGAGTGATGCAAATGAGCAGAATCCACCTACAAAATCCGGTAACTCTCTTCTGTAGACTGCCATAGAAAGTCCATGACTATTTTATTAAAATGGAACCCAGTATGGCACTGTGTTAACTGAAGGAATTCGAGAGTATTTAACTGGCGATTTTAACTGACAGAGCACAAATGGGAAAATTAAAAGTCCAAGAATACAGAGTTATATAAGCAAGAATTAAACATTCTTGGAGAGCAGATTCAGTCACTGTTCTCTAGAGGCTGCTACAAATTTCTCTTCTAAGCTTCTGGAAATAGTGTAGGTTAGTACTGAGTACACACATGAACACACACACACAGGCAATCTTTTTCATGGCTGCCTAATATTCCATTTATGAATGACTGTCATTGGACTTCCATCAATGGTCATTTTAGTGTTTTTCTGCACTATTACTGAACAGTTCTGTAGTGTATGCACCCTAAAACATAGACCTCTCTGTCATATGGGTGTGTGTATTTCTGAGTGCATCCCTAGAAGTGGAAGGAGATGCCGACTCACAGGCCATGTGCATTTTATTTTTTTGTAATTTTATTTTTATTGGGGTATCATTGTTTTACAAGGTTGTGTTAGTTTCTACTGTACAGCAAAGAGGAGTTCCTTGCGCTATAGAGCAGGTTCTCATTAGTTCTCTATTTTATACATATTAGTGTATACATGTCAATCCCAATCTCACAATTCATCCCAGCACCACCACCCACCCCCACCTTGCCTGCCTTGGTGTCCATACATTTGTTCTCTACAGCTGTGTCTCTGCTTCTGCCTTGCAAACCGGTTCGTATGTACCATTTTTCTAGATTCCACATATATGTGTTAATATACAATATTTGTTTTTCTCTTTCTGACTCACTTCACTCTCCGCATGACAGTCTCTAGGCCCATCCATGTCTCTACAAATGACCCAGTTTCATTCCTTTTTATGGCTGAGTAATATTACACTATATATATGTACCATATCTTCTTTATCCATTCATCTGTTGATGGACATTTAGGTTGCTTCTATGACCTGGTTATTGTAAATAGTGCTGCAATGAACACTGTGGTACATGACTCTTTTTGAATTATGGTTTTCTCAGGGTATATGCCCAGTAGTGGGATTGCTGGGTCATATGGTAGTTCTATTTTTAGTTTTTTAAGGAACCTCCATACTTTTCTCCATAGTGGCTGTATCAATTTACATTCCCACCAACAGTGCAAGAGGGTTCCCTTTCTCCACACCCTCTCCAGCATTTAAAAATTTTTATTTATTTATTTTTGGCTGTGTTGGGTCTTTGTTGCTGTGAGTGGGCTTTCTCTAGTTGCAGCGAGTGGGGGCTACTCTTTGTGTGGTGTGCGGGCTTTCATTGCGGTGGCTTCTCTTGTTGGGACCATGGGCTCTAGGCACACAGGCTTCAGTACTTCCACCACATGGGCTCAGTAGTTGTGGCACATGGGCTCAGTAGTTTTGGCTCGCGGGCTCTAGAGCACAGGCTGAGGAGTGGTGGCGCACGGGCTTAGTTGCTCCACAGCATGTGGGATCTTCCCAGACCAAGGATCGAACCCATGTCCCCTGCAATGGCAGGTGGATTCTTAACCACTGTGCCACCAGGGAAGTCCTGAAGCATTTATTGTTAGTAGATTTTTTGATGATGGCCATTCTAACTGGTGTGAGGTGATACCTCACTGTAGTTTTGATTTGCATTTCTCTAATAGTGATGTTGAGCATCTTTTTATGTGCGTCTCAGCCATCTGTATGTCCTCTTTGGAGAAATGTCAATTTAGGTCTTCTGCTCATTTTCTGATTGTGCTGTTTGTTTTTTAAGTGTGAATCTTTGCCAAATTTCCCTCTCAAGGGGCTGACTCACACTTTTACACACTTATTATCAAAACACTTCCTAGGTGTTATCAATTTTTTAGTTATCTATTGGAAGGTTAAAAATATGAGTTCCCACCCACGTTTGGATTTGCATTTCTTCCCTTATGAGGGAAAAAGATAATTTTTTCACTTATTCAAATTTATGTATATTTTTGTTCTTCTCAAACTCTCTGTTCAGCCTTTGTTGTTTGTGGTTAATATTCTGGACATACTTTAAGTATGGTAGCCCACAGTCTGTTACACAGTTTAATGGTTAGTGTTATGTGTTGCATTAGCCTGGCTAGGGTTGTCATAACAAAGTACTCCAGACCAGGTGGCTTAAACAACAGACATTTATTTCTCTCCGTCCTGGAGGCTGGAAGTCTGAGATCCAGGTGTGGGCAGGGCTGGTTCCTCCTGAAGCCAATCTCCTGGGCGTGCAGACGGCTTTCTTCTCCCTGTGTCCTTCTGTGTCCTAATCTCCTCTTCTTATGAGGACACCAGTCCTATTGTATCACAATCCACCCCAGGGACCTCATTTACCTTCATCCCCTCTTTAAAGACCCCATCTCCTAATACAGCCACATTCTGAGCTTCTGGGGCTTAGGGTTTCAGCCTGTGAATTTGGCGGGGGCGGGCACAATTCATCACATCACATGTTAGCTGGGTTAGGCTACAGTCCCCAGTAGTCTAATCAAACACTAGTTTATACGTCGTTGTGAAGGTATTTGATCGATGTGCTTAACATGCAGAATCAGTAGACTTTAAGAAAAGCAGAGTGGTGGGGGGGGATAAACTGGGACATTGGGACTGACACATACACACTGCTATATATAAACTAGATAACTAATAAGGACCTGCTGTAGAGCACAGGGAACTCTACTCAGTACTCTGTAATGGCCTGTATGGGAAAAGAATCTAAAAAAGGGTGGATATATGTATATGTATAAATGATTCACTTTGCTGTACACCTGAAACTAACACTACGTTGTAAAGCAACTCTACGCCAACATAAACTTTTTAAAAAAGATGCAGGAAAAGCAGATTACCCTTGACAGTGGAAGGGGTTCTTTCCTGGTCACCTGAAAAGCCTTAAAATCAGAAGTGAGGGCTTCCCTGGTGGCGCAGTGGTTGAGAGCCCACCTGCCAATGCAGGGGACAGGGGTTCGTGTCCCGGTCCGGGAGGATCCCACATGCCGCAGGGCGGCTGGGCCCGGGAGCCATGGCCTCTGAGCCTGCGCGTCCGGAACCTGTGCTCTGCAACAGGAGAGGCCACAACAGTGAGAGGCCCGCGTACCTCAAAAAAAAAAAAAAAAAAAAAAAAAAATCAGAAGTGAGAGTTCCCAAAGAAGAAGATATCCTATCTCAAGACTAAAACATCAGCCCCTGCCTAACTTTCCAGCCTGCCTTACCGATTTTGAACGTCACAGCACCCGCAAACGTGGGAGCCAATCCCTTGAAATAAATCCTAGGTGTGATCTATAAAATAAAAAGTGTATATAACATATAATAGATAATATACTTTTGTGTTTATAATATAAATATATGTGATATGTACATACATCTTTAGATAGATAGAGTTATCTCCTACATATATATAAACCACATAGTATGGATAGATATGGATCAAGGTGTTTTGGGGGTTGGTTCCTTCTGGGGGCTGGGAAGAAGGACCAGTTCCAGACCTCTGTCGTGGGCTTGCTTTTGGTATATTTCTTAACATATTTATTTATTTATCTATTTATTTATTTATTTTTTTGGCTGTGTTGGGTCTTCATTGCTGCGCAGGCTTTCTCTAGTTGCAGCGAGCGGGGGCTACTCTTCGTTGTGGCGCGTGGGCTGCTCATTGCAGTGGCTTCTCTTGTTGCAGAGCACGGGCTCTAGGCGCAAGGGATTCGGTAGTTGTGGCATGGGGGCTCAGTAGTTGTGGTTCACGGGCTCTAGGGTGCAGGCTCAGTAGTTGTGGCGCACAGGCTTAGTTGCTCCGTGGCATGTGGGATCTTCCTGGACCAGGGCTTGAACCCGTGTCCCCTGCACTGGCAGGCGGATTCTTAACCCCTGCACCACTAGGGAAGCCCTGTGCATGTTTACTATATAGAACTTAATGACATGTGGAGATGGTGTCTACACCCATGAAACCATTGCTACAATCTCTGCCATAAATGCAGCCATCACCTCCAAAAATTTCCTCCCATTCTATTTATTACTACTATTTTTTGTGTGTGATAACATTGAACATAAGATTTATCCTTTCAGTGCATTTTTAAGTCTATAATACAGTATTGTTAGCTATAGGCTCTATGCTGTACAGTAGATGTCTAGGACTTAATTTGTCATGTATATGGCCAAAACTCGGTATCCTTTGAACCCTCCTACACTGTTGGTGGGAATGTAAGTTGGTGCAGCCACTGTGGAGAACAGTATGGAGGTTCCTCAGAAATCTAAAAATAGAGCTACCATATGATCCAGCAATCGCAGTCCTGGGCATATATCCAGAAAAGACAAAAAGTCTAATTCAAAAAGATACATGTATCCCAATGTTCATAGCAGCACTATTTACAACAGCCAAGACATGGAAGCAACCTAAGTGTCCATCGACAGATGAATGGATACAGAAGATGTTGTACATGCATACAATGGAATATTACTCAGCCATAAAAAGGAATGAAATAATGCCATTTGCAGGGATATGGATGGACCTAGAGATCATCATACTGAGTGAAGTAAGTCAGAAAGACAAATACCATATGATATCACTTATATGTGGAATCTAAAATACAACACAAATGAACTTATCTACAAGACAGAAACAGACTCACAGACATAGATCACAGACTTGCGGTTGCCCAGGGGAGAGGCATGGGGGAGGGAAGGATTGGAAGTCGGCCTCTGGACAGAAGTCTGCCCTCCTCCCTGGGTGCTGACAATGCAAACAGAGCAGACTTCCCTGTCTACCAACCTTGCCTCTTTACTGGCTTTTGAGCAACAGGCAGCCAGACCCCACTTTCGGTAACAAAGAGAACAGTCTGAAAGACACTCAGCATTCTCTGAGCTCCTTGGCTGTAGGCAGGTGTCTGCAAGTGTACGGGCTGCTTCTTTCAGGACCTACGAGCACAAAACCTGCACGCCCAAAGAAAGGAGGAACTTTGTCTGGAATTCCCAGCCCTACTGAGTAACAGGGCTTCGGTCTCTGGAATCAGAGCAGTGCAATGCTCACCATGAAAACACTTTGGGAGTCTCCCTGTGTCCTGTTCAGCGGTTACCATCCACCTGTGGCTGTCTCCGCTTGGCATCTCTACCACAAAACTCACTTCTTTTTGTAACGTGCACCTCACCATCCCCATCAGTGGAGTTAATGTTTCCATAATATTAGGAAACATAGAGCTTGGTGGTCAAGGTAATGTCTTTTCCCACAACATCCTAAACGGAACGGTGGCCACGGAACAACTGTGTTGATTAGCTCCTGCCTGCTGGTCTCCAAAGCCCACAAGAACACCTGGAGGACAAAGGGCAATAGGAAACTGCACTGATATTTATCGATTCTCTACCTTATCTGGAGAAGAGTGAATAAAAGGCACGTACCGGAACTGCTGAATACAGGGATACTAGTCGAGCATGGCTGCAAGAAAAGACAGAGGACCCCACACTGGTGACGAGAAACCCTTCTGTAAACTACTGGCAGCCTGAATCAGCACACCGCTCCCCCTTCTTTCAGCGACTCCCAAGCTCGGAAATAAGAGGTGAAAACGACGTTGACTTTTGCTCTGCGTTGTCAGCCATGACATGTTACAGCAAGGCTGACCCTCCACCAGGCTCCTTTTGTGGATGCCGGGGAAGCAACCCCGCTGCTCGGAAAGCTCAGCGGGTTACTAGGAAGCTAGATGCACATTATTAATTCTTGCCTCAGTTATTTTTTACACCACGGAAATGATTCTAAAAATAACCTGGAGAATTATGTGACTCTCTTTGCCATTATACTCTTGCTTCCTTGATTTATTTATTTATTTTTTTTCCTTTTTAAACGAACTTCCAGACGGATCCACCATGGGCTGCTCTGGCTACAAGCAATATAAAAGATGTCTATTTCAGTGGATCCTTCTTCTTCATGAAGTTCTAGAGCTGCACCGCTCCTGGGACTTATGACTTAATCTCTGCATTCTTGGCAGTGCCGCTGAGGCAGTGGGTTAAGTTGTAAAATGAGTGTTTTAACATCTAGTGCTCTAACAGTGAGATGTAAATGTTTTCACTGCCTTTCTACAGCCCAGATTCTCCAAGAAAGTAAAACAGGAGAGAGACGGTGAGCTCATCATTTTGAGGATGTGACAGACCAGGCTGGGTTCACAGAAGAGGACAGACTGCAGGGGGAAAGCCCCCAAGCTAATGGAGTTGGAGAATTTTGGAGGGATTGACATCTTCTAAGTCTACTCTTGGATACCCACTGGTATGAAATCCAGACTTCGGGGGCACTGTACAGCTTGGAAGTCAAGATTAACCTTCCCTCCCCATGGTTCACCTTGTTTCAAAAAGGTTTTCTTTCATTCCTTTTTAATGAAAGGAAAGTACTCAAAGGCATCTTATTACGACAAGGAAATCTCAAATTGCCATTCAAATATACGCCGAGGTACCTGGTACTGTGGATTTAAGTCATTAATGGAACCAGAATGGGCTGGAAAAACAACTAGAAGCCCCCAGGAGTGCCTTGAGAGCTCCAAACAAGATAATTTACCTTCTTTATTTTTTGGAGATGGAGCACGTTCAATCCATTGTGCATTCCTTTTAAACTCTATGTGAAATGCTCTAGTGAACACAGCATTTTAGTGAGTAGAGAGCCGATTTATGATTTCTGTGTTTGCTTATCCTTGGAATTAAATCATTCAGTGGAATCTATTCAGTTTGGTGAGAATCAAAAACAGGTGGCAGTAAAAACATGTGCCATGTTTGAAATCTGTTTTTTCTAATGCTTTAGAGTTTCAGGGTCCCTAAATAGATCTTGTCGAGTGTTTTGTTTGTTTTTTTTTTAATTCCCATCTGTATTTAGTGTTTGTTTTTAAAGTAAAGTCATTGAGGGCAGAACTCTACCTTCTTTCATCCATAAAAAAAATAGATTATTCTCATTTTCCTTTTTGAGTGAACCATGATAGCGACTGAATTAAGTTGACTCAGGTACACATAATTCATCCAAAGTTCAGTTTAAGGTGTTAGATGAAAGCGGGTATGCTGTACTTACTAGTAAAATGGGCAAAAAATCTCTTAGAAGTATCATCTTAAAGAGCATATATTCCAAAGTGATGTGAATGTGAAAAGACACTGACTATCAATGAAAAATTTGGCCACACTGACTCAGAGCAAAAGCTGGGAACATATGCAAACCATCTGCTTTCAATTCTTCCTCTAAGTTTAGGAAGATAGGGTTTTTGCTATCAAATTCCTATTCATCTTATAACTAGGAATGATACTTGGATTAATGTAGCATCCTGGCCAACTCTGCTCTGACCTTAACCAGGTAAGCTGAAGAATTTCGTTGCTGATACACAATAAAATCAAAGGGAAATGTTAGGAGTCAGAACAATCAAAACTGAAGAATTATGGCCAATTTTCTATTTGTTTTTAATCCACAGACTCTATTACCATGCTTGGCCCAAATGATGTTCTCAATATACAGCTGACCCTTGAACAACATGAGTTTGAACTATGCAGGCCCACTTATACATGGATTTTTTTTTTCAACAGTAAATACTACAGTTCTAAGTAATCGGAAGTTGGTTGAATCCCAGGATGCAACCGGGGACACAGGGACCCAACTGTATGTTATAGGTAGACTTTTCACTGTGCGGAGGGTCACTGCCCCTAAGCCCCATGTTGTTCGAGGGTCAACTGTGTCGTTATTGGGTGGATGACTGAATGAGTGAGTCCAAGTTATACTGAACCTTGCAATTTGGGAGACCGCTAGCCATCGAGATAGAGACATGAAGAGTTCTCCCCCTCTCTGAAGACCCCTCAGAGCAGGGAGCTTACCATTTGTTGCCTTTCTGCAGGAGAGTAATAAAAATAATAAGAAAAACAATAGGATACCTGGAATAGAATGCCCCAGATTCATCTTGTTTTCCAGAGAACCATAATGGAGGGTTTGCTACAGTTAATTAATACTGCTCCTTAAGAAAAGGGAGCCCTCCTGCACTGTTGGTGGGAATGTAAACTGGTGCAGCCACTATGGAGAAGAGTATGGAGGGTCCTTAAAAAACTAAAAATAGAGCTACCATATGACCCAGCAATCCCACTCCTGTTCATATATCCAGAGAAAACAATAATCCAAAAGGATACATGCACCCCTATGTTTACTGCAGTACTGTTCACAATAGCCAAGACATGGAAGCAACCTAAATGTCCACTGACAGAGGAATGGATAAAGAAGATGTGGTGTGTGTGTGTGTGTGTGTGTGTGTGTGTGTGTGTGTGTGTGTGTATGTGTGTGTATATATATATATATATATATATATATATATATATATAAAACGGAATACTACACAGCCATAAAAAAGAATGAAATAATGCCATTTGCAGCAACATGGATGGACCCAGAGACTGTCATACTGAGTGAAGTCAGTCAGATAAAGACAAATATCATATGATATCACTCATATGTGGAATCTAATTTGAAAAAAAGATACAAATGAACTTATTTACGGAACAGAAATAGACTTACAGATATCAAAAACTTAATGTTACCAAAGGGGAAACACTGGGGGGAGGGATAAATCAGGAACTTGGGATGAAAACACACACACACACACACACACACACACACACACACACACTACTATATATAAGACAGATAACCAACAAGGACCTACTGTATAGCACAGGGAACCCTACTCAATATTCTGTAATAACCTATATGTGAAAATAAACTTTAAAAAGTTGATATATGTATACATATAACTGAATCACTTTGCTGTACACCTGAAACTAACACAACATTGTAAATCAACTATACTGCAATAAAATTAAAATTTAAAAAAAGTCAGAGATCCACCATAGAACACTGTGCCTAGAACTAACAACACTGTGTTGTACATTTAATTTGCTAACAGAGTAGATCTCATGTTAAGTGTTCTTAGACAATAAATAAAAATACATATATTTTTTTAAATGCCGCTCCTTAATACTTCTGGGAAGAACGAAAGGGAGTGAAATCACCTTGATCAAGCTCCTAGGACATGGAGAACCACCTCCAGTGCTTTCAGAGGTGCCTGCCCACTGCCTACTTTGGGTAATCACCTCTCCGTGACGTATGATTATCAGCACTGTTCAAATAAGGAATTTGAGACTGAAGAAGGTTAACTGTGTTGGCAGTTTCAAGCAGTTGATAAATGGAAGCACTGGGGTTCTAACCCTTATCTTCCACGCCCAGGTCCAGAGCTGTTCCCTCTTTACTGATATCTATTGAATGAACATGAATTAGTTCATGCTACACTTGTCTTCGCCTTAGAGATTTCTCTGGCGTCAGAAAGCATTTAGAAACAAGACGACGCCCTTTGCAGAATGCAAAGCAATTCGTTTCCAATCCATGACTTCTCCCTTCTTTGCTTCTTGAAGGCATCCTTCCCATTCAAGACATCGTTAGTATCCTGTGTTCCGGGTTCACACTGAACTGAGCTGGTGGCAGTAAGCAAAGGGCTCTCCCTTCTCTGAAAGAGATTGTGACTTAGCCCGAACTTAATGTGTATGCATGATCTCACAGTTTCTGCAGGTCAGGAGTTCAGGCACAGATGAATCCTCTTGGTAGAGGCTGGCGAGGCTTCCGTAGAGGTGTTGGGCTGGGCTGAGCTCTCATGTCGAGGACTGACTGGGGAAGAATCCACTCCCAAGCTCAGGCAGGTCACTGTAAGATTCTGTTGCCTAGTGGCTGTTGGGTTGAGAGGCCAGCATCCTGCTGGTTATCACCCAGAAGCCACCTTCTGCTTTTCTGGGCCATCCTCAGCTCACATGGCCTCCCAGCATGACCATCGACTTCTTCAATGTCAGCAACAGAGAAAGTCTCCAGAGCAAGTCTGCTAGAAAGATGCAGTTTTATGTTGCATAAACACAGGAGTGACATTATAAGCCTGGGTGCACTGGCGGATACAAGGATACAAAGGCCAGAAGTCAAGAAGTCAAGGGTTATTGGGGTGGTTTTTCCTTAAAGTCTGTCCAGCATAGGAGGTTGACCAAAACAGTTATCAGTCTGCTTGTCATTATATACATTTGCCCAAACCCACAGGCTGTAGAGCACCAAGAGTGAACCCTGATGAAACCTACAGACTCTGGGTGATGGTGATACGTCAGGGTAGGTTCATCCGTTGTAACAAATGCTCCACGCTGCTGGGGGATGTTAATCATTAATCTCCCAAGTCTGGCTTTCAATTCTTCCATCATCTGGCCCTGACCTACATTTCCAAGCTCTCAGCGTTGGCTGCAACACGTCTTTCCTTTCCCACACAAGTCCTGCATCACTTCATGTCTTGTCTTTCCTTCCCTGTTCATGGGGCTGTTCAGTGTCAGGTCACTGGGTATGCATCCTTGCCCTGTCGCTGTCACTGACTGGTTGTGTCTGGCGGATACCCGTTTTGGTTCCATCTAGTTTATCCCAGTAACTACAGTTGTTTCTCTTTGGGGGACCAACTGTTTTCTGCCCTTCAGCTCAACACTTCTGATAGACTTGAGTCCAACTCATGCTCCACAGTGGAACTAGATTTTAGTCAACCAGGAGGTTATACTTTCCTGACCACGGAGATTAGTTCACAGATCATCATGTGACCCACCGTGAAGACTCAATGAGAATTTGATGGGAAATGGTGAGATACAGATCCTTAGTCAAGTGTGAAAAGACACAGCCCTTGATGCTACTGGTAACCAGAACATTAACACTTCGCTGTTTAAGAAGAATTTTAAAAGTACTATTATTTAAATACCCAAATACGTATGTATCCTATGTTTATTTATATATCTATATTTATGCATGCATTGTATAGAGATCACATATCTATATGATTTATATATTTTAAATATGTAAAAACATATTTAGGTATAGGTTTCCCTGTATCATTTGACACTTCATTGCCATGTGTTCCCAAAGAGCAGAATTCTCAGTCACTCAGTGGTTACTTTTTGATGGACTTGTCATCCTTGTACAGTGATGCTGATATGGTTTTTTAAATATCTTACTGATCACTGCCCTTATTATTTTGTTTTTAAAAGGGTAGAAAAGGGAGCCATGAAGGTGTTAGTATTATAACATGAAGTACAGGGAATTTCCTGGTGGTCCAGTGGTTAGGACTCGGCGCTTTCATTGCCGTGGCCTAGGTTCAATGCCTGGCTGGGGAATGAAGATCCCGCAAGCCACGTAGCAGAGCCCCCCACCCCTCAAAAAAAATGACATACATGTTTCAAAAAGTTAATGAGATTGAAGACCAATGTGAACATCATTCAGTGAGATGAAAAAATGGAATCTCCGGCTTTGGGGACTCAGACTTGCCAATGGTGTGTGCCATTCTGACGGAAATAAACACCAAAAAACCAAAAAAGTGTGAAATGCTGGCCTACTGTTATTGGTGATTTTGCCTAAAATAAATATTTCAGTGTTCATTTTTTGTTTTATGGACCTAAAGTTCTCTTTTCAGCGTGGAGTTTGTTATCTGATTTTCTCATGTTCAAATGTTGTGTGGGACTTCCCTGGTGGTCCAGTGGTTACGTCTCTGTGCTCCCAATGCATGGGGCTGGGGTTCGATCCCTGGTCAGGGGACTAGATCCTGCATGCATGCCGCAACTAAGAGTTCGCATGCCGCAACTAAAGATCCCGCATGCAGCAATGAAGATCCTGCATGCTGCAACTAAGACCTGGCACAGCCAAATAAATAAATAAATAGAAAAAAAAAAAAACCCAGAAAGAACAAATGTTGTGTTAATTTTTAGGAACATTTTGTGTAAGAAAGGAAAAGCTGCCTACGTTACTTAAAATCATACTCACATTATGCATGACACATACTCTACTCGGCTACTAGTACATGCCTGGGATTTTAAGAGAATGCTTTTTATGATGTCCATGCCCTACCAAAAAAAATGTCCTGGCAAAGAATGCTACCTAAGGTTTTTCTATGTCGGGGGACTTCCCTGTGTTTTTTAAAGCAGTACCATTTTCCTGTTATTTTTCCCTTGTTCCCATTAATTCTTTTCCGCAGGAGCCTGAAGGATCTAAGCTATCTTTAATTCTTTGTCACAATAATGGTTGCCTCTTTTTACATTATCAGTGTGAAGTATTACCAAGAAATAAAAAGCTCCTCTTCAGGACAGACACAGCAGCAGGGAAGTAGTCTTTTTTTCTTTCTTTCTAATGTTTGTCACGTTATGAAACCCACTTTGGTCGGATACAGGTCTATCCTGAATTTCCTCCATTTAAAGTAAGTTCAGGGCTTCCCTGGTGGTGCAGTGGTTGAGAGTCCGCCTGCTGATGCACGGGACACGGGTTCATGCCCCAGTCCGGGAAGATCCCACATGCCACGGGGAGGCTGGGCCCGTGAGCCATGGCTGCTGAGCCTGCACGTCCGGAGCCTGTGCTCCGCAACAGGAGAGGCCACAACAGTGAGAGGCCCGCGTAGCACAAAAAACTAAATAAATAAATAAATAAATAAAGTAAGTAAGTTCAGTCAGACTTGTGGTTGCCAAGGGGGAGGGGGTGGGGGAGGGATGGACTGGAAATGTGGGGTTAGCAGATGCAAACTATTATAAATAGGATGGATAAACAACAAGGTCCTACTGTACAGCACAGGGAACTCTATTCAATATCCTCTGATAAACCATAATGGAAAAGAAGATGAAAAGAATATACATGCCACCTCTTCTTTATCCATTCCTCTGTCGATGGACACTTAACTTAGGTTGCTTCCATGTCCTGGCTATTGTGAATAGTGCTGCAATGAACATTGGGGTACATGACTCTTTCTGAATTGCGGTTTTCTCAAGGTATATGCCCAGCAGTGGGATTGCTGGGTCACATGGTAGTTCTATTTTTAGTTTTTCAGAAACTAACACAGTATTGTGAAGCAATTATACTCCAGTAAAGATGGGAAAAAAAGAAAGAAAAAGAATATCTATAACTGAGTCACTTTACTGTACAGCAGGAATTAACACTGTAAAACAACTATACTTCAATAAATAAATTAAAAAATAAAAGGGAGATTCAATCAACGACATGGCTCAGAACGCCAGTGCTCTAACAGACTTTTACTCTAAAACAAGAGAAGAGGTCCACAGATGATAGCCAACAAGCCAAATCTAGCCCACTGCTTGTTTTTCATATAGGAGCTCAGCCTACTGAATAAGACAGACACATAAGAGTCACCATATGACCCAGCGATCCCACTTCTGGGCATATATCTGGACAAAACTATAATTCAAAGAGATACCTGCACCGCAATGTTCATAGCAGTGCTACTGACAATAGCCAAGATGTGGAAACAACCTAATGTCTGTCGACAGACGAATGGATAAAGAAGATGTGATATATACACAATGGAATATTACTCAGCCATAAAAAAGAATCAAATAGCCATTTGCAGGGACATGGATGGACCTAGAGGTTATCCTACTAAGTGAAGTAAGTTAGATGGAAAAAGACAAATGCCATATGGTGTCACTTACATGTGGGATCTAAAGTATGACACAAATGAACCTATCTACTAAACAGAAACAGACTCACAGGCATAGAGATGAGACTAGTGGTTGCCATGGGGGAGGGGAGTGGGAGTTTGCGATTAGCAAATTATTATATACAGAATGGATAAACATCAAGGTCCTACTACATAGCACAGGGAACTATATTCAATATCCTGTGATAAATCGTAATGGAAAAGAATATGAAAAAGAATATATACATAACTGAGTCACTCTGCTGTACAGCAGAAAGTAATACAACATTGTAAATCAACTATACTTCAATCAAAAAATTAAAAAAATAAAAATAAAAAATAAAGTTCAATCTACTAACCACCTCCTTATGCATACTTTTGTTAAATTATTTAGCCATTTGCTTTTTTATAAAAATTCCCTAAAATGAATACCTTTCCCTTTATCAGTATTGCCATCCTCAGACTCCTTAAGTTAAAACAAAAAAACCAAAAAACTATTCTACTCAGGAGGAGATGGGTCTGCTGTGGTCCTGCAGACTTTTCAATAAAATTTCTCTGTATATTTCAGGATTCGGAAGCCACATTTTACCTTTTCAAGGCCAGAAGATTTTCTGCAAAGGAGTTCCTGCACCCCCGAAGGTTTTCTCAGAGAGGCAATGGGTTATTTAGATTGGTGCCAAGTGCAATGGCTAGCAAAGGATCCCATATCATATGACTTCTCATCCCACTTAAGACAGGCTCCATAACAAGCACATCTAGATGCAAAAGTAGTACACTCTGTCCTTCCATCATAGGCTCTGTCATTTCCACGTTCCAGTAAGTATATCAAGGAACTCTGAGACATACAGATGACCAAGAGGCACATGAAAGGATGCTCAACATCACTAATCATTAGAGAAATGCAAATCAAAACCACAATGAGGTATCACCTCGCACCGGTCTGAATGGCCATCAACAGAAAATCTACAAACAATAAATGCTGGAGAGGGTGTGGAGAAAAAGGAACCCTCTTGCACTGTTGGTGGGAATGTAAATTGATACAGCCACTATGGGGAACAGTATGGGGGTCCTTAAAAAACTAAAAATAGAGCTACCATACGACCCAGCAATCCCACTACTGGGCATATACCCTGAGAAAACCATAATTCAAAAAGAGTCATGTACCAAAATGTTCACTGCAGCACTATTTACGATAGCCAGGACATGGAAGCAACCTAAGTGTCCATCAACAGGTGAATGGATAAAGAAGATGTGGCACATATATATAATGGAGTATTACTCAGCCATAAAACGAAATGAAATTGGGTCATTTGGAGAGATGTGGATGGACCTAGAGTCTGTCATACAGAGTGAAGTAAGTCAGAAAAACAAATATCGTATATTAATGCATATATGTGGAATCTAGAAAAATGGTACAGGTGAACCTATTTGCAGGGCAGGAATAGAAAGGCAGACGTAGAGAACGGACGTGTGGACACAGAGAGGGAAGGGGAGGGTGGGATGCACCGGGTGGTTAGATTTGACATATATACACTACCATGTGTAAAACAGATACCTAGTGGGAACCTGCTGTACAGCGCAGGGAGCTCAGCTTGGTGTTCTGTGATAGTCTAGTTGGGCTGGATGGGGCCGTGGGCAGAGGGAGGTCCAGGAGGGAGGGGATGTGTGTATTCGTGTGGCTGATTCACTTCGCTGTGCAGCAGAAACTAACACAACGTTGTAAAGCACTGATACTCCAATAAAAAATAAAAATTAACAAAAAAGGAACTCTGAGCTCCTGGGTGGTGTCAGCAACTCAGAAAGTCTTCCTTCAGCACAAGTGCACACGTGCGCTGTGTGCATTGCTATACAGTGAAGTCCCTTACATAGGAACCTTCAAGTTGCGAACTTTCAAAGATGCGAACGTGCATCTGGTTCCAGCAAGGAACCAGAACCTGTGCCATCAGTGTCAGGGGTGAGTGACACTGCAGCTCGCCCTCCGTCTCCTGTTGCTGACGACACGACCCTTCAGCCCTACCATCTCCCACCTCCTCTCCCTCCTGCAGTCAGTAACTCTTCTTGCCTGTTCCCTCGATGCCAGCCCCTGTGTGCCCGCTGTTGTACTGGACTGCTGTGCTTTTCCAGGTACTGTGCTGTAAGACTGAAAATGTTTTCTTTATTTTCTGTGTGTGTTTGTCTTTTATGTGTTATTTGTGTGAAAAGTGTTATAAACCTGTTACCGTACAGTACTACATAAGCCCATGGTGTTAGCTGGGTACCTAGGCTAACGATGCTGGACTTACCAACGCTCTCTTGGAACGGAACTCGTTTGTATGTAGAGGACTTACTGTACATCCTCCAAACTCATCATGAGATACAGGCAGCACCTGCTCCCCAGTTTAACATTCCCCCCACCCCCCGCTCCAAAGTCTACTTTGGATTTTCCCACTCAAAATTTTGTGCAAGTGTAACAGTTGCTCCACTGGAGAAAACGGCCTGGTTGTAAAAATCCTTCAACTTTATCCATCTGCTATCACTGCAGTTTTTCTTTAAGGAATCATCAAAGGAGAAAAGTATCCCAGGGGATAGTACTGGCATAAAATAGCAGATAGCCAAGTAGATAAAATTTTAATCAAACATTTTTGGGCTTAGATGGGAGAATAAAATGTAACTCACTGGAAGGTTAACTTTAAAAAATTTAGATGTAAACTGCTCTCTTCAGAGGCCGTCCATATTTAATTTTTATGTTTTATAAAATAGAACCATGTTTTAATTAGCTGTACAAACACGGATTAAAACAATCTTCTCGTATAGCCACTCAAATTCATTGGGCTTGCTGATTCTGCATGCACAGACTCGTAAACCCCTAGTTCCTGGCACAAAGAGGAAGCATGGGCTTCTTTTAGAGGGAATTTTCTGGACATAGCTGAGAACTATGGAACGTGTTATGCATTTTGAGTGAATCTCTACGGGGCAGGCCTTACAATTTTTTTAAAAAAGTTTTTATTAATTTTTATTGGAGTATAGTTGCTTTATGGTGTTGTGTTACTTTCTACTGTACAGGTCTTACAATGTTAAGGGTAGCAAGATTTGACTCTCTTTTCCTTAACTTGCGATATGAAAATAGTTTTCACAACTGAGAATGTTCTTTCCAAGCTAAATGCATGCACCTAACATACCTACACTGAAAAAAGGACCCCCCGATAAATATTAACACATCAGTTTCTACGTTGCAGAAACTGGTGAGGTGCTGAGTGTCGCCATTTGCGTTTCCTGGGAGCACAGCGAGACCATCTGCTAAAGAGACCCACGTTACTTTGCTGTAACCTTGATGTTCAAAATCCGGGCCGTGGGCTGTAACATGAGCACGGTCTGGGAGCTCATTTTCAGCAAAGCAGACTCTCAACCTCATCTTGCACGTGCTCAGAGCTTTCTGCACAGCAAAACCCTCCCTGCGGTTCGTGCGCACATTATCTTACGAGAAGCCGCACGTAGAGAAAAACGGTAGACATCTCTGCATCCAAGGGAGAGTCAATGTTGGCAGGGTTGAGTCACTGAGAGATGGAATTCTTTGCTACAACAACTACAATTCATCACACTCACCGAAACTTGGTGAAAGTCATACTGTCATGTGACTCCTCAATTCTATACCTGTGTCGGGACAAAGAAGTTTGGGCTTTGGGTGCTTCCTTAGTGAAGAATCTAAGCAGTTTGGGCTCGGGGTGATCGGTTAATGACGTTACAACGTTTGTTTTACAGGCTTCTCAACCAAATTCCCCTGTCTCTGGGGATAAGGGTGTCCTTCTGCCTCCAAATGGTGGGGGGCGGGGGGCACCTTTCACTAGGGAGATGTCTCTCCTGCTTCACGGAGACCGAGAGAAGGGTCAGTGTGTCCCCCTTGTATCGGCCATTTCTTAAGTGACTTTAATTAAAAATAATCAGTATGCCATGGAGGCACATCTTGCGGGTGGCCTGCCCTGGACTCCAACACCTGTAATCGTCTCACTGTTTTATGGGTGTGTGCAGAAAAACCCACATTTACCCACACACAAGATCCCGCCCCCTTCCCCTGCCAATCTCGGTTCACCTGGCGCTGTGTCTTGATGCCTGGCTATCATCCCCACCTAACTTCTCCGAGAGCACAGAAGAGAAACAGGCAACTCTTCTGCCAGCTCCAGAACACGGCATTTGTGTCTCTCAGAGTTAGAAAGGATGGGGCATTCAGAGCCAAGAAGGGAGGCGTCCTTTCTGAAGGTCGTTATCAGGGCTCATCCACAGAGTCTCAAAGGCAACACAAATCAGCTCGGCGAGACAGAACTTAACCTTTCCCCAATTTT
Organism: Inia geoffrensis; assembly: GCA_036417435.1. NCBI lineage: Eukaryota > Metazoa > Chordata > Mammalia > Artiodactyla > Iniidae > Inia > Inia geoffrensis. Next base: position 3,974,031 of record CM070921.1, read on the forward strand.
TATTTTAGGGAGCAGGCGGGAAGCCACCTGCTCTAAGTCAGCAGTCTCCATCACTTTTGACCTAAGGAACCACTTTACCTTCTTAAAAATGACTGAGGACCTCAAACACCACCTTTAGTGTCCGTTATATTTATCGATATTTCCCAAAGTAGAAGTGAAAACCGAGACACGTTAAAAATATTTACTTACTAGTCTATTAACTTTACATATGATATAATGAACCCTCTGTATGCTGACATAAATTACATTTTTCATTAAAAATGACGATATTTTAAGAAATAGTGATTAGGGCCCCACTGCTTTGTGTTTGTGCACATCTCCCAAGTGAGCTTTTGGTGAAGGACAGCTGGGGCCTCATATCTGTTTCTTCATTCAATCTGTTATAATATCACATGGCAGCAGCCTCTGGAAAACTTTACTGTAAACTCACGAGGGAATGAGGGGGGAGCAAAGGCAACGGTGTCTGAGAGTTATTACGAAAAGTGTTTTGTCCCAAGGACCCCTCGAAAGGGTCTCGTAGACGCTCAGGGTTTCCTGATTGCGGTATGGAAAACATGTGCTTTAACTGGTTGAACGGCGGCTCTCGCAGAGACCAGGATCAGCTCCGTCATTTGCAGCGATCAGGGCAAAATGAAAATGGGGAGCCCGTGGATCAAACATCATCATGCATTTCAAGATGGCGACAGGAGAGCGTGAAACCAAGTGGGGAGCCTTCTAAGAATGGGTCACATGCAAATGAAGCTACACCAGATAAAGATGGAAATAAATTGTATTTTGCCCTGTAATGTCAGGGTTGAAGACAGCTGGGTTTGAGATAACTTCAGGACACCACAAGATTCAAATCCGTCTGGGGGTGAAGGCTGTTATTATGTGCCTAGGCAGGAATCGAGGAGGCTGCATGGCTTTCTCCTGGCTTCTCTTTTGTCTTCAGCTTTTGGCTTCCCTACCCTCCTTCCCCTCATAGAGGGGATATCTCCATGCTCTTCATTTTCTTCCAGTATTCCATCGATGTTGCGTGATAACAGATGCTAAGCTCATGGCAGGGATGGGCAGGGTGAGGGGAAGGTGTAGTGTTCTGTCTTCGTCGTCCAGCCTCACATTTAGGCAGGTCCTATGCTCACAAGGTTTGCACCTGAGACATTCTCAGCATCCCTGGCTTCCTTTCCATGGCAGCCCCTGGATGTTTGGCCTTCACCTGGCATTGATGTTTGGTCTTGCGGGGGACAGAGCTGATGCCCTATACCTGAAGGTAGCAGAGCTCTGCTTGTTATCAACACAGGATCCTCGACAGGATGAGAGGGTCTGTCTGCTCTCTTGACCCAGCTGTAAAAGGGTTTTTGCCTGGGCCCTGGGGGTGACAGGTTTTGCCACATCTTCTATCACTGGTTTAAGATTTTTCTTCCTAGGAGGAGTGCAGGAAGCCTGTGGTGTCCGTGCCTTTCCCCAGGCAGCTGTTGGTTATTTCCTTCAAGCCTGCAGCACTGAGGTGAGCTCTCTCACCTCTCCCACACTGCCTCTAATCTTTTTCATGAGGAAACAACAGGACCAGGTGAGATTCTCTAAGTGCCAATTCCCCTTGTGTTCGGAGTCCAGAGGATACCGGCAAAATTGAAAGGTACATTCATGACTTTCATGAAGATATAAACTAAGCAAGTGCCAAATAGCTGATTAATGAACGAGGGAATTAGTAAGACATGCAGTTGTGTTGTACCTCTGTACATCTACTGTGCGATACAGAATGCTGGAATGAATTTACAAGTGGATGCAAAATTGACCACCTGCTTGCATTCGTTGGCTGTCGTGTAGCTTAGCCAAGCCGGCACATCAGAAGAAAAAACATCGCACTGGCAAATTCTACATGGTGAGGAGCATTTGCATTCCACTGGACATAATTTACATTGCTTTGCGCAGGAATTATTTGCACTGCTATCAATTTGCTGTAACGTAGAGAGTTGTAAATAGCCTGGTCAAAGGCCAACAAAGGAATAAATGACCAAAATGAATGAGGCGGTTTGGACATTCATGACACTGCAAATGGCTGCACCATTCTGCATTCTCACTACCGGTGAACGAGCGTTCCTGTTGCTTCACAGCCTCACCAGCATTTGGTGGTGTCTGTGTTGCAGATTTCGGCCACTCGAATAGGTGTGTAATGGCGTCTGACCCCTGTCTGAATTTCCACTTCTCTGATGACAGATGGTATGGAGCATCTTTTCATTAAATCCCTTGTTTCTTTTGTTGCAGGCAGACAGGTTAGCTGGTACCCAAAGCCGTGGTATTCTTTGGTTACAGTTAGAAATAAAATGGGACTCAGAGGCTTACGTAGCTCTCTCAAGGTCGCAGTTTTGTTCGCAGCAGATGAGGTGTTCAAACTCAAAATACTTTCTTATCTCTCATCTTCCTGTTCTTTCTGACTGCAGAACCTTGCCCTTCGTATTAAAGAAAACATTTTATAATGGATCTAAGTCACCTGTAGAAGAAAATATCACATCCGTATGGGTGTTTTATTTCCTTTCAATTCCAGATAAAATACGGCAGGGCCCACATACAAAGGTGCTACTTCTGGCAAAACTCTTTTGTGTAACGTCTGAGTTATGAGGACCATTATCTCCAGTGTTCTATCCTACACTTTTTATGCACACAGAGTTTAATCTCCCGCTATTTGCCTTGTCCTCTGTACTGGGGAAGCTCATTCCGTTTGGCTTATTTCCACTAATTTGTTGATTGACATTTTCTTCAAGGGATGTGGCTGAAACCTGAAGTAGTACTTTGTTGCTGCTTCACACTGTCCCTTGGTTTTCCTTTATCGTGGGTGGCATTGTAGGGCCTGTGCAGATACAGAGCAAAGTTGTTTACTTTTTAAAAAATTTTTATTTGATTTTTTGGCCGTGGCCCGTGGCATGTGGGATCTCAGCTCCCCGACCAGGGATCGAACCCACGCCCCCTGCACTGGAAGCGTGGAGTCTTAACCACTGGACCGCCAGGGAAGTCTATACAAAGGGAATTTGAAAGAGCAAAGATAAAATGATGGGAGGCCATCCACATGCACTTACCATACACACTCCCTTTTCACTGAGCACACACGAAGGTGCCCCAAAGACACGGAATATGTGCCCATCTTGATATGCCTGGCTAATTACTGCTCTGCCTTTGTCTGTGACGCACAAGTAGGTGCCATCATCTCTCACTCTGCACTAGGTCCAAGGCATGCCAATTTTTCTCTAAGAAAGTGATTAGCAACTTCGTTTCCTATAGTCAGGAGTGCACAGAGGATACTGACGTGGTATGTGTTTGTGACCTGATGGGGAATACATAGAAGGACCACACTTGGCAAGTAAACGAACCCTGAGCTCTAGCCACGACTTGGCCGTGATCCCAATACTGTTAGCCTCCTGAGATTTTTTTTTTAAGTACTTATTCCTTTAATTAAATAATTAATTAATTATTTGTTGTCAGGTCTTAGTTGCGGCACGCAGGATCTACATTGTGGCGTTCAGACTTCTCTCTAGCTGTGGTGCACGGGCGCCAGAGCACGTGGGCTCAGTAGTCGCAGCGCTCAGGCTTAGCTGCCCTGTGGCAGGTGGGATCTTAGTTCCCCGGCCAGGGATCGAAGCCACGTCCCCTGCACTGGAAGGCGGATTCTTAACCACTGGACCACCAGGGAAGTGCCAGCCCCCTCAGATATTTAGAGTAATTAAATGAGTGACACGCATACAGCGCATTATTCAATAAAGAGTATTATAGTTATTTTCAGGAATTCATGAATGCAATGAACATATGCTTTTAAAAATCATCCAATGGTTTCAAGGGGAAAGAAAGATGGGAGAAAAGAACTAGAGGTGATTTGAAGCCAGCGTTTGTTTTGCTCCCTTGCCGTGCGACGCCTTACATGGTGACAGGATGATTCATCGTGAGTACTACCAATTAACTAAAGGTCAAGTACTAAAATGGTCGATGGTTTTATCCAGTGATTTTCAATCTCGGTGACTACCATGCTCACGGCCCTGTCTACGATCCCCTGTTTGAAGGACCTGCTATGAAGACTGTTGTTTTCATGCCCTGAATACTGTTGATTGGACCAGAGGAGGGAATCTGACCCAAGAGTAAAAGAGAGCTTGGATACCTCAGATGGAGAATGGGGTGCAGGGGCGAGACAGGTGAGTAATATGCTCCTTTCGGAAATCTCAACTAGATAACTCTTTGAAAATGAGATCTGGAAGAATGACAGCTGGGTCTGTACGAATGAAGAAGGAACATGAGGTCGGAAAGGGATCATGGCCTGCAACACAGTGAGGACGCCCAGGCTTCGGAGTTAGCAGGAGAGGTTAAGAGGTAGACAGTAGAGGGAAGGAGAAGAAGAAACAGTGAAGGAGCTGGTAACCAGGGAAGAAAGGACCAACCAGACACGAGACACAAGCATAGGGACCGTCAGTGTCAAAAGGAAGAAAGAAGTGGGCAGGCGTGTGTGCAGTTAGCCCGGTGACAACCTGACAACCAGGTCCAATGTCTTTTTTCTATTTTTGTAATAATTTATTTACTTACTTCTGGCCGCATTGGGTCTTTGTTGCTGCGCGCGGGCTTTCTCCAGTTGTGGCGAGTTGGGGCTACTGTTCGTTGCGGTGCGCGGGCTTCACATTGTGGTGGCTTTTCTTGTTGTGGAGCATGGGCTCTAGGTGGGCAGGCTTCAGTAGTTGTGGCACTCGGGCTCAGTAGTTGTGGCTCATGGGCTCTAGAGCGCAGGCTCTGTAGTTGTGGCGCACGGGCTTAGTTGCTCCACGGCATGTGGGATGTTCCTGGACCAGGGCTCTAACCCATGTCCCCTGCATTGGCAGGCAGATTCCTTTTTTTTTTATTTTAACATCTTTATTGGAGTATAATTGCTTTACAATGGTGTGTTAGTTTCTGCTTTATAACAAAGTGAATCAGTTATACATATACATGTGTTCCCGTATCTCCTCCCTTTTGCATCTCCCTCCCTCCCACCCCTCTAGGTGGTCACAAAGCACTGAGCTGATCTCCCTGTGCTATGCGCTGCTTCCCACTAGCTAGCTATTTTACATTTGGTAGTGTATATGTGTCCATGCCACTCTCTCACTTCGTCCCAGCTTACCCTTCCCCCTCCCCGTGTCCTCAAGACCATTCCCTAGTAGGTCTGTGTCTTTATTCCCATCTCTTGCCCCTAGGTTCTTCAGAACCATTTTTTTTTTCTAGATTCCATATATATGTGTTAGCATACTGTATTTGTTTCTCTCTTTCTCACTTACTTTACTCTGTATGACAGACTCTAGGTCCGTCTACCTCACTACAAATAACTCAATTTCATTTCTTTTTATGGCTGAGTAATAGTCCATTGTATATATGTGCCACATCTTCTTTATCCATTCATCTGTTCATGGACTCTTAGGGTGCTTCCATGTCCTGGCTATTGTAAATAGAGCTGCAATGAAAATTGTGGTACATGACCCTTTTTGAATTATGGTTGTCTCAGGGTATATGCCCAGTAGTGGGATTGCTGGGTCGTATGGTAATTCTATTCTTAGTTTTTTAAGGAACCTCCATACTGTTCTCCATAGTAGCTGTACCAATTTACATTCCTACCTACAGTGCAAGAGGGTTCCTTTTTCTCCACACCCTCTCCAGCACTTATTGTTTATAGATTTTTTATGATGGCCATTCTGACCGATGTGAGGTGATACCTCATTGTAGTTTTTTTTTTTTTTTTTTGCGGTACACGGGCCTCTCACTGTTGTGGCCTCTCCCATTGCGGAGCACAGGCTGTGGACGCGCAGGCTCAGCGGCCATGGCTCACGGGCCCAGCCACTCCGCAGCATGTGGGATCTTCCCGGACCGGGGCACGAACCCGTGTCCCCCTGCATCGGCAGGCAGACTCTCAACCTCTGTGCCACCAGGGAAGCCCTCATTGTAGTTTTGATTTGCACTTCTCTTATGATCAGTGATGTTGAGCATCCTTTCATGTGTTTGTTGGCAGTCTGTATATCTTCTTTGGAGAAATGTCTACTTAGGTCTACTGCCCATTTTTGGATTGGGTTGTTTGTTTTTTTGATATTGAGCTGCATGAGCTGCTTGTCAATTTTGGAGATTAATCCTTTGTCGGTTGCTTCATTTCCAAATATTTTCTCCCATCCTGAGGGTTATCTTTTCGCCTTGTTTATGGTTTCCTTTGCTGTGCAAAAGCTGTTAAGTTTCGTTAGGTCCCGTTTATTTTTGTTTTTATTTCAATTTCTCTAGGAGGTGGGTCATAAAGGATCTTGCTGTCATTTATGTCATAGGGTGTTCTGGCAGGCAGATTCTTAACCACTGCGCCACCAGGGAAGCCCCTCCAATTTCCCTTCCAGGCATGAACACCTTGAGAGTAAAATGATCTTTATTTCGACAGCCATTTGAGTAAATATCTATTAACTGCTGTTAAATGAAACATAAACAAATCAAATATTAAAGTTCGATTTTCCTGTATTAAATTAACGCAGTCTAAATGCGGAAAGCTTTACATTTCGGATAATTAAGAACAGGGAGGGGGGGAAAAACATCATAGTAAGTTCCGTGATATAAAATTACTATTAAGTCATGCCTATTTTTCATCTCACAGTTTTTTCAAGCATGTTTTGATATTCTGTCATCTTTATATCAAACTGAATTTATTTAATACTTAATATAGTATATGACAACTTCTAAATTTTTACATGCCTTTCAGTCTTTATTTTTGATATATAACAACCCACTGAGTTGATATGATACAATTTATTTGAACATGTACCAACAGTCGACATTTAAATTACTGACCTTTTTGCACCCTCACTTTGTTTTATTTTCACAGATGAACTGCAAGTACACATGACAGCATACAACCATTTTCCTTAAAGGCTCTGCATTATTTTTAAATAATCTTTTGGTATCTGTTGTGGAAAAACCTTGAGGACAATCTATTTTTTCCTTCCATTTTGTAGGTCATGTATATTTCCTGCTAGAATGCACACAGGTTATTCTTGCCTTTTCCACCAGTTCTTGGTGAGCCTTCTTAGTCACCAAACTCAATTATTTTCTCAGCTTAGAAAAATGTCTTCTATGATGTGTTCAATATTTTCCTGTCTTCCACTGGTCTTTATTTTCCTAAGTTCCAACTATATTGTTTGGAGTTTAAAGTAAGGTTCTGGAGGACACTTTAGCCTCAAGAAATCAAATAAATTCCTCTCATTTCACTAAAAAAAAAAAAAAAAAATTCATCCATTTCCTTTGCATTCATGTACAGCGTCTCCAATTATCTTCCCAAGTACCAAGTTGATCTCTCCAAGTTTCGCTGTTTCTTTTTACCCATTACAAGCGAATCTTCATCTTGGTAGAGCATTTCTGAATTCCACAAACTTCCTCTCTACATCCTCATGCTATTCATCCATCTCAGCCTATGGCTTCCTTGCCCGTTGCTTCTTTTTATTTCTCATAAGCAATCTGATTCTATATTTAGTACCTCAGAACAGTCATTCTCCAACAGTCTCTGTTCTTGTCACTCCAATGCATTCACTAAGAACGCTTCCTTGCATCCCTCTGAGAACTGCAACCCCTCCTTCACATGCGGAGTTTTGTCCTAATCCCCGTGTAATTCTCCGACCCCAACTGTTGACTCTTTCACCTGTTTATGTCTCCAGGTTCACCTCCTGGAGCCCTTTGCCTCTCACCTCACACTTTAGGTATTCTTAGCTACTTGAACTTAGAAAGCACACCAGTCATTTACAAGAGCATCTTCCTCACACATGCGAGGACCTCAAAGACAGCGGCAGGACCTTCCTCACTGGTACATCCTTCATATCCACCTCTTATTGGTTGCTCAGAAACCTCATTAAATCCATGAATGAACGGACACATGAATGAGAGCAGGAACTCACACTTACACTGTTACCATATACTGGTCAGGATTCTAAGCCCTACAATCAATAAGGAGGATAATGCAATTGGGACCACCAATTAGCAAGTGCTGGAGCCAGTGCATAAACTCATGGCATCGGAGAGGCATTTGCTAAAGGCATCACAATTAATATTTCAAGACTCACACAATTATGGATGGAAATAATCTAAGTATTCATTGATGGAGGAATGGGTAAAGAAAATACGCACGCACACAGGAATATGATTCAGTGTGAGAAACAAGAAATCACTTGTGACAACATGGATGGACTTGGAGGGCATTACACTAAGTGAAATAAGTCAGAGAAAGGCAATTACTGTGTGATCTCCCTTATATATAGAATCTAAACAAAACAAACCAACAAACTCATAGATACAGGGAACAGACTGGTGTTTTCAGGGAGTGGGGAGTGCATGATGGGTGGAGGGGTTCAAAAGGTACAAAACTTTCAGTTATAAAATAAACTAGTCCTGCTGGGAGAAAATATTTGCAAACGATGTGATCAACAAGGGCTTAGTTTCCAAAATATACAAACAGCTCCTACAACTTAACAACAAAAAAATGAACAACGCAATCCAAAAATGGACACAAGACCTAAACAGACATTTCTCCAAACAAGACATACAGATGGCCAAGAGGCACATGAAAAGATGCTCAACATCACTAATTATTAGAGAAATGCAAATCAAAACTACAATCAGGTATCACCTCACACCGGTCAGAATGGCCATCATCAAAATGTCTACACACAATAAAAGCTAGAGAGGGTGTGGAGAAAAGGGAACCCTCCTACACTGTTGGCGGGAATGTAAATTGATGCAGACACTATGGAGATTTCTATTTTTAGTTCTTTGGAGGTTCCTCAAAAAACTAAAAATAGAATTACCATATGATCCAGCAATCCCGCTCCTGGGCATACATCTAGAGGAAAACAGGGTTTGAGAAATGCACATCAAAACTACAGTGAGATATCATCTCACACCAGTCAGAATGGCCATCATCAAAAAATCTAGAAACAATAAATGCTGGAGAGGGTGTGGAGAGAAGGGAACACTCTTGCACTGCTGGTGGGAATGTGAATTGGTTCAGCCACTATGGAGAACAGTACGGAGGTTCCTTAAAAAACTACAGATAGAACTACCATCTGACCCAGCAATCCCACTACTGGGCGTATAGCCCTGAGAGAACCATAATTCAAAAAGAGTCATGTACCAAAATGTTCATTGCAGCTCTATTTACAATAGCCCGGAGATGGAAACAACCTAAGTGCCCATCGTCAGATGAATGGATAAAGAAGATGTGGCACATATATACAATGGAATATTACTCAGCCATAAAAAGAAACGAAATTGAACTATGTGTAATGAGGTGGATAGACCTAGAGTCTGTCATACAGAGTGAAGTAAGTCAGAAAGAGAAAGATAAATACCATGTGCTAACACATATATATATGGAATTTAAGAAAAAAAAATGTCATGAAGAACCTAGGGGTAAGACAGGAATAAAGACACAGACCTACTGGAGAACGGACTTGAGGATATGGGGAGGGGGAAGGGGGAGCTGTGACAGGGCGAGAGAGAGGCATGGACATATACACACTACCAAACGTAAGGTAGATAGCTAGTGGGAAGCAGCCGCATGGCACAGGGATATTGGCTGGGTGCTCTGTGACCGCCTGGAGGGGTGGGATAGGGAGGGTGGGAGGGAGGGAGACGCAAGAGGGAAGAGATATGGGAACATATGTATAACTGATTCACTTTGTTATAAAGCAGAAACTAACACACCATTGTAAAGCAATTATACTCCAATAAAGATGTCAAAAAAAAAAAAAAAAAAGAAAAGATACGTGCCCCTCAATGTTCATTGCAGCACTATTTACAATAGCCAGGACATGGAAATAATCTAAATGTCCATCGACAGACGAATGGATAAGGAAGATGTGGTACATATATACAATGGAATACTACTCAGCCATAAAGAAGAATGAAATAATGCCATTTGCAGCAACATGGATGGACCTAGAGATGATCACACTAAGTGAAGTAAGTCAGACAGAGAAAGGCAAATATCATAAGGTATCACCTCTACGTGGAATCTAAAATATGACACAAATGAACTTATGAAAACAGGAACAGGCCATTTTTGATTAATCAAAGCAGAAACACAAATGAAACCAGAAACAGGCCATTTCCAACCATTATTTTATGATTGATAAAGTGTCACTGATTTCCTTATTCAGGTGTGTTTCAGGAAAAGTAAAAATATATATGAGAGATTTTGAAGATTCACTCAAGTCCAAGACACCCCTAACCTAAAGTGCGCCATTAGGTCCTAATTCATCATAGATAAAATATTATATACTGGGGCTTTGGAGAAAGCTAACCACATCTAAAATATGACACCAATGAACTTATCTACGATACAGAGACAGACTCACAGACACAGAGAACAGACTTCTGGTTGCCAAGGGGGTGTGGGGTGAGGGAGGCATGGACTGGGAGTTTGGGATGAGCAGATACAAACTAGTATATGTAGGATGGATAGACAACAAGGACCTACTGTAGAGCACAGGGAGCTATATCCAATATCCTGTGATAAACCATCATGGAAAAGAATATGAAAAATTATATATATATGTATAACCAAGTCACGTTGCTGTACAGCAGAAATTAACACAACATTGTAAATCAACTATACTTCAATAAAATAAATTTTAAAACGTTATAAAAAGTAAAATAAACTAGTCCTGGAGATATAGTGTACAGCATGGTGACTACAGTTATCAAGACTATTATATATTTGAAAGTTGCTAAGATGGCAAGACGGTAAAAGTTCTCATCGCAAGAAAAAAAATCTGTAACTGTGTGGTGATGGATGTTAACTAGACTTGTGGTGGTAACAATGTCACAATATATACACATATCAAATTATTATGTTGTACACCTGAAACGAATATGATGTTATATGTCAATTATACCTCGATTTGAAACAAAAGGAAGAAACGAAGCCTCTGACATCTTGATCTTGAACATCTGGCTTCCAGAATTATAAGAAAACGAATATCTATTGTTTAAGCCGAAAAAGAAAAGTACAGCAAGGTCCCTTCCACCCAAAGCTTTGGTCCATACTAGCTGTCTGGGTCGCTCTTTCCTCTTCCCTCATCCACCAGGCCCATCCTTACTCTTTCTCTTCACAGATACATCATCTCTCACAAGAAGCCTTTCCTAGTGTCCTAGGGGGATGTGCCCTGACACCCTGTTAGGTGTTCCTCAAATGTGTTCTGGGGTACTCTCCATTTGAACCAGCAGAACGCCCCCAGTATAGTGTAAGCTCTACAAAGGCAGGAAAAGTATGTCTTGTTCATCAGTCTGTTTACACGGTCGAGAGCATTATCTCATTGCATCTAAAGCAAGGATGATTCACCACCTCTCTTGCAGCCATTAAATATTTACGAACGTCCCCTTTGAGTGAGGGAAGAGCTTGAGTGAGGTTAAAGCCATAAAAGCCTGATGTCTGCAGAGAGTGTATCAGCTCTGAGACTCGTCATTGGCAGGTTTGCTTTCAAAATCCAATTAGCATCACGAAAGTACCCAATGCGACTTCTAAGAATAGGTTTGAAACAAATCAGCGTTTTTGAACCAAGTTTCAGGAAGCCGGGCGAGGGGACAACTCTACTTCCTGAGGCGTTGATGTCTGTCAGAAGCTTCTCAAATACGGTCCATTTAAATCTTCAGAAATAATTTGTAATGGAGATATGCATAGTTGCATTTTGAAAATAATGAAAGCGAACAATGAGAGAGGTCGCCCAGCTACTGGTAGGTCCACCAGGTTTCCACTACCCTTGCTCTCAGTTACTTGGTGCTGTTTTAATTATTTAAGGTTGAAACCCAGATTTTGCACCTCCATGAAAAGCTGGGGCTGCCCTTCTTTAGGAGCTTTCCTTGATTTCGACCACTGTGTTTGCCTTACTGCCTCCCCACTGGGCTCCACATCCTTCCAGGTTGTGACTGGTCTGAGAGCATTTCCCTGCAGAAGAGAGTTGAGATTCAACTCTCCCTGTCTCCGTTCGTTGCAGAGGGGAGCATCCCTTCCAAAGGTTTCTTTTTCTGCATGGAATGGTACCCACATGGCTTCTAACACCACCCGCCCCTCTAAGAATTACCCTGTGCAAACACAGAAGTCTTCAACTCAGCCATAACATTTTTAGTTAAATTCACATGGAGCAAATCATCATCTTTCCGGTCAATGACTATGACGCCATAAAAAAAGTTTTCCCCTTCAGTATTCCCTACATGTTACACTCTAGTCCACCTTTATCATGACTAAATGGAAACATGGAGATCATCTACTGTGAGGTGGAAACTGTTTTCTCCATGAACTTGGTGCTCATAGGGAATTCTAGAAACAAGACTTGCAATGACTCTGGCCATATATTTGCACTCGTGTGGAGGGGTAATGCAGCAGCTGTAGTCAACTGGAGAGACAACACGGCTGCTGATGTAAAACTAATGTAGTCGTGCGGATGATTGGCCGGGACTCTCCATCTCTCATGGTAGAAATGCTGTCCACTTGATACCAGCTTTGGGTGGAGCTCTGTGACCTCTGTCTTGCTTCCCCTGATTCCTCATCCTTCCTCAGTTCATCTTGATCTTTGGACCAGACCCTCTCACCCCTTACACTTTCGGAGTCGACTTACTGACTGGCAAGGTCTGGTGGTGCCAGAGTCATTCATAATTAATTAATTAATTAAGTGATAGGTAGGTAGATAAATAAATAAATAAATATCCTTGAAAATTCTTTCCTCAACAGCAGTTCTGTACTTTAAAAATCTTTACTAACAATTAGCGCTATTAGATATGAATCAATAATCTATAAAAAATGTACTGAGCTTAAGACCTTATCACTTAGTTCTTTCCTGATGTACAGACAAAACTGATCTGCTAGATATGATCCATTTAACGTGAGGAAAAGGAAATGTTTCCCAAGAGACACCAAAGGACTTGGAACAAAGAAAGTTAGCACATGAAGTCCATGAATCCTTTCCTTTAGTAAGTACAGCTCCCAGCCTAAGCATTCGGTAAACACAGTCACTGTCATGCTTTACATGTTTTTCTGTTTAAAATTTACACATTTGACACTGTCTAGATAATGTTGGTTTCCAAAACACATTCACTGGAAGTGGGGTTGGCAAGAAAATAGACAAGGTCATCTGAGTTATCTTTCCTATTACTCAACCCTGAGATTCACTCCAATAAAGAGGGTGTAAGCGTCCAGAAGCTTGGCTTGGGCCAGGAATCTACACTTCTGATAGCACTATTTTTAATGAGTCCTTGGGTTTACGCAAAATTGATGTGCTTACACATTTTGGTCAACAAGCATTTATTGAAGTTTCCGGCCAAAAGTGGTTGAGTAAAGACTCTCCTTCCTTAAAATTTCCAAAAAGAAAATAAATAATGAAAACTAGAGGGAAAAAAATCTTTCTCTCTCCCTCTTTTTTTATAATAACCTTTCTCTTTAATATACGAAAATTTCCACAGACCCCCATCATAATGAGTCAGGCCTGAAGACTGAACATGAAACCTAGATTTCCAAAAATTAAAAAAAAAAAAAAAAAAAAAAAGATGGGTCTCTCGTTCTTGGAGAAGGAAACACAGAAAAGGTAAGAAAATTCTCCAGGGTCATACTGCTGGCAGGAGAGTTCATCAGAAAGCCTGATGCTAGCAAGAAGGTGGGGAGACAGGAGTAAGGAAATAAACCACCAAAGAGATGAAAGCCACCTTAGAAGGAAAAAAGAACAAACAAGACTCATACAACCAAAACAGCATTAAGATTCTTTCTTGTGCAGAACGAACAACCCTCATTCTTTCATTTATTTCTGCAGCTCCACCAATTTGCCTGTTGTTTCATTTCTACCTTGCCTGTCTTGAGCCTTTGAGAGACCACATCTTCTTTATTTGCTTTCGTGGTGACTAAGAATATTAATGCTTGACGTTATTGTAAAATTACCATCGAACACAATACATCTGAGAAAGAAATAAAATATGTACCTATTATACAAGAGGAGGTGAAGTCATTATTTTTTGACGGGTTAGTTTTATAACAAAAACCTAAGAGAGTCAACCAGAAAATAAAAATGAAGATATTAAGACATTAAAGGAACATGGTTATTTATGACGTTAACACAGAAATTCAATATTTTCCCCCAGATATGAATAATAATATGTTGGGGAATAAACTGACAGGAAGATAACTCATATTACCAAATAAGCAAACAAATAAAGTACCTCAAAATTAACTTAACAAGCCATGTACAATATACAGAGAGAAAAATGTTGAAACATTATTGACACACATAAATAAGAATTAAGTAAGTGGAAAAACATGTTATTTTTCCTTGACTCAGTATTGTAAAGATGTCAATCTCCTTAAATTAATTTGTAAATTGAAGGTGATCTCAATAGAAATGCCAACAGGATTACTTTGAAACTAGAAAAGCTAATTCTTAGACTAACGAGGAAGGACCAGCCCCTTGAGATATTCAGACGTATTATAAAGCTATACTGATTAGAGCCACTTGATGTTGGTACAGGAATATACGCAGAGAACAGACAGGACAGAGACCATAAGTAGACTAACATACGAAGTGGACTTTAGTATATGTCAAAGAGAACATCCTAAATCAGTGAGGAAGAGAGTACATTTAACAAATAATAGTGGGATAGTGATGTGGCCATCAAGGGAAAATACATATATGTGCATATGTACATACATATATGAGTACATATGTTTATTAAACTATATTTGTTACTATATATAGTAACTATATACTATATATACACAGACTATATACTAAATAGTATCTGTGTGTAGACAGATAGATAGATATTTTCATTTCCGTTTATTTACCAATGGCTTATTTTACTCCTTATATAAATTTAAATATGAGGGTAGAAATTCTAGAAGGGAACAGGGCTCATTGTACAAGTACAGTGCTGAAGTGGAGACAACTTTCAAAGCAAGACATAAAGCTGGGTGCCATATTGAGTTATTGATTTAGCCACTCTAAATTTACAATTTGTGCATATTCAAAAATAAGCTATACTGAAATTAAAAGACAGGTTTTTAACAGGACATCTCTCTTTGCCTATTCATACAGGATTTGAGGACAAAGATGCTTCCATCTGTTCATTTCGTTATTTAGTATCGTCAACAGCCCTCGGCACAGCACGCTGAATAAACAATCACTCTGTACACATTTAGTCATCAATTCATCGTGTTGATCAGAACTCCGTACTCTCAAAGAGGAAATTTTCCCTCCAAATCCAAGCAGGAAGGAATTGCTTCACTTACCCTAAGAAAGTAAAAGAAACTGAAGTTTCCAGAATTTGTCCTCTGTCTCAGCTTAATATAAGCTGTGGGATACAAGAGGAAAAATAAAACACTGAGCACTGAATCAACTATAAAAAGTGATCCAAGCTACAGAACTCTTTGATTTCCGCAGGTTTTTGCTTTTGGTGGTTTGTTCAGTTAACACCTTTACTGAGATATAATTCATGCACCACACAGTTCACCCATTTAAAGTACAAATCAATGATTTCTAGTACATCAGAAGAATTGCTCAATCATCACAGTAAATTTTAAAATATTTTCATCATCTGAAAAAAAACAAAACCTATACACTTTGGCTGCAATGCCTCATTACACCTCTTCCCAACCCTAGGCAACCACTAATATACTTAACATGGCCATCGGCTGCCCTATTCTAGACATTTCATATAAATAGAATCCCACCATATGTGGTCTTTTGTGACCACAGCTTCCTCATTTAGCATCATGCTTTGAAGAAACATCCAAATGGCAGCATGAATTAATTCTTCATTTCTTTTCACGGCTGAATAATATTCCACTGCACGGACAGACCACGCTTGTTTAACTATTTATCCATTGATGGACATGTGAGCCCTTCAGCTTTGTTCTTCTTTTTGAAGAATGTTTTGGCGATCCTGGTCCCTTACAAGTCCGTATGAGTTTTAGAATCAACTTTTTCCATGACTGATACGGGCCACTGAGATTCTGATGGGGATTTTTCAATGAATCTGTAGATCGCTTTGGTGGGAATCGCTTATCTGAACAATATGAAGTCTTCCAAATGATGAACACAGATGTCTTTCCACTTACTGGGGTCTTCCTGACTTTCCTTCAGCAATGTTTTGTAGTTTTCAGAGTGTAAGTTGTCTATTTTTCATATAATTTATTCCTAGGCACTTACATTATTTTCAATGCTATCATAAATGGGAATTGTTTTCTTGATTTTATGTTTCCTTGAAAATGTACAGAAATTTGATTGAGTTTTTATGTTGATCTTATATCCACAGAATTTTCTATACACGGGATCATGACATCTTCAAATAAAAATCATCTTACTTCTTCCTTTCCTAGTCTGCATGCCTTTCATATTATTTTCTCCTTTAACTGCCCTGGCTGTAATGTCCAGCACAACGTTGAACAGAAGTGGCAAAAAAAACCCTGCCATGTTTCCAACCCTCGGGGGAAAGAATCCAGGCGTCCACCATTAAGTAAAATGTTAGCTCTTGTTTTTTGGACATGTCCTGCAGAGATTTTTCTATACATCTAAGAAGAGTACTCAAATCGAGTTAATGGTCTGTGTTCAAATTCTGACATATATACAACCACTCATTCTTACAAAATATAGCCACTGTGCTACTATTTAACAAATGATCTTAAGCTTGCGTTAATAAAGTGCAAATTCCCGAAGAGCATTAGAAGAATGTGACATTTACCAAAATTCAAATTCCATTTTAATGCTTCCCCCAAACTAAAAAAAATTTTAAAATAACAACAGACATAAGATTGACCCCATGATATTCAAATTCTAATCATGATATAGCAATACTAACAGCATTATTGGTAATCTTAAAAATTACTGAAAATAGGTTAAGAAAAATGTATTTTAAAATTATACTAAGTGGCTTAATTCACTTATCAGTTTCAGCTGGAAAACAATAATGCTATCTTACAAACATAAAGCACTTTTTTACAAAGTACTCTATAACCATTATCTCATTTTAACCCTCAGTTTTTTGTTTTTGTTTTTGCGGTACGCGGGCCTCTCACTGTTGTGGTCTCTCCCGTTGCAGAGCACAGGCTCCGGACGCGCAGGCTCAGCAGCCATGGCTCACGGGCCCAGCCGCTCCGTGGCACGTGGGATCCTCCCAGACCGGGGCACGAACCCGCGTCCCCTGCATCGGCAGGCGGACTCTCAACCACTGCGCCACCAGGGAAGCCCTTAACGCTCAGTTTTAAAAAAGTTTATTTTATTGAAGTCTAGCTGATTTATAATGTTGTTAATTTCTGCTGCACAGCGAAGTGACTCAGTTATACATATTCATACATTCTTTTTCATATTCTTTTCCATTATGGTTTATCACAGGATACTGAATATAGTTCCCTGTGCTGTACAGTAGGGTCTTATTGTTAACCCATTCTAAACATAATAGTTTGCATCTGTGAAGCCCACACTCCCAGTCCATCCCTCCCCGACGCCCCTCCTTGGTAACCACAAGTCTGTTCTCTATGTCTGCGTTAACTCTCAATTTTGAGAGTAGTAAAGCACATATTCATTTGAGGAATGAGGAAACTGTGTTTCAGAGACATCTATTAGCTAATGTAAACGGCAATGTTTTAGTGGTGAAGTTTGTCCTAGAAATTAACTTTCCTCACCCCCTTCCCAGAGTTCTCATCTCCACTCAGTGCTCCGGCACTTGACCTGATGTTGGCAGAACTGCTTGTCAACCTTACCACCACCTGCAGTTTTCATCAGGGAGCAAAAAGGGGAGAAGTTGAATCTGTTATAAAAAACTAAAATTAAAAGCTCAGGAATTCAAAAGAGCATTCAACGGAAAATAAAAACTGTATTTAAAAGTATGATTATGGGCTGTGGGCACTAATTAATATTAATTTATTTTTACTCTTCAGGTGCTTAGCTGGGGTGAGTTAATTCATGTAGGATGCCAGCTCAAAACTTTTCTAAACACAAATTTTAGGTTAAAAAACACTCCAGGGTTTCCCTGGTGGCGCAGTGGTTGACAGTCCACCTGCTGATGGCATTTCACGAGTTACCATGAGCTATAAAGTGAAAATGATCCATTTAGTCAATAAAACGGGTTGATAAGATGAACTGTTATTCATCCATGATGGAAGCATTTTCGGATTGAGGGCCAGGAGGCATTTTTGAAAGCGACACTGCTTGTGAACATGAAAGTAAGGACACCTGCTTGTTAACGGAAAGGTAAATGACCCTGCAAATTTCCTGACAATCCTTTAAGTCTGATTTGTCCCAAACACTTTTGCTTATGCCTGTGGCATTATAATAGCCAAATGCCTTCCTGCTACCTAGCCAGGCACATGGGGCAAATTCTCCTTCCAGGCACCATGGAAATGGCCAAAGAACTGGTGCAGCGCTTGGGGACCTGGTACTGCAATTATCAGAAGCACCAGTGACAGCCCAAGAGCTTACCTGTTTGCACTGAAATCGTACACACATCCTGCAACCTACACAGGCATAATCACATATTAGCTTGGACTTGCTGACGGCCAATACACGGTTTTGTTTGGAAAATATCGTCAGAAGAGGGCATGAGTCACATCTGGCTTGTGTTTGGGTTTCCAGACAGCAATCTGAATTGGTCTGAGAAATAAAAGGGGAAGTTGGCAAACAGGCTAGTTCATTATTCTGCAGGGCTTTTCCCGTGGTTTATTCCTTGCCATACCTAAGTCATGCTAGGGTTAGCTTAGGGAAAGGTTACAGGATGCTTTGGTCAGGATTCTCCAGAGAAACAGAACCAATTTCACATATATACACATATAACTCTCTGCTATCTGTACCTATATATTCAATTAATATACACACTATATTAACATTAAATACTGGTGTCATCCAGGGGAAATAAGCATATCTAAGGGCTTCTGATGGGAGGCGAGTTGTTACAAACTTTCCGGAAGGAAATACACAGCAAAGGCTTTAAGCAAGGGAATATCCTTTGACCTAGCAATTCCATTCCAAGAAATACATCGTAAGCAAACAATTGTTGATGTGGGCAAAGATTTAATTGTATGTTCCTTCACGTTCTATTCATTAACAGTGAAGAGATGGTCAGAAGCTGAACGCCCCAAATGAAGAACTGTTAAAATAAGAGTTGAACTTCAAAGCGTCTATTTAATGAAGGTGTTTCAGGACAGCCAATGACGTAGACCAAAGGTTCAGTATATGAATTAACAAAATAAGTGAAAACTATTGGCTGGATACAGATATAGATATACAGAGATACAGACACAGATACATTTACCCCTATAGGAGTAACTAAGAGAATATATACCCAACAGGTAACTGGCACAATTATAGCTAATATAACTTTCTTCTTTGCATACTGTGTGTGTATCAAATATATTATTAAACAAAAAACAGTAACTTTACGGTGGAGAAACCTAACATACTACCTCAGCCAGGTTATGAAGTTTAACAGCAATTGTGATATCATGTTGACAGACTGTACCCTTCCCAGGATGTGATGAAAACTATAGCTGCCTTTCTTCCAAACCTTACAACCCTGATTATAACATGAGAAAAATCCCAACTGAGTGACATCCTACAAAATACCTGAGAAGTCCTTCTCCAAACTGTCAAGGTCATCTGAGAACCTGTCACAGACAAGAGGAGCCTAAGGTGACTGAGGACTGAATGGAATAAGGTGTCCCGGACAGGATGCTAGCACAGACAAGGGATGTTTGGTAAAAAGGGAATAGGAATAACGTACAGACTTGAGTTAATGATCATGTATCCAGATCGGCCCGTAAGTTGTGAGGAATGTACCGTAACTTTGCATATGGAGATGAGCTTTGTGGAGGTGGGGGACTCCTTCAGAGTCTGTTTTCTAGTGGTAAAGGGTCTTCCGGCTTCAATCTCTTCACCCACATATTCCCACTGCCATGACAGATGGCACAAGGGACGGTGCCATTTGAAATGAAGATCCCTCTGGGAATCCAATACAAACGTCTTTTTTTTTTTTTTTTTTTTTGCGTACGCGGGCCTCTCACTGTTGTGGCCTCTCCCGTCGCGGAGCACAGGCTCCGGACGCGCAGGCTCAGCGGCCATGGCTCACGGGCCCAGCCGCTCCGCGGCACGTGGGATCTTCCCAGACTGGGGCACGAACCCGTGTCTCCTGCATTGGCAGGCGGACTCTCAACCACTGCACCACCAGGGAAGCCCTACAAACGTCTTTGATGAGCATCCAGCCTGGGGTGTGTCAAATCCTTGACCAGCCTCCATCCATAAACACAGTTTCTATGAATTTTCTTCCATTTCTGTGCCCCCATGGATGTCTACCACCAGCCATGGGAGGAAAAGAGTGGTTTCTACTTCCTGTATCCCACAATGATCACTGTCTACAACAGGTCCCAGCGCAGGTGGGCTGACACCTGTCCTGAGCCTTCCACTGGGCTGGACAGGACCAAGGCTGAGAGGCCTCTCTCATCTCTCAGTTGGGGCAAGTCCCAGCCCATAGTGATGTCATGGTGCTGTAGCCCTGCCCGTCTCTGATGACAGCTGTTTCTAGGAGATGGGCCATGATGCTCACAATTAGGAGGAAGGCCACCTTGATTCATCCACTGTGTTGACAAGCAACAGCTGTCCAGCTGCTGAAGTACACTGCTGAAAAGCTTTCCTCCCCAAATGATGCCAATCTGTACTCCGATTAGCAACAGCGCTAAGAGCTCTCCTCCTCCCCCTTCCCCTGCCCCCCTCCTCCTTCCCCTTCCCCTGCCCCCTCCCCCTTCCCCTGCCCCCTCCTCCTTCCCCTGCCCCCCTCCTCCTTCCCCTGTCCCTGCCCCCCTCCTTCTCCTCCTTCCCCTGCCCCCCTCCCCCTCCCCCTTCCCCTGCCCCCCTCCTCCTTCCCCTTCCACTTCCCCCCTCCTCCTTCCCCTTCCCCTGCCCCCCTCCTTCTCCTCCTTCCCCTTCCTCTTCTTCCTTAAACTGAATTTTTTAAACTGCCTCGTAATATATTTCGATTACTCCTCTTTTGCTTGGACGGCCTGAGAGCTCCATCTTCCTGCAGCAGGTGTTTCTGGTTTCCCTAGGAGACGGGGGCTGGGGGTACAGCCAACATAGCAGGTATGGGCTCCGGGCAGCCCAGGTAGAGGGGTGCAGGAATAGATGGGACAGGGAAGGCTCGGTAGGAAAGGGGAGAGAAGGCATTCAGCTGTTATTGGGCAGGATATCAGAGTATGTTTCAGGGGAACGGACTTCAATCCTTACACCTTAATGATATCTTCAGATCAGCCAACTGTGGGGCTCAGCGTTGCCTCCTTACCCTGCAGGGACTGAAAAGTCACCTCTGGTTTCGGCTCTACTACCAAATTCACAAAGATGCCAGGGACTGGTCCTGTCCAAGAGGGAGCTAAACCGTTATTAAGTCCAAAAGGCCGTGTAACGGCATTCTCACGGGATTTGGATTATCTGCTCGGTACCTGTACCTTCGGGCACGATTACGTGGGAGATGACGGAGCAGAAGTAGGAGGGATATCCTGAGACATGGTGGGAGAAGTGAATCGTGGCTGGTGTGTTCTTGCAGTGAAAAATGGACTCTTAAATCTTCTGTTCAGCCGTTCCTCTGTTAGGAGGTGAGGCTACAACGAAGGATCAGGAGAGATTGGAGGCAAAAGAAAAGAGGAGAAAGTGAAGCACGGTGTGGAAATGGTACAGGGGAAGTAGGGGCAGGGTGGTCGGGTCTGGAAGAAAGTAGAAAGTGCTTAGCTCTGATAGGGAGGGCAGAAGAATTCATACAGGGCTGAACGATGGGGCTGACTCTTGGTGAATAACATTCTTTCAAGTGCCAAGGCTGCGGAAGAGGTTTTGTGGCCCATCTGAAGAATCAGACTCAACACCCATAAAGCTTGAGAGTAGGATTCACACAGGGGTCGTAGGGCGTGAAGGTCAACCGGTAGGTCAGGTCAGATCAGAAAGGACAGACGATAAGATACTGAAGAATTTAAGTGATATCTTGCAGGTAATGGAGAATTTAAGTGTATTACCCATGATGATTGGAATTATTAAGATTCTGGCAAAAATGGGGAGATTAAGAAGGAGGCAAGGCTGGACAGAAGCTGACTATTAAAACTGCATCAGTGGAGGAAAAGTCAACAGTGTGAGAACTTTATATTTAACTGATAGCATGCCCGGCAGGTCGGGCTCCCTGAAAATAGCACAGCTTTGAACTGGTTTGCAGCCATATCTCAGAGAGAGCATGGGTTCAGTTCTAGAGCACTGCAGTGAAGCAAGTCACAAGGATTTTTTGTTTCTCAGTGCACATAAAAGTTATGTTTGCACTAGACTGTAGTCTGTTAAGTATGCTATAGCATTATGCCTAAAAAAAGTATACACTTTAAAAATGTATATTTATATATGTATACACACACACACACACACACACACACACACACACACACACATACAGTAGAATATGACTCAGCCATAAAAAAGAATGAAATAATGCCATTTGCAGCAACACGGATGGACCCAGAGAGGATCACACTAAATGAAGTCAGACAGAGAAAGACCAATACCATACGATATCACTTATATGTGGAATCTAAAATATGATACAAATGAACTCATTTACAAAACAAAAATCGACTCAGAGAAGACAAACTCATGGTTATCAAAGGGGAAAAGGGGGGAGGGATAATTTAGGAGTTTAGGATTAAAATATACACACTACTATATATAAAATAAACAACGAAAGGACCTTCTGTATAGCACAGGGAACTATATTTAATGCCTTGTTATAACCTACAATGGAAAAGAATCTACAGGAGAGCAGATATATATGAATCTGTACAGCTGAATCACTTTGCTGTACACCCGAAACACATTATAGATTAACTATATTTCAATAAAAAAATTTTTTTTAAAATGCTTTATTGCTAAAAAATGCTCACCATCTTCTGAGCCTTCAGCGAGTCATAGTAGTAACATCAAAGCTCACTGATCACAGATCCCACAGTAAATGCAGTCATGATGAAAAAGCT
This sequence comes from Inia geoffrensis, assembly GCA_036417435.1. NCBI lineage: Eukaryota > Metazoa > Chordata > Mammalia > Artiodactyla > Iniidae > Inia > Inia geoffrensis. The sequence continues at coordinate 3,997,051 of CM070921.1, forward strand.
TCAAATATTGTTAAAATTACCAAAATGTGACACAGAGGCATGAAGTGAGCAAATGTTGTTGGAAAAATGGCCCCGATGCACTTGCTCGAGGTAGGGTTGCCACAAACCTGCAATTTGTAAAAAAATGCAGTATCTGTGAAGCACAATATAATGAACTCTGCCTGTATTAAAAAAATAAATGAAGATAGGCAATTTAGCATTCATTTAAGAACGTTAAAGACAGAAGAGAACAAACAGAAAAATTTAACATAAATAAAAATGTAAGTTAATGAATTAGAGAAGAGGAAAATGTATTTTTAAAAAATCAAGCTATGGGACTTCCCTGGTGGTCCAGTGGTAAAGAATCTGCCTTCCAACGCAGGGGATGTGGGTTCTCTCCCTGGTCGGGGAACTAAGATCCCACATGCCACAGGGTGACTAAACCCACGTGCCACAACTACTGAGCTCACGTGCCTCAACTAGAGAGAAGTCTGCCTGCTGCAAACTACAGAGCCCACGTGCTCTGGAACCCGCAAGCGACAGCTACAGAGCCCACACACCCTGGAGCATGCACGCCACAACAAGTAGGAGAAAACCCACATGCCACAACTAGAGAGAAGCCTGTGTGCCGCAATGAAGATCCCACATGACGCAACAAAGATCCCATGTGCCGCAACTAAGACCCGATGCCACCAAATAAATAAATAAATAAATATTGTAAGAATGAAAAAAAAATCATGCTGGATATGATTTTTTTGAATATTAAAAAAAATTTTATTGAAGTATAGTTGATTTACAATGTTGTGTTAGTTTCAGGTATACAGCAAAGTGGTTCAGATATTCTTTTTCAGATTCTTTTCCATTCTAGGTTATTACAAGACATTAAATATCCTTCCCTGTGCTATACAGTTTGTTCCTGTTGTTTATTTTATATACAGTGTGTATCTGCTAATTCCAAACTCCTAATTTATCCCTCCCCCCCAGTTTCACCTTTGGTAAACGTAAGTTTGTTTTCTATGCGAGTCTATTTCTGTTTTGTAAATAAGCTCATTTGTATCATTTTTAGATTCCACATAAACGTGATATTATCTTTCTCTGGCTGGCTGACTTCACTTAGTATGATAACCTCTAGGTCCATCTATGTTGCTGCAAAAGGTCACATGTGACAAACTCACAGCTAACACCATGCTCAATGGTGAAAAACTGAAAACATTTCCTCTAAGATCAGAACAAGACAAGGATGCCTACTCTTGCCACTTTTATCCAACATAGTTTTGGAAGTCCTAGTCATACCAATCAGAGGAGAAAAAGAAATAAAAGGAATCCAAACTGTAAAGTAAGAATTAAAACTGTCAGTGTTTGCAGAGGACATGATACTATACACAGAAAATCCTAAAGGCACCACCAGAAAACTACTAGAGCTCATCAATAAATCTGGTAAAGTTGCAGGATACAAAATTAATGCAGAGATATCTGTTACATTTCTATACACTAACAACAAAATATCAGAAAGGGTAATTAAGGAAACAATCCCATTTATCATCACATCAAAAAGAATAAAATACCTAGGAATAAACCTACCTAAGGAGGCAAAAGACCTGTACTTTAAAAACTACAAGACACTGATGTAAGAAATTGAAGACGACACAAAACAGATGCAAAGATATACCATGTTCTTCGATTGGAAGAATCAATATTGTTAACATGACCAAACTACCCAAGGCAATCTACAGATTCAATGTAATCCTTATCAAATCACCAATGGCATTTTTCACAGAACTAGAACAAGTAATTTTACAATTTGTATAGAAACACAAAAGACCCCAAATAGCCAAAACAATCTTGAGAAAGAAGAATAGAGCTGGAGGAATCAGGCTCCCTGACTTCAGACTATACTACACAGCTACAGTCATCAAAACAGTAAGGTAGTGGCACAAAAACAGACACATAAGGTATGACTTTCTAGGGGACAAATGACAAAATATAATGTCAGATATATAACTATAAAATGTATTTTTAAAACTTAACAGATATCCAAAAAGAAGGAAGAAAATTATATATCAAATAGAGAAATTAAAACACTTATCAAAGATCATTCACATATTATAGAACATTTGGAAATGAGGATGAATTGGGGTATTATTTTTGCTGAAACATAAATTATCAAAATTGACTCAAGAAGACCCATGATTTAGACCAAAGACTCCAAAAGGAACTGAGAAGGCTGTCAGAGAATTATGTCATAATATGTAATGAGTTGTTTTAAATTTTGAAGAAGCACAGGAATCCTATGTGTTTATAAATTTCCAAGAATAGAGAAAGTAGTAAGACCATTAAAAGAACAATGTCATTACCAAACATGGTTTAATTCAGGACTGCAAGGCAGGTCAATATTCCAAAATCCCAATATATAGCTCCACGTATAAATGACACATGGCAGAAAGAGCAAGCAGTTTCCTTTACAAATTAGATAACATTAATAAATTTGATAAAATTCAATATCCATACCTAATAATTCTTAATGAAATAGCAAGAGAAGGAAACTTCCTAACATGATTTCAAGAAATACTTATTTTGGGCTTCCGTGGTGGCGCAGTGGTTGAGAGTCCGCCTGCCGATGCAGGGGACATGGGTTCGTGCCCCGGTCTGGGAAGATCCCACATGCCGCGGAGCGGCTGGGCCCGTGAGCCACAGCTGCTGAGCCTGCGCGTCCGGAGCTTGCGCGTCCGGAGCCTGCGCGTCCGGAGCCTGTGCTCCTCAACGGGAGAGACCACAACAGTGAGAGGCACGCGTATGGGTTAAAAAAAAAACATTTCAAAAGTATAGTCATGTTAAAGGTGAAACACCAGATACTTTCCCTTAATGTCAATCAATGACATGACAAGAATTCTCACTCTGTTTTTGTTTACAATTTTTCTTCAGAAAATGATAATGGGACACATATGATAGGAGAAGCAAAATCACTGATATATGAAGATGGTCTAACACTTAACCAAAAGGCTCAACTTAAAATAGTCAAAATGATATATGTTCATGATGAAGCCCAGTGATAAAAGAGCTCACTGTTTAAAAAAATGTTACTGCTAATTATTATAAAACAGAAAATCAATGTTTGCTTATGTTCAACCCCTAATCAGTTAGGAAACATAATGTTAAGATGTTACAATAGCTACAAATAGAGAGAGGAACAAAATTAATGAGTTTCGGGATCTATATGAAAAAAGATGCATTCCTAACTCAGGGGGAAGACAAAAAAAAAAAAAAAAGACCTGATTGAATAAAAATCCCTGACCAGATAGGGAGAGAGAGCTCCTGCAGGTCTAGGAAGGTCTTAATATTATAAAGATGAATTCCACTGAAAGCAAATTAATGCAAATTCATTCAAAATATCAAACTACTAACTTGAAGAAATGTTGTAAAATCCACTTGGATGTATACGTTTTATAGATTATTGAAGAAATTTTTCAAAAATTATACAAGGAGACACATTTAAGACATTAAAATATTCTGTCAAGTTAAAACAATATATAGGGACTTTGCTGGTGGTCCAGTGGGTAAGACTCCGCGCTCCCAATGCAGGGGGCCTGGGTCAGGGAAATAGATCCCGCATACACGCTGCAACTAAGAAGCCCGCGTGCCACAACTAAGGAGGTCCACACGCCGCAACCAAAAGGATCCCTCACGCTGCAACTAAGAAGCCTGCATGCTGCAACTAAGACCCGGCACAGCCACAATAAATAAATAAAATAAATTAAAAAAAAAACCAATATGTAGAAAACTACTTGAGTGTCAAGGAGAGGGGATATTTCCTTCCTATATACACTTGCAGATATATAACAGAATACTCTGCACTCATCCAATAATGACAGAGCTCTAAACGGACATGGAGGGTCAGAACGTATTAAGTGAGGAAAACAGGGAAAGGCACAGTATGTACAGTGTGATTCAGCTTTGATTAAAAATACATATACACAAGTGAAGTAAGTCAGAGAAAGATAAATATCATAAGCTATCACTTATATGTGGACTCTGAAATATAACACAAATGAACTTATTCACAATACAGAAACAAACTCATAGACATGGAAAGCAAACTTATGGCTTCCAAAGGGAAAAGGTGGAGGGGAGGGACAAATTAGGAGTCTGGGATTAGCAGGTACAAACTACTGTGTATAAAACAGGTAAACAACAAGGTCCTACTGTAAAGCACAGGGAAGTATACTCAATATCTTGTAATAACCTAGAATGGAAAAACATCTGGAAAAGAGTATGTGTGTGTGTGTGTGTGTGTGTGTGTGTGTGTGTATGTATATATATATCTATACATATATATGTATAGATATATATATATAAAAAAATGAAACACTCTGTGTACACCACATACTAACATGATATAAATCAACTGTAGTTATATAAAATTATATATTAAAAATTATATAAATTAAAAATAAGAATGAAGCAAATTATAGGCAGTCTCTTCTCAACAGCCTCTTTTCTATCCAAAACAGAAGTCAAATGAGGTAAGAGGTGACAGCTAATTTTGCCAACTAGCTCTTTCATGGATCTATAGAACACCATTTATCAGGAGAGAAGCCAGCAAAAATGAATTAATGAGATAATGTGAAGCAAACAAATCCACTTGCTGTTTGCCAAAGCCTGCCATATCCTACTAGAATCTGTTGGGAAAGGGATGAGATTAAAGACATGGCCTTATTTCATTCTCTCCTAAGACTGGCTGGTTATGTTTTCGTTTGTGGCAGGCAGGAAACTGGTGACCCCAAAGACACTTGCGCCCTGATCCCTAAAATGTGTGAATATATTACTTTACACGGCAGAAGAGACTTTGCATTTATTTTTGAGACTTTGCAATTTTGATTAAGTTCAGGCTCTTGAGTTGGAGAGATTATCTTGGGTTATACTGTTGTCCCCAGCGTGACCACAGGGATCTTACAAAGATAAGAGCGGGACAAGGGGGTGATTCAGAGTGAGAAGGAATCCAACTTCTGTTGCTGGTTAGGAAAATGAAGCAAGGTCCCCCCGAGCCAAAGAATGGGCGCACCTTTCAGAAGCTGGGAAAGACAAAGCAGTAAATTCTCCCTTAGACCTTCCAAAAGGAATAAAACTTTGCCAACGCCTTGATTTTTAGCCTGGTGAGACCCATGTCAGAATCTCGACCTCCAGAAATGTGAGATAATAAAGTTGTGTTGTTCTAAGCCCGTAAATTCATGAACCGTTTCTATCCGCCTATGAGAAAACTCCCCTTTCTGTAAAGGAACGAAACTCTAGAAATCAGTCCGGATCAGGGTGGGCCATTGCCACATATCCAGATATATGGCATCGGGCATGGCGTCATCAGTCTTGTTCTGCGGGACAATATTTTGGATGCAACCCCTGCTGTGAATTCCCTGGGGCCAAGAGATGTTAAGAATTGACTGTCCGTCATGGTACCTTGAATCACACCAGATTTCTTCATTGAAAACGGAGTATTTTAATACCAAAAGTGGTATGTTAGAAGGGGCAACATCAATTCATTTTAAGATGTAATCAAATCTTAAAGCAGCTTTGTTTCCTAAATGGTTACAAATCCTCTGAAGATTTTTCTATGAGCTCTTCCTTCGATAGGAAGCCTCAGCTACAAATTTATGTATTTCTAAAGCAACGGAAGGTTTCTCTTTATACTGAAGCCATTTCTCTTCCTTTTTTTTTTCTTTATTTTCTTCTACAGCACACATAGGTATGTATTTATAATTTGTATCATACAAGAACAAGAAGAGGAAGATTGAGAACTTCGAATTGGTAATTAATTCCTGCAAACACACACCAACACACAAAAAAGGTAAGAACATTCTAAGTAACCAATCGGAGATGCTATGACATAAAACAGTAGTTCTCGGGCTTCCCTGGTGGCGCAGTGGTTGAGAGTCCGCCTGCCGATACAGGGGACGCGGGTTCGTGCCCCGGTCCGGGAGGATCCCACGTGCCGCGGAGCGGCTGGGCCCGTGAGCCATGGCCGCTGAGCCTGCGCGTCCGGAGCCTGTGCTCCGCAACGGGAGAGGCCGCAACGGTGAGGGGCCCGTGTACCGCAAAAAAAAAAAAAAAAAAAAAAACAGTAGTTTTCAAACTGTGGTCTCTACATCAGCAATATGAAAATGGTCCTGGCAACTTGTTACAAAAGCAAATTCTCAGATCCCATCGCAGGCTTACTGAATAGAAGCCACAGAATTAAGATGTAGAAGGAACCTTGGCTGCTATGCAGGATAGTGTGATTCCTTGAAAGATAGGCTCAAACACATCATCCACGGTTTAGGTGGTGTCATACCATTAAATTGAAAATTAGTACCACATCTTTGATTTTCAAATCTTACACATACTTGCATCCCCAAAGTGGGAACCATACTAGAACCTCATTTCTCTTTACCCTTTAAAAAGAAAAAAATACATATTTAAAAATTTTATACATCACAGGTTATTTGCTCTTTGTGATCCTTTATGAAACATAAAGGATAATTAATTAATGAGTGACATCCTCAATCCAATTACCATTACACAGACTTGAATATTATCACCACTTTTTAAAGAAGTATCACTTTCTTTTCTATCTTGTGTTTACTGCCAGCTGCTTGCAAAATACCACAGAAATTATGGGACTCATGGAAGCATTATTACATTTTCAAAGAAAACAAATGGTGAACTTCCATCTTTACAAAGGCATTTTAAGAGTTATCTTTAAATTTTAAATCACCAACAGATTATGGAAGCAGCCTGGATTTCATATGTTTTTATTCTTAATCTGTTATCTTGTTTCTAAATATCACTGTTGTTTCCGAATTTGCTTTGTCTTTTGTCTTTTATAAAGCACATTTTTTTCTCCCCCTTTGCTTTTTCTATGGCCAATCTGTTGCTTTTTTCTTAAGCCTTCAGCTGTTAATTTGTTTCGTGTCAAAATAACCTTACCTCATAATTCAGGTCTCAACGTGGCTTGGGCTCTGAATTAACAGAATAACTGCTAAATTTCCATTTCACTTTGGGGTGTTGGAATGTAACTAAAGAGTGTTTGAAAATCAAACATGTTTTGTGACAATTTCTTTTAAACCCTAGTCTTGAAAATTCTGCATGGGGATAGGTAGATAAACTGGCTCCTTAACTGAAGAAAACAGGTACACATTTTACCATCAATGACAAAGAAAGCTTTGCAATGCACATCTAAGTCAGCTGTAGAAGACGTAAACAATATCCAAACTATTCATCACAATCCCTAATCCTTTATTGTGAAGTCACCGAGAAAAAGTTTAAAACATTCATAAAAGCAGTGCCACCCTACACTGGCAAATAAATATGTCTTGAAGATACTACTTATGATATAATTTAGTTACCATACCCCTCACTTAAAAAGAAATACATTGGAACTTCCCTGGTGGCACAGTGGTTAGGACTCTGCACTCCCAATGCAGGGGGCCCAGGTTCGATCCCTGGTCAGGGAACTAGATCCCCCCATGCATGCCGCAACTGAGAGTTTGCATGCCACAACTAAGGAGCCAGCAAGCTGCAACTAAGGAGCCTGCCAGCTGCAACTAAGACCGCGCAACCAAATAAATAATAAGATAAATAAAATTTAAAAAGAAAAGAAACAGGGCTTCCCTGGTGGCACAGTGGTTGAGAGTCCGCCCGCTGATGCGGGGGACACGGGTTCGTGCCCCGGTCCGGGGGGATCCCACATGCTGCAGAGCGGCTGGGCCCGTGAGCCATGGCCACTGGGCCTGCGCGTCCGGAGCCTGTGCTCCGCAGCGAAAGAGGCCGCGGCAGTGAGAGGCCCGCGTACCACAAAAAAAAAAAGAAAAGAAAAGAAATACATTTAAGGAACTTATGAATCCACGGTCTGTAAGCTTTTGCTATTAAGTATGCCTCTTGGACCAACAGCATTGTCACTGCCTGGGAGCCTATAAGAGATGCAGAACCTCAGGATGCCTCTTCCATCTATTATAGAATCTCCATTTGGACAAGCTTCCCAGGTGACTCATGTGCCCATTAAAATTTGAGAAGCACCTCTTTAAGGGAAACTATTTTCTGAAACATTGAAGATTTGGGGATTCCGTTCTTAAACATCTGACTAGTTATTCTGGTCTTGCAGGAACTGTCGTGCATATTAAAGCATCATCAATCTTTGGTGTTAGGACACATGAGACGTGTGTCAGAGACGAGAGACAAACTTTGGAATTAAAGTTGCCACAACAATAAGAACAAAAAAAAAAAAAAAGAAAGAAAAGAAAGGGATTTGCCCTTCTGAATCCCAGCCAAGCAACTCCCCTCTTTGGAAATATGAGGCGCTGAGTTGTCACCCTCTACCTTTGGCTACTTCCTGATCCAAAGACATGGACATCCCTATTTATTTTTTTCCTCTTATTTTTTAAGAAATGCAGAAAGATAAAAATCTTTAAAGACAGTCACTCTCATTATCTAATTTCTGGCTCTTTCAAACAAATCTCTAATTCATGATTGCATTCATTTTACCATACGTTTCCTTTTAAAGGAGTAGGAAGAAAATCCTATTCTTTGTTGTTTCTTGAAGAATATAAACCAGTGAATCCAAAGAATATTATCTAGCATGAAAAAAATTCATCCTTCAGACACTCAAAAGCGTTTCTCTTTTCATTACTTATTAAACTAAAGCATCCCCAGCGCTATCTCCAGTGGCGATCATTTTTCTTTCGAAATCGTGGAAGAATAAACCCACCCCGCTGCGTGCTTTCATTCGATGTGTGGGCTTAACAAGCGTCTCAAGATGCACGGCAATGAAAGGAGGGTATTTACTCTCACTGCTGGGGCATGACGCTTATGTATATGTTGACTGTGACTCCTACTTTGTTTCTATTCCTGAAAATCAATCAGGGTGCTATCACAGAAGCACACCGCATATGGAATGCATGTAACTTTGTTACAGAGCTTTGATATAAGATACACATATAGACGGTATCAATATCATCAGTATATTGATAGATAATATATAATCATATAGGTATATCTATAGATATGTAGTATGTAGACTGATAAATGTACATAAGATATAGAAGGATATAGCTATTACATATATTCCATATACATAAATATAGGGCATATCCTTCTATCTCTGTACCACCCATATGCTCTACGTTTTATGTGTACATCATATATACACACACACGCCACACACATATATATCTCCCTACCCAATATATCCTATAGACACAGATAAACTGATACTACACATAAGCTATACTCCTCTCCAACCCGTCACAGGCGTCGTGGAGTTACACACAGTTAGAGGGATTTGTTACAGAGCTTTGCTGACACCCCTGCAGGGCTGGGCGAGCTGCTGCCATGAGGCTGTTGTCCCTGCGTCCGATGCTTCCAGCTGGAGCCGGAAGCCCACAGGGCAGCAGTCAGGAAGGGCAGAGGAGCCCCAGGTGGGAGGGATGGGAAGCAAGCTGAGCCCACAGGCACTCGTGGAACCACACAAGGGTGGACCGACGCTGCTCACGATTGCTGCCTCGACCCTGGCGATGAGGGCTTCCTGCACAACGCGGAGCCCCTCCTCGGGGAGCTGAGAGACATCCACGCCTGACCTGTGACTTGGAGACGCTGCGGGGGGAGCCGGAGAAACTGGAGGGCGTGCAGACCCAGCCACTGCTGCCCACCAACACGGTGAGTCAGTAGATCGGAGACAATGGGGGTGACCCGCAAAATGGCGGCCGCTTCCCTCCCCCCCCTCCCCCAAGGATGACCTCCTTTGTGGTGATTCATACAGGAAAGGGATTTCTGGGAAATGCCACTGAGCAAAGTCAAGATGACATCTGCCTTCTCCTACTTCTCTGAGCTCATGTAGCATCCAATAACCGGCACCTTGCCTCTTGAGATTGGAGAATCAGAACTTAACATACACCCAAACTTCCTGCTGCAAGAACACTGACCTTTCAGAATACAGACAAGAGAAAATGCCCAGGTAAGTGTCCCACCACAGGACCCTGTTTTCCCAACCCGTGTGTCCAGTTCTTTCTGGTCACCTGACGTAGTACCTTGAACTCATGTCTCCTCTAAATCCGTAAGTATTCCACATCTGGATGATGCTGTTTTATAACCCCTGAATTGCAATTACAAAGACGTTACGGAGATGGCAGGAGTAAGCTTTATATGCAAAAGGATTCAAGGCAGAAAGCGACTGGGTAACTCTGCTCAATATTCTGTAACAACCTAACTGGGACAAGAATCTGAACGAAAAGATCCATGTACATGTATAACTGAATCACTTCGTTGTACGCCTGAAACTAACACAACATTGTTAATCAACCATACTCCAGTATAAAATAAAAAGTTAAAAAAATAAATTAAATAAAAATAAGTAAAAAAATTTTTTTAAAAAGTGACTGGGTAATTAAAATGCTGCCCCTAGTTCTTCCCACGTTTGGATTATACCATCATGGTTGGGAAACCTCACCATTCTGTCCCGCCCTCCTGGGAAACACATGAAATACATTCAGTTTCAATTACTATACATTCAATTTCAAACAGCAAATCTTAGAAAATGTGCTCTCCTGAATCCACCAAACGTTTGAGTTTCTGGACACTAACCTGATTCTTCCATCAGATCATTTAACATTTCCCTTTTAAGTACATGTTCATCCTTTTTCCACACAAACACAAAAAAACCCTTTTCTTTTTTTCTTTTGTTAGTGAGTAGCTGGAGGGTTGGCAATTACTCTATGTATTTAGTAGCAAGTGTCATTAGAATTCTGAATTAAAAATAAGATTAATGATTTAATTTCAGTCTTGTCAAGATGACTCATTTTAAAAAAATACTGATGTGATATAATGCTATAAAATATTTAAGCATAATTTATTGATAAAACCATTACAACTGGAATGAGAGAGCTATTTGTCTACATAATGGTTCCTGAAATCACAGATAGCACTTTCCCATTATTTCGCTGCAACATTTGTAATTCCTTTTTGGATTTACCTTTTTTTTTTTTTTTTTTTTTAACAACCATATGTGGTACTTATTAAGTGCCAGCCACTGGTCCAAATGTCTTACAAACAGCGCTCACAACTGCCTTACAAGGCAGTTTTACTGTTACTCCTACATTATGCATAAGAAAATGTAGGCGTGGAAAGCTTTGGGAAGTTCCCCAGGGGAACACAGCAGGTGAGTCTGGGAGCCATGATACAAACCCATAGATTCTGGACCCTGACTCTACAGCCTCCTAACCCTTCCTCCACATTCCTTCTCTAAAACCAAGGGAAACTGGGCCTGAAGACAGTAGCAAATACATCTTTGCATCTGGGAAAGTAGCCAGGTGGCAATATTATTGGTGTAAAAAATGCTCTCAAATACAGAAAGTCAATAATCCGCATAGCCAGACCAAATGTTACAGAGATCTTCTCCTAACGAGGAATTACGTAACTTGAGGTGTAGAAAGCTAAGACTTGTACCTCTTGGAGAGTTACTCTCCCAACAGAAACAAAAAGTAAAGCAATGGCTTTCAGGACACTGGCTATCAATGAATGGACAACAGTGATTCCAGAAAGATGGGGAATCAACGTGATGAGCGCTCTGACGGTGAACCTGCTGCCCTGAGAGGGATTTTACGTCATGGTGCCAGGAGGAGATCCAGGGAGAACCCAGCAGACGCCCTGATTTGAGGTGACGGGCCTGAGAGTTTAGAGAGAACAAGGCAATGAGAGCTGTCAGGATAGAGTTTGCAGGAGAAGCGAGAGCTGCACAGAGGGCCCCAAAGGACTGCAGGGTCCCCCCGCCGGGTATTTAGCGGATGACTAACGAGCGAACACATATGACTAACACACTGCATGCATGTGACCCACGGATGGGGATATGCCCCTCCGCAAGGACTCGGTAGAACACTGCTCAGTGCTCACAGAGGACCACAAATACTGCCGGTCCCCATCAGCTGGAAGGAAAAAACTCCCACAAACCATAAGGCATTGCAGAGTGTTGAGGAAGGTGCAGCCTTGGTAAGAAGGAAATCATTCACCGTAGCCTGAGCACTGCTCAGGGTCTGCCTGCCAAACGTGCTAAGCAAGACTTGAAGAGATCAATCTCCCTCCAAATAGCTTAACTACAGCCCAGAATAAAACCTAACATTTTTATAGGAATAATAATTACTCAACTCCAAAGTGGTAAAGTCTACAATGTTCTATCAATACATTCAAACATTTGAGAATCTGAAGTATAGCAACAGAAACTATCCAAAATGAAAAGGAGTTGTCCCTTGAACAACCTGAGTTTGAACTGTTCGGGGGCCACTTATAAGTGGATTTTTTTTTTCAATAAATACTACAGTGCTACATGATGTTTGGTGGATTGAATCGGCAGATGCAGAACAATGGATATGGACAGCCAATTATAAAGTTATAGGGGGTCACCCAGGATTCAGTGCCCCTAACCCTCAAGTTCTTTAAAGGTCAACTGTACATAGACAGAAAAAAAGCATAAATTAACTGTAGTACAGCATCAAGTATCCTTATACATTGGTGTTTGGAATACACAAAGGAAAGAGAAGAGGACTGAAAAATAATTTGAATAAGTAATGGCCAGAAAATTTCAAAACTTAAAAAAACCTAGAAGCCTATATAGATCCAAGAATCTCAACAAACTCTTGAGTGCAAGAAATGAGAAAAATTTTACCAAGACACATCATAAACAAATTCTTCAAAACCAGGGACAGTCTTCACAAGCACCAGAGGAAAGAAGCATGTTTTGCATAAAGGATAAAGATCAGAGTAACTTTAGGCTTCTTAAACATGTAACAAACATATTTAAGGTACTAAAAAACCACAACAAAACCAGTCACGTACAGTTCTATAACCAGCAAAAATATCTTTAAATCAAACAACGGTGGAGAAAAGACATACATATAAATCCAGAAAGAATTCACGACCAGCAGACCAGCACTACAATAAGTGTCCAAAAAATTCCTTCAGGCGTAAGAAAAATGATATTAGATGGACATCTGCATTTACATAAAAGAGTGAAGAACACAATAGTAGCTCCCTGATAAACCTATATTTTTTTCTTATTTAAATATCTTTAAAAGTAACTGATGGTTTACATAATTCAGAAAGACACATGCCTCCCAACATTCACTGCAGCACTATTTACAATAGCCAGGTCATGGAAGCAACCTAAGTGTCCACTGACAGATGAATGGACAAAGAACCTATGGTACATATATACAATGGAATATTACTCAGCCATGAAAAGGAATGAAATTGGGTCATTTGTAGGGACGTGGATGGACCTAGAGACTGTCATACAGAGTGAAGTAAGTCAGAAAGAGGAAAACGAATATCGTATATTAACGCATATATGTGGAATCTAGAAAAATGGTACAGGTGAACCAGTCTGCAAAGCAGAAATAGAGACACAGATGTAGAGAACAAACGTATGGACACCAAGGGGGGAAAGGGGGGGTGGGATGAACTGGGAGATTGGGATTGACATATATACACTAATATGTATAAAACAGATAACTAATGAGAGCATGCTGTATAGCACAGGGAACTCCATTTCATGGTACAGCAGACACACAACACAGTAAAACAACTATACCTCAATTAAAAAAAAATGATGGTTTAAACAAAAGTGACAGGAATGTACTGTGAAGTTTATAATACATGTAAAACTGAAACATGACAACAATAGTATATGCTGCCATATACGACTGGAAAAATGAAAGTATACTGTTGTACAAAACTGGACAGAGCACAGAACAGGAAACTACAGGCCAATATTCCTCATAAACATAGAGTCAGAAATTCTAAATGCATGTTTAGCAAACTGTATTAAAACAGTGTAAAAAGGATAATATATCGTGGCCAAGGAGGATCATTTCAAAAATGTGTATTTTAACATTCAAAATCAATGCCCTATTAACTAGTTAAAAAAGAAAATCATCTTAATATTTTCAAAAAAATTTGTTGAAATTCAAAATGGAGTCCTAATTTTTTAAATTATGCTCAAAAAAAAGAAGCGCAAGTGCTCCACACAATAAAAGTCATCTACATAAAACGTACAACTAATAGCATTCTTAATGGTGGATTCTTCACCCATAAAATCAGAAACAAGCCAACTGTGTTTGCTCTCAGCACTTTTTTGTTTCATTCCCAGTTTTAATTTTTTTAAGATGTTCAGGTCCAGTGACTAACATTTCACCAAAAGGAAACAGTCTTTTCTGAGTCTTAACGGACCAAGACAGAAGCAGCACAGGGAAGGGGATCTATGGGGACAAAATATGCAAGGAGATGTGAAGGGGTTCTGTTACCTGGCTAAGCACTGCACTTATAAGGTACAGGGGAGAACTGATGAGGTCATGGGAGGGAAAAAAATCGTACTAATAATTCCGAAGCTGTCAGCACAGAGACTGTCACTACCATGTATACAGAGAAAGTATGCAGACATGATACATTAATTTCTGGGTGAATGGCCAGACCACAGAGCTCTGGGTATTCTGAAACGCGAAGGCAATTGTTGTCATAGCATTCTTGAAGTGATTACTCATGTGATGTTGCCCTGTTCAGGTGGTGTTAACAGAGGATGAAACGGGAATAACATCTCCAGGAAGTCCCCCACGGTCCGAATGACAGCAACGCCTGTGAAATTCTCTGGTCTATGGCTCAGCCATGGGGTCGTTGTATTGAACCTTCTGTTTTGAATGCATCCAGCCTTGAATATGAAATGATGGATCTCCTTAGATTGTAAGCCCCCGACACTTTATTCTATTAATAAATATATTCATTTTCCTTTTCTCCCTCCAGTAGCATTTTCTCATCAATCCCGGCTGTGGTCACAGCTGTGAAAGCCCTTCATCCGTTACTGTTCATCTCTACATGATTCTGTGCATCGTTACAAAATCATGAAATTATTGAAGATTGAGTCTGAACCTTCTGTTTGGTGTTTTTGTTTTAACATCTTTACTGGTGTGTAATTGCTTTACATTGTTGGGTTAGTTGCTACTGTATAACAAAGTGAATCAGCTATACATATACATATATCCCCATATCCCCTCCCTCTTGCATCTCCCCCCAACCCTCCCCATCCCACCCCTCTAGGTGGTCACAAAGCACCGAGCTGATCTCCCTGAGACACATCACTTTTCTGTCTGGATGATCTGTCCATTGGTATAAGTGGAGTGTTAAAGTCCCCCTATTATGATTGTGTTACTATCAAGTTCCCCTTTTACGGCTGTTAGCGTTTGCCTATGTACTGAGGTGCTCCTATATTGGGTGCGTATATATTAACAACTGTTATATCTTCTTCTTAGACTGGTCCCTCGATCATTATGTAGTGTCCTTCTCTGTCTCTTGTAATAGTCTTTATTTTAAAGTCTGTTTTGTCTGATATGAGAATTGCTACTCCAGCTCTGATTTCCATTTGCATACAATATGTTTTTCCATCCCCTCACTTTCAGTCTGTATGCATCCCTAGGTCTGAGGTGGGTCTTGTGGAGACGGCATATATACGGATTTTGTTTTTATATCCATTCAGCCAGTCTGTCTTTTGGTTGAAGCATTTAATCCATTTACATTTAAGGTAATTATCGATACGTATGTTCCTATTACCATTTTCTTAATTGTTTTGGGTTTGTTATTGTAGGTCTTCTGCTCCTCTTGTGTTTCCTGCCTAGAGAAGTTCCTTTAGCATTTGCTGTAAAGCCGGTTTGGTGGTGCTGAATTCTCTTACCTTTTGCTTGTCTGTAAAGGTTTTAATTTTTCTGTCAAATCTTAATGACATCTTTGCTGGGTAGAGTAGTCTTGGTTGTAGGTTTTTCTCTTTCATCGCTTTAAATATGTCCTGCCACTCCCTTCTGGCTTGCAGAGTTTCTGCTGAAAGGTCAGCTGTTAACCTTATGGGGATTCCCTTCTGTGTTACTTGTTGTTTTCCCCTTGCTGCTTTTAATATGTTTTCTCTGTATTTAATTTTTGATAGTTTGATTAATATGTGTCTTGGTGTGTTTCTCCTTGGATTTGTCCTGTATGGGACTCTCTGCACCTCCTAGACTTGATTAACTATTTCCTTTCCCATATTAGGGAAGTTTTCAACTATAATCTCTTCAAATATTTTCTCAGTCCCTTTCTTTTTCTCTTCTTCTTCTGGGACCCCTATAATGCGAATGTTGGTATGTTTAATGTTGTCCCAGAGGTCTCTGAGACTGTCCTCAGTTCTTTTCATTCTTTTTTCTTTATTCTGCTCTGCAGTAGTTATTTCCACTATTTTATCTTCCAGGTCACCTATCTGTTCTTCTGCCTCAGTTATTCTGCTATTGATCCCATCTAGAGAATTTTCAATTTCATTTATTGTGCTGTTCATCATAGTTTGTTTGCTCTTTAGTTCTTCTAGGTCCTTGTTAAATGTTGCTTGCATTTTCTCCATTCTATTTCCAAGATTTTGGCTCATCTTTACTATCATTACTCTGAATTCTTCTTCAGGTAGACTGCCTATTTCCTCTTCATTTGTTAGGTCTGGTGGGTTTTTATCTTGCTCCTTCACGTGCTGTGTGTTTTTCTGTCTTCTCATTTTGCTTATCTTACTGTGTTTGGGGTCCCCTTTTCACAGACTGCAGGTTCGTAGTTCCTGTTGTTTTTGGTGTTTGCCCCCAGGGGGTAAGGTTGGTTCAGTGGGTTGTGTAGGCTTCCTGGTGGAGGGGACTGGTGCCTGTGTTCTGGGGGGTGGGGCTGGATCTTGTCTTTCTGGTGGGCAGGACTGCATCCAGTGGTGTGTTGTGGGGTGTCTGTGAACTTAGTATGATTTTAGGCAGCCTCGCTGCTAATGGGTGGGGTTGTGTTCCTGTCTTGCTAGTTGTTTGGCATGGAGTGTCCAGCACTGGAGCTTGCTGGCTGTTTGGTAGAGCTGGATCTTAGCGTTGAGTCAGAGATCTCTGGGAGAGCTCTTGCCAAATGATATTACGAGGGGCTGGGAGGTCTCTGGTGGTCCAATGTCCTGAACTCAGCTCTCCCACTTCCGAGGCTCAGGCCTGATATCCAGCCGGAGCACCAAGACCCTGTCAGCCACACGGCTGTACAGAATGCCCCATCAAGGTCACCTCAGGATGTGATCCAACTACATATCTGGCCAGCCACTGAAGTATCAAGAAGTCAACAGTGCCCTTGAAACAACGTGTCCACTGTTCAACAATAGGACTGGAGGGATTGCACTTGATGCCTGCTCTCCAAGGAGGCCAGTCTTTTTTTTCTTTTTCCTTTGTGCTTAGTGCAGTTTCACTTGCTCATAGGGTGCCGAGTGCAGAGGCCTTGCACCTTGCACTCTTCAGACCGGAGTTTGTCATGTGAAATGGCTGTGTCTGACGCTTCGGCTCAGCAGACGGTGTGCGGACGCACTCTCAGCCCTTCTACTCACCAATGCATTGAAGATACTACCCAGTGAAACAAGGAAGAAAAGTCTTTAAACCCTCAGATTGGAAAGGAAGAATTAAAACTGCATTTGCAGATGACATGATCACCTGTGTAGAAAATCCAATGGTATATACACAATTACCAGAACTATTATGTGCATTTAGCATGGTTGTAAGATAAAAGATCAATATCTAAATCATATTTCTATATACTAGCAATGAACACTCAAAAACAGAAATGAAAAATACAACCTCAGTTACAACAGCATCAAATGTATGGAATACTTTGGGATAATTCAGACAAAGGTGTGCAAGACCTGTGTACTGAAAACTACAGAAAAACTGCTGAGAGAATTTGAAGAACACCTAAAGAAATGAAACGGTTACTTGTTCATGGGTGGAACGTTATGTATTGCCAAGATGTCAGCTCTCCCCAAATCAATCCATAGATTCAACACAATCCTAGTCAAAATCTCAGCAGGATATCTTTTTGTCAAAATTGATAAACTTATTCTAAAATTTGTATGTAAATTTAAAAGAACCTAGAATAACTAAAAACAAAACAAAAAACCTTGACAAAGAAGAACCAATTTGGAGGTCTCTCACTACCTGATTTCAAGACTTATTCAAGCTGTAAAAATCAGGACAGAATAATATTGGCATTAAGACAGAGAAATCAACAGAACAGGTACTTGAGGAACAGACCTACACATATATGGCAAACTTCCCTTCTACACACACACGCGCACGCACACACATACACAGAGTCAACATCTGAGGTCATCGGGAGCAGGTGTTTGGGGCGCACACCACTAGATCATCTTTCAGCTCCTGTGTAGACTAAATGATCAATACTGTTTCCAGCTAAGCCTTCATTCCTTCTTGGCAAAGAATATGATGTAGCCATTTCTACCTGATGACAAAACCAATCCACTGTCTTGGATGTTGACCAGCCCAGATGACATTTTACGGGTGAGAAAACAGGGCACTGGTAATTGGGGATCATTAGAGGTTGATTCAGAACAAGAAATCCATCCCTTAATTCCAATCCGGTGTCCTGTAGATGACGGAACAGAGGACAGAATAACTCAAAACCTAGTAGGACAGGTGCAAAATATGGTGCAGATACATATAAGCAGCTAAATTGTCCAAAATTAGCCTGGTGCCACAGGACACTTTTATTTGATCTACCTTTAAATTTGTTGGCTTAAGACATTTATGATCTAATAAGCATCTTTAACAAGAATGAAACTAGGAAGGATAATCGTATTTTTTCTGAAAAAAATACCCAATTGAAAATGTGCTCTTTCATATTCTTATTGGTTTATCCTACTATCTAAGCAATTTTCCAATTCTGTAAGTCATAAGCGTAAAAAGATTAGCTTGTTTTTATAAATGTATTTTTCCTTATTGGGTTACATGCCACCAATATGCTCTAAAATGATGTGTCTAGGGACTTTCCTGGTGGTGCAGTGGTTAAGACTCTGCACTTCCACTGCACGTGGTGGGTACGGGTTCAATCCCTAGTCGGGGAAGTAAGATCTCACATGCTGCGCAGCATGACCCCAAATTTTTTTTTTTAAAATGATGTCTCTAGGGCTTCCCTGGTGGCACACTGGTTCAGAGTCCGCCTGCCGATGCAGGGGACGCAGGTTCGTGCCCCGGTCCGGGAAGATCCCACATGCCGCAGAGCGGCCAGGCCTGTGAGCCACGGCCACTGAGCCTGCGCGTCTGGAGCCTGTGCTCCGCAACGGGAGAGGCCACAACGAGAGGCCTGCGTACTGCAAAAAACAAAACGAAACAAAAAAATGATGTGTCTAGATCAAATACAATTAATATCATTCTATAAAAGAAATTAAGATATGAAAATGAAAATACAGCCATTCTATGGCTTCCCTGGTGGCACAATGGTTAAGAATCCGGCTGCCCATGCAGGGAACACGAGTTTGAGCCCTGGTCCGGGAAGATCCCACATGCCATGGAGCAACTGAGCCCGTGCGCCACAACTACTGAGCCTACATGATGCAACTACTGAGCCTGTGTGCTGCAACTACTGAAGCCCACGTACCTAGAGCCCATGCTCCACAACAAGTGAAGCCACCGCAATGAGAAGCCCGCGCACCGCAATGAAGAGGAGCCCCCACTTGCCGCAACCAGAGAAAGCCCGTGTGTAGCCACATAGACCCAACTCGGGCAAAAATAAATTAATTAATTAATTAAATTAATTTTTTTAAAAAAAATATGGCCATTCTATACATTAATGACAATTCATTAATGATATATATCCATTTGTAATATTTTCAGGATAAAATTCTGTCTCAATTTTTTTTATCGTAAAGAAAACTAAAAAGACTAGGAAGTAGTACAAAATAGGCATCCTGGTTTTTTAGGGTCTGATTTTTTTAAACCCTAAAATATTTTCCCGTTCCTTATAAATCTCCTTAAATAAAAAGAAAATATTTTGGGGTTTGATCAGTGGCATTCCATCAGTCAGGATTTTACTGCGTTTACGCATTCCTAATCATTGTCAACAGAAAATTTATCAGAAAGCTTTTAACGATCCATTAACTGGGACAACTAAAAATAAGAATTAAAGCATCTTAATTGCAAAGAAATTTTCAAAATTATTTACTAACAATTCATGATCAATTTTACCTATGGTAATAAACTAATGAGTGCTTTTAAGAGAGTTTTTTTTTTTTTTTTTTTTTTTTTTTTTTTTGCGGTACGCGGGCCTCCCACTGTCGCGGCCTCTCCCGTTACGAAGCACAGGCTCCAGACGCGCAGGCTCAGCGGCCATGGCTCACGGGCCCAGCCGCTCCGCGGCATGTGGGATCCTCCCGGACGGGGGCACGAACCCGTGTCCCCTGCATCGACAGGCTGACTCTCAACCACTGCGCCACCAGGGAAGCCCAAGAGAGTATATTTTACAGAGAAAAACATACTCTAAACCTCTCTTACACATTTAAAAATTCTCGTGAAATATCTGTTCTAGACATATGGGCTACTTGGAGACAGAATGTTTGGCTAAATATGTACTTCTTCATTACAGTTCAGATGACGTTATTACTTGATATAATACATATAAATTGGCAACAGGGGACTACATGAGACAGCACGTCCCTCCTCCTGAGATTAACTGAACATTAAATTACCTTGGTTTGACAGTGGAATAAAATATCAGCAAGCCTTATGATTCTCTATCATGTCTTTGTTTGTTTCTAAAAGACAATCCTAAAGCATTTCCACCTAAAGCCCTAATGCTCGTTCTGTTCAATTACAGAGGAGAAAATTTAACAGCCTGTGTCATCAGTAATTAAGAAATCAAGGTACTGCTGTTCCTTTGTACAGTGCAAATATAGAACATGGATGTGTACTCCCGTGGATGTATACAAATGCATTCAGAGGGATGTCAGTGGACTGAAGAGTGCTTGGGTAGGCTGATGCCTCTGAAGTTTTTTTTGTAAGCTTCCAAGTTCAGCAGCAGTTTTGGACCTAAAGGGTCCCACCAATTCTGATTGTTTTCATTAAAAAAGCATGTTTTATCCAATCACCATGGAAAACAATATGGAGGCTCCTCAAAAAATTAAAAATATATCTACTATATGATCCAGCAACACCGCTACTTGGGAATATACCCAAAGGAAATGAAAACAGTTATTTCCAAGAGATATATGCACTTACCTGTTCACTGCAGCATTATTCACAATAGCCAAGACATGGAAACAACCCAACTGCCCATCAGCAGATGAATAAATAAAGAAGATCTGGTATATATAAACTATGGGATGTTATTCAGCCAAGAGAAAAGAAGATATCCTGCCATTTGTGACAACACAGGTGGTCTCTGAGTACATTATGCTAAGTGAGATACGTCAGACAGAGAAAGACAAGTATGGTATGATTAATCTTATACATTGGACCTAAAAATGTCAAACTCGTAAAAATCAGAGAGTAAAATGGCAGTTACCGGGGAATGGGGTTGGGGGATAAGATAGATGTTGTTTAAGGTTACGAACCTGCAATGAGCAGTAAATAAGCCACAGAGATTTAATGTTCAGTATTATAGACAACAGTACTGTATTATAATTACGTAATGTGATAAATATCACTACAGTGGCAATCATAATACTTTATATAAATGTATCAAACCAACAAGTTGTACACCTTAAATGTACACGATGTTTTACATCAAATATATTCAACAAAAAAAATGCTGTAAAGAAAAAAGAAAGCACGTTTTTATACTGAAAAGGAAGATCTATGAGGGGGGGTGGAGTTACACTGGATATGAGAATATACAAAATCTTTATAATGATGATGATGTTGAACTGGCACAAAAAAACAAAGAATGGAATGGAATGGAGGAGAAATAGACCCAAGGATATATAGAAATCTAGTATCGGATGAAGCCAGATCTCAAATCATTTGGGGAATAATGGATGTTTTAATGAATGGCTATATTGTAAATGTCTGCAGCCATTTGAGAGAAGATAAAAATTAGATTCATTCCGTACACCATACCCAAGGATGAATCCCCAGTGGACCCAAGATCTAAATGCAAAAAGAAATGAAACCACAAAAGTACTAGAAGAAGAAGTGGGAAAATTCTTTTATGACCTGGGTGTAGGGAAGTGGCTTTCTTAACAATGATGCAAAGCCCAGATTTAATAAGAGAAGGGATTGATAAATTTGACTACATAAAAAAAAAAAACCTTCAAATGGCATAAGATTCCATAAATAAAATCAAAAACAAAGACGAATGAGGAGAAAATATTTTCACTATTTATTACAGATAAAGGACCAGTACTCCTAATATACTAAGATATTGAAGAGCAAAAATAAAACACATGGGGCAAAATATCACACTAGATAAATCTGGACAGAAGGTATGCTGATTGTAGCATCTCACAACTTTCAACTAATGTCAAGCTACGAAAAAAGAAGGCTTTTTTAAAAAAAACATTATGGTTTCCCCAGGAATAGTTTGTTCTTAGCACATAGTACACACTCAACAAATGTGTCTTAAATCAGTATTGTAAAATGAATAAAACTTATATAGAATTTAGATTTATATAAAATTGAACTGGAATGTGCATATCATAAACTGGTCTTCAATAATGATTCCATTTAATTTTTTTAAAGCATGTGTTTATAAAGGAATGTCTATTTGCATATTATCATATGGATGAGAATCAGAGCTAAGAGTCCTTGTAGTCTCAAGTTATCCTGTCAATATTAGTAACTGTCAGAGTCTCTGATGTTCTGACGAGGGGATGGACTGACCAGGGGATGGACCGACGAGGGGATGGACTGAGGTCTGAACTCCCCGTAGGGGGTGAAGACCCAGCCGTGACTGGAGTCCCTTTTACTGCACATTACTTTCCCAACTTTCCCATGAGACTTCATATTTAAGAAGCCATCAGGAGTATGTCAGCATCAATTACACACAAAGATGACGGAAGTGCTGTCTCACCAACAACCATCAGCGCCATCGCTGAATGTCCTAGTTTACGGACTTAATTGGTCATCACCAGAGGCTTTGCCCATCACTGTAGCCACCCTTCAACTGGGTCCTCTTTCCCTTTTGCCATCATCACTTTAGTAAAATACAGGTGAATATGATGAAACTTACCCGGGCAGCCAGGAACTTCTCAAGGCTTGGTAGAACTAGAGGTGCATGGGGAAAGAACTGCAGTGTTTGTGGGTAACACCAAGGCTTTCTAAAGAAAGAGAGAAAGTGAGAGAGAAACAAACGGGAGTTAGAACTATTCATATGGAAGAGGGAGAAAGGACAGAAAGAGAGAAACTGGAATTAGTCACATGGAAACATTCTATAATTATCAGTCATATATCACCCAGAATCCGCTCAGAGATGCACAATGAATAAAGTAAGATAAGCTCATGGTCTCGCTTCTTAAACTCTCTCTTATCAAATATTACTTTGGAAACACCCAGCATCTCCTTTTCAAGACTTCTGCAGCTGTGACATTCCTTCTCTGATAAGCGTTAGGGGAGCGGAGTAAGATTCTCTGTTGCCTAGTTTTATACGTTTTAGCTAAAAACCACAGCAGACAGCTTTGAGTTTTACATATTTTTTGGACTTTCTCCTCAAATGCTGGACATGCTTTGTCTTTGGAGAAGCGTCATCTTTCAGAGAAAGAGAGGCTTAGAGGCCAACCAATGGAACCGCGGACACCTGGAATTCTGGCTGCGAGCCGGGGCATGCAGAGGAGTTTGCCAGACCAGGGGGGCGGAGCTCAATGACCACATTGGGGTTCTGTAGAAATACTGTTGTCTTGGAATTTCGTGGGATTAGGATGTGCTGGAGAGTTCTGCTACTTTTACGTTTCTGCTTGTAGTGAGAATTTTCATCAGCTGGTTCATATCTCCTGTCTTCTTTTGACAGCACTGTTGTTTCCTTGGATTTTTCTTCCTGTTCTCGGCATTTTGTGAACGCACCTTCTAGGTCTAGATCACTTTCTACGGTGACTGTTCTAAAATGTGGTCTTTTCAATGGATGATTGTGGTGGGGTGGTAGCATTTGGGAAGAGGAATAAAATTTCCCTCCTTGCTCCGTGTTCCCCTAGATGGCCATGCCTTTAAGGGGACGTTATTTTGATTATTTTCCCAAGGCAATGCTGCCCTCCAGCTGCTACACCTGCACTCCTTTCTCTGAAGCCTGTTCCCTCTCATCACGTTTTGGGACCCACAAAGACCCATGCTCAGTACTAGGGTGCTTATAATTTTTATAATGTATATAATGTTTATGTAAAACCTTTATTTTACAATTTACATAACATTCATATAAAATGTAAAATCTTTGTTTTGTAATTTATATCATATTCACACAAAATGGAACGGTTATAATTTATGGTTTAATGTTTATAACTACATTGTGGGTTTTCAATCCACATTATGGACTGAAGAATTTTAATGGGAGTGGAAGTAACACACTCTCAAATTCTCTGACAGAATTGTGAATTTTCTTTTCATTTCAGAGTCAATAAAACCTCTCATCTTATTGAAAACTGAAGCAAGTAGGTTACAGTGTTTGGGAATCAATACATTTTTGATTCAAAATTGAAAGTGAAAAACAAAAATCAGTGAATTCTGGCATGAGATTATGAGCATGCAATCGCAGAGCTTAGCTAAGAAGAGCAAGAAATTTAATAAATAAAATGAGAATGATTTATTATCATCCATCCTTTGGGAAAAGTGTGGAAGTAAGAAACGTATAAAAAAATAAGCAAATGTGAAGGGACTTCAAAGAAACAGCAGCCGACTCCACAGCCATGCTACCGTAACAATGTACACAGCATAATACAAGAAACGCAGAATCGGTATTTTTCAGGTGAGACATTCCACTAATATTTGAGTTCCAATATTTTGACAACTGCCAGTGTTGGCAGGTGCCCATAAAACAAGAATAAATGTGGCCGTAATACGTTGTTGAAATTTTGCATTTATTTCTTCACAAATGGGAACTATGCTTTGGTGTTTTCCGAACAGACAGACAAATGTTCACCATCCGAAGAACGAAGACACAGCTATGCTACAGAGAGTACCGACCTGGAAGACAAGACAGCAACTTCAACCACTGGGGCTCTTTGCCTTAATACCTCTGGCTCATCCAGTGAACAGTACACAGATCAATGGTCCTGCCTTATCACCTCCCCAACATAGGCTTCACGTGCTGACTCTTCTTGATGTCACCTACCTTCCCTACTCAAATAGACTCCCGTGTATCTGAATTCTAAAATGCATTCCTTCTTCACGTACCCAGGGCGTTCTACAATAAAATCAATAACCCTCAGACGCACAAACATCTATAGTGAGTATCACACCCAGCACAGCCAATCTGTAGCATCCTTGATGAATAACAAGTGCTGGCTTTAGTAATTCAAGAAAACAAGCAGGTAAGTTTCCACGATTGCACCTCTTAACGTTGCAGAGAACTCTTCAACTCTAGAATATGGCTTCACGGAAGAATCCCTGACCAATCTCTCAGGTGCTGTTTTGTCCGGATGTCTGCTCTGCAGCAGGGGGTGCAAATTTAGAGGCATCTACCCCCGGTTGTAACCGTGAAAGTCACTCTCTCAGGAGAATATTCAGTTTTCAGGAAAATAAATGTGGAAGACACAGGCACAGGAAAAAGGACCAACATTTACTTTCAGCTGCAACTGCCCTTATTCTGCAAGAAGTCATTTCTGTGAAAGAGCCCTGTACCCTTTCCACGCTTCCAGGAATTATTCTTCACTGACACAACTCCCTCAGACACCGCAGAAGTTTGCTTTTATGGCACCTCCCTCCACACATCGGCTCAACAAAATAATTCCTACAGGTCACATGGAGTATGTTCTTAGCCTAAGTGAATGAGAGCTCATTACATTCTAAGATGATTTAAATAATTTGAAATGCCCCTTGGGTTAAATGGCCATGCCCAGCTATGTTGCAGAATTGGGGGCGAATAAACTATTTGGCGGGAAAATGGAGTTGTCATGGGAACCAATGGCTTGAAGTAATATCAATATAGTCCCTACTAGCCTGCACATGAAGGTCAAATAGAGATTTAGTTCAGGGATTCTCTGCTCAGAGCAGTAACAGGCGTTGACAGAACCACGTGTAAGTGGAAGAACCCAAAGTGAGGAGGATAAAGATGTGTTCCTATTCCTACTTGTGTTATTTCTTACAGGGAAAAAAAAAAATCCCATTGCTCAGATAAGCCAACTCATTTCGTAACTCCACACCCGCCCCACTTAATTATTTCTCCTCCAACTTTCCCATCTTCTTCCACTGCCACACAAGCCCCTGCCCCAACCATTTCCTCTGGAGCTCAGTTTTTAAATATCACCCCTTCATCCAAACGCTGCTAACCTACTCCACGGATGTCTAGATGTTTCTTCCCTTTTGATTTGTCCTTGTTTTATTGTGTCCACTGCACTGCCTTTTATTTTACTTTTACATCTCTGCCATTCTGGGTATGTGTGTGTGTATGAGGAACATTTATTTATGCAGTAAGACGACATACAAAAGAAAACAAGAAAAGGATGAACACAGGCTTGAGGACAGCCGCTTCCTTGGATAGAGGAAGAGAAGGAGGTGGGGTGGGGAACCAGATAACAGTATGTAGGTTATTTTTAAGGTTCTGTTTTTGTGTGGTTGCCTCTTTGACGACTATAAACACACAAAGAAATGCATGAGCCATTTCTAGACTAATGATGAGAGGAGGTCGTGAGTCAAGACTCATGTTTCACATATGTTTTTAAAACTGAGGTCCAAAACAAAGGTGTTACATTTACGTCATCTTTATGTATTTTCTACTTTCCCATTGGGCAAAGCTCTTCAAAGATATATGACAAAATTCTTAGTTCCTGTGTTAATGTGGGCTAACACTGCATTTCCTCATCTGTCAAATGGGCATAATTACAGTATCTAGTTCATAAAGATGTTGTAAGGATTACATATATTACTACTGGAGAAGGTTCTAGAGAAAGACCTGACACAGAGTGGACACTGAAGAAAAGTTAGCTCTTGTTCATGGGATTATTAAATGAATTCTGTTTCTGTCGTCATTTAACCCCAATTCTGGAGGGAGACACGCATCTACTTTGGCTCAGGGGTCCTGGAATGTCAAAGTTACATGTGGTGCCATTCTCTTGGTCTCTCTTTCCTTGACGGTCACAACATGTCAGCTGTAGCTCCAGCCATGTCTCCATGGCAGGCAGGAAGAAGGGAAAAGGAGAGAATAAAAGGGAGAAGTCAGCTAAATCCATTTCAGGTCAAGGCACCCTTGTGGAAGCCAAAGCAATGATACCACCTAGCTTCAAGGGAAGATACACCATGCAGTCCTCTTCTACTGGGAGACATTACCACTCAGAGCAAAGCAAGAGGACCACTCAGTTTGAGAGAAAGGACAATGAACGTTGGGCAGGCCACTTTCAAGAGCTCCCCGACTTCCACTCCTATCTAACCAGGCTCGTTTCATCCTGTCCAGCCTAATAATCAGTCCCACTGAAGAGAAGTCGTAGACCAACTGAGCTTTGTTCTCTTCACCTGCAATGAAGACCATGCCCTCTACAGCAAGCACTAGGTTGTGTTATTGGTAGAACTATAAAATTCTACCAAAATGCTCTGGTAGAACGATAAAATTATGAACGCGTTCTGTTGCACTCAGCATTTACGTAAGTGCCAACTTATTCTGAAACTGAGCTTTCTTGACACCCAACTTACAGTCCATGCCTGTCTGTTGTTTCTCCCTTGAAGGCTTGTCAGAGAATGTGGACATAGTCTGTGAATACGCCAAAGTCAGAAACCTCCCAACCTGCAGCCTCAAGGACTGGGATTTTATGTGCAAAATTTCATTTCCAAGAATATCTATTCTGCCTGAGTAATTTTCTGTGGACAATCTGAAGCTACAAAAACACAGTATATCAATTCATCGTTTGCCTAAAATCAAGTGGAAACACTCAAAGTCCCCCCTTGTATGATTATGAACGAGTCTGCAAAGTGTCTGAGTTGCACCTAACTCCAAAATGTTGGCTGTTTTTTTTTTTTTTTTTCTGCGGTACACGGGCCTCTCACTGTTGTGGCCTCTCCCGTTGCGGAGCACGGGCTCCGGACGCGCAGGCTCAGCGGCCGTGGCTCACGGGCCCAGCCGCTCCGCAGCATGTGGGATCCTCCCGGACCGGGGCACGAACCCGTGTCCTCCGCATTGGCAGGCGGACTCTCGATCACTGCGCCACCAGTGAAGCCCTGTGAACTGTTTTAAATCAATTCTTCCATCGTGGTCAGAATTATGTCCGACTAACGGATTTCCACAAGAATTCAAGGAATTAATAATTTAACCTACCGCTTTTTTTAAAAATCACTTTTACATACCACTTTTTGAATTTTAAATTTCACTTAATGTTAAAATGAGTGAGACATGCAGATAATTCAAAACTCATGAATGTTTCTTTTGATATTTCATGTTCATACTTTTGTTTTCTCCAGGTAAGATTTTTATGCACCCATCCAGTGTTTCCTTTATGCAAATAAAAGATGAATATATAATCCTTTTAACCCCTTTCCAACACAAAAGTTACTTTTCCACATATACTAATTTGCACATTTTTTCACCTAATATATCATAAAGAATTTTTATATACTTAGCAGGATTTTACCTGCTAGCTTTCAAACTTTTTAACCTGTCCAGTCTTACTGTGCTAAAAATAATAATTTACCCTGCACATCAACACCCATGGCTTTACCTCTCCTGGGCATGTACTTTGCATTTCTTCCACCTAAAACAGGTTTCATTACCCTTAAAGACCAACAAAGCGAGGCTATGCATTGCCTCTTACTACCTTCAGAAAGTTTTGCAAGAGATAAACTCCATGAGCACTTAAAAGCCAATCTGAAACATACCTGACAGTAGCCCCAAATCTAAGATGCATTCCAAACAACAAAATGATTTCAAGGCCCTCTGACATTACAGAATCACAAGCCAAAATTTATGTCTGCAAGAGTCAAGATCCAAAATCAACAATCTCAAGAATATTCAAGGTGCCTTTGCATCAATTTTCCCCTGGGAAAGGTGATAGGGTAACAGAAGATTGATTTTCTTCTACCAATTCAGTATAAAATTGTAAAAACAAACAAAGGTCATCAGGGAGCTATAGGGTAAGTGTTGATCGTTCTGGAAAGTTTAGGGAAGCAATAAGTCATGACTGACGATTATACAATCATGGCACTGCAGACACATATCTTCTTGCTCATGTATTCCGGAATTCTAGAATGAGGACATGTTCCTGAAAGCTGGAAGGTGACAGTTTTATGACAAAAGGACTCACTGTTTACACACCAGGCAGGAAGGATGCAGAACTCCTTCCTGGAAGGGTCTATAACAGATGGAGAGTATAAGTAGGCATAGAAGGACCGTGACAAAATCAGAGAGGATGAATCACAAGGAACACAGAAAAAGAGTGATGATTCACATGTGTATCTACAGACACAACGTTACATAGGACGCTTGCTGCATCTAAGCAAGAGTCTTTACACAACTGTCCGAGATGGAGCGCCCGATGTCTTGTGTAGTTGGTCTGAACTAGTACCCTGTGTGCTAGGTTCTCATCCAAGGTGTTCATTTCCCTTCAAAGACTGGAGACCCCTCTGTCCCCATCACTGGACCAGGGCTGTGGCTTTGCCTGGCTTCTTGGCAGTAGGTTGGTAAAGAGCTCATCTCAGGACTCGGCCCACCTTGGTAGTCCAAGCAAGTATGGCTGGACCAAGGTAGGCAGCTAATGGATGCAATGAGGCTGTAGGTGAGAATGTGGTATCAGAAGGTACAGCTGCCCCAGTCATGGAAACATCCCCAGGAGAAAGAGTTTATCGGGGCTAGGATGATGGAAATTGGTATAAGTAGTTTGTTGGAGAAAGATAATGGAAGAATTTGATATAGTTTACTGGGGATAGGATGATGGAAATTGGTATAAGTAGTTTGTTGGAGAAAGATAATGGAAGAATTTGTTACAGTTTATTAGGGATAGGATGATGGGAATTGGTATAAGTAGTTTACTGGAGAAAGATAATGGAAGAATTTGATATAGTTTATTGGGGACAGGATGATGGAAGTTGGTACAAAGAGTTTATTGGGACTAGTGTAATGGAAGATGGTGTAAATATTTTTTAGGTACAGGGCAAAGGAAGTTACTATAATTTGTATAAAACAAACATTTTATTGGGAGTAGGATGAAGGAAATTGATATAGTTTACTGGGGACAGGATGATGGGCGTGGTGCAAACATTAATCTCTTAGAGATCTCACCCGCTGTTTGCTTCTACAGCTAACTCTTGTTCCTAGTAGCTCGTCCCCTTGCGCGTTTTGTAATTTGTGTTTGCGTACTTATGTTAACGTGTGCTTTATCTGTGAGAAGGCTTCTGCTCATTTTAAGCATACACCCATCTAAGGAGGAGTCACTTTCCAGGTGCCAGGCACCCTGTGTCCTCACAACACTAGGGCATTTTAAGGTAATCATGTTATTACGGTCTTGGGTCTTCTTAAATCGTTCAAGAAACGTAAGGTCTAACCTCCCAAACTCTGCAACAACAGTTCTACAGTTACAAAGTCCTGGAGGAAACATTTTTCCAACCTGGATTTCAGATCAGAAGAGTAATTTTTTCTTCTTCTTTTTTAAAAATATTTATTTATTTATTATTTATTTATTTGGTTGCGCCGGGTCTTAGTTGCGGCAGGTGGCCTCCTTTGTTGCGGCTCGAGGGCTCCTTAGTTGCGGCATGTGGGCTCCTTAGTTGTGGCATGCAAACTCTTAGTTGCAGCATGCATGGGGGATCTAGTCCCCTGATCAGGGATCGAACCCAGGCCCCCTGCATTGGGAGCACAGAGTCTTAACCACTGCACCACCAGGGAAGTCCCCTGCATACATTTTCTTCTTACTTCCTTGTTTTGGCAGGTGGGTTTTTCTTTTCTAGTGCAATGTTTGACTGGCAGAAGAGCCTTCTGAGTTCCTGGCTGCAAAAGGGGATCTCAATTTCTGCTCCATCCTTGGTATAAAAGTCTTGTGTGCTCCCTTTGTTACAAGTGGAAATGTCTAATCCCCTCAAAGAAGTTTTGAGTCCTCTTAACACTCTTATTCCCTGTCCTGTTACATTTCTCCCCCGGCAATTAATTACTTCCACTTTCTTATAATCTGTTGTGTGTTTTTTTTTTAAACATCTTCATTGGAGTATAACTGCTTTACAGTGGTGTGCTAGTTTCTGCTTTATAACAAAGTGAATCAGCTATACATCTACATATGTTCCCATATCTCCTCCCTCTTGCGTCTCCCTCCCACCCTCCCTATCCCACCCATCTAGGTGGTCACAATGCACCGAGCTGATCTCCCTGTGCTATGCGGCTGCTGTGTGTTTTAAAGAATGTTTCCCACGCCTTATCCAGAATTTTTATGTATTCTCCAGTGGGAATGTTGCTTTGGTAGAAACAGTCTGCCATATCGGTAGCAACAAAAATCCTACACTTCTTCCTGTCCGTGCATCCTGCCTTAACTTCTCCTCCTCACGTTCTTGAGTGAAGGACGCCAGCAGCCTCCCAATGAACTTCAATGACTAGACTTCTTATTTCTGTCTACTGGCAATGACCTCTGACCTTAATTTTATGGAAGTGTTTTATTTACGTGCCAATACCCTGCTCCAAACCTTACTATGCTCTTCCATTGTCCAATTATAGAACCAAATTCTGAGATTTCTAGGTCTATTTCAGTTTTTACGACTCTACTTGGACAAACTCATGTTGACTGCTTCTCTGTGACTGGGCTCTGTTTTCATCAGTCTCATTTAAGTGAGGTCTCTCAAAACATTCTCTTCTCATTCTCAGTGCCGTTGGTCATTTTATCCTTTCCTTCTGTGAAACAACTTCTCTTCTTCTTTATTTTGGAGGTAAATCCAAATCATTCTGCGAGTCCATCTTTGTTTACGAGGCTTTTTACTAATCAAGGTAGCTCTGACCCCAATAATACCCTGAAGCATTTCTTATAATTGCTCCGAAGGAACAGGTAAATACTGAGACTTTTACTCTTCATTGTTTTATGGGCATTTACCTCATGCTCCCAATTAGTTTTAATTGTAACAAAGATTTAAAAAAATGGTCCATTCATCACAAAGTGCCTATCCGAACGTTCATCGTACTTAACAGAAGAGCCACATAAGGCATGCTTTAACAATGGTCTATGTAAAGTAGTTGTAAACTAATGTTTAATGTTTCTCTTTTTCTGAGAATGGAGAACACGGCATCTCTTCAATTAATTAGGATACTGCCTGCTAGGATTGGGCACCGCTGAGTTCACAGTAGATCCATCACTTAACATGCAGCATGGTGGGCTGGGGAGGTAAAGCATTCTCCATGCTCCCAGATCTTTAGGTCCATTCTTCTCTCCAAGACCGTGAGCTCACCCAGCAGATGCACCGTGTCTCCATGTGCTGTATCCTAAACAGAAGCAGATGACACAGTATCCAAGCTAAACTTCACTGCCATTTGGTGCCATTCAAGAAAATGTTGTCCAAATAAACGGAGAACAGCAAATCCTTGATGTTTCAGAAATCTAGAAGGTAGGTGGGCGACTTCTCTTTCAATTAATCCTCATTAAATTAATTCTTCAGAATGGGTTTGATGAGAACTTGGGCAGGAGACACTGCGGGATTTTTTTTTATGATGAGTAATTCAGAGTTCACTCTTCCCTGACACCGAAAGACAGTGGATCTACACACTTCAAGGATCATGAAACACAGAACAGTATCCACATCCTATATTGCAACTTATGGATTCTAAAAAAGACTCATTTGGGTTGATGGAGGGCAAAAAGGAATTAGTTAAGCTGATGAGAACCAAAGAATAAGAAAAAAAATGTAAGCAATCTATATTCCTTCAGGAAGGTAAATATACATAACTAACAAAATTCCCTGGTTCTATTCCCTAAAACAGAGCCAAGAAAATAATGCATGATTTGAATTTTATAACCAGAAGTTATTTAATCCATGCCATTTCTCAGAATCTCTTTGGTCTAAAGGTTGCCAACTTTTACCAGCAGAAATCGAAGATCATATTTGCTTCTCAGCAAGACAGACTGTACAACACCAAGATGCTGAGATATCACCATTTTAGTAGTTTGGGTACATTGGGGACCCTAGGAGAACACAGAGGAAGAAAATGATTGATTTCAACACACTGTTGATGGGCGAGGTTGCAATCCCAGTGGCACGTGAGGCAAGCAGACATGGTAACCACAGACGTCATGAATAGCCCCGTGCAGGAAAGTGGCATGGCCGTTGTTTGCAGGGGACTCCAGGAAGTTTCTTTTGTTGGAGCAAAACTGTTTTTCAATATTGAAGGCAAAAGATATCTCTGGTAATGACAACCCTTTCAATCAACGCTTAGTAAATGTGAAGGAAATGGACTCACGTACCGAGTCAAAGAAAAGAAGAATGTTCTAGGTTGGAGGAACATTTCGATGACGTCAAGAACAAAACAAATTTCATGAAAGAGGAGTAAAGTATGCCTGTCTTGTTAAACGTAGGACTTTAAAAAAAAATTAAATCTCTCACTACAAGGCAATTTTCCTAAAACCTCTCAACATGGGTCTACCTAAATTTTGAGAACAGTTGTTCTAAACCTTAAGAGACAAAAATCTCCCATGGATATACAGTATTTTATATATTGCTTGCATATTGTTACATAACAAATATTTGAAATACACCTCTTATTCTCACATTGATATATTAATTCATATTAATAACTAATAATGATACTGATGGCTACCTTTATATAGTGTTTACTAGGTGTCAGGCACAAATGTTTTACACACAAAATAGTAACTCACTCAATTCTCAAAAGCTCTAAGAGGTAAGTCGTTCTTTTTTTTTTTTTTTTTTTTCTGTACACGGGCCTCTCACTGTTGTGGCCTCTCCCGTTGCAGAGCACAGGCTCCGGACGCACAGGCTCAGCGGCCATGGCTCACGGGCCCAGCCGCTCCGCGGCATGTGGGATCTTCCCAGACCGGGGCACAAACCCATGTCCCCTGCATCGGCAGGCGGACTCTCAACCACTGCGCCACCAGGGAAGCCCGGTAAGTCGTTTTTTATCATCATTCTGTAGATCAGGAAACTGAGGCACAAAGGTAAAGGAATTGCCCAAGACCGCAAAGGTTATAAATGATGAAATATGAAACCACGACTCTTACTCATTATGCTATAACTTATTATTTAATAATAATAACAGTAAATTCCCTAATTACAGTATAAGAAGGAAATAAATGCAAAGTAATATGTGATAATATAGTATATGTATTTTCACCATATGACATAATGAAGTGGTTCAAAGCTTTGGGGGTTAAACTGCTTGTGCCAGTGACTCAACTACCATGAGCAGTGTTGGAATTCTTCTAAAATTGTTAACGACTCTTGGTAAGTTTCCAAACAAATAAACTACAATTTTCCCTCTAATTACTTGGCAGCTGTGCTCTTAGAAAATTCAGTGCCTATTGTAACTGTGCAAAAAAAAAACAAAACAAAACAAAACAAAAAACGCCTGAATTTAGATATAAGATGCAGTTAGGTTCTAGGTTCAGATAATTATGGAGAGCTTTCTTATGTAAACAGATACTTAGAGGGATATTTCAAAGTTGTGTGGGAAATGGTACAATTCGTTTTTGCTTTTTTAAAATTACGTTCCGTTTCAACATTATGGACACTGCAGAACTTTTTATCATTCCTGGCTGCCGCCTGCTAAATGACAGTAGTGACACTAAATTATCACAACAACAGTAATAACAATAAAATGCCATAACCATCTTTGAAGAGCTACTGTCCTAAGGAATCCATGGATAGAATTCAGGATGGCCTGAACTCTGCAATTCTAGGCAAAACGTTGAGTGTAGGTGCATTCTTCTTGGGGAGCTATCAGTAACTTTCAGCAAATTCTCAAGTCATAATTAACGTCTATTCCCCCAAAAGTTAAGAACCATTGATCTTGGGTATTCCACGATACTCTACTTTTTCCAATCCCTTTTCCATCTGGTAACCATTCTTTCTGGTTTGCAGAGGACACTCTGCAAGTTAAAAACGTGCATGATTTTGACTGTTGCCTCAGCATCCTTCTCAACTTAGCATCCATCACAGACTTTTTTTTTTTTTCTTTGGCTGCACCGCGGCATGCGGGATCTTGGGTTTCCTGACCAGGGACTGAACCCACACTCCCTGCAGTGGAAGCACGGAGTCTTCACCGCCAGACCACCGCGGAAGTCTCTACTGCAGGCTTCTCATTTCCAGTAAACGATGCCGAACACTGCCCACAGCTGCCTTAAGATGCACTATAGGACAGGTGGGGTTGAGCACCACTCTGAAGTTCCCAGATTCCCCCGTGATTTTTTCTGCTGGTTCTACGTGCAATACAGAGGTGCTGTGCAGAGTCATCGCTTAAACATACGGTTCCATTGGAGGGGCAAGCTGCAGAGCGTCTTTCCCCAACCCTTTCCCAGTGCGAGGTCACGAGCATCTCCTTTGAAGGGCAGTGTGCAGGGTGCCGTCCAGTAGTACTGGCCATCTGGTATGCCAGCTGAGCCGCGGCTGCTGCCGGGACCCGGACTATACGTGGAGCCACCAGGGCCAGGTTCAGGGGAGCAATAGGACGTTACTGGGAATACGGCAAATGTGTGCTGGAGAAAGGAAGGCTCAACAGTACTGTCTTAGCGCATACCGTGGTGGTAGTTTCGCCATTAATGCTGCAGTATGGATCCACTGTTATGTATCTGCGTTTGGCCATCCTGGTAGATACGTACTCTGTCCATTTCACGGTTAGGGTCTTCGGCTACCTGTCCACATTTTGTAGCTGCGTTCAGTGCGGGTCACTACGTACTGTTCCCATGTGTTACAGGCTGAACTGTATGCCCTCAAAATTCACGTGTTGACACCCTAGCACCCAATAGAACTGTATCTGGAGATAGAGTCACTAAGGTTACATGAAGTCATTAGGGTGGGCCCTGATCCCACAGGCCTAGTGTCCTTATAAGAAGAGGAGATTAGGACACACATACACAAGGAGGGATGACCATGTGAGGACACAGGGAGGAGACGGCTGTCTACACACCAAGGAGAGAGGCTTCAGGAGGAACCAGCCCTGCTGACACCTCGATCTTAGACATTCAACCTCCAGACCGTGAGAAAATAAATTTCTATTTTTTTAAGCCACCCAGTTTGTGGTACTTTATTATGGCAACCCAAGCAGGCTAATCCACCATTTTATTGAGAACTAAAATGCAAAAAGCATATATATACATATATGTATATATATATATACACACACACACACACATATATATATATATATATATATATATATATATATATAAAACTTTTTTTCCTTGTGATGAGGACCCTTAGGATTACTCTATGTTAAAAAATATTTTTAATGATATGTGTGTGGGCAGAAATCCTTTTTAGGAGAACTAATATATAGCTCCATCAATTCAATAAAATTTATTTCACAGTCAATAATTTTTTAAACAATCATCAAATTTATAAATTTAAGCTTCTGTGTCCCCATTTCTCTCAAGAGACCTAGTGGAATGGTGAAATTATATAGTCACCTTATTCAAATTCCTGTTAACCCAGACACTCCTGAATTCCAATTCCTTTCCTCCTCATTTCTCTCCTTTAAATGGTTAGTCATTTACAGAGAATATCGAACACCATTCTCTGACAGTCCCCTTGTGTGCGGCCTTCCCATAATGGCATTAACCATCGATTAAAATTTTAAAACGTTACCTTAATGTTTCACAATATTAACAAGGTCTTTAATCCCTTCTGGAAAGTTAAATCCGTATTTCTTCCTGCTGGACCGTGTGACAGCTATCGCACCAGCTCCCCAGTTGCCAGGCTCCTCAGGTTCCTCCCCGGCATCCCTGTTGGTCCCTGTTGGTCAACCCTAATAAATGAATCCTGGCTGAGAGGGATGAGTCGTACGACCAACTGGAAAAGGGTTTTGTGTGGACGGTGACCTGTTTACACACTGTTCCCTCCCAGGGTGATGGAGGAAGGTACTCAACACAAAGGAGTGAAATTTCGGAGTTTTGGTCTGCAATAGGATTCTCTGTGTATGGAGACTTTGAAGGAGAGATCACAGTTGCCCTAGAGAGAGTTTCCCTCGTGCAGCGACCATTCACGTCCACCCTAACACGTGCTGGGCTGGGAGCCTGAGGAAGGCTGGAGGCCAGGACCTGGGGCAGGGAGACGATCTCCAAACCATCTATGTGACCTTGGGTAATGCCCTGAGCCTCGGAGCCTTGGTTTCATCAACTTGTCTGTAAAAAGAATTACAGGCACCCTGCCTATTTCCTAGTGTCAGAACGAAATAAAGACGTAGGCATAAAAGTGTTAAGTCCATTATAGAACATTATACAGTGATAAAGCTGAATGACTCCCTCCTAATAATAATTATTAAGTGGTGCCTTTTTGAGACTGGAAGTGGGGCTGTTTTACATTCTGCCTTGTCCTTTACGTCTGGGATCGAATATTATTATTGTACATTTTTCACGCATTCTCATGGTGACTGCGTTAGTTCTCCTCTGTAACTGTTAATATGCGGGCAGGCTTCCAAACTCCTCCAAATGCATGCGCTTAGGATAACCATAAATCAACAGATTTTTACTGAAATAATGAGTTCTAATTATGAATATGAAATGGATTAAAAGACAAGACATGTCTACCCAGCAGTTGACCAGATTAGTGAAAAAAACAGGGCTTTATGGATACTCATTCTCATGATTTATTGCAAGGATACATAAATCTGTGCTTTAGAAGTTTAAACTATATATTTTGCACTTGATTTATAAAACCTGCTAATAAATCTGGTTCAGCTTCTCATTGAGAAATCATTATTCTAAGCGTCAACTCCAGCTAAGCATGAGGACTTATAAGCCTGGAAAATACGTGTACAAAAGGAACCCCAGGGTTTGAAACTGGACCAATACATCTTTAAAAAAAAAAAAAAAAAACTTTTTTAAACAAATCCTTACCTTACAGTTGGGATATAAGTGAAAGATTCAGAAATCATGACCTTAAATATATACAATGATGGCCAGCATAAGCCACCACCTAATCTGAATTTAACACAGGAGAATTTCCGAGTGGTAAGTATTAGGAATCACAGCGTGAGATGTATTATTTTAAATGAACGTTTAAAGAGATTGCTACTTGCAGGAGTTAGTAGGGGGATAGATGCTGTTTTGACCCCTTGCCCAGATCTTTACAGGGCAGATGGAGATCTCTTCCAGCCGTTGGAACTGGGTGCTATTCACAGGTCACAGCTGCTCTCCTCTGTAGAGAACTGCCCTTGGTGGAGAATAAGTTACCCCCCTACCTACCCACCCTGAAGACCCCACAGCCAAAGACCTCCTGACATTGGGGCTACAAATGGTGGTCCTTCTCGTTTCAAAGCTGGATGGTACAGTCTGTGCTCCAGGGGCCCTGCCACCATGCTATCAGGCCAAGGCTCTATTTTGCCAGGGGCTGGTCCTTTCTCATTTCTCTGCACCTTCCTTGCTGGTTTTCCCTCAGTGAATCAACGGCACTCAAATTCCTGTCTCAGGGTCTTCTGCTAGGGAACCCGACCAAAGACTCCAGCTATTTCCAACGATTCTTTACACGCGTATTGCCATTCCAGTTCACCGGGATAACCAACACCCATTTAAGATAAGCGGGATCACCTTTCAAGTTGCAGCAAATTCTTTCTTTTCTAGTGAAGCTCCTTGGTCAGAGTCCCAACATCTGAACGTATCTACAGGATCTTCTTGTTGTCCCATTTTGTGATTGCTCATATAAAATTCAGAGGTGACCGTAAGTGCAATTATTATCCTAAAAAGGGATACTTATGTTTCATTTGGTTTTAGTAAATGAAGCGAAGTCTTGGTCATTAGAGCTTTATGTATTGGTGTCTGTTTTTTTTTTTTTTTTTTTTTTGCGGTACGCGGGCCTCTCGCTGTCGTGGCCTCTCCTGCTGCGGAGCACGGGCTCCGGACGCGCAGGCTCAGCGGCCACGGCTCACGGGCCCAGCCGCTCCGCGGCACGTGGGATTCTCCCGGACCGGGGCACGAACCCGCGTCCCCTGCATCGGCAGGCGGACTCTCAACCACTGCGCCACCAGGGAAGCCCTGTGTAAACATGTTTTTGTTTTGTTTTATGCGGTACGCGGGCCTCTCGCTGCTGTGGCCTCTCCCGCTGCGGAGCGCGGGCTCCGGACGCGCAGGCTCAGCGGCCACGGCTCACGAGCCCCGCCGCTCCGCGGCACGTGGGATCCTCCCGGACCGGGGCACGAACCCGTGTCCCCTGCATCGGCAGGCGGACTCTCAATCACTGCGCCACCAGGGAAGCCCTCAGGGTCTGTCTTAAGAAGGGTGAAGACGTCTCCACCTGAAGAAGAGGCTGCAATGAGACACGGGCTTTCTGACTGCCAAAGCCCCTGTTCCCCATCACAACTTGGAAGCATCATTAAGAAATACATTAAGAGCACAAGATGTTCCGAAATGAGCACACAGCACTTTGGTAGCTAAGAAAACATTTCCCATTACTTGGCCAATGATGATGAATGTAGCTATGGATAAGGATGCTAATAATGGGGCCTAAAATATTCAACACATCAAGAACGTTCCATACAGGAGCTACTTAATACTTAAATAGATCCAAAGCTATTGGTGACTCTTTGGCGATTAACTTAGAGGCATCTAACGTTTTTCCTTTGCAACATCTGTATCCCTAGCAAGAGAAACAAGATCTACAGAGCATCTTCTGTCATCCTCTTTTGGCTGAGGTGCACGTGCAACTATTATACAGAAATTTGCTTCCGTACATATAAGAGCAGGAAGGGATGTTGTATTTACAGGGTGAGGATGAATCTTGAATGCTAAATTCAACATGGCGGATTTCTGTGGATATCTGTATCCTCTTGAGGTGCCATCTGCTCTTGGGGAGAAGTGGAAACCAATGGTGACTTCTGACAGCACATGCTGACTGGGGGAGGATCTCTGGACCACACTGCCTAGAATCAAAACACTGCTTGCACTCAGCACTTCTTACTTGGTACGGATGCCTCTCTGGGCATCAGTGCTCACTGTAAAAATGGGTGTTAGGAGTAACTTCTGGCTCATGGCTGTTGTAAAGATTAAATTGTGAAGTTAGCAAATGTAGCATACTTAGAAAGCTACCTGATGTGAAACACTCTAAATTCTGTGCAAAAATATTATTAATCAATATACTAATTATTATATATACATTATTGTGTACTATATTCTATATACATGTATAATTATACATGATGTTATACGTAATTACACCTTATATACTATATAATTATGCATTATAATTATACATTATATAGTATGTTACATAATTATACATTATATGTCATTATATAATGTAATTACAATATAATTATCAATGTTTTAATATACAATATAAAATATATATTAATATATGAAATATGAAATATAAAATAATATAAAGTATATAATGTATGTATATAAAAAGAGGCAAAGAAGAGACATATATATAGACGTATGTGTACATGTCTGTTGTATGTATATAAAAGGTACATGCAGTTAACAAGTCTCTTGCATTCTTCGTTTTCAAACAATAATGACCTGACAAGGGCCCGTATGAGCTGGCACCGTTTCTAGGCTCCTTGTCACAGGACATCTTGTGCTCTCTTCTCACACGTGCTCCCCGAAACATCCAATTTTATACTCCTTTACACTGTATGAAGCATTAGATGTGTTCATCACTCCACTGTCAAGCTTACTCTACTCAGAGAAAGGAAGGGAAAGTCCAGACTAGAACATCTGATCATGGGAAAGAAAGTGACTTAGTAAGAATAGAAAGATACCATGGAAAAGGATGTAGGTTTGTTAAATTCATGGATAATGGATACTTACACTCCTGTAACTGATGCTAGGAATGAAATCAGTGCAACTCAACTGCCACGACTGAATCTCTTTATCTGAGTACATGAGCATATGCACACGTGTCTGAACATATGTCCAAGATTCCCAGGGGCCTTAGTCCTTAAAAACAAACTTTACATTTTCAAATGGGAAGATCTCTACTATTTACTGCTTGATAGAGTGTTTGCTCATATATAAAAATGACATTTAAACAGAAAAAAACCATGAAGTGAATGAAAGAGGAAAATAGGGAATTATTAAATTGGATATTTCTCATTGCAGTTGAAACTTAGGAGAAACTATGTCACACGAGGAAAATAATGCATGCAATTTTCCTCCTGTCCTAAAAATACGGTTTTGAAAAGATAACTTGAGCTGTTTGATATTTTTGGAAGGTAGCCTTGTATGTGCGGGGAGGGGGTGAAAAGGTTTCTGAAGGGGGTGGAGGAAAGAATGGTGTGATCAGTTTTGCCATAACTCCTTCATGCCTTATTTACTTACTTATTTATTTATTTGGTTGCACCAGGTCTTAGTGATGGCAGCCAGGCTCCTTAGTTGTGGCTCACCAGCTCCTTGGTTGTGGCACGTGGGCTCCTTAGTTGCAGCTGGCAGGCTCCTTAGTTGTGACATGAGAACTCTTAGTTGTGGCACGCATATGGGATCTAGTTCCCTAACCAGGGATCAAACCCAGGCCCCCTGCACTGGGAGCATGGAGTCTTCAACACTGTGCCACCCGGGAAGTCCCTCATGTCTTCTTTATGTGAGTTTTTAAAACATAATAGCACATTAGAGAAGTATTGTATTTTCAAGTCCCCTGTGTACCTGCCCTCAATTTCATTTCCCTTCTTCTCTTCCTAGCAAATTCAATTTGGTTTTCACAGTGTCCTGGATCCCTGAATTGTCTTATCATTCTAATACATATGTCTACCTTTCTATCAATATTTATCTATTCATCTTTGTTTCTTTCTTTCCTTCCATGTATCTACCCACCTACCATCTATCTTATCTATCATCTATTTATATCTATCCATCCATCCATCTCTCCTTCCTTCCTCCCTTCCATATATCTACCCATCTATCTATCACCTATCTCAATCATCTATCTCATCTCTCATCTATTTATATGTCTCTACATACCTACCTACGTCTATCCATAATCTATCTATCTACCACCTATCTATCCATTTTTAAAACTTAAGCAAATGGTATCATGCTGAAG
Organism: Inia geoffrensis; assembly: GCA_036417435.1. Classification (NCBI taxonomy): domain Eukaryota; kingdom Metazoa; phylum Chordata; class Mammalia; order Artiodactyla; family Iniidae; genus Inia; species Inia geoffrensis. Next base: position 4,039,131 of record CM070921.1, read on the forward strand.
CTCACTTCTTTTCTTCATCATTCAACTTGAGACTCATTAAACTGATACCTATAACTACAGTTTATTTTACTTATAATTATTCCATCGTGGGTAGTTTCTAATTTTTCATTATTATGAGCAAGTTACTGTGAACATTCTCGTCCATACTCTGTGCACATGGCCTGAGCTTCTGTGGAGTAGACAGCTGGCTGGAGAGCTGAGTGCATCTTCAACTCAACTGACACTTCGAGAAGTCTTCCCAAAGTGGTTTGGTCAATCCACACGCCCTGTAGCAGTACGGAGATCCATTTCTGCTTCATGATTTCCTTGGTGCTTGAGACTATCTGACTTAAATTTTTGCCCAACTTAAGGGAGTCTTATTCATGTTTTAACTTGAGTTTCCCTGTCCATAGTAATGCACATAGAATGTTACTGCCATTCAGGTTTTTGTCTTCTAAGTGCTATGCATTTCCTATTTTCTATGGAGGTTTTTACCCTCTTCTTTTTGATTTGTCGTTATCTGTGTGTGTGTGTGTGTACTTTTATATACTCTTACAAACATGTATATTCATTTACTGTCATTTTAAGCTTTAGATATGTGAAGACTGTCATCAGCATTAGAATGCAAGTTTGAGATTATTATGGATTTTTAGTGGGATGTTTTTAGGATGATGTGATGTCCCTAGCCTCTATTCCCTGCTTTGGTCTTCAAGTCAATTGTATGTCATAGACATATAATATACGTATATTCTTACATAGATATGAGTGCATTATAATATATTCTTGATAGTAATCATAAACATTTGGGGTGAATAGTCTTCTCAGATTCTTGGCTTTTCTCTTTGTTGATGGTATATTTTATTTTTAGAACTATTAATCATCTGCATATTCAAATTAACCAATTAAAATAATTGGTTCTTTTTGTGCCTTAAATTCAGGAAAGACTATTCCTTCACGATGCCGCTAAACTCTAGCTGTTTCGTATCTTTCTTAAATAGCATGCCTAATAAGGCTTTTCCTATTACATAAGGACAAAAATGGGACGACCATTTAAGAAGATACCAACATTAAAAGCATGTTATGCTGTTGTTCTGGACTGAGCACATTTGGCTATTATTGGAAGCAACTGCTCCATAAACACCAAGCTCACCATTATCACATTACACAGATATATCAGGGTATGTTTCCAAAGTACTTTTAAATCATTTTTATTTGTTATTACCCCGTGCCCTAGTTTTTTTAATTGGAAAGCATTCCCTCTCAGTATTAAATTCCTAATTAAATCCCCAGACTACACTATGAAATCTGTCCCCACCTTTTTTTTTTTTTTTTTTTTTACAGGAAGTAGACACCATTTGAAGGAGGAATGCGTGCATCTTAATTATGCTGTTCATCTTTGCACAACTAGGAACCCATCACTGGATTTTAGAAAAATAAATTCTAACCAATCTGTTCTAAAGGTTTCTAAATTGCGGTTATTGTATTCTATAATTCTATGTCTTGTGAAACAAGCTTTAAAAAATTCCCTTGGCTAACCTTGAGTAATAAGACAGTCACAAAAGTACACAGTGGTATGATTCCATTTATACGAGGTGCCGAAAATAGTAAAAATCATAGAGGCAGGAAGTAGAACGGTGGATGCCAGGGCCCGGGGGAGGGGGAATGGGGAGGTAGTGTTGCATGGGGCCAGAGTTTCAGTTGAGTGAGATGAGAGTTCTGGAGATGGATGGTGGGGATGCTTGCACAACAGTGGGAATGTACTTAAGGCCACCGAACCGTACACTTCAAAATAGTTACAATGGTAACTTGTATGTTATGTGTATTTTACCACAATTTGAAATATTTTAACTCCCTTTAAAACTGATCAGTGCACTCTCATTGTACAAAGATAGCATAGGTGAGCAAAAGAAGAAATGATATCGCCTGAGGAAGTGATTTCCATTGGTCATTCCAGCATACTCATGGTTTATGTTGGTCCAAGTGTGTACGGGTCACACACAAAAAAGCAGGCCCTCGCTAAGGTATTTTCTGTGAGCGTTTTCCTTACTGAGATACGTTGCCCTGTAACACTGTGTACACTTAAGGTGTACAACATGTGCTCTTGATATACTTCTGTACTGTAATATGGTCGCGATTGTAACAATAGTTAGCACCTTCATCACATCCCATAACGATCATATCTTTTCAAGATATTTTCTATGGAACAGTTACAGTGCTGGTCTTTCAAAAAGTACAGACCAGGTAATGGGAATCGAGTCATCTGTGTGCTCATTTCTAAAAGCAGGAGTTGGAGAAAAGATAGGCATCATAGCGACAGTTATACCTGGCCAGAATCTTAGAGCTCTTCTGGTCCAATTTCAAACTCCTGGGTGTGGAGTAGAGGGGAAAACAGGTTAACAACCACAGGAAGATCGCTGGTGGGTGAAGAGGCTGGAGATCCGGATCTTCCGACCTTGGGGTTAAAACTTGCTCCACCTTCAACATCCAGAAACCAAAGATGCGTCTTCTGCCATGACCTTTACTGATGATCTCCCATCTCCTGGCACTTTGACGAGATGACATTGGACATCTCGTCCATTATTTTTCTCTATAACTTCAATTTTGAGGTTCCGCAGGGCAACTGTTTCCTGACCTACTTTCTCTTTTCTTTGATACTCAATACTTAATTTGACGGTGTCGACTGTCTCACACACGAGGATGATTTCTGCAAGGCGAGTTTGGGCGTGCTGTGCTTGGGGCTTCCAAAAAATGCACAGAAGTGTCTGTGATATAAGTTGTACCTGTTCAGCGATCTTTAAAACCCGCTACTCGGTAGAGGATCATCGATGCAAATCAGGAAAAGTCTAAAGTTCACACTGGAAACCTGGCCACACATCCTTTATCCTTGAAACTCCGTGTGAGGATTACGTGGTATTGTATACTGCTTGTTGTTTTTCTCTAAATCCTGTCTTGTCGAGGGCAACGTCAAGAAGACGGTGCACAGGGCTGCTTGGCCATCATGCACGTGCCAGCTGATCCCACAAATCATGTGCCTTCTATGAACATCTCAGACAAAGATGATTCTGTCCTCATTGAGTTTAATCAAATCGGTTCCCACCCCAAAGCTCCCAATGGAAAAGCACTTAGAATGATAGTTGGGAGGCGGGGAGTCGGCTGAATCACACAAGGTTAACGCATGTGAAATGATTCCATAAGCTTTAACACGTGGCTTTCAGTGATTGTGATTACGGATGCTATTATTACAATTAAAATCACTGCTAATGAGATATTTTAGACCATTTTTGATACTTTAAAAACAGGTCTTAGCAAACTACAACCAGTGTGCCAAATCGAGCCAGCTGCCTGTATCTGTGTGCTTTAAGGGTTGGTGAGTTAAGAATGGTCTGAACATTTCCACGTGGTTTTATATATATTTATTTTCTTTTGCCGTACGCGGGCCTCTCCCTGCTGTGGCCTCTCCCGTTGCGGAGCACAGGCTCCGTACGTGCAGGCTCAGCGGCCATGGCTCATGGGCCCAGCCGCTCCGCGGCATGTGGGATCCTCCCGGACCGGGGCACGAACCTGCGTCCCCTTCATCGGCAGGCGGACTCTCAACCACTGTGCCACCAGGGAAGGCCCAAATGGTTACATTTTAAATGGTTGTATATATACCTGTGTTAATTTCCTCAACTTTGCATCTTGGTTCACCAAGTTGAATGTCTAAAATATTTACTTTTAAGATATTTAAGATTTTAAAATACTAAAATATTTACTTTAAGAAGAAGTTTGCAGAACCACGCCTTACATTTATACATATTTAATTCAAAATGGGCATCAAAGGATATTCTGCAGAACCTGCAAGGAGCGGGATGAATATTACACGCATCAGGTCAAATAGTTTGAGGGCTTCCCTGGCGCCGCAGTGGTTGAGAGTCCGCCTGCCGATGCAGGGGACACGGGTTCATGCCCCGGTCCGGGAGGATCCCACGTGCCGCGGAGCGGCTGGGCCCGTGAACCACGGCCGCTGAGCCTGCGTGTCCGGAGCCTGTGCTCCGCAACGGGGGAGGCCACAGCAGTGAGAGGCCCGCGTACCGCAAAACAAAATAATAATAAAGAATAAATAAACAAAATATTATTTTGAGCGTTTGTACAGTAGGGCCCATGTCATTGAAGGATTACAAAAGGAATCCCCAAATATGTGAATGTGCTTTTTCTCTAGAGTCTATAAAACGCATTTTGTAACTTAAAGAGTTTCACTTTTGTTCTGCTCCAGAGATAATTTCTCAAATAATTACTAGTAAAGTGGTTTAGCTGCAGAGAAGTTAATCTTCTGGAGGAGACCATTTGTCATTCTCCTAATACTATTTACACAATTCTTATTAAGGTATCAGCCTAATAACTTTCCTTTTTTTTTTTTTTGCCTCTAAGCATTTATTTATTTTTTTGCATTCAGAATCTTTATTTTTAAAGTATGGAACGCTTCACGAATTTGTGTGTCATCCTTGCGCAGGGGCCATGCTAATCTTCTCTGTATCGTTCCAATTTTAGCATATGTGCTGCCGAAGTGAGCACCTAATAACTTTCTAAACAGGGTGATGGGTAACGGGAGGGCAATTTCTAATCACTCAGGAGCCGTTTAAGTCCCCTATGCGCTTTAAAGCACAGCTAAGTATTCCTCAAAGTGCTTGCCAAGAAATTCCCCTCTATATGGGGGGCTCTGATTTTCAAACATTCACATATGTCTGCGGCTGAAACATCTTCTCTCACCCAACACTTTAACCCCGAGAGAGTGTGCACAGACAATCACGAAAGGGCTTAAGCAAGAAATCATTTCTAGAAAAGACACATATGTTTGGCTTCTAGGTACCACATTTGGCCAATCTGAACTGAAATCTGTATGAACAGAGACTCCATGAAGGTTCATCATCCACAAAATTCTTCTTTACTCATTTGTACAGAACTACTGTTTTACTGAATGTTAACAGCATTTTGATCTGAACTGATAATTGTTTCTATAGTGGTTGTTTGTTCCAGGTATACTATGTCTTAGCACTGTGCTCTACATGCAGACATAACAACAACAACAAAAAACCCCCACAAACAACCCAATCAAAATATGGGCAGAAGGCCTAAATAGACATTTCTCCAAAGAAGAGATACAGATGGCCAAGAAGCACATGAAAAGATGCTCAACATCACTAATTATTAGAGAAATGCAAATCAAAACTACAATGAGGTAGCACCTCACAGTGGTCAGAATGGCCATCGTTAAAAAGTCTACAAATAACAAATGCTGGAGAGGGTGTGGAGAAAAGGGAGCCCTCTTGCACTGTTGGTGGGAATGTAAGTTGGTGCAGCCACTATGGAGAACAAGATGGAGGTTCCTTAAAAAAGTAAAAATAGAGCTACCATATGATCCAGCAATCCCACTCCTGGGCATGTATCTGGAGAAAACCATGATTCAGAAAGATCCATGCACCCCTATATTCATAGCAGCACTATTCACAATAGCCAAAACACGGAAGCAACCTAAATGTCCCTCAACAGATGAATGGATATAGAAGATGTGGTACACACGTACAATGGAATATTACTCAGCCATAAAAAAATGAAATATTGCCATTTGAGGCAACATGGATGAACCTAGAGATGATCATACTAAGTGAAGCAAGTCAGAAAGAGAAAGACAAATGCCATAGGATATCACTTACATGTGGAATCTAAAATGTGACACAAATGAACTTATCAACAAAACAGAAACAGACTCACAGACATAGAGAACAGACTTGTGGTTGCCAAGGGGGTTGTGGGGTAGGGGAGGGAAGGACTGGGAGTCTGGGGTTAGTAGATGCAAACTATTCCATATACAATGGATAAGCAACAAGGTCCTACTGTAGAGCACGGGGAACTATATTCAATATCCTGTGATAAACCGTAATGGAAAAGAATATGAAAAAGAATATATATGTATATAACTGAGTCACTTTGCTTTACAGCAGTAATTAACACAACACTGTAAATCAACTATACTTCAATAAAAAAAAAAAAGAAATGTAAATGCAGACATGTAATTTCAGGGCTCACAGGAACCCCTATGATATAATGAGCGTCGTGTAATAGGAAGAGGTCCGCATGAGAAGACCAAATTCTCTTTATCCATTACTATCTGTGTCCCTATATGAGCTTGCTCATCTGTAAAGGAGAAAGTAAGAAAGAGGTGGTGGTGGTACTAAAAATACCACCTAGTTTAAAGCCTAGACAAGTGCTGGAGGAATAAAATGCGACGATGTATATCGGAAAGCCTTAAAGCTGGAGTAGGAGAGAGTAAAGGAGGTCTGAAAACCTCCACAGAAGGGTGTGCCGGGAAGTGCAGCCCCAGCTCAGCTCAGATGACACAGTCCAAACCACCCACATGGGGACTGGACGCTCAGATGGTGAAATCTGATGTGTCAGCTTGTCGGGGCCACAGGTGCCCAGACAGCTGGTTAGACATTAACTCTGGGTGTGTCTGTGCGGGTGTTTCTGGAAGAGGCTAGCATGGGAATCAGTGGGTGCAGTACAGCAGACGCCCTGACCCTAGTGTGGGTGGGCGTCACCCAATCCCTGGAGAGTGTGCGTGGAACCAAAGGCAGAGGAAGGTTGACTTTGCTCTCTTCCCGACTGTGTGAGCTGGGACGTCCGTCTTCTCCTGCACTGGGAGTTACACCATCAATGTTCCTGGTTCTCTGGCCCTGGGGCACACCCATCTCTGGCTTCTGTCTAACCAAGTCACTGTCATTTCCGCAAAGAAGCCCCGTGCTTCATCACCTCTGGCCCCATCACTCCACTTTTCATCCCTGCATCAACTCCCCTGTATATTCTCCCTCATCTCATGAAATCTCAAGGCTCTCCCATCCTGCAAAAAAACAGAAGTCCCATCCTGAAACGAAAGCTGTCCCCCTTCAAAGCATAAGAGGTCAGTCACCCATCCAAATCTTCATAAATGCTGTTAAAAAATAATGAGCTCAGGGCTTTTGTGTGCAACAGCCAACAGAGGATTTGAACTTTTACCTGCATCGTCCTGGAGCCTTTTAGTGTGTGTTCATCTCATCCTCGTGTGCTCCTTGCAGGTGCCTGAGTGGCAGGGTCCCTGGGTTCTGCTTCCTTGTGCACACCACCCTCTGCAAAGCCTTCCGCAGCTGAAAGGTACAGAGTACGTGCCTGTCAACAGACTGATTCATGCTGTGATGGATAAGACCCACTCCCTGGTAACCATTTAAGGGCGCTGAATCTCTCCTGCTGTTAGCAGCCATTCAATAATAGTACCCAATCAGCAGAGATCAGAATCTCACCCCTGGTATAAACATTTCTCTAAACAGCACTGTTTCTAGGTCTGCATGACAGGCTCCTTAAGACAGGATCACCCAAAACTCAAGGGCACACAACATGTGCCCTGAGTGTTAATTTTGTTTCACCGCCGTGCTTTTCAGTAAAGCTTGTATTCTCAGGTCTTGCTGCTGCTGCAGGGCCCGAGAAATACCTCCCTTGGATGGGATGGCGATTTCCATGTTAGGCTGGGGCAACTGAACCGAGGGCAAGGTCATGGCCTGAACGCACGGTCTCATAAGAATTACAGAGTGGTTGTCAGCCTGGGCCTCCCACGTGTGAGAGGTGGTACTGAGCCACGGGGACCCACTTGCAGTTCCACAGACAGGGCATCCCCTCTCTTCCTACTCTGCCTGCATACCTGCATCTCCTTCCATTGGGAGCATCCCCCAGGCACCTGTGCCCTTGTCCACCAGGCGTGAACTCAGATGCACCTGCTCCATGGATTCTGAGACAGGGCAGGGGAATGTCATACAGATTAATATAATAGAAAAGGTTTGTATATTGCAGCTTGTCACCCCTCCTGAGGCTTTTTAACGCCACTGTTTCACCCTCATTTTCTTGTCGCTGTTGCTGCTTTCTTTTCAGTAACATTCACTTTTTGGAAGAGACCCACACACCTCTGTACTGGGTGGTGCACATGGCGACCTATGTCATCATTTGACTTATACCCACCAGCCCTAATTTCGGGAGCCCCTTAGCAGCCTGCTTCAACCTTAAACTGTATGCGATGTGGCCAACTCTGCATTCCCTCTATATTTATCAACCTATTTTAACAATTTTAATTTTTAAACATGGCTGATTAGCCTTTTAAGATAATGGTGGATGTAAGGGTGTGTAACTGAACATAAAGGTTAGAATATTTCCTTTTCAGTCCCCCCCACCCACCCGCCGGCCCCCAGGCTCATTCTGGATGTATCAGTTATTCGGTAAGATTTCTTTTAGCTTCCGGCTTCCAAAGAAATGCCTATGGAAAGCAGAAATGGTGTCTGAAGAGAAACATTTAAAAATTTATTTTGGCATCTCACTAAATACCTAGAAATTGGGTCTAATCTAAAAATAATTCGGTCATAATTTTTCTTTCTGTCCTTTTGAGACCCCATCATTCTATAAGCTTGAAGCCATGCTCACCAATAACAAAAGGAGTATTCTTTTTGGTGCCATTGTTCGGTCTGCTTAAATCATCCGTTTATTCAATCCATGTCTCAGGAATTACGCAGTGGTGGAAAGTAACTACGATTTGGAGGCACGGTGTCTATTAAAAATTAAGCAAGCGATCGCCCCTCTTGGTCACCAGTGACCTTTCTGTATCTAATCTTTTTCTCGGCACCTGTTAGCAGAGCACACTCTCTTCACTTAATTACTCAAGGCTTTCTAGAAAAACCAGCTTGCCATGGCCAAACTTCAATAGAACCCAGGCTGCTAGGAAAGCACAGAGAAATCTGGGCTTCATGCATTCTGGGCAAAGCTCTTACATTGCACAGGTGTACACAAAGATGCTCCAAAGGGGGGCTCTCCTGAAGCCTGAAACTGACAACAAGTTCAGGAAAATTAACTGGTCACTTGACATTTAAGAAAAGATCTAGGTGCAGATACCGATCTGTCAGCTGGTCTCCTTCAGAAAGTTATCGATCCAGCAGTTGTTTATTGATTTTTACACCACTCTTGCTGTTAAAAAAAAAAAAAAAAAAAAAACAAACCCTGCAACTAACTTACTTTATCTCATATGCGAATAATACAATTGTAAGAAAAAGCAGGAAGTTTCCCAGAATTCAAATCCTTCGCATTTGTCTTATCGTTTCTTTGCTTTACAGTTGTGAAGGAAGCCTACTTTACCTAGGACAGGGGTCTGCATGGAGGGCTGCAGCCTCCCTCTGCTGTAGGCTTGGGATATGTACCGCATGCAAAAGACACAGAATTATGAAAATGGAACCCTGGGCTGTCAAACTGCATCACATCCATGGCGCTCTTGTACATTCCTTACAAGTAACGCCTCTTCTTACCTTTCTCTGCTGTGCACAGAGTTCTTATGTGGGACTGCCCACAAATACAAGTCTCAAGGGACTACAGGAAGTGGCAGTCTTTCCCAGAGGCAATCTGGAGTACTCCAATAGTGGTGCAGTTGCATTGGGTGGAGCTACCAATCTCAGGCCCCTGAACACATCTGCCCCAAGGCCAAGGGCCTCCCGTGGTCCTCTGTCCTCAAAACCGTGGCAGCCCACTGCCCCTGGAAACCCTGTTGGTGTCCAGACATCACAACGGGGCGGTCTGCCCACTCTGGGGATCTTCTCCTGTTGGGAGGAGACGAATGGTCTGGTGAGCATGGAAGGTTTCCAACCGTCTCCACCAAGAGGAGCAAACACTGATAGGCACGTGCGCGTGAGAAGGGGCCCTCCTAGACTGCAGAGCAAGATGCCTGATGAGATTTAAGAGAGTCCAGGAGGAAGCAGGGATGACGGGATGCTGGGGAGGGTGGGAGTCCTCCGCCGTAATCAGAAATGTGCGAATGACATTTAAGCCCATGAAGGGTCCAAGGATCAAAGGGGTGATAGAAGCAAGGCCCGCGAGCAGGATTTGGGGTGCCAGATGTTTCCATCCAGCTTCAGGGCGGGGAGAAGTGGGGAGGGCACCCAACCCTACAGCCTTTTACAAACGCTAACGAACCTCAGTGGCATGGAGGACAAAGGGCTTCGGTATCATCCCCCATCTTCCTCTTTAAAGGGGAGGACTGAGGACCACACAGCTCATCATCTCTGAAAGAGAAAGGAATTCCACGTTCAAGATGTAAATCAAAACCCCTTTAATCCCATTCATTCGCTCCTCTATGCAGAGGACCCTAGTTCTGGAAGCATTTTCACAGCCACTCCCCCAAAGCCCCTGCCCAGCACAGAGCAGACAGCGCACAATCGTTGCACCTCCGATCCCTACTGATGGGGGGGCGTGGTTTACGGAGCACGTGCGTAAATGCGCGAATAGCAGCGCATCTACCAGGGATGCGCAGACACAGAAGGCCGCTCCCCGGGAGCAGAGGTGCCTGGGCTTCAAGGATCACGTTTGGGGAAGTGATGTGCTGTGCTGTCCGGCGTTTGAAGGATCCTGAACAGCTTTACTTTCAAGGCAGAGGAGAGCGTGGAGCTTTCCAGGCCTCCCTACGAGCAGGGGGATCCTCGGGCTTTCAGGTCTCTTGCTCCTTTTCCTGGCCAAGAATGCCTCGTGGAATCCTTTGAACGCCCTGCCAGTTGCAAAGTGCCCTCATTTTCATGGATGCCCTTGAATGAGCCCATTCACGGAAGCTTTCCCACAGCCCGGAAAGCCATCTGGGCGCGCCCGCTCGGGTTTCGTGCGTCTTGGTGCCAGAAAGAGAAGAGGCACAGGCCTCTGCTTGGCTCCTGAAAGCATTCCTGGGCTGGTGCGTCATGGGTGTGAGAAACTGCCTGAGAGGCTCAGAGGGAAAGCTGTCCCCCCAAACCAGTCCCCGAACCCACTCTGAAACGAATCTTCTTGGAAGAATCTTACAGGATCGGGAAAGCAAGTCTTTCAGAGACTTAACACTGTTTATCAAAATGGTGTTTGTAAGGGAAATGAACGGCAACTTGTCAACACCCTATTTCTTCTGCAATTTTACGTCCCAAAATATTGATGGAAGGGGTAGGGCTTTTCTTGCATAAACAAGGCCACCTAGTAGAAAAAGGTAACGCCTAGACTTTTCCCAAATTATCTCTGTGTTTATAAAGTCATGGGGGACAGACAGGGGTTTGGGGGGAGCCTGGCATTTAAAGCTTATTGTCACCATTAGGAGGAAAAACAGGTTATTCATTCTTTCATTCATACAAATGTAAGGTGTCCGGCTGTGCTTAGCAGCTAAGGGGGAACCCAGCAGTAACTGGGCACCCCTCCCCAGGGGACTTTGACAATGTCTAGAGACAGTTTCCACTGTCTGAACGGGAAGGTTGTCACTGGCTTCTAGGGAGTGGAGGCCAGGGAGGCTGCTGAACACCCTACAGTGCCCAGGACAGCCCCCCAAGGCAAGTGGCATCCGACCCGGAAAGTCAGTGCCGAGGTGGAGACACCATGACGCTGAATAAGGAGGAAACAGCCATCTCAGCCTTTAGGAGTCACTTTGGCAGGTGACACTGTGATATAAAAACTCAGTTTTTCCTGTCTGGTGAGAATTGTGTGCACCATGCAAAGGAAGGATTAGCTAAATATCCCTCATATTTAGTGGTCAGAGATGCAACAGGTATGTTTCAGTGGCTAAAATGGGGCTAAGTATGCAAGGTTAGAGAAACTGCATTTTCTCCCAAAATCCTCTCTGGATCCCACCCCCTGGCCCCCAGGGCAGAGCCAGCTGGACCAAAACCCAAGCCCCTAAGACTAACGCATGTTTTGTCTTTGTTGTTCTGTCTGCTCCAACCGACCAAACTCCCTGTCTTCCTGTCATGCTCCTGCGGTTTGCAGGGTACAAATACCCGCTGCTTGTTCTCTTGGCTGCTTTTGGTGTAATGTCTTTCTGACGGTGTACGGGTTCAGCCGATACACGACACATTAAATATTGCAATTCGACTGGTACCCTCTCCTCTTCCAAAAGTACACCTCTACCTTTTACATCGATTTCTAAATTTCTTGTCTCTGTCTGTATAAGGCATCCCCCCCTCATCCTTTTCCCCACATACTTCTCTCCTAATCAGTGGTAGATAGTGTGTCTCCTTTCAAAGCTCAGAGACAATTTGAACATTACACAGGAAATAACATTTCTACATCATCCTGCTTTCTCAATCCTGCAGGGGTGGGAGCTTTAATCGCTCTCTGCGCTGCATCACTTCCTGCCTATTCCTACATACCAAGGATTAACCCGTTGACATGTCATCTGAGGCCACGTGAAATCTGGAAAACATGCGTGTGTCAATCTTGACGGCTTTTTACCTCTCGGTGAACATTCTCTGTTGAACTGAGGCTGTCTGAGGATCTCACACATCGACAGTTCTTTCTTAACTCTCTGCTCATATTCTCACCCACAGAATGAGTTCCTCGCTTCCCTCTCTCTACCCAGATACTACACAGCTTTGAGTTCCAACCCAAAGCCATGGATTCCTTCTCTTCTGAGCCCTGACTAGTTCTAGCAGCTGTGTGGCCCCGGATGATCACAGAATTTCAGAGTTGGAAAAGGATCTTGGGTGTGATGGGCTGCTATTCTTTCATTTAGTGGGTGAAAGAAAAGGAAGCAAGAGAACGTTATCACGTTGTCAAATACCAGGTCCTAGTATTGGCAGCTTTTGTCCCGAGCTTATTTTTTGGCTGCCCTGTTGGAAGGCGGGGACGGTGTCACATCCATCTTCATCCGAAGCTACATCTCGCGGTGCTGAGCACGTGATGGGGTGCTCATCAGTCAGGCACAGCGTACTTTCTGTGTGCGTGCTTTCTTCTTTTATGCATGCTTCTACCAGAGGAACTCACCCTACAAACCTCAGGCCAGGCAAAGGTTTAGCGGGATTTGGAAATAAGCGGTGAATTTAGCCATCAAAAGTCAAATTCAAAGCGGGGTGGCAAAACAGCTCTCTTTCAGACTATGGCTTCTTTGCCTTGGTGGGCAGGTTCATTTCTCCTGCCATGGAAACTGCATTCATTTGCATCAACTCTTAGTTACTTCCCAGAGGCAAACAGCCGGAGGCCACTGTCACCCTGAGATATACTTGCTTAAAAGTGTGCATCCAGCTTACAACCCCTCCCACATGATTCCCTTTTCCCCAAACCCAGCTACTTGCCATTTTTTTCCATCTTCTGACGCTCATTACTTAATTCCATAAATGTGTTGAGTCATGACGTCTGTTCTATTTCTAGAGAGTCGAGCCTTCCTCTTGCCTAAGAGTTATTCTCTTAAGTAACACGTGAGTTTTGACTCATTATATGTTTTTCTCAAGGAGAATAGAGAGTTCGTGACTCAGGTGTGGTCATCCTGGTGTAATAAAATCAGTATCTTGTTTTCTAGCGCGTATGTTATTCTGACATTCAGGGCTGCTGCAAGCGCATCTGGGAACTGGTTTTAGGGTATACACGTTATTTCGTCCAGAAATTTTAAAATATTCTTTCTCTCCTTTAGGGGCCATGGTCTCAGCTGCGGCTCCGCTCCGCTCAGCTCAGCGTCCGGCTGCCTTGGACCCCCGTCTCACACACTGCAGACCTGCTCTTTCTTGAGGAGGCAGAGAAAGGAGGTACGGGAATTTTCTCTTTGCTCTCCTTCTGGATAGCTCAACCATGCTCCTCTGAGAGCCTCAAGACGGAACCGAGCTTTCAACACCCACCCCAATGGAGAACCAGGCGTCCGCTGTGCACATTTGTTATTCTAGAAATCTACCTTGAGGTTATGCACTTTACAATGCTTTCCGGGAGGAGGAAAAACACCCGAAGCATTAACATTTGTGGCCAAGCCTCAGCTTGGAGGAAGCGGCCCACAAAGACGCAGTCATCCCCGGCAGCTAAGCTGTGCCCTCACCTGTCCTCCAAGCCGCTCACATAGTAAGTTAAAATGCATGACTCATAACCTCCCTGCAAACGGTTCCACCCGGGAGATACACTGCTGCTGCCACTCCCCTTAAGCTGTTGAAAGAAAAGTGCCTAGGTGGGCCATTTATAAAAATACCGACAAACAGAATTAATACGGAATCAGCCAGGAATCTGTGTCCCTCCCGAGCCATACTTTAGGGAGGATATACCTCTCTCTAGTCTTTACCCTTCTGTCTACGCACACTCAATTCCTCTAACACGTACCCATGAACCATGTCTTATATGTGTTTTCTATCCCTTTACTGTGTGTGTGTTTTACACCGAAGAAAATATCATTTAATTTCCAGGTAAAGTATGAGAGAAACTAAAATGATGAAGAGAAAGACCGTGGCATGATTGCAACCAATCCTGCTAACTTAGCCCCCAGTTTGACATAGTGCTACTACTGGGCTTCCCTGGTGGCGCAGTGGTTGAGAGTCCGCCTGCCGATGCAGGGGACACGGGTTCGTGTCCCGGTCCACGAAGATCCCACGTGCCGCGGAGCGGCTGGGCCCGTGAGCCATGGCCGCCGCGCCTGCGCGTCCGGAGCCTGTGCTCCGCAACGGGAGAGACCACAGCAGTGAGAGGCCCGCATAGGGAAAAAAAAAGAAAAAAAAAAGAAAAGAAAATAGTACTACGACTACTACTATTTGAAAATGTACTTTCATAAATAACTAAGCTTTGTCATTACTTGAGCACGGGCTCTCTATTTTCCGCAGGGTGAAAGGTCAAGCTTGACTGTCTGTTAGTAGACAGTCTCCTGACTCCTGTTTCATGCAGGACACACTATACCCGGTGTCAGAATTCTCCTTTAACCTATTCCACTTGTGGACCGGACTCAGGAAGCCTAACAACTACTGCAAACCACACAGAAATGCAAGAGCCTGCAATCCCACAGAATTCCAACCTAAGACATGCGGGGTTTGTTCTGGTCAAGGCAACAGTGAATTAACTGTGGTCTTATCTATTCTTTGCCTGGAATAGAAGACACCAAACCCAGCTGCGTGAACGACCTACGTCCTTGTTATCATGCAAACCATGGAACTAAAAAGGTTCTGGTGACAGGGCCAGCACATATTATTTCTAGCAAACACACACAACTGGACTCTAAAAAATGTACATACAACATCATCACTTTGGAATGAGATATGCCTGAACGGGGTTTTAACCTGTGATGCAGAACAGAGTAAATTCTGAATAAGTACATTCCTACTAAAATATACTTACCCTAAGATGAAAGAAACTAACCCCCATAATTAGTGAACACTATGGTTAGTAAAGTTCCTTTGAAAATATATGGAACACAAGCATTCATAGGGAACAGAAGTGCATAAATAAGTACATGATATTTTATACTGAGAGTAACTGCCTTTCAAAATTTTTTCTGTATTTATGTCACACTGGATCAATTTAAGAAGTTTTATGACAGATTCACTCTATAGAACAGAGAACTATATTCAATATCTTGTAATAACCTATATTAGAAAATAATCTTTAAAAATATCAATATATGTATAACTGAATCAGTTTGCTGTACCCCTGAAGCTAACACAATATTATAAATCAACTACAACTTCAATTTTTAAAAAAGATAATCGATAAGAGGAACATAATAAGAGGTTAATAAATTTGTATTGACTCAAACGTTAATAAACAGATATATTACAGTTGGTTATTTTGGAAACTATGATATATTTTTCTCAAAATTCACAAACTGATCAAATTCCAGTAACGAGATGTACCTACAATGACCACATTTGCTATTATTATTATTATTTAATATCTAACTAGTGTTACGAAAAATAACCTAGGAAAGTCATATATGTTCTTTCTAGAAATAAATAATTGCTAAAGCAGAGTAAGTTTCCCCAATCTAAATATAAAACGGGGCAAGTTAAAAGGTTAAAATCCAGTTTTCTACCTCCAACAAAAAGTGAATGGCTCATTCACAAAGAAAGAAAACTGCAGGCCAATATCACTGATGAACACAGATGCAAAAATCCTCAACAAAATACTAGCAAACAGAATCCAACAGCACATTAAAAGGATCATACACCATGATCAAGTGGGGTTTATTCCAGGGATGCAAGGATTCTTCAATATACGTGAATCAATCAACGTGATAAACCATAGTAACAAATTGAAGGAGAAAAACCATATGATCATCTCAATAGATGCAGAGAAAGCTTTCGACAACATTCAACACGAATTTATGACAAAAACCCTCCAGAAAGTAGGCATAGAGGGAACTTACCTCAACATAATAAAGGCCATATATGACAAACCCACAGCCAACATCGTTCTCAATGGTGAAAAATTGAAACCATTTCCACTAAGATCAGGAATAAGACAAGGTTGCCCACTCTCACCACTCTTATTCAACATAGCTTTGGAAGTTTTAGCCACAGCAATCAGAGAAGAAAAGGAAATAAAAGGAATCCAAATCGGAAAAGAAGTAGTAAAGCTGTCACTGTTTGCAGATGAGATGATACTATACACAGAGAATCCTAAAGATGCTACCAGAAAACTACTAGAGCTAATCAATGAATTTGGTAAAGTAGCAGGATACAAAATTAATGCACAGAAATCTCTTGCATGCCTATACATTAATAATGAAAAATACGAAAGAGAAATTAAGGAAACACTCCCATTTACCACTACAACAAAAAGAATAAAATACCTAGGAATAAACCTACCTAAGGAGACAAAAGACCTGTAGGCAGAAAACTATAAGACACTGATGAAACAAATTAAAGATGATACAAATAGATGGAGAGATATACCATGTTCTTGGGTTGGAAGAATCAACATTGTGAAAATGACTCTACTACCCAAAGCAATCTACAGATTCAATGCAATCCCTATCAAACTGCCACTGGCATCTTTCACAGAACTAGAATAAAAAATTCCACAATTTGTATGGAAACACAAAAGACCCCGAATAGCCAAAGCAATCTTGAGAAAGAAAAACAGAGCTGGAGGAATCAGGCTCCCTGACTTCAGACTATACTACAAAGCTACAGTAATCAAGACAGTACAGTACTGGCACAAAACAGAAAGATAGATCAATGGAACAGGATAGAAAGCCCAGACATAAACCCACGCACATATGGTCACCTTATCTTTGATAAAGGAGGCAAGAATATATAATGGAGAAAAGACAGCCTCTTTATTAAATGGTGCTAGGAAAACTGGACAGCTAAATGTAAAAGAATGAAATTAGAACACTCCCTAACACCATACACAAAAATAAACTCCAAATGGATTAAAGACCTAAATGTAAGGCCAGGCACTATATAAAACTCTTAGAGGAAAACATAGGCAGAACACTCTAGGACATAAATCACAGCAAGATCTATTTTGACCCACCTCCTAGAGAAATGGAAATGAAAACAAAAATAAACAAATGGGACCTAATGAAACTTAAAAGCTTTTGCACAGCAAAGGAAACCATAAACGAGACCAAAAGACAACCCTCAGAATGGTAGAAAATATTTGCAAATGAAGCAACTGACAAAGGATTAATCTCCAAAATTGACAAGCAGCTCATGCAGCTCAATATCAAAAAACCAAACAACCCAATCCAAAAACGGGCAGAAGACCTAAATAGACATTTCTCCAAAGAAGATATACAGATTGCCAGCAAACACATGAAAGGATGCTCAACATCATTAATCATTAGGGAAATGCAAATCAAAACTACAACGAGGTATCACCTCACATCTGTCCGAACGGCCCTCATCAGAATGTCTACAAACAATAAATGCTGGAGAGGCTGTGGAGAAAACAGAACCCTCTTGCATTGCTGGTGGGAATGTAAATTGATAAGCCACTATGGAGACCAGTATGGAGGTTCCTTAAAAAACTAAAAACGGAACTGCCATACGACCCAGCAATCCCACTACTGGGCATATACCCTCAGAAAACCAGAATTCAGAAAAAGTCACGTAACACAATGTTCACTGCAGCTCTATTTACAATAGCCAGGACATGGAAGCAACCTAAGCGTCCATCAACAGATGAATGGATAAAGAAGATGTGGCACATATATACAATGAAATATTACTCAGCCATAAAAAGAAACGAAACTGAGTTTTTTGTAGAGAGGTGGATGGACCTAGAGTCTGTCATAGAGAGTGAAGTAAGTCAGAAAGAGAAAAACAGATACCATATGCTAACACACATATATGGAATCTAAAAAAAAAAAGGTTCTGAAGAACCTAGGGGCAGGGCAGGAATAAAGACGCAGACCTAGAGAATGGACCTGAGGACATGGGGAGGGGGAAGGGTAAGCTGGGAAGAAGTGAGAGAGTGGCATGGACATATATACACTACCAAACGTAAAATAGCTAGTGGGAAGCAGTGCACAGCACAGGGAGATCAGCTCGGTGCTTTGTGACCACCTAGAGGGGTGGGACACGGAGGGTGGGAGGGAGGCCCAAGAGGGAGGGGATATGGGGATATATGTTTATGTATAGCTGAATCACTTTGTTATAAAGCAGAAACTAACACACCATTGTAAAGCAATTATACTCCAATAAAGATGTTAAAAAAAAACTGAATGGCTCAAAATAAAGAAAAGCAGGAGGCCTCTTACATAATAGAATATGTGAGTCCTGAAGTTAAAGCAGAAAAACAAAATAAGTGGAAATAATTACGGATTTGGGGCTACATCTCTTTCATATCTTCATTCTCTGAAGAGCAAATGAAATAGGATTATCATTGAATTATATCAGTCAATTAATTAAAGATCCAGAATCCAAATGACAAAAGTTTAGAAAGATGAATACCAGTACTGTCTATTTATAATTACCCTGGAGCGCGTTTTAAAAAATTATTTAAAGTAGCTAAGCTCCCTGTAATTCCTGTGGGTAATCTAAGAACAGATTAATTTTTCAATTAGAAATATAAACGTCTGTCAGGAAAAAAACAACTTTATGTTTTTCTTCTTTATTTAGGGTTGATTATAAGTCTATTTCTTTTTTTTTTATATAAGTTCATTTATTTTTTATTTTTATTTTTGGCTGCATTGGGTCTTTGTTGCTGCACGCGGGCTTTCTCTGGTTGCGGTGAGCAGGGGTTACTCTTGGTTGCGGTGCGTGGGTTTCTCATTGCAGTGGCTTCTCTTGTTGCACAGCACAGGCTCTAGGTGCACGGGCTTCAGTAGTTGTGGCACGTGGGCTCGGTAGTTGTGGCTCGCGAGCTCTAGAGCACAGGCTCAGTAGTTGTGGCACATGGGCTTAGTTGCTCCGCAGCATGTGGGATCTTCTCAGACCAGGGCTCAAATCTGTGTCCCCTGCACTGGCAGGCGAATTCTTAACCACTGCGCCATGGGGGAAGCCCCTATAAGTCTATTTCTATCTTGACAATATTAATGCTTTTATTTTTTAAACATGCCCAACTGAATTAAATCTTACATGTTCTAAGATGATGTGTCAATGGAAATAAGACATGGTATTTTTTGTTTGTTTGTTTTTTGGCTGCACCACATGGCATGTGGGATCTTAGTTCCCCAACCAGGGATCAAACCTGTGCCCCCTGCAGTGTAAGCACAGAGTCCTAACCACTGGACCAGCAGGGAATTCCCATGGTATCTTTAAAGTACAGGTTCCAAAAGCCTCGGCGTTTTGCCAAACTTAGTACCAAAAGGAACATGCTCGAAGCCATTATCAACACTGAGCTAAATGTCAGAGAGGCTGAACATGGTAAGATGGGGATTAACGTGTTTGGTCTAACAGGTAGGTAGGACAGCAAACATCCTTCACCACCAGCACCCATGTAACAAGACTTATTAAGGACAGCAAGGGCTGCATGAGAAGAAAGCAACATGTGTGCACTACAGGAAGAAAATTTCATGCCCACAGATGCCTCCCTGCTGGATAGCACAGAAGGGTGAACACAGGTACAATGGATGCTTCCATAAAGTTGGCTGCTAGTATAAAAGGAAGAAGAAAACAAAATGGGCAAGTGACCAGAGTATATAGGTGATGCCCTTGAATTCTGCTGATTCCAGAGGACTGACATGGTTGGGTCCCTCCAACATCAGGAACTAAAAAAGCAACCCTGAGCCATTTCAGATAAGCTACACTCAGGAGGGCTCTTTATTAAGTTGATTGTTCCAACACCTGTGATTCCTAAGACCCCGGGGACCAGGGGGAATTTAAGATTGCCACTCCCATGGTCACCTACGTCAGAAAAGCGTATGTTCCAGTCCCCGAGCATTAAAACCGGGCACTAACCTCCTACTTGATGACAACTGCCTTAACTTAGCCCATGACAAAACCATGCCAATGTCATCGACACTCACTTTCTGCTAAGGCAGGTGAGTGCTCCGCTCCTCCTTACTGATCCCTTGACAGAATTTCTGTAGAGTCATTCTCAATGCGTGTGGCATCACACTGGCTGCTGGGACACTCTTTTTGTTACTGGGCAGCTGTGAAGAGCCCTCAAGGCTTGGAAATCAAGAGAATACCAACAGAACACAGGCCAGTCTGAGCCTTCATAAACGCTCAGGTGTTCTTAAGTGGAAATGGAGCTTACCCCACACTAACACGGGTCTGGTCTTACACTGAAAGGTAACTTGGACACGACTGGTCAACTGAACGCATGATTCTTATACGAAGCTATCCGCCTGAGATTAGCGATTACAAGGAAACAAAATTACTTCTTGTTAAAAATCCTACAAATCTCCCTATTTGATGTGGGATCACCTAGCACCAGACTCTGTAGGCCATGTGAAAATATAGGCCTCGTGTTGCCAGGTCTTCCAATTTTTAAGAGAAACATAAAATCAAATTATAAAAATCAAAATTTAACCAATTTTAAATGCTAATAAATTACACTTATATAGATAACAGTTGCCATCAGGGAAAAATGGGTGAAGGGTACACAGTATCTCTCTACTTTTTCTTGCAACTGCATGTGAACTTATGATTATATCAAAAAAAAAAAGAAAAGAAAAAAAGCTTACGTTAAGAAAAACAACAACAAAATACGGTGGAAAACACCTCAACACTGTGAGCTGGGAACTCTGTAATCTCTGATGTATAAAATGATGGCTCTGGCTGAACTGCCACGATATGACCGTTCTCTTTTTTGTGGTTACTGTTGACATACATTTGCTCTGGCAAATAACTGACCTCAGGAAAGGTTTTACCTTTAAATTTGGCAAAAAGCAGCTTATATGTGTAATGTATACCCATGATTCACTGAATGATAATGTGTGTGTGTCTTGGAATTCCCTACTCGTTTCCAAGGAGGCATGTCCTTTGACACTCTGTAATAGTGGTTTCTGTTTTTTTTTTTTTCGCGGTACATGGGCCTCTCACTGTTGTGGCCTCTCCCGTTGCGGAGCCCAAGCTCCGGACGCGCAGGCTCAGCGGCCATGGCTCACGGGTGCAGCCGCTCCACAGCCTGTGGGATCTTCCCGGACCGGGGCACGAACCCGTGTCCCCTGCATTGGCAAGTGGACTCTCAGCCACTGCGCCACCAGGGAAGCCCTGTAATAGTGTTTTTTAACAAAAATATGGATTTGAACACAAAAATGATCTAAAGGCTGCATAGGGAGAAGCTATAAGGGGCTCCTATCCAAGGTTCAAAAATGTTTGTCCGGGGCCTACCTGGTGGCGCAGTGGTTGAGAGTCCACCTGCCAAGGCAGGGGATGCGGGTTCGTGCCCGGTCTGGGAAGATCCCGCATGCCGCGGAGCAGCTGGGCCCGTGAGCCATGGCTGCTGAGCCTGCACGTCCAGAGCCTGTGCTCTGCAACGGGAGAGGCCACAACAGTGAGACGCCCGCGTACCACCAAAAAATAAATAAATAAATGCTTGTCCAAAGTTAACTGTAAAACAAATTAAAATTATATTTGAATTATAGACTTTGTGCATCATAAAGCAGAATTTGGGAATCTACTTTCCCATGCCAAGTCTAAACTTTGTTTCCTGCGGTGTTTAGGTAATTTTCACATTTAATAAATTTGGCTGGTCTCTCTGAGGAACTTCTGGCATTGCTATTTTTTGAGATGCATTTTTGACTTTCTACGTTTGCTCGTAAATGTGTGGAGGATTCCAGAGTTCGGCTGATTTGGATCCTGATGGTATATATACCTTCATTTGTACGTGAGAAGAGCAGTTTTATCAGTTCACTTAGTTATGATTAAGGTCCGGGCCATCAGTTCCTATTAGCCACAATCTAACATGTGATGACACCAGTGAAGATGGCCATCGTTAAAAAACTCTACAAAGAGCAAATGCTGGAGAGGGTGAGGAGAAAAGGGAACCCTCCTGCACTGCTTGTGGGAATGCATGTTGGTGTAGCCACTATGGAAAACATACATGTAGGTTCCTCAACAAACTAAAAATAGTTGCCATATGATCCTGTAATCCCACTCCTGGGTATATATCCAGAGAAAACCATAATTCAAAAAGATGCATGTGTTGGTGGGAATGTAAATTGATACAGCCACTGTGGAGAACGGTATGGAGGGTCCTTAAAAAACTAAAAATAGAACTACCATACGACCCATCCATACCACTACTGGGCATATACCCTGAGAAAACCATAATTCAAAAAGAGTCATGTACCAAAATGTTCATTGCAGCTCTATTTACAAGAGCCAGAAGATGGAAACAACCTAAGTGCCCATCAATAGATTAATGGATAAAGAAGATGCGGCACATATATACAATGGAATATTACTCAGCCATAAAAAGAAACGAAACTGAGATATTTGTAGTGAGGTGGATGGACCTAGAGTCTGTCATAGAGTGAAGTAAGTCAGAAAGAGAAAAAAAAAATACCATATGCTAATACATATATATATATATATATATATATATATATATATATGGAATCTAAGAAAAAAAATAGGTCATGAAGAACCTAGGTGTAAGACGGGAATAAAGACTCAGACCTACTAGAGAATGGACTTGAAGATATGGGGAGGGGGAAGGGTAAGCTGGGACGAAGTGAGAGAGCGGCATGGACATATATACACTACCAAACGTAAAATAAATAGATAGTGGGAAGCAGCCGCATAGCACAGGGAGATCAGCTCGGTGCTTTTTGACCACCTAGAGGGGTGGGATAGGGAGGGTGGGAGGGAGGGAGACACAAGAGGGAGGAGATATGGGAACATATGTACATGTATAACTGATTCACTTTGTTATAAAGCAGAAACTAACACACCACTGTAAAGCAATTATACTCCAATAAAGATGTTAAAAAAAAAAGATGCATGCACCCCAATGTTCACTGCAGCACTATTTACAAGAGCCAAGACATGGAAGCACCCAAAACATCCATCGATAGATGAATGGATAAAGAAGATGTGGTACATATATACCATGAAATATTACTCAGCCATAAAAAGAAGGAAATAATGCCATTTGCAGCAACATGGATGGACCTAGAGATTATCATACTAAGTGCAGTGAGTCAGACAGAGAAAGACAAACACCATACGACATCACTTATATGTGGAATCTAAAATATGACACAAATGAACTTATCTACAAAACAGAAACAAACTCACAGACCTAGAGAACAGACTTGTGGTTGCCAGCAGCGGCGTGGTTGGGGAGAGATAGACTGGGAGTTTGGGATTAGCAGATGTAAACTATTACATACAGCATGGATAAACAACAAGGTCCTACTGTAGAGCACAGGGAACTCTATTCGGTGTCCTATGATAAACCATAATGGAAAAGATTATGAAAGAATGTGTGTGTATATGTACATCTATATATACACACACATTACATATATACGTATAACTGAATTACTTTGCTATACAGCAGAAACTAACACAACACTGTAAATCAACTACACTTCAATGTTTACTGTGATTATATACAGTAAAAAGCACAGGAGACTGAC
The DNA here is from genome assembly GCA_036417435.1 of Inia geoffrensis. Classification (NCBI taxonomy): domain Eukaryota; kingdom Metazoa; phylum Chordata; class Mammalia; order Artiodactyla; family Iniidae; genus Inia; species Inia geoffrensis. The sequence continues at coordinate 4,062,868 of CM070921.1, forward strand.
TATCGGAAGACGTCATTTGGGAACCAGCAGTAACACTGCTTCATGGGTTAAGGTAATCTTGGTGAAGAGAGATAACACCTAATGCTCACTGAGCACGTACTGCACCAGGCTCTCTGTTAATTATTTTTATCGGCTCATTTAATTCTCTCTTCAATCCTGAGAGGGAAAGCTGTGTCCTATATTTTCTCTCAGGGAGAAGATGAAGAAATTGTGATTCAGATGGGTTAACTGGCTTTCCGAGAGAGACTCTTCTGCGTAGCTGTAACTGACTCCAAAGTTAAGCTGTCAAATCCTCCAAAAAGGTGCCTAAAAAATTGTTTCAGTTATTTCTTCATCTCCTTCTCTGTTAAAAACAGAAAAACAAAAAAAAAACAAAAAACAAAAAACTTCTACCTCCTCTCTCAAAATGTTTGGGATCCAGGAATATTTAAGAAGATATGGTAAACTTAAAATCACTATAACAGTATGAGACGTTACGTTTATCACTTTAAACGTACAGGCAATTTTTTTGTTTATGTTGGAAAATGTGTCTGGTGAAAGAACCAGGACCGGATCTCTTTTCAGAACACTCTTCCTGGTGGATAATTAATAATTCCACCCAGAAAAGTAAAATGGGAGGCTGGGAAAATGTGATATGCACACAGAGGGTATTTGTGGGTAAATGGGTATTTCTGTTTATCAGAGCTCCTGGCTGTAGGGCACACAATACTGTGCCGAATGTAACGTGAAAAACATACGTGTTTAAGTGCAGTTTACTCAGTCTTCCCAAACTTTCCTGGCAAGGGGGATTATTTTTTATGGAATATTAATTTGTTAAGGCTGCTATACCAGAGGACCACAGACTGGGCGGCTTAAACAACAGACATTTACTTCTCCCAGTCCCGGAGGCTGGAATCTGAGATCCAGGCGTGGGCAGGGCTGGTTCCTCCCGAGGCCTCTCTCCTGGGCGTGTAGACGGCCGTCTCCTCCCTGTGTCCTCACGTGGTCGTCCCTCTGTGCGTGTCTGTGTCCTGATCTCCTCTTCTTATAACGACACCAGTCCTATGGGATCAGGACCCACCGTAATGACCTCATTTTACCTTAATGACCTCTTGAAAGACCCTGACTCCAAATACAGTCATATTCTGAGGTCCTGATTAGGACTTCAACATATGCATTTGCAGGGGTGGGCACAATGCAGCCCATCCATAGCAAATACCCACTAACACTCTTCAGAACAGTAATCCTGAGAACACACTGGGCATGCAGGTGCTGAAGACAGTCAAGACTTCCTTGAAGTGGCTCTGAAAATGGTCTGCAGGGATTTGCATTAAGCACAGTGCTTGCTCCACCATCCAAAGCAATCAGTTCCTCTTGGACTAACTGCCAAGAACATTAATAAGAACACTCAGGGGTTCCCATAGCGTTCCCTTATCCAGCTGGCGTACCTGTTCTTAAAAATTCATTGTCTAACAAACAGACCCTTCAAACAGATCTTCCGTTTCATGTAAAACAAGAATCTACCATCCAAATATTCACAGCAATGCTGGCACTTTGCCTGTTAACTGAGGATCACAAAATGTCTCCAGCATACTCCTTGGCCCGTCTGGTCAGCCCTTGGGATTACAACTCGAAAGATCATTAACTCCCGAGTTCCATGGGACTATCGGAGGGAGAGAGATGCTTGGAGATGTGCTCTGAATCATGCACCCCTATTAAAGCAATTATTGGATCAACTATAAATCCGGCTGGATAAACTCTGAAAAGGAAGATGCTTTTAACTTCCCTTCGCCTATAATGAGTTCACGTGCCTTCTCTCCTGGAGCTCACATTTACCTGACAGAATAATGTCGAGAGCTGGCCAAGCTTGAAATTACTGACTGGAAACGTCTCATTCTGAAAGTCCACAAGACTGACTCTCCACAAAGCCTTTCTGTGGGAAATAGCACGCCGGCATTCAGAAATTATTGGCGACAATAGTTGTCCATATCAGTTCGCCAGGCTACTTACTGGTGGGCTTTTGGGGTGTGTGCGCCAGTGAGGAGCAGATAAGATGGAGGGAGATTAGAACCCTTTCAGTAAACTGTAGGAAGCTCTTGACAAGACCCCTTTTCTATTTGCAAGGGTTATGAAAGCAAGTTAGGGAATGTCAACTTGTCTCTGTGTTCGTAAGAGCAAAAGAGAAAGTTGAAATTATTCCATGTGGTCCAGCCAGGGATGGAGAAGAAGTGCTTTGCATCTGCTCACCTTGGGCAACCGCCAGCAGGAGAGAGTGCAGGATGCCCCTTTCAAGTGATGTCTTTAAAACTGCATGGAACGCCTCAATCTCTTGCCTTCTTAATGGACCTAAGACATTACCCTTTCCAGGAGAACCTGGATTTTCAAACCGTTTTCTCTCTGCTTCCCAAAGAACAGGCTTAACTCTGTCACCAGTTAAGTGGAGAATCAAGAGTGCTTTTCTTTTATTTTGTAATGCTTTTTACCGACACACTGATGCAAGAACCTGAACTCCACTATTTAGTCATGCTTTCTCTGTAACTTTAAGCCGGGGGGCCAGCCTCAGAGGCGTCCAATATCAGGAAAGCAAACACACTTTAGACAAAATGATCGTGTATCGTGGAAAACCTCAGGAATTTAGCATTCCGTTTTCTGGAGAATGTAATCAAGATTGCATTATGTTTCTGAAATTGTTGAATGTAAAAATTCTCACATCACTCAATGAGCCTCTACCATTTGTGTGATCCCACTGTATAGGTCTGTCATTTGTTTAGCCTATCTGAATTGATATGTAGGATTCTGTATGTCGGAAAGTACAGTTAAGGCAACTAGTTCCTTGTGCATCCTTGAAAGACTATTTTCTTGCATGTAAGTGATCTGAAGCAGTGCAGAATATACCAAAACTACAGGCTGCCTTAAGTGTTATAAAACTGGCCACACACCAAATGCATCCGGTATTCACTGAATCAAAGGTACGTTTTATTTATTTGCCATCAAAGGTAATCAAAGGTACGTTTTATTTATTTTTCTTTTTAATTCATCTGTATTTGTGACAAATTTTAAAGCGGAATGTGACTTGAGCACTACATTTCCATTGACGAAACTTGCTCTGAGTTACTTCATATAAAACGTACCACCTTGGGGCTTCCCTGGTGGTGCAGTGGTTGAGGGTCCGCCTGCCGATGCAAGGCACACGGGTTCGTGCCCCGGTCCGGGAAGATCCCACATGCTGCGGAGCAGCTGGGCCCGTGAGCCATGGCCGCTGGGCCTGCGCGTCCGGAGCCTGTGCTCCACAATGGGAGAGGCCCGCGTACCACCAAAAAAAAACAAAAAACAAAAAACAAAAAACGTACCACCTTGAAAAGTAACACGAGATGTTAGCGATAATATTTACATTGCTCAAATCTGTAACATTGGAAATGACTTCTCCATCTTTTATTCTCCAATCTACTCTTCTTGTTTGTGGCGTGACATCAAAACTTAGGAGAATTCGACCTTTTCCTTTTCTAGGCAGTAGATTTTCTCTCCATCTTCGAAGCGCTCTCTCTCTCTCAGATGCATCCTTTGTTATTTTTATTCTCATTCATTTATTTATTCATATATCCATCCAGTTGTCCAGCCATTCATCCATCTATTTACATAGCATTTAAGCACTATCTTTGGGCTAGGGAATTTTACGTACCGGATAAACTCATTCATTCAAGAACAGTGCTGACGTTTTTTTGGTTTTCTTTTTTTTTTTTTGCGATACACGGGCCTCTCACTGTCGTGGCCTCTCCCGTTGCGGAGCGCAGGCTCCGGGTGCACAGGCTCAGCGGCCATGGCTCACGGGCCCAGCCGCTCCGCGGCACGTGGGATCCTCCCGGACCGGGGCACGAACCCGTGTCCCCTGCATCGGCAGGCGGACTCTCAACCACTGCGCCACCAGGAAGCCCAGTGCTGACATTTTGAGCACTGGGAATTAAGTAGTAAAAAGCAAAACAAACTGCAGGACACGTCCCAACTGAGTGTATCAATCAAAACCACACGGTGTCCGACACAGGACTGTTATTGCAGCTCTATGTGGTTGCCTTTAGACTGCTGTGTTAACATCATCTGGCGTGAGAGTAAAGATGGCTTTCATGCACCCGTGGAAGGTCAGTGATGCCGGGTGATGGTGAAATGGGGGCAGCCCCTGCACCACACAGAGACCTTCCCAGAAAGCTTGTACCGTCAAAGGGTAAGACAGCATTCTGCGCGTCGAGAGGACCAGATGCTTCTGTGAGTGCTCTGCGCTGGGTGAAACACGCACCGGGAAAGTAAGAAAAACAGGAGCAAATGCAACTCGGCCAGAAGGTGAAAAAGACCTCGAGTCACTGACTGTGTGAGAACCCTGCTCAGGCGTGGAGTGGTCACGTGAACTTGGATAAGCCTTGGATCCTTTCCACTCTCCTCAGTTTCCTCAGCTGTAAGATGAGAACGGGGCTGGGGTGTGGGGTGAGCTGGAATAAGAAAGTACAAAAAGGGCACTGGAAGCTGTGATGATTCTGTACCTAAATCTCAGCGCGGTTTGAATGAATACCTTGTCAGACATGAGAATCTGCTGGGACAAACAACGTTGGCCGTTCTTTTTCGTTGGCGTGTATGAGAGACAGACTGTGTTTGGTTATCTCAATACCGTGTATACCACAACGGGTCCCGCAATCACACCGTTTCAGAATCTCTTGCAGTAACCATGTCTTCTCTGTTTCAGTAACAACACACATTTAAAATTGCTTACCCTTTCCTCAGTTTCTCAAAGTTTGACATTCAAGTTGGTCACAACAGCACACAACGTGGTTTCCATGGAGACTGAAATCTTTCTTTTCTTCCCATGTTTCCGTACAATTAACCACAATGCATGTCAAAGAGCACAGAGCGTTATCTGTGGAACGCAGCAGGTTTATTTGGGTCTCTTTTACCACAATTCCAAATCTGTCTTTTAAGATCTTCCTGGGAAAGTGGCATCTGTTGGTTACGCAGCGCTATCCAGACGTACCCTCACCTTGGACCTTGCTAGATGCTAAATAAAATCAATGAAGCGCTAGCTGAAATCTGAACTTAGAACACAGCCCATCAAATGATGGCTTCTTATAGTTAAACAAGGTAGAGACCTGTTATTGTAAATTCTAATAATTCTAATTTGAAAAACTGTAATAGTTCTAAATGAAAAGCCATTGAAGATTATTATCAGAGATGAGGGACAGACTTTTATTTCTGGCAATAAAACTAAACTTGGATTTAGAAGAATGAGGTCCTCCCTGTGTCACTAACTATATTTATAACTTCTAGCAGGTCACTTGAAATCTTTCACTATCACATTTCTCATCTTTAAAATAAGGAAATTGCATTAAACCTCTCTACCAGTTACTCTTATCCTGAGATTTTTTTTAAGCCTATCGTTTGGACACTTTTATTTGCAAATGAAATTGAAGAGATAAAATTCATGGTAGAAACTGCATTGGCTGCACGGTGTTATATTGGTTTTCGATAATTTGCCTTAAAATGCCTCTTTGTAAGCAGCAGTGATATATTTATGTATGAAAATTAACTTCACTTGTCACCTCATGTGGAAAGGTAGCATTTTAAGGCCCGTATCAGAAATCTAGAAGTATCCATAAAGGACATATTCCAAATATAATTTTGAAATCTGTAACAGAAGTTCCTTATTTATCATAAAACATATTAGAAATAATTTTTCTCTGGTGATGGATGGAGACAAGGTCTGTGGTTTTACTGTGTGGTAGGCAAAGTAATGCCTGGCTCCAAAGATGCTCACATATTAATGACAGTACCTGTGAGCATGTTCCCTCACATGACAAACGGGAATTGAGGTTACAGATGGAATTAAAATCGCTCATCAGCTGACCTTAAAAAAGCGAGATTCTCCTGGATTATCCAAGTGGACTCAAGAGAAGCCTAAAGGTCTTCTAAATGTGGAAGAGGGAACTTCCATGGTGGTCCAGTGGTTAGGACTCAGCGCTGTCACTGCCAGGGCATGGCTTCAATCCCTGGTCGGGTAGCTAAGGTCCCACAGGCTGTGTGGTGGCCCGGGGTAACAGGTGGGGCAGGGAGTGGAAGAGGGAAGCAGAAGAGATCAGAGCGGTGCGGTGTGAGGACTCCAGCTGTGGTTGCTGGCTTGGAAGATGAAGGACGGGACCACAAGTCAAGGGATGCAGGCAGCCTCTATGTGCTGGAAAGGGCAAAACTCACATTCTCCCCTACAGCCTCCGGAAAGAAGGAAGCCTTGCCCACACCTTGCTACGAGCCTACTGAGACCATGCTGGACCTCTAACCTACAAAACAGTGAGATAATGAATTTGTGGCTATTTTAAGCCATCATGCAACTGTCAAGGTATCTGAGCAGCCATAAAGAACTAATACACCAAGCAAATGTGCATGCTTTTGACAGACTGGCCAGCTCCGTACCCAATTCCTCAGGACAATGTTCTTGGTCTACAATCCCGTTAGTCTCATGCCACGCCCCTCCCCCCAACAGACAGACAGACAGACAGACAGACACACACACACACACACACACACACACACACACACACACACACACACCCAAAAGGGAGACGTTTGCCCGCACCAACCTAAATCGTGCCTAATCCTGCCTTCACCAGAATAAGCACAGGGAACTCTACTCAATACCCTATAATAACCTCCATGGGAAAAGAATGGATACATGTATATGTATACGTGATTCACTTTGCTGTACACCTGAAATGAATGCAACACTGTAAATCAACAAGACTCCAATAAAATTTAAAAATATGTATCATTCTTTCTTGATGTGTATCTTTTGTGAAAAGGGCTTGTGTTTGAAGACAGAGCCTGGAGACTTTCTTGAGTTCCTGAAAATGTGCCTGTTGGGCTATGAACGTGTGTACTGTTGGCAGGGCTGATCTTCGCGGTGACTCAACCACCTGACAGCCAAGGTACTGGGCTGATATTAGGTCTAGAAGCTTCTGATATTTATCCAAAGCACCCGAGAGTCGCCAAGCTAAATTAGCCTACGTCAGGTGAGAAATAAAAAGAGAAAAGAAAGGCTATGGGTTTGACCATAATTAATTTAATACAAAGGAACATGTTCTGTTCACTACCGTCAGCACTGCGGACATATTTCGCCAACGCTGAATTCGTAAATGAGCATATCCTGGAAATCGACACTTTTCACTAATTTAGACTGAGCTTCTCCATCACTTAGCCCCAAGTCATTAATATTATATAGTCACGAATTGGCTACAATACTAATCAGCCCAAGGTCAATTATACACATACTAGAACTCACATGAACGTTCTACTCATTATTGGGAATCAAATCCTCATCTTCATTGAGTGATAAATGGTGACAACGTGCATACTAGTTGGGCTATGCAACACTGAGATAAAGGGGGTCGGTAATCCCATCCTTTATTTTTAAAGCAATCTTCTATTTTACCACCTTCTAGATTTAAACTCTGTGACTGCGGGGGCTATCTTTTGCTTGCCTTGGTGTCTTTCAAAATGCCTACCCAGTGTCTTGGTTAGCCGTGCAAACATTTAAATGGAATTAAAAGCACATGTGCTCCTTTCTGAGTAGAAATAGGATGAGAAAACAAAACATAACGTAGGCAAGTACTGCCTGATGGGAGGGGGCAGAGGCACAGAGGGGACACTGGGGGGTATATGCTAAAGACTAAGAATGAATAATACAGATGTATTCTACACCTAATTTGATTCCATTCAGTGTGATGACAAAGAAAAGGTCCAAGTTTTGCTTATTAAGGAGCTTGGCATCTACAGGTGTCCTTGACATGTGTTTGTCCAATGGGAAGACTTAGGAAAGAAGCCCTGGTATCCTCAGTGCTCAGGTAAAGAATCCTGCGGCCTCCAAATCTGATTCATATGCAATGTTAGGTCCTCATCTGGATTAGGGTAGCTAAAATTACTAACTTAATTTTAATACAAAGGCAGGCCTCAGAGATATTGCAGGTTCAATTCCAGACCACGGGCAATAAAGGAATATTTCAATACAGCAACTCACACAAATGTTTTGGTCTCCCAGGGCATATAAAAGTTATGTTTAAACTAGACTGTAGTCTATTAAATGTGTAATAGTATTATGTCTAAAAAAAGCCAATGCACGTACCTTAATTTAAAAATACTTTACTGCTTGAAAAAATGCCAGAACAATTACAGTCGTAAGAGCGAAGATCACTGATAACGTATCACCATAACAAATATTAAGTGATGAAAAATTTTGAAATATGGCGAGAATTATCAAAATGTGGCACAGAGACGTAAAGTGAGCAAACGGCACCAACAGACTGACTTAGCACAAACCTTCAATTTGTAAAAAACACAGTATCTGGGCTTCCCTGGTGGCGCAGTGGTTGAGAGTCCGCCTGCCGATGCAGGGGATACGGGTTCGTGCCCCGGTCTGGGAGGATCCCACATGCCGCGGAGCGGCTGGGCCCGTGAGCCATGGCCGCTGAGCCTGCGCGTCCGGAGCCTGTGCTCCGCAACGGGAGAGGCTACAACAGTGAGAGGCCCGCATACTGCAAAAAAAAAAAAAAAAAAAAAACAAAAACACAGTATCTGCAAAGTGCGATAAAATGAGGTCTGCCTGTATTCAAAAGTCACGGCTTTGATTCTGAGAACAAATAAGCAATGAAGATTTTTAAGATAAAGAGTTGAAATCGCAATCATTAGGTTATATTCTATTTAATGAGACTTTTAGATATAGTGTATTTAATTATGTCAAAATGAACATCGAAAAAAGAAACTTGAAAGGAAATATGCCAAAAAATATTTGGCACTTATTTTAAGAGCTTCAGGAGTCATGAGTGATTGTGTATTCTGCCTTTTTTTTTTTTCTTTTCAGCACCCTTCTAAAGTAACATGTACTGTTTGTCAAAAGAAAGTAATAATTTTAAAAATTTACAAAATGTATTTTAAAATTTTGAGTGTGCAATTTAAATAATCCATGTCACTAGATGAAGGACTAGTTCAACAATGTTATTTGCTCAGCTTTAACAAATATTCCACAATTTCCCAGGTCACATAAAAAACTTTGATATTGACCCAAATATCCATATTTAATGTGACAGATACACTTTCTCCTTCCAAATATCTATGGCTTATAATGTAACCCACTAGTAACTAATTTGGTTTTCTGGGAACTTGTATAGGGCTTAATTTATGTTCACAAAAACTGGCCATAAGAGAAAAAGTGAAATTCAGGTAATCACACATATTGAAAACAACCACTCTGTAAGCACTTGGATTCACTGAATTCAACTTAAAAAGAAAATGAGCACTTTGACTAAAAGCATATAATTGTATGTACTGAAACCGTTATGTACTTATTTGGGTTACAGGGTGGTGTCATAAGGTCAAATTCAACATGAATATATCAAGAAGCATTATAACAATTCACCATCTCCAAGTATTTCCTCAGCTGCTTCCCTTCTTTCTCAATGAAAACACTGGCGATGAGCTGAGGAATCCTACCTGCATGAGTGTACATCGCACACACACACCAAAGGAACTCATGTAAAAGGAAGCAGGAAGTTTTCACCTACCACATGTTCTCTTGGAAAGTTTTATCAGATAAATGGATTGAGCAATTTTTCTAATGATAATTATCTTTTTTCAAATATTTACCATCCAGGTATGTTGTTTCTTTATAGCATGGCTTGCTCTGAAAGCCATCACTGATAATTCCAAGATTCTCCAGAGATGATGTAAAATGGAGAAAACAGATGCTAAATATGGCTCCTGCACTTACTATGTGATATTTAAGCTTTTCCAGGGCAAGCATCTCTCTGGTTTATTTTCTGCTGTATCCACAGCAACTAGAGCAGGGCTTGGAATATAGTTCAAGAAAAACGTACTGAATGGACAAATAACTGGAGCTATCCAATAATACTTTCTGCAGTTTGGGGAAATGTTCCACATCAGTGCTACCCAAAATGGTAGCCACTACAATTTTCACAGAACTAGAACAAATAATTTTAAAATTTACATGGAAGCACAAAAGACCCCAAATAGCCAGCAAAGCAATCTGGAGAAAGAAAAACAGAGCTGGAGGAATCAAGCTCTCTGACCTCAGACTATACGGCAAAGCTACAGTCATCAAAACAGTATGGTAACTGGCACAAAAACAGAAACAGAGACCAATGAACAGCACAGAAAGCCCAGAATAAACCCACACACTTATGGCCAATTAATATATGACAAAGGAGGTAAGACTACACAATGGAGTAAAGACAGTCTCTTCAATAAGTGGTGCTGGGAAAACTGGACAGCTACATGTAAAGAATGAAATTAGAACATACTCTAGAACACTATATACAAAAATAAACTCAAAATAGATTTAACCTAAATGTCAACCAGATACTATAAAGCTCCTGGAGGAACACATAGGCAGAACACACTTTGAAATAAGTCACAGCAATATTTTTTTGGATCCGTCTCCTACAATAATGGAAATAAAAGCAAAAATAAACAAAGGGGACCTAATTAAACTTAAAAGTTTTTGCACAGCAAAAGAAACCACTGACAAAATGAAAACACAACCTACTGAATGGGAGAAAAGATTTGCAAATGATATGACTGATAAGGGGTTAATATCCAACATATATAAACACCTCATACAACTCCTCATCAGAAAAATAAATAAATAAACAACCGGATTTTAAAATGGGCAGAAAAAGTGAATAGACATTTTTCCAAAGAGGAACTGCAGATGGCCAACACGCACATGAAAAGATGCTAATCATCAGGAAAGTGCAAATCAAAATTACAATCAGATACCACCTCATACCTGTCAGAATGGCTATGATCAAAAGGAACACAAAATAACAAATGTTGGCAAAGGTGTGGAGAAAAGGGACACTGTAAGTGGGAATGTAAAATGGTGCAGCCACTATGGAAAACAGTATGGCGGTCTCTCAAAACTCTAAAAACAGACATAGCATATGACCCAGCAATTTCACTCCTGGATGTAAATTTGAAAGAAACAAAAACACTAATTTTTTTTTTTTTTTTTTTTGCGGTACGCGGGCCTCTCACTGTTGTGGCCTCTCCCGTTGCGGAGCACAGGCTCCGGATGCGCAGGCCCAGCGGCCATGGCTCACGGGCCCAGCCGCTCCGAGGCATGTGGGATCTTCGCGGACCGGGGCACAAACCCACGTCCCCTGCATCAGCAGGTGGACTCTCAACCACTGCACCACCAGTGAAGCCCCCAAAACACTAATTTGAAAAGATACATGCACCCCAACATTCATAGCAGCATTATTCACAAGGGAAAAGATATGGAAGCACCTTAAGTGTCCACCAACAGATCAATGTATACACGCCTGCACATACACACACACACAGTGGAATACGACTCAACCATAAAAAAGAATGAAATATTGCCATTTGCAGCAATACAGATGGACTTGGAGAGCATTATGCTAAGTGAAGTACGTCAGACAGAGAAAGACAAATACTGTATGTTATCACCTATATGTGGAATCTAAAAAATAAAACCAACCAGTGAATATAACAAAAAAGCAGCAGACTCACAGAACAAAATAGTGGTTACCAGTAGAGAGAGGGAATGGGGAGGGGTAATAAAGGGATAAGGAATTAAGAGGTACAAACTATTAGGTATAAAACAAGCTGTAAGGATGTACTGTACACTGCAGGGAATATAGCCAATATTCTACAATAAGTATAAATGGAGTATAGCCTTTGAAAATTGTTAATCAGTATATTGTACAACTGTAACTTATATAATATTGTACACCAACTATACTTCAATTAAAAAAAAAAATTCTAATCATAAAAAAGCCAATATGGGGCTTCCCAGGTGGCACAGCGGTTGAGAGTCCGCCTGCTGATGCAGGGGACACGGGTTCGTGCCCCGGTCCAGGAAGATTCCACATGCCGTGGAGCGGCTGGGCCCGTGAGCCATGGTTGCTGAGCCTGCGCGTCCGGAGCCTGTGCTCCGCAACGGGAGAGGCCACAACGGTGAGAGGCCCGCGTACCGCAAAAAAAAAAAAAAAAAAAAGCCAATATGATAGCCACTAGTCATATGTGGCTATTGAGCCCTTTAAATGCAGCAGATGTAAGTGAGGAACAGTTTTTTCATCAAAGAAAATTTAAATGGCCACATGCAGCTAGTGGTTACCATAATGGCCAGGACGTGGCTAGGTGTTTACACTTGGTATTTTTAATACAGGAATGAAATGTTTATTTTCTCTTCCAGTGACCAGTCTATGTGCATTTAGTTATCTCATAGGAACACTTACCAGAAAACGCTAGCAAAGGAAAAACCAGATCTTACTTTAATACGATTCATTAATGGCGTTTGTTACCACACAGAAATTTTGATGAATCCATGTTTCTTTGGTGACATATTTACATTGCCATAGTTAGAAAGATCATCTCACTCCAAGATTACAAATTCTCCCATCCTTCCTTCTAGTACACTTTATGGTTTAATTGTTTATATTTAAATCATTGATCTATTTGGAATTTATCCTTAGAAAGATCATCTCACTCCAAGATTACAAATTCTCCCATCCTTCCTTCTAGTACACTTTATGGTTTAATTGTTTATATTTAAATCATTGATCTATTTGGAATTTATCCTTGTGTGTGCTCTGGGACATAAGATCATTTTTAATTTCCCCATGTGGCTAGCTAGCCAAACATCCCAATACATTATTCAGATTTATCTGTTTCTGTTGATTGGTGTGCTAGCTATTGGCGTCCAAAATTCCTAAATGCATTTCGGCCTATATCTGAACTGTCAGCTCTGTTCCACTGGTTTGTCTCTGTGACTTTTTGACAACATCATGTTTTATCATTGAGACTTTATAATATACTACAACACTACTTCAAAGGCTTTTCATCATCCTCACTGTTCCTACTTTTCAAAAGTTTTCTAGTTATTCTTCTTTGTGAGTTTCTCCATTTGTTCTCCTAATTGGTTGTTGTTTCTCTACATGAAAGTCGTTTATTTTTATACATTATTTTGTATCCCACACTGAATTCCCAAACGGCAGGCTAGGAAGACAACACTGCCATTCCCATCACAAGCAAAGGGCTGAACTTAGTCCCCAACCCAGGACGTGATCATTACAAGACTGACAACCAGTAGACGGCAAAGCGTATGAGCTGACAGTTCACAGAAGAAGACAGGGAATAAGATGGGTTTTGAAGAAGAGAAGGGATGCGCGTTAAAACAATTATTAAGTAAGCAAGTATAAGTGCTGTAAGATCCTGTTTTCAATCTGTCAGAGGTGGGTGAAGGAAACAAGAGTACATCAGGGGTCCATCAGTTCCTCCAGGGGGACGGCTGGCTTTCTTATTTTACCTGCACCCAACTTCCCGGTGCAACATATGTGATACACAGCTACACATACAACTCAAGAAGAACATTCTGTGTGCAATTACAAGTGCTTGGAGGCTGGCTTCTCAGCTGTGGACACCTCAGCCCCTTTAAGAAGGCAGTTTCTGGGGAAGGGACACCACCTTGAGACCACTTTTGCTGGGACACATCCCATAATCCTATCCCTTGATGCCGTTTCTCTCTCTTTGATGGAGAAAAGAGAACCAAGCCTGCTGTATGTGGTAAATCTGGATGTCTCTTGGCCATTTATCACTTTCAAAGCAACAGCAAATGTTTTCTTGTCTCTTTTCTGCCAGCGCATGGAGCTCACAGGAGCGGCTGAGTGTGGCAACAAAGAGGAGAGGCCAGGCCGGAAGAAAGGAGACCATTTGAAACTGTGTCGCCATCAGGTAGAGGAGCTGAGTACTTGGGAGAGCGGGGCGGGATGACTGGCAAAAGAGGACCCTGCCTTTGCCCAACCAGAGTGTAAACAAACAGCAATAACAATAACAACATCAACAACAATAATAATAAACAGGTAAGATAAACTGGTGGGGGAGCATGATCACGATACCCCCAAGATCTCATGGAGGTTGACTGTGGCTTTGATTTGATAAAGCCACTTTTAAAATGCAGAGACCCAAGCCATAGTAACAAGTTCACCAGACCTGCACTCTCCAGTATGGCAGCCACTCACCACAAGAGGCAATGAAGCACGTGAAATGTGGTGAGTCTGAACTGAGGTGGGTTTTAAGGACCAAATGCATACTGATTTCAAAGTCTGTGAAATATCAGCTCAATACACTTTTAATATTGATCACCTGTGGGGAGATGATAATACTTTGGATACACTGGGTTAAGTAAAGTATGCTGTTAAAATCATTGTCACCTATCTTATCTACATTTTTTTAGTACGGCTACTAGAAAATTTAAAATGACACATGTGACTTGTATTACATTTCCACTGGACAGATATAGTATGATATTGCTTATATGCACAATCAAAAAAAGCCAGGATACAAATGAACTTATTTACAAAACAGAAACAGACTCACAGACGTAGAGAATGAACTTACAGTTAGCAGGGGGGAAGGGTGGGGGGGAGGGATAGACTGGGAGTTTGGGATTGACATGTCCACACTGCTATATTTAAAAAGGATAGGGGCTTCCCTGGTGGCGCAGTGGTTGAGAGTCCGCCTGCCGATACAGGGGCCACGGGTTCGTGCCCCGGTCCGGGAAGATCCCACATACCGCGGAGCGGCTGGGCCCGTGAGCCATGGCAGCTGAGCCTGCGCGTCCGGAGCTTGTGCTCCGCGACGGGAGAGGCCACAGCAGTGAGAGGCCCGCGTACGGCAAAAAAAAAAAAAAAAGAAAAAAAAAAAAAAAGGATAACCAACAAGGACCTACTATACAGCACAGGAAACTCTGTTCCATATTATGTAACAATCTAAATGGGAAAAGAATAGATGCGTGTATACCTAAAAGTGAGTCACTTTGCTGTACACCTGAAACTAACACAACATTGTTAATCACCTGTAGTCCAGTATAAAATAAAAAGTTAAAAAAAATAAAATCAATGTAATTAAATTTTTTTTTAGTATGGCTACTAGAAAATTTAAGATTACACGTGTGACTTGCATCACATTTCCACTGGACAGCACCATTCAACGCGACCCACACTGATTAATTCACTTCTCTCTTCAGCTCAGCTCCTCCTGGCTTTGCCCCAGCAGGCAACTCTGTGTCTCATTTGGGGCAGGAAGATGGTGTGGGTCCCCTTAGGTGTTCGTGGATGCATCCCTAACTGTATCCCCTGAGCACTCCCTCTCCAGTGCGCTTCCTGTTCACCCCGTGGCTCTTTAAAGCCCTGACTTTGTTCCCTTCATAACAAGAGTGTTCTCCTGAAGTCATTAGATTTACACCTTTCCTGAATCATGTGCTCTACCCCCTTTCCATATAAAATATCTCCCTTCTGCTCCATACTCTATCTCCAACATGCTTTCACCCATTACAGAACTGTCTCATCTTGGAGTGAGGAAAAAAGGCATTCTAACATCCCTCCTCCCTTTTCTCAGTTCAGAAGACTTGACCTCTCTCAAGACAAACTGATACCCCCAGAAAAACTTCCTTCTGAAACCTTTTTCGTGGGAGTGGATGGAACACCTGAAAGATGTTGGGTGCAGGACTGGGATTAAAAACTGGGTTTCTAGAAGCTCCTTCCCAAGTCCATTCTACTCCTGATCTACCTCAGGTGTGCGTCTACTTTATAAGAGTGGTGAGCACAGAGCCGTGACCCCTGCTGGGACATCCAGGGCCGAGCTCTGGCACACTTCCTGACACGGGCCAACTCTTCCAACAGCTACAAGGCCTCTCCAAATGAGTCGGGGGCACAATTCTGTAAGTAAATTGAATGTTGGTAAGACATCAGAATTCGTAAAATTCCCAGAATATATTTTAAGCATTTCTCAAAAAAAAAAAAAATTCTTTTTTTCCTGGGAAAGAGAGATTTGGTCACTACTCTGTGACATGTTGCCAGCTTTATACTTTGATCAATGTTGGCCTCACTCCAACCACATCTTCTTTCCATAAATAAAATTTTATCTGAAACACAGCACTTATTTTAACATGCTGGCAGAATTGTCATGGACTATTTTATTAAGGAGACTTTAGAATACAATTTTTTACATCTGGCATACCTACAAATGGTGGGAAATGACAGTTTTTGACATCTCAACGTCTCTATCCACCCATCTGAACCTCTGCTTGGCCAGACTCGACCAACGGGAGTGTTTTAATCTCCTGTTGAAATGTAGATCTTAATTTAAACGTTCAATCCAGAAGGGACCTGTCTGCAGTAGAAAATTATTGTGAGACTTTGGTTTCTAAACACCCATCTTTAAAACATAATTAGGGGGCACACATGGCAGAGCTCTGAGAAAGCAGTTACCTGCCAAGGGTATCAGAGCAGACATTCTAAAACTTTGTAAATCACAGTTAAAATCATCAATCACAACACATCTCCTCCTTGTCAGGTGTCTTCATCAGCTCAGGCCATCATAACAAAGTACCACAGACTGCGGGCTTAAACAACAGATATTTGTTTTTCACAGTTCTGGAGGCTGGAAGTCCAAGATCATCGTGTGGGCAGGTTTAGTTCCCAGTGAGGCGCTCTTCCTGGTTTGTACAGCTGCATTCTTGATGTGTCCTCACGTAGGAGGGAGAGAAAGCACTCTGGTCTCTTCCTCTTCTTATAAGGACACTAATCCCATCATGGGGACCCCACCCTCATGACTTAAAGCTAATTAAATCTCAAAGGTCCCACGTCCAAATACCGTTTACTGGGGATTAGGACTTCAACATATGAACATTGGGGAGGGAGACACAAACATTCAGTCCATAAAAACAGGAAAAGTGAGTGAAGACAGAGCATGTCTTAGTGTTTTTTTTTAATTCACTCTTTGGGAGTCTGAATAATGTTCCCTGCCCCCCGGACAAAGATGTCCATGTCCTTTTCCCCAGAGTCTGAAAATGTCACCTTACATAGCAAACGGGACTTTGGAGATGTGATTAAGTTAAAAAATCTCAGGATAGGGAGATTTTCCTGGAATATGCAGGTGGATCTTTATAAAAGGGATGCATAGGGGTCGGAGAAGATGTGATCGTTGGAATGATTCAGGTCCATGAGCAAAGGAATGCCAGCACATGAAATACACCAATAGTAATAGGTGTATGCAAAATATTCTAAAGCAAAGGCATAAACTAGGAATGGAGTGCTCGTTATGGGTAGATGTGGGAAGAACAGAATATAAGGTAGAATTAAGAAATAAAGGGGAAATTGGTTTTAGGAAGACTGACAGTCTAGATGGACAGAATGGAAAAAGCAAATAGAAGGAAGGTAGTGTTTAAAGAAATTCAGACAGAGGAATTAGTACTTGATGCTGGCAGGTCTTTAAGTGTCAATGATCATCAGTTCTACAGCCACTAAATATAAGCATAACACATAGAAACCACATAATGCAGTATCAGTATAATTCAAAATAACTGACTGTCCACGCACAGAGAGACAGCACTGCTTGCGTGAGTGCATGCTGTGAAGTTATGATGGCAACCTCCAGGAAAAGCAGGAGTACTGGAAAAGACCTCAGCACCAGATCTGCTGAGAGGAACGTTTTTACCACGAGGGCTTCCTTAGGCTGTACCTCCTGAATATCTGTTTCTCTCCTCTGGAGTGACGTGCCCTTTGGGGTAACTCGGGGGAAGCTGATCCTCTTACATCTTGGCATTTCATTCATCAGCAGTGAGATCTTCAGCTGTTTGTGTCTTGCTCAGAATCCCTGACCTTCTGTACTCCCATGCAAGGCTATTTTTGCTTCCGGCCTTATTCTGAATCATTCTTGCTGTGTCAGAGATTTATTTTTTTTTTATTTTTTTAAAGTTAATGACCATTATTTATTGGGAAGTTGATCTCTGCGGTATTAAATATCTTTTTTTTTTAATTGGAGTATAGGTGCTTTACAATGTTGTGTTTGTTTCAGGTGTACAGCAAAGTGAATCAGATAGATATAGATATAGATATAGATATAGATATAGATATAGATATGTCTTTTTTAGATTCTTTTCCCCTATAGGTTATTACAGAATATTGATTAGAGTTCCCTGTGCTATACAGTAGGTCCTTGTTAGTTATCTGTTTTATATATAGTAGTGTGTGTATGTTAATCATACAGAGATTTAAACAGTAGAAGGCTAGCCGTTGTTTAGTAAGGACTCTTCAGAAGGGGCAGGGGAGAACACTGATTTGCAGTGTTTGCCAGTTTCTGTGGTGTCACTACTCCCACCGTGGCTGATTTCAAGCTACTACTGTGATGTGGCTGAGTGGGGAGATGGGAAGAGATGGACCCAGTTGTTTTGTGGGGTCCACCCATAGTAAAGCAATGCCAGGTATCACTGACTGAAATCAAACCACATAGGACCTCTTAGGAAGGCTACCTCTAGACACACGGAACTCTGAGCAGACTCCAGCACCTATAGTATAACGGCAATAAACCTGTAACTGTCATGTTCTACGCTGGGTATCTCAGTATATAGCCTGGACACACACACAAAATGCAATGCACACAGCAGAGAATCATGCTGCTGGGTTTCAAATCTGGTAGTATACACCCACCAGCACTGATGTGCATGAGATCTACAGCTTTTCTCATGCCAAGGAGTAGCTGGCGCTTGTCATCAGACACGTGAAGAGGAGAGGAATGTGGAAATACTGACAGCCTTATAGCAGTCTACTAAAATTAGAGCCACGCTCCAGGCAAAAGACAGATGCTTCATGCATCAGAGGAAACCCGACTCAGGTCTCACTGAACAGAGCAGGGCATCCGTGAACAACAAACAGGCTTGAAACACTTAGACCTTTTATCCTTTAGGGGAAACTCTGGCTTCCAGATAAGCACTTATATGTGTT
This sequence comes from Inia geoffrensis, assembly GCA_036417435.1. Classification (NCBI taxonomy): domain Eukaryota; kingdom Metazoa; phylum Chordata; class Mammalia; order Artiodactyla; family Iniidae; genus Inia; species Inia geoffrensis. Next base: position 4,081,695 of record CM070921.1, read on the forward strand.
TTGAAAAGGGAGAAAGTCATGCTGCTATCACTTCAAAGGTGGTGACTTTAAAAAACCTTAAGAAAGATGTCAAGGAGTTGGATTATTCCTTCATTTTGTTGGTTTTAGTGACAGTGGTTATTTGGCTAAATATATTTCTATGTGGGGACATTACACCAAACACACGTCAATGACAAAAAGCAGCCTGGGTGAGTTAAGGGAAGGGAAAATGGTGGTTTTACGAAGTTACCACGTGCAGTGGAGACGGTGGATTCTGACGGTTGACAGCCCTGGCACTTCAGTGCAGTACCTAGACATACACTTGTTTCTTTGCAACGTTAGAAATGTTTTCTTTCCCTCCCAAGCACATACCATTCTTTGTATTCTGTACTGAAGATCAAGAACGAAACACTTTGCTTTTATGTCCCTCCCACAGCGTACTTTTAAATTAAGTTGGTCTCCGGCTATTCTACGCATTGTAATCCTCTGAGTTTAGTCTTCCCAACTGTAAAGCCTACAGCTCACCAACATACTGTCAGATGCTGCCGAATGCCTGGAAGCCAGAGCCGTTAACTTACTCGGCATGTGGACCTTCTCCTGCCTAAGGTAAGTGATTAGGTCTGTACGCTTTTAGAGCAACTTGTTAGACTTTTCTTAGGAGATCACGGTGAATTTTTTCTTCTTGTTCATTTTCAAATAATATGAAATGATGGGAATTAAAAGGTAGAATTTTAGACCTAGGAAGTCTTGAAATGGGGTTTTTAAGACCACGATACAAATAGGTGTTATAAAGGGTATATAACCAGTGTCTTAAGTCAGGTTTTCTGGAAGAAGGATTCTCATGCATGTGAATTTTTGAGGGAGAACTCTCAGGGCAAGGCCAGGACAGCAGAAGAGGCAGAGGGTGAGGGAAGCCAAGGTAGACATGGTCCAATGTGGAAGTGACGGTCCCAGGTGGACATGTACTTCAACTGGATCCCACAGGGAGGTCTGGGGCATGACCTGCATCTCACAGTTAGGAACATGATCTTAGTCTGTTGTGCTGCTATCACAGAATACCACAGCCATAGCATGGGGGACTTATAAACCAAGATGTTTATTTCTCACAGTTCTGGAGGCTGAAAGTCCAAGATCAAGTCATTGGTAGATTTAGTGTCTGGTGAGAGTTTGCTTCCTGGTTCATAGACAGCATCTTCTCTCTGTGTCCTCACATGGTGGGAGGGGTGAGGGAGCTCTCTGGGGTCTCATTTATAAAGACACTAATGACATTCATGAAGGACCCACCCTCATGACCAAATCACCTCCCAAAGACTCCAACTCCTTATACCATCCCACTGTCAATTAAGTTTTAGCGTATGAATTTGGGGGGACACCAGCGTTCAGTCTATAGCATCCACCTTGAGGCAAAAGTACAATCTTCTGTTCCCCAGGTTCAACCTGTCATTGGCTGCAGGCTGCAGGTGTTGGTGGGCTGAGCAAAACTTCCACAATGAGATGATGTCCGCGAAGGATTTAAATAGCAAAGAAAACTGGTTATGATGTATATGAAAGAAGAGTATACAATAGTATACAATCTTACCCAGGCACAAAAATATGGTGAACCCAGAGGAGAGAGAAATACACCAAAGTGTTATTAGTGGCTGTCTCTGGAAGGCACATGACTGTCATTGTCTATAATTTTCCGTGTTTCCAATGTTTTCACAGTGGATCTTGCATAGTGAATAAGAACACACACTCAAGGTGTGTTCAAATCCTTGCACAACAACACAACTAAGGCCTGACTTACCAACCTTTAGAAAAGGGGTTGGCAAACCGTGACCCATGGACCAAGTCCTGCCCACTGCCTGCCGTTATAAATAAAGCTTTACTGGGACACAGACATGCCCACTCATTGGTACTATCCATGGCTGCTTTCATGTGGCTGCAGAGTTGAGCGGTCACAAATGAAGGCCATGAGGCCTCGCCAACTCCTGCTTTAGAGCACTGTTCCTCATCTGTAAAATGGGACAACAGTCCTTATCTCACAGAATTCCTGAATGGTTTCAAAAAGAAAACGTAAGTCAAGAGCTAACTCTACAGATGGCCAATAGGCATGTGAAAAGATGCTCAACATCACTAATATCAGAGAAATTCAAATCAAAGCTACAGTGAGGTACCACCTCACACCGGTCACAATGGCCATCATCAAAAAGTCTACAAATAACAAATGCTGCAGAGGGTGTGGAGAAAAGGGAACCTCCTACACTGTGAATGGGAATGTAAATTGGTGCAGCCGCTATGGAGAACAGTACGGAGGTCCCTCAAAAAACGAAAAACAGAGCTACTGTATGATCTTGCAATGCCACTCCTGGGCATATATCCAGAAAAGATGAAAACTCTAATTTGAAAAGATACACGCATCCCTATGTGCATAGCAGCACTATTCACAATAGCCAAGACATTGAAACAACAGAAATATCCATCAACAGATAAATGGATAAAGAAGATGTGGTACATATACATATATATATATTATAATAAATATAATATATATATTTATTTATACACATACACACACACACACGTGCACACACACACACAATGGAATATTACTCAGCCATAAAAAAGAATGAAATATTGCCATCTGCAGCAACATGGAAGGACCTAGAGACTATCACACTAAGTGAAGTAAGCCAGACACAGAAACACAAATACCATATGATATCACTTATATGTGGGATCTAAAATATGACACAAATGAACTTATTTACAAAACAGAAATAGATTCAATGACACAGAAACAATCTTATGGTTACCGAAGGGGAAATGGGGTGGGGGGGATAAATTAGGAGTTTGGGTTTAACATATACACACCACCATATATCAAATAAACAACAAGGTCTTATAGTATAGCAAAGGGAACTATATTCAATATCTTATAGTATCCTATAGTGGAAGAGAATCGGAAAAAAGTGTGTGTATATATATATATATATATATATATATATATATATATACACATACATATATACACAATATATATATATACACACACACATATATTTATATATATGCGTGCGTAACTGAATCACTTTGCTGGATATCTGAAACACTGTAAATCAACTATACTTCAGTTTAAACCTGCTGTATAAAAAAATTAAAAAATAAATAAATAAAATTCTAAAATTCAAAAAAAAAAAAAACCAAACTGTATTTCAATTTAAAAAATAGAGCTAACTCTACTTTGCCTGTGTGGCGGTCACATCTATCTCTGCCACTATTTTCTAACAGAAGCACAGCTAGTCCTAGTGCCCTCTTATTACAAAGAATAAAATGACACCCAGAGAACAACAGTGAATCACTTACATCCCCGTTAACCTCCAGAGGCTTGTGGAACCAGACACACATCTGACTCTCATACAGCACCTTTTCAATTGATTCATGACTCCCATGTACTGAGTGGATTATTTATTTGCATGTGTACCCAAGGTTCCGTCTGGAAACACACAAAGTTGCTTATATAGGTTCATTAAATCTTGATATCATTTTATCTTTCATATAGGACTGATCTGCTCAAGGATTTTTTCATCATTTGTGGACAATGTGTTTTTGTTTTGTTTTGTTCTGTTTTTTTTGCGGTACGCGGGCCTCTCACCATTGTGGCCTCTCCCATTGTGGGGCCTCGCACTGTTGTGGCCTCTCCCATTGCGGAGCACAGGCGGCATGTGGGATCCTCCCGGACCGGGGCACGCACCCACGTCCCCTGCATCGGCAGGCGGACTCTCAACCACTGCGCCACCAGGGAGACCCGACAATGTGGTTTTTAAGGTAAATCCTACCAAGTGATTGTGCTAACAATGTTTGAATGTGTTTCTTCTATATATTGTAAACAGATATAACTTTTTGTGAGCATATTTATGTAGGAATCTTTTGCTAGAAGAAAGGATGTAAAGCACGCCAGAATCCACTACTTGCGTTCCTAAAGACGGTACAGTATCATGCTTGGGGATTCTATTAAATAATGCTGTCCCGGAGAGCAAAGGCCATCTGTAACAGACATTTTATTCAGCTGTTCCTACTATAATCACTGGTCCCATACATGTAGGCATGAAAATGAAAAATCAATGTGGCTGAATGAAGTATATTTCCTATGTCTTTACTTTTCACATAAAAATTTCATCTGGGGAACCTTAAGTATGAAATGCAGGTGGTTCTAAAACTATATGAAAAGCTGCCTCTCAGTGTTGTTCCCATTTCTGGTCCTCCAACAAGCTGTTATCTTCTCAAATAACTGAGCAGGAATGGGAAGTTATAATGGCTTCAGATGTACCCGCAGAAGGGCAGACCAGAGTTATGAGGCATTCGGACATGGACGGCAGGTCACATTTGGAAACAGGGTGTCCATCTGTAAACCATGACTCCTAGATGCGAGGCACCCCCTAAGAAATCTGTCAGTGAGACAGTCCCTGTATTAAATGAGCATAATATTTTTGTAGAAGATATAAATGTTTTCAGCAAATGCCTACAGTACTGGGAATAGGTGATACCTTCAATGAGTCCTATGGCCATGACTGGGTATTTCTTATTTTACCAGGTCCTGTACTAGAAAGAGAAGCAAAATACCCCACTCACCCTCTTCTCCTTGATATTACAAATTGTCTGCGTTAAAAGACTTCAAAATTAGAAAAGTAACCAATAAATAACTGAAGAACTTCTCTCCTTGGTACAGGGGGAGAGGCTGGGCTTTGCATCAGCCAACCAGATGTGAGTACCACATTGGACGCTGTTTTACCCTCCTGCCCCTGAAGTTAGAGGTGGGGAGAAAACTTAAGACCACAAGCCATACCAGTGGGCTGCGTGAAGGGTTTACAGCAGCCTACTGTCCACACACCGGGAATATCTTGGACTCTTCCATGTCTCAGCCATCCACTGGGTGAGTGATGGAGCTGCGGTGCCAGGTTAATGGTGAAAGATGGTATGGACCTGCCACAGCACAGGCATCTCAACTGAATTCAACTCAGCAAATAATTATGGCATATCTATAATGTGCCAAGCTATGAGTTAGACACTATGGGGTGTTCGAAGATGGGCAGACACTGACTATGTCCTTAAGATGCTTATGAGGTTTTGTGGGCGGGGGAGCAGAGAGGACCAGGGTTATAAGGAAACCCAGGAAAAGCTTCCAAATGACTATCCTTAAAGTATGGTGGTGGGTCAATGAGGAAACCATCCAGGAAGAGTCGGTATCACGGAGGGAACTGAATAGAGGAGATTTGTAACATAGGTGATCTTGAGGGATGGTGAGGAAACTCAGAGACTAGTAATAAGAGAAAGCTGCTACCACCCTGAAGCTGGAGGGTCAAAGGTGAGAAGCGATGGTGGGGATCCCAGTGGAGGCTACAACCATGGAAGGGGCAGGATTCTGAGTCATGGGGGAGCTACACCAGGAGAATGGTGAGAAATACACTGGATTCCCCCCTGCTCCCATCAGCCAACCTCCCGTTGGCGTCATGTAGGAGGAAGCCCGGTGCCATGGATCCTGGGAAACACTGCCTGCAGGGTTCAACCTCCCTATGATGTGCAACAGAGCAGGGAAATGCAGAGGAGGGGAGCTGGGGCAAAGAACCCCAAGGCACACAAAGATGCACCGTGACGGACAAATACAGCACGATGGAGATGCGGACAAAATGCGAAAAAGGCTTCCAGGATTCTAGACTGTGGAGAGCTTTGTGTCCTTTATGACATCAGTGCAGAAATATTTCATATATTGTAAGGAAATCAGAAGTACCTATGACATTTTTGCAAAGAAGAGATACAGGTGGCCAGTAGGCACATGAAAAGAGGCTCAACATCACTCATCCATAGAGAAATGCAAATCAAAACCACAATGAGATATCACCTCACACCTGTCAGAATGGCCATCATCAAAAAGAACACAAATGACAAACGCTGGAGAGGGTGTGGAGGAAAGGGACCCCCCCCCCCCGCCCCCTACACTGTTGGTGGGAATGTAAATTGGTACAGCCTCTATGGAAAACAGTAAGGAGGTTCCTCAAGAAAACTAAAAACAGAGCTGCCATGTGGCCCAGCAATTCCTCTCCTGGGTATATATCTGGAAACAAATGAAAACACTAATTAGAAAAGATACATGAACTCCAGTGCTCATTGCAGCACTATGCACAGTAGCGAAGACATGGAAACAACCTAAATGTCCATCAACAGATGAATGGATAAAGAAGATGTGATTATATATAAATACATATATACAGTACATATATATATATATACACACACACATATACAGAATGGATTATTACTCAGCTATTAAAAAGAATGAAACTTTGCCTTTTGCAGCAACATGGATGGACTTGGAGGGTATTAGACTAAGTGAAGTAAGTCAGAGAGAGACAGTGTACGATATCACATACTTGGAATCTAAAAAATACAACAAACTAGTGAATATAACAACAACAACAAAAAGCAGCAGGCCCACAGATACAGAGAACAAACTAGTGGTTACCAGTGGGGAGAGGGGAGGGAAGAGGGCAAGATAGGGGAAGGGGAATAAAAGGTACAAACTGTTAGGTATAAAATAAGCTACAAGGATATACTGTCCAACACGGGGAATATAGCCAATATTGTGTAATAACTATAAACGGAATATAACCTTTAAAAATTGTGAATTACTATACTGTACACTTGTAACTTATATATTATTAATACTGTATATCAACTACCCTTCAATTAAAAAACTCAAAAACCAAACAAAAACAAGAAAACAAAAAGTACCTATAAATATATTTTATCTGAATCCAGGACCTAGGAAAGCAAACATCCAGCACACATCTTAAGGACCATCTTCAATCGGAGGTAAGTTTGCCATCTAAAATGTTTACTACTTGCTTTCCCTGCTCTTGTCTTTGGCCTCAGGTCATTGTCAAATGTCATTCATCCTGATACAGGAAAAAAGATACAAAGTTGAACCAGATAAAGAGCACCGTGGTTGGTTTTATCTGCCATCTGGTTGAGTTACTTAGGTTCTAGGCTGCATCTAGATTGTTGCGTTTAGGTCTCTATAATTTTTCCAGCTGGAAGAGATCTATTTTAGGTAACAATCATAATAATTTAGCTTGGTTTCATGCTGTTTTCCTTATCGGAATGACTCAACATGTTCCACATTATTTCCATCAGCTGAAAAACATCTTGACAAGAAAAACTTGTGTGTATTCTAACTTTCTCTGGAAAGGGCTGGATAGTAAATATTTTTGGCTTTGCAGGACATACAGTCTGTGTTAGAATTACTCAACTGGGCCATTATGGTGTGAAAGCGGCCACAGATGATATATAAAGAAATGAGCATGGCCGTGTTCCAATAAAACTTTATTTACAAAAACAGGCTGCAGGCTACAGTTTGATGACCACTCATCTAGATGTTATTAATTAAGTGCCTATACATATGCAGGTGTATCTGTGTGCAAATATCCATGAGCTAGTCTTACTCTAATAAAAAATAAAAAGGAAAGTAAGGTTGTCCATGTTGACTTTTAATAAAATCACTCGTGTTAAAAGAAGATATTTTCCATGGACTTCAAAGGCTGCCCTTCAAGATTAAAAGTGTAATGGGTCATTCTTTCACTGGTTTGGTTGCTATTATAATGTTGATTCTTTATGTTAAACACATACATTTTACAACGATATCAGTCAGTCATAACAATGAGTAATGCTATGCTCGTTTTACACATTGGAAACTAAGACTTAAAGAGAGCAACTAGGGCTTCCCTGGTGGCGCAGTGGTTGGGAGTCCGCCTGCCGATGCAGAGGACATGGGTTCGTGCCCCGGTCCGGGAAGATCCCACGTGCCGCGGAGCGGCTGGGGCCATGAGCCGTGATGGCCGCTGCGCCTGCGCGTCCGGAGCCTGTGCTCCGCAACGGGAGAGGCCACAGCAGTGAGAGGCCCGCGTACCGCAAAAAAAAAGAAAAAAAAAAAAATGAGAGCAACTAGTTTAAAAATCCATTGTTATTAAGGGTGAAAATTCGAATCTGGAGTAAGATCCACAGACAAAACGTTTCTGTGCCTACTATAAAAATACTTATAAGGCTAATTTTATGAGGCATATTAAGCATTTCATGAGAAAAACAATTTAAGATCTCTTCCTTTACTTCATAATATTTAATAATAAAAGAAGAGATGGAAACAGATGTAATTCCACTTACAAGTATCCTTAATATGGACAGTGGGACACCAAATGCCAGGACAGATATGTAGGAAATTCATCACTCATTTGGTTTCCATTTTGGGGAAAATTAAGTAGATAACCTGAACTCTGGCAGCACTGATTTGACATCCCATCTACGCCAACTCAATTACCTGGCATTTCTGTTGGAGAATTATGTGCTCAGGAAAGCTGATACCACGAGCTGTGTTTCACCACTTAGCAAGATCCAACACTCGGTTCAATGAGCTGAAATTAACTGCCTCTCCCCAGCTGGTGAAGAATCAAGCTTCCCAGACCATTTCTACAATAGTAAAGTGAATTAATTTGTTTCCACACTCGGAGGAATCTGTCTCTCTACCCACCCAGGGCTTCCTTAAACTGCAACTAGATTCTCTCTCCTCCCTTGACTAGTTTTTAACTTAAAGAAACAATGTAGCTTGAGGGCAAATGGGGGGCGGGGGATGATTTATCCAAGGAAGAGGTGAAAACCAGCACTGTCTCAGATATCGTCAGAATTACTGAACAATTTGCCATCTGGGTGTGGAAGAAGAGAAAAGATACATTTCTTGGCTTTCAATGACTTAAGAACTTTTTAAAGGAAGTTGTCAAAAGACATTGTAAGCACTCTAATATGTTCTACTTTAAGAATCCGGGTCTTGGAATTGATAAAGGAGATGACAGATTGACATTTCATTTTACACAATTTGAAAATTGATGAGGCATAATTTACTGGGTTGATGTTTAATCAATTTGAAAAAATCAATGGATGCAAGGAAACATAATTATCGAGCTCCTTCCCTCACAATGTTGTGCAAAATATAAAGGTGGGTGCCCCTTATTCTTCTAAGGGGGAGGGATGGGAACGATGTTTTGTCCACAGAGTTTTTGGGTTTTTTTAATGTATACTGTTTCATTTACATCCACAGCAATCTCAGAAGGCTGGTGTCGTGATCCACTTCCTAGAGGTGAGAAACTGGAGAAGCAGCCACATCGCCACATGGCGGAGTTATGATTCAGAATATGGCTTGCCTGACTCAAGAACCTGTGTGCTCTGCGTGATGTCACGTGGCTTCATGGTGGAGAGGAAAATGCACGTGTGTGCTTGTGGGAATGTATGCAGAAAGTGCGCACACACACACATGCACACAAATGCATGAACACCAAGCACAAGAGATGGGCAGCTGCACTGGCTGTGGCAATATTCCTATCTTAGCTGGCTCTCAGAGTGGATGGATGGAGAGGAATCAATACAGAAGCCAGTCACCTAAGTTAGGAGAGGCGGAATATTAGTATTTGATGGCACTAACGCATGGGGTCGGGAAACTCAAAGAACATGGAAGCGTTGATATGACCAGCTTGGTTGGAGCCAAGATCTGTCTTGAGATACAGAGGTTTGAGTCTACAAGGGGACAGGGATTTGAATCTTCAGCATAAAGGACACTGGGCTTTAGATAAACATAGTATTGGGAGGAATTACCAAACTCACATCCTTGAAAGTCTCCTTAAGATCTCATCAGAGTATATTTCAGCCCACCGAAAATTTTACTTTTGTGCAAAATTATTCCTTCATGATGGCATTAGCAGAGAAAGATCCATTCTGTAACGGCTAAATTTTAGAACCTATGAAAGAAAAAGTCATATTTTAGAGAGTGGAAGGGGCTTTGGACTATTTGATGAAAAAGTCTTAGCTAGACCCACATGAAGAAAAATTCCAGTCTAAATATATGGAAACAATTCCAACATGGAAACTAACTGTGGGAATCAAAAGGCTCATAGAAAGAGGGAAAGTTGATTCCAAGAGCAAAACAATGGGCTTCTGCCTTAGGAAAAGATTCCATCCTGGAAAGGTCACTCCATCCTCCGTCATCAGCTTGCTATAACTGACATAGGATGAAGACCTACGGCTTAGAGATCAAAAGCTAACTCCCTCTTGTGACTTGAAAAATAGAGCCGTTCTTGAAAAATATGAAGATGCTGAAACCTGTCTTGGCTATACGTGATTCTCGAGGGAAGGTGACCTTCAATTAGGAATGCAAAACTCCACTGCCCGAGTGCCATCAGAAAACAAAACAATACAGAAGAATCCCAGGCGCTACCACCTGAACAACAGATGTGATGGAACAAGCACTGTCGAGCCCGTCCTAGCCACCCATTCGACATTTTTACCAAGAGGAAATCTTCAACGAAAAGAAGACTTATAATTATGACATGCTGCAGGCTGTGACACTAGAAATGACCTTTAGAAAGAATGTGCTTGCTCTTTCGCGATCTCTTTAATAATTCAGCCAATGCTATCTCCAGTCCAGAGGATGTTTTAAGGTGTGACTTAAATACATGCTCGATAATCTGAGTCAAAAATTGGTTGTGAAAATAAAGGCAGGATGAGAAGTACTTAGGAAGAGGGTAACACATCACACAAATTTTTTTTTTTTTTTTTTTTTTTTTGCGGTACGCGGGCCTCTCACTGCTGTGGCCTCTCCCGTTGCGCAGCAGAGGCTCCGGACGCGCAGGCCCAGCGGCCATGGCTCACGGGCCCAGCCGCTCCGCGGCACGTGGGATCTTCCCCGACCGGGGCACAAACCCGCGTCCCCTGCATCGGCAGGCGGACTCTCAACCACTGCGCCACCAGGGAAGCCCCACACAAATTTTTATAACTTTAAACTTGTAGGAACTTCTGCATGTTTAGTGTGTATTTACAGGCAAGTCTAGACACAATTGGGAAATATTTTCAAGGATGGAAACAGAAAGCTACAGATGTTATACTGGCAATTATTTGAATTTAACCTATGTGCCTCAGTAATAAAGCTACAATATAGATTGCTGGTGAAAAGACTTTAACTGCTTACTAGTTTTCTGATGTTGTCTTATTTAAAAATTTATTTTATTTAAGTATAGTTGATTTACAATGTTGTGTTAGTTTCTGCCGTACAGCAAAGGGATTCAGTTATGCATATATATATTCTCTTTCACTATGGTTTATCACAGGATATTGAATATAGTTCCCTGTGCTATACAATAGGACCTTGTTGTCTATCCATCCTATATATAGTAGTTCACATCTGCTAACCCCAAACTCCCAATCCTTCCCTACCCCACTCCCCTCCCCCTTGGCAACCACAAGTCTGTTCTCTATGTCTGTGAGTCTGTTTCCCTTTCTTAGATAAGTTCATTGTGTCATATTTTAGATTTCGCATATAAGTGATATTATATGATATTTGTCTTTCTCTGTCTGACTTGCTGCACTTAGATTGATCATCTCTAGGTCCATCCATGTTGCTACAAATGGGATTCTTTCATTCTTTTTATATGGCTGAGTAATATTCTGTACCCATTCATCTGTCGATGGACATTTGGGTTGTTTCCATGTCTTGGCTGTTGTAAACAGTGCTGCTAAGAACACAGGGGTGCATGTGTCTTTTTAAATTATATCAATAGTTTTGTCCAGATATGTGCCCAGGAGTGGGACTGCTGGACCATATGGCACTGATGTTGTCTTTCTTTGTTTTGTGAATATTGTGAATGGATCCCCAGATTTTGCTTGCCCAACATTCAAGGTTTTGACAGCCGTATGGGCACGTTATTAAATGTATGTATGAGTATATCATTATTCACATGAGGATACTAGGGTCTGAACTTAAGTGCTTGATTCTGAAAGCCAAGCATGCTCTTTTCTCTTTCACCACAACTCCTTTCAACATAACATGCATACTCTCTGTGAATGCTACAGATGCTAAAATGTCCCAGCATAAACGCCTGACCTTGTAAAAAGGGATGAGCATGTACTGAGTCCAAGATTTCATCCATGGAGTGGGCTGGGCATTAGATGGCCATTATTATTAAATCCTTACAGCCACCCTGTAAGGTGAAACAAGTCAGCAACCTTCCAAGAAACTTGTCTGACTTCAGGCTGGTCTACAAGAAAAGTCCCATTTTGTCTCACACTATGTGTTTTGAAAACTTCTGAAAGGTGTGGTCAAGTGCCGTGTGGGTCTTACAGAAAACTGTAGCAATTTGGGACAATAAAAGCCACCTGAAGACCTGAGATTTCTAGTACTGAGCTACACGTTGAGTTGATCTCCACTCATGGCTAAACTGATGCCCTAAATTTTTTAGCTTTCAATGAGAAAATGTTGTATCTAGTTCCACAGTCAGTTAGAGGCCAATGTGTGATTTAATTAAAATACCTTGTATGTCTTTTCCTTTCTTTACATTTCTTGAGAAACAGAATGATAGGAACGAGTCACTGCGCGCAAGCCTAACTTCCCAGCATCTCTGTCCCTATTTGAGTGTACGCACATTTTCAGAGAGAATCTCGTAGAACAAATGCAGGAACAAACATTATCTGACTCCTGGCATGATTTTCTCAAAATTCCCTATGTAGTACTCTTGCCAAAAAGCTTAACCTGAGTCTAACCATGAGAAGGAAGCAAGGAGACAAATCCAGGTTGAGAAGCAGTCTATAGAACAGCCACGAACATGGACTCTTCAAGGCAGTCAAGTTTTTAGAAACACACCAAAAATTGCAGAGGGGCAATCTGGATTTATAGAGGGTAAAATGACATGACAGCCAAGTGCCAAGCATAATTATTAACTGAAGCTTGGGTTTATATATAAGTATATCCAAATTATTTATGTATATGTGCTCTGTATCATATGTATGAGAGTTTGTGATAAATTGAAATTTTAAATTGTAGATATTATTGTATCCATTTCAAATGTCTTGGATGTGATCATGGTATTATGATTACATCGGAGAATGCCTCTGTTCTTAGGAGATGCGCATACCAAAGTATTTATCAGTAAAATGTCAGTACGTGCAAATGATTCAGAAAGCTCTGAATACACATACACATATATATACGTATATAACTCCTATATGTGCATTATATATGTATGTATTTTATGTATATTTTATATACAGATGTACGTATGAGAGGATGCATAAGCAGAAATAGAAGGGAGAAAGCAAATGTGGGAAAATGGTAAATATTAGTAGCAACTAAAGGAGGTATATGCACGTGTTCATTGTTTTATCACTGCAACTTTTCCGTAGTTTTGAAGTTTTTCAAAATAAAAATGTGGTGGGGGTAATGAAATGAAGATCTGACACTCGCGGAGAAAAGCCTAAGTAAAAGTTAATAAGTGCTTTTCATAGCAGCTGTTCTCTACATTTTGTACTTTGGTTACACCATATGGTCCACATATTTTAATATAACTGCAATTGTTTTCAGAGGTAGCAATGCATTATTCTTCTGTCTTCAATGGTGATGTGTTTTTTTTTTTTGCTCTGATGTGGCTTCTGATCTGGGAAACATTTATTCTGAGGCAACGCCTGTGAATATGGCAGGTAATCAAAACGGCAGCAGAACTTGGTAGGGAGAGAAGGGAAAGAGAGTTGGAAAATTAAACGAAGCCTGTGAGTTCTGGTATAATTCAGAGACTCATGGTCATGGGACAATGAACAAGTAATTGGATCCCTGTGCTTCAGTTTCCTTATATGCCTGGTAGTGAGTTGACACAGTGCATGTACAAGTGTGTTAACAATGGTAAGTTCGAGGTAAGTAATGGGGCTCCTAAGTGTCATAGAGATGATGGGTAAAACAAACATTAGCAAACTGGGAAATACTGGTTTTGTTAGGCTCTAGACTTTTTTCTTCTTCCAGTTTTATTGAGATATAATTGACATACGGCACCATGTAAGTTTCAGGTGTATGGCATAATGATTTGACTTACACACATCATGAAATGATTATCATCATAAGTTTAGTGAACATCCCTCATCGCATATAAATACAAAATTAAAGAAATAGATATTTTTCCCTTGTGATGAAAACTCTTAGGATTTGCTCTCTTCACAACTTTCATATATAACACACAGCAGCATTCATTATATTTACCATGGTGTACATTATATCCCTAGTACTTATTTATCTTTTAAGTGGAAGTTTGTACCTCTGAAGCAATTAAACTGATTGTTTTGGGTATGCCACATGTTGTCTTTTTTTTTTTTTTTTTTTTGCGGTACACGGGCCTCTCACTGTTGTGGCCCCTCCCGCTGCGGAGCACAGGCTCCGGACGCGCAGGCTCAGCGGCCACAGCTCATGGGCCCAGCTGCTCCGCGGCATGTGGGATCTTCCCGGAGCGGGGCATGAACCCGTGTCCCCTGCATCGGCAGGCGGACTCTCAACCACTGCGCCACCAGGGAAGCCCCATGTGTTGTCTTTTAAAAACAATTTATACCAAAGGAATTTTGAAAATAGTGGGGTAATGACAACACTGACGAATTATACACTTGGATTCATGGGTTGAGTCCATTATTTTAAGAGTTCCATTAAGTGATTCATCATGCATTTAAGTAGAATTACATTTGTATGAACATATGCACTTAGGTTCACAGTGATAAAAGCTTCAAGCATATGTGTATGGGTTTATCTCTGGGCTTTCTATCCTGTTCCATTGATCTATATATCTGTTTTAGTGCCAGTGCCATACTGCCTTGATTACTGCAGTTTTGTAGTATAGTCTGATGTCAGGGAGCCTGATTCTTCCAGCTCCATTTTTCATTCTCAAGATTGCTTTGGCTATTTGGGGTCTTTTGTGTTTCCATACAAAGTGTGAAATTTTTTGTTCTAGTTCTGTGAAAAATGCCAGTGCTACCAGGGATAGGGATTGCATTGACTCTGTAGATTGCTCTGGGTAGTAGAGTCATTTTCACAATGTTGATTCTTCCAATCCAAGAACATGGTATATCTCTCCGTCTATTTGTATCATCTTTAATTTCATTCATCAGTGTCTTATAATTTTCTGCATACAGGTCTTTTGTCTCCTTTGGTAGGTTTGGAACAGGATAGAAAGCCCAGAGATAAACCCAGCCACATATGGTCACCTTATCTTTGATAAAAGAGGCAAGAATATACAGTGGAGAAAAGACAGCCTCTTCAATAAGTGGTGCTGGGAAAACTGGACAGGTACATGTAAAAGTATGAAATTAGAACACTCCCTAACACCATACACAAAAATAAACTCCAAATGGATTAAAGACCTAAATGTAAGGCCAGACACTATCAAACTCTTAGAGGAAAATGGCAGAACACTCTATGACATAAATCACAGCAAGATCCTTTCTGACCCACCTGCTAGAGGAATGGAAATAAAACCAAAAATAAACAAATGGGACCTAATGAAACTTAAAAGTTTTTGCACAGCAAAGGAAACCATAAGCAAGATGAAAAGACAACCCTCAGAATGGGAGAAAATATTTGCAAATGAGGCAACTGACAAAGGATTAATCTCCAAAATTTACAAGCAGCTTATGCAGCTCAATAACAAAAAAACAAACAACCCAATCCAAAAATGGGCAGAAGACCTAAATAGACACTCAACCAAAGAAGATGTACAGACTGCCAACAAACACATGAAAGGATGCTCAACATCATTAATCATTAGAGAAATGCAAATCAAAACTACAATGAGATACCATCTCACACCGGTCAGAATGGCCATTATCAAAAAATCTGCAAACAATAAATGCTGGAGTGGGTGTGGAGAAAAGGGAACCCTCTTGCACTGTTGGTGGGAATGTAAATTGATACAGCCACTATGGAGAACAGTATGGAGGTTCCTTAAAAAACTAAAAATAGAACTACCAAACGACGCAGCAATCCCACTACTGAGCATATACCCTGAGAAAACCATAATTCAAAAAGAGTCATGTACCAAAATGTTCATTGCAGCTCTATTTACAATAGCCAGAACATGGAAGCAACCTAAGTGTCCATCATCGGATGAATGGATAAAGAAGATGTGGCACATATATACAATGGAATATTACTCAGCCATAAAAAGAAACGAAATTGAGATATCTGTAGTGAGATGGATGGACCTAGAGTCTGTCACACAGAGTGAAGCAAGTCAGAAAGAGAAAAACAAATACCGTATGCTAACACATATATATGGAATCTAAGAAAAAACAAAAAGGTCATGAAGAACCTAGGGGTAAGACAGGAATAAAGACACAGACCTACTAGAGAAAGGACTTGAGGATATGGGGAGGGGGAAGGGTAAGCTGTGACAAAGCGAGAGAGTGGCACGGACATACATACACTACCAAAGTAAAATAGCTAGCTAGTGGGAAGCAGCCGCATAGCACAGGGAGATCAGCTGGGTGGTTTGTGACCACCTAGAGGGGTGGGACGGGGAGGGTGGGAGGAGGGAGATGCAAGAGGGAAGAGATATGGGAACATGTGTATGTGTATAGCTGATTTACTTTGTTATAGAGCAGAAACTAACACACCATTGTAAAGCAATTATACTCCAATAAAGATGTTAAAATTAATTAATTATTTTTAAAAAAGCTTCAAGCAATTTCCTAGAAGTTGCCAAGCAGTGGGATATTCATGAAGTGAAGTGGGGTGAAACTGAATAAGAGTAAATAGTGATTCATTAGGGGTAGAATAGTGGATACATTTGGGCAGATGATGAGATTTTACAGAGAGAATAAGTACATGGAAACTGTTTGGGGAATCGGCAGGCTATCCAAGTAAGAACTCTTCAGAAAAATCCCCTTTGGGGCGATAATACCATTTTCATAGTCATTAATTCGTTGCTTTTCTAAGGGTAGTTCTTCCATAATCATCAATAACCCCTCTTGGTTCAAATACCCTTGAACCTTAAGACTTAGCTTTTAGTTTTTTGAAATCAGATTAGAAGATGGGGTTAGCAGACATAAGCTATTAAACAACAAGGACCTACTGTATAACATACAGAACTATACTCAATATCCTACAATAGACCATAATGGAAAAGAATAGGGAAAAAAAAGAAGGTGTGTGTGTATATGTGTGTGTGTGTGTGTGTGTGTGTGTGTATGTATCTGAGTCACTTTGCTGTACAGCAGAAATTAACACATTGTAAATCAACTATACTCCAATTAAAGAAAAAAGAACAGAAGTACAAAATACAGCCACACTCTTCCCAATATGTAGTTGGCTTTATTTTCAAAATCATTTTTCCACACCCATAAATATCTATGAAGCAGAAACAGTATATTTTATTAATTTTCCTTCTTCCCTATTTTATTTCACCCAATCTGACTTCTGTATGCAATGCTCTCCAAATTCCATGCTTGGTATCTGGTTCTATTTGAACCACCCATGTCCAAAGAACCCCCTTCCCGCCATGGCTGGGATGTTACTTTCCTTGAGTGAGATCACATGGACCCACGTAAAGAACTCATAAATAGGCAGCTGACCTGAACATCTCTGGGGCTTTCAAGTCACCCACCTACTCTGGGTTTTCCTGAGACTGATGGGGAACCACGGCAGGAAAACCAGGCATAGCACATTCATGTCAGCAGGGAGAAATTTCTACCAAATCAAGACACTGTCAAAGATGGATGCCCATCAACTGGCGAATGGGTGAACAATATGGTGTATCCGTGCAACGGAATATTATTTGGCCATAAAAAGCAATGAAGTACTAATACATACTACCACAGGGATGGACCTTGAAAACATTATTTTGAGTGAAAGAAGTCAATCATTAAAAGGACAGAATAGTACGATGCCATTTACATGAAATGTCTCGACTGTGCAAATCCGTATAGACACAGAAAGTAGACCAGTAGCTGCCTAGGGCTGAGGCGCATAGGGAAACTAGCACTGGAACTGAAGGAGGCACACTGTCTTCTTGGCAGGTCATGAAAATGTTCTAAAATTGATGGCAATGGAGGTGGCACAACTCTGTATATATTCTAGAAGCCACTAGACTCTATACTTTGAATGGGTGAATTGTATGACTAGTGAATTTTATCTCAATAAAGTTGTTACCATAAAAAATATATTGAGGGGCTTCCCTGGTGGTGCAGTGGTTGAGAGTCTGCCTGCCGATGCAGGGGACACGGGTTCGTGCCCCGGTCTGGGAGGATCCCACATGCCGCAGAGCGGCTGGGCCCGTGAGCCATAGGCCGCTGAGCCTGCGCGTCCGGAGCCTGTGCTCTGCGACGGGAGAGGCCACAACAGTGAGAGGCCCGCGTACCGCAAAAAAAAAAAAAAAAAAAAAAATATATATATATATATATACAAAGCAGCCTTTGAGACAAGGTAAGCAGAACACTGAAAGGAGAAATTGGTGACGTTACTCAGTCTCTGATTTTTTTTTTTTCTGAAGCCAATGACTTGGTGTGCTAACACCTGCAAGATACACACCTGCAAGGCTTATAAAAGATGTTTATGGTGAGACATAAATGTCCACTGCTCTGCGGGGAATCTGGGTCATCCACACTCTAACTGCTACCCCAAGCAGAGCTGAACAATCTCGTTTATTGTCTCGGTCATCTATACACGAGAAGCACGGGCACTACTGCCCTGGGAAAGCTGTCTAACACGGATGGTGTGCGTCTTCCTTGATTTTTCCCATGCTACAAAATGAATCCATTTCACACGGTGAATATGTAAAACAGGAAATTCAGTTTTTTGTCAATGCATTTATTTTTCAGTCTCAATTTATAATGGTTTGCTTAATAAAATTAGTCAATGAAAAGAGATTTTGGTGGGACAAATGTAGACATTAGCAGATTGTGCAACGGTGACAGGCGCAATCTTACTGCAACATTAGTTTTCACAAATTTGAATTAAATGCTCCCAGGACAGCAGAAATAACCTCCGAAAACAAGAGTCCTTGGGAACAAGTTGCAAGAACGCTGTTCTAATTGGTGCATTTGCCATTTACTTTTGAGTACCTCCATTTCGGTTTCCTTTTCTTTAAAATGAGGCTGCTTCTGGTGTGCTGACCTCATGTTTAAACTCCAACTCTCTCTCTCGCTTTATATATAAATAGATAGATAGATAGACAGACAGATAGATAGATATAAAATATATAGTCAAAGGGTCCATTCCTGACAGATGAAATAAAAAATATATATACATACGTGTTTATATATTATACGTGTGTATATATTTTCTTATTTCATCTCTCAGGAATGGACCATTTGACCATAAAGCATAGAACAGAAAATTTTATAAAACACAATTTTTTGCTATCAGTAACCATACTCTTCATTTTAGCTGTAGAATTTTGTATCGAAAATTGGATTTATTCACACAGAATCAAAATGAACCCATCATTCATGCTTAATTTGACTACCATGAATTACACACCCCCTCTATACACACACACACACACACACACACGTTCATGTGTAACTTCTTTTATTGATCAAAATTTTTCAGAATCTCTGAATTTTGCCTTCTCTGTGCACATAACTTGAAGAAAGCATCTCCTGGGTCTCAGTTTTCTTCTCCCTCCTACTGTCACTCCCCTCCCTCTAGCTGTCTCCTTTGTTTTCTAAGGTTATACAGGAGACTCCTAAATGGTCTTGTTTTGGGGACTTCCCTGGCGGTCCAGTGGTTAAGACTCCGCGCTGCCACTGCAGGGGGCCCGGGTTTGATCCCTGGCCGTGGAACTAAGATGCCGCATGCCACATGCCACATGCCACAGCCAAAAAAAAAAAAAGAAAAGAAAAAAGAAAGAAAATCAATTGTATTTCTAAATGGTCTTGTTTTCAGTCCTGCCTGATCGAGCCCACCCTACCTTCCAGGGTCAAGCAAAGAAGCTCTTCTGAGACACGCACTTCACCGGGTCACGTATTAGCTGAGACACCTTGCTCACTTTCCCGGTCTTTATATCCGGGGACCAACACCCACCCCTGCAACTGGCCAGTTCTACTCCAATTATGTAATCGCAGCGCTCTGAGCACCACTGTCCTGCTCACACTGTTTTCATTTTTCTTGAGCTTCCTCCCCTGCTCCAAGACGTTTTCCCTGGGAGTGGTGGGGTTTCCATTCCTGACTGGGGGTAAAAAAACAAAACAAAACAAACGAAAAAGAACAAATCCCACCTAAATGCAAAGCTTGACTTTCAGCTGTTTCAGGAAGATTTTCCCATCATCCCACTGTCTCCCTCTACAGAAAACTCCATCCTGTATGGCCACCGTGCCCATTAGATATTTGCTATGTGGTGTTTTACAGTTAGTTGTCTTTCCAATTGACCTTTGGAAAGGTGAATTTCCATCCCGTCCTATGTGAAAGATCCACGACCAGTGGTGGTTTTCATATACTATTTGCACTCCTTTTATTCATGCACAGAGTATGTGCTGCACCCACACCTGTCAATGTGACGGTGTAAACAGAGCTATCCCAGAGCTGAGAAAGAGGAAACGTTCACATAACTTTGGCGTCCTTGCAATGAAAGAAGAAAGCACGTTTGGGCACAAGACTAACATCACATTCAGGGAGGTCTAATTCCTCTGCAATTCCTTATGTGACAAAAGGAGGGGGGTCAAGTACCAAAACAGTGGCCTCACATGACATTTTTTTCTGCGTGTTGCACTGATATGTGAAAGTATTTTCATTCAGTGCTGCCAGGGATCTCTGGGAAGGGGAGTATTCCTTTTCTGTGCCTCCGTAGCAAATTTTCTTTTTTGAAAAAATAAATAAATAAATAAATAAATTTGTTTACTTTTGGCTGCGTTGGGTCTTCGTTGCTGCGTACAGGCTTTCTCTAGTTGTGGCGAGTGGGGGCTACTCTTCGTTGTGGTGCACAGGCTTCTCGTTGCGGTGGCTTCTCTTGCGGAGCATGGGCTCTAGGTGCGCGGGCTTCAGTAGTTGTGGCATGCGGGCTCAGTAGTTGTGGCTCCCGGGCTGTAGAGCACAGGCTCAGTAGTTGTGGCGCACAGGCTTAGTTGCTCTGCGGCATGTGGGATCTTCCCACACCAGGGCTCAAACCCGTGCTCCTTGCATTGGCAGGCGGATTCTTCACCACTGTGCCACCAGGGAAGTCCCCTCCATAGCAAATTAACACAAACTTAGCACCCTGAAAGGACAGCCATGTATTAGCTTGCGGTGTCTGTGGATGAGATTTCCTGGACTAACGGGGCTCGGCTGGTCCTCTCCTTTGAGTCTCACAAGAATACAAAGTGCAGGCAGGGCTCTGTTCTCTGTGGAAGCTCTTGCTGGGGACGCATTTCCAGACCCATTCGGGCGACGGGAGGAACACAGTTGTACGAATGAGGTCCCTGTTTCCCGGCAGGGTTCTCAGCTTCTAGGTGAGCTGAGAACGGACCGCATAATACAAGATATTGTATTTGGAGGTCAGCTGATTAAAACTTAACACCATCTGCAAGGTCCCTTCTCAGCAGTGCCTAGGTTAGTATTTAAGTGAATCAACAGGGAACATGACTCTTGAACACACGTCTTTTTAAGTTATGCAAAGATGGATACGGCTAAACCATGTCCAGAGACTCGAGAAAGCCAAAATTAAACCATGGATGGCATGCGAACAGAAGCCACAACCAAGGTGGGGTACATTGATCAGAAGGGTTGGGCCACGCGACCTCAGACTGAGAAGAAATGCACATCTCTGGCCGTCTCCTCCAAGCTGGAGGGGGAAATACAGAAAGCAGTTTGAGACAGTGGTTGCACCTGTATCCCCAGCTGTTCAACTCTTCTCGAGGCGTATCAAACTTCTCGCCACATGGTATGTTCTCTTATCTCCCAGTGCTTTCCTGTGCTTTTCTCCCCACCTGGGCGGTTCTTTCTCTTGAGGTACTCGTGGCGATCCCCAACTCACTCTTCCAAAGCAAGGTGGTCCTCCCTTTTCCGAGACCCCTTTGCTGGTCCTCTCTGGGCAGAGTGTGCCGCATCATCTGCAGTGTCACCCTGCCAGGAGATCCCCACTTGTTTTACGTGTAACATGTGCACTGA
Source organism: Inia geoffrensis (assembly GCA_036417435.1). Classification (NCBI taxonomy): domain Eukaryota; kingdom Metazoa; phylum Chordata; class Mammalia; order Artiodactyla; family Iniidae; genus Inia; species Inia geoffrensis. The sequence goes on from CM070921.1 coordinate 4,103,629, forward strand.
CCCTTTGTGCCTGCCTCTCTCCCCTACGCAACTGTAGCTTCCTTCTCTTTATTTCCATATAGATTTTCATTGGTTTTTGAGATATGGGAGTCACTAAATCAATATTTGTAGAATGACGTGTTATTATTATCCATTAGGGAGCAGGCTGGTAATAAATCGTGCTGTTGAACCACAGTGGTGAAGAGCACATGTAATTGTTATGTTGGACCTTTGGTGGTCTCATAATAAACCAAAAGTTTAACCCATTTCTTTAGGGATAAACGATTTTGTGGGTAACAACAGCAGAAAAATACAATTTAATTTAAATATTTATGGTATATTAACGTGCTAAGTCTAAGTAGGCAAAAGAGGAATGCTGGAGAAAGGCACAAGTTGACTCCAGGGGGAAATAAAAACCAACCTGTGCTCTGCAGAGTTGCAGCTAATTTGCTGTAACAAATACAATCACTTGGTGACAACTCCAAGAACAAAGGATACTGCCACTGGAGTCTTAGACCTTTAAGAGCTGAGGAGATTACAATACACTCGACCACGGGGCTGTGCGCAGAAATCAGATTTTAGAAACTCTCCCTGTAGTCAACTCAGGTCGTTTTGAATCAGGTCTTTGACACAACGAGTATTTTACCCAGAAGAGGTGCTTACCACTGCACAAAAGCATTTTAAGTACCTTCACATCCGCTTTATATATTGGTCTTTGGTCCCCTTTGTACCTGCTTAAAGTATGAGGAGGAAACATCCATGATTTCAGCACTAAAGCAGTCAAGAGCTTGCCTACTCATTAGTTAGTTTAAGGGCTCCATCAACTGTGGGTACCAGGAACGATTACTTTTGAAGGATAAAGATTACACAGGTGCGTGTTTATTTTCTGCCGACGCGATAAGAAATTACAGCAAACTTAGTAGCTTATAGCAAGCCCCACTTTCTTTTTTGAAAATTTATTTTATTGAAGTATAGTCGACTTACAATGTTGCGTTAGTTACTGCTATACAGCAAAGTGACTCAGTTATACATATATACATTCTTGTTCATCTTCTTTCCCATTACGGTTTATCACAGGATATTGAATATAGTTCCTTCTGCTATACAGTACGACCTTGTTGTTTATCCATCCTCTACATAATAGTTTGCATCTGCTAATCCGTAACTCCCAGACCATCCCTCCCCCGCCTTGACAATCACAAGTCTGTTCTCTCTGTGAGTCTGTTTCTGTTTCACAGGTATGTTCACTTGCGTCATATTTTAGATTCTACCTGTGATATGGTATTTGTCTTTCTCTGTTTGGCTTTTCTCTACTTGACTTAGTACGATAATCTCTCTGTCCATCCATGTTGCTGCAAATGGCATTATTTTCTTCTTTTTTATGGCTGAGTAGTATTCCAGTGTGTGTGTGTGTGTGTGTGTGTGTGTGTGTGTGTGTGTGTACGTACGTATCGCACTTTCTTTATCCATTCATCTGAGAATGGAGACTTACGTTGTTTCCATGTCTTGTAAGCCCCATTTCTTATCTCACAGTTCTGTAACCACGAAGGACAGCTGGTTCAACTGGCTTCCCTGCTCTGGGATCACCCGAGGCTGAAATCAAGGTGGTAGCCAGATCGGCTTCTTATCTGGAGGTTCTGGGGGAAAATTCGTTTTGAAGCTCAGGCGGGTTGCTGGCTAAATGCATGTCCTTGGGTAGAACTGAGGTCGCCCTTTCCTCACTGGCTGTCGGCCTAGAGCTGTTCTCCAGTTCTGGACCCATCCCACCCACCCCCCACCCCATTCCCTGGCTCAGAACCCGTGTCCTCCATCTCCGAAGCCAGCCGCTGCTGAGCTACCCAGTGTGCTTCATGCTTCAAATCTCCCTGCCTGTTCTTCTTTTCTTCTGCTGCATTTCTCTGAACACAACCAGGAGTGGTTCTCACTAGACTGAGCTGCTCAGACAATCTAGGATCATCAGTCCATCTCAAGGTCCATGGTCTTTCTTTCCCCTACAAAGGGCTCTTTGCTATATAATTCGTTTGCCAGAGTATGACAAATGGAGTGGCTTAAACAACAGAAATGTGTTGTCTCACAGTCCTAGAGGCTGGAAGTCCAAGTTCAAGGCCTCACTCCTTGGCGTGTAGACGGCCCTCTCCTCCCTGTGTCCTCACACGGTCATCCCTCTGTGTGTGTCTGTGTCCTAATCTCCTCTTGTTATAAGGACACTAGTCCTGTGGGATCAGGACCCACCCTAGTGACCTCATTGTACCTTAGTTCCCTCTCTAAAGACCCCATCTCCAAACACAGTCACATTCTGAGGTCCTGGGGGTGAGAATTTCAACCTGTGAATTTGATGGGCTGTTGGGGACACAGCTGAGATGACAATAGCCCATGGAACGTAACATACCCAGAGGTCCCATGGATTAAGACGTGGACACTGGCGGCGGTGGGGTAATATCCAGCCTCCCACAGAGCTGAACTCTTGATAATCAGCAAACAATTAGGTATATAGTGAGCGGTAAAAGCTCAGAATTCCTGACACGGTTCTGAAAGTAACAGTACAAGTTTTCACGGACAGCTTCACGGTACACAGGACGACCTTGTGGTTCTGGACCTCCTAACGGAAGGGCACCCCGACATTTACGTGGGCTAACTTGCCAGTTTGGCGCTGGCTCATAATGGAACCGGTCAACTGTGACCTTGGATATCTTGATATACCTAAAAACCCCTTTTGTTGTCATTATGTTTAGTTTTAAATAATCTAAGTTTCACGTTACTATTCAGGTTGACACCATCTGGTAAAGAGATCCCTGTGTACGATACGGCAGCTCTAGCTAGCTGGGACAATTTAAGCTAAAATGGGGATTCGCTACCATTAAAGGCTGAAATTCAGTTCCTCAGAGGTACCCAGCCCCCTTTCAAGAGCGCCAGAGCACGTGTGCCCGGTGGCTTTAACCCTGGGCAACAGATGTAGAACATTTGCAGCACCACAGTCAGTCCTGCTGGACGGCCCTTGTCTAGACACAGTAATATTATGAGTTTTTCATGACGTGATTCCCTCAAGGTTATGTAACGTGATTAAGGGTATTACAATCCATATGTTGATATCTTATTAGGGCAATATTTACGATGACTAATTTACACAAAGGAATAATTATCTACTAAATACAGACTAAAGAGACGAAGGCTGCCATTTCTGTTGAGGACGCCAGCCAATAAGGAAAGGTAATTGCCGAAGATGGATGTGTCTGTCTCCCGCATTTGGTTCCACGTTCTGAGGGATTTCCAGAAACGTCAGGCCGGGTTTCATCACTGATAATGGATTATGCCATGCAGACTCCCAAACTCTTGGTTTCCAGGTGATTGCTTTCAGACGTGACCTTCCTTGAAAACAAAGTTCAAGTAAGAGCTGGCAAACTGTGAAAATCACCTCCTGATGCAGACACAGGCAGGGCTTTCAATAAAGAGGAAAAACTTTCCTTCAGAGCACGTTAGCACAGCCTCGGGCTTTTACTATTTACTCGGTGGCCAAGAGCTGCGAACCACCATGAAAGCCCTTCAATTTCATTTATGTACGGACACCTCTAAATGCTTAAATACATTGTTTGCTCGAATTCACATACCCAACAGAGGCTTTAGAACAATTTTTAAAGTTGGACACCTCTTTAAAACAAAGGACGTTTTTGTACAAGTCCTGGTGGTAATGTGTGGATTTGCCTTGGATATCCAGAAATTTGAATTACTTGAGTATCAACACAGCAGCGGGGCTCGGTGGAGAGGCTGTTTGTGTTGATCTGTGCAATGCTGGCAGCTTATGGTCCCATAAGTATCTGTGTGCCAGGATCTTTGGTGAACTCACTGCTGGTATTTATAAAGTACAGGTACCGTCCAAACGTACAGGCGTGTACTTAGCTCTCTGGATGCACTCACCCTACGTGCACACACCTGGTGGAGAGGGAGCTTCTGCTCCACCCGAATGGGAAGTCCTGGTCCATCGTGATTCTGCCAGCCTCCCTTACTAGACAAATACAGCCCTGAAGCATCTTACCAAACTCCAAATTCTCTCAACACCAGGAGATCCTTGACTCTACAAACTCAAGCCCAAGTGAGTTACCCCTCTGTTTCCAGAGGCGTAGAACAAAGCTCCAAAATTAGAACTCCAGGACCTCAGATCCTAACACCACTGTCTCTCTGCTGTGTGGTGTTCAGTAAACCATCTAACAACTCTGAGCATCTGATAAAAACTATAGGTACAAACACCTATCAAGCAGGGTCCTTGGAAGTACGAGACAATGAGAATAAAGCACCAAGGATGCCTGCTCAGAACATACTATAACCCATGGTAGGGGTCAAAGGACATTCTCTATCAAACACCAGAGAGTAAATATTTTAGGCTTTGCGGGCCATTCGATTTCTGTTGTTGAGTACTCCGCTCTGCGATTGCAGTGCTGATGCAGCTACAGACATCCCGTCCACAAACAGCTACAGCTGTGTTTGCCTTCTGGGGGGTCCAAAGCGAAGTTCTGTGGTTATCATCTGGAATCAAGACTAAAGCTTTCCTGGTGGCGCAGTGGTTGAGAGTCCACCTGCCGATGCAGGGGACGCAGGTTCGTGCCCCGGTCCGGGAAGATCCCACATGCCGCGGAGCGGCCGGGCCCGTGAGCCATGGCCGCTGAGCCTGCGCGTCCGGGGCCTGTGCTCCGCAACGGGAGAGGCCACAGCAGTGAGAGGCCCGCGTACCGCAAAAAAAAAAGACTAAATCCTGGAATGTCTTTGGTCCACAGGTCATGCGCATTCCTTGTACACACCACACGAAAAGAATCCTTCCAGGATATGTACGATGATGGTGACTTAGTAACATCCTTGACACGATGACAATAATAACTGTGATAATGCTGACTAAGCTCTTGATACTTGCCAGGCGTGTAATCTTCCCAACACGATGAAGGAGATGTAAGAGCATCTCCATTTTACAAGGTCATGAAATGAGAGGGAGAAAGAGGTGGTCCGTGGATGTGTTGAGTGGCCATGTCAAAAGCCCAAGCGCTGAAGCCCTTGCACAATGCTGCGGGTTAGTCAACCCTGGCTCAGACTAAACTGCCCGGTGTGGGGACAAACATCAGGCACAGGAGCGTCGCAACCTCTCATCAAACGTACTTCCTGGTCCTTCACTCACTGCCATGTGATCTTGGACAGGAACTTTACTATCCGGTGTCTCTATTTCTTTACTGTAAAAGTGACAATGAAGTAACAGTATGTATCTCGTAGGGCTAGACGTGAACAGGTTAATTTTTGAAACGCTCATAAAAATCACTGCCCATGGTCGGTGCTTATAAACGTTAGCTACTAGAAGGTGGTTGGATGCATGTGTCTGCAGCTTGGTGAGAAGCAAGGACCAGGGATCTAAATTTCGTTGTCAGCCCAGACAGATGCTACGTAAGGCCATTAGCCTGGGTGATAACTCCTCTGGTAAAGGGGTAAATAGTTTCTCCGTCTGTTTAAAAAAAAAAAAAGAAAAGAAAAGAAAAAAAGGGAAGAGTGACTCTATGGGACAAAGGAGAAACATGAGGCTTAAAACCATAAAGCTGGGGCACAGAGGATCGAGCCTTTTCCAACGGAATGTCTTGTCTGGGAATGGGATGAACGATCTCTCTCCACGGCTGCCTCATTTAATGTGTGTAAACCACGGTCCTTCTCCCTAGTGTATGGGTTTCCTAAGGCTCCTGGCACAAATTACCGCAAAAATCAAGGTGTGGGCAGGGTTGGTTCCTCCAGGAGGCTCTGGGGGAGAACCTGTGCCATGTTCCTCCCCCAGCTGCTAGCGGCTGCTGTCCACCTTTGATGCTCCTGGGCTCGTAGATGCATCAATCCAACTTCTGCCTCCAGCTCCACGTGGCTTTCTCCTCTCTGTCTCTGTATCCAAATCTCCCTCTAATTTCTCTTATGAAGATACACTCATTGGACTAAGGACCGACCCTACCCAGTATGATTTCACCTTAATTACAGCTGCAAAGACCCTACTTCCCCAAAAGGATATATTTGCAGACACCAGAGGTTAGGACTTGAACATTTTGGTTGGGGGGCCGGGGTGGGGGGACACAATTCAACCAGTGCGCCTGGTAATCACCAGGTGAGATCATGTTTCTAGAAAACACGAACAAATGGTATAAACATGAACCCTAATCTGTAACATCAAGCCCCACTTTATCACCAAGTGAACATTATCACACCTGGGACTGGAAGGTCTAGTTCTTGGCAGTTAAGTGAAGAAGATGGGCGACAGCTAAGATGTGGAGTTAGACCTTCTCATACTGGAGGGCCAGGTAGGTGCAGACCTGGCTGCCTGCCTGGCTGGGAGGAAATGGGAGGCGTGGACAAGAGGATCATTCATCAGTATCACCAAAGAGCACAGGAGGGCAGCCAGAGGACGCAGTGCGTGCTGGGCGTTAGCAGGGCCACAGGCAATGGTCCATGTCCAAGACCCAAACTTGGCTGTCATGAGTAAAATGGGAACATCAAGGCAGGACCCCTGTCCTGATGGGTCCAGGGTTCTAAGGAAAGCAGAGAGGGCTCGGGCTTCAAAGGCAGTGGTCTCTGGGCTTGGAGCACAGGTGGGGACCCTGTCTTGGGCCAAAAGCCAGTTATCAAAGCAGGAACGGTAGTCACAAAGGATGACAAGACTGAGTTAGAAGGTGAAGTCTTTCAAATCTTTCTACCTAAAGTGCAAACTGAAGAACAAGGTGATGAGAAGGAAAAGTAACGAACAATCGAACGTGCCAAGTCAAGGGCAGCCACGTGGCAGGGCTAAGTGTTGGAGAGGCTGGGGGTAAATCTGGCTTTCCAAGTCTTCCTTTTATCACCAAAAGTCCCTGGGAAAGTCTTCTCTGGAGCTTCCCTGACATTCTGAGAAAGAGTCAGAAGACCATGACCTTCCCTTTGCCCTGGGCCCTTGAATATCAATATCCTGATGTCAACCTGCAAATCAGTGTGGAAAATAAGGGCACAGCATAAATTCTTGAAAGCAACGCTCTAAAAATAAAATGCAATGGAAACTCATGTTTTAAACATGGATGGCTCTGGCACCATGGCAGTCCTTTGATATAGATGTTTTGCTGTAGGCTGAATTAATTAATTAATTTGCATCAGGCCTCCAAACTCAAAGTGCTTCTTTCTAAACTCATATGCATTTCCACAAACAAGTCTGTGAGACAGAAGGCAAAGTAGGACAGCAAGCCCCGCCTTGTTTAGAATCTGCTCGATGGCTTCAGCTCGGCAATCCGTGCACCAAATCTTTTGACACAGTGGATTTTAACGCTTCATTGAAACATTTATTTGTCACTGGGAGGGATCCAGAATTCAATACTGAATACCCCTTTAAGATATTTATTTTACGCTGTGGATACACTTGACGTCTGGTGGTGGAGAAATTTCTTTCGACTTCGTTGTACGACAAATTTGTGGATGTTCAAGGTCATTGTGATTAGTTATCACTGATGAGAATGTGGGTTTTTATTCAAAGTTTTATTCTTTATACTACACCAGACGCTCATGATACGGAGACGAATATTACTGACACCCTTATCCTCAAGAGGCTTAAAGACAGAGATGGGAAACACACCAAGAAGTATTTACACAGCACAGTTTAGACCAGGGATCTGCAGGCTGTGGCCGGCGGGCCATATTCAGCCTGCAACCTGTTTTGTATGGCCTGTAAGGTAAGAATTTTTGAAACTAAAATCTGGTTCTTTGAGAAGATAATGTTGATAAACTTTTAGCCAGCCTCATCAAGAAAAAAAGGGAAAGGGCCCAAATCAATAAAATCAGACATGAAAGTGGAGACGTTACAACTGACACCACAGAAATATAAAGGATCATAAGAGACTACTATGAACAACTATATACCAAAAAATGGACAATCTAGAAGAAATGGAAAAATTCTTAGAAAGGTGCGATCTCCCAAAACTGAACCAGGAAGAATCAGAAAATATGAACAGACCAATTAACAGTAACGAAATTGAATCAATAATTTATTTTTCATTTTTTAGCAGCACTGCACAGCTTGCAGGATCTTAGCCCCACCAACCAGGGATTGAACCTGTGCCCCCTGCAGTGGAAGCACAGAGTCCAAACCACTGGACCGCCGGGAAGTCCCACGAATTTAAAAACTTGCAAGAAACAAAAGTCCAGGACCAGATGGCTTCACAGATGAATTCTACCAAACATTTAAAGAATTAACACCTATCCATCTCAAAGTATTCCAAAAAATTGCATGGCAGGGAACTCTACTGAACTCATTCTATGAGGCCAGCATCAGCCTGATACCAAAACCAGACAATGATATCACAAAAAAAGAAAATTACAAGGCAATATCACTGATAAACATAGATGCAAAAATCCTCAACAAAATATTAGCAAACCAAATCCAACAGTACATTAAAAGAATCATACACCATGATCGAGTGGGATTTATCCCAGGGATGCAAGGATTTTTCTGTATCTCCACACCAATCAATGTGATACACCACACTAATAAATTGAAGAATAACCATATAATGATCTCAACAGATGCAGAAAAAGCTTTTGATTAAATTCAGCATCCATTTATGATAAAAACTCTCCTTCTGGAGAGGGAATATAATTCAACATAATAAAGGACATGTATGACAAACCTACAGCCAGCATCATACTCAACGGTGAAAAGCTGGAAGCATTTCCTGTAAGATGAGGTACAAGACAAGGATGCCCACTGTTGCCACTATTACTCAACATAGCTTTTTGGAAGTTCTAGCCATAGCAATCAGAGAAGAAAGAGAAATAAAATTAATCCAAATTGGAAAGGAAGAAGTAAAACTGTCACTGTTTGCAGATGACATGACACTGTACATAGAAAATCCTCAAGGTGCCACCAGAAAACTATTAGAACCCATGAATGAATTCAGTAAAGTTGCAGGAGCCAAGATTAATGCACAGAAATCTGTTGCATTTCTATAGATTAACAACAAACTATCAGAAAGAGAAACATCACATCAAAAAGAATAACATACCTAGGAATAAACCTACCTAAGGAGGTAAAGGACTTGTACTTAAAATATTTTTAATAGTTTGAAAAACACTGAAAGAAAAATAGTTTTGTGACATGTGAAAATTATATGAAACTCTACTCTCACGACACAATCTGCAATCATAATCTGTGGTATTTACTCAAAGGCGTTGAAAAGTTAAGTCCACACACACACAAAAAAAAAACTGTACATGGATGTTTATAGCAAATTTACTCATAAGTGCCAAAACATGAAAGCAATCCAGATGTCCTTCAGTAGATGAATGGATAAATTGGAACATCCAGACAATGGAATATTACTCAGCACTAAAAAGAAATGAGCTATCAAGCCATGAAAAGACATGGAGGAATCTAAATGTGTATCAGTAAGTGAAAGGCTGCACACTGTATGATTCCAACTCTATGACATTCTGGAAAAGGCAAAACTATGGAGACAGTGAAAGATCAGTGATTGTCAGGGGCTGTGGGAGGGGGATGAACAGGTGGAGCACAGGAGATTTTTAGGGCAGTGAAACTACTCTGCATGATGTTATAAGGATAGATACATGTCATCATACACTTGTCCAAACCCACAGAATACATGACACCAAGCATGAACCCCAATGTAAACTACGGGCTTTCGGTGATGATGTGTCAATGAAGGTTCATTAATTATAACAAATGTACCATCTGATGGCAGATGCTGATAATGGGGGAGCCTGTGCATGTGTGAGGGCAGGGCGTGTACAAAAAAATCTCTACACCTTCCATTTAGTTCTGCTGTGAATCTAAACAATCTCTGAAAAGTGGCTATTAAAAACTGTATGAGCGGGGCTTCCCTGGTGGCACAGTGGTTAAGACTCCACCTGCCAACACAGGGGACATGGGTCCGAGCCCTGGTCTGGGAAGATCCCACATGCCGCGGAGCAACTAAGCCTGTGAGCCACAACTACGGAGCCCGTGTGCCGCCACTACTGAGCCTGCACTCTAGAGCCCATGAGCCACAACCAGTGAGCCCACATGCCTCAGCTACTGAAGCCTGCATGCCTAGAGCCCGTTCTCTGCAACAAGAGAAGCCACCGCAATGAGAAGCCCTCACACCACAACGAAGAGTAGCCCCCGCTCGCTGCAACTAGAGAAAGCCCACACACAGCAACGAAGACCCAACACAGCCAAAAATAAATAAAATAAACTTATAAAAACAAAACAAAAACTGTATGATCCATCCATATCTCTGCAAATGACCCAATTTCGTTCCTTTTTATAGCTGAGTAATATTCCATTGTATATATGGACCTACAGACGGTCATACAGAGTGAAGTAAGTCAGAAAGAGAAAAACAAATATCACATATTAATGCATATATGTGGAGTCTAGAAAAATGGTATAGATGATCTTATCTGCAAAGCAGAAACAGAGACACAGACGTAAAGAACAAATGTATGGATACCAAGGAGGAAAGGGGGGGTGGGGTGGGATGAATTGGGAGATTGGGATTGACATATATACACGATCGATACTATGTATAAAATAGATAGCTAATGAGAACCTACTGTAGAGCACAGGGAACTCTACTCAGTGCTCTGTGGTGACCTAAATGGGAAGGAAATCCAAAAAAGAGGGGTATAGGTGTACGTAGAGCTGAGTCACTTTGCTGTAGAAACACAACAGTAGAAACACAACACTGTAAAGCAACTGTATGCCAATAAAAATTAAGAAAAAAACTATATGAAACTCAAATATCCGTGTCTGTAAATAAAGTTTAATTGGGATATAATCACAGTGATTCACTTATACATCACCTGTGGCTGCTTTTGAGCTACACCGGCAGAGTCAAGCATCTGACACAGAAACCACACGACCTGCAAAGTTAAAAAACTGTAATAGATGTAGTACACCTGCAGATGTCTCTCTGTCAACTTGCACACCTAAGTACAAGTCACTGTCCAACTGTCTCTAGAATAGATCTGTCTGTTAGGAAGGCTCACACCAGAGACTTAAAAAACAGTGAGGAAGTTCCTTATGCCAAATGGTAATGAAAATGTTTCAAGGAAGCTGAAAGGCACACCTACGTTCCCCTCTTTGAGGCGTGAGCAGTTAAAAGGCATCCAACCGGATGTCAAGCACTGCAGCATCTACTTGTCCACAAGGCAGGACCGAGACGTGCAACCCGACTGCAGAGAAACATATTGGGCTCCTCCATAGTCCGATGCAGAAAGAATATATTGAACCACAAATAATGGACGACTAGATTCTCTACGCTGCTCCCAAAGATGACGAATGATGGTTTGATTCCCCAGTGGGAGTTACTTATGGGTGCAAAGCTAATCAGGGCCTCAGGACCAGGGCCTCGCGGCCTGCTCCTTGCTCAGGTGGCCAAATTTCTTTCTAGATGAGAAATGCATGTGCCAGGAAGCATAAAGCGCACAGGTGTGAAAGGCACCTTGTTGCACTGGCTCTCTTGGAGGAAATCCTCGGGGGGCCCAGCTCAGTCCTCCGTGTGTTCTTGACTTTGGGTGCAAGTGCTTACGTGGCTCTGTAGTAAGGGGCTGGCAGGCACCATCAAGGGGGAGGCATTTCCTTCTGGGACTTTGACAAAAGCAGGAATGACCTTAATTTGACATTTATAAACCACAGCAACTGGCTGCCAACGGCTTAGTCACGGAAGTCAGCTCGGCAGAGGCCAACTAAACGGACCACACCAAACGGGCACGTTTTGGAGACAGAAGGGACGTTGCTTCACCTAAAATTTGTGTATCCTTTACATCCAGGACGAATGTCTTTCCAAAGCAGACGCACTTTTCAGAATACAACTTCAGCCGGTAGTTACTTGCAATTGGCTGGGAGGGGAAAGCAAGGAATTGGAAGCAAATGCTTTCTACTTAAAAAAAAAAAAAAAAAAAAAAAAATCCAGCTCCTCCCAAATGCCCTTGTATCATTATTGAGAAGAGGTGAAATTTATATTTTGGTTATGTGAATGCTCCCCAAAATGGGATGCCACTGTTATCCATAAGCTACAAGAGCTCTGTCCTGTCTCCCTTACTGAACACGCAAAGCAGAGGTCCAAGTGTGATTCTGGTTCATGTATTTTTCTTTAATGACAAAAGCAAAATGGGGGAAAATGTGTGTGGTAGTAATGTAGCAGCCTCCTGAGAAGTTTCTGCCACGCCTCCGGGAGGCCTGTGGTTAACAGGCGGCCTTCCTCTCTCTCTTTCCCTCCAGCAATTCTTCCTGCTATGCTGTCCATCTCCCTGCCCACTCCGTGCTTTTGTCCCTGCTGGGTTCCTGCAGCTCCTCTGCATACGTACGGTCATTGCTTTATTCAGTAGCCACAAAAACGGTATACCCTGCGTTAGTGGGTAAAGCAGTTACATTCCTAATCAAATAAAATGAATGAGCTCAGGAAACAGACTAGATAATTTCTTGTTAAGAGCAAGCATCCCTTTGAAAAAGACCATAACATGTCTCCAGTTTTGTATGCCAAATGGGTCTCTGAATGAGTCTAACCCATTTAGCTATTTTTCTAAAAGTGACAGGTAATGCTTCTCCAAATAATTCAATTTATGGGGGTGGGGAAAGAAACAAATCATCTGAACAGGTGTATCAAGCGTATTCCTTCTGATCTGTTGGAATGTTCAAATCCAAAGCATATTCTTGTCTTCCTGGAAGGAGACCTGGAGATCTGTTATTCATTCAGTCAATTTTAAGCACTGTTCACCTGCAAGGCTGAAATCAATTCTTCATCCTTTGTGTAAGTTGTACTAAGTTTCTCCTCCAAATATCAAATATTTTTCAACAAGCCTTGCACAATGAAATCATAATACCTATAAATCCTCTTCTCTAAGAAGGTATTGGGATTTTACCTGCTCTTCAGTTTAAGATTTGTTGGCCATCTCCACTAGAGATGAGTTATTCTAAATAGGATCCAGGCGGTTCATGAGTTGCCATTAAACAGGAGTCAACTATACTGTGCTGGACTGCAGAAGGGCAGATTTTCATTCTGACAAACTCTGCTAAATCTCCTCTGTAGATTGTTGATGCAGTATGTGTTAATCTGTGCACAGAGCCACTTGTAATATTTTCATTACAATATTCACAAGTAAAAGGTTTTCATTAATACCACCTTGGCCTATTTGTCTGAATGTCAGAGAGAGGAAATCAGAACACTATGAGAAGACCCATTTCTAAAGGCACACGTGGGTAGGAGGTAATCATTCCTACAGCGAACATTCCAATTGCTTTCTTTGGAATTTATGCTTTACTTGCTGGTGAGGAAATGCCTCTTTAACTACATTTAAATGGTGGTTGCATGAATATTTAAAATGATGGTACCAGCCAAAGGAACATTTTCCTTATGGAACGAGCAACAGAGAAACTCTCCACTCGACTTTCTCAGTAGGGTGTCAAAAGCCGTAAGCCCCTTCTCTTGAAACGCTGGTATTCAACATGCTCGTTGTTAAAATAAATAGATTGGGAATAAACAGCTTAATCCTAGTTTTTTATGCTACTGCATTAAAGGGACTATTAGATAGACCCACCAAATACGGAAAGCTATCACCTAAACACTGAAACAGATTTAGTAGAATGACCACGATGATGACTAGCCTACTCTGGGAATTTTTATGCGCTGCACCCTCACAAGCCCCATGCCAATGGACTGTGACAATTATCTCTGCTTTGCAAATAAGGAACTGAGCCATAGAGGTGTCAAATAATTGCTTGGAATTCAAACATAAGTAAGGCAAGGAAATGGGTTATGAACCCAGGTGTGCCTAGGGGGCATGAACTCCTAACCATACCCCAAATTGCAGAGCGTGACAATATTAGGGGTTTCATAAAAATAACTGCGGTAAACATTTAATAAGTACCTCCTGTATACAAAAACACAGGGGAAAAGATTGTGCATCTGTGGGCAAGACAGAAACCCTCCCCTTTTATTTTTGCTTTTTAATATTTATTTATTTATTTGGTTGTGCTGGGTCTTGGTTGTGGCAGGCGGGCTCCTTAGTTGCAGCACATGGGCTCCTTTGTTGTGGCATGTGAACTCTTAGTTGTGGCATACATGTGGGATCCAATTCCCTGACCAGGGATCGAACCCAGGCCCCCTGCATTGGGAGCGTGGAGTCTTAACCCCTGCGCCACCAAGGAAGTCCCAAGACAGAACCCCTTTGAAAGCTTATGATGCATGGGAGAGAGAAATGAAATCAAATATTTGTAGAATACAATTTTGGTCAATAAGAAAAAACATGTAATTTAACTAGGATATACATTCTCTAAGGATTACCTTGAACTATTTTTTGTGTTTGTTTTAAATGAGACTATCATAATCCTGCATCTATAATATCAATGAAATTTTTATACTTCTATTTCACTGTATATGAAGTTTAATTACAAAGAGCTCTTTAAATTCACAGGTGACAAATCTTATCCTAACAAATCCTCTCTCTCGTATTAGGATCTGGGATTAAAGCCATTACAAAAACAACAAAACAAAAACAAAAACAAAGAAAAACCTCTCCAGAACTGGCCAGCATCTCTCTTGGGCATTTTTCTGAAATTTACACAGCTGCCAATCAACTCTACTAATAGATATTTTCGCATCAGAAAGAAAACTGGACCAAGAGTCTGAAGATAGGGAAAAATACTTAATATACTACTTGTAGTGTTTTAATAAAAATATTACTTGACTCCCGTTTGATCGATCGGCAAACAGAAATTATAGTACCTTAGCATTTCGTTCACAGGATACACATAATCAAAGGCAGCATTGGTGAAAGTAATCTGCTAATTACAGACAGTCAAATTGACACATGAAATTAACCATCACACTGAGGAGGAAGCTTTTATTTCACACACCTGTGAGTCCCTTTACGGGGCGCCTACAACCTGGGAAAACACAACTGGCCAACAAACGTTGGCTGAATCAGTGAATACATTTCAGCACCCTCCTTCTCTAAGAAGTTGGCTTCCGATGCTTCAAGATGTTTCTCCAATGCAAAAGCACTGTGCCTACCTCATACTGAATCTTAATATATTGTAGTTATTCCTGCCCTGCCACTAGGTTCATCCGTACTGTTGTTTTAGATTCCATACATGTGCATTAGCATACGGTATTTGTTTTTCTCTTTCTGACTTACTTCACTCTGTATGACAGGCTCTAGGTCCATCCACCTCACTACAAATAACTCAGTTTCATTCTTTTTTATGGCTGAGTAATATTCCATTGTATATATGTGTGCCACATCTTCTTTATCCATTCATCTGTCAATGGACATTTAGGTGGTTTCCACATCCTGGCTATTGTAAATAGTGTCGCAATGAACATTGCAGTACACGTATCTTTTTGAATTATGTTTTAAAGACACAGACATAGAGAACGGATGTGAGGACACGGGGTGCGGGGGAAGGGTAAGCTGGGACGAAGTGAAAGAGTGGCATGGACATATACACACTACCAAATGTAAAATAAACAGCTAGTGGGAAGCAGCCGCATCGCACAGGGAGATAAGCTCGATGCTTTGTGACCACCTAGAGGGGTGGGATAGGGAGGGTGGGAGGGAGGGAGACGCAAGAGGGAGGGGATATGGGGATATATGTACACGTATAGCTGATTCACTTTGTTATAGAGCAGAAACTAACACAACATTGTAAAGCAACTATACTCAAATAAAGATATAAAAAAACAAAAATAAAATTTAAAAAATCACGGAAAAAAAATATATATTGTCGTTAGTCATCACCTCACTCCCATTTCTTTCTTGTCTGTCAGTCTCAACCTGTACATCAATTTTACTGACAACGTCTTGCAGACAGAAATTAGAGCCATGACATTCACATCCAGTAAGGGAACCCAGGGAAAGGCGTGGTACCCAGTGAAGGCTGCACCGATGCTGATGCTGACGCTGGTGCTGGCAGTGATGCCACTAGTTATGACGAGGTGGATGAGGCTGACCACCACCAAGCAGTCAGCCTACATTCAAAACCAAAGCTGATGGGCTTCCCTGGTGGTGCAGTGGTTGGGAGTCCGCCTGCCGATGCAGGGGACACGGGTTCGTGCCCCGGTCTGGGAAGATCCCACATGCCTCGGAGCGGCTGGGCCCATGAGCCACGGCGGCTGAGCCTGCGCGTCCAGAGCCTGTGCTCCGCGAAGGGAGAGGCCACACCAGTGAGAGGCCTGCGTACCGCAAAAAAAAAAAAAAAAAACCAAAGCTGAGCTCACCGACTGGCTGACTTCTTTACCAGAGACGGGCTCGCCTATTGAGGTCTGTTTCTAAGCATGGTGGGGGGAAAGTCATCATGACCAATTCCAATTTTCTCAATTTCTGGAACAACAATAGCTGGACTGTTTGATCACCATCAGATGGTGTCCTGGTTGGAGTTTAAGCATCACACAGAAAAAGCAACTTAAGCGCTGCCATACACATCTGGAACTAGTGTATAAAAGGAGATCCAAACCCTGTAGTTTTAAAAATGTCATTGATGTTGCTGTCCTCCACAGTGTAAAGTACTGATAAGTAGTATTTTTATTAGTCCTCCTCTTTTATCTTTAGTCAGGAACTGAGTTAGGGAGAGTTAGTGGTCCTGCAGTAACTGTGGTAAAATATGATATTATAATTGAAACTGACTTCTTGCTGCTAATATGTCACTAAATCCTGGAGCTACACATTTAACCATTAATTAGTACACAGAGGTTCAGTGATTGCACAGTGACAAGCATCTACCCCCACTGCTCCTCAGTTTTTTAAACACAGAATTAAAGGGGGAAAGCTTTAGGGTGGATAACCACTGAAGGATGTAATAGTAGGTCAGAAACTGATTAAATGGCATTAGAAACAAATGTTACTAGAGGCAAAATCCTTCACGATGATGGAATAATTTTAGAAAAACAAACTCGGTAGTATGCACTCGTTTGAGATTAAAGATATGAATGGGTATGTGTAGGGATTTGTGACCAATATAACCAGCACCATTACAAATTTACAGGAGGTAACAAGTTAAAACCGCGAGGTTGAGTGTGAATCTGGGGAAGAATGTAATTATTAGCTATTCTGCAAAATGTACTCTCTCTGCAAATAACATACAATGTTATTCGCGTTCTATTTTTAGTCCTCCATGTCTGCACTTGCTATAGGGTAATAATTACTGAAGCCTGGCCTGATTTCTCTTTCACCCCCTCATTTAAGTCCGACCTATCCTTTCCTCTTCCTTCACTTTCTTTTCCTGCTTTGTTCCATCTGTAAGGTGGAAGGGCCCTTCGCCTAAGAAAGGCCACAGCTACTTTTACACAGAGGGATGCCCCATCTGAGCACCTTGGATTTCTTCAATTGGAAAATACACCTTTTCTTCTGTTTTCTAAAGTAACTGAGGAGTTTCCCAGAAAACCCCATGGATAAGGCAATGCCTGAAGGGTTTTGGTGAAAAACTGAAACAGGAAATTTTGGAAACTACCCGATCTATGTATTTGCAGTGTACAGTGGGACTCACACAGAACTAGCTCCATGCTCTCCATGGAATAGCAGACCAGCTCTGCACTGATCAGGCACTGCTATTTGAAAGCAAGTTACAGGTATTCCTATCACCTGTATCATTATACAAAGCAGAATTCATAAACTTTTAAGGCATGAGATTAGAGATCATTTTGGCAAAATCTTATCTATTATCTCTGATGGTCTGGTAAAGTAATGATAATGTTTCTTACATACACTGATAGGTAAAACATGCTCAAGTCACGTGGCTGGAAAAAAAAGTGTGTGTTGTTTAATAGTAAAGACACAGCTGGTCTGATGGCACTGCTCCTCGGGTCTTTGATGGAAAATTCTAGTCATGTGAATTGTTCTTATGGTGAACTTTCCAAGAAGAATTGAGTTTTTTGCCATTAAATGTCTGGTTCTATGTGGTTTCTCTATTTCTCTATGTGAGAAAATTACTCTATAGTATAAAAGTTAATTTTGGAATCTTTCAGCAAAGAGGTATTCGATATTAAAGATATTAATAAACACAACCCAGAAAAGACTGATTGTTTGCAATGCATGGACTCCAAGCAAACATCGTGGTCTTTAAAATGAGATTGATTGTCTCACTGTGGGCACAATTTTCTATAATCCAACACTCCGCAAACACAACTCAGGGTTAAGATTTCTTTTATTATTATTTTTAAAAAATCATTACGACCTGATCAGCCAGATTGAAATAACCAGAAGCAAAATTCATTCCTTAAAGTCCCCTGTGCATGTCCATTTACTAGGGAAATTAATGTTATTTAAAATGTGCCATATTTCACCGGATGAAGATGATCACTGCAAACCTCCAGCCAAACATTAAGTTACTATCTGCGTTGATACAATGTATTTTATCTCATAAAAGAGTAGACACATTTTACTATCCTTGTCTGGGATAATATTCTGATGGCAAAGTTCTCCTGAATCCAGGCAGTAGAAATACAAGAGCTAAAGGTATGTGATTTCATAGAGTAAACAGGTGTTACATTTCATTCAAGTCACTCACGGATTATCTAGGATATATTAGGACATATTCTTTACCAAGACAAAAATCAATCAGTCCTCATGTAACCAATTATTCAGTCTACGGCTAGTATTTCAGCTACTATTGAAACAGATTTCCAAGGAGACCATCTAGACACTAAAATTTGGAAAATGCTGACGAGAATTGCAACAGCAGTTTAGTTCCTAAATTTTTATTTTTGCTACATTTCTGGCATTCCCAAATCCACTCAGAATGGATGGCTTATTTTATTAAGCCATTCCCTACATGAGAAAAGGGGAGGGGTGAATGTGATGTAGTACACTATATCATTTTTCACTCCCAAATCACATTTCAGAAAAGAATTTCACTGGTTTAGATATCTACACACCCCAAAATGGCCTGTGCTGCTGAGAATCATTGGAGTATCTGAGAATTGCACAAATGACAGAAGGAAAAACATCTTGAAACTGACGTGATAGGGATGGTCACCATGATTTCTATGGTGGCCGGGAGGGAGGGAAGGATGCTCTGGAATTAATGAGCCATTATTAAAACTTAGTCTCGCACAAGCTTGACAGACTGTATTATTTTAATTAATTTTTTCATTCAACAACTACTGAGGGTAGGTATTGTGGCATATAGACAACTAGGCTTCTGTGATAAGGAAAGGTTCCTGGTTTCAAGAAGCTTGCAATGGAATGAGACAGATAAATGAATATAGGATTTTGATGTATGTGACATCAAACCCTAACCCTAACCCTAACCCACACCATGATGGCGTGGACCAGGGGCACCAGGGTGAAGAGCTGACTATGAGACGGCTGGTATGGAAACTTCAGGATGCTTGAAACGGACGTTTGCATTACCCCATGCCCTCTGAGAAATGCCAACACAAAAGTAAACGTGCCAGTGTTTCATTACACGAAATGCCCGGGTGAAAAAAGAAAAAAAAATGGGGATGGAGCTTTGTGTCTATTCTGTCCATTTGACGTAACTGGTCTCATACAATAGAGAGCACTTTGCAACTGTCTTTTTCACTTAGCGTAATGTTTCGAGCTTCATCCACACTGTATCGTGTATCAGTACATCTCTACTTTTCACTGCCAAATAGTATTCCAATGTAGATAGGGATCACGTTTATTTTCCCATTCATCAGGTGATGTTCTTTCACTCCATGTTATTAGTATACCTCAGTATACAATCTCCTGTTTGTTTTAAAAAGATCCGTTTCACTTGTGGATGCCCAGGGGGAGGGCAGGTGGCAGGGGATGGATTGAGTGTTTAGGATTAGCAGATGCAAACTACTATAACTGGGTTGGCCAAAAAGTTCGTTTGGGTTTTTCCATAAGATGTTTCGGAAAAATCCAAACGAACTTTTTGGCCAACCCAATACATAGGATGGATAAGCAACAAGGTCCTACTGTATAACACAGGGAACTATATTCAATATCCTGTGATAACCAGCATGGAAAAGAATATGAGAAAGAATGTATATGCGTATAACTGAATCACTTTACAGCAGAAATTAAGACAACATTATAAATCAACTATACTTCATGAAAATAAATTTTAAAAAAGATCTGTTCCATCATATGTCTCTGTCTCAATCCCCATGCCCCCCTTGCCCTGGTACAGTTCTGGGGTTTGTCCTCTAGGACCACGACAGTCGGCGGTACAGATTCATCTTCGCCTTGTCTTACCCTGAATCGCTCATTTTCAGCCTTTACGATCAGGCCCAACACAGCCACTCACACCCAGCTTCTTAAGAGCATGATCTGCTTATAGCCTTAACACCTAGTTTCCCACTTCTGTTAAACCAAAGGAGAGCACCGTTATTTCTCTCCCTACACATGGAGTGCACTCCCATCAGCCCCAGAATCTCTGAGAGACTTACTTCTCTGGCATGTAATGCATCACCCACTGCTTCTCTTGTATCTAACAAGTCTTCAACTTCGTAGAAGTCCAGCTCAAGAATTTCCCATCAGTGTGGCCAGTTAAGACCCTACGGAGCCGACAAGTGTCCAGATAACAAGAATAAATGCCAACGAACTACCTGAGGTCAGACAAGGATAAATATAAGCACGCTGGTTCTGCAGAGGAGTTGGCACTTGGAATAAACAAACCCCAAGGTGAGATTTCCATTCTTGCAAATTTTAGCCTAAGAGCATGTCACAATGAACACGTCAGCTAAAATTCTAATAGAAAGCCCACCATCGTTCTGGTCAAAAGAAATAGGAGAATGTTCTCATTTCATTCTTAGAACATTCTCTAACACCATATACAAGAATAAACTCAAAATGGATTAAAGACCTAAAAGTAAGACCGGGTACTATAAAACTCCTGGAGGAAAACATAGGCAGGACACTTTTTGACATAAATGGCAGCAGTGTTTTTTGGATCCGTCTCCTAAAGTAAAGGAAATAAAAGCAAAAATACACAAGCGGGACTTAAACTTAAAAGCTTTTGCACAGCAAAGGAAACCATCGATCAAATGAAAAGACAACCTACTCAATGTGAGAAAAAGTTTGGAAATGATATGACTGGTAAGTGATTCAACATATATAAACAGCTCACACAACTCAACATCAAAAATACAAACAACCCAATTAAAAAATGGGCGGAAGACCTGAAAAGACATTTTTCCAAAGAGGATATGCAGATGGCCAACAGGCACATGAAAAGATGCGCAACATCACTAATCATCAGGAAAATGCAAGTGAAAACCACAATCAGGTGTCATCTCACACCTGTCAGAACGGCTATCATCAAAAAGAACACAAATAACAAATGTTGGTGAGGGTGTGGAGAAAAGGGAACCCTCGTACACTCTTGCCAGGGATGTAAACTGATGCAGCCACTATGGAGAACAGTATGGAGGTTTCTCAAAAAACTAAAAATAGAACTACCATACGACCCAGCAATCCCACTACTGGGTATATATATCTGAAAAAAACAAAAGCACAAATTCTAAAAGATACATGCACCCTAAAGTTCATAGCAGCACTATTTACAATTTATATATATAACACAGTGGAGTATCACTCATCCATAAAAAGACTGCAAATTTCCACTTGCAGCAACATGGATGGACATGGAAGACATTATGCTAAGTGAAATAAGTCAGACAGAGAAACACAAATACTGTATCACTTCTATGTGGAATCTAAAAACTGCAACAAACTATTAAATGTAACAGAAAAGAAGCAGACTCACAGATACAGGGAACAAACTCGTGGTTACCAGTGGGGAGAGGGAAGGGGGGGAGGGGCAAGATAGGGGGAGGGGAGAAAGAGGTACAAACCATTACGTATAAAATAAGCTAAAAGGGTATACTGTATTGCACTCAGAAAATGCCAATATTTTATAATAACTTTAAGAAGTCAAAATTTTAAAAACCGTGAATCACTATATTGCACACCAGCAACTGAGAGAATATTGTACAATAAGCATACTTGAAAAATATTGTAGGGAAGAACAGAAATAGGAGAATGAAACTTTGAGGTAGAGAACAAGCTCAAATTCTACATGCTGCTTGAAGCCTTCCTTCAAAATTCTGCTTGCTTCCCTAAAATTCACGCCCCAGGGCTGCACTGCTCTTTAGCACACAGCCCTTGCCCTTCTGTGGTTATGCAACTTCCTAAGTGTGTCTTCTCCTTTCTCAAAGCGGTCGTGTGTCAACCTAAGGAGGACACGATGACACCTTGCTCCATTCTTTTTCTCCTACACAGCATCCTCTATCTGCTGCATTCTCTGCAAATATGTACTCATACACATCGGAGGCTTGACCCTACCCTGGAACTGGATAACTATTACATCACCAATTCATAACGTAAGTAAAGAATACACAGTTCATTTAAAAAAAAAAAAAAATACCACAACAATGTCTACAAAACTTTCAGGTTCGGAGGCAAGTTAAAACATTTGTTAAAACCATAAACGTTTTTTAAAATGGATAATCTGCATATCTGAGACCAAAACTAAAATTTTCTGGATGGGAAACCATGAAGCCTTGTAAACATATGTAGAGTCCTTTCCTCTGAAGTCTATGGGGCCCCTGAAACTTTGGGAAAAGCAGAGACAGCACATATGGAAACTTCGCCTTTGAGTTACAACTGAATCTAGTCACCTCACTAAAATGCAGGCTTTTTCAACTTTCCCATAACCTTGGAACCAAGTTGTATTTTTCCATGAACTTATCGTGACTCATGGGGATCAACTGAATGTGCCTGTGTGGTCCATATAAAACCAAACTACCCCTCGGAACACACGTCTAGTGTTCCAGGCAGAACTAAGAATCACAATTCATAATTTTATCGGCAAACACAAAGGCCAGGTGGATATTTATGAAGGCTAAAACTCTGTAAGGAGTTCTAAGTTTAGTTTCACGCTTTTGATTTATTTTTCCTGTAAAGAGCGCACACTGGTGTGTATTTTGGTATTCATTCACTACAGCCCTGTACTAGAACATTTTTCTTAAGTCTTTATTTTTTTCTCTCGTTTCTTTCTCAGTGATCTTACACAACCCTCTGCGACACGACCTACGCCTCTGAGTTTATTATTAATAACGCTAAGAAGGTGCTTTGCATCTTCACATTAAGCTATTTTCCACTGTGGACTGTATTTATAAGCCTTGATCTTTGAAGGTTCTCAAAGACAGGAGACCCTGTTTTGCAATTTTATATTTCAAGATATTTTTACCCCAAGTGCCTGATATAGTTGAACCATCAACCTATTCATCAACTGCAACATTCCTTTTTTTCAAATATCAAATAATTTCCTTTAAACATCACTCATGTTTTTAACGGAGGGCCATTGTTACTGTAGGTCAGATTCTAGGGAAAGTTCAGCGAGTCTATAATTTGTAAAGGAAGAAAGAAAAAAGAAATCCACTGCTCACAATTAAAAACAACAAAAAAGTGCCTTTCAATAAAAAGCTGGAAGCATAATGTTTTCCACATTGCCCTTGTGTCCTTCCATGGCCATCGCATTACTGTGATGAGTCTTGGAAATGAATAACTACCTGTATTATACTGTCCTTTTATTTTAGGGATGGACAATATCCTCAAGCTAACTGGTTTTCTTGGACTTCGATTATCTGCCACCATAAGCAAAGAGCTCTGCCTTGCTTAGAGTAAAGGCTCAGCATCAGACCCCCATCTTTGTACAGAAGACCCAGTTCTCCAACATGATTGGCAGCTGTACTACATTTGGGCATCGAGTCCTGTCTGCTCTCTCTGTACAATGAAACATGCACCCCTGTCTCCAAATCTGCTGTAGACTGCATGTTTGTGTTTTCCCAAAATTCATGTTGAAATCTAACCCTCAATGAGGTGGTATTAGGAGATGGGGTCTTTGGGGGTGATGAGGTCATGAGGGTGGAGCCCGCATGAATGGGATTAGTGTCCTCAAATAAGAAACCCCAGAGAGCTCGCTCACCCCTTCCAGCACATGAGGACACAGTGAGAAGACAGCTGTCTGTGAACCAGGAGAAGGGATCTCACCAGACACTGAACCTGCCTTAGTCTTGACCTTGGATTTCCAACCTCCAGAACTGAGAAAAATACATGTATGTCTTGTATAACCCACCCAGCCTATGGCATTTTGTTAGAGCAGCTCGAAAGGACTCAGACATAAACCTGCCTGCCATTTCCACTTCTTATCCACAGATGATTACAACCAGACACCCTTTCCTCCCTGTAAGCACTGAAGGTCCTCCCTCTGTGTGGGCAAGGATGGATTTTTGGAGATCAACACCCATTGCTCACCTGGGTTCTATATGCTCCCCAATCACTGCAATTTGATCTGATTACAGGAAACTTGCATTGACAATATCGCTTCCTAATCTCTCTTTCCCTCTCTCTCTTTTTCTCTCTCACATGCGCGCGCGCACACACACACACACACACACACACACACACACACACACACACACACAGTCAGGGGAAACAGCAAGGGTATCCCCTTTTGCTTAATCTCCTGTCTGTCTATAGGGCAGACCTCTCATGAACATTTCCACACAAAGCTCCTCTTGGCTTGCTGGTTCGTCCCCCTGGCAGGAGGAAACGCTTTGAAGCAGCCTGTACTTCACAGAACAACGTTGTTCACTGGCCACCTCTTGTGGTTAGTCCTTGATGATAACACCTCTCATGAATGAAGACATGGCAGATGCTACACTAAATATTTTACGTGTTTAACCCTATTTGTTCGTAACATCCATTTTGTGGGCATTTCTATCTTTTTTTTCCTCTCATTTTACAGCTGAAGGCACTGAGTTTTAGAGAGGATAAACGGCTATCTCAAAACGATACAGCTAAAAAATAGAGCTGGTATCCGACATTTGTGTTCTAAAATGGTCCTGTATCCTTCTCACCTAGACAGTCTCTGCAACTTAAACCTGTGATATTCTGATTAACAAGTTAAGCTGTTCACTGACAAGGATATTTTGATTATTTCTGAAAAAAAAAATACCTTTTATGGCCACAGTCATTGCAGCTTTATGCTACCCAGTGTACATATCTAAATAATTCAGGAAAGAACCCAGGTGAATTGTGAAATTCCCTCCCTTCGTTTTTATTTCACTCATTCTTTTTTTTTTTTTTTTTTGCGGTACGCAGGCCTCTCACTGTCGTGGCCTCTCCCGTTGCGGAGCACAGGCTCCGGACGCGCAGGCTCAGCGGCCACGGCTCATGGGCCCAGCCGCTCCGCGGCACGTGGGATCCTCCCGGACCGGGGCACAAACCCGTGCCCCCTGCATCGGCAGGCGGGCGCTCAACCACTGTGCCACCAGGGAAGCCTTGTTTCAGTCATTCTTTGAGCGTACCACTGCAAGGCTTTGCATGTACTTCAATGAGATGCTATAGATCAACTCACTCAAGCTTCCTATATTGTGTACTTTCCAGAAAATGGTATTTTCCCCATCTTCGTAAATCTAAATGAAGGCTCCTTTTGAACTTTAGTAATTCTTCCTTAATTGACCATCGTTGGTTAATAAATTCACTGTTTTAGAAGAGTGGATAGTTCAGTAATATTCAAAACATTCTCAAAGCATCATTATGAAGCAATGATGTTGGTGTTATCTTTACGGCAAAAACAGTTACGTGTCTATGGCAACGCTATACCGCCTCTTAGACTAGATTTTGAATGTTGATTTATATGGAAGAGAAAATCGTATTATGCTTATTTTTTCATTTCACGTTGAATTCATCTTTTAACTAGTCACCATTTAATATGTGATCCACATAAACTCATTTTTCTCCCATAGGCATATAATATTAGCAAGACTGACTACTAAAAATGTATAATACCATACAATCAATTTGGTATTTTCTAGTTATGCTATTCTCACAAAACATTTTCTTATACTAGGTCAACGTAAACTATGGATTGGACTCTTTGTTGAACTATATGTAGAAATTTACACTATTTTTATATTTTTAATTTTCCCTTAGAAGTTATTTATGTTGTGAAATTAGACACTGCTAATACCTTTTATCGGCCCCATTTAAATTTACCCAGAGAAGAATGCATTTACCTATAAACTCAATCTCTTTGAAGATGGAAAAATACAGAGGTACTATACTGAATGGGATTTGGGAATCATATTGCACTGAAAGTAAGTATCAGCTAAGCTTGCACTTTCGAAGTGAAAATGTTCCTTAAGGTTTAGAGTTTCAAAAATATCCCAAATTTTAGAGTGGAGAGAGTTTTTGAGGGAAAGAACTGTGAGAAAAACCCTGAAAACATTTTAAACAGAAATACTTTCAATAATGTTTCTACCCAATAATAAAGGAGTAAACATTTTAAACTTTACGTCAAGAGTTTGGGATGACCTTTTATGGAAATATGCATCCATTGGTATACCCTTGAAGCAATGTACTTGTTTAACAGAGTTAAATGAGATATACAATGAAACAAGCAAAAAGATGACTTGTACAGATTCTTGCGGCTCACGTTCTAAGAGAGGCATCGCCAGGGTCAACTCTGCTAAAGAACTAAAGCGTTTGCGTGACACCACTTCCGCATCTTGCGCTGAGTAGCATCACTTTATTATATCGTATCCAATCCGGACAGCAGAGACGGTGCAAGAGCATTATATGCAATTTAAGGTCACAAGAGTTTGCCCACATCCCGCTGCTCTGTTGCTTCTTAACACCCACATACATGACACTGATTAGTTCCCGGAAAACACTGAAATACCGTTTTTCTCCTTTGTGAAGTACACGTATCACTGGACAAAATATATGTGAAAATAATATTTTTGGTGAACTGTACTCTACGTTTTGCATACCCAAAACCTGGGTCAATGGTGCAGTGAACAGGAAGAAACATCCCTGACTCTTTGAGAAGAAAATCTCTAGAGGGAGGGTAAGCTTATGTCTGATCAACAGCGTCTTAGACACCAAGCAAAGTTCCAGTCCAAGTCTGCTCTTGAGGAATGAAGCAATCAGCACCAAATTTCCCCAGAAAACATTCCCTATGTCTCCAGTGTCACCAGGAATAAGGCAGGAGCTCCTGCAGTGAACAGCTGTGGTACATGGCAGCTCACCCCACAGCATTATGGGAAATGCTCGGATTCAACCCTATTAGTACCCCAAAAGGAGCTGTTGTTATTGAGACCCTATGAAGGATCCCCTCAGGGAGCAGGAATCATCTTGTCTTACAGTTTGTACATGAGTGAGTCTCTGCACAAGCTTCAAAGGACCTCCAGGAATCCTGAGCACTAAGAAAGAGGTGTTTAGCATGACAGTAAAGAGCTGCCCGGTAGAAACCAAGAACTGCAGGCTGCTCTCCTTAATAGAGCAACACGGGGGAAATGGCATCCTGGAGTTCGGTTTTGGTCAGAAAAAGACACTTCGAGACATTTTGTGAGAAAGCAAGTTTGCTTTTAAAAGGGTAGGAATGAGCCCCAAACTCAGTTCCTATCGACATTTGTAAATGCGCTATGGACCACAAATTTATCAAAAATCTTAAACTTTGTTGAAATCTTTCTTGCCTGGCTGGAACATCTCCTATCATGAGGAATTGCATGGTTTTGCCTACTCATGTGAAAACAGACACGTTTTCGGGTCATCGTACCAACATGATACCCTTCCCGTTTGGGAAAAGCATTAATAGAGGGCATTACTTCTCTATTCTCACATGACACATTATCCCAAAATGTAGCGGCTTGAGACAACTCACATGGATTATCTCACAGCCTCTGTGCTCAGGAATCTTGGCCCAGCCTAGCTGGGTCTTCTGACCACAATCGTCGGAAGGCTGGACAAGGGAAGGACCCACTTTGCAGCTCATGCAGTTGGTTGGTAGGATTCAACTCTTCTCAGTTTCTTAGACTGAGGGCCGCAGTTCTTTTATGACTGTCGGGCAGAGGTTTCCTTCAGTTCCTTGACTCATGGGCTTCGCACACATGTCAATGTGTGTCATCAAATTCTTCACGCCAAGAAAACAACAGAAGTAGTCTCTACTACCAAGGTGGACGTCACATATTACTTTTATGACCTCATCACCTCTGAGTATCCTATTCATCAGAAGGAAGTCTTCAGGCCCCATGCACACACAAAGGGGAGGAATTACACAAGGGCATGAACACCAAGGAGGTGGGGATCGCCAGAGCCATCCTAGAAGCAGTCCACAGACTTGCCTCATGGGACTGACAAGAGTATTCAAACAGATAATCAATGGAAAACACTTAGCATTGGGTAGATAACAATCAATACATTAATACTCTATGCGGGACCCCACATCCTTTGCATTTGTTGAGTTCTTTCTCAGTGTTTCGGATGGGGTTCTAAGCAAAGTTACAAGAAAATATATTGGGAAATCATTTCCAATACTTACTTCATCCCCTCAAGTGAAATAATACTCACCATGGCAATCAGATTTTCTCACATCTATTTATAAAGTGTTGACTTAAAAGGATAACAAAATGAAATAAAGCAAAAAAAAAAAAAATTCTATGTCTGTTTAGCTCACAGGAATGATAAATCCATACCAAACAGTGTATACTTAGAGACAAATTCCAATAATGGATGACAGACAAGAATATCTACTATACAGTTCTTTACTGCATGTAATTTTAAATTGGAGTCATCATTAGGTTTTCAAAAAGGTTATAAGAAAGTACATGGTCACAGTAGAAAATACTGAAATGGTTAATGACGCAAACAGAAATCTGCAACATCAAGAAAAACACATCTTGCTTTTTTAACAGCTTTATGCAACTGTAATTCTAAGACCATACCATTCACCCACATAAAGTAATGTACCTCTAGTGGTGGTTTTCAGTGTATTCACAGACGTCTGCTACCATTATCAGAATCAATTTTAGTCAATTTACATTTTAACATATAACCCCCTAGCCATTTTGTCTAGGCATTAACATACATTTTTATAACCTGAATTTTCACTTAATATGTAGTGAACATTCCCCATGTCCATAAATATTCTTCAGGTGCATCCTTCATTAACAGCTACACAGTCACTGAAGAAAAAAACTTATTTCTCTTGACGGTCTACTTTCTGCCAGGCACTTTTTTGAGTCACGGATTTTGTCATTTCATCTTCACAATAATCTTATGAAGTGCTTACTATTCTTTACAGAGAACTGAGGATCACAGAGAAGGTTAAGGTTCTTGGCTACAGCTGTCAACATGGTGAGTAGATGAGAGATGTTCTCACTGAACTGATTTGACTCCACTTTCTTCACACGATACAGTATCATATGGGTGGCTAAGCCAATGGTGTTGAAAATTTAATTGGTTTCAAATTTTGAGATATTTTAACTGTATCAGCTGTCTGATCGTGCGTAAAAACCTACCCCCCAAAATGAGCAACTGAAGCAATAATGTATCTCATAGATTCTGTAGGTCAAAAATCTCGGAGTACCTTAACTGGGTCTTCTGGCTTAGGAATTCCTACAAGGCTGCAATTAAATGTCACCTGGGGCTGGGGTCTTATCAAAGGCTAGATGGGAAGGATCCACTTCCAGGCCTGCTGACATAATATCGGCAGGGTTTAGGTCCTCACTGGCTGTTGCACAGATGTGGCATTTCTTCTACATGTGCTCTTCTCCATGGGACAGTTCCAAATATTGCAGCTGGCTTCCCTCAGGGCAAGCAAAGCAGACATGCTGCCCAAGATGGAATCCTAGTCTCAGAAGTGACCTTCCATTATTTTGCTGTATTCTTTGTATTAGAAGAAGTGACTTGATGTAGCCGAAACTGAAGGTAGGTGACAAGGGGAGGGTAGGAATGTTAGGAGGTGGGGATCATCTGGGGCCATCCTGGATGACGCCTATCACAACAACTAATGCACATTTGTAAATACATACATATATATATACACATATATGTGCACATGTGATTATTTAGGAAGAGGAGCAGCCAGCTAAGGTGTGTGTGTGTGATTAACATGCACTGACAAAATGACTACAGAGGGCATAGAGGTAGCCTCTGCACATTCACTTAATCCCCTTTCTTAATGCCACCCAAATTTTTATTTCCATATCCATCTCTTATCCACATAGCCCATATAACCCAATAGAGCATGAACCTACTCACACCATGGCTGTGGTGTGCCTCAGCTTGAAGCAATCAGCACACGGAGGGCACGTGACCCAAACGGTCCAATCACAGCTTATCTTGGGACTCTAGCTTCTTGTGCCTAGGTAGGAGCACTTCCTCTCTTCTGTGGACACAGTGGTGTCTGGTGTGATGGCTGGATTGCAACAGCCATTCGGCACTATAAAACAGAGCAGCCTGAGAATGGAGCCAACCCTCAGAGCAAGACGAAGCCAAAGGGGTCTCAACAAAGATGGGACACAAGCTTCTGGATAAGCCAGCCTTGAAAACTGCACTACAACTGAATTCAAGTTCTACATAACAATATAGCAATACATCAATCTTTCTGAAAGCCCGTTTGAGTAATTTTTCAATATAAATTGAAAATTTTGCCATCCAAAATCATCTAACTAAAGAATAATGTCTACAGAAGCGGTCTGCTACAATTCACACATCTAAAATGTTGGGTGAGGTGGGCCACTGACAAAGACGCAGAGAGAGGACTCTTCTATCCTAAGCTGGGAAGTCAATTAGCACTAAGGCGTAGTTATAAAACACTAGTTAAATCACCACCAATTATTTCTTGGGACTCAGCTTCTGTGCCCATCAAGGCTCAGGGGACCTGGGAGGAAACATTCAGGAGTGTGGGAGTGAATTCGCTACTTCCTGAAGGTCTCAGAAACGCCTAGAAGCAAGAGATAAGGTTGTACTGAAACAGGACCATGTGAAATCAGAGTGGGGAAACTCCGCTTTTCTAAGAGACACTTGGATGCCCGTGGGATAGTATTCAGTGTGAAAAGGGCAACTCCATTCTCAACGTTATGAGACCAAAAATAGATAGTCATCTTTATCTCCTTTCTCCCTCTCACGTTCTTCAGTTAAGGTCAAAACTTACCCGTAAACTGACCACTTCTCACCACCTCTCCATCCCAACCTGGTCCTAGCCTCCACCAAATCTTCCCCAGTTTACTGCGGTCACTTCCCTAACAAGGGTCCTCTCACTGACCTGCCACCTGACAGTCTATTCCCAGCTCAGCAGCAGGTTAATTCTTTTAAAATGTAAATCCATAATGGATCATTAATTTTATTAAATCCCTTGAACGGCTTCCATCTCACTCAAACTAAAGGTTAAATTCCTTACAATGGCGTTGAAAGCCCTACTTGGCGTGGAATCCTGGTACTTTTCCAGTCTTATCTCCACCTGCTGGCTTTGCTCCTTCTATTCAGCTCTAATATCCCCCGTGCTGTTTTCTAAACACGCTAACTACACGCTCGTTCTCTGCACTTGAGCTTGGGGTCCTTTTACCTGAAATCCCATCCCCCAGGTATCTGCATGATCTCCTCATGGGATCTGTGTGATAAATTGTGCCCTCACGGGGTTGTTCATGGGGTTATTTTGGATATATATCACAAGTTTTGTATAATGGCACCTATAAATCTTTATAGTTGTAAGTCCACGATATGGCTGTGGAATTATGAAGGCTCCCCTTGAACATGGGGCAGATATACTCTGTATTATTTTATGGTTTTGAGAAAAAATTTTATATTGAAGTACAGTTGATTTAAAATGTGTTAGTTCCAGGTGTACAGCAAAGTGATTTGGTTATACATATGTGTGTATATATATGTATATATACCTATATGTATATGTATATATATTTTTCAGATTCTCATCCCTTACAGGTTATTAGGAAATACTGAGTATAGTTCCCTGTGCTACACAGTAGGCCCTTGTTCATTATCTATTTTATATATAGTAGTGTGTATAACGTTTACTTGAAATATGAAGAGATGTTTCCGACATGCAAAACAACGCATCAGCTTGCTTTGTAGGAAACATTCACCAACATTGTAAACCGAGCTGGAAAGCTTCTGCCCTTGTTACATTTCTAAAAGACTGATTAAAGCTAAGGGTACTGCCAATTCAACACAATGCTGTTCCTGGTCACCATGACCAAGGTAATTAGGGACCTGTCTCTATTTCTAGAACATCATGGGAAGTAAAGAGAGAAAGAGGTGTGCTACAGCTGGAAGAAGTCATGTTCTACAGTTCAGTGAGCAGTATCACATTTGCAGTTCGATAGTGTGCAATATACCGAGTTACCCACGAGACAGGTGGATTGGAGGTCCAAAGTTAGCCACAACTGTTTGCCCGTGGGGATGTCTTCTGAACAGTCCCTGTCTGTCCTAAGAGGTCAGTTCTCTTGACCAGAGTTTCCTTGGAGTAAAAATGTGTATTTGGACAAAACTCCACTTCCCAATTGATGCCTGTTATCCTAACACAATTCTAAATAGCATCCATTATCACTCTCAAAATCACCCTCCTTTGTTTGATCAGCTACATATCATATGGGTCCCTTAGAACTGGATGACTTCTAGAGTTCTCTTCATATGGAAATATGAGAAATTATCTTTAATATTCCTTCCAACTAACTTCATGTGTGCAGTAAACAATTTCACATTGTAAAAGTCATTAATGATTAACAAACACCATTAGTTTCCTCTTCAGGAAGTTTCAGGCAGTGGATTACAAAGTGATTGAAATTTCACGTGTAAAATTTCTACATTAAGTAGGTTTGAAGTGATTTTATAATTGTATAATTTATAATTTTAACTTTCTACAAAAACTGTGTTCAGTAAAAAGGACACTTATTTATTGCATATCATTTTATAGAACATAAAAGGTAAAAATGTTAAAATGTCTGGCACCAGACAAGAAGACTGATAATCTATTCTTTTTTTTTTTTTTTGATGTGGACCATTTTTAAAGTCTTTATTGAATTTATTACAATATCGCTTATGTTTTATGTTTTGGTTTTTTGGCCA
The DNA here is from genome assembly GCA_036417435.1 of Inia geoffrensis. NCBI lineage: Eukaryota > Metazoa > Chordata > Mammalia > Artiodactyla > Iniidae > Inia > Inia geoffrensis. The sequence continues at coordinate 4,136,497 of CM070921.1, forward strand.
CACTGCGAGGTGTGTGGGATCGTAGCTCCCCAACCAGGGATCAAACCCGCACCCCCTGCGTTGGAAGGCAAAGTCTTAACCACTAGACCTCCAGGGAAGTCCCAAGAGTGATAACCTATTCTTGATTCTAAAAGCACTACATTGCTTCTGACACCAAAGAGACCATGACAAAAATGACTTCCTTTGTAAAATCATGTTGAATTCCCTGAATAAGACTAACACAGTAGCAAACAAATGATCACTTTTGAATATTTTCCCGAAACATACCAAAAGAATGTACACTCGTCTTCCTAACTTCGAGAGAAATAACCATGCAGCTAAAGGAGGTAGTTGTACCCAAATTTTCTCTTTTCCCTGCATTCTCTTTCACTCCTTGGCCTTCCCTAATGGAACCCATTTAAAATATGCATCTGGGGACTTCCCTGGTGGTCCACTGGTTAAGACTCCACGCTGCCAATGCAGGGGGCCCGGGTTTGAACCCTGGTCAGGGAACTAGGTGTCACATGCCGCAACTAAGAGTTCACATGCCGCAACTAAGGAGTCCGTGTGCCACAACTCAGGAGCCTGCACAACTAAATAAATAAATATTCTAAATAAATAAAATACGCATCTGTTATTTTAAAATATTAGTGTTGTCATTCCTGAGGTCACAAAGTGACAGGTAACAGGAAGACAAAAGATTCATTTGCAGGGAGCCTGAACCAAGATGGCGGAGCAGAAGGACGTGCTCTCACACCCTCTTGTGAGAACACCAGAATCACAACTAGCTGCTGGACAGTCATCAGCAGGAAGACGCTGGAACTCACCAGAAAAGATACCCTACATCCAAAGACAAAGGAGAAGCCACAATGAGACGGTAGGAGGGGCGCAATCACAGCAAAATCAAATCCCATAACTGCTGGGTGGGTGACTCACACACTGGAGCACACTTATACCACAGAAGTCCACCCACTAGAGTGAAGGTTCTGAGGCCCACGTCAGGCTTCCCAACCTGGGGATCCAGCAACGGGAGGAGGAATTCCTAGAGAATCAAACTTTGAAGCCTAGTGGGAACTGACTGCAGGACTTTGAAAGGACTGGGGCAAACAGAGACTCCACTCTTGGAGGGCACACACAAAGTAGTGCGGGCATCGGGACCCAGGGGACGGAGCAGTGCCCCCATAGGAGACTGAACCAGACCTACCTGCTAGTGTTGGAGGGCCTCCTGCAGAGGAGGGGGGTGGCTGTGGCTCACTGTGAGGACAAGGACACTGGCAGCAGAAGCTCTGGGAAGTACTCCTTGGTGTGAGCCCTCCCAGAGTCCGCCATTAGCCCCACCAAAGAGCCCAGGTAGGCTCCAGTGCTAGGTCGCCTCAGGCCAAACAACCAACAGGGAGGAAACGCAGCCCCATCCACCAGCAGTCAAGCGGATTAAAGTTTTACTGATCTCTGCCCACCAGAGCAACACCCAGCTCTACAGACCACCAGTGCCTCCCATCAAGCCTCTTAGATAGCCTCATCCACCAGAGGGCAGACAGCAGAAGCAAGAAGAACGACAATCCTGCAGCCTGTGGAACAAAAACCACATCCACAGAAAGACAGACAAGATGAAAAGGCAGAGGGCTGTGTACCAGATGAAGGAACAAGATAAAACCCCAGAAAAACAACTAAATGAAGTGGAGATAGGCAACCTTCCAGAAAAAGAATTCAGAATAATGATAGCAAAGATGATCCAGGGCCTCAGAAAAACAATGAGGCAAAGATCGAGAAGATGCAAGAAATGTTTAACAAAGACCTAGAAGAATTAAACAACAAACAAACACAAATGAACAATACAATAAATGAAATGAAAACTACACTAGAAGGAATCAATAGCAGAGTAACTGAGGCAGAAGAACGGATAAGTGACCTGGAAGACAGAATGGTGGAATTCACTGCTGTGGAAGAGAATAAAGAAAAAAGAATGAAAAGAAATGAAGACAGCCTAAGAGACCTCTGGGACAACATTAAACGCAAAAACATTCGCAATATAGGGGTCCCAGAAGGAGAAGAGAGAGAGAAAGGACCCGAGAAAATATTTGAAGAGATTATAGTCAAAAACTTCCCTAACGTAGGAAAGGAAATAGCCACCCAGGTCCAGGAAGTGCAGCGAGTCCCATACAGGATCAACCCAAGGAGAAACATGCCGAGACACATAGTAATCAAATTGGCAAAAATTAAAGACAAAGAAAAATTATTGAAAGCAGCAAGGGAAAAACAACAAATAACATACAAGGGAACTCCCATAAGGTTAACAGCTGATTTCTCAGCAGAAACTCTACAAGCCAGAAGGGAGTGGCATGATATACTTAAAGTGATGAAAGGGAAGAACCTACAACCAAGATTGCTCTACCTGGCAAGGATCTCATTCAGATTTGATGGAGAAATCAAAAGCTTTACACACGAGCAAAAGCTAAGAAAATTCAGCACCACCAACCAGCTCTACAACAAATGTTAAAGGAAATTCTCTAAGTGGTAAACACTAGAGAAGAAAAGGACCTACAAAAACAAACCCAAAACAATTAAGAAAATGGTCATAGGAACATACATAAGGATAATTACCTTAAACACGAAAGGATTAAATGCTCCAACCAAAAGACACAGGCTTGCTGAGTGGATACAAAAACAAGACCCATATATATGCTATCTATAAGAGACCCACTTCAGACCTAGAGACACATACAGACTGAAGGTGAGGGGATGGAAAAAGATATTCCATGCAAATGGAAATCAAAAGAAAGCTGGAGTAGCAATACTCATATCAGATAAAGTAGAATTTAAAATAAACAATGTTACAAGAGACAAGGAAGGACACTCCATAATGATCAAGGGATTAATCCAAGAAGAAGATATAACAATTATAAATATATATGCACCCAACATAGGAGCACCTCAATACATAAGGCAAATGCTAACAGCTGTAAAAGAGGAAATCGAAAGTAACACAATAGTGGGGGGACTTTAACACCTCACGTACACCAATGGACAGATCATCCAAAATGAAAATAAATAAGGAAACAGAAGTTTTAAATAACACAATAGTCCAGATAGATTTAATTGATATTTATAGGACATTCCATCCAAAAACAGCAGATTACACTTTCTTCTCAAGTGCGCACGGAACATTCTCCAGGACACATCACATCTTGGGTCACAAATCAAGCCTCAGTAAATTTAAGAAAACTGAAATCATATCAAGCATCTTTTCTGACCACAAAACTATGAGATTAGAAATGAATTACAGGGGAAAAAATGTAAAAAACACAAACACATGGAGGCTAAACACTACGTTACTAAATAACCAAAAGATCACTGAAGAAATCAAAGAGGAAATCAAAAAATACCTAGAGACAAATGACAATGAAAACACGACGATCCAAAACCTACGGGATGCAGCAAAAGCAGTTCTAAGAGGGAAGTTTATAGCTATACAAGCCTACCTCAAGAAATAAGAAAAATCTCAAATAAACAATCTAACCTTACACCTAAAGGAACTAGAGAAAGAAGAACAAACAAAACCCAAAGTTAGCAGAAGGAAAGAAATCATAAAGATCAGAGCAGAAGTAAATGAAATAGAAACAAAGAAAACAATAGCAAAGATCAATAAAACTAAAAGCTGGTTCTCTGAGAAGATAAACAAAATTGATAAACCATTAGCCAGATGCATCAAGATAAAGAGGGAGAGGACTCAAATCAATAAAATTAGAAATGAAAAAGGAGAAGTTACAACAGACACCACAGAATTACAAAGCATCCTAAGAGACTACTACAAGCAACTCTATGCCAATAAAATGGACAACCTGGAAGAAATGGACAAATTCTTAGAAAGGTATAACCTTCCAAGACTGAACCAGGAAGAAATAGAAAATATGAACAGACCAATCACAAGTAATGAAACTGAAACTGTGATTAAAAATCTTCCAACAGGGCCTCCCTGGTGGCGCAGTGGTTGGGAGTCCGCCTGCCGATGCAGGGGATGCGGGTTTGCGCCCTGGTCCGGGAGGACCCCACATGCCGTGGAGCAGCTGGGCCCGTGAGCCATGGCCGCGGAGCCTTCGCATCCGGAGCCTGTGCTCCACAACGGGAGAGGCCACAACAGTGAGAGGCCTGCAACCCCCGCCCCCCAAAAAAAGAAATCTTCCAACAAACAAAAGTCTAGGACCAGATGGCTTCACAGGTGAATTCTATCAAACATTTAGAGAGGAGCTAACACCCATCCTTCTCAAACTCTTCCAAAAAATGGCTGAGGAAGGAACACTCTCAAACTCATTCTATGAGGCCACCATCACCCTGATATCAAAACCAGACAAAGATACTACAAAAAGAGAAAATTACTGACCAGTATCACTGATGAATACAGATGCAAAAATTCTCAACAAAATACTAACAAGCAGAATCCAACAACACATTAAAAGGATCATACACCATGATCTAATTGGACTTATCCCAGGGATGCAAGGGTTCTTCAATATATGCAAATCAATGTGATCCACCATATTAACAAATTGAAGAATAAAAACCATATGATCATCTCAATAGATGCAGAAAACACTTTTGACAAAACTCAACACCCATTTATGATAAAAACTCTCCAGAAAGTGGGCATAGAGGGAACCTACCTCAACATAATAAAGGCCATATACAACAAACCCACAGCAAACATCATTCTCAATGGTGAATAACTGAAAGCATTTCCACTAAGATCAGGAACAAGACAAGGATGTCCACTCTCACCACTGTTATTCAACAGAGTTTTGGAAGTCCTAGTTTTGGCAAACAGAGAAGAAAAAGAAATAAAAGGAATCCAAATTGGAAAAGAAGAATTAAAACTGTTACTGTTTGCAGATGACATGATACTATACATAGGGAATCCCAAAGATGCTACCAGAAAACTACTGGAGCTAATCAATGAATCTGGTAAAGTTTCAGGATACAAAAGTAATGCACAGAAATCTTTTGCATTCCTATACACTAATGATGAAAAATCTGAAAGAGAAATTAAGGAAACACTCCCATTTACCACTGCAACAAAAAGAATAAAATACCTAGAAATAAACCTACCTAGGGAGACAAAAAACCTATATGCAAAAAACTGTAAGACAATGATGAAAGAAATTAAAGATGATGCCAACAGATGGAGAGATACACCATGTTCTTGGATTGGAAGAATCAATATTGTGAAAATGACTATACTACCCAAAGCAATCTACAGGTTCAATGCAATCCCTATCAAATTACCAATGGCATTTTTTATGGAACTAGAACAAAACATCTTAACATTTGTATGGAGACACAAAAGACCCTGAATAGCCAAAGCAATCTTGAGGGAAAAAAAATGGAGCTGGAGGAAGCAGGCTCCCTGACCTCACACTATACTACAAAGCTACAGTAATCAAGACAGTATGGTACTGGCACAAAAACAGAAATATAGATCAATGGAACAAGATAGAAAGCCCAGAGATAAACCCATGCACCTATGGTCAACTAATCTATGACAAAGAAGGCAAGGATATAAAACAGAGAAAAGACAGTCTCTTTAATAAATGATTCTGGGAAAACTGGACAGCTGCATGTAAAAGAATGAAATTAGAACACTCCCTAACACCATACACAGAAATAAACTCCAAATGGATTAGAGACCTAAATGTAAGACCAGGCAGTATAAAACTGTTAGAGGAAAACAAAGGCAGAACACTCTTTGACATAAATCACAGGAAGATCTTTTTTGATCCACCTCCTACAATAATGGAAATAAAAACAAAAATAAACAAATGGGACCTAATGAAACTTAAAAGCTTTTGTACAGCAAAGGAAACCATAAACAAGACGGAAAGACAACCTTCAGAATGGGAGAAAATATTTGCTAATGAATCAATGGACAAAGGATTTATCTCCAAAATATATAAACAGCTCATGCAGCTCAATATTAAAGAAACAAACAACCCAACCCAACCCAACCCAAAATGGGCAAAAGACCTAAACAGACATTACTCCAAAGAAGACATACAGATGGCCAAGAAGCACATGAAAAGCTGCTCAACATCACTAATTATTAGAGAAAAGCAAATCAAAACTACAGTGAGGTATCACCTCACACCAGTTAGAATGGGCATTATCAGAAAATCTACAAACAACAAATGCTGGAGAGGGTATGGAGAAAAGGGAACCCTCTTGCACTGTTGGTGGGAATGTAAACTGATACAGCCACTATGGAGAACAGTATGGAGGTTCCTTAAAAAAACACAAATAGAACTACCATATGACCCAGCAATCCCACTACTGGGCATATACCCTGAGAAAACCATAATTCAAAAAGACACATGCACCCCAGTGTTCATTGCAGCACTATTTATAACAGCCAGGTCATGGAAGCAACCTAAATGCCCACCAACAGACAAATGGATAAAGAAGATGTGGTACATATATACAATGGAATATTACTCAGCCATAAAAAAGAATGAAATTGGGTCACTTGTTGAGACGTGGATGGATCTAGAGACTGACATACAGAGTGAAGTAAGTCAGAAAGAGAAAAACAAATATATATTAACGCATATATGTGGAACCTAGAAAAATTGTGCAGATGAACTGGTTTGCAGGGAAGAAATTGAGACACAGATGTAGAGAACAGACTTATGGACACCAAGGGGGGAAAGCCGTGGGGGGGTGGGGTGGGGGTGGTGGGATGAACTGGGAGATTGGGACTGACATGTATACACTGATGTGTATAAAAGAGATGACTAATAAGAACCTGCTGTATTAAAAAAAAATAGAAAACACCTATTCATTAGGTTTATAGACAAGTGTGCAATTAAAAAAAAAACACACTACTGTTACCTTGAAAAAAAAATAAAACAAATATCTGAATCCTGAAAAAAAAAAAAAAAAGATTCATTTGCAGGACTTCCCTGGCAGTCCAGTGTTAAGACTCCATGCTTCCACTGCAGGGTGCATGGGTTTGATCCCTGGTTGGGAAATAAGATCCTGCATGCCATGTGGTGTAGACAAAAAAAGAGAAATAAATAAGTAAATATTTTTTTTTAAAAGCCTTATCTTTAAAAAAAATATCTGTCTGCATTTGAAATTCAGCATGGACTATCGTTCAGTAAGAGCTACCATCACTGTAATAATATATCTTGTGGGCAATCAACCAGGAGTAGGCTTTCTGTTCTTTAAAAATCCCAGGGGTCCCATCCCAAACTCAACGAGGGGCACTCAGGCTACAAAAGAGATAAGGAGAGTCAAAGCTAATTTGTAAAATTTGGTGCTCTGTGAAACTCTGCTCGAGATGCTACTTTTTGCTCTGATGAAAACCTGTATTTTATGGATTGGGTGGATTGTCCTTTGCCTCAAAGGCTACTGGTAAGAAGTCATATTGCTCCACTTAATTCACACTCCTGTGAGATACACTGGGCTGGATCGTACTGGGTACTGGATATATCAGTAGACCGCGTTCTAGGAGATGCAGACCATGGATGGCTCTGCCCTACTGTGCCCTTCTCTGCATGGTCAGAACAACAGCATCTCATTACATTACCAGCTGTGACTGTAACTTGGTCTCTTAAAATGAGGTCACCTGCTCACGTACTGTAACATGCCATTCAGACGTGCTCAAGTGTCCCATCTCAAAAAAAGTGCCCCTAATGGTCAAAAGCAAAGATGCCTGCTGCTGAGAAAGCATTGCCATGGTTTACAGATCAGGCCATGACTCAATTCTAGTCACCTTGTCTGTGGTCACATCCAGAAGAACTAGGCTTGCTTAGCAGTAATACCTGGCTGTCCTCGATCCCAACGGTGTTGCAAAGTCTGCCTGCGAAGTGAGTGATCCGAGTTTACATTTGAAAAACTGCATTTTCATCCTATATTTTACAGGAATAAATGGCAATGTCACCAGCCCTAGATTCTTCCTGGAACCATGATGTTTAGCATTTTTTTGGTCCCAAAGGCTTATTTCTTAAATCACTCAAAGTATCAGAGTCCAACTTTGCTGCTAAGATGGAGGTTCTGGGAAATACGTCAAGGATCAGAGTCGCCTGCAACTGATAAAGGATTTTATTTGAAAGAAAACGTTATAGCTCTGAGAAAAAGTATAAATTCAAACTCAGAGGAGAGGCGTCATAAAGAACAACTGTGCCAAGGATTGGGCCCAGGGTGTTAAACTTGATGTCACCTGGTCAAAGAGAGGGTGTGGACTTTAAAGCAATTTGTCAATGAGGAAAATTACCCGTCTCTTCTCTTCAGGGTCTGCTTTAGACACAGCTTCAGTTTAGGAATCAAGCCCATTGATTTTGGCTCCCCTGAAAACTCAACTGTTTCTTGTCAGAATGCCCATCATCAAAAAGTCTACAAATAGCAAACGTTAGGAAGGGTATGGAGAAAAGGCAGCCCTCCTACACTGTTGGTAGAAATGTAGATTGGTGCAGCCACTATGGAGAACAGTATGGAGGTTCCTTCAAAAACTAAAAATAGAGCTACCATATGATCCAGTAATCCCACTCCTGGGTATATATCCAAAAAGACAAAAACTCTAATTAGAAAAGACACATGCACCCCAATGTTCATGGCAGCACTGTTTACAATAGCCAGGACATGGAAGCAACGTAAGTGTCCATCGACAGATGAATGGATAAAGGAGATGTGGCACATATATACAATGGAATATTACTCAGCCATAAAAAAGAATGAAATAATGCCATTCGTGACAACATGGATGGACTTTGATGGCATTATGCTAAGTGAAACCAGGCAGACAGAGAAAGACGAACACTGTATGATCTCACTTATATGCGGAATCTAAAAAAAAAAAAACAAACAGAAAAAACAACAAACTAGTCAATATAAGAAAAGAGAAGCAGACTCACAGGTATAAAGAACAAACTAATGGTGACCAGTGGGGAGAGGCAAGGAGTGAGGGGCAAATTAGGGGTGGGGGGAAGAGGTACAAACTACTAGGTATAAAATAAGCTATAAGGATATACTGTACAACATGGGGAATACAGCCAACATTTTACAATAACTATAAATGGAGAACCTTTAAAAACTGTGAATCACTATATTGTACACCTGTGACGTACATAACAGTACAACAACTATACTTCAATTAGAATTTAAAGAAAAACACAAACCTCAAATGTTCTTGCGCTCAAACAGCCCCATATTTTCCAGGGATCAAGTCCATTGCCACTTCATTCATGAAGATGTGCCCGAGTTTCCTACTTGGAAGTCAACTTTTTTCTCTAAAATCCAATATTCTGCTATTCCTCGTAAACTGCATGTTTTATACTCTACCTTGAATTATATTTATCTGTGGGTTTGTTTTTTAACATTAACCATGCCACCATCCTGTTCCACGTTTTATTCCAAAGCTCTTAGGATAGAGTCCTGCAAGCAATACATGGAAAGACAAATAGCTGTCTGATGAATTAATAATTTGCTTCAATGAATCTTCAAATATAAATTTGGAGCAACCTGTAAACCTGCAACCTGTAAACCTGCAAACCAAGTTTCTCATATATTACTAGACCATATAAATAATTGAAAATGTCTACATCACAAAGAGTTTCTGCTGTAGCATCATCCGAGAACTCTACTTCCCTCCGATGATGAAAACGGGTCCCTCAGGTCAAACCTTCCCCTGCCCTCACTAGAAAATTCATGTCTTTCGGTTTCTAACCCTGCACATCAATAAGGACTCTGCTTGAAGCAAGAGGTGGTCGCATTAATCCATTTACAAGGCTTGCCGCTCTGATATATTTGCAAAATTACTCGTGAAACGTAGGCTGCTTCCTTGCAGAAGGCATGAATCCAAGCAAAAGTCTTTGTCTAATACAACTAATTAAGGATAAAGACTAAAGGATAAGCAAACAGTTCATGAATTTGCTAACTGTTTTTCCATTCTTTGGACCTTTATATGGTCTTTAGTTGTTAAAGATCCTGTAATTAAGGGGAAAAAAAAGAACAGCTAACTTCCACTATTTCTTTTACTTTTCTCTGCTTTGTCCTTTTTTCTACAAGTCAACAGAACATATGAAAAAGAAAAAAAAACTAGAACATAATTTTGTTCAATGAAAAGAGGTATTTGAGTCTTTAAACTGACACACAGTATATGTTCACTTATAACATCACGTGGTTACGGAAAAGCAAGCGCTAAGGTGATGATGATGACCTGATCGTTGAAGGGGTCTTGAGAGATCCACAGGCCAGGAGGAGGCACAGAGAAGTGACGTGGATACTCTGATAAAATGGGATGGTGGTAGAATGGGGGTAAGTGCAGGAAGCTTTCTGTCAATTCACACAAGCATCTCCCACACTAAACACGGGCAAGAAAGGGGCAGCTAAGGCGTAACAGCAGGGTGAACGTGGCTTCTAGGAGGGAAGAAGGGGAGCAGGAGAGCTGGTGTTGGCAGACCTCCGTCCAAGAGAAGAGCTTATGTAAAAACCTCAGAAGCAGAACAAGGTAGCACATCAATAATCATTAATGGGACTTCCCTGGTGGTCCAGTGGTAAAGAATCCGCCTTCCAATGCAGGGGACGCGGGTTCGATCCCTGGTCAGGGAACAAAGATCCCACGTGCCGCAGAGCAACTAAGCCCACACGCCACAACTACTGAGCTCATACGCCTCAACAAAAGAGCCCGCATGCCACAAACTACAGAGCCTATGCACTCCGGACCCCACAGGCCACAACTACAGAGCCCACATGCACTGGAACCCGCAGGCCACAACTAGAGAGAAGCCTGGGAGCCAAAACGAAGAGACCGCGATCCAATGAAAGATCTCGCATGCCTCAATGAAGACCCCGCGTGCCACAACTAAGACCCAGATGCAGCCAAAATAAATAAACTAATATTTTTTTAAATAATAATAATCGTTAATCATGACACCTAGCAGGACCCTGTGGGGCTCCTGGGCACAAAAGGTTTTCTGTGTCCCCCTGTGTCTTGATTACAGGAAATAGGCTTCATTCAGCCCCCATGACCTTCCCTGAGTTCCAAGGGGCAGGTTCAAACAGATGCTAATCAGGGAAGGGAGGGGATGCAGAGACAAGGGAGGAACAGTCAGGAAACAACAGTGCAGCCTGGGGGCAGGTCCTGGTTTCACAGAGGGCTGTGCATTTCCCACAACAAGCTAGAAGGGTCCTCCTTCGATCCACCTGAGGTCCAACCCACAACCAGGTGGATGTGTTAGGATCTGCCCTAACACTCTAGCCCAGGCAGCTGCTGCTCATTTCCCTGTGATGCATTAGGTTTTTCTTTTGAGCGGCCAATCCAATGAGGCAACATTAAACAGCTATACTCAAATACGGCTCCTGAAAGGACACCCCAGGGTCTCCCTGCTGCCCTTTTTTTTTTTTTTTTTTTGCGGTACACGGGCCTCTCACTGTTGTGGCCTCTCCCGCCGCGGAGCACAGGCTCCAGACGCGCAGGCCCAGCGGCCATGGCTCATGGGCCCAGCCGCTCCACGGCACGTGGGATCTTCCCGGACCGGGGCACGAACCCGTGTCCCCTGCATCAGCAGGCGGACTCTCAGCCACTGCGCCACCAGGGAAGACCCCCTGCTGCCCTATTAATGGTCCCTTTTCTGTCTGTGTCTTATTCAACCCACCATCATCTTAGCTTGACTTCGTTGGCCTTGCCATCGCATTGCATGGTTTTAAATATGGCAGTTCCCCCCAAATATCTTTGAGCACCTCATGTCAGATGAATAACTGGCCTATCAAAATGAACGTAGACCCAACAGAACTTCTGGTTCCCTCCAACACAAACTAGGTATCTTGCCAATCTTTCCTACAGAGTGAATGGCACATTCAAGCTGCAAAATAACCCAAAGTCAAGCGCTCTCTCAGCGTCCCTTCCCAAATGTGCTCACGTGCCCAACTGCTACCATTTTTGTCCAGGCTGCCATGACGTCTAAGGGGGATCCTGGAGGATCACAGCAGGACTATTTGCAAGCAGTTGCAAGAGTGGTCTGTATCAAACTGTTACTGATCCCGTGATTAAGAGGGCTTCCCACAGAAGACAGGAGAGCACCCAAGCTCCATACTGGCATCTGGGAGGACTGCATGACCTGCTCCCTTCCTACCTTTCCCATCAGGACTAACCACCTTCCCCTTGTTTGCTGTGATCCAGCAAACACCCACCTCCTCCTTCTCTTCCCTCAAACAAAGCTCATGCCTCGCTCAGGGCATCTAGTGCTGTCTACTGGCTAAAGGTCCAGCTCCCAGTTCCTCTGATGGCTCCTACTTCGAGCTCAGTGTCACATACAGCCTTCTAAGAGCTCTTGATCTAAAGGACCTCCCTCACCCACCTCATCTTGCCTCACTCAGTTTTATTTTCTTTAACCACACTCAGAATGTCCAAAAGAGCCCTGTTCATTGATTTGTTTGCTCCTGTATTGCTAGACCTCCCCTCCCCCACCCACCCACTAGAAGATAAGATCCATGGAAGCAGAGACACCTCCCTCTGCTTGCTCATTGCTGTATCCCATTACCTAGAGTGATGCCTGGACTTAGAAGGCATGAGATGAATATTTGTTGAATTAATTATTTGCTTTGCCAAAAACCATCTTCAAGTGTCTCGGCACCCATGAGTATGCATTATGCATTTATCTCAATAAATATACAGCACAGGATGATCAGACTGATCCATCAATTGAATGCGGACTGAGACACCACTGATACATTAGGGGTATAGAGAAAGTGGTGTTTGATCCTTGGGTACTCTCTTGTTAGGTAGCCTCTTGCCCGACCCATCCTCATAGTGGAGCCTAAATCCTAGGGGTGCTACCTTTATTGATAAGTTGTTTAATCTAAGTTGCAATAGTCCCCCCAGATTAAATTGCATTTCAAGATCCTAGAAACAGCACACAGTTCTTCATTAGAACACAACTTTTTACCCACAGGGTGTTATTTGAACCTGCATCACAGAAATTGGTCCTAGGTGACTCCATAACACAGAGATCCAATCGTGCAAAGGGGCAAAACTCATAATGATTTTACTTCCTGGGTCTGAAGTTATTGGGGTCTTACATTTACTTAAGCTGTTAGAGCAATTCCTTTGTGGTGGAAATGAACTCACTTGCAATTTTATAAAAATGAACATTTCATTTCATGACGTGCTCTCTAATCTCTTTCCAGGACGACCATTCTCCCGACGCTGGAAGCTGAACAGCCCTGGTGTGATAACCTGATTTATGCAGAGTGGTGGGTCCCTCTGTCCCATCTCCCACACAACAGAGAACCTCAGCCTGGAGGTGGTTCAATAACTAATTTAACCTCAAACCTAATTCTTTTAATGATGTATCCGTCACAGCCCCTTAAAATGCCCACGTCAAATGCAAATGCACAGCCTGGGCTTGGATTTAATTAACGTATACAGCCTTCATTTTACCTTAATGAACCACCATATAGATGGACTGAATACTTATGAATAGACATAAATTTCAGGTCCAATTTTCTCTATCCATGAAAAATAAAGCCCAGTGAATTACAAAGTTATCGACCCACTGAGATATGTGATATTCTCTTCCTATGACCGGGTTGGGTTGGAGAAGGAAAGATAGGAGAAAAAGAAGAAAGAGAAAAGAAAATTAATATTCCTTAGGACGTATGTTCGTACCTGGAAAAGTGAGATGATTTCTACAGAGATCTGTTTGGTTTTGAATGCATACCCCCTTTTGCTCCCCAGTATGCCATGCTGCCGCTTTCCAGAGCTGGTCAATGCCAATGAGTATAGAAAAGAACTGAATGCTCATAGGGTCGGGGAGCAGAAAGATCTGGGTTCTGGACCCAGGTGTGTTCATTGAGTGGTTCTGGGTAAGAATCCAAATTTTGAAGACCCAGGGTTTTGCCCTTACTGACGTAGGCCTTTGATCAGGACGGCCTCAGATGTTAAACTTCAATTCCCATGAACCAGAGAGTCTCAAAGCTATTTGCTCTTGATTTCTGGGAGCCAGAGCATCATGTTCGGTGTGAAAGGACAACTAAGATGGTCTGCTCTGGTTGTTACTTCATAAAGATGGATACTGTCAGAGTAACAGCAATAATGCCACAGAGAGACACTTAAGAGTACACAGACCTCATTGTGACGGAGCACATGTTTATTCACTGAAGTAAACATGCCAAAACTTAAGGGTTTTTTTCTTTAAAAAAATGAAAGTTTCTCTCTTGGATGAAGATATCATACTTGGAGTTTAGGAACTAGGAGAATATTTATTTATTCATGTAGTTTAATTCATGTCAGTTTAGTTAAGAGGAAGAAAAGGGGGAAATGGGGAGGATTTACGTTCATGTCCTGGACTAAATATACAATTTTATGGTCCCTGCTTGTGTGTGAACAGGAAGGGATGAAATACCTCCTCTTCTGTCAAAGTAAAGCAACATGGGGGTCTCAAAAAGTCTGAATGGGGGGGCAGGGACGTTAAATAAGTGTATATTTTAGCCTGAAAATTCTGGTTAATGAGACATTTAGGCAGAGGTAAGCCAAACTTTGAAGCTGCAGATAGATTTTGCTTTCATGAATTTATTACTTTTTTTCTTCACCAATGACTCTTTTTGTTCTTCAATGATCAGAATAGTTTAAATGATAAATTCGGATAATACAGACAAGTATCAAGAAGATTCCAAAAGTCACCAAAAATAAGCATACTCAACATTTAGACAATACCATCTCCACATGCATATACACACCAAATGTAGGTAAGTCGATTAAATGCATAGAATCCATTTTTAAATGAGGTATGTCATATATGCCTCGGAGAAAAGATGTGACTTTCACAGAAGAACCTAAAGTGGAGTTAAGTTGAAAATACTGACATTCAGAAAGATATTTCTTCTATCGTACAGTCTTCTCATGAAAAAAAAAATCTTTAAAAAGGTTGGAGATACTGTTTTTGTTAATGGCATGTTTTAGCTTTACGGGCATCAATTGACTTCCCCCTATGAAAGATGAATGACTTTCTACAAATACCTTCCTGGCATCGTCTCTCTCCTCAGCTTTCCAATTTTGTTAATTTTAGTGTCACTTTGAAAAGGGCAAGTTTTGTAATAATCCAATTCAGTTGGTTTTCAAAATTCTCTCCACAATTTTACCTTGGAACTATATTAGGATGGATTCAGTACATACCGGCACCCCTTTTGATAAAATATCAATTTCAGAATTATTTTCCCATCATTTGTTTAAATGGTTTCATTCTTCAGTAGGGTTTGTTTTTTTTTAAGATAAATGATTCATCTTAGAAGAAAGTCTGTAAACGCTTGACTTTTCACACTTAATGATCATTTTAAAGTGGTTCATACATTTCTACTAGAAATATTCACAAGTGCCCACTACACGTCTGTGATTGTCCTGAATGTGTGTCAGTGAATAAAAGAGCATGGTTACTAAACCTTCTTAGAGTTTACCAGCTTAGCTTGAATTCATCTCCTCCACAACTCCCAAGATCCCTTATTTCTAGCAGAATTATCCTTGTAAGCCAATTTGCCATTCTGCACACAAAATATCTTTCCTCATGTGAAACAGGATTGATTCCTCCTTGAAGTTAAATAAGCAAATCTATATTTGAGGAGTGCCTGCTACGTTCAATACCGCTCTCTCTCTTCTTCAATCCAATCCAGATTCATTTCCAAGTTACTGTCCTTTCTCATTTTATATCTGAGATTATATATATACATATAATTTTCAAATCACTTCTTTACATAGTTGATTGTATTGAATGGAGTTCTTCATTTATATTTTTCATGTATATTTACAACATATGTTAGCATTAAGCATGCTTGGCATTCAGCACTGAGTTTAAAGTGAATCAGATATTCAATAAATATTGATGGACATTCCATAGTTCTGGGGAAGTCTGGATGTCCAATTTGCAAGAAGGATAGAGCCACTTTCCAGACACATTATTTTTTCCAATTTAAGGTCTTAACAACTGACATGATTAGTCTAGAATATAGTAATTAAGATTTGTTTGCGTTAGTTAATAGTCATGCAAGCACCAATGTTTCTGTTAGAAAATTAAGCAATTAAGATGACTATTGCTCATTACGGATGGCAATATAAATGCTTATTTCCAAGGGGGAAGAGTCCTAAATATTTCATCAAAGTGCCTAATCATTTAATTGGGAATCTTGCCTACTGATAAATGACGCTTAAATCATGCAGATATAAACACACTGCATTGTTTGGAAAATTGCATCAATGTTGAATTTGAGCTTTTTTAAAATTTTATTTTACTTATTTTTTATTTTTGGCTGCGTGGGGCCTTCGTTCCTGCATGCAGGCTTTCTCTAGTTGCGGCGAGAGGGGTCTACTCTTCATTGCTGTGTGCGGGCTTCTCATTGTGGTGGCTTCTCTTATTGTGGAGAATGGGCTCTAGGCGTGCGGGCTTCAGTAGTTGCGTTGCATGGGCTCAGCAGTCGTGGCACGAGGGCTCGGTAGTTGTGGGTCACGGGCTCTAAAGCACAGGCTCAGTAGTTGTGGCACACGGGCTTAGTTGCTCCGCAGCATGTGGGATCATCCCGTACCAGGGCTCAAACCCATGTTCCCTGCACTAGCAGGCGGATTCTTAACCACTGCGCCACCAGGGAAGACCTGAATTTGAGCTTTTAAATGGAAAAAAAGTATTCTAACTAAAGAAAATCACGACTCTCTAAATTCCTCAGGCATGTCTAAAAATACCGAGAAAATGAAAGAGCATGTTGTTATTACGGCTGAGTTAAGTCGCATAGACTCAGGAAAAGAAAAGAATACAATTTAAAAACAATCACAACTCCATTATTTGGGATTTATCCTAAAGAAATAATCAGATTTACAAAAAAACTTGTGTATAAGGATGTTTACTATAATTTTACTGATAGTAGTGAAAATCGGAAACAAGTGCAAATGCTCAACAAAATGAAATTAGCTGAATAAATTCTGTGGTACTAACCAGCCACTAACAGTCAGATTAAAATACGTATCACATTGGAAGTTTTTTAAAGTACAGCATTTTATTTTTAAAGCAGGATGCAAAATTATATATACAGTATGATCCTAAATTTGTAAACATTTCCTAAGATGTATATATCACATATCATATTTAAATATACATTATAGGGACATCGCTCGTGGTCCAGTGGTAAAGAATCTGCCTTGCAACGCAGGGGACGCAGGTTCGATCCCTGGTCAGGGAACTAAGATCCCACGTGCCGCGGGTCAACTAAGCCCATGTGCCACAACTAGAGAAGAGAAAACGCGCTGCCACAACTAGAGAGAAGCCTGCGCACCACAACAAGTGCCCACGCGCCGCACCGAAAGATCCCACATGCCTCATCAAAGATCCCACATGCCGCACCTAAGACCCGACACTGCCAAAAAAATAAAACTAATAAATAAGTAAATAAATAAACAAATATAAGCATTCTTGGCCAGCTCCGGTCTCCTATCTCAGGCTGGCACAGCTGCTTGTGCAAGAGGAAGACACACTAAAAAGGAAAAAAGAAAACAAGGTGCAATATGGAGTATTCTAGAGTATGTCAGAAAGAGAAAAGTCCTAAGGATAAACAGAAGCAGAGCATGCAAAGTGGGAATGATGTGTTGGACCGTGGAGGGGAAAGCCTTGGAAGGTTCCCTGAGAAGATATCTGTGGAGTAAAGATCCAGAGGGAGGTCGTGAAAGACAGAGAAAAGAGAAACAGCAGAAAAGAGAAACTAGAAGCGGGGAACACACCTAGTGCCCAAGAGAAGTACGGCGCCTGAGAAGGATGGGAAAGCCCTCTGCCATTTAGAGCAAATGAGTAAAATGATCTGACACACATATTCCTAGGA
This sequence comes from Inia geoffrensis, assembly GCA_036417435.1. Lineage (NCBI taxonomy): Eukaryota > Metazoa > Chordata > Mammalia > Artiodactyla > Iniidae > Inia > Inia geoffrensis. Next base: position 4,154,314 of record CM070921.1, read on the forward strand.
TCACTGACCATACAGTGCTGCCAAGAGAAAGCTCCCACTGCACGTGCCAAGCTGCCCCATCGGTCTTTCAGAGCTGCCCGATATTTGGTATGTGCACCCATTTCCCCAAATCCACCTTGTTCTTGACTCTACACAGTACCTCTGGGCATCCTGGTTCCTCCGGTGCAAAAGCTGTGGTTTCCACCCTCTGATTAGCCAATTCCGACTTGGGCACTGAAACCACCAATTAGTGTTGTATTCTTTGTCATGACACAAATTGGTTTTTATTTTAGCATCTTTTTACTTCTCTGCCTCTCATCTCAGACGGTGAGTGTTTTGAGGACAAGAACTCTTCTCAGAAGAACTCATGGTCATCCACGAATTAAAAGGAAGAATATTTGGAGAAGACAGCAGAAATCCCAAAACCAAATTTGGAAAATGGCAAATAGAGTGCTCAATAGGAAAAAGAACAGATCACTGCAAAAAGATACCCAGAAAGGGGAGATGGTAGATACAAGCCCCTTGTTAATTCTGCAAGTGGAACAGACATTTCTGTGTCACCCTATTAATTTATCCTCCTATTATCCTCCACAGACCTGGTCCAAACTGCATGCATCAGGAGTCTTAAGGATGGGAAATTTGGTAGGAAAGAGGGTTGCGCGAGAACCTTAGGATGACTGGGTTTCTCAGAGATGTTTTTACTGAACAAATTTTTGAGGGCTTTGAGGGGCTTTTGATTTTGAATATATAAAGTTTGTCAACAGGAAGGTAGATCTTTCTCCTTATTACTTGGACCACTTCATGCCTTCTCCTTGGACAACAGTCTTAGCTCATGAGACCCTGACACCTGAGGATGTAACTCCGAGGAGACAGGGTCCACTTTCCCTGTTCAAAGTCGCAATCCTAAAGAGGAATTTGTCTGTGAATTTTCGTCCAGTTCAGCAGAAGTGGAGGCTCTGATGATGACACATGGCAGAAATGAAGACAGTGCATTGGGCTGAGGCTCCCTTATCCTTTGTCATTTAAAAAAATATTAATTTATACTTACATTTTTGGCTGCACTGGGTCCTCGTTGCTGCACACGGGCTTTCTCTAGTTGTGGCGAGCGGGGGCTACTCTTCGTTACGGTGCACGGGCTTCTCATTGTGGTGGCTTCTCTTGCTGTGGAGCACAGGCTCTAGGCGTGAGGGCTTCAGTAGCTGCAGCATGTGGGCTCTGTAGCTGGGGCTCGTGGGCTCTACAGCGCAGGCTCAGTGGCTGGGGCGCATGGGCTTCATTGATCCATGGCATGTGGGATCTTCCAAGACCAGGGCTCGATCCCACGTCCCCTGTCTTGGCAGGTGGATTCTGAACCACTGCACCACCAGGGAATTCCCATCCTTTGTCATTTTTAACATGACATGGCAGACAGTTCAGGACACTGAAGAATCACAAAACATAAAGAAATATCAAGCTTGTTTACCATGCAATTCCTCCACAGAGACTTCCATTTACGGATTATGGGGGTCCAGCTGACCTCTAAATTAAGAGTTGGTCCAACAAGATGATGGACAATTTGAGAAGGGTCTTAGTGTACACACTGATTTTTATTCTATTAAGAAAACACTGCACAACATAACCGAATTAAAAGTAGTAATTTTTAAGGTGTTCATCATGAATACCAATTTGATTGGGTTTTTTTTTTTCCAGATATCAATTCATGGGGAGTGGAGTTAAATTTATATAGGGACTCGTACAGTCTCATGAATTAAGTCGGCTTCAGAATCAGAATGTTTGAGATGCACGGAGGGGAAAAAAGTGGGGGGATTTATTCTAGGTAGTACTCCTGATAGATTTTTACCTAAAAATGCCCATGTTATAATTCATCGTTCTCTCAAAGGTTTCCTTTTACTGACAAGTAGGTTCCGACTTTTTTTTAAATCTATCTTGGATTTAAATAAATTCACTCAGTAAGCTCATACTCCATGGTATACACAAGAGTCCTCTGGCATTCACTAAAAATAAAAGTATTGTAGTACACATTAAAAAAAAAAAAGTGGGTATTGAAAATGAAAGGAAAGTTATGGTTTGCTCAGTGGTCTCCAAGTACTTCGTTTAATCAAATGTTTAATACTGGTAACCTCCCCTCCTCTCTCATCCCACAAGACTGTTCACTTTGCTGGTCCTGGCCTCCACTTTTAATCAGTTCGGGCACTCAGTACATGCACTTGGGGAAATAATTTCCCTATTTCTATTTTCTCCTACTGCAGCAAAAGAGGAAATGTTTCCATTTCTAAAAGTTATTTGAGATGACTTCCAGTGAAGTGGATTGTGTAGATGTATGGAAATCAGCATGAGTGTATTTTCCAGGGCAAGATCGTTCTCAATAAACACTCACATTTCCCCCTTGTTTTACAATTTTCAAAACCATTTCACATACATTATCTCATGATGAGATTCAATCCAAGGAGAAAATTAACTGGAAATACAGTTATTTCTATGATTTGAGCAACTCTGTTATTTTTGTGCATTTCTCTGTACCAGTGAACACACAGGGTAGAAATATAAGTAAACAATTTACAAATATTTTAAAATGCCATTTACAAAACAAACAAAAAAAGACACTTTGACTGAATGTCCATATTTCCATATCACTAAGCAGAATTTTCATATTATTTTTGGTATTCAAGATACACAAACTGTCTCTATCTTGATGTATAGATTATATGTATAGTTATACATAGAAATTATACAAGTAAATATATTCTAATTTTTAAAATAAGGAGCAGAATTCTTGAAGCGAACCTGAAGAATAATGAAGGGACAGACTTGACTAGATATATACACATATATGTGTATATATAATGTTTTATTGGAGAAATATTAGAAAGAATTCTGATTAAACAGTTTTTTAAAAAAATTCAGCCAATATTCCACTTTAGAGATAAGAACTGTAAATCTTACTTGAAGTTTTAGTTTCCCAGTCACTAAACAATATGTTTGATTGTATCTGTGTTTATAATCAGATATAGTATCCTCTTATACGGCAGAAATGAACAGAACATTGTAAATCAACTCTACTCCAATAAAATAAATTTTTTAAAAAGCACAAGGTGATACCATCACACATGTGAATTTCAGATAGGGGTTATTTAATTAACCCATATCTATTCTGGGGAAGTAAGCCCATGCTGCTATTTTGTGACTGTAAACTTCCTTGGGATTATGTATTTCCCCGTTTGTGCTATTCTCCTTTGGGTTACATTTCTAAAATTATGTCTACAGACACTAATTTAAGACTTTTTAAAGGCGTTTTATTATATAATTCCAAATGGCCTCCCAGAAAGGTTACATAAAATTAATCCAAGCGTCCAAGAGTACTACTCTTTACCACATAACAACACCCACATTTTCTATTGTTTCTTGTAATACGTTAATCTCGTCGTGGAAAATTTACGCAGTGTTTAACTCTAAGCATTGTTTGTTTATTAGTGAATTTAAATATAAGACATGAAACACCACAAAACTCCATGAAAAAAACACAGCCAAAACATTCTCTGACATAAATTGTACCAATGTTTTCTTAGGTCAGTCTCCCAAGGCAATAGAAATAAAAGCAAAAATAAACAAATGGGACCGTATCAAATTTACAAGCTTTTGTATAGCCAAGGAAACCATAAACAAAACAAAAAGACAACCTATGGACTGGGAGAAAATATTCGCAAACAATGCAACCTACAAGGGCTTAATCTGCAAAATACACAAACAGTTCACCCAACTCAACAACAAAAAAACAAGCAACCCAATCAAAAAATGAGAAGACCTAAATAAATATTTCTCCAAAGATGAAATATAGATGCCCAACAGGCACATGAAAAGATGCTCAACATTCCTAATTGTTGGAGAAATGCAAATCGAAACCACAGTGAGGTATCACCTCACACCAGTCAGAATGGCCATCAACAAAAAGTCTACAAATAACAAATGCTGAAGAAGGTTTGGAGAAAAGGGAACCCTCCTGCACTGCTGGCAGGTATGTAAACTGGTACAGCCACTACGGAGAACGGTATGGAGGGTCCTTAAAAATACTAAAGATAGAGCTACTATATGATCCGACAATCCCACTCCTGGTTATATACCCAGAAAAGATGAAAACTCTACTTAGAAAAGATACATGCACCCCAATGTTCATTGCAGCACTATTTGCAATAGCCAAGACACGGAAGCACCTAAATGTCTATCGACAGATAAACAGATAAAGAAGATGCAGTGGGGGGCTTCCCTGGTGGCGCAGTGGTTGAGAGTCTGCCTGCCGATACAGGGGACGTGGGTTCGTGCCCCGTCCGGGAGGATCCTGCATGCTGCGGAGCGGCTGAGCCCACGGGCCATGGCCGCTGGGCCTGCGCGTCCGGATCCTGTGCTCTGCGGTGGGAGAGGCCACAGCAGTGAGAGGCCCATGTCCCAAAAAAAAAAAAAAAAAAAAGGAAGATGCAGTGTGTGTACATACACACACACACACATACACACACACACACACACACACACACACATAATGGAACAGTACTCACCCCTAAAAAAGAATGAATCAATGCCATTTGCAGCAACGCAGATGGACCTAGAGATTATCATAGTAAGTGAAGTATGTTAGACAAAGATAAATACCATATGATATCGCTTATATGTGGAATCTAAATATGGCACAAATGAGCTTATCTACAGAAACAGACTCACAGACATAAAGAACAGACTTGTGGTTGCCAGTGTGGGGGGTGTGGGCGAGGGATAAATTAGGAGTTTGGGATGAGCAGATGCAAACTATCATATATAGAAGGGATAAACAACAAGGTCCTACTGTATGGCACAGGGAACTATATTCAATATCCCATTATAAACCATAATGGAAAAGAATATGAAAAAGAACATATATATATACATATAAATATGTATGTGTGTGTGTGTGTATATATATATATATATATATATATACATATAAAACTGAGTCACCTTGCTGTACAGCAGAAATTAACAGAACATTGTAAATCAACTCTACTCCAATAAAATAAATTTTTAAAAAAGCACCAGGCGATACCATCACACTCATGTGAATTTCAAAGTTTACATAGACTCACAATAGTGAGTGCTGCTAGGATATGAAATGGTGGTGCCCAATGGAACTTTCTGGTGGTGATAAAAGCTTCTAATCTGTGCTGCCAAATATTGGGGCCACATGCAGCCACTGAGTACTTGAAATTTGGTTACCGGGACTGAGGAACTAAATTTTAAATTTTATTTCATAGTCATTAAATTTAAATGACCACATGTGGCTGGTGGCTGCCATATTGGATAGCACAGATACAGAACATTAGGGGAATGTTGAGGGGGAAGGGTGTAAATTAATACCAGCTCTTTGAAACATGTACATACAGTTGAACATACATATCCCTTAAGAGCCATCAATTTCACTTTTAGGGATCTATGCAAAATTGTGCTCACCAGCATTATTTATAATAGCCACAAATGGGAAACACATTGAATGTGTGGCAAAGGTAGATTCGATCAATAAATACATGCTAGCATATTGGATAGCACAGATACAGAACATTAGGGGAATGTTGGGGGGGAAGGGTGTAAATTAATACCAGCTCTTTGAAACATGTACATACAGTTGAACATACATATCCCTTAAGAGCCATCAATTTCACTTTTAGGGATATATGCAAAATTGTGCTCGCCAGCATTATTTATAATAGCTGCAAATGGGAAACACATCGAATGTGTGTCAAAGGTAGATTCGATCAATAAATGACAGTATTTTTTGTATCATGGAACACCACATATCACTGAAAATAAACTAACCCCCACCAAGCACAACAGCACCTCACAAATGTAACGTTAAGCATTAGAAGTCAGACGCAGCAGAGTCTTCTATGATTCTAGTTTTATAAATATTAAAAGGGGCCTAAAATTATCTGTGGCATGAAAAGTCATGATTGGGAGAAGTGGGCAGGGGATGAGTTGTTGGGAGAATCTTCTTGCAATGGTCAACTTTTTGACCAAGGAGATGCATACACAAATTATTCACTTGTGATAACTCAAGCTTCATATGAAGGATTTGTGCACTTTTCAGTTATATACGCTCTATTTTCATACAGACAGTGAACACAAAGCAGAGAATGACATATTAGCAACATACTAGTGACATATAAGATTATACCAGTGTCAGAAGATGTGAACATCAACATGTAAAGTTGTTAAAAAAAAAAAAATTAGGGACCCCTTCCCTAATTTGTCTTAGGTATATACAAAAGTGGTATAATAGATTTTTAGAGGAGTGCTGTGTGACTAAGTATAACATAAAAATTGTTAAGTGGTAAGAAAACATTATGTCACTGGTTTGACTGGCAATGTTCTCTTTCAGGGGACCAGGCGATAGTGGCGTGTCATACGACCAAGCTCCTTTGGGTTCAAGGAAATGTAGTGTCCACTTTATTTCTGAGGTTTCCTAAAGCAACACAAGACACCTCCACAGAGCGGGCACCACACTACAGGATGGGTCATAAACCCATCGTAAATCAAATGCTACTCCCATCGAGGGCAGATCAGAAGTGAAGGAGTTGGGAAGCGCAAGAGGTGACCAAGGAGGCCCCGAGTAAGCAGTGGTTCCCAAAGGGAATTTGACGGGTATGTAAATAGGAATAAGAAGGGAACTTTCCTCGTTCATTCCATCAAAACTCCAGGGAAGTTTCTCTGTCTCGTTTTGTCACTCCTAATGAACCATGGCAACTAAATTAACTATTTTGCCCAATGGGTGTTTTTGCCTATGGGTGGGTAAAGACAAAGACAGATATTTAGCAAAAAAAAAAAAAAAAAAATTGTTATTGAAAACTAGACTTACGTGTACCTTGGTAATTCATTCAGAAAAGCCCTTTCAGGTTGTCACATATCTGAAAATATTACAATGATTTACTGAAAACATTCACCCCTGTGTCATGACCTAAGGAATGTGACTTGGTAGATGTGTGTGACCATGCCCACCTAATGCTCCTAGTCGGACAACACAAGTGCAATCCGAACTCCAAGTTTATATTTTAAATGTTGGTAGGTTTGGACTGTAGAAACCAGGAACGCCCATAGATTGTTTCACCTGAATTCATGATGCTTTGCTTTATTTATCCTCAAATCAACTGGACTATCTTTGACAAGCTCGGCATCAGGGAAGATACTGTATAAAGACCTCTCGAATCTTGAGTCGGTGTCTTTTACGATAATTACAAAGTCCGAGGAGTTTTCAGAACTGGAAGGCGTTCGGTGATATTTCAGCCTCGTTATTTCCATTCTTCTTCTGACAAGAACTTCACCGTATGAAAAGCACCATTGTTTTTGAATTCCATCATGATCAGCAATGAAAATGAAATCCAAAGAAGGCGTAAACTTCATCATGCTTTTCTCTCCCCTGACCTTTCCCAACTTCTGCTCAATTTGATGTAAACAAAGGCGGGCATTCATGACCATACATTATCAGAAATTTTATTCTGTGAACAGCAAAAGCAAACATACCCTTCTAGACGTTTGCACTGGAACACTGGCAGGGGTCTCTCAGGATGAATTTCCCCATTTATACTTCCAATTAGATGTGGGATTCTGTTCATGTCTTTATCCCCAACTCCACCCCGGTGTGGCCCAGTGTCCACGGAAAAGCTCACGGCATCTTGGAGTGTCTGACTGAACCAGAGGCAATCCCTGTAATCTTGCTATCGTCCACCTCAGGAGTTGGGTGTGTTATCTGATTCTTGCTAATCAGATGAGGGACGTCTTCTGCAAGGGTCACAGGAGAGTGTCCTCCTAACTAGCAGAGACGCACAAGAAGAGATGTTCTCTCTGCTGCTACATCACATCTCTCTGTCCCGAAGCCAAGCCTGTAACTCCGAAGCTAAGCCTGTAACTCCGAAGCTGAAGACAACCAACTCCCAAGACTGCAGAGCAGGAAGACAGAAAACACCTGGATTCCCGATGACCTCACAGAGTGGGTTGATTCTCTCACCTGAAGTCCACCTTACCCCTGGGCTTCCTGAGAACTAAAATCTGGACCTACCTGACCAGCTTATCAGACCCAGTGTCTGGCAGGTGGATGGAAACAAAATGAGGGCAGTTTATCATAGCTGACCAAATACAGTACCTATCCCGCACTATGCTGAAACTGTTTGAAACGAAACATTTACTTCCTAATACACTTGACCTGTTTATCTCTTAAAATACTTTTAAATAATGGGAAGGAAATTCAAGCAAGTAAAAGATATTGTATGCTAAGTCCACAGATGCCCACGAAGCCCACCGATGCCCATTTGATGAGCTCTAGGACCTTAAAGGATGAGATTCCCTCCACCTTGATGAGAAGCAAACCAGGCTGGCTAAAACAAAAGAAGATCTGCCCAGCTGAGAAGCAAGGCAGAACCAATTTTTTAAAAAGCAAATGTTTCTCTAAGATGCACTGGTGTGTATCTGACTGAATACCTACAAAATTTTTTTTTGTTCAGTCTTGGCCGAACCCTTTAAACAAATTAATTTGACCAAAGAAGTAGCTTTTCTTCCCCTAAATGAAGAATGTGTCCCTGAAGATGCACAAGACAGGAAATGAGTAGCTAAAGCTGTTTCTAAAGGAGAGTTCATTCATTTCCCATAATTCTGGGGTAACTATCGTATCCAGGGTACTGTGTGAGGTGCCAGGAAATCGGAGGTGACAAGTCCCAGGTTCTGCCATCAGTGGAGACAGCAGGGGTTCCTATGCAGAGAAAAGAGAGCTCGTGCACACGTGAACATTTATTGGTGCACACGCAAGCTGACTACGGGAGCCAGAGAGGTATCCTGCATCGCGAACACCAGATGACAGGCAAGGGTCAAGTCGGGAGAGTTTGGCAAGTCCAGAACTAGCCTGTTTTGACTTCCTCAGCTGACCAGTGTATTCACAGCCTCTCTGTCTGCTATGGACTCAATGTTTGAGTCTCCGCATTAAGTCACTAACCTCCCAATGTGAACATGGTTAAAATCAACAACACTTGCCAAACAACCAAAGAGGCAAAAATACAGTTCAAGGCCTAGAGAAGGTGGAGAGATGAATTCTAGCTGGGGTGATTGGGGAGGTTGATTTGAGAGCAACGTGGGCTGGGTTTCTTCCCACCACGAGGAACATATGAAGCAAACACGGTTGTAGAAGTTGGACCTCTGCCATCGGGTGGGTCCTTCCAAAAGTGTGTTCCACTTAATAGAGACCTTAGAATCCTTCCATGTTCAAAGCGTCTTGCACTGACAGCACTCGGTACAACGTACCCTCCTTTGAACGATCGAACGCGCACCAGTTCATTCAAGGTTCTGAGAAGTCCTGCAGATGGTGATCTGGAATTTCCCAACAGAATTTCTCAAATGCGTAATGAGTCATGAAAACGAGTCTTGGGAACGATCTTGTCATTATGGTGAACCTGGCAATGATTGTGGGCAGGAACGTGATATTCTGGGAGAGCCGAAATTGTGGGGAGCTAGACTCAGGGAATTAGGTGCCAGATGAATAACTCAAGATTGGCCAAAAAAAACACCCAAAAAACAAACAAAAACTAAACAGTGCTCGGTTTGCTGCTGCTTTTCTCACTGTAACTTAGTAGATAACAATCCCAGAGGTTCCACAGACTTTGCTTAAGTGTGGAATTGCCAGAAGTAGAAACGCGGTACAGACCAAATTAAAATAATTTCTATTTCATTTAGATGTGGCTGGTCTAATGACAAGACCCACTTAAAAACAAATAATATTTACTTGAAATTTGTCCGACAGTATTTAAAGATAAAGACACACATTAGCAGCAGTTTCTAGAGCTGGCCGAGAGCCTAACTTGCTAAAGCATGACCACACACTCCACAAATTTCTACACCGATAGAAGTTGCCACCTTAGTTAGTCTCAAAATTCTATGGAGATGGTGTCCTTTGTTGGGTTTGAGCTCTGCTTTGGTCTCGCATAAATCTTTGACTTGGGGAAGATTACCGATCTCACAACCAAAGCCAATAAGTGAACAAAATTGAGGTGGGCTTATTAAACCAGGAACAAAAGAAGGATCCTCACAATAGATATGATTATTGGAAATTCTGCACAATAAATGAAACACAGAGGGGAAGGAAGAGGCACAAATATTGGAAATGACAAGGCAAAGTTGGATTTATCTACAGATGCTATGACAGTCCGCCGCGGCAAAGCAAACGGGTCCGCTCTTAGAAGGTTAGGCACATTGGTGAGTCCCAAAGTATTTTAATCTCTTTCCTCTGTCAAACGTAAGTAAAAACTACTGAAGCTCCTCAGGCAACAGGACACACAACATAAACCCAGAGGTGCAGTCCGCGGGAGATCGTTTCCACCGGCCCCAACTCATGTTCATTATATCAGGAACCACCCTTCACCTGCGGCCCCTCCTCGGTCAGCAGGACAGGTGAAGGAATTTGTCCTTTTTTCTAACGGCCTTGGAAAACCACGGAGGGTTGAAGCAGGTACGGACATGATCTAACGGCTGCTTCAGACGATTCTCCGACTAGAGAGACAAGGCTGGCTTATGGGGAAAAGGCCAAGAGCAGAGAGGCCAGCCGGGAGGAGGTGTTTGCTCCAAAGGAGTAGAAAAAACAATTGTTATTATTAAGGGAAAACTGTTTCTCTGTTCACAGCACTTCCGACACCCAACGTGTGGCTCTTCCACACCGAGCAGGTCTCCAGTTCTCCTGGGACACCAGCTGGGTGCCGTCCACTTCAATCCAACTCGGATAGGAGCCCGGGTGCGCGCAGACCTCACGGGGTAAAGACTCGGTGCCCCAGGACGGCTCCCACGTCAACCCCAAGCGCAGGGACTGGGTCCCCAGGCCGCCCACACTTGTGTCCGACAAGGCTGCACACGGAGGGTGCCCGTGACGCCCTCGTCAGGGAACGCAGGCAACACGCGGCTGACTCACCCGTTTAGCAGAAAGGGACGAACAGCCAGGGAGAGCGGTGGAGGGCGAGACCCGGGGGCGCCCCGAGCGCGGGAGCGTCTGTCTCCGTGGAGCATGCGGGGCGTCACTCTGCCGACGTGCGGACGGGCTCCCCAAGCCGGAAACTCTCGGAACCCCACGACGTACAGAGTTCCCGGGGCTGCCGCCAGGCACGGCCGTCGGAAGCCTCGCGCAACGTGAGCCGCTCGAGCCCCGCCCCCTCTGCGCTCCGTGCGCCTGGGGGCGGGGCTGAACAGGCCCACCCTCTCGTCACGTGGTCGGTTCCTCCGGGCAACCGGCCCGCACCTCCCAGGGCTACGCCTCAGCGCAGACTCGGGCGCGGCGCGGCTCGTTCCGAGGCTGCTCCTCTGGCCTGCGTCACTCAGGAAGCTCCTAGGGTTTCGGGAGCTCTGCGCCAGGAGCCAGGAGATCGCCGTGCATTAGGATGCGCCCTAAGTCCAATAATAAGCGTCCTTATGATTAAAAAAAAGAGGACACAGAAGAGGAGCCCCGTGAAGACGGAGGCAGAGACGGGAGGGAGGCGGCCACGAGCCCAGGGACGCCTGGCGCCCCCAGAAGCTGGAAGAGGCGGGAAGGACCCTCCCCTGGAGCCTCTGGAGGGAGCGCGGCCCTGCCCACACCTGGATCTCAGGCTTCTGGTCCCCAGGACTAGGGGAGGATAAATGTTTGTTGTTTAAAGCCACCTGGTTTTTGGTAATTTTTTGCGGCAACCCTAGGAAATTAGTACAGCCCTGTAGTATATACGGAACGTCTTTTGCTCCATACCTTACCTCTTTCAGGGGTACTTACTTTTTAACTTTTAGTTCCAATTATTTTATAAAAGACTTGGTAATCAAATGAAGGGTGGATATTCAGAGAGCACCATGCAGGTAGGGAGATGTTTGTTTGGAAGAGCGAGCCTTTGTCAGCACACCGGAAATGCCGCTACTTAGGAGAGGAGAGGCGTCCTCCTGACACCTCTGCCTGACCCCTTGGTTCACAAGCACAGGTTACAGGTGAGCTGCATGTACAGCTACAAGAACCACCTGTGGGTGATTAAACTTGCCAGGTGCCTGTGACGTCCATGTAGCTAGTCCTCTAATGCATGCCTCTCGTGTCTGTATTCCTAGTTCATGTTCAAACAAGGTAAGAGGGATTTTTTAATTAATTTTAATAAAGGGAGAAATAACCTCTACTACGCAGTTCTAAGAAGACATAACGGGTGTGATGGGAACACCAGCAGCGGTGCCTACACCGATGTTATTCTTGTCTTAAATTCATGGTTATCAAAGCCAGAGTGAAAATGTTGTAAAATGCCGAGACGTGGATAATTAAACAATACAGATTTTGAGAAGGAGAACACCTTGATGGAATGAATCATTATGAATCAGCAGATTGAAGTATAGAATTATTTGAACTATTGAATGTAACGATTTAGTTAAAATGGGAGAAATATATTGTAGAAAGTGGTTCTCAAGATGGGGTGCCTGGACCGGAAGCCTATCAGCTGCACCTGGGAACTTGTTAGAAATGCAAATTCTTGGGCGTCACCCCAGACTTGCTGACTCAGACCCTCAGGGGAGCCCAGCCTGCTCTTTTCTAACAAGCCTTCCTGGGGGGCCCATGCCACCCTCTGCTAATATGTGGCTAGAACGGAGTCATTTACCCTTCTATCTCTGCAAGCAGTGCTCCAGAGAATATGACCATGGTAGAAAAACAACAGGACATTGCCCCTTAAGAGAATCAAACATATAACCTTCAAACGGTCTATTAAAGAGACTGGCAATTTGGAAATCTGCCTTTTGTTCTAAATCCTTAGTCACACAGATGAAGCATGTACTTGAAAGGCTGGCAGAGCAATTTGGCCGCTGATAATTTAATTGGGCTGCTACCTGGTACAGAGCAGTTTGCTGCATGAGGGTCCCCAGGGTGATGGCTGCCTGGAGGGCGGGCGCGGGGAGGGGAACCGGAAATCAACGGTGATGGTCTCCCAGCCAGAAGCAAATGGGAGCAGAGTTGCCCCTATTAGGCTGCTTATCGCCTGACCTCCAGGAAAAGTCGTTAGTGGCCCCAGAGTAGCAGACCAGCTTGTTTCCAGAGCCACATCCTGGGAGCTGTGCCTCCCCAGCAAATATCTGGATGACTAGAGGGGGACAGAAAATTCCAGAGAGACGATGAAAAGCGTATTATCCGCTCTCTCCACAGGAAAGAGTGATATCTATCAGTAGGTTCCATGTCCCAGTTTCACAATCTTATTTAGGTTTCAAAAGTGCTTCGCAGACCCAGCTGTGTGGGTTACATAAAACCTGCTGGGCTTATTACTGATGACAGGCATAGCACATGTCAAAAAGCATGCACGTGAAATTAAATTATCTCTTGGATAATGACAGGATTGCAAGCAGAGAATGAAACTTGTTTTCTCATTCGGTTATGCCAGAAAGGCTCCATTCCACTGAGCTGTCTCTCCCCCTTTCTCACGTGGAAATCATACGGAATATTTGCATGTGTGCGTGTAGGGAGTGCTTTGAACAGTCATATAACAGCAAGCAAATGGAAGTTACATTGACTTCTCCGAGTGTGAGAGAGAACTGAAGATAGGCAAGGAGCTGCTGGGTCAATTCCAGGTAACTGAAATTCAAAAGTGAATTCTTTCCTTTGACTTAATTATGATACAGGACAAAGTGAGGAGAAGCTTGGAAATCTTGAATATTGACATTCAGTTTAAAAACAAATGAAATTATGTTTCAGAAATCTATAAACAACATAGATATAGCATCTGTCTCTCCACACACACACACACACACACACACACACACCTTACATCTTTATATACATACAGATAACTGATACTATGGCTCTGAGTATTGTATTTATAATGTAATACATGTGATTTTGACGATTCTAGACATTCTTTTTCAGAAAAGGGATGTAAATTGGAAATAAATTACATTTATACATCCATATACGCTGTTCAAATATGCAATCAAAATGAGAATATTTCCTGTGAGACTAAAAATAATAAAACTGTATGTAATTCGAGAGGTGGGGAAGAATCTTAAAATGAACATTAAAACATAATAAAAATAGAGAGAGAGTCTATCCCAGAACGCCCGCATTGCTCTCCCAGAATACGGTTTCAAAGAACGATGAGAGAAGATGCTTTAGAGAGACAGCATAATGATTTTAGAAACGGAAGCAACTCCCAGGATAGGTCTTTCAGGGGAAGGAGCTGGAATTGTACCTTAAGCAAAGTTTCACTGTCCTGTTGGTCTCTGGGGCATCCCTGGAGTGGACTAGACCTGCCCTACCCGGTTAGAAGGAGCTCATACAGAATCTGTCTAAGACCCGTGTCAACTGATGGAGGAAACGCAAAACACGTACACAGTGGAGTCTTTGTACTTTCTCCATAGATTAGGTGTCACTTCTTGTAGTTGATGGCTCTTTCTACCTTTTGAATTCTGGGTGCATTTTTTAAGCACCAAGAGAATGTTTAATCTATTCTTAGAATTCAGTGGCCACAACAAAAACCGTGTATCAAAACGCCACAGCTACCATCATACTCAACAATGAAAAAGTGAAACCTTTTCCTCTAAGATGCAGTACAAAGCAAGGAGGCCAGCTCTCACCACTTCTCTTCACCGCAGGACTGGAAATCCAAGCCACAGCAATGATGCAAGGAAAAGAAATAAAGGGCACCCAAATTGGAGAGGAAGAAGTAAAATTATCACTTATTGCAGATGACATGATCATATAAGTAGAAAACCCTAAAGATGCAACCAAAAAACTCTAAACACTAGTAAACAAATTCAGTAAATTTGCAGGATACACAATCAACACACAGAAATCAGTGGCATTTCTATATGCAAATAATAAACTACACAAAAAGGGAATTAAGAAAACAGTCTCATGAAAAATAGCCACAAAAACAATAAAATACTTAGGAACGAATGAACCAAAGAGATGAAAGATTTGTACACTGGAAATTATAAAATAATGATTGAAGGAAATGAAAGAAGATACAGATAAATGGAAAGATATTTATGTTCATGAGTTGGAAGACAGAATATTGTGAAAGTGTCCATACCACCCATAGTGATCTACAGATTCAATGCAATCACTATCAAAATTCCAGTGGCATTCTTTGTAGAAATCGAAAAAAAAAAAGCCCAACACTCCTAAAATTCATATGGAACCACAAAGACCCTGAGTGTGACCAGAGCAATCTTTCTCTAAGGAAACTGTGAAGAGAGAGTATATACAAATTAGGAGGCCAGTGATGAGAAGCCCCCCCATCATTCTGGATACACTCTGAAAATTGGTACAACTGACATTCTCCCAACAAGCCCCTTCATGCAATATGCTTCATGTTCTGATAGGCTGAAATGATCCTTTAAAAGCCAGGATTTCAAACTTGATGTAGCTATGTTATTTTAGGTAACATCTAACAGTAAATATTCATGACCAATAGAAATGACTTCCTTAAAGGAGAAAAAAAAATAAATGGAAGATTTCATTGAAAATAGAAATTGGTTCTAATCCCAGAATAAAAGGGATTACTGATAGGAATATTGAATTATAATAAATTTTGGCTTCCAAGTATACTGATGGTTTGCGGATAGAAATATTTCAAGTGCTTAGGTTTTTTGTTTTTGCCTGACATTTTCAAATGAATGGATCTGAATATTTTGTAAAATTTCAATAAAGTATCATCACGAGTCTATTACTTCTTCAGATTCATTTGTAATAGTTAATGAGGTTGGCATATAAAGCTCCATTAATTCAAAACAGACTTGAGTACAGGGGAGAGGGAGTAACTTTTTTTTTTTTTTTTTTTCTTTTGCGGTACGTGGGCCTCTCACTGTTGCGGCCCCTCCCGCTGCGGAGCACAGGCTCTGGACGCACAGGTTCGGTGGCCATGGCTCACAGGCCCAGCTGCTCCGCGGCATGTGGGATCCTCCCGGACCGGGGCACAAACCCGTGTCCCCGGCATCGGCAGGCAGACTCTCAAGCACTGTGCCACCAGGGAAGCCCGGGATTAACACTTTGCGACAATTTTTTTCTCATCCCACAAATGGGTAATAAATAATGAGGATTCTGGAATTCTGTTAGGCAGATTTACATTAATCCCACTTTTTAGTTTAAAAATATGTGTTGAATTAGCACGTTGCATTTATCGCCAAGGAACTTACATAAAAACCTTTCAATGTCAATTATTTCACTTTTCATATATATATATATATGTATATATATATATATACACATATATGTATATGAGAGAAAGAGAGAGAGATTTTGCTATTGTTCTTGAGCACTTCTGAAGTTGTCGCTAACTAGAAGGATAAGCAAAGAACACAGCAGTGTGACGGCATAAATCATACGACTATTGCCAAAGAAGAAATCATACAGTCTGTCATCTCCACACCCTATATCCATAAATATTCATATGTGTACATATATGACGTCATACATTCCTCCACATACTATATATGTATGATGTCATATCTATATATCTACATACCTCTCCATATATGCATAGATAGAGAGATAGGGAGAGAGATAAGATAGAAAGATAGATTAGATAGATCTGTCTATATATTTATATATACATATTTATATAATGTAAATATATAGAGATCTAGCTACCTAGGGATAGCTACGTCTCTATGTGTCCCATTGTCTCTGTTCCTCTGGAAAACCCAGATTAATACAACAACCTTTGTTTTTATTCCTGAACAAATTTGACATGTTTACGTACAGTTTCGTCATCTCATAGTAGAGATGGAGACAAGACTCCAGCATTTCTTTCCTTTTCCCTGTTGCTGACTTTCTATTAATGAGAAGACCTAAGTAGCTCTGAGCAGGTAATTAATCTTGCGCCACCAAGTCAAGAGTGTTAAGCTTGTGAGTGGTGACTGCAGAGAAAACTGTTTTGTGGTTGCCCATTAGAAATGCCTTTCATTCCGAGGAGACCGAATTTGGCTTCTTCAGGCTGCTCATTCGAGTCACATTCAAGCCTGTGATTGCGCTAGAAAGCAGACGGGATCCAGGCCTGAGAAGGATTACTGGATATAAGGCAGGAGAGACTTGTCCACGGTGGGCCGTGCTCAGAGAGGAAAGAGCACCTAACTGGCTCCCGCCCACAGCTCTTAACGCCACAGCACGCTTTTGGACGACGTGCGCCCTGTTCTGAATCTGCACCAAGTACGGCCCCTTGGGTTGCAAGTGCCTCTGTTTAACTCTCTTTCTTTCTCTCTCCTCCTTAGAGGAGAAAGATGAGCTTTATGTGGCTTCAACAACGTCTAACAAATAAACCGCACCTACTTGAATCTTTCCATGATAGACGCCGTTTTTCCTTTTGTAATGGTCCCCTTCAGGTACTCTTTAAAAAACAACAACAAAAATGGAAAACAAAATATAGGGAACGCCAATGATTCTCAGCCTTGGGGTGAGTTTGTCTGTCCCCCCCAGGGAGCACTTGGCAACATCTGGAGACATTTTTGGGTGACACAACCAGGGGGAGGCGTAGTACTACTGGCATCTGATGCGTACAGACCAGGGACACTGCTTTCCATCCTACAATGCATACGATGGCTCCACAACCAAGAGTATATATTAAAAAAATAAAGTTAGTGAGATAGTAGAAAGAATAAAAAAGGACATAGAATTCTGCCCCAAAAAATTTTTTTCAGTCCAAGGTTGAGAACCCGTTGGACTCCAATCTCCCTAAATCTAACTCACAGTGGAAGAAACATCAGAACAGAATTGACATAGTCACATAACCCTTGACGAACACAGTCACTTGTAATAAATCTAACATGTAGATGGGATTCTTGCAGTGCCTAGAATGTTTAAAACATTTTTGTGCATATTAATTCAGTTGCTTTGTTTTAATGAACCTTTAAAAAACCCCAATCACGTGCCAGGACCTGAGCGCACAAAGGTAAACACAATAAATAAAATAAAATAGAATCTCTGACAATGCTTGAAGCCTGGTACAGGAAGTAACCCTACACACTACAAATCTGTCTGACTTAACAACAGGGTGATGCCAGGCTCCGTGTAGCCAGAAGGAACGAACTAGCCTCCAGAACCTTGAGCATCTTCAGAAAGTTGGTGCCTTGGATGTGGGCCTTGAGGGATTGGAGGTACCAGATCAAAGAGGTTAAAAGAGGGAAGCAGGGCTTCCCTGGTGGTGCAGTGGTTGAGAGTCCGCCTGCTGATGCAGGGGACACGGGTTCGTGCCCCGGTCCGGGAAGATCCCACGTGCCGCGGAGCGGCTGGGCCCGTGAGCCATGGCCGCTGAGCCTGCGCGTCCAGAGCCTGTGCTCCGCAACGGGAGAGGCTGCAACGGTGAGAGGCCTGCGTACCGCAAAAAAAAAAGTGGGAAGCAAACGCAAACTCAGTGAGTCAAAAAAAAAAAAAAAAAAAGGAGCAGCATCTTTTGAGACATGAGAAGGTAGTGAGACTGAGATCTAACTCAGTGGGACGGGGAAATGAAACACAGGCTGTATTGTTGTGGTTTTAAACGTGATTGGCAGCCTGCGAAGTGCACACACTGACCTCAGACACCACTTTCCGAATGTGTGTCAGGCACAAAAGCAAGGGCCTAAGCAAATATTTTTTTCTCCTATTATTTTGCAATAAAAGAGTTGGTTTCTGTCAATCTTTGGATGTCTGGCATTGATCTCTTTCATTCACATTTAATTTTCTTTATTTTTTAACTTCAAGAAGCATAAGATGTAAACAGCTTTCAGGAGACGTTATACAAGCCGGGTGATGCTTTTCGGAAGCTGCATGTTGCCATGCAGACGCCCTGTTGGGTTGCAGGGGTGGTGTGCTGTGGAGAGGGGTTAAATTCAGAGACAGATTTCAGCCGAGCAAGCCAGGCAACTTGGTGTATTCTCACGCGGGTATTCAGGCTACCCCCTAAGACTTCAGTCTTGCCTTTGTGTCTGGGTTAAAGATCTCCGGGTTTCCTGGGAGAATGTTTTATTCCTTTCATGAGTTTCTACAAGTTACTGCTCCTGGCTGAACAGCCCTCCATTCTGCCTCAGAAAGAGTTTTGCAGCTGAAACCTGTCCATCAGTCTGTCTCCCTACTGCTCTGTCCTACGACCAGAGGATGTTCCTAAAAACCAGCTCTTGGTTACTTTGCAAAGTCATAGAAGGACAAACAAGTGATAAGGACAAAAATGAGCAAGCAGGTAGGAAAGAGAGAAAGAGAAAGAGAAAGAGAAAGAGAGAGAGAGAGAGAGAAAGAGAGAGGAAGGAAGGAAAGAAGGAAGGAAGGATGGTAGGAAGGGAGGCGGGAGGGAGGGCGGGAGGGACGGGGGAGGGAGGGAGGGGGGTAGGGAAGGAGGGAGGGGGGTAGAGAGGGAAGGAAGGAAGGGAGGGAGGAAGGGGGGAGAGAGGGAGGGAGGGAGGGGGTAGGGAGTGGGTAGGGAGGGAGGAAGGGAGGGAGGAAGGGGGTGAGAGAGGGAGGGAGGGAGGGGGGAGGGAGGGAGGAAGGGGGTGAGAGAGGGAGGGAGGGAGGGAGGGAGGGAGGGAGCGGGGAAGGAGTAGCCCAGCTCCTCAGCCCTACTCTCCCCTGCAGTCTGGGACCTACCGCCCACCTCCATCTATAGCTGTGATGCCCTTGCCTGCTTCCTCTCTCCAGCTCTGAGAGCCAGGCCACCTACTCCGCCCTCACCAAAGGTTTGTCCAGATCCGTCTCTGCACCCTCCAAGTCCAGCCAGGCCTGGACGAGCTGACCGTCTGTCATCTAAACAAACACAGGGAAACGCGTGACCTGATCTCTGCTTGTGACAAGTGACCTAAATCTAGTGGAGGCTGGTCCCATCCTAGCCCCGCCTCAACCGCGTTCTTAGTCTCCCGTTGGCCACTTACTTAGCAGAATCAACAGAGGCCACTGAGCTCTGAGAACCACTCCAACAGGAACCACTGTTGCCGAAGAGGCTGCCCGTGCGTGGACTGCAATGGATGCTCCTGCCCTGAGATGCCAGGCAGCTTAATGCTTTAGCCTCTCATTCACCAGCCATGCTACGGAGCCACACGTTTAATGCTCTGTCGTCAAGCTCTGTATTCAGAGGAGAGAGTAGGCAGGAAGCAATGTTTCCAAGCGACAGGCTGGTAAAGGTGCGCGAGTGGACATACCTGGTGGACAAGTTGGGCTGTAGTAACAGTCACATCATGCCGTGTGTCTCCACATCACTCTTCACAGAACTCAGAGCAGTCAGATGTCATCTCTTTATGGCTTGGAAAATTCCTGCAAACCAGCACAGAATTGTATTATGAGATTTAGGGAACCATTATTACCAAGAATGTGGTTTTAAAAACATTAGGTAGTAGGCTATTAACTATTACACATCCAAGTATTGCATGGTATAGATTTAGTTAGATATGGATACATAGACACATACATAGATACAAGATAGATGATAAGATAGATAGAAAGAAAATGGACAGATGGATGGATAGATAGATATGATTGGTAGATAGATAACAGATGATTTATATAGACAGGTAGATAGATGACAGATGATAGATACATAGATAGATGCATAGAATAGATGGTAGGTAGATAGGTGATGGATTATAGATAGAATATAGACGATAGATAGATAGATGATAGACAGATATATGATAGAACAGATGACCGAGTCGTATCCTTAATGGAATGGTAATGTGATGGGTAAGTGATTGTAAAGCAAAAATGTAATATCAGTGGAAATATAAAAAGCTATAGAATAATATTATGAAGTGATGCTTGCATGAGCATTCTCTCAAAAGACGCTCTTTTTACACGTTCAACCTAGACTTAAGTGCGTCTAAGGCACCACAATAATTGAGAGCAATGACAGCAAATTCCTAATACATCTCCTGCCTTGTCAAAGAAATATTAAATTATGAATTCACTCTGGACGAAAGTGAGATTAATTGTAGCTTATAGCTGGGTAACTAATCGGTATTTATTTGGGAAAAGATCCCAGGGGCTGTCGGCTTTCATTTGGCTCTAAAAAGAGAACGGTATTGGGTCACACTGTGAGGAAAAGAACAATTCAGCAAGTAAGGTGATGTGGATGACTCTTACTTCATCTTTCTACCTTCATTTGTTTTTAATTTTAACTTGGTTTTTAATTTAAAATAAACGTAATGCATACCCACGTTAGAAAAAATCTCAGAAGAAAAAAGGGACATGCAAAGAATAAAACATGGTCAAAACCCAGACGAACAATCAGTGTACAGGTGTGTATATTTATATACTTCAGTATGCATATATACGTATATACATATTATTTTTCCACAAGTGGAGGATATTATACACATTCTTCTGAACTTCATTTTCTCTTTAAACAGTTTATCTGGGAAAACTTTCTATTTCATCATACATGTATCATTGCATCAAAGTAATCTTTTTTGTGGAGGTATCATACTTTATTTTACTAATCTTCAATTATGTCCACCTAGGTGGTTTCAAGTCCTTTGTTTTATAAATCATGCCAAAATGAGCCTTTTTATCTGTTGATCTGTGCACATATTTGAATATATGGGTAGCATAAATATCTAGATTTGGAATTGCTAGATCACATTTCTTTCCAAAGAGATCACGCCATTTTATGTTCCTATCAATAGCTTCCATTTCCCCACATCTTTGCCAATACTATATGTATTTTCAAATATTTTGAGCTTTCTCAAAACAACAGGGTAAAAAAATATATCTGTATCTAATTGTTTTAATTCTCCTGTTAATATTATGAATGTGGTTGGACAGTTTTTATATGTTTCTTATGTTTAAAAAGTATTTATTCTTCCATGAAATATCTGTTCACATCCTTGGTCCACTCTTTCTGCTGGGATCTTGTTCTTTTATTAATTTGCAAAAGCTGTCAATAGCAGGCAAACGTGGCTTTGTACATAATATTTTGCATGATTTTGTCCTTTTGATGTTTCTTGCTATTTATGCAGGAATTGTTGGGGTTTGTTTTTCAGTTTATATTATCAAATTTATCAATTTCTTTGTTATAGTGTCTGGATTTTTGCTTTCCTTAGAAATGCCTCTGATACTCTAAGGTTATTTTTTTAAATATTAAAATATATTAAAATATTTCAATAAGATATAAAAATGTTAAAAACATACCCTTTTATGTTTAAATCTTTGGTTTGTGTACTATTTCCTTTGTTGGAAGGGGTAAACGTACATTCCCCCCCCACCCTCACAAATTTTTAGCTATTTGACACAATGTATTGATACATAAGGGGTGGGTGATTGTTTTAGGTGTCCTGGCTTGGTTTGAATTACCATCTGTATTAAAAATAAAATTTTAGCATGTCCTGGGGGCAATTTTAGGATTCTCTATTCTTCTATTGATCTGTCTAATCACACATCTCTACTGAACTTTTATTAATATTGCTTAACACCATGCTTTGATATGTACTATTATGGTCTACAAGTTCATATGTTATTAAGTTCCCATGGAAAAACTGCGAGGAATGTAAAAAAATTTCTTAAAAAGCAAGAGCATATATTATGTGTTATAGATCATATATATAGTACTGAATAAAATTACTAAATTTTCTTCTTGTTTCCAACAGCTTTTTAGATTACATCAATGCTTTCCACATATACGCTCCCATCTGCAAATTACTGCATTTCCTCCTTCCTAATTTGTATTCCCTATTTCTCTCTTTTGTCTAACTGAATTGTGCAGTAACTTCACAACAATGTTAAATCCTAACAAATTGGGCATCCTTAGCTTACACCAACTTTAATAGGGATCTCTTTAATGTTTCCATATGAATTAAAGTGCTGGTTCACAGCTGAAAATACTATTTGTTCATAATAAAATTATCAGTCATTTTTCATTACACATTTTACCCGGAGGAGACACTGAATTTTATCAGATTGGTTTTGGCACATACCGATCCCATGGCTTACGTCCCCTGTGATTTACTATCATGGTGCATGGCATTCACAGATATGGAGCCATTCTTGCATTTTATGGAATGAGTTTTGAGACGCATTATAATTTTGAAATTCAACAGTGTTACAAGGCATTTATTCTTCAGCATAAAGAATATGGGTGTCAGGGCTGCGGCGAGACCCTGATGTGAGGGCCCTGGGATTCAGAATGGAATCGTGTTGAGTGATCTCCACCGTGTTGGGTGAGTGGATTTAACATCCAGCCATTTGCTCACCTGAATGGCAGACACTGGGCACTAGAAAAAGAACAAGACAAAACCCATTTCTCACCTCTCGGAGCCCAGAGATTACCTTTAATCTCAGTTTGCTCATTAATAAAGCCATTTGGGCTTGTTCTTCTTCCTAGTTCTCTAAGATTATTTTTATTTTTATTGAGGGCTTTTAAACACATAAAATTAATTATACTTCATCTGAATGAAAAGGGTGGGAAACCCCCAAACATGTTTTGACCAAATTTATTTCAGCACTTTGGAAATTTGCAGACAAAAGCCTAACTTTTAATTGATCAGAACTCAACAAAATTGAATCATTAGAGTTAGGAAAGTAGAAAATTTTAAATATTTATTTATTTTTTTGCGGTACGTGGGCCTCCCACTGCCGTGGTCTCTCCCGTTGCGGAGTACAGGCTCCGGACGCACAAGCTCAGCGGGCATGGCTCACAGGCCCAGCCGCTCCGCGGCATGTGGGATCTTCGCGGATCCGGGCACGAACCCGCGTCGCCTGCATCGGCAGGCGGACTCTCAACCACTGCGCCACCGGGGAAGCCCAAGAGAGGAGACATTTTATTTGCACATTCCTGCCACTCCCCCTTTTCCTCCCCCCACAATGTTTGATCACATTTTCCTTTCAATGTTTCTGGGGAAGCAGACTCTGAAATATTAAACTGAGCCCCTCCGTCACAAAATGACAAAGAATACTAATTACTCCCAGTGATGACCCCAATTAAACACACCGTAAGAAAAATGTTGAAAAAACATAAAGAACGAATCAACTATAATTCATTGGAAAAGCATAGTATTTATAATCACTTTTGAGCGACCAGTAATAGCACTACCATAGTTCCCACATTTTCACTTTTCAACAAGGAACATACTAAATTCGGAAGTTTTGCTTTTAGAATTATTTCTAACTTTGAGAATTAAACAAAAAAAAAGCTTTATGGACTTTTCTAATACAAAATATAAATTAAGCATAGTGGTCCCACGTTCCACATGCTGTATTACATCCTGGGGATAGAGCAGGAGCATGCCTGAAACACCCACTGAACTTATACCCCAGTGGAGAGACACCAGTCATTAAAGACACAGCCACACAAACCAATAAAAAATAACAATGCGGGAAAATATGGTTCAGAAGAAGATTTATAGGGATCACTGCAATTCAGACCCACAGATCATTCTTCCTTAGCAATAGTATGAAGAGTGAAATTTCAGCGAACAGCCTTAGGATATAGCCTTAGTTTAGTGGACTAGTCAACAAGCAACTGAAAATAAGTGCAATAAAGCAGATGTATATATTCTTCTCCCCAAAACTCGACACTTTGGCCACCATATTCTTACGAAACGTACAGGGTTTATTCATCCTTTCTGCTCATTCAATCATGCGGTAATTTGTCATGCAATCCTTCGTCTGTTCACTCGGCAGGTGCTTATGGAGTGAGAGGAACACTATCTACAGGATAATGAGGTCATTATCTACAGGATATGAGGTCAGCATTTCCTCTGAGTGCCTAGTCCGAGAACTGGGGCGATAGATTAAAATAGTCTAGTTCTACGTATCGGATGCAGAACGAGGGTTTGTAGAAAATGCTATGAGAGCTAGAGGGTCCAATAAATGGTGAAGCCGGTGAGGTGTGCAGAAAGTGTCACAGTGCACCCAGCATGCTCACACGTTGCGGGTTTATTTAACCGCAACATCTCCCCGAGGACTTAGCACCAGTTCACAATTGTGGAGTCGATGTCTGGAGAAGTTGAAGGACTGGGCTAAATGCACACATCCAGCAAGTGACCTGTTCTCCCCTATCAGAGCCATCTACCTGTCATTACATGGCACCACACCGATTACGTTCCTCTACAATAAGCATTACCTGGGCAAGCCATTGAGGCAAAGTCCGTAATGTCTCCTGCAAGTGCATTTTCTCCTTGATCTATTACATGATGGAGGTCACCATCATGGGGCCTTCTTTGCTCCAATATTTAGTGGACGGGGTTAAAATGGATCTGATAACACAGGGCAGTGGCATGGAGTCAAACTCCGCTTGGCACATGGAGCTGTTTCGTGCAAAAACAGAAGCCTAGATGACTGCTTTTATCACCGTCAAGCAACTCCTGACCGTCGTAACGGACCTCCTTCTGAAAACGCAACAAAACAAAGCAAACGGATGATGGTCCTGAGCTGGCAGATGTACGTTTCTTTGGATTCCAACTCCGCTAATGGTAACTGATTCCTGTATAAGGCAGTGGTGAGAATCACACAGCGATAACAGGTAAAGGACATGGAAAGCTTGGACTAATAACGTGGATTCGGCGTCCAACACTGAATAGGTCTGACTATCATGATCTAGTTTCGCCCTTGACACACTAGAGAAAGTCTTCAATTAAAAATTAAAATGCTCTTTACATTCCTGTGAAAACACAGAAATAAGAGTTGGGATACATCCCTAAAGGGTACTATGATGCATTATTCAAGTTCACCAGGCAATCGTTTGCTTTATAGAACTCTGGCTTTAGCCTTTAAAGGTAATTCTGGAAAAGAAATTGCGCCGTATTTTTACCTACAAAAGTTTACTTTCATGAGAGCAAACTAGTTTCCGGCATAAAAATCTCATTTGAAAACAGCTGAAAGAAGATCAAGGAGGGAACGGAAAAACAATGATCCCACGCTCTGTACCAACAGAGCTGCTGGATGCTTTGTTTACTCTATTATTTGAAAAAATATTTTTGAGACAAGCTCTATTTTTTTGGATGAATTCCTCCAAGGTTCTCTCTGTTGTTATGGTTCTTATTTACCACCAAATTGAGTGATAACGTTCTAGGTACAGGAGCAAGATGGGTGGGTCTTTGGAAATGACCCGTCCATGGAACCCCTGAACTTTGGGGTTCTAACCTTGGAAAGTACCACCTGCTGGTTCCTCCAGCAGACCCACAAGAAATGCCCAATCTAGAAATCAAGAGCATCTTCTCAGAAATACAAATCAAAACTACAAATAAGGTATCACCTCACACCAGTCAGAATGGCCATCATTAAAGAGTCTACAAATAACAAATGCTGGAGACGGTGTGGAGAAAAGGGAGCCCTCCTACACTGTTGGTAGGCATGTAAATTGGTGCAGCCGCTATGGAGGACAGTAGGGGGGTCCCTGAAAAAACTAAAGATAGAACTACCATGTGATCCAGCAATCCCACACCTGGGCATGTATCCAGAGAAAACTCTAATTCGAAAAGACACGTGCACCCCAATATTCATAGCAGCACTCTTTACAATAGCCAGGACATGGAAGCAACCTAAGTGTCCATTGACAGAGGAATGGATAAAGAAGACAATATATTCCATATATACAATGGACAATATATTCCATATATACAATGGAATATTACTCAGCCTTACAAAAGAAGGAAATAATGCCATTTGCATTTGGGATTAGCAAGTGCAAACTATTACGTAGAGAATTACATACAGAATGGATCAACAACAAGGTCCTACTGTACAGCACAGAAAACTATATTCAATATCCTGTGATAAACCATAATGGAAAAGAACATGAAAAGAATGTATGCATATGTATAACTGAGGCACTTTGCTGTACAGCAGAAATGAACATGACATTGTAAATCAACGATGCTTCAATAAAATAATTTTTTTTAAGAAGAGCATCTTCTCGGCTGTTACTGGGGTTTTCTTAAAGTATGGAACTTTATTAAATCTGCTTGCCTTTGCAACTAGATGGGTACAATTGAAATCTTTCCTCCTGAGATGTATCCAAGCACATTTTAATTGGATTAAGTGACAAGTCGAATAAAGAGGAAAAATGTTCTGCTAATGAGCATTATTATTACTGGTACTCTTCATCAGCCTCTAGGGGATCAGACCAAACAGATGTTTCTAGTGATCACTTTCAACATACACAGAAATATCTCCGTCTATATTCTGAGGTGTTCGCTGCTTTCAGCGATTCAAAGAACATGGCCAGCTTCCCTGGGGTTATTTACTGTTTCTTTTTGCAGTTTTTTATGTCCCATGGAGTAAGTCCTCACACAGTGATCAAGGCATCATGACTAGTATTATTTATCTAAATAGGGAAGTTTTATCCTCAAAATTGGCAAAATCTTTGAAATACAAGTAACTACTCAAAAATGCATTGAAGCAGGTTTTTCATTTCTTACTTTACTCTGTTAACCAGACTTTAATTAAAGAAACCCCAGATGTGAGTCCAGCCTGTAGTTGAAGAAACTCATATGTGAGTCCAGGTAGCTGGGGATAAGATGTAATGGCACCTCGACATCTGTGAGATTCTATTAAGTAAAGTAAATACACAAATTATGAGAAATACAGACTCTGCTTCATTCAATCCTCGAGTCACTGATTGGATCATTTTATGGGTAAGGAAAACAAGGTGTGGAGAGTTTGATCAACATGCCCAGAGTTGCACTGTGTAATAAATAAAGCCAAGACAGGCCCTTCATTTCCAAAACTGGGCTGTGTCGCAAGTCACGGCGGTCACACCCGATTCTCTCCCTGTCCAAAGTCACGGGCTCATGCAGGTCTGTGTGGTGTACTGTCAGGGGGAAAACTCTAAGAGGAAACAGTTTTCTCTGCTAAACCTGTTTCTCAATCTTATTTGTAAAATTATTTTATTTATAAACACTTGGAGTAAAAAGAACGCATGGAATAAGGGGAGAAGTTAAAATAAGGCATTTATTTGATACCTTGGGATTTTTATAGATTAAAAATCTAAGACAGATACCAGAAGAAAAAAGGAAATGATACCTAAATGGCCAAATACACGCGCGCACACACACACACACACACACACACACACACACAGAAACATATATAATATTTTAAATATAAATGTTTATATATTACAAATATGTTGATTTATGTTTTTATATATTATATATGATGTCTAAGATACAAATGCTCATATTATATATATGTATATATACATCATTTTTTGCTCACTGTGATTTTCATGTTGTATGTTTCTCAAATATATATTTATATACACACACATGTATATATATTTTTAAAGGGTACTCAACTTGGTTAGTCTTAGGGAAATTAAAATTAAAACCACTACGTACCAGAATGACTAAATTACTGAAATATCGAAAGACTGGCAATAACAAATGTGGAGAAAATGTGGATGAGCTGGACATTCATCAATATTTGCTGACCCCAAACCATATTTTAAAGAGAAATTCTCAAAATGGAGCAAGAGTTCCCTGCCACCAAGGCCATGAAAGAAACCAGTCCCCTACCTCTTTATGGAACCAACTAAGCGTCTAAGCAAATATTACACTTGCTGTTTCACAACAGAAATGACAGAGCTCAGACCCAGAACTGCGTTCAGATTTAATCAACCCTAGCTAAAACCAATCACTGGCTGCAATTTAAATCAATTTGCTCTGCATTAAAACTTCATGAGAAAGAGAATTTCCCTCCTGATAACCTGCATCAACAGATAGTAAGTTAAGCTCACACAGAAAAAACATACAGGGTTCATACCACTTAGTTTCTATCACACATACACGGGCTCTATTTTATGATATGTCTCAGCGGAAGAGGAAATAATCCTTCAGTGTATCTTGCAAATGACAGTGTACAGGTCTTAAATAAAAAGAAAAAAAAAACAACCCAAGCATGTTAGATCTGGTTTCTTTCCTGCTGGCTCATCAGACTTCTATTCCCCCTTTGCTGTCATTTTGTAATGCGCTGTTAGGAAACATTGTGACACTTTCCATCTCCAAGAGTTACCCACCACCTTAGAGCCAAGAGGGAGGTCTGTTCTTTGCCTAGGATTGAACTATCCCCATATTTCTATTGTGTGTTTCTTTTCCTTTCTATATGCATCAGGTAAGACTTACTTTATTATAAATGACCCATAGTAAATTTAACTTTAGCATTGGATATCGTAAAGCAAACATTTAGCTGACCGATGCACGTACTGTGATGTTCTCACCTTTTCCATTTTTGGTTAGTAATGACCTAGAAAAGTTATTGGGGGAGAGACAGTTACCTCTATGGGTCTCAGAAGCAGCAGCACACACCCTATGTCATTGGTCCTTTTCCATCTGTACAACGAGAAACCGATATTCTTAACAGAAATTTTCCTCAGGTGGTATTCGCAGCTCCTCTGAAGCTTGTATGCTGGGATTGAATCTCCTTTCTCTTTTCTCCTGTTTAGTAAAAAGAGTCTTTGCCTAATGAACAAATGGTTCTGATTTATTTATTTTCAATGTTTGGTTCCTTTATTTGTTTTACTAGATTCTGAAACACCTTTTATATCAGCTCATATTGTATTAGTCTGCCTTCCAGAGGAAAGCCAAAGTAAAGCGATTTAACTGGAAAACACTTATTTTTGCCAAATAACAAAAAATAGGTACGTAGGCAGTCTAAGGTTCAACACAGATGTTAAGGACCCAGGTTAATTCTATCTGCCTGCCACTCCGACCTTAGAGTTCGGTTTTCTTCTTCATGATCGCACGATGGCTGCTTCACCTCCAGGATTGCTTCTGCATTCCAGGCAGACATCCTCATGAACTTGTATCAGGTAATTCAGGAAAGAAGCTCTTTCCAGCTGATACATCTTCACATGCCCTGCTACTAGCTCTTCTCAAGAAAACCCTGGGCTTCCCTGCTGGTCTTAAGAGAGCCTCCCAGAGAGGAGGGGGTGGGGAGAAATTATTTGGCAAGCATCACATCTTGGACTCACTTCAGAATCCTAGTGTCTCCCTAGACATATCACGTTTGTTTATTCCCCCATGCCCCTCTGCTTTCACATCCGATGGTCGGTTTGCCTAGAGGAGTGATTCTCAAACTTGAATGAGATAGGACCACTTAGAAGACTTCTCCGAACAGATAAATGGATCCTTTCTCTGATGGATGGATCCTGAGAAACTGGATCTCTAATAAGTAGTAGGAGGTGCTGATGCAGTGGGTAGAGGTCAACCCTTCGAGTAAAAGCACCCTCCCTCTCAACCAGCTATAGTTCAATAAAACAAAACAAAACAAACAATAAAAGCCACCTTCCTTCCACCTTTGCCTTCTCTACCCAGGTCCTACTTACCTTTTAAAATAAGGTCAGATTTCCCGCCCTCTATGCTCCTTTCCCCAAAGCTTAGAAGGATGGCCTTGCATTTCCCCCATAGCTGCAACATGGTCCTTACACTTGATTTTGCTACACTCGTGATTAATTTCCACATCAGACCTCCACCCACAGAGTCTTACATCTTGGTCTGCTCGCTGTGACTTCCTTCATGTTGTCTGTGTCACCCAGTGGTCAGGGCATCTCTACGGTTGAGGGTCTTGATGGATCAACGGTGGCTGGACTGTACCCGTCAGGCCAAGAGAAAACCCTCGTGGTGCAGGCAGAAGTCTGAATCCCACTACAAGATCCAGTGATTCCCCCCCAAAAAAGTGGGAGCAGGAGGTTGAGAGAATTCTTGGCAGCCTGGTGCACATCCTTTCTGCATTGGATGCACAGAGGGCGTGGATGGCTTCTCTCCATCGAGTGGGGACCAGAAGATGCATTCTGGCCCCAGCACTAAGGGTCTCCCGCAACAACTTCAGATACATCTTCCCCTCCTGTTCTTTCCTCTTCTCCCCTCCTCTCCCTCCTATCTCCCGCCTTTCTTTTTCTTCTTTCCCTTAAACTTCTTGCTTTTCTTCCATCTCTTTCGCCTCCTCTTTCTTCTCCATACGATTGATCTCTGATTTTTTTTTTTTTTTTAATTAACTGATCTCTGATTTTAGCTTGGAGGAGAAATGCAGGAGCGTAGCCACCTGGGAAATGAGACAAAAAACCCCAGCAGGTGAAGGTACCTGCACAGCAGTTTTACTGGTCAATAGGTTCACCGACAGGGTAGCTGCTCCCCTGTGGGTTTGTGGCAGGCTGGCTGAAAACTCCTGGATAACTGATGCTAGGAATCTGACCCTGGAGAGGGCCGATCTGAAGCCTGCTCCGGTCCACTTCTGACACAGACGGCACCCCATCTTCATTGATGGATGTGGTCTTAGGGCTTTAGCCTGTGGACTAACACTGCAGCTGGCTGTTCCAAGAAGCGGAAGAAGGGTTGCAGGGCTGGGCCAGTTCTTCTGTGGACCGTCTTACTCTATTGTTTGGTTTTTGCTCTGTTCCTTTTCCCTGCAAGCGCTGGCGTGGTCTCCTGTCCGCTCCCTTCCGCCCTGAGCCAATCTGGGGTTCTTTTCTGCTTTCCTTTCCCTTTGGTGCCTGAGTGCCTGCACCTTCCTCAAATTCTTTGGTGCTACCATTCACTTTTTCCTCTTTGCCACAGTATAATGGATTTATTATCCTCTTCCTATCACTTATTTTCATTTAGAGGCATTTTCCCAGGAAAGTGAGGTACGTATAGACGCCCATTCAATCAGAGTGAAAAATAAGTCTGCTTTTCTTTGAGGTAAACGAGTGGGCTTGGGATCGCTGATTCAGTGAGGAGGTACATTTTATGGAATGTGGGCACATACTTCCACAATGCCATCCAGGAAGGAGTGTGTTTATAGGACCTTGGGCAGGGACCGAGAGTCTATCAACACTCACTCATCCTTTGGATTAATACTGACTAAGTCGTACTGTGTTTCAGGAATATACAGTAGAAAAAAATATGAATCTCACCTTCCTGATACTGATCTTTTAGTGAGAGAAACTTAAATTTTAAAAACAAATCCATTATGAACTGCCAGTATATACCTGTCCTGGGTATATATCTGAAAAGAAATGAAAACACTAATTAGAAAAGATACATGCACCCCTACGCTCATAGCAGCACTATTCACAACAGCCAAGACATGGAAACAACCTAAATGTCCATCAACAGATGAATGGATAAAGAAGATGTGGTACATGTATACAATGGAATATTACTCAGCCCTAAAAAAGAAGGAAACAATGCCATTTGCAGCAACATGGATGGACCTAAAGATGATCATACTGAGTGAAACAAGTCAGACACAGAAAGGTGAAGACTGTATGATCTCACTTATATGTGGAATCTAAAAAATACAATAATCTAGTGAATATAACAACAGCAACAAAAAAAGAAGCAGACTCCCAGATATAGAGAGCAAACTAGTGGTGACCAGTGGGGAGAGTGCAGGAGGGGTAATTTGGGATGAGGGACTGGGTGGTAGAAACTATTGGGAGTAAGACAGGCTACAAGGATGTATTGTACAACACGGGCAATAGAGCCAATACTTTGTAACCACCGTAAATAGAGTGTAACCTATAAAAATTGTACAGAAAGTTTTTAAACTTAAAAAGACAAGCCAACCAACCAAATAAACAAAAAAACCCACCGAATCTGGTATGTAACTATGTTATTACAAATTATGATAAAGGTCATGAGGTAGAAGTATTGGATATTATATGTCAAAAACGAGCCCCACTCACAAATATTGGCCATTATATACTTTAAGTATTTAACAATTTTGTAGGCAAAAATTACTTAGAGTTATAGTTCTAGTTTATCTACCTTTGACTTCTAATGACATTAAATATTTTGTCTCATTTATTTAATTTCCTTTCTGAACAGGCTTCAAATATTTAATCTTCTTTTTAAAGGCTTTATTTATTTTTAACATTTATTTATTTATTTATTTGGGCTGTGCTGGGTCTTAGTTGTGGCATGTGGGATCTTTAGTTGCAGCATGCACACTTCTTAGTTGCGGCAGGTGGGATCTAGTTCCCCGACCAGGGATCGAACCCCAGCCCCCTGCAATGGGAGCACAGAGGCTCACCCACTGGACCACCAGGCAAGTCCTTAATCTTTCTTTTATGTGAGCATCTTTGTTGCTGTTGTTTATTGATTTACAGGAGCAATCGATAGATTAAGAATTTTAACCTTTCCTCTTGGATAAATGTTGTGATAATCACATTTCTTTGCTTTTTATCTACTTAGTTTTATACTCAAAATTCTTTCAAGCACACACTAACTTTACCATTAGTGTAAAAGCTTTCTCTAACACAGATCAAAATAAACCTTCATTTATGTTTTCTTATCATTCTTTTACACCTTCCTAAATAAGATTCGTGTCCTCCCTGGATCATTTTGGTGTGTGGTGTAAAGTGGGGATCTATCTTTTGCTCCCTTACTTCCCCCACCGGTTGGAGATATTGCCTTTATATTTTCAATATCCATGGGCACACACCTACACCCCCTGCCCCGACTCCACGGGCTCATTTCTGGGTGTGTTATTTTCACAACAACTGAAGCTATGATATGTTCTTGTTAACATTATTCTGATCCTTTTGTCTAGTTTTTCTAACATTTGCCTCCATCTGTAAGCACATTCACGGCAATTCTGATCCACACCTTTGGCTTCAGCCCTTTTCCACCCCAATTTCCTTTCCTGAGTTCCTTTTTAAGTTAATTTCTTGGTTGTTGGCATTACATGTCTAAGCACATTATTTTCGGGAGAGCACGGTCTTTCCCGGGGCTTGCGCTGGCGCCTCTCATGAGTAACCATCTGGCTGCGGGGAGCCCTCCAGCTTCGGGGAGACGTTTCCCCTTCGGTCAGAGGTCTGGGGTACCCAGCACGGTTTACACTCTTCATACGGTGGGAGGTGTTTGCAGGATTTTACTTGGCCCTGGGGGCGTCCCTTTGATCTGGAGCCTAAGGTTCCTTCTTTGGTCAAGTCTTCTTCTTGCTGTGCTTCTGTGGCTGCTGGTTTGCAGGGTGTCCTTAGACCTAGGTAGGAATTCTGAGTCGGCCATCTATCTATTTTTTACTTATCTTTCTGTCCATTGTTCTCTCCAGTTTTCCGCTTTCTGGGTTTGGTGTTACTTCCTCATAATTGGTTTTTATTTCTACAGTTTGGTTTTCTTTAGCACCCGTCTGCTGCTGTTTACTGTCTCCACCACTTTCCTTTTTTTTTTTTTTTTTGTCTCCCTTCTTTAATCTCTGATTTCGATTTGCTTCTCCATGACTTTCATTTCTAATTTATATAGATACTTCCTCTTGAATAGTGTGTGTGTGTAAATTGATGAGAAATTTTCAAATAGTTACTCCTGCTTCTTTCAATCAGTTCTGGTACATAGATAATCCCTTTGAGTGAGGCAAGTTTTTCAATTTCAATTTTTAGCTGTTTATGTAGAGAAAATCTGAGTGGGTTCATGAAGCTGAGATGTCTAAACTCATATTGATACTCTAGCCTGAAATCTCCAACTATATTTTTAACATACTGGGGACCAAATGTATATATTTTTTATAACCTGCTTTTTTCACATAACATCAAATCATAAGCATTGTTTCCTTCTGTGGCTATACTACATATATCAAAATACGATTATGTTCTTTAGTCAATTTACATTTTGCTTCCAATGTTTTTGGTATAATAAACAATATGATGATGACCATTCATGCACACAAATCTCTTAAGTGCATTCTGACAGTTCCTTTAGGAAATATTCCTAAAACTGAAATTACGTGGTCAAAAGTTATGAACATTGTAAAGACTCAATGTCAGCGCTCAAGTAGCTTTCCAGGAACATTCTAAAATGTTTGCAATCATACTAAGAGTATATCAGCTGCCAACTTGTTAGTTAAAACGCTTTTCATGTTTTCCTGCTATAATGCAGGAAGTTGTTTTTCATGCTAACAGCCACCTGCTTTTTTTTTCTTCCCTTTTCATTTATAATTTGTGTCACTTGTCCATTGTTTTGTTCTGGTATTAGGTAATTTCTACTGCTAAGTGCTCCTATAGGATGATAAACTCTTACAATATCTATTTTTTATATCTAACAATTGATTTTCATTTTGTGGAAAGGTTTTCCTGATAAATTTGGTTTAAAAAAATTTCATCATCTGGGATTAGTCAAATCAGCTGTGCTTGAACTATCAAGACCTGGGATGGTCATATTGGTGTCTGTCTTTATTACTCTTTGTCGTTTTGGAAATAACTGTCTGTGGGGACGCAGATATGATTCTCATAACTGTCACAGCTATATTTTTCACAGTGAAAAATTTCCTATGTTTCTACTTCTATCATTTATTGCAGCTGTTTTTCTAGAGTTAAAAAGAATAAAAAAGAAAAGCACAAAAGGCTGGTTAGCTCAGTATATGACTTTATTACACTTTTTGAGCCACTGAATCTACAATGATGTGAATCTTAGTAGGTCAATAATGGCCCTTTCACTCATTTTGACTGTTTGTTTATAATTAGCAACGAATGTCTGCTTTGGTACTATTTTCTCACAGCCTTCAACTTTTTGGGCTTACATTGAGTTAAATTAAGTATACTTTTTATACTTTATACAGAGCACTTTTGCTGTGCTCTGTATTTTGCGTTCTGTGCAGGATTGGTTACAAGAACTTAACCAACAGACACATGAAAATGGAACCATCAGTAGTGTAAAACAGTGTTTCCCAAGGTACACTTCTTGGACTAATTTTCTGCAGATGAAATAAGTGTGGGAAACACCCATCTTGGAAGTCCTCCCATATAGACAGTCATACTGACCATGAAAATATACAAGACCCTGGCATCTCTTGGTGAAGAAGGCTGTTTTAACTTTTTAACCCAGCACTGCCCAAACGTATTTGTCCACAAAGCTCTCCTTTGTTTGTGTATGTTTTGTATGTGAGTATATGTGTGTAAAACACCTACTAATATCGTGAAGGATTATCAGTATACAGGCAACATTTGGGGAAATGATTCTCTACATTGTAGCCCACCAATAACCTCAAATTTTCCCTCCTACTTTACTGAAATATACCTGTCCCAAGCAAGATACATTAAAAATATATATTGCAATAGATTTTTGTTGCAATGTCGAAAGCACATCTCAACCAGTTCACACCAGACTGCTTAGGTATTTTTTTTAACGTGTGTTGGTTCCCTAACACAGCCTGGCTCCGACGTTGTCATCTTCCCCTGATCCTTCGTGACTTGCAAGAGACCAGCAAAGAAGATTTTTCTAGGAACTCTTGGGTCGTCTTCACTGGGAACCAACAGTCTGAGGAGATACAGGACTAAGCTTTCTATGGGCTTTTTAGGGGTGGGTCAGTTTGGTCCATATCCTAGCGCTTCGGGGGAATTTGGAGCATTTCTGGGAATGTACTTGAAGTCAGGGAAGGAGAAATTGGCATTTTGTTCTCCATGTAGAAGTGCATTATCTCCAAACCCGCCTGCAGCCAAGTACTCTATCATCATATGATGCTTGCTGGAAGTTTCTTGTACAAAAAGTAATTTTCCCTATTTGACATGGTTTTGTGTTCATTAATTTTCCCCCATACACTTTGCTGTGATCGCACTATTTTCCTCTTCCAATGTTCATATGATATTTTAATAGATTACCTAATATTGAACCATCGTCTCATTGCTGGAATAATTTCCATTTGGAAACAGTGTGTCTTTTCCGACCAGTGCATTACGATTGCTAATGTTTTACTTTTATTGTCGCCTTTGTACGCTTGATGGAAGTTTAATTATTCTGTTTTTCGTTTTCCTTTGCATTTAAAAATATCCGTGTTATAGCAGCCTGACATTGTGGAGGAAACATTCTTTAAACTACACTCACAGAGAGTTCACAAGGTGGGAGTCGTGTGTAACTTGAACTTGAGCTTGTAACTTGAAATTTTCATAGAACTCGCCCTTCAAATAAATCAGATGTCATAAAATTTGGGGGATATATTTCTTCATTACCTTGTAATTGGCACTGTGAACCTGATGAGTTTTTCTCTCTTTTATTGAGTTAATATTATTAACATATTTTTTCTAGGAAATAAGTAGCTTATCCTATATAAATAATTTGTGGTAGTAAAGTTTATCAGTATTTCCTTTTGCGATTTATCAGTAGTACCTGATATAACGCTTAGGTATCTTAACAAGGAATGATTTCATCAAAAATCCTCCAATTCCTGATGGAACAGAATGGCTTCAATGAGGAGAACATCTTCTTCCTTCTGTAAGGATGCCATTTCTTTGCACCTGAAAATTAACTAATAATCTAACACTATCATGATTGTTTTCAATACTTCTTTTTTTTTTTTTTTTTTTAAAGTGGGGGCTTCCCTGGTGGCACAGTGGTTGAGAGTCCGCCTGCCGATGCAGGGGACACGGGTTCGTGCCCCGGTCCGGGAGGATCCCACATGCCGTGGAGCGGCTGGGCCCGTGAGCCATGGCCGCTGAGCCTGCGCGTCCGGAGCCTGCGCTCCACAGCGGGAGAGGCCGCAACCGTGAGAGGCCCACGCGCCGAAAAAAAACAAGGTGGATAGGAAAAATAAGATGGAAGGCTTTTAACTCATCCAGTTGCTATTCATTACTTACTGTTTTAACCTCAAGGCAATTTTCTTAGGAGTTTCATTTCCAGGCTGTCATTAAGGAAACGATCTTATCAGATCCCCTTTCCATTATGTTCTAGTGACAAATAAGTGCCAGCAGGTGTGTCTGGACAGTAGTGGTGCAGATGAGCCCAGACTGTTAAACAGAAACCTACAGGAAGACCCAAGCGTTAACAAGAAACTCATTCCATGCTAACACGGAGAGTTTGACTCTTGAGAAATGCGTGAAGGAAGATCTTTTATATGTGTTTACGTATAACTGAATCACTTTGCTGTACACTGAAACTAACACGACATTGTTAATCAACTACACTCCAATATAAAATACAATTTTTTTTTTTTTAAAGGAAGGTCTTTTAGATGAGGTCGCAGTAGCTCACGCTTTTGGGCAGCCACAACCCTCTGGCCCAACAGAGTTGGGAGCAAAACTCAACTACCAACACGACACTGGAAATCAGCTATACTCCAATAAACATTAAAGAAAAAAAACTCACAAGAACAGTGTTCCTCCACTTGAGCAAGCATTGCAAACACCTGCAAGGCCCCACCTGCAGAGGTTTGGATTCTGTAGGTGCAAGGCAGGACCCTAGGAGCTGCATCTCTAACCAGTTCCCAGGTGACGCTGATCTGAGAACCACAGTCTGAGAACCATTGAACTAGGCTACTTCTCAAGGCTCCTTGAAGAGGTAGGACTTTTTCCAGACGTGTTCGACGTCCTTCCCCTCTGAAATCATAAAGTCATGGTTAGCGTGGGGCAGCAACCTTCCACGGACACGCAGAGCTACGGATTGGAACTACCCCGTAGTTCTTTAGCTCATGAATTCTTGATTACTGCCTCTGTGAATAACCCAGCAGCCCTAATCACTGCTCTTACAATGCTGACATTTCACCTTGCAGAAGGGATATTGTATTGTACTTTTAGATAAGTCTCTGTGTTCCAATAACCTTCTGGCACTCAGCCTTGCTAGGTTACCTTTGCTGTAGAACTACACAGACTGCTCACGAGGGTGTCAGAGAAACCTCTTGTCCACAAATACCTTCCTTCCTAGCACTTTCCGCATGCTGCCCTGACCCTAGCCAAATGTCGTGCTGTCTCCATTCTGACTGGTGACTCACCGTCATCTTTACCAATTCCATAGCTGTGGGCTGGACTTCCTTCTATGAACCTGTCTCTTCGGTCAGAAGAGTTACATTTGGAGATTCCCAGGCAGAGATTCTTACGGATGGTTTACATTCGGGGGCTTTGTTTTTATTTCTTCTCTATAATGTATCTACACCTTCCAAGAGAGAAAATTTCATGAACAGCATCGAATCTGAGGCAGTTCAGAACCTCATAACTCAGCTAATTCATTCCCCCTCCAAGAGGCAGTAAAACACAGGCTTCTCCATGACAAGCCTCTACAAACATTCAGAAAATAGTGTAAATCCTTTCATTAACACAGAAGTTAATATTTTTGAAGTGCTCTTAAGTATTCTTATCTTATAACAAGGCCAAGGAATCTAGACTGGGTTCATAATTGACCTTCCTTTTGAATACAAAGCTGATGAAAGACTATTCTTTTCATCTATCAACACTTCATCGCTGTTATGTGGGGCTTTATTTTCCCGAGCCTGTTTAGGTCAAATAATTTTGAATCAAAACTAATGACTAGGGCTTCCCTTGTGGCGCAGTGGTTGAGAGTCCGCCTGCCGATGCAGGGGACACAGGTTCGTGCCCCGGTCCGGGAGGATCCCACGTGCCGCGGAGCGGCTGGGCCCGTGAGCCATGGCTGCTGAGCCTGCGCATCCGGAGCCTGTGCTCCGCAACGGGAGAGGCCACGACAGTGAGAGGCCCTTGTACTGCAAAAGAAAAACCAAAACAAACAAACAAGCAAACAAAAACTAATGACTATTCAACTAGAAGATGTCCAGGTAAAGAGGTCACTTAGGTCATTTTCTTGAGAGACCCCACATACAACATTACTTCACTATCTTTCCTTGGAATTGTTGGTGCTTTTGGTATTTATATCCTGATTTTTTTTCTTTTTTTATCACTCTCAGTTTTGCTTTGTTTTCCTTTAGACTCCAGATTCCATGAAGTCATTCTATGGTGCATATCAGAAAGCCCTGCATACTGCAGATTGAGTACGCTCATTTAAGGTTCCAGTGACCTAGGATAATTTTTAGGAAACTTCCCTGCTCTGCACAATGGGGAGGAAACTAGATTGCAGAAGATTGTATGGCACACAGTCCTGAATTCTGATCATAGCCTTGGGGTTTACTGTCCATAGAAACTGGGGACAAATTACCAATCTGACTCATTTCCAGTTTCTTCTGCTACCAAATTGTGACAGTAAGATTATTTTCTCTGTCTGCCTAGCAATTTTTTTTTTTATCTGTAAAAACAAAATAAGACCATAACTCTACAAGAACTCAGTAGATACTAAAATGTCATACTATCACAAGCTGGGTTTTGTAGTTGGCCTGAGGCATATTCTTATCTATCATAGCTAACGCCATGCTTCTAACCAGGCCTGAAGAATGACAGAACAATGAGAATACCCACTCATGGATCTCTTTGATGTGAAGAATTTTCATTTCGGTCTCTGTCAGTACTGGGAAATGTTTCTGCCTTTTCCTTACGCTTCCACAAAAATTTTTTAAAGCACTGGCTTGTTTTGCATTGTATGATGAGCTCCAAGAGTTGGGAAAAACATTCATGCAAACATCCAAATGGATTCATTTATTTATTGGGTCAGGGATGCTCAAGGTTATCCTTATATCCAAGAATAACTGTTTGGGGAAAGATCATTCAACACTTTAGTACAATCTCAAAACGCCCTCCTTGTTTTTCTCAGGTCGATGTGTAGACACGGAATATGCGGCACAAGGTGGTAAACAAGTGATGGAATGGGGGGTTGGATCACAGAGAACTTCTGATATGAACCACTGCTAACCTTGTATTTAGCGAGAGACAGTAGGAATGCAAACATCCCAGTGTGCCTACAAGTGGTAGAGCTTCTGAAGCACTCAGGTGTGTAGACTCAATTATTCTGAAGTTTTGTGATTAATTGAGATTTATAAGGAAGAAATGAAAGACCTTATATCTATCTAGGCTGCTTACATGCTGTATGAACATATTCACCTACTTGGTGCTATTAAGAATTTTCATGAAAAATCTTATGTTTTCCTCCTAGAGCGATTTCACAATCTTGAATTCTCAGACAGTCAAACACCTCATTCCTCTGGACTGGCTCATTAAGCCCCCCTAACAGACCTTGATAAAACAGGGTATCTCCTTACAGTTTTCTATCATAATGAGTCATTAGGGAAAACTTGAGGGGCTCGATATTTTCAAAGGCAATACTGTATCCACGAACTGTATTTTGAAGAAAACCAGAATGTATGTAAGAAATAAAAGGAATATATAAAACTCTCTAATGCCAATCACTCTCTTAGTGGTGTATTTGAGCTCAATTTTTAATTAGATCAAAATCTGGGATTCAAAGCCATGATTCCGTGAACAATGGCCATGTTAGAAATATGTACTGTGTTGCTTTTTTTTTGGTCCCTGTGCACATTCTGATGAGAAGTCCCTATATTTAGATTTGTTTTGTCAGTTCGCTTGCACTGTTGATTATTATCATTACTTTAACCCGGGAGTAGAGTGAGTCATGATTAACTGCAGAATGCTGGGAATAAAAACGTAATTGTCAGTTGATATACGTGAGTGGCATAAGATGGATCCTGCTGGGAGTAAGTTTTACTCTAACGTAAAAAAACCACTCAAGTAACTTGTGCTTTTCAATTAAACTCCGTAGCACATTAAAAGGAGCAAAATACGGCTGCTGGCCTTGCATTAATATTATGAATATACCCTTAAATGAAAATTGCCCATGTAAGCACAAATGGGTATGGGAAATCTGAGTGTAGGATGCAATTCTGAAAATTGTAATAGACACTCCGTTACCAAATAGAGACAGATTTCAATGTTGTCATAGTTTGTGCCAGCAAGGATTAGGTTTAGAGACAGAAGTTCGCAGTGGAACCCAAGAATTGAAATAATCTATGTGTTATGGGACGTTTAACCTGGTTAAACTATCTTCTAATAGGGCACAGGTCAGAAATGTAAGAATCAGTCCATAATGGCCCACTTGTGATCACAGCAGAAAATCACATCAGTTTTTCCTTAGATCGTCTATGGATAGGATGGATTCATACAATGAAGTAGTGATAATTAATACATATGAACTACAGACCTCAACCTGAATAAATTTAGTAACACAACATTATAAATCAACTATACTCCAATTCAAAAAATAAAATAAAAATAAAATGGTAAAAAAAATAAATTGTACATGTAAATTGTTAAAAAAAATTTACCAGCCATAACACTGAATTTAAAAAAAAAAAAAAAAAATCAAGTCTGGGATTTCCCTGGCGGTTCAATAGTTAAGACTTCGCCTTCTTATGCAGGGGCTGTGGGTTCCGTCCCTGGTCGGGGAGCTAAGATCCCACATGCCTCGCGGCCAAAACACCAAAACGTAAAACAGAAGCAATATTATAACAATTTCAATAAAGTCTTTAAAAATGGTCCACATCAAAAAACATATTAAAAAAAAAAGCAAGTCAAAGAAATTGTCCAGTGTGGTCACCTTTATATAAATATCAAAAACATGAAAAGCTGAATAATATATTTATAATACTAGTATATGTACCTATAAATGCCTGTATACCATATGTAAACATATTTGAAGTATTTGACACTTCAAACACATTTGAAGTTCATACAGATGGACGTGTACACGAGGCGACGTGAGCAAACAGGAGAAGCACGCCTCCTTCCGCTTTGGCTACTCAGTGAAACCTTCCGGCAGAAACGTGAAGCTGGGGCTCTGAGTCTTCAGAGAAAAGTGCCACGTGGAGGAGGAGTCTGGGACGAAGGCGTGGAAATGGGAGGGAAACCACAGCGCCCTGGGAGGTATAAGAAAGTTGATGTGTAGGGCTGGGGCGGGCGGGGAGATGATGAAAGCGGATGGTGAGAGACAAAGGATGGAATGAACACGCGGGTGAGATTTCATTCCACGTTTCGTGAGTATTCACTGTGTCCCGGGCACCATTTAGGCGCAGGTTGGGGCATGGCGGCTGTTCAGATCCAAGGGAAAAGGGTCTGACCTTATGGACTTGGAAGTTACATCCTTGAATCATTTTGCTTTATCTTATTTCATTTCGGACCCTCCCCATCCCCAGCCGGGCATGCTGGCGACAACCTAGGGAAGATTCAGAGGAAGGTGGAGGCCCACGGCGGGGAGGCTGCGTGCTGTGCAGACACGATGCACACCTGAAAAGAGCAGGCACCCAGCTAATGACCAGGTAGCAAGGACTCCGACCCTTGGTTTAGACGAACCCAAGGGAAACAGGTGTGGTCAGTGTGGAGGTGGGTGTGTGCCTCATATTATGGTGAGAAGAATTTAGCTGGACACCGAATAGGATATAATGGGGGTGAAACTTCTGATCTAATTTTGACACTTCTACTCAGCAGATCTCAGCCAAATTTGCTGTCTTTTTTATAAGGAAGCATAAGAAAGAGAAAACATCGTGCCTTGGCTAAAAAGATACTGTGGCCTTTTAAGACAACAGCATATGCACATACACACACAACTATATTTAAAACAGGTAATCAACAAGGACCTACTGTAGAGCACAGGAAACTGTACTCACTATTCTCTGATAACCTACCCGGGAAAAGAATCTGAAAAGGAATAGATACATGTATACGTATGACTGAATCACTTTGCTGCACACCTGTAACTCACACAACATTGTAAATCAACTATACTCCAATATAAAATAAAAACTGAATTAAAAGAAAGACAATAGCATGCAATGAGACGGTGACAAAAGAGGAGAGAAAAACACCCCATGGTGAGTCGTTTCCATTTGGTGTCAGGGAAAGGTTTAGCCCGTAAGAAGGACAAGGTCAATTGTAGATTTGGTTGAAGATTTGACCCAACTACAAGAAGTGGTCAGGAGAAGGGCAGCCTCAAGTGGATTCTCTGTTCAAACTGGACTGTGTATTATATTTTAGATGGAAAAGGACATGCCTATTTAAATTACTCTGCAGCGTTCCTAATCAGAGGTGTTAGGACCAGAAAGTACCATCCATGTCCAGGGGACTGGAATGGAAGAGGTGATGTCTACCTGAATGAATTCCAGCCTCATGTGTGGCCACGGGGAGGTACGGAAATGTAGCCCAGGGAAAGCCCTGGAGAAAATAAAAAGATTGATTTCTTATAGTGGACACAGATGAGAAGCAAAGGAACATGGTAAGGATGAAGGGGACGCACAGCAGAAAGACAACAAGAGGCAAAATAGATTTCCTTCAGAAAGAACAATGGCCCCATTGGATACCATACTACAGAACTCATCCAAGGGAGGTAACACAAGCCTGGGTTGGTTTGCTTAAATTTTTAAAAGACCGTGGCTCAAAATATGGATGTTCATAACTATGAAGAAT
The DNA here is from genome assembly GCA_036417435.1 of Inia geoffrensis. Taxonomy (NCBI): domain Eukaryota; kingdom Metazoa; phylum Chordata; class Mammalia; order Artiodactyla; family Iniidae; genus Inia; species Inia geoffrensis. The sequence continues at coordinate 4,198,263 of CM070921.1, forward strand.
GAATTACAGCATCCCCAGTATGTGACTGTGCTTGAATCATCCATGGTGTAGACATATGCAATTGTGAGAAAAGGAAACAGGACCAACCCTTTCCAATCATTATTGTAAGAAACTAAAGGTATAAATCCAGTATGAGAACAGCACAGCCCGGAAGGTTGCATGTTAGAACGCACACACCAGTGGAACGTACTTATAAACTATAGTTACAGGAAAAGTAAGTAAGCCTACAGCAGCATCTCTGCCAAAGAATGGAGTCGGGCACGTAACACTCAGAAAGCTAAACACAGAATTACCCAGTGATCCAGCAATCCCACTCCTAAGGACATACCCCAGGGAAATGAAAACACCTCCCGCAAAAATGTGTACATGCACATTCATAGCAGCATTATTCACAAGAGTCAAAAGGTGAGAACACCCCAAATCTCTATTAACAGATGAATGGATAAACAAATCACGGTATATCCATACAATGAAATATTATTCAGTTTTAAAAAGGAATGTAACACTGATACATTCTACAGTATCCATGGTTCTTGAAAACATGATGCTCAGTGAAGGAAGCCAGTCATAAAAGGACACAGATTGTCTGATCCCATTTACATGAGAAACGCGCAGATTTACACGTTAAATCCACAGAGAGAGAAAGCGGATTAGTGGTTGCCCAGGGCAGATGGGGAAGAACACAGAAACGAGGCGTGACTGCTGAATGGGTAGACCGTGTCCTTCTGGGGCAATGAAAATATTTTGGAACCAGACACTGGTGATGGTTGCACAACACTGCGAACCTATTAAATGTCACTGAATTGTACACTTTAAAATGGTTCATTTTATGTTATGTAAAGTATATCTCATTTTTTTTTTTTTTTACAAATGAAGCTCTCCTGTGTGCCACAGAAATAACATGAAGCAAAACCCAATAATCTGAGTAGCATCTAAGGCATATGGATAAAAGCTTAGAGACCATTTTTTAACAGTTTAAGACAAACAAAGGAAAAAGAATACAAGTCCTACTTTTAAAATGCCAGAGAGTGAGTTGCAGGATGTGTTTTCCTGTTAATTTCAGCCTTATTTACTTTGTAACTCTTTATTGTAAAATAATTATAGGCTTCTTGAAAATTGCCAAAGTTTTAGTCAGGAGAGTTCTGTATACCCTCCACACTACTTTTTCCAATGTTAACATTACATCATCAAAGGACAATGATAATACCAGGAAGTTATTGATAGGACACTATTAATTAAATCAGAGATCGTAGTAAGATTTCTCCAGTTTTACTGCTAGCGTTCAGTTACGGACCGGGATTCCACATTATGTTTAGGGTCTCCGGCAACCTTTGACAGTTCCTCCGTCTTTCTTCGTATTTCATGACCATGGGTGACCCCCTTTTGAAAAACAATAGTCACTTATTTTGTATCCTGCCTATGGGGTGTGTTCACAAGCTATAAAGATCTCCAAAGAAGACCTCAAGTGTTTTAACATCCAGGGACTCATCTGAGAAATGGTTGTCCAGGAAACAGGCAGAAAGAAACAGCAAAAAATCAGATTCAGGGGGCTTCCCTGGTGGCGCAGTGGTTGAGAGTCTGCCTGCCGATGCAGGGGACGCGGGTTCGTGCCCCGGTCCGGGAGGATCCCATGTGCCGCGGAGCAGCTGGGCCCTGTGAGCCACGACCGCTGAGCCTGTGCATCCGGAGCATGTGCTCCGCAACGGGGGAGGCCACAACAGTGAGAGGCCCGCGTACCGCAAAAAAAAAAATCAGATTCGCAAACATGGGGGGAGAAATACTTTTCAGAGGTACCACGGGGAGCTGCAGAAATAAATGCAATCTCTACAAAAGGGTGGAAGGGCAAGTTGAGAAGGTAGATGAAGGACGTCAGGGAGGTGGGGAAAAGAAAGATCTAACAGACATTATCCCATGTTGCCTGTGGGCAGCGGACTGTGGTGCAAAGTTCTCAAGGGCCGTTTTGGTCCATGTCTTAGCACCTCAGCATCTCCGCATGTCATCACGTCAGCATGACAAGATCATTCGTGATAGGATCCCTCTCTGTTTCTTCTGTCAGGTGTTCCCTGAACTCTGGGGCTTCGCAGAGCCCTGCACGGTCACTCTCCCATGCCCTGGCTCTCTGAAGCCTTCCACCCGGCCAACTCTTGCCTGTGGATTCCGTGTCTCCATTTCCTCATCCATAAGTATCTTCCCTGCATAAACTGTAAGCCTACTCCTACCTCCGAGCTCAGCTATCTCCGGTGTCACACTCTTTACCAATATTATTTTATCACGGAAGCATGTTTCCAATTCTTCTATGAATATTCTCCAAACCTCCTATATTTTTCTTATAAATCCAATTTATTTTGAAGTAGAGGACCATTTATTGCTAAAAATAATGAGACAATTTCCTCCTATTTCATTATATGATGTACCCTATCTACATATTCTAATCTGACATTTATTTTAATTCTAATAGACTGTGATTCATGCCCAATTACTACTGCCTCTAACTCCTACCTCAGCTCCTGACGTGCATACATGTGACCAGTTATTTTCCAAATAAATTATTTGCAGGGTGATTTTTTTTTTAACCCCAGTGCATACTTGTCAGTAGCAAATTCCAGTACTACCTCTAGTTAGATAAGGGTGTCTCTATGTTATAGTACATCCTCCAAAGCATTATCACCTGTAGCCTCATTTTTCTAATTGATCCTTTGAGCCTTTGCTATAAATTGTTGAACACATTTCAGGAAGGCTTAGAGATCCTCACGGCAAAGGTATTTTCTCCTTGCTACAATCCACTCTTGGGAAATTTCTGGGTAAAATAAGTACAGACAGGAAGTTGAGCCAGGTTTGAAAATCTTCCACAGTCTTCAGTTGCATATACTGGGTGCCCCATCGCTAACAACTCCAGTAAATACTAACGTGTCTATGACTGGTCTGGACAAATTCTGCCAAGAAAAACCATTTCCAGACAGTTCACGGGGATGAGATTCTGCTCAGAGGCACTTTTCTGTTCCTTCACATCTCCTTTTGTGCTTTGTTCCCACAGTCAAGGTTGGTCGATGATGACACTTGGAGCTCAACACAAGATGGGCTCAGCCTTGCCAAAGACAGAAGAAACAGTTCTTTAAAAAGCCTTGTGTGGGAACTTCCCTGGCGGTCCAATGGTTAAGACTCCACATTTCCATTGCAGGGGGCACAGGTTCGATCCCTGGTCGGGGAACTAAGATCCTGCCACATGGCATGGCCAGAAAAATAAAATTATAATAAAATAAAATAAAATGACCTATACTAGGGTCAGGGTTTAAAAAAATAATGTGTATTTAAAAATAACATAAAAAAATAAAAAGCCTTGTGTGTGTGTGTGTGTGTGTGTGTGTGTGTAAGAAACACGGCTCCAAAGATGTAGGGCAAAATTCACTGTGTGTTCATCATAAGAATGTATGATATGAAGAACTTACTCTTCACTTGACATGGCTTTATCTTCAGGTGTTAATATTGGGTTGGCCAAAACATGTGTTCAGGTTTTTCTGTAAGCTATAAAAACCCAAACGAATTTTTGGGCCAACCCAATACTTGACCCATAAAGAACTTATCAGGCAGAGGTGCAACTCTTTTCCCCTTCTCTCCTATACACACCTGAGATTATGTGGACAATAAGAGAAATTTCAATACATAAAATAAAATCTTTGGGACTTCCCTGGTGGCGCAGTGGTTGAGAGTCTGCCTGCCGATGCAGGAGACACGGGTTTGTGCCCCGGTCCGGGAAGATGCCACATGCCGCGGAGCAGCTGGGCCCGTGAGCCATGGCCGCTAAGCCTGCACATCTGGAGCTTGTGCTCCGCAATGGGGGAGGCCACAACAGTGAGAGGCCCGCGTACCACAAAAATAAATAAATAAAAAATAAATAAATAAAATAAAATCTTTCTTCTTCTCCTCCTACTTGGAAAAGAAATTCTTCATATCTTAAGGAAAGCCCTTATGTTCAAATGATTAATAATAGTTTAGTTGCCCAATGCTCATTTTTTCCCAAGATAGCCTTTTAGCCCAGAACATTTAAAACATTTGCACCTGAAACACTAATACCTCATCCATTTAAAGGGAAAGACACAACCTTTGGGAGAATATTATAATCTTCCAAGTGTTTGTATGGAGACGAAAACTCTGTGTCTATGAAACTGCCCATCATTTACAGAAATATGATTGAAAATATTGGTCTAGAAATGGAATTAAAGAGCACACAGTTTTGTGGAGTGGGGTGATGGCAAATATAAGAACACTGAGGTAGAAACGAGCTTTGCCACTTCAGCTATAAGCAGTGAAATATCACTTGTACTCTAGTAATACTGGGTTGGCCAAAAAGTTCATTTGGGTTTCTGTAAGAGGTTACAGAAAAACCCGAACGAACTTTTTGGCCAACCCTATGAGATGTATTACAAAAAGCATACTGTTATTGCAATTTAGGTGGAAGATAGCTGGAAAATGAAGGAATCAAACATTCCCAGCTTCCTGTGGAATATATGCCAGAGGCGTAACCACTGAGTAGATTCTCAGCTGAGCAGAACTTTCAAAGACATATCTCAGTCTACAAACTAGAACCTGTCCAATTTTATAACCTCCAGTGAATATTTTCATATCCCTGAGATCCGTTGAGCTTTGGAAGGGTTGATTATTTTTTCCATCCCATCACAGCTTTGGGGGAAAATACTGTTACTGTAGAGTTGATACCTTATTTATCTTGCACTGAGAGAGAAGTATTTACACGTATTATGATGCTTTGAAATGATTAATTAGAACTGTTACAGAAAAATGGAGTGCCTGGGTTCCAGCCACGAAGCAGACAGATTACCATTGTGCCGTTTAAGTAATACTTCATAAACCCATTTGTCACCCAGAAGAGGTGTCACATGTAATCTGATTCGTTGGAGGTAATGGATTAGGTGAAACGTACTTACATTTTCAGTAACACGCACGAAATAACTAACTTAACCCATCGGAAAACCGCATTTTTATCTCTTAAATCTCATTACACTCCCCCGGGGCCAGCAGAAGAATATGTATTTGTATTTCAGCTGACATCAGGATGGGCTAATGTCACGATTAGCTCCCACAAATTTTAGTCAAACCAGCCCCGTTTAGGCAGTTTGCTTGACATAAGAGGACTTGTATGGCCATATCCACAGTATATAGTTATCCACATATGCACTTGTGACCTTGTGTCAAGGAAGCGTTTCCTTACTTGAGACAGATATTATAACTAGGAAAGCATCTACATCAAAGGCTTTGAATGTCTGATTAACCAACAGTTTTTAAAAATCTTGAATGGGCAAAGCAACATGCAGTGGACAGTTGCCATATTTTGGCCTAAGATCTACCACTTCTGAAGGCTGGGGAGACCAAGATCAGAGAGTTACCATGGTTATGCTCTAGGGTCTGATAAGCCCCTCTTCCTGCTTCATTTAGTGCATCCTCACATGGCAGAGAGAGACAGGGAAAGGAAGCCAGCTGTCTCCTCTGATGTCTCCTGTTGGAAGGGAGCTAATCCCTTCATGACGGCTCCACCCTCTTGACCTCATTATCTCCTAAAGGTCCAGTCTCCAAAACCCGTCACATTGGGGATCAGGGTTTCAATGGATGAATCTGGGGGCAGGGGGCACACAAACATTCAGTCCATAGCAGCACCTAAATGTCCTTTGTGGGGAACTGTCTTGCTCCCATTGCTTGTAAACTGAGTGCAAAGGTAGATCGAGTTGGGACTTCCCTGGTGGTCCAGTGGTAGAGAATCTGCCTTCCAATGCAGGGGATGTAGGTTCGATCCCTGGTCAGGGAACTGGGATCCCACATGCCACAGGGCAACTAAGCCCACATGCCACAGCTACTGAGCCCGCGCACCTCAAAGAGAGAGCCCACGTGACACAAACTACAGAGCTCATGCACCCTGGAACCTGCGTGCCACAACTAGAGAGAGATAACCCGCATGCCACAACTAGAGAGAAACCCAAGCAGACTGCACACCAGCACAGGAGGATGCCGCATGCCTCAACAAAGATCCCATGTGCTGCAGCTAAGAACTGATGCAGCCAAAAAAAAATACCCAAAAGGAAAATAAATAAATAAATATTCATAAAAGACCTATAAACAAACAAAAAAAGGCTGATCAAGTTGACCATCTCTCTTTTAGGAAACCAAATGGGGCAGATGTACCCTCTTCCTGAGAGGTGGGCATCTGACCTAAGCCCCTCCAGTCAGGGCAACACCTCTTGAGCACATGGCGAGGATGAGATGGATGGTCAAAGCACAGTCACTGCAGACCAGTCTGCTGGAGAGAAGGCCTCCAGAGACCTCTAGAGACCTCTTGGTTAGCCCCGATCCCAAGTGTTGACCTCCAACCTCACATGGATTCATGAACCTTCTTGATAATCTTTCTACCAAATTGCAAAATGAGCTTCACTCGCTTTCAGCCAAAACCCAAACTGATACAGGCATGTCCAGTTGGAAAAGATAAAAATCTGGAACACTTGGATATAACTCATCTCATGGATATAAATTTCATTCATAAAGCATGACTGTAAAGGCAAACTTTACAAGGAATTAAGTATCTCTCATTTTAAAAAATTTATCACGTTCAACAAAACACTGGATGAAATGCTAAATCGTGTCACTAAAAAGGTAAACTTGAATGTTGATTCCATGTAAATTTCAACGTGAAGGTGGCTGCTGGATGATTTGGATTTAAATTCACAATTGTGGCGTTGCCTCTGGTGGGTCAACATGAATGCCGGTTTTGGCCATCCGATGGAGGGTAGCTTCTTGTGTTTTGTTTGTTTGTCTGTTTTTTATAAGCAGGTTCTTATATTTTTTAAAATTTTTATTTATTTATATTTATTTTCGGCTGTGTTGGGTCTTCGTTTCTGTGCGAGGGCTTTCTCTAGTTGCGGTGAGCGGGGGCCGCTCTTCATCGGGGTGCGCGGGCCTCTCATTGTCGCAGCCTCTCTTGTTGCGGAGCACAGGCTCCAGACGTGCAGGCTCAGTAGTTGGGGCTCACGGGCCCAGTTGCTCCATGGCATGTGGGATCCTCCCAGACCAGGGCTCGAACCCATGTCCCGTGCATTGGCGGGCAGACTCTCAACCACTGCGCCACCAGCGAAGGCCTAGCTTCTTGCTTTGATTGCAACCGAGGATTAAAACCATGTCAGAAGATGGTACTTGAGGAATAGAATCAGAATCTCATGGTTCCCTTTGCCAGGTGACAACAGTATGTGTCAAATAACAACAGGGTTCTCCAGTGAACCTTTACTTGAGGCTGTCGTTCCTACTTAGTTTCCCGTATCTCCAATCTTAACCTTTTCCCTTGTGTTCTCCAAAATAAATAAATAAATAAAATAGTCAGAGAAATATTTACAAAGAGAAATCTGATCATGACCATGACTTCGACATCTTCCCATATCTTTTAGGATGAGCTCTGAAGCCCATACCATGACTTTGAGAATCTGGTCCCTGCTACCGCCAAGCCTCCCCTCCCGGCGCCTCTCCGTCCCGTGGTCTCTGCCCACTTCACTCCCGTCAGCCACTCAGCATTTATTTCTGTGCCTCTCACATCATGGGGCTCCTGCCAGGTGGCTCCTCTAGCCTGAAATACCCTCAATCTCACCCCCATGCCTCCCAGTCTCACTCCCACGTCCAACACCCACATTTGCAACTTTCTACTCATTCTTCCTGCCTCAGCATATCCTGTCTTCTCCCATTTTTCTTCCACGTCACTGAACACCCTGCCGTTTCACTTTCCCTACTTCTCTTCTGAACTGTAGAGCTCACTTGGCTGTATCCTGTAGCGGGAAGTAACAGGGGTCGCTCATTCACCATTATATTCCTAAGACCTAGTGTCACTCCCAGCTCCTAGCAGGTGCCAAGAAACGTATTTGTTAATGGCATATGACTCGGCCATAAAGAAGCATGAAATACTGCCGTTCGCAGCAACATGGATGGACCTAGAGACTGTCATGCTAAGTGAAGTCAGTCAGGCAGAGAAAGACAAATATCATTTGACATTGGTTGTATGTGGAATCTAAAATACGATACAAATGAACTTATCTACGAAACAGAAATAGAGTCACAGATGTAGAAAACAAACTTATAGTTACCGGGGGGTGAGGTGGGGAGGGATAAATTGGGAGACTGGAATTGACATATACACACTACTACATACAAAATAGATAACCAATAAGGACCTACTGTACAGCACAGGGAACTCTACTCAATACTCTGTAATTACCTGTATGGGAAAAGAATCTAAAAGAGTGGATATATGTGTATGCATAACTGATTCACTTTGCTGTACACCTGAAACTCACACAACGTCGTAAATCAACTCTACTCCAATAAAAATTTTAAAAAAGAACTGTTTGTTGTCAGAGTCTTGTTGCAGGAACAGCAAACCCCGATCCACCGATGAGCTGACAGATGGTGGGACTACCGCTATGGCCTCTGTCCATATCCTCAACCCTAACCGACTTCTGAGAGTACCACCTCTGTCACACTTGGGGAAGGAAGTCCGCCTGTTTACCAGGTATTGGAGGGTAGTTACTCAAGCAAGATGGGCTCTTTGTCATCCTCATAGAAACGTTATCATTACCCTGCCTTAAACTAGTGAGCACTCCCCATCACCGCACTGTACACAAATCCTACCACAGAGCTGTGAAAATGAAAAGGCTACCTGTATGTAAGTCAGCCTAGCACAGGACCCTGAGAACGTACACACACGTAGCTGTAACAGGAGAGAGCTACCAAGGCCCATGGCACACGAGAGGAGCTCTCTCAGTCACTGGGAGATGGATCAGTGTTCTACAGGGATGCTGCTACCTTGAAATGTTCCATGATTACATTCTGGGAAGCATGCTCCTTTCTGCACAGTTTTGCTACGAAAACATTTAAAATCTCTGCTTAAAAAATGGGGCCAGACTGACATGTTTAATGTGAAATAATTAGGAGAATTTGAGAAGTAGTAATTTTGGTAATTACCAAATAGTGTGATTCTTTCCCAATAGAGCATATGTCAAATTACATTTAAAAAAAAATCACTAGGTTGTTCTCCCTTTAAAAGATTTTACATATGCAGAATACAAGTTTAAATATGCTAATACTTCCTCCCGGTATTGTATTTAAATAATTGTTTGTAAAAACAAATGTGGGCTTCCCGAGTGGCGCAGTGGTTGAGAGTCCGCCTGCCAATGCAGGGGACGCGGGTTCGTGCCCCGGTCCGCGAGGATCCCACCTGCCGCGGAGCGGCTGGGCCCGTGAGCCATGGCCGCTGGGCCTGCGCCTCCGGAGCCAGTGCTCCGCAACGGGAGAGGCCACTACAGCGAGAGGCCCGCGTACCGCAAAAAAAAAAAAAAAAAAAAAAAACACAAAAAACCCCCCACAAAACAAAAAAACAAAAATGAGCTTGGATGCTTTTCAGTTTCACTTCCTCCTGTGAAATTTCAAGCTTTGAAAGTTTCTTCTCTCTCCCCAGTGATTGTTTCAGACAAAAATCACATTTTTTTTTTTTTTGCAAAGAAGTAGCATGGGAGAGGGTACGGGAAGTGATGCCGAGGAGTTTTGCCCTCGTAAGAAAGAAAAGATTTCTGGGCATCTGATTCCTATAGATGACGTTTTCCATTGTAGGTCTTCTAGAAAGAGGACTATTTGTTCTGATAAGTCATCCTCATTCATCCCTGTGAACTCTGTAAGTATTTATCAGCCTTCTCATGCTTATTCATATGTTGTTGGTAGCATGCTATTCTTTCAATACAAAAAAATACCAATACGGAGCTGATGTCACAAAGCACACGGTTTCATGTTCTGTTTTGTTTATCCTTCTGAGTGACAGGGATCATTACTGATTTGGGCCAATATAAATAAATGCACTCCATGGCTGTGGACAAAAGAAGAGAAACTGGCTGAGGCAGGGGGAGAATTTAGGCTTTCTTCATAAACGACCCCGTGTGTCTACCTGAGCTAACTGGAAATGAGCTTCCCAGGGTAATCGAAACAACAGAAGAGACGATAAAAGTTACTCTCCTGCTATTCCAGAATGGGAATGTCTGCTGGCTCAGAGTCACAGAAACAAGAACAGGTGGAAATAGTCTCTGTATGAAATACAGACCATAGTCTCCACATACCTAGCTCTCAGAGAACAGCAGAGGGCTGAAGAGTTTTCGCTGAATAAACACTCCATGTCCAGGGACTGCAGTAGCCTCGTCAAAGGCTTGTTGTACACAAGTCAGCGTTGGGGCTCAAAATTATGACACTGATATTAAGACGAAGAAATATTTATAAATCACTTGAGTGATAAAGTGGTACTTCCCAGGAGAAGTAGCACGCCTACTGCTAAGGACCGAATTGTGTCTCCCCAAGTCTGTATGTTGAAGCCCTAACCCCCAGTGTGATGGTATTTGGAGGTGGAGTCTTCGGGGAGTAATTAGGTTTAGATGAGGTCATGAGGGTGGAGCCCCAGGATGGGATGAGTAAAGAAGGAGGAGGAGGGGCAGGAGAAGGGGAAGGAGGGGAAGGGGAAGGGGAAGGAGGGGAAGGGGAAGGGAAGGGGAAGGGGAAGGGGAAGGGGAAGGGGAAGGGGAAGGAGAAGGAGGGGAAGGGGAAGGGAAGGGGAAAGGGAAGGGGAAGGAGGGGAAGGGGAAGGGGAAGGGGAAGGAGGGGAATGGAAGAGGAAGGGGAAGGGGAAAGGGAAGGGGAAGGAGGGGAAGGGATGGGGAAGGGGGAGGGGAAGGGGAAGGGGGGAGGGGAAGGGGACGGAGGGGAAGGGGAAGGGAAGGGGAAAGGGAAGGGGAAGGAGGGGAAGGGGAAGGGGAAGGAGGGGAAGGGGAAGGGGAAGGGGAAGGAGGGGAAGGGATGGGGAAGGGGGAGGGGAAGGGGAAGGGGGGAGGGGAAGAAGAATTCTTCCTGCACCATGTGAGGACACAGCGAGAAGGTGGTCATGTGTGAGCAGGAAGAAGGTCCTCACCAGAACTCAACCGTGCTGGTACCCTGATCTCAGGTTTCCAGCCTCCAGAACTGTGAGCAGTAAATGTTTGTTGTGAAGCCACCCAGTCTGTGGTGTTTTGTTATGGCAGCCCATGCTGACTGAGACAAAATAATCCCACAATGAATTGAACACACCCACCCTCAGGTGCCCTCAGTTTTATAAACACAGGGGTATCGGTGTTCCAGGGAGCCAGACCATACCCTGGGTTCAGCGCCCAGGTTAACTGTCTTTATAGATCCATAAACATACTGACGGTAAGGGGTGGGAGTGATCAGGGGTGCTAGCCACCTAGTTGTGCAGAAGAAACTGGAGGCCAGAGTGGTTGAGTGACACGGGTACCATCCCACAACTAGTTAATGGCAGAGGTTCAAACAGGACCCACCCTCCTGACTCTCAGCCAGTATGGTTTCAACTATACTACAGCACATTAGTCCTGGGCTTTCCCTCTGTAGATGATGATGTAGAGAAGGTTTCCATAATTCCACTCACCCTGTATATGAGCAGCAGGCTATGGGGCCTTCCCAGTACAGACCACTCCAACCCCTGCCTCTTGGTTGTAGAAAAACTTTCGCCTCCTAGGCCTTCCCCAAGTTCCAAAGAACAAATTTAATCACAGAAGTGAGAAATGAAGAAATCAAGGAAAACGATCAAGCAAAATAAATTAATAATAGTTTAGTCATCAAAGAAAGCCAAGGACTCCATTCCTCCAAGGACTACAGATCATATTCCGAGCCACGTCCTTTGAGTTGTCTTGCAGATACTGGAACCTCCACCAGGGAAGAAGTCAACTGCGTGCTGCCCACCAGCACGGAGACCCCAGGCCAGCTGGGACCAGAAGGCTGAGGATGCCGACTCCCGATGACCTCACCACCAACCAATCAGAAGAAGGTCCACCAGCTGATCACACAGCCAACGACCCCCCTCCCTCACCCTGCCTTTTAAACCCTTTCCCTGAAATCCATCGGAGACTGTGGACCTTTTGAGCATGGGCTGCTCGCTCCCCTTGCTTGGCCCCTGCAATAAACACCGCTTTTTCCTTCACCACAACGTGCTGTCAGGAGACTGGCTTTGCTGTGCGTGGGTGAGTGGCCCCAAGTTTGGTTCAGTAACAACCTTATAAATAATTCAATATGTACATATGTGTATGCATGCAGGACTCTGTGTATGTATATAAGCACATCCACATAAGTATGCATGTCTGAAAGGCATGAATAGGCCCGTTTGATAATAAATTGCCAGGAGGTAATGTTAAAAAAAAAGTCAATCCTAAAATAAGAGGAAGGTCACATCTGGATGCCTCGATCCACTGGACTCTTGTCCCTTTCGGTGTTTTCTACCATTAAATTGATCATCAAGGGCTTCCCTGGTGGCGCAGTGGTTGAGAGTCCGCCTGCCGATACCGGGGACGCGGGTTCGTGCCCCGGTCCGGGAAGATCCCACATGCTGCGGAGCGGCTGGGCCCGTGAGCCGTGGCCGCTGAGCCTGAGCGTCCGGAGCCTGTGCTCTGCAACGGGAGAGGCCACAACAGTGAGAGGCCCACGTACCGCAAAAAGCAAGCAAAAACAAAAACAAACCAAAACAAATAACAAAAGAATTGATCATCAAAAACAGAGAAACTCAACAGAACGCGTATGACAGATTTCACTCCTTCTGTCTTCAGTGTCCCTTTTGAGTTTTGGGAGACCAGACTCAGCTAACGACCCGAGAGTGTTGAATATATATGCTGTGTCATATTCTTTAAAGCTCTCACCGCACCTAAAGCTCACGACAGCTGTACAAAGGAGATACCAACCACGTTCTGTAAAAGTTAGCAAACTAATAGGTCCCTCCCTCATGGAGGGCATAGAGTCCAGTAGTTTGAATTCAGCTCCTTTTAATCTTCACAAGACTGACTGCCCCTAAAGCCAGAAAGTGCAGGATTTATCCCTGTGTCTCCCGAAATCACTGGTAAGCTAAACCCTCTACGCCTTGAATTGAGGAATTAAGAGTCTCTTTCTATTCTTTACTGCTTAAAAGAATGCTCTCCAAAATCGTTTCCAATATACGGGGGGCAACACGGTATGGCGGGTAAGACTCTGGGCTGTGACCTTGGCCCCGTTTGCAGCACCCACCCATCACCCCGCCCTGCTAGGTCTCTCCATGCGGGAACCTGCTCACGCTGTTTCATGTCTTTGTCGTCTTTGGTCTCAGCTCCTGGGGCAGAGCTGTCCAGGGACCCATCTGCCTGCTCTTGACTTTCTTTGTGAGGAAGGACTTTCCATGTTGAGTCAGCTCTTTAGAAGGTAGATCCAGGTGCTTCTGTCCTACTCAGAAAGCCCAAGGGGACAGTTTCTCCCCTCCCTCCTCTCCCAAGTCAGGGGACAGGTGGCTGACCTGAGCTACACCCATCCAGACACCCTCCCCAGGAGCCATTTTCTCATCCTGGCCTCATCTTCCCATCCTACCCCGAAACAAGGATTCCTATCCATAAAACACTCATGGGGTACACGTGAGGACACCTCCCAGGAGATATAATCTTATGTATGATCTCAGGATGGAACGAAACATTCTTTCTACTGAATTTTCAAAGGCGCTGTCATTCTTTTTCGAAAGGATGAAGGCGTTCAAAGGTCTGAGAGTTCAGGCAATCGTTGGGCATCACCCCTCGGCGGAGGCTTTCGTGAGCTGGCACCGTGAAGGTACACAGGCCGGCAGGAGGGAACAGCAGAAGGAGACCCGACGCAGGTTTGGCCGGAGGCCGCTTCAAGGGCCTGCTGTCTGAAACACGCTGGCTCTTAATAGCTGGGGAGTAACGTGGTGAACAGGACAGAAATCAAAGTCAAGGTGGTTCCATGGGGGACAGAGGTCAAAATGGCCATTGAGCAAAGGGACCGGGGAAAAAAGGCCAGTATTCTGGGGTGGCACCTAGAGCAACAAGCAAATGATACCCAGGAAAAATGGGGGGAGATGGATTATCACGCATTTTGTTTAAAACCCACTCTTAATAAGGCAGGCAGTGAATCCAGTGAAGGTTTGAGCATTCATGTCGTGTCAGGAAGGGTGCCCAGCAACTGGTAAGACTGAAGCAGACGCCCTCCGTGTTCAAACCCTAACCACTCAGTTCACCAGAGTGGAGACCAGCTGTGGCTTCGTGGAGAGCCTTGCAAAGGTTTCCGAAATCTGGGTGCGTGACAGGGAGCACGAGGCTCCACGGAGCACCCTCATATAGAGTTTCCTTTTGAAGATAAAGGATGTGGTTCATCTAGAGAGAGACAAAGCGAGAAACAGAGATCAGTAAACAGGAAGGGAGACATAGAAACAGAAAAAGCCAGAGAGAGACAGACAGACAGGCAGAACCTGCACACATGGGGGGTCCAGAAGACGTTTCAGGCATCAGGCACCATCTCCCATGCCTCATTATTTGCACATAGGTCATGTTTTGTCTCAGAATGAAACCATCAAGCTCTGCCCAAAGCCATTTTTTTTTCCCCATGAGAGTTCAAACCATAAGTTTCCAACATGCGTTTCTGCTCCTCCAGCCGTGTCATCAAGTAGCGCATCTAACTGGTTACATCGATTGCAAACCATCGGTGGAAAAAAACGGCCACGGGGGTCTCCACAGGAGATCTGGACTCAAGGAGTGCGTCCTAAATCCCAGGGCCCTTGTCTAGACCAAGAGTCAGAAAACATTTTTAGTTTTTTAAGGAACCTCCATACTGTTTTCCATAGTGGCTGTAACACGGTAAAGCAACTATACTCTAATAAAAATTAAAAAAAAAAAAAAAGCGTCAGAAACCACATTGCCAGGTGATCGCGATAGAGCTTTTGCAACCCAGCGGTAAATCAACTCCGTGTGTTCGGGCCGGTACTGACGGGGCTGCCAGCTCCACACGGGACTCCCTGCGCATGGGACTCTCTCTGCCAGAAGGGCAGGGCTGCGCGCTACGCCGGGGGCTGGTGTGGTCTGCACGCTCAGGGGAGTGGACGCCCTAGGCGCGGCCCGCAGTGGCTGAGGGCATTCAGTTCAGCTTCCTCTCCCCGGAGCGGGGTGGCCCTGAGGTCGCTGCTACCAGTCTCCCAGGGAATCTGCAGTTCCACTGAGACCCAGTGGCCCACTGGGGTAGCCCACGTGAAAGCACTCATTGGCGCGGGAGGTTGAAGTCTAAGATGTCCCCCGAGATCCCTTTCTGCTGGTGTACAGTGTGCTCCTCTTGAGAACGCGTGGGACCTGTGAATATGGTGAATGTCACTCTCTTTTTTTTTGTTTTTTTAACCTATTATTATTATTAGTTTTAAGTTGTGGTACAAAACACACATAACAAGTTGGACCATCTTAACCATTTTTCAGTGTGCGTTTCAGTGGCGTTAAGTATATTCACATCGCTGTGCCATCATCACCACTGTCTCTCTCCATTTCCCGAAACTGAAAATCCATACCCATTAAACACTA
The DNA here is from genome assembly GCA_036417435.1 of Inia geoffrensis. Taxonomy (NCBI): domain Eukaryota; kingdom Metazoa; phylum Chordata; class Mammalia; order Artiodactyla; family Iniidae; genus Inia; species Inia geoffrensis. Next base: position 4,213,697 of record CM070921.1, read on the forward strand.
ATACCACGTTCCCCCTGCACACAGCCCTGGCAACCACCATGCCACCTTCTGTGTCTATGACTGTGATCCTCTACATACTGCACTGAGGTCGCATCGCACGCTGTTCGCTTTTGTGCGTCTGGCTTACGTCACTGAGCAGGGTGTCCTCCAGCTTCACCCATGCTGTAGCCTGTGCCAGGACTTCCTTCTCAGGGCTGAATTTTATAAATACTGCGTTTTGCTTATACCCTCTTCTGTCCATGGACACCTGGATTGCTTCCACCGTGTGGCTACTGTGGACAAACATTATTTTTATAATACTGTGGTTTGATTTCTACCCCCATACAAAGGAATACCGAGGCTAAGGGGGTGGCGTAACTTGCGCACACAAGCCGAGGAGTAGGCTCCAAACCCAGGACTGTCTGCTTGCACTCACTACCCCTTTTCTCTCCATCTTTCTGTACTTTTTATCCCTACAGAAGGCTGTTGTTGTTGTTTTGCTGCTGTTTGTTTGTTTCGGCGTGAGGATCAACAATGTGAATGTCACTCTGCTGGCTAGGTTCCTCACTGGTTGACTTTTGAGTCCATCAACTACCCTGGGTGGGCCTGATCTAATCAGAAGAAAGAGTCAAAAAGATAGGATCCTACAGGCCTGGAAGAAAGGAAATAGCCATGATGAGAAACGACCAGGGGCTCATATGGCAGGGACTGCAGTAGCTGAGTGTGGTCCCTGGGCCACCCCGAGCAAGCTTTTGTTTTTTGTTTTTAACCTTGGTTGTACCATTAACATTCACACTTTGCAGAAACTTGTTGCCCCGAATGGTAGGGAACTTCTCAGGCTCCTAGATGTCTCCACTTTATGTCTATATTGTTATGGGCAGTGTGACTCTGAATGTCCCATAGGAGAGGCCGTAATCCCCCTCCCCGCTTTCCTGCCGTGATTACTGACTCACCCCGGAAGGAATCTGGCGTGGCGAAGGCTCCTACTTAGAATCACGGTCTCCCTGGTCAGCGCACTCTGCACTAAGCTTCAGCGGGTCCCCGGCAGGGACAAGTGTCCATAAAAAGGACCTTGATAACCTCAGATCCTAAGAGCGTCGATGGACCTTTGTAAAAACCACGGTGGCTGTCCAGGGTGGGCGGCACGGCAGGGCCTAGATTTTCTTTTTTCTCAAAGTAATCACATACCTTGAGGTGCAAGGTGTGAAGTAATTAAACTTGGTTTTGTCGCAACATGGTTCTGTGACAAAAATTAAAAACATGAAAACAAGAGGGTGGCGTGAAAAACAAGCTTATTTTCAGCTCTGTGCTGTTAATCATCTGCTCTCACCCCGGGGTCCTGCATGGGATCATCTGATTTCTTTCCCAAGCAAAGAAAACAAATGAGAAGCAGTTCAAGCCTCCTGGTTTGCCAGCCCCTCATTCGATTTCCGCATCTTTGTGCCAATGGTTGAAGGATTTCAAGGGCCTCTGGCAGCGTCCCAGTGACGGGGGGTACGGACCATATTTGGAATTTTCAAGGAAAATCAAGTCCAACAGAAAGGAAACCGTCTCTGTGGCTCTTGCAGTTCTTTAGTTTGGAAGGCAGCCTATCGCCAAGACCTGGGAAAGAAGTGTTGGTGTCATCCAGATGCCAGCATTGGGGTCTGTGTGTGTTTCCTGTGACTGCCACCACTCATGACCACCACCTGGATGTCTGTAAACAAGGGAAGTCCATCCTCTCCGGGCTCTGGAGGCCAGAAGTGCAAAATCAAGGTGTCCGGAGGCCTGCACTCCCTGTGAAGGCTCTAGGGGAGGGTCCTTCCTGGTTTCTGGTGGCTGCGACAATCCTTGGTGCTGACTGGCTTGTGGCCACCTCACTTCAATCTCTGCCTCTGTCTTTGCTTGTTCTTTTCTGTGAATACTTCTGTTCAAATCTCCCTTTCCTTCCTCTTATAAGGACACCAGTCACTGAACTGAGGGCACGAGGATGATTTCCAACCAAGACCCTTAACTAATGACACCTGAAAAGACCCTCTTTCTGACTGAGGTCCCATTCTGAGATTCCCAGGGACGTAAATTTGGGAGAGGACCCTCTTCAATCCACTACGTGATGTCCCTCTCCGTCTCTCTGTCACCTTTCTGTGGCTCTCACCTTGTCCTGACTCCCAAGGAGCTGAGAGGTTGTCTCTGGCAGGAGGAATGAAGAAGTGTGCTATTTCCAGCACAGCCTGTTATTTATAGAGTGACACTGCCCGGGGATCACACGCCTGCCCTGAGAGCCCTGGGATCACACGTCAGCCTCAGACATCAGGACAAAAGTTAAAACCTGCAGCAATGGGTTGGGGAACTGGCATCACCACGGCCGGGCTGGTCCTTCTCTGATTAATGAGACCGACGGCGAAATACCAGGTCTTGCGTCCCCGTAACCGGGTATTGTTCTCCCACGAAAACGTATCAGCTCTGCCAGAAGCTTTGCCCCAGTTCCTTCTCTTCTGTGTTTTTTACCTTCAGGTTGGAAGGATACTTAGCAGTCCCCCTTCCCTGCTGAGCTCCTTTCTGGGAGCTGGGTCCCGGGAATCCGCAGCGCCTGTCCATCAAAGGGACGCAGATACAAAAGGTCTGCTCGGGGGCTGCCAGCCAAACCCAGGGGGGTCGTTCCGGTGCTGAGTGCACATTCAGGCTGGATTATCTCCGCTTTGGGGGACGCTGGTAGACACCAAAGGAATGTGTCTAGGACGTCACGAGATCTCGCGGCTGGTGGGCAGAAAGCAGTGGTGCTGGCAGCGACGTGCCAGCCACAGCACAAAAGCAAAGAGAGACCCAGTGTATATTCTGGCTGAGGAGGAGAAACCAAGGGTGATCTCTGCGGAGCCGGGGGTGACACAATTGCTGGTTTCATCTTCAGCGGGTATTGATTCAAGCCCACTGAATGACACTGAGGCATGCACGGAGGTATCACGGTGACGGAGGAAAGTGTGAGAAACACGGGGCATTTTCCTGCCTTTCTGGTAACAGATACTTAAGAAAACCTGATAATCACAGTGACTGTGGTAAAGCTGTGTGCATATGTAGTGATTTTCTTTATAGGATCCCGCCCTCGGCTTAGACGGAATGCATCCTTTTATTTCTCCTCACTTGGGCCTCCATCTTCAGAATCCCATCCCTCCAAAGGCCTACCCGTGCTCTTGTCCTCCCAGGCTGCTGGAAGATCAGCTGCCATCATGAACGACACAGTAGCTATCCAGGACCAGGGGGTTCATGACCTACCGACTACTTCAGCGGAAACAAACGGGCATCAATGTCCTTCACCCTGGGAAGGCAACAGGACCTAAGACAGAAATTTGGGGGAAAAAAACTAGCCGAAACGCATATACAAGACCACACCAGATGTCATCTTGGTATTTGGATTCACAACCCATTTTGATGGTGGCAATACAACTGGCTTTGACATGGTTTACGATGCCTTGGATTACCTGGAGAAGAATGAGCCCAAACCCAGGCTGCAAGACATGGCCTGTATGAGAAGAAAAAGACGTCCAGAAAACAGCGAAAGGAACTCAAAGGCCAATGTTGGTGCTGGCAACAAGAGGAGTAAAGATTCTGCTGTGACTGTATCTGTGGAGATGTGAGCAGCCTTTTCATGAGAGGATTAGTAAACTAAGATCTTTTACGTGCCAAAAAAAAAAAAAAAAGTCTACCTGTAATCAAGTTTGACGGCTTTTGTGGCCTTGAAAGTGTTGATTTGACTTGAAGGTGCAAACTCGGATCTCCCCACTCAGATCCGAGCAGATGTGTGCTTAGACCACAGAATCAGCATGTTCTATTCCCTCATTCATTCCTGCATCCATCCATTCAGTATTTTCTGAGCACATGCTACTAAGAAGTTGAACATTTATGGAGGGTCAAGCAAGTGTAGGCAATGAGCTAGGGGCTGGGAGGACAGAGTGCAGTAAGAGACATGGTTACAAGAGAGAAGGCATCCTGCAAGGTGCGGGCGTTGGGGAAGTAAAGCAGGGTGGCCTGAGAAAGGCTGGGAGGACAGAGGAAAAAACCTAGAGAATGTGACTTTAGACCCAAACGGTAACTGAGAGGAGAAGAAGTGAAGGACATTCTGGGTGGAGGCGTCAGCATGCCAAGGCCTTCAGACGTGTATTAGTCAGGATAAGCTAGGTTATGCTGTTAAAAAAACAATCCATAAAATGTCAGGTGCAAATTGCTACAAAGCTCCACTTCTTTATATATATATATATATATATATATATATATATATATATATATATATATATATATATATATATATATATATATCTTTATTGGAGTATAATTGCTTTGCAATGTTGTGTTAGTTTCTGCTGTACAACAAAGTACATCAGCTATACGTATACATATACCCCCATATCCACTCCCTCCTGAGCCTCCCTCCCTCCCTCCCTATCCCACCCCTTAGGTCGTCCCAAAGCAGAGCTCCATTCCTTACATCACAGTCTGATGGGAGTCATGGGGTCTCCCTGTGCCCTGGAGCTACGTTATCTGGAACGTGTGGCCTCCAGAAACACCTTGCAGGGAAGAGAGAGAAGGAGGACGAGTACTGGCTACTTGCCATCTGCACCTGGACATGACATGTGTGGCTCTGCTCACAGCTTATCAGGCAAAACTAGTCCCCTGGTGCTACCTCCTTACACGGTGGTCTAGAAAATACAGCTGAGCACATGATATTTGGTGAGCTGTCTAAGCTATGTGCTATGAATGACTTGTACCCCACCAAATTCATACGGGACTGTATATCGCTGTAACGTGACTGCATTTGTTTGTTTGTTTTTCACGTTGTTCACACCTATACTGCAAGTTTGGAAATGCATCTTTTCAAGCAGCCGTACAAAAGTATTCACGAAGAATGCATAATCTCTGAAAATTGTGAAAACATCCCTGCTACCCATACATTTCCAAATACAAAGCTGACTACCATATTGTTACTTCTGTGTAGCAGGGGAGGTTCATGCTCAAAGCAGATAAAATTCTTTAGGTGTGAACGGTATGAACGACAGTCTTCTTTTTTTTTTTTTTTTTTTTTAAATTCTTAGTCGTTTGGGATCCTTAAGCATGCAAGCCTCAAAGAGGAGGGTCCATGAAGGAACAAAGGTTGTCCAGTACAAGTATGGAACGCTTCACGGATTTCGCAAATGTGCGAGTCATCCTCGCACAGGGGCCGTGCTCATCTTCTCTGTATCGCTGCAATTTTAGTATATGTGCTGCCGAGGCGAGCACACTCATGTGGCTGTATCTGGACATGGGGTTTTGCGGGAGGTAATTAAAGTTAAATGAAGTCATGGTTTGATGGGATCAATGTCTCCCCGAGCTCTCTCCTTCTCTCCCTCCACTGTGTGAGGACACAGCGAGAAGGCGGCCCTCTGCAAGGCAGGAAGAGGGTCCCCAGCAGGAACCAAGTCATCTGGCTCGTTGATCTTGGACTTCCAACCTGCAGAGCGATGGGAAAATCACCTTCTATTGTTGAAGCCGCTCAACCTATGGTGTTTTGTTATGGCGCCCGAGCCGACCAGTTCTCTCTCACACCAGGCAGGAAGAGGCTGGCTACTTTGGGAGCTGAGAGCCAGACTGAACGCCTGGGGGCCAAGGAACTGAGAGAGAGTATTCCATCCAATGAAGCTGGAACAGGAGCGGAAGCCCATGTCATGCAGTGTCACAGGGCCACTGGGACACGTGCTTCAAGCGTTAACAGCAAGAGAGCGGAGGGGTGGCTTTTGCAGGTTTCAGAATCTCTCCCATTAGCCAGAGTGGATCTAGGGACCGTCTTCCTGAGGATGAACCAGGTGGCTTAGGTGGGGTGGTGGTCATGGTCATAGAGGGAGGTGGGTGGGTTGAAGAGCTTTCAGGAGCTGGAGGAATGGTACCAAGAGATCGACTCTACGCTGGTGTCGAGCAAGAGAGAGTGAAGGAAATACCCCACCTTCCCAGCCAGAGCACTTGTGGCGGTGCCCTTGACCAACATGGGGACCAAGGGTGCGGGACAAGTCTGCTACTGGACACCAGTCTAAGGGAGGGAGGATTTCAGGTCAGAGAATCCACAACGCACACCACTGCGGGTCTCTCACTGTCACTCTGTCAATACTTGTTGTTGAACAAATGGATGAAAGCAAACAGGGACGTTAATAAAGCACACGCCTTCCCCATGGGTTGTGTTCCTCGTGAGGCTGAGAAGCAAGGAGAGAAGTGCATTTGTAAATTAATTGATGAGGAAATTCCCGTACGGTGCAGTGCTTAGGACTTGGTGCTTTCACTGCAGGGGCCCAGGGTTCGATCCCCGGTTGGGGAACTAAGATCCCACAAGACATGCGGCACGGCCAAAAAAAAAAAAAAAAAAATTCAAACCATAAATTAATTGATGATCTCAAGGATTCAGTCTTTAGCAGCATGTTGTTTCGTCTTAGTCGCATTTCTTCTTCTGTGGTTGACTTCTAGTTTCATGCCGTTCTGTCACGGATTTAGTCTTTGCACAGACATGTAAGTTACCTCTTACGTGCCAGCCAGGCCCTGTGTGAGGCTCCAGGGCTTTCAAAAAAAAAAAAAAAAAAAGTCAAATAATATGCCCACCTTCCCCTGAGTAACTTTATAGTCTAGAAGTGGAAAGGGACAAATAAATAACAAATGATAACGTGGTATAATGACAACTAGCGTGGTGTGGTCAGGATGCTGGGAAAGAGCTGCGAAGGGGCGGCTAAATAATTAGGGTTCGGTAAGGTTTAGTAAAGACAGACAATATTGAAGGGAGCTTTGCTGACAGAGGAGGAGCTGGATAAAGAATGTGGGAAGGGTGGTCCAGACAGAAGAAAGGGCAGAAGCAAAGACAGAGAAGTGTGAGCCAGCAAAACTCAGCAGAGACTCGTGGGTGGGGCTGCACCTGGGGCTGGAAGCTGCCAACCTTCAGAGTGCAGATGAAGAGTTAGGACGTAGAAGGCCAAGGGCATCGCTTGGCAGAACTTCCCTCAGCAGAGTGATGCAAGTTAGAGTGAGGAGAGTGACTGGAACGTTAGAGAAACACACGGAAAGCCAGATGGAAAGTACACTGGAGAAAGACGACGAATGAGGAAGCTACAGTGGCAAGCCAGGTGGGAGGAGCTGAGACTGTGGACGAAGCCCAGGGCTGTAGACATAAAAGCAGAGAGAGGAGAGCAGACTCGAGGGATATTAAAGATAAGCGCAATCTAGGATTAATACCGGGCTTGGGAAGTGTGGCGAGTGAGATATAAATGTCCAAGTCCTAATTTCTGGAACCTGTGAATACATCACTGTACATGGTAAAAGGGGTTTTGCAGATGGGACCAGGGCAAACACCTGGAGGTGAGGAGATGGTCCTGGATTATCCAGGTGACCCCAAGTCATCCCAGGGGTCTTTAGGATTGAAAAAATGAGGCAGGAGCGTCCGAATCTGGGAGAGATGCAGACGGTCTTGTGTTGGCTTTGCAGGAGGAGAAGGGGGCCATGAGGTGAGGGATGAGGGCATCTTGTAGGAACTGCAAAAGGTAACTGCTGGGTCCTTCCCTTGGCCCTTCCTTAGGGAAGCAGTGCCAGGGACAACGACACACTGTCTTTGACACACATGGAGCTTGAGGGGGACAGGCGTGGTGGGCAGCCGGATATTGGTCCAGAGTCCTGAAGCCAGATCCGGGCTGCGGACACAGAGATGGGAGCCGGGCTGAAGCTCAGGCTGTCTGCGCCTGGCTCTGAGCGCCGCCTGCATGACTGTCCGCTGGCTGTAGAAAACCAGAAATAGCTGCATCTGTGCGAGGCCATGGATCAGCCGCGCGCGGGCGTCCTTCCCACGCCGGCTGCCACGGACGCCGTGTTGTTGAGGGCTCGGAGGAGAACAGAAGAAGTGAGAACGTTTGGGGAAGCATCACTATGTACGTGCCGAGCAGTGTATTATATATGTTGCATGCAACGCCATTGTCCTCTGGTTGCTTCAAGTATTTTAATCCGTCAGTCACTCTTTTTCCACCCAGACAAAAGTTTTCTAGCCTCCTATGAACGCGTCGTCAAGTCCTTTGCATCCTGAACACCAGGAGAAGTCCCTGTACGTGAGGGATGGCGGCCGCAGAGGAAGACAGGCAGAAGTGGAATCCACAGAGCAGTGGGTGCAGAGGGAACAGAGCAGAGTTACGGGAAGGGGGTGGAGAAGGGGAAGAGGCTCACCTCGGCGTTGCTCTATGGTCGCAACATCAACAGGGCCGTTGCCTTCCCCAGTTTCAGGGTTGTGCTACGTGGCTGACCTCAGGTTTGCTGGATACTGGACTCCTGCAGGCACCCTAGTGCGCCCCCGTGTTTATTCATTTCCAGGTAGATCCTAGCGCAGGGACGGAGGGTGGGCACATGCACACACACACTTGTTTACCCCCCATGCCATCTACACGTGCAACACGACTTTGTATATTCTCAGAGCCCTCTCAACTTGGGCAGCCACTCATGCTTCCGGTAGCCACAGTCACCAGGAAGCCCTACCATCCAACAGCCAACTCAATCTGATCATTCGCGCCCCTTGCCTCAGCCTTCTACACCTATGACTTTACAGGCCCTGAAACAAAAGACAATCTGTAGGTTCTAACATGGTCTATATTTCCTCATCCAAAAAAAAAAAAAGATGAGGGTGGAGTGGGAAGGGAGGAGGGCTTTGCTTCTCTCTAGGGCAGGGCTCCTAAACTCTGGCACTAGTCCGAATGCAGCCTGCCGCTGTTTTTTGTAAATAAAGTTGTATTGGCATATAAACCAAGCCCAGTTGTTTATGTGTTGCCTGTGGCTGCTTCCATCCTGCAATGGTAGATCTGAGAAATTATGAAGAGGCTCTACAGCCTTCAAAGCCTAAAATATTCACTAACTGGCCCTATACAGAAGCCGTCTGCTGATGGCCCCTATGGAGAATCAAGTCTTGTAGAGCAAAGAGGGTAGCCAGTTTCCTCCTCTGGGATATGCTTTAGATGCGGCTGTTTAGTATTTTCATGATTGTTATGATATTGATTACACAACCAAATAATAGAGAACAAGCTTCAAGGCATTCACAGGTGCTGAGGAGTCGAAAGAAACAAAAAGGCCAAGCCAAGAGCCATGAAAAGAGGCAGAAAGAATGAGTTCTACCCTAAAGAAGAATAAAACACTGAGAAAAAATATGCACTTCCATAAGCTAAATCTCTTCCCTGCCTATAAAACATCTGCCTGGACGGCTAGATAGAAACTTCCACGTATGTGCGGGAGATGCCCAGTGTGCTCAGAATCTATGTCAGGATACTGACTCCAATTTCCTTCTCTAGCATTTTTCTCTGTGATGTGAAACTAATTAAGTCTGGCGTCTTTGCAGTTCTTGAAAAAGGTTATTGTTTTAACCGTATCTAATAACACCTTACGGGCCTTTGGCATTGAAAACAAAGGTTATTTTTTTTTTTTTTTTTTTTTAATTTTTCATAGATTTTTTTATTAAAAAGAAGCATTTCTATGAATGTATTATTATTATTATTATTATTTTTATTTATTTATTTATTTATTTATTTATTTATTTATTTATTTTTTAACATCTTTATTGGGTTAAAATTGCTCTACAATAGTGTGTCAGTTTCTACTTTATAACAAAGTGAATCAGTTATATATATACAGACGTTCACATATTTCTTCCCTCTTGCGTCTCCCTCCTTCCTTCTCTCCCTATCCCACCCCTCCAGGCAGTCACAAAGCACCGAGCTGATATCCCTGTGCCAAGCGGCTGCTTCCCATTAGCTATCTACCTTACGTTTGTTAGTATATATATGTCCATGCCCCTCCCTCGCCCTCCCATAGCTCACCCCTCCCCCTCCCCATATCCTCAAGTCCGTTCTCCAGTAGGTCTGTGTCTTTATTCCTGTCTTAACCCTAGGTTCTTCATAACATTTTTTTTTTCTTAAATTCCATATATATGTGTTAGCATACGGTATTTGTCTTTGTCTTTCTGACTTACTTCACTCTGTATGACAGACTCGAGGTCTATCCACCTCATTACAAATAGCTCAATTTCGTTTCTTTTTAACGCTGAGTAATATTCCATTGTGTGTATGTGCCACATCTTCTTTATCCATTCATCTGACGATGGGCACTTAGGTTGTTTCCATCTCCGGGCTATTGTAAATAGAGCTGCGATGAACATTTTGGTACACGCCTCTTTTTCAATTTTGGTTTTCTCAGGGTATATGCCCAGTAGTGGGATTGCTGGGTCATATGGTAGTTCTATTTTTAGTTTTTTAAGGAACCTCCAAACTGTTCTCCATAGTGGCTGAACCAATTCACATTCCCACCAGCAGTGCAAGAGGGTTCCCTTTTGTCCACACCCTCTCCAGCATTTATTGTTTCTCGATTTTTTGATGATGGCCATTCTAACTGGTGTGAGATGATATCTCATTGTAGTTTTGATTTGCATTTCTCTAATGATTAATGATGTTGAGCATTCTTTCATGTGTTTGTTGGCAGTCTGCATGTCTTCTTTGGAGAAATGTCTATTTAGGTCTTCTGCCCATTTTTGGATTGGGTTGTTTGTTTTTCTGTTATTGAGCTGCATAAGCTGCTTGTAAATTTTGGAGATTAATCCTTTGTCAGTTGCTTCATTTGCAAATATTTTCTCCCATTCTGAGGGTTGTTTTTTGGTCTTGTTTATGGTTTCCTTTGCTGTGCAAAAGCTTTGAAGTTTCATTAGGTCCCATTTGTTTATTTTTGTTTTTATTTCCATTGCTCTAGGAGGTGGGTCAAAAAGGATCTTGCTGTGATTTATGTCATAGAGTGTTCTGCCTATGTTTTCCTCTAAAAGTTTGATAGTTTCTGGCCTTACATTTAGGTCTTTAATCCATTTTGAGCTTATTTTTGTGTATGGTGTTAGGGAGTGATTTAAGCTCATACTTTTACATGTAGCTGTCCAGTTTTCCCAGCACCACTTATTGAAGAGGCTGTCCTTTCTCCACTGTATATTCCTGCCACCATTATCAAAGATAAGGTGTCCATATGTGCGTGGGTTTATCTCTGGGCTTTCTATTCTGTTCCATTGATATATCGTTCTGTTTTTGTGCCAGTACCATACTGTCTTGATTACTGTAGCTTTGTAGTATAGTCTGAAGTCAGGGAGCCTGATTCCTCCAGCTCCGTTTTTCGCTCTCAAGATTGCTTTAGCTATTCGGGGTCTTTTGTGTTTCCATACAAATTGTGAAATTTTTTGTTCTAGTTCTGTGAAAAATGCCAGTGGCAGTTTGATAGGGATTGCATTGAATCTATAGATTGCTTTGGGTAGTAGAGTCATTTTCACAATGTTGATTCTTCCAATCCAAGAACATGGTATATCCCTCCATCTATTTGTATCGTCTTTAATTTCTTTCATCAGTGTCTTATAATTTTCTGCATACAGGTCTTTTGTCTCCCTAGGTAGGTTTATTCCTAGGTATTTTATTCTTTTTGTTGCAATGGTAAATGGCAGTGTTTTCTTGATTTCACTTTCAGGTTTTTCATCACTAGTATATAGGAATGCCAGAGATTTTTGTGCATTAATTTTGTATCCTGCTACTTTACCAAATTCATTGATTATCTCTAGTAATTTTCTGGTAGCATCTTTAGGATTCTCTATGTATAGTATCATGTCATCTGCAAACAGTGACAGCTTTACTTCTTCTTTTCCGATTTGGATTCCTTTTATTTCCTTTTCTTCTCTGATTGCTGTGGCTAAAACTTCCAAAACTATGTTGAATAAGAGTGGTGAGAGTGGGCAACCTTGTCTTGTTCCTGATCTTAGTGGAAATGCTTTCAGTTTTTCACCATTGAGGATGATGTTGGCTGTGGGTTTGTCATATATGGCCTTTATTATGTTGAGGAAAGGTCCCTCTATGCCTACTTTCTGTAGGGTTTTTATCATAAATGGGTGTTGAATTTTGTCAAAAGCTTTCTCTGCATCTATTGAGATGATCATATGGTTTTTCTCCTTCAATTTGTTAATATGGTTTATCACATTGATAGATTTGCGTATATTGAAGAATCCTTGCATTCCTGGAATAAACCCCACTTGATCATGGTGTATGATCCTTTTGATGTGCTGTTGGATTCTGTTTGCTAGTATTTTGTTGAGGATTTTTGCATCTATGTTCATCAGTGATATTGGCCTGTAGTTTTCTTTCTTTGTGACATCCTTGTCTGGTTTTGGTATCAAGGTGATGGTGGCCTCGTAGAAGGAATTGGGGAGTGTTCCTCCCTCTGCTATGTTTTGGAAGAGTTTGAGAAGGATAGGTGTTAGCTCTTCTCTAAATGCTTGATAGAATTCGGCTGTGAAGCCATCTGGTCCTGGGCTTTTGTTTGTTGGAAGATTTTTAATCACAGTTTCAATTTCAGTGTTTGTGATTGGTCTGTTCATATTTTCTGTTTCTTCCTGATTCAGTCTTGGTAGTTTGTGCATTTCTAAGAATGTGTCCATTTCTTCCAGATTGTCCATTTTATTGGCATAGAGTTGCTTGTAGTAATCTCTCATGATCATTTTTATTTCTGCAGTGTCAGTTGTTACTTCTCCTTTTTCATTTCTAATTCTATTGATTTGAGTCTTCTCCCTTTTTTTCTTGATGAGTCTGGCTAATGGTTTATCTATTTTGTTTATCTTCTCAAAGAACCAACTTTTAGTTTTATTGATCTTTGCTATTGTTTCCTTCATTTCTTTTTCATTTATTTCTGATCTGATTTTTATAATTTCTTTCCTTCTACTAAATTTGGGGGTTTTTTGTTCTTCTTTCTCTAATTGCTTTAGGTGTAAGGTTAGGTTGTTTATTCGAGATGTTTCCTGCTTCTTAAGGTGGGCTTGTATTGCTATAAACTTCCCTCTTAGAACTGCTTTTGCAGCATCCCATAGGTTTTGGGTCGTTGTGTCTCCATTGTCATTTGTTTCTAGGCATTTTTTAATTTCCTCTTTGATTTCTTCAGTGATCACTTCATTATTGAGTAATGTATTGTTTAGCCTCCATGTGTTTGTATTTTTTACAGATCTTTTCCTGTAATTGATATCTAGTCTCATGGCGTTGTGGTCGGAAAAGATACTTGATATAATTTCAATTTTCTTAAATTTACCAAGGCTTGATTTGTGACCCAAGATATGATCTATCCTGGAGAATGTTCCATGAGCACTTGAGAAAAATGTGCATTCTGTTGTTTTTGGATGGAGTGTCCTATAGATATCAATTAAGTCCATCTTGTTTAGTGTATCATTTAAAGCTTGTGTTTCCTTATTTATTTTCATTTTGGATGATCTGTCCATTGGTGAAAGTGGGGTGTTGAAGTCCCCTACTATGAGTGTATTACTGTCGATTTCCCCTTTTATGGCTGTTAGTTTTTGCCTTATGTATTGAGGTGCTCCTGTGTTAGGTGCATAAATATTTACAATTGTTATATCTTCTTCTTGGATCGATCCCTTAATCATTATGTAGTGTCCTTCTTTGTCTCTTGTAATGGTCTTTATTTTAAAGTCTATTTTGTCTGATATGAGAATTGCTACTCCAGCTTTCTTTTGACTTCCATTTGCATGGAATATCTTTTTCCATCCCCTTACTTTCAGTCTGTATGTGTCTCTAGGTCTGAAGTGGGTCTCTTGTAGACAGCATATATATGGGTCTTGTTTTTGTATCCATTCAGCCAATCTGTGTCTTTTGGTGGGAGCATTTAGTCCATTTACATTTAAGGTAATTATCGATATGCATGTTCCTATTCCCATTTTCTAAATTGTTTTGGGTTCGTTGTTATAGGTCCTTTCCTCCTCTTGTGTTTCTTGTCTAGAGAAGTTCCTTCAGCAGTTGTTGTAAAGCTGGTTTGGTGGTGCTGAACTCTCTCAGCTTTTGCTTGTCTGTAAAGGTTTTAATTTCTCCATCAAATCTGAATGAGATCTTTGCTGGGTAGAGTAATCGTGGTTGCAGGCTTTTCTCCTTCATCACTTTCAGTATGTCCTGCCACTCCCTTCTGGCTTGCAGAGTTTCTGCTGAGAGATCAGCTGGTAGCCTTATGGGGATTCCCTTGTGTGTTATTTGTTTTTTTTCCCTTGCTGCTTTTAATATGCTTTCTTTGTATTTAATTTTTGAGAGTTTGATTAATATGTGTCTTGGTGTATTTCTCCTTGGGTTTATCCTGTATGGGACTCTCTCTGCTTCCTGGACTTGGTTAACTATTTCCTTTCCCATATTAGGGAAGTTTTCAACTATAATCTCTTCAAATATTTTCTCAGTCCCTTTCTTTTTCTCTTCATCCTCTGGAACCCCTATAATTCGAATGTTGGTGCGTTTAATGTTGTCCCAGAGGTCTCTGAGACTGTCCTCAGTTCTTTTCATTCTTTTTTCTTTATTCTGCTCTGCAGTAGTTATTTCCACTATTTTATCTTCCAGGTCACTTATCCGTTCTTCTGCCTCAGTTATTCTGCTATTGATCCCATCTAGTGTATTTTTCATTTCAGTTATTGTGTTGTTCATCTCTGTTTGTTTGTTCTTTAGTTCTTCTAGATCTTTGTTAAACATTTCTTGCATCTTCTCCATCCTTGCCTCCATTCTATTTCCGAGATTCTGGATCATCTTTACTATCATTATTCTGAATTCTTTTTCAGGTAGACTGCCTATTACCTCTTCATTTGTTAGGTCTGGTGCATTTTTATCTTGCTCCTTCATCTGCTGTGTGTTTTTCTGTCTTCTCATTTTGCTTATCTTACTGTGTTTGGGGTCTCCCTTTTTTTTTTTTAGCAGGCTGCAGGTTTGTAGTTCCCGTTGTTTTTGATGTCTGTCTCCAGTGGCTAAGGTTGGTCTAGTGGGTTGTGTATGCTTCCTGGTGGAGGGGACTAGTGCTTGTGTTCTGGTGGATGAGGCTGGATCTTGTCTCTCTGGTGGGCAGGTCCACGTCTGGTGGTGTGTTTTGGCGTGTCTCTGGACTGATTATGATTTTAGGCAGCCTCTCTGTTAATGGGTGGGGTAGTGTTTCTGTTTTGCTAGTTGTTTGGCATAGGCTGTCCAGCACTGTAGCTTGCTGGCCGTTGAGTGAAGCTGGGTGCTGGTGTTAAGGTGGAGATCCCTGGGAGATTTTCGCCGTTTGATATTATGTGGTGCTGGAAAATCTCTTGTGGACCAGTGTCCTGATGTTGGCTCTCCCCCCTCAGAGGCAGAGTCCTGATTCCTGGCAGGAGCAGCAAGAACCTTTCATCCACACAGCTCAGATTAAAAGGGAGAGAAAGTAGAGAGAATTAGTAGAAATAGGAAGATAGAAAGAAAGAAAGAAAGGAGGGAAGGAAGGAAGGAAGGGAGGAAGGAGGGAGGGAAGGAAGGAAGAAAGAAAGAAGAAGGAAAGAAGGCCAGAAGGAAGGAAAGGAGGAGGGAGGAAGGAAGGAAGGAAAAAGGACAGAAAGTAGATACAGTAAAATAGAATGAAGTAAAGTATAATAAAGTGATTGAATTAAAACATAATTATTTAGGGGAAAAAAGAAAAAAAAAAAAAAAGAAGAAAAAGGATGGATATAACCTTAGGACAAATGTTGAAAGCCACGCTATACAGACAAAATCCTACACTGAAGCTTACACATACACCCTCACGAAAAGAGGTAAAGGGGAAAAAATCATAAATCTTTCTTTCAAAGACCACCTCCTCTACTTGGGATGATTCGTTGTATAAAGGGGGGAAGGAAAGAAAGAAAGAGGGAAGGTAAAGTATAATAGAATTATTAAAATTAATTATTAAGAAAAAAAAGGAAAAAAAAAACAATGGACGGATAGAACCCTAGGACAAATGGTGGAAACAAAGCTATACAGACAAGATCTCAAAGAGAAGCGTACACATACACTTTCACAAAAAGAGGAAAAAGGGGAAAAAATCATAAATCTTGCATATGAAGTCCACCACCTCAATTTGGGATGAGTCACTGTCTATTCATGTATTCCACAGAAGCAGGGTACATCAAGCTGATTGTGGAGCTTTAATCCGCGGCTTCTGAGGCTGCTGGGAGAGATTTCCCTTTCACTTCTTTGTTCTCACAGCTCCCAGGGGCTCAGCATTGGATTTGGCCCCGCCTGTGCGTGTAGGTCGCTGGAGGGCGTCTGTTTTTCACTCAGACAGGACAGGGTTAAAGGAGCCTCTGATTCGGGGGCTCTGGCGCACTCAGGCCGAGGGGAGGGAGGGGCACGGCGTGCGGGGCGGGCCTGCGGCGGCAGAGGGCGGCGTGACGTTGCACCAGCCTGAGGCCCGCCGTGTGTTAAAAGTCTCTTGCCTCTTTGGCAGGTGCAGACTTTTCCCCGGACTCCCTCCCGGCTAGCCGTGGTGCACTACCCCCTTCAGGCTATGTTCAAGCCGCCAACCCCAGTGCTTTCCCTGCGCTCCGTCTGAAACCGAAACCTGAGCCTCAGCTCGCAGCCCCGCCCGCCCCGGCGGGTGAGCCGACAAGCCTCTCGGGCTGGTGAGTGCCGGTCGGCACCGATCCTCTATGCGGGAGTCTCTCCGCTTTCCCCTCCGCACCCCTGTTGCTGTGCTCTCCTCTGCGGCTCCGAAGCTCCCTCCTCCGCTTCCCGCAGTCTCTGCCCGTGAAAGGGCTTCCTAGTGTGTGGAGACTTTTGCTCCTTCACAGCTCCCTCCCACTGGTGCAGGTCCCGTCCCTATTCTTTTGTCTCTGTTTTTTCTTTTTTTCCTTTGCCCTACCCAGGTACGTGGGGAGTTTCTTGCCTTTTAGGAGGTCTGAGGTCTTTTGCCAGCCTTCAGTAGGTGTTCTGTAAGAGTTGTTCCACGTGTAGATGTATTTCTGGTGTATCTGTGGGGAGGAAGGTGATCTCCGCGTCTTACTCTTCCGCCATCTTTCTTAATCTCATCAGTTGACTCCAAATTTGATTTTGACGCCTGCTTCTCCAAATACAGCTAACCTTCATTTGAGAATAGCTTTCTGGTTGGAATCACTGACTAGATCAGCCGTTCTGTTAAGGCGTCGCCTGAGGGCCGGGCGTCCTGTCCGGGGCTCCTCTCCTCGGTCCCGGAGGCCCCCGAGGGGCTGGCCTCCTGTCAGGGCTTCCAGATCAGGTGCAGTCGCCTGAGGGCTGGGCGTCGGGTCTCAAAGGTTATTGTTTTAACCGTGTCTAATCACACCTTACGGGCCTTCGGCATTGAGAACAAAGGTTATTGTTTTAACCGTGTCTAATCACACCTTACGGGCCTTCGGCATTGAGAACAAAGGTTATTGTTTTAACCGTGTCTAATCACACCTTACGGGCCTTCGGCATTGAGAACAAAGGTTATTGTTTTAACCGTGTCTAATCACACCTTACGGGCCTTCGGCATTGAGAACAAAGGTTATTGTTTTAACCGTGTCTAATCACACCTTACGGGCCTTCGGCATTGAGAACAAAGGTTATTGTTTTAACCGTGTCTAATCACACCTTACGGGCCTTCGGCATTGAGAACAAAGGTTATTGTTTTAACCGTGTCTAATCACACCTTACGGGCCTTCGGCATTGAGAACAAAGGTTATTGTTTTAACCGTGTCTAATCACACCTTACGGGCCTTCGGCATTGAGAACAAAGGTTATTGTTTTAACCGTGTCTAATCACACCTTACGGGCCTTCGGCATTGAGAACAAAGGTTATTGTTTTAACCGTGTCTAATCACACCTTACGGGCCTTCGGCATTGAGAACAAAGGTTATTGTTTTAACCGTAGCTAATCACACCTTACGGGCCTTCGGCATTGAGAACAAAGGTTATTGTTTTAACCGTAGCTAATCACACCTTACGGGCCTTCGGCATTGAGAACAAAGGTTATTGTTTTAACCGTAGCTAATCACACCTTACGGGCCTTCGGCATTGAGAACAAAGGTTATTGTTTTAACCGTGTCTAATCACACCTTACGGGCCTTCGGCATTGAGAACAAAGGTTATTGTTTTAACCGTGTCTAATCACACCTTACGGGCCTTCGGCATTGAGAACAAAGGTTATTGTTTTAACCGTGTCTAATCACACCTTACGGGCCTTCGGCATTGAGAACAAAGGTTATTGTTTTAACCGTGTCTAATCACACCTTACGGGCCTTCGGCATTGAGAACAAAGGTTATTGTTTTAACCGTGTCTAATCACACCTTACGGGCCTTCGGCATTGAGAACAAAGGTTATTGTTTTAACCGTGTCTAATCACACCTTACGGGCCTTCGGCATTGAGAACAAAGGTTATTGTTTTAACCGTGTCTAATCACACCTTACGGGCCTTCGGCATTGAGAACAAAGGTTATTGTTTTAACCGTGTCTAATCACACCTTACGGGCCTTCGGCATTGAGAACAAAGGTTATTGTTTTAACCGTGTCTAATCACACCTTACGGGCCTTCGGCATTGAGAACAAAGGTTATTGTTTTAACCGTGTCTAATCACACCTTACGGGCCTTCGGCATTGAGAACAAAGGTTATTGTTTTAACCGTGTCTAATCACACCTTACGGGCCTTCGGCATTGAGAACAAAGGTTATTGTTTTAACCGTGTCTAATCACACCTTACGGGCCTTCGGCATTGAGAACAAAGGTTATTGTTTTAACCGTGTCTAATCACACCTTACGGGCCTTCGGCATTGAGAACAAAGGTTATTGTTTTAACCGTGTCTAATCACACCTTACGGGCCTTCGGCATTGAGAACAAAGGTTATTGTTTTAACCGTGTCTAATCACACCTTACGGGCCTTCGGCATTGAGAACAAAGGTTATTGTTTTAACCGTGTCTAATCACACCTTACGGGCCTTCGGCATTGAGAACAAAGGTTATTGTTTTAACCGTGTCTAATCACACCTTACGGGCCTTCGGCATTGAGAACAAAGGTTATTGTTTTAACCGTGTCTAATCACACCTTACGGGCCTTCGGCATTGAGAACAAAGGTTATTGTTTTAACCGTAGCTAATCACACCTTACGGGCCTTCGGCATTGAGAACAAAGGTTATTGTTTTAACCGTGTCTAATCACACCTTACGGGCCTTCGGCATTGAGAACAAAGGTTATTGTTTTAACCGTGTCTAATCACACCTTACGGGCCTTCGGCATTGAGAACAAAGGTTATTGTTTTAACCGTGTCTAATCACACCTTACGGGCCTTCGGCATTGAGAACAAAGGTTATTGTTTTAACCGTGTCTAATCACACCTTACGGGCCTTCGGCATTGAGAACAAAGGTTATTGTTTTAACCGTGTCTAATCACACCTTACGGGCCTTCGGCATTGAGAACAAAGGTTATTGTTTTAACCGTGTCTAATCACACCTTACGGGCCTTCGGCATTGAGAACAAAGGTTATTGTTTTAACCGTGTCTAATCACACCTTACGGGCCTTCGGCATTGAGAACAAAGGTTATTGTTTTAACCGTGTCTAATCACACCTTACGGGCCTTCGGCATTGAGAACAAAGGTTATTGTTTTAACCGTGTCTAATCACACCTTACGGGCCTTCGGCATTGAGAACAAAGGTTATTGTTTTAACCGTGTCTAATCACACCTTACGGGCCTTCGGCATTGAGAACAAAGGTTATTGTTTTAACCGTGTCTAATCACACCTTACGGGCCTTCGGCATTGAGAACAAAGGTTATTGTTTTAACCGTAGCTAATCACACCTTACGGGCCTTCGGCATTGAGAACAAAGGTTATTGTTTTAACCGTAGCTAATCACACCTTACGGGCCTTCGGCATTGAGAACAAAGGTTATTGTTTTAACCGTAGCTAATCACACCTTACGGGCCTTCGGCATTGAGAACAAAGGTTATTGTTTTAACCGTGTCTAATCACACCTTACGGGCCTTCGGCATTGAGAACAAAGGTTATTGTTTTAACCGTGTCTAATCACACCTTACGGGCCTTCGGCATTGAGAACAAAGGTTATTGTTTTAACCGTGTCTAATCACACCTTACGGGCCTTCGGCATTGAGAACAAAGGTTATTGTTTTAACCGTGTCTAATCACACCTTACGGGCCTTCGGCATTGAGAACAAAGGTTATTGTTTTAACCGTGTCTAATCACACCTTACGGGCCTTCGGCATTGAGAACAAAGGTTATTGTTTTAACCGTAGCTAATCACACCTTACGGGCCTTCGGCATTGAGAACAAAGGTTATTGTTTTAACCGTAGCTAATCACACCTTACGGGCCTTCGGCATTGAGAACAAAGGTTATTGTTTTAACCGTGTCTAATCACACCTTACGGGCCTTCGGCATTGAGAACAAAGGTTATTGTTTTAACCGTGTCTAATCACACCTTACGGGCCTTCGGCATTGAGAACAAAGGTTATTGTTTTAACCGTGTCTAATCACACCTTACGGGCCTTCGGCATTGAGAACAAAGGTTATTGTTTTAACCGTGTCTAATCACACCTTACGGGCCTTCGGCATTGAGAACAAAGGTTATTGTTTTAACCGTGTCTAATCACACCTTACGGGCCTTCGGCATTGAGAACAAAGGTTATTGTTTTAACCGTGTCTAATCACACCTTACGGGCCTTCGGCATTGAGAACAAAGGTTATTGTTTTAACCGTGTCTAATCACACCTTACGGGCCTTCGGCATTGAGAACAAAGGTTATTGTTTTAACCGTGTCTAATCACACCTTACGGGCCTTCGGCATTGAGAACAAAGGTTATTGTTTTAACCGTAGCTAATCACACCTTACGGGCCTTCGGCATTGAGAACAAAGGTTATTGTTTTAACCGTGTCTAATCACACCTTACGGGCCTTCGGCATTGAGAACAAAGGTTATTGTTTTAACCGTGTCTAATCACACCTTACGGGCCTTCGGCATTGAGAACAAAGGTTATTGTTTTAACCGTGTCTAATCACACCTTACGGGCCTTCGGCATTGAGAACAAAGGTTATTGTTTTAACCGTGTCTAATCACACCTTACGGGCCTTCGGCATTGAGAACAAAGGTTATTGTTTTAACCGTGTCTAATCACACCTTACGGGCCTTCGGCATTGAGAACAAAGGTTATTGTTTTAACCGTGTCTAATCACACCTTACGGGCCTTCGGCATTGAGAACAAAGGTTATTGTTTTAACCGTGTCTAATCACACCTTACGGGCCTTCGGCATTGAGAACAAAGGTTATTGTTTTAACCGTGTCTAATCACACCTTACGGGCCTTCGGCATTGAGAACAAAGGTTATTGTTTTAACCGTGTCTAATCACACCTTACGGGCCTTCGGCATTGAGAACAAAGGTTATTGTTTTAACCGTAGCTAATCACACCTTACGGGCCTTCGGCATTGAGAACAAAGGTTATTGTTTTAACCGTAGCTAATCACACCTTACGGGCCTTCGGCATTGAGAACAAAGGTTATTGTTTTAACCGTAGCTAATCACACCTTACGGGCCTTCGGCATTGAGAACAAAGGTTATTGTTTTAACCGTAGCTAATCACACCTTACGGGCCTTCGGCATTGAGAACAAAGGTTATTGTTTTAACCGTGTCTAATCACACCTTACGGGCCTTCGGCATTGAGAACAAAGGTTATTGTTTTAACCGTGTCTAATCACACCTTACGGGCCTTCGGCATTGAGAACAAAGGTTATTGTTTTAACCGTGTCTAATCACACCTTACGGGCCTTCGGCATTGAGAACAAAGGTTATTGTTTTAACCGTGTCTAATCACACCTTACGGGCCTTCGGCATTGAGAACAAAGGTTATTGTTTTAACCGTGTCTAATCACACCTTACGGGCCTTCGGCATTGAGAACAAAGGTTATTGTTTTAACCGTGTCTAATCACACCTTACGGGCCTTCGGCATTGAGAACAAAGGTTATTGTTTTAACCGTGTCTAATCACACCTTACGGGCCTTCGGCATTGAGAACAAAGGTTATTGTTTTAACCGTGTCTAATCACACCTTACGGGCCTTCGGCATTGAGAACAAAGGTTATTGTTTTAACCGTGTCTAATCACACCTTACGGGCCTTCGGCATTGAGAACAAAGGTTATTGTTTTAACCGTGTCTAATCACACCTTACGGGCCTTCGGCATTGAGAACAAAGGTTATTGTTTTAACCGTGTCTAATCACACCTTACGGGCCTTCGGCATTGAGAACAAAGGTTATTGTTTTAACCGTGTCTAATCACACCTTACGGGCCTTCGGCATTGAGAACAAAGGTTATTGTTTTAACCGTGTCTAATCACACCTTACGGGCCTTCGGCATTGAGAACAAAGGTTATTGTTTTAACCGTAGCTAATCACACCTTACGGGCCTTCGGCATTGAGAACAAAGGTTATTGTTTTAACCGTGTCTAATCACACCTTACGGGCCTTCGGCATTGAGAACAAAGGTTATTGTTTTAACCGTAGCTAATCACACCTTACGGGCCTTCGGCATTGAGAACAAAGGTTATTGTTTTAACCGTGTCTAATCACACCTTACGGGCCTTCGGCATTGAGAACAAAGGTTATTGTTTTAACCGTGTCTAATCACACCTTACGGGCCTTCGGCATTGAGAACAAAGGTTATTGTTTTAACCGTGTCTAATCACACCTTACGGGCCTTCGGCATTGAGAACAAAGGTTATTGTTTTAACCGTAGCTAATCACACCTTACGGGCCTTCGGCATTGAGAACAAAGGTTATTGTTTTAACCGTGTCTAATCACACCTTACGGGCCTTCGGCATTGAGAACAAAGGTTATTGTTTTAACCGTAGCTAATCACACCTTACGGGCCTTCGGCATTGAGAACAAAGGTTATTGTTTTAACCGTGTCTAATCACACCTTACGGGCCTTCGGCATTGAGAACAAAGGTTATTGTTTTAACCGTGTCTAATCACACCTTACGGGCCTTCGGCATTGAGAACAAAGGTTATTGTTTTAACCGTGTCTAATCACACCTTACGGGCCTTCGGCATTGAGAACAAAGGTTATTGTTTTAACCGTGTCTAATCACACCTTACGGGCCTTCGGCATTGAGAACAAAGGTTATTGTTTTAACCGTGTCTAATCACACCTTACGGGCCTTCGGCATTGAGAACAAAGGTTATTGTTTTAACCGTGTCTAATCACACCTTACGGGCCTTCGGCATTGAGAACAAAGGTTATTGTTTTAACCGTGTCTAATCACACCTTACGGGCCTTCGGCATTGAGAACAAAGGTTATTGTTTTAACCGTGTCTAATCACACCTTACGGGCCTTCGGCATTGAGAACAAAGGTTATTGTTTTAACCGTAGCTAATCACACCTTACGGGCCTTCGGCATTGAGAACAAAGGTTATTGTTTTAACCGTGTCTAATCACACCTTACGGGCCTTCGGCATTGAGAACAAAGGTTATTGTTTTAACCGTGTCTAATCACACCTTACGGGCCTTCGGCATTGAGAACAAAGGTTATTGTTTTAACCGTGTCTAATCACACCTTACGGGCCTTCGGCATTGAGAACAAAGGTTATTGTTTTAACCGTGTCTAATCACACCTTACGGGCCTTCGGCATTGAGAACAAAGGTTATTGTTTTAACCGTGTCTAATCACACCTTACGGGCCTTCGGCATTGAGAACAAAGGTTATTGTTTTAACCGTGTCTAATCACACCTTACGGGCCTTCGGCATTGAGAACAAAGGTTATTGTTTTAACCGTGTCTAATCACACCTTACGGGCCTTCGGCATTGAGAACAAAGGTTATTGTTTTAACCGTGTCTAATCACACCTTACGGGCCTTCGGCATTGAGAACAAAGGTTATTGTTTTAACCGTGTCTAATCACACCTTACGGGCCTTCGGCATTGAGAACAAAGGTTATTGTTTTAACCGTGTCTAATCACACCTTACGGGCCTTCGGCATTGAGAACAAAGGTTATTGTTTTAACCGTGTCTAATCACACCTTACGGGCCTTCGGCATTGAGAACAAAGGTTATTGTTTTAACCGTAGCTAATCACACCTTACGGGCCTTCGGCATTGAGAACAAAGGTTATTGTTTTAACCGTAGCTAATCACACCTTACGGGCCTTCGGCATTGAGAACAAAGGTTATTGTTTTAACCGTAGCTAATCACACCTTACGGGCCTTCGGCATTGAGAACAAAGGTTATTGTTTTAACCGTGTCTAATCACACCTTACGGGCCTTCGGCATTGAGAACAAAGGTTATTGTTTTAACCGTGTCTAATCACACCTTACGGGCCTTCGGCATTGAGAACAAAGGTTATTGTTTTAACCGTGTCTAATCACACCTTACGGGCCTTCGGCATTGAGAACAAAGGTTATTGTTTTAACCGTGTCTAATCACACCTTACGGGCCTTCGGCATTGAGAACAAAGGTTATTGTTTTAACCGTGTCTAATCACACCTTACGGGCCTTCGGCATTGAGAACAAAGGTTATTGTTTTAACCGTGTCTAATCACACCTTACGGGCCTTCGGCATTGAGAACAAAGGTTATTGTTTTAACCGTAGCTAATCACACCTTACGGGCCTTCGGCATTGAGAACAAAGGTTATTGTTTTAACCGTGTCTAATCACACCTTACGGGCCTTCGGCATTGAGAACAAAGGTTATTGTTTTAACCGTGTCTAATCACACCTTACGGGCCTTCGGCATTGAGAACAAAGGTTATTGTTTTAACCGTGTCTAATCACACCTTACGGGCCTTCGGCATTGAGAACAAAGGTTATTGTTTTAACCGTGTCTAATCACACCTTACGGGCCTTCGGCATTGAGAACAAAGGTTATTGTTTTAACCGTGTCTAATCACACCTTACGGGCCTTCGGCATTGAGAACAAAGGTTATTGTTTTAACCGTGTCTAATCACACCTTACGGGCCTTCGGCATTGAGAACAAAGGTTATTGTTTTAACCGTGTCTAATCACACCTTACGGGCCTTCGGCATTGAGAACAAAGGTTATTGTTTTAACCGTGTCTAATCACACCTTACGGGCCTTCGGCATTGAGAACAAAGGTTATTGTTTTAACCGTAGCTAATCACACCTTACGGGCCTTCGGCATTGAGAACAAAGGTTATTGTTTTAACCGTGTCTAATCACACCTTACGGGCCTTCGGCATTGAGAACAAAGGTTATTGTTTTAACCGTGTCTAATCACACCTTACGGGCCTTCGGCATTGAGAACAAAGGTTATTGTTTTAACCGTGTCTAATCACACCTTACGGGCCTTCGGCATTGAGAACAAAGGTTATTGTTTTAACCGTGTCTAATCACACCTTACGGGCCTTCGGCATTGAGAACAAAGGTTATTGTTTTAACCGTGTCTAATCACACCTTACGGGCCTTCGGCATTGAGAACAAAGGTTATTGTTTTAACCGTGTCTAATCACACCTTACGGGCCTTCGGCATTGAGAACAAAGGTTATTGTTTTAACCGTGTCTAATCACACCTTACGGGCCTTCGGCATTGAGAACAAAGGTTATTGTTTTAACCGTGTCTAATCACACCTTACGGGCCTTCGGCATTGAGAACAAAGGTTATTGTTTTAACCGTGTCTAATCACACCTTACGGGCCTTCGGCATTGAGAACAAAGGTTATTGTTTTAACCGTGTCTAATCACACCTTACGGGCCTTCGGCATTGAGAACAAAGGTTATTGTTTTAACCGTGTCTAATCACACCTTACGGGCCTTCGGCATTGAGAACAAAGGTTATTGTTTTAACCGTGTCTAATCACACCTTACGGGCCTTCGGCATTGAGAACAAAGGTTATTGTTTTAACCGTGTCTAATCACACCTTACGGGCCTTCGGCATTGAGAACAAAGGTTATTGTTTTAACCGTGTCTAATCACACCTTACGGGCCTTCGGCATTGAGAACAAAGGTTATTGTTTTAACCGTGTCTAATCACACCTTACGGGCCTTCGGCATTGAGAACAAAGGTTATTGTTTTAACCGTGTCTAATCACACCTTACGGGCCTTCGGCATTGAGAACAAAGGTTATTGTTTTAACCGTGTCTAATCACACCTTACGGGCCTTCGGCATTGAGAACAAAGGTTATTGTTTTAACCGTGTCTAATCACACCTTACGGGCCTTCGGCATTGAGAACAAAGGTTATTGTTTTAACCGTGTCTAATCACACCTTACGGGCCTTCGGCATTGAGAACAAAGGTTATTGTTTTAACCGTGTCTAATCACACCTTACGGGCCTTCGGCATTGAGAACAAAGGTTATTGTTTTAACCGTGTCTAATCACACCTTACGGGCCTTCGGCATTGAGAACAAAGGTTATTGTTTTAACCGTGTCTAATCACACCTTACGGGCCTTCGGCATTGAGAACAAAGGTTATTGTTTTAACCGTGTCTAATCACACCTTACGGGCCTTCGGCATTGAGAACAAAGGTTATTGTTTTAACCGTGTCTAATCACACCTTACGGGCCTTCGGCATTGAGAACAAAGGTTATTGTTTTAACCGTGTCTAATCACACCTTACGGGCCTTCGGCATTGAGAACAAAGGTTATTGTTTTAACCGTGTCTAATCACACCTTACGGGCCTTCGGCATTGAGAACAAAGGTTATTGTTTTAACCGTAGCTAATCACACCTTACGGGCCTTCGGCATTGAGAACAAAGGTTATTGTTTTAACCGTGTCTAATCACACCTTACGGGCCTTCGGCATTGAGAACAAAGGTTATTGTTTTAACCGTGTCTAATCACACCTTACGGGCCTTCGGCATTGAGAACAAAGGTTATTGTTTTAACCGTGTCTAATCACACCTTACGGGCCTTCGGCATTGAGAACAAAGGTTATTGTTTTAACCGTGTCTAATCACACCTTACGGGCCTTCGGCATTGAGAACAAAGGTTATTGTTTTAACCGTGTCTAATCACACCTTACGGGCCTTCGGCATTGAGAACAAAGGTTATTGTTTTAACCGTAGCTAATCACACCTTACGGGCCTTCGGCATTGAGAACAAAGGTTATTGTTTTAACCGTGTCTAATCACACCTTACGGGCCTTCGGCATTGAGAACAAAGGTTATTGTTTTAACCGTAGCTAATCACACCTTACGGGCCTTCGGCATTGAGAACAAAAATACATCCTCGCCTGAAAACATCCATATATATTCTACTACAATGTGGGTATTTATTACTCCTCTGTGTATTAACCCTCTGTGTATTAACCCTCTGTGTATATACGGCAGCAACTTAAAAATGATTTCACTCCCTCTAACATTTGATTATGTATTTGAACCCAGCCCACTCCAGCCTTGCTATGAAAATGGTGTGCTATGGTGCACACATGTCTTTCTGGGGCATATACACAGCATGAGGAAATGTCTGTATTGATGCTGGGTCAGACCTACAAATTTGGGTGATTTAATATACCTCTAATTAGTTAAGATCTAGTGAATACACTTTCACAGTGGTTTCTAATTGATATCCACGTTTGAGTGTATGTTATGTCAGTCCTGAGAGGTGGATGTCAGCTCAGAAACGTCGATAGTATCTTTTTTTTTTCCTTCTATTCTTTAGCTCCTGCTTTGTGCATGATGATACCTTTCAAGAATACAAAACAATACAGTAGCTCTTCTTCAGGGCCAGACCTTAACAACAATAATCTTCAGCAAGGAATTCAGGGAGAATTACACTTTCAACATTTTACAAGGTCATGGAGTTACCAGTCACGTCCATTTTTCTTCATTTGTCGTGAACGTTCTAACTGCTGTATATTACCAGGCCATCCCCATTTTCCTATTAAAATGCATATCAGGATATTGAATATTCAAGTATTATGGGGTAAAATTTTTTTTTCTACTTCTGGAAAATGGACCATTGGGACTCGTTATTCAATGCTAATGTAAGGAAAAAAAAATCTCATTTACACAATGAAAAGAAGAAAGTGGTCATAGACAAACGTGCATGGGGCCTGGGATTGGAGTGAGAAGGTGAAAAGCAAAGCAGAAGTGTCCATGGTACCATAAGGTTAAACAGGGGAGAGGAGGCAGTTAACACTGCTAAGACGGGAGACTAGGTCTTTTTCACCAAGGCTGCCTTAGGCATATAGACGTGTCCAACTGACTCCTCATGTAATAACTTTCTCTGTTCTCCACTGTTCTTTTTTTCAAAACTAAATTCTTTGTGAAGAAAAATACAAAGTGTAATGGAGGGTGTAGAGAAAGAGGCCAAAATAAATGAAGAAATGCCGTATGTTTCTGGATAAGATTATTCAATAGTGTTTACATGTTATTTTTTAAATTAATTCTTATTGGAGTACAGCTGATTTACAATGTTGTGTTAGTTTCTACTGTACAGCAAAGTGAATCAGCTCTACGTATACATATGTCGCCTCTTTTGTGGATTCCCTTCCCATTTAGGTCACCACAGAGCACTGAGTAGAGTCCCCTGTGCTCTACAGTAGGTTCTCATTAGTTATCTATTTTATACATAGTACCAATAGTGTATATACGTCAATCCCAATCTCCCAGTTCATCCCATTCCCCCTTTCCCCCTTGGTACATGCTATTTTTTTTTTTTTTTTTCAAAATGAATGTATGTTTGACACAAAGCTAATGAACGTCACCATGGAATTTTTTGGTTTGTTTTTCGGGTCACAAAATTATTCTTCTGATCATCTGGAAGAATAAATGCACAAAAGCGTCCTGGCAATTTCTGGAAGAAGGGCAGTGGAGGATGGGAGAGGGAGAATGAATTGTCCCGCGTGTAAATCTGCAATTATTTAAACAGTGTGATATGAGAACAGCCACGGAGAGACTGATTGATAAAAGTAAGAGGCACAAGAAGAAACACATAAAAAAGGCACGCGTGTTTTAGACAACCTGGTGCAAAGTAATGAATATCTGGGTTGGCTACTTAGGGAACAATAAAATTCATTTCCTCCTAATTAAACACCAGAATTAAATATAATTGTTAGGATGCCTACTTCCATTTCAGGACAGAACAGCGCTCTCATCCTCATAATTAAAACATATGTTTGAAACATACTTTTCAAAAAAATCATCATTTTTTATTATAAAAAAAGATTTGTGAAAAGCTCAGGACACAGAGGAACACAAGAAACTAAATTCCGAAAAGTAGCAAGCTCCTTCCTGGAAAGACAAGGCTCCTGTCGGCTTTGATCTTTGTGGAAGTGGTCAGGGTGGGAGGACCCTGTTGTAGGTGTGGGTAAGGAGCAAAGAGGAGTACAGTTTTAAAGCGTGTGGGCTGACGTGTTCGATGGGAAACATGAGGGAGTCCTGGTCTCGGTACATACTTTGACCACCTGCTAAGTGTTTCCGAAGAATCTCTGCAGAGGAAAGAGATAGTCTGCCCCATGTGGGTGAGGTGGGAAGAGAGAGGAGATAAATACCACGAGTTCTCACCCAGGTTCAAGGCAGCCTCTTTCAGAAGGTAGGGATCAGGGCAGTGGATCTGATGCCAAGTGTACTCGGGCATGCCTGGGCTTCACAGGGTATTAGACAGCAGCCCTCCAAAGACAAAGGCAGTGTCAGAGGGTGGGGGGACTTCTCCAATGTGAGAGACAGAGCAAACAGACACCCCGAAGAGCATCCTGGTGGTAAGTGGAGAGACCGATCTCACGGTTAAGAGAACTGGGCACTTCACAGAAAAGCACAGAGATATCTCTGGCGCCTTACCAGTGTCAGATCCCAAGCCTGACTCAAGATGAAGTCCCAACAGTGCCCTCAAAACTTCTGAGGTCACCAGTGGCGTGAGTCACAGGGAAGCTAGCGTATTGTCCCACAGACCTCAGAAGGTCTCTTCTCCGCTTCCCCAGTCTCTCTTCTCTTTGCATTTCAGTTTTCAGACTTTCTATTGGAGTCGGAGGTGAAAGAACAAGCATGGGGGCAGAAGGAGGATTCGAAGAGATAATAACTGGGAACTTTCCAGAATCGATGAACGATGTTGACGCATAGATGGATGGTGTTCAGCAAACCACGAACAGGAGAAACACAAAGGAAATGACACCTGACAATTTCCTAGACAACCGTGAACACCAAAGATGCAGAGTGAATCTCGAAAGCAGCCAGGGAACAAAAAGACGCATCATACGCGAGCGCGTGACATTCTGAATTACGGCTGACTTTTCACCAGAAGAAACAAAGAGGCCAGAAGCAATGGAAAGACATCTTCAGGGTGATGAGAGAATAGTGTCAACTTAGAATGACAGATCCCGTGAAAATATCCTTCAAAACTGAGAGTGGAAAAACACATTTTCAGGTACAATGAAAATGTAGACCCACTCCACAAGACATGCTAAAAAATACAAAAATAAAATGTCTGCAGAAAGAAGGAAAAAATACCAAATAAGAGCCCAGTTATGCAAAAAGAATAGAAAGCAAAACTGTAAATATCTGGATAAATATAAAATAGCTTTCTTTAAAGTATCCATGTTGTTCAAGTGTCTTTTAATAAGCATTCACTGTTTAAAACAAAAATGACAAGAATGTTTTGTTAGATGTATAGGCTGTGTAGAAGTGGACTGCAAAATAATGAGAATGTAATGGGCAGGGAGGTATTCCGTGCAATTATTCTCCTGTAAGGCCCTTATGGAGTTTGTGCATATTTCTGAAAGTAGTGTAATTTTTTAAGGTGGACTCTGCTACATTAAAGATAAGTATTGGGGTGTCTAGAGAAGTGCTTTCCAAGAGCTAGAGGGTAACAAGCCACCCAGAAGCTTCCTTTGCGTCTTTCCAGGTAGGGTAATTGTGTTTCCTTTTTCATATTTCTCTATTTTCCAGATTTCCTACAACAAATGTAAACATTTTAGAATAAATATTTTCAGTAAGTTCACTGTCTTCTTGAAGGGCTTTTTGTACCTTTTTTCCCCCCAGAATTGAGATCCTTTACCAGCTTGTATATAAAATGTGCTCTTCTAAATGATTATTCCAGGATTGGTCTCGAAAGCAGTTCGGAATAAAATTAAATATTATATTAGATTCCCATAAAACAATTCTAATTGGGCATGTGCTGGAACAAACAGATTGTGAAAATTATTAACACATGTTAGTATTTTTTCTTACCACAGTGTCCCCCGCCATCCACGCGAATCATCTCTCTGTCCTGCCTCTTAGTCACTTAGTTGCCAGCTC
The DNA here is from genome assembly GCA_036417435.1 of Inia geoffrensis. NCBI lineage: Eukaryota > Metazoa > Chordata > Mammalia > Artiodactyla > Iniidae > Inia > Inia geoffrensis. Next base: position 4,244,701 of record CM070921.1, read on the forward strand.
AGTTATCTGATCAATGTCGCTGTATCCCAGTGCTTGTGCTCAAGACACCCTTATTTCACTTAATAATGGCTCCAAAGCACAACCCTACTGATGCTGGCAATTTGAATATTCTCTGATTGTGTCTGATTTATAAATTTAACTTTATTGTAGATAGGTACATATAGGAAAAAAACATAATACATATAGGGTTTGGTACTACCCGTGGTTTCAGGCATCCACTGGGGGTCTTGGAACGTGTCCCCCGTGGATAAGGGGTGACATTTGTGTATGTAAATATACAATACATATACTGTATTCCTAATATATACACGATATACATACTGTATACCCAATGCAATATACTGTATTCCTAATATATATACAATATATATACTGTATTCCATATATCTATAGCTACCTATCTATATATATATCTATAGTATTCCCAATTATTTTCTAGATTGACCCAATCCGTCTTGACTTTTGCACCTCTGCCAAGCTCACTGATAAGAATGGACTTTTCTGATATTTCATCAAAGGCTTCCATCTTCCAGGGACACACTAGAAAATCTATTATACTCTAAGTAACCCAGGACGATAACTGGTAAAAAAGAAACCTCTCTGTACCCCACACCTTCACTCCATCAGAAACCAAAATAGTGCTATGATTGCTCTTACCTGACCTACTTTAGTGTCGAACCTGTAATGACCTAAATTCTTAAAGTCCTAGGCTTGGGAGGAACTTTGGAGGGTTTTCCCAATCCATCCTCATAACTTTATGCAGAATCACACCTCCGCTGTGCTGGATTCATCAAGGCTACGCAAGGATTTGCCACCTCTAACTTGGGGCTGTCTATCAGATTTGAGGAAGGTGTATGGCTTTTTATTTTCTAGTCTGAAAAGTAATATGACAATTTAATCTAATAATGCTATTTGGTTATGTAGTTATAGAGACAAAGAAGGATAAAGCACAGGCCACTTGGAATTGTAATTTCATCTGTCACACACAATAACTCTGTAGGTACTTTATGGTACCCATTTCTAAGCATCATGATTATACTAAAAGCTATTAAAGAAGTATAAACAGGGCTTCCCTGGTGGCGCAGCAGTTGAGAGGCCGCCTGCGATGCGGGGGGCACGGGTTCGTGCCCCAGTCCGGGAAGATCCCACGTGCCGCGGAGCGGCTGGGCCCGTGAGCCATGGCCGCTGAGCCTGCGCGTCCGGAGCCTGCGCTCCGCAACGGGAGGGGCCACAGCGGTGAGAGGCCCGCGTACTGCAAAAAAAAAAAAAAAAAAAAAAAAAGCAGCATAAACATCCTTAAAAGGCTACCAGCTGATCTGGTTGCACGCCAGCCTGGTAGATACCCAGGTCCCCAAGTTTTACTTCCTTTCCTTGGACACAAGACGTTCACGTAATTCCTTCCAGTACTTATAAACCTGACCCCTTCCTTCATCTCAGCCACATCCTGTTCTCAGCCTTCCCTCTCTCCCCAACTCAGACCCGTGATTATCACCTAACTGGCAGGTTCCAACCATTTGCCTTCAACTCAGAATTCAGAGAACCAGCCCTGACAACCGAACACGTGGCACACGTGTCTCGTAGGCACCGAAGACTCCGTCGTGTTCAGGATGGAAGTGGCTGCTCTCCTCACCAGCGTTCCTCCCCTGCTGCATCACTTCTCGTGCAGAATCAGCAGCCTCCTTGGATTCAAATATCCAAATACTGCGTGCGTACATAGGTTTGTGCGTGTACTTTTTTTTCAACTTCGTTCATGTTCTTAATTTCTACTGCAGACCCCTAACTTCAATCCACTGTCTCCTGCCTGTACTGTTGCAGAAAACCCTTAACTTGGTAGGTCTAATCCCCCTTTGCTTGTCCCTAATCCACTGTTTTCAAGAAAGTCTGAGGGACATTTTGAAAACAAAACTTGGATTGTGCCACTATGCTGCTCAAAATCCTTTCAGTATGTCTTTTTTTAACATTAGGATGGAGTCTAAAAATGTTCAGAATGGCCTATAGGCCCCACGGGATCATTCATGCCCCTACCCATGTCCTCCAAGACATCACACCAGAATAATATAACGCTCTCGAAGAGACAACACAGCTTATACATGGAGTCAACTTTAAATGTTTTTCAGGATCTAAGCAGAGCTCCTGGTGTCCTTTTTTGTAGCTGAAAATTGAACTTCCGGGTGGTCTTTGCTGAGACAAGTGTAGGATGGCCTGCTGCCGATTTCCTAAGAGAAGGCAGTCAGATTATGAGTTCAGATCACAAGCGTGCTGCAGAAGACAACTGGAACACCCTGGCATGAATTCTAGAGGCTGAAGATTCGTCATGGAATCAGAAAGACTTCCTCTAACCTGCCCTGCCCTCTCCTCGCACCATTCCACAAACCCTCTGGCCACAACGTGGGACATCACTTTTCACCACGTAAAATATCCACATACGGGATGGAGGAAAGCAAACAAAAAGAGTCTTATGGAGGTCATGCCCCCAAAACAATATTGACCACTGTACATGTTTGCTGGGGCTGCCGTAACAAAGCACCACAGACGAGGCGGCTTAAACCCAGCAGACATGTATTTCTCCCAATCCTGGAGGCTGGAATCTGAGATCCAGGCGTGGGCAGGGCTGGTTCCTCCTGAGGCCTCTCACCTGGGCGTGTAGACGGCTGTCTCCTCCCTGTGTCCTCACGTGGTCGTCCCTCTGTGTGTATTTGTGTCCTGATCTCTTCTTCTTATAAGGACACTTTTCCTGTGGGATCAGGACCCACCCTAGTGACCTCATTGTACCTTTAGTTCCCTCTTTAAAAACTCCATCTCCAAATCAGTCACATTCGGAGGTCCTGGGGGCTAGGACTTCAACATACGAATTGGGAGGGGGGCGGGACACAATTCAGCCTCTAAAAACCACTGTAAATGTTGCTGGAATTCCCTCTGCTTTGTCCGACAGCCGGCCACTAAGCATTATGAAAGCGATGAAAGCGTTCTGATAAATGAGTGTGGCCCTGTGTTGATCTTTTGATTCATATGGCAAGCTTGGAGACATAACTGATTGACCTGAATTCCTATTAATGTGACGTGATGACTGATCTTGGCTTCTGAGTGTTCCGAGTGAGGGTATTAAGCTGTGTTGGATGCATGTGACTGTGTGTGCTGTACAGAATGTCAATGACCATCGGTGACACCGGCTCACCATTTTATCACCTGGATTCACTTCTTTAGAACATTGAATGAGAATGTGTCTCAAAACTCTGGACGTGGGAAAATTTGTTTTCCCAAACCCAAGTCTCTGGTCAACATATTAAATAAAACCAGCAAAAAAATCTAACCCCTTTTCAGAACAAAACTTTTATTAGAAGGAAGAGTCTGAAAACATAGACTCACCTTTTGATATCTGTGCTTTCTATTGCCCATTTAATAGCTGCCAAGGGGGTGCTGGAGAGACAATTAGTGCAGACTCACAAGATAGAAATGAAAATCAGGGCCATGTTATTTCCAAGCAGATGACTTTGGGGAAGGCGCTTACCAGTTCACTGTGATTAGAAAATGAGCTAAATATAGATTTAAATAATCTCTAACCTTCAGAGAGGTCTAGAGACCATCCCCTTTTGTAAGCTTACAACAGCTTGACAGAGAAATGCCAGTTTGGGGAAACATAAAGACTTGCTGCCACCACTTATTAATTTTTATGAGCAAAATCGTGACAAGTCAAAGTGGCAGTTGTTACCTGTCTCGGGTAGGTTAGTTAGTGCCATTCAGGTTAGCCCCTCTCTGTGAGCCTAGTGAGCACCCAGCTTACAGTTGATGAGAACCTTGATGAAATGGGTATTTTCAGAAGGATATCTTTATATTTTAAAGTAAGGTCTGAAATTTAAAAAAAAAATCTTTATTTTTGGAAAGTTCATCTCCTCCACCTGTACCACCTGTTTGTTCTCACTGGATCCTCATCATAATCCTCAATTTGTTGAATCCCAGTTGGTTGCCGTGGAGATGACTGCAATGTCACAAACAGGATTATAACTTCAAGTGCGGAATAAACAGAAGGCACACTGAACTCTTCACAAACAAAATCCTGTTATTATGCAAATAACCTTCAAATAGTCAAGTGTAGCCCAAAATGCATAATTTTCTTTTGTGGGATTTTTTGGTCCCCCTTGGTGTCGCAAAATGCGTCATCATCTGCTAAATCCAATTCTAAAATGAAACATGTCATAGGACTTCAAAACTGTACTTGAGAGTGGAAGACCCTACTATGTGACAACAACAAAACTCCTTATCAATAGGTTGCTAAGAACATTTTAGCAAAGATAATGATGGGTCCAAGTTTAACCAGAGAAGCTTTTCAGGATCAGAAGAGTAATTACAATCATGCTGAACAATTGTCAAATTAGAGGTGTAACGGTAAAGAACTTGCAGTAGATATTGCTACACCCAACGTGGCTTCTGAGATTTGAATAGCTGCTGCTCACTAACGCTGACCTCCAACAAAGACGGATAGATAGGATGGTTTCAAGGACACCATGAAAGGCTCCTCTGACCAGAAATATCATTCTAGTGAATTTAGAACAACACCTAAATCAGCCATGTGAGTCAACATTTATAATAAACAGAAGAAGAATGGAAGTAATATTCACTGAGCATCTATCAGCAGGTAATGGTGGCAGTTATTGTATGTAAGGTCATGGAGGGCTCACAGTCATCTGGACACACACACACACACAGCAACTCACTGTCTGCATTTTTATGTGATTTTAAGGTTTGAAGAGATTAAGGATCACATTGTGTCTGTGGTTAACAAGTTTTGGAGTCAGTATTTAAACCCACACTCAACAACTCCACTGCCTAACTCAAGCTACACCCCAAGGCTCAAAATCTTTGTGAAAAGCCACAATTATCAGTCATTATCACCTGGACTCCACATACTTACGACTGTTTGGTTTTGGCTAAGGAGAACATCAAACTCCTCAAAGTAAGAGAAGGAGGGATCAGTAAGTATTGGGCTGGACCAGGGAGACAGACCAAATGGAGTATGGGGCTGGGAGACAAGCTGTCTGTAGGATCTGCAGCCCTGGGCAACTTGGCTCCAAGCACCCTGAGGTAAAGTGCTATAATTAATTATTTCAGGGGTCACAAGTAGTCTTTTCACGCCTCTCTGAATCTTGGAGACTGACTCAGTGGAACAGCGGCAGGTGGATTTTGCACCGAGGGTAACTCCTCTGCCATCTTGATGCAGTGTCTGTGGGCCCGTCTTCCCATACAGAAAGGACTAGTAAAACATAACCTAGAGGATAGCCATTACTTCTTAGTTCGTTTAAAATAGAGCATGAAGTGGCTTCCATTACAGTCTCGTGGAGATTTCCACTGTTGTTCATGCTGAGAGATAAACGAGTTTGTAAAGGAAGGAGAGTCAGGAATTCTACTAGTGTTTCAGGAGTGAAGTCGAAAATGTTTTTGAAAACGCCATTTAGAGTAGTTGAGAAATTGGAACAGTGGCCAAGAATTCATACCTCTAACTAAGAAATTCCCATTCTTGGGCTTCCCTGGTGGCGCTAGTGGTTGAGAGTCCGCCTGCCGATGCAGGGGACACGGGTTCGTGCCCCAGTCCGGGAAGATCCCACGTGCCGCGGAGCGGCTGGGCCCGTGAGCCACGGCCGCTGAGCCTGTGCTCCGCAACGGGAGAGGCCACAGCAGTGAGAGGCCCGCGTACTGCAAAAAAAAAAAAAAAAAAGAAAAAGAAATTCCCATTCTTTGTTTAAAAATACTTTTTTATGGTTTATTGAAGTGGAGTTGATTTACAATGTTGTATTAGTTTCAGGTGTACAGCACAGCAATTTAGTCATACATATGCATATGTCAGTATTCTCTTCAGGGTCTTTTCTACTATAGGTTATTACAAAATATTGATTACCGTTCCCTGTGCTACATGGTAGGTCCTTAGTGTTTATCTATTTTATATAAATAGTAGTGGGTATCTGTTAATCCTCAAATCCTAATTTATCCCTCTCACACACACCTTTCTCCTCTGGTAACCATGAGTTTGATTTTGAGATCTGTGAGTCTGTTTCTGTTTTGTAAATGAGTTCATTTTTTTCCATTTTTTATTAGATTCCACATAGAAGTGATATCATATGGTATTTGCCTTTCTCTGTCTAACTTACTTCACTGAGTATGATCATCTGTAGGTCCATCCATGTTGCTGGAAATGGCATTATTTTGTTCTTTTTTATGGCTGAGTAGTATTCCATTGTATACACGTACCACATCTTCTTTCTCCATTCCTCTGCTGATGGACACTTAGGTCGCTTCCATGTCTTGGCTATTGTAAATAGTGCTGCTATGAACATAGGGGTGCATGTGTCCTTTTGAATTAGAGTTTTCTCCAGATCTAAGACCAGGAGTGGGATTGCTGGATCATATGGTATTAGCTCTATTTGAAAAATTCCCCTTCTTGAGCTACAGATGATTGCCCCCGGCACTAATGAGGATTCCATTTTCAATGCAGGGTCCCAAACTCACCATGGTGGCCTCTACACTTCAGGAATTTTCCTGTGTGTTCTGGCACTAGATTGGCACAGCACCCAGCCCTGGATTACGTCCATCATCAAAGGAAAGAATGATCAGGACAAGTCTGCACAGCTGATGGGAGCCCCTCCCTCATGTTTCTTCAGACACCTGGTCTGTCCAGGGAACAGATCCCCTGGCCCCCGCGCTGAGAGGATGGCAGGACTCCTGGCAGGCCAGCCGGCAGGGAACACGGCCAGCCATGGCTTTTCATGACCACTCTGATGTGTTTGTGCAGAAAAGAATGTCTTCTGTGAAAGGTTTCAGTCTGCACTGCAGGGAACTCTGCCCCTCGGCTGCCATCGTGGGTAAGCAGGACTTGCCCCCTCTACGCGCTCCATGGTGCCCAGAGAACAAGGAAGGTCAGCAGATGAGCTGGAAGGCGCTGGGTGTATTGGGATGATGTGAAACTGAAGCCGTCGTCGAGGATGTGCATGAGGATGATGTATAATTTGGAAATCAGCAGAATTCACCTCAGGTAATTGAGACAGGGTGTGCACCTTCAGGTCTCTTGTATTCCTTTTTTGTGCTTTTTTCTTTTTTTTTTTATTTAATTTTGTTTTGTTTTGCTTTGTTTTAGGTGCCTCTTGCCCTGGCCCTAAGTAAACTCCTGTGGCCTTTCAGCCCCTTGAACATTTCACAACCTGGCCCATACCCATTTTGTTTTCCATCGCTGGTCCAGCCCCATATCCTGACCATTCTTCTTCCTTTCCCTCACAGTGGTGGTGCTAAAGGCTCTCCTGGATAAGAGTTGCCAGTTATGAACTACCAAGCCAACATGATAATGACTGATAATTATGGCTTAATCCATACAGATAGCACCGTGGCTCCTTAACAGACTTATTGGGCTGTATAACCTCCACACCCTTTATTTCACCAATTTTAAGTGTACATTTACAGCAGCTTTTAGAGTATTTACAGGGCGGTGCAACTATCACCACAATCTAATTTCAGAAGATTTCCATCACTGCAAAAATATTCCTCATTCCCTCCGCCTCATCCTGCCCTCAGTCTCAGCCAACCACCAGACTACATTCTGTCTATAGATTTGTCTTTTCTGGGTATTTCATATACGTGGAATTACAAAACTACACTCTGTCTCTAAACATTTGTCTTTTCTAGGTAGTGCTAGCCTATCACCAACCTACATTCCGTCTCTATAGATTTGTCTTTTCTGGGTACTTCATATAAATGGAATCATACTATATGTATTTTTTAATTGCGATAAAATCCACGAAATAGAAAAGTTACCACGTTGACCATTTTTAAGTGAACAGCTAACTGGCATTAGGGACATTTACACTGTTGTGCAACTATCCCCCCATCCATCTCCAAAACTTTTTCAACTGGGAAAGCTGAAACTCTGTACCTACTGAACAGTAACTCCCTTTGTTCCCCTTGTCATATATGTTTTTCAGTGACTGGGATTTTTGTCAGAATTCACCCGTGGTGTAGTGTGTATCAGTACTTCATTCCCTTTTATAGCTGAACAATATTCCATTGTATGGACATACCCTATTTGTCTACGCATTCAGAAGTTGATGGATACTTGGATTCTTTCCACTTCGACTTGGCCATTGTGAATAATGGCTGCTATGAAACATTCACAATTCATGTGCAAGTTTTTATGTGGATAAGTGTTTTCATGACTCCTAGTTAGATACCTAAGAGTGGAACCACTGGATCAGAGATTAACTCTAGGTTTAACACTTTGAAAAACTGCCAGCCTGTTTTACCAAAACAGCTGCACCATTTTACATTCCCAACTGAAACATGAGGGTTTTAATTTCTCCACATCATCATCAACATTTGTTATTGTCTTTGGTTTTCCTTGTAGCCATCCTGGTGGATGTGATGTGGGATCTCATTATGGTTTTTATTTGCATCTGTGTGAAGGCTGATAAAATCAAACTTTTTTCTTTTTTTTTTTTTTTGCGGTACGCGGGCCTCTCACTGTCGTGGCCTCTCCCACTGCGCCGCACAGGCTCCAGACGCGCAGGCCCAGCGGCCATGGCTCACTGGCCCAGCCGCTCCGTGGCACGTGGGATCTTCCCGGACCGGGGCACGAACCCGTGTCCCCTGCATCGGCAGGCGGACTCTCAACCACCGCGCCACCAGGGAAGCCCCACAAACTTTTTTTTTCTTAATGTGCATGTTAGCCCTTCATGTATCCTTTTTGGAGGAATACCTGTTAAGTTCCTTTGCACTTTTAACTTGGTTATTTACTCTTTTGTTATGGAGTTATTTATATGCCCTGAACAAAGTCCCTTATTGGATACGTGACTTTGCAATATTTTCCTCTGAGTTCTTAAGCTGTCTTTTCACTTTCTTGATGGTGTCTCTTATTTATTTATTTATTTGTCTGTTTGTTTATTTGTTTATTTTTGGCTGCACTGGGTCTTCGTTGCTGCGCGCGGGCTTTCTCTAGTTGCGGCGACCGGGGGCTACTCTTCATTGCGGTGCGCGGGTTTCTCATTGCGGTGGCTCCTCTTGTTGCGGAGCACGGGCTCTAGAGCGCAGGCTCAGTAGTTGTGGCACACCAGCTAAGCTGCTCCGTGGCATGTGGGATCTTCCCGGGCCAGGGCTCGAACCTGTGTCCCCTGCATCGGCAGGCGGATTCTTAACCACTGTGCCACCAGGGAAGCCCCATGACGGTGTCTCTTAAAGAGCAAATGTTTTAAACTTTGATGAATTCCAATTCTTCTCTTTATTCTTTTGTCACTTGTGCTTTTAGTGTCTTATCTAAGACATCATTGCCGAACCCAAAGTCTTGAAGAAATATTCATGCTGTCTTCTGAGAGTTTTATAATTTAGCCCTCCCTTTAGGTTTATGACCCATTTGGAGTTAAGGTTGTGTCTGCGACATCCAACATAGGAACCACATATATTTATACGGGGAATTTACCTGCAGCAGCTAACCCACTGCTAATTAAACAGCACACACAAAATACACATTTTTGGATAAGCGGATACTTTCTATGTGCAGATTCCATAACCCTGACTCCCCACGTGAAACTTCATTCTTTACTTGTAATTAAAATGCAAGAGGAAGGTAGAATAAGATAGAGGTAAGAGCTAAACGTTTATCTCCGGCATCTCCTCTTCTCAGCATTGCTGTATGAAGTGCAATTCATTCTTCTCTCTTAAACCTCTTCCATCATTTGAGAAGGCACGTATTCAAACAACAATCTCTCAAGGGTGAAAAAAGATACCTACTCAAACACTTGGTTTGAATGGAATCAAAACAAGAGCTAGCCTCTTCAAACAACACTGAACATGTGCGGAATTAATAATAATGTCTTGTAACAGGAGGCCTACAACCGATTCCACCCCAGCCAAGTGTGGAAGTGCAGCACGGTTTGGAAAGCAGCAAGAAGCAGCCACGGTGGAGCTGTGCAAACCACTTAGGGAATTGTAAACGATGCAAAACTGATGTCTGGTCCAGAAATGAGGCAATCATGAGTGGACTGGGCCGACGGGTAAGGCAGGCGTGTGAATCTCACACCATCAGACCCCTCCTTCACACCACTGATCACTTGACTATCCACATGATTTCAAGGGTAAATTGCCAACACATCATCTGACCTTATATATCCAAATGGAATTCTCATATAGTTACGTTACTTCAAACAGCCTATGCATAGTTTTATGATTACGACCTTGACTTGAAAAACAGAAATAGAACGGGAATGAACTCCCTAGGAAAGCTGTCCTTAAGTGCATGATTATTCCACTTGTCAAACCTGAATGCATGCTTTATTCCAGCCTTCCTACCTGATAAGAATTCCTTTCATACACCTGATTCAACAACACTGTGGAAAGTCTCCACTGTAAACCCTCAAATGCACAACCGAATAAGGGAAGGTGCTTCTCCCACCAGACATGTCTGAATCTCAGTGGTGCTCAACCAGAATCCACTTAGCTACGTGCCACAAGTCCCCCCAGATGCAGACATGGCACGTTGACACGCTAACTGGAACCACTGACGTAATTCTTCTAAGAGGGAATCCACCTGGGATTAACATAAACACACTACTATATGTAAAACAGATAACCAACAAGGACCTATTGTCTAGCACAGGGAACTCTACTCAATATTCTTTAATAATCTGTATGGGAAAAGAATCTCAAAAAGAATAGATGCATGTGTATGTATAACCAAGTCACTTTGCTGTACACCTGAAACCAACACAACATTGTAAATCAACCGTGCTCCAACAGAAAATAAAAGTTCAATTAAAAAAAGAGGTAATCCACTTGGCCAACAATATTCCAAGTTATCTGGCTGCTAACAAAACTGGATCAGCTGGAGGTGAACAGCTTCCTTTGGCTGGCAAAGGTGTAGTCTGAGAACCAACACAGTTGACATATTAGGATCAATGTTTCGAATCACCTCCGTTCTCCTGTTTCTCCCTTCTCTCCCATCTTTACAACTTTTTCCTGGACAGGCCTATTTCCCAGGACTTTCTCTGGATCTTGATTGTTAATCCTGAGTTAGAATTGACGGCACTGCCCTCCACCCTGTCACATGATGGACGGCAACAGCTCTCCTGATGAGAATGAAGGACGCGTGTAGAAATTCTACTTCATCTGCTCTCCTGAAGCCACATATTAAAGAGAAGCAAACCACCGCCCCCGCTGAACGCTGGCGGACATTTTCCCCACCTGACATTTTTCTGCACTTTCACGATAACGTGTCTTCAGAGTCAGGAACGCTCATTTCCAAGAGATTTTTCTTTGTTCTATTATGACCAGGGACAGAGGGCTTTCGTCAGGGGCGTCCGTAACTCACTGTTACTTGCTTCCAAATGAACACTTCGGCTCCATATCTGATCAACCAGCATCTCTTCTTCTCTTACTGAGCGTTATTCAGAAAGAAAGCCATCAACTTCGACAAGTAAAGGTGAAAACATAGTTATTCTGTCATTTTCTTTTTTCTATTTCTTGCCCAAAGATGTTTTGCAGACTGTCTACATTGGGCCTACGTATACCAGCTTTCTGACACTCTCTGGCCCCGTTTAGGATCTTGTATGTAGGAAATGATGTTTCAAATTGAAGAGTTCATAATACTGCATTAAACAATATTCCTTCCTCTTTCGAAAATCACTATAGCTTTACACCCACCTCCTCCTTCTAGAAATAATATAGTAGATGTGGCCCACGTATACAATGGAATATTACTCAGCCATAAAAAGGGACAAAATAAAGCCATTTGCAGCAACATGGAGGGGCCTAGAGATGATCATACTACGTGAAGTCAGTCAGACAGAGACAGACATGTATCATAGGATTTCGCTTTCATGTAGAATTTAATTTTTTTAATGATATAAATAAGCTTATTTACAAAACAGAAAGAGACGCACAGATTTCCAAAACAAACGTATGGTTACCAGAGGGGAAACGGGGGTGGGGAGGGAAAAATTAGGAGACTGGGGTCAACATAGACACACTACCATATATAAACTAGATAACCAACAAGGACCTGCTGTAGAGCACAGGGAACTCTACTCAGTACTCAATACTCTGTAACGACCTATGTGGGAAAAGAATCTGAAAAGGAATGAATATATGTGTACGTATAACGGAATCACTGTGCTGTGCACCTGAAACTAACACAACATTGTACATCAACTACACGCCAATAAAATTTAAAAAAACGAATAATATAGTAAAATCTTGAGACAGAGGAGGCGAGGGAGAAACCAGGATCTTGGAACCTGCTGCTTTTCAAGAGTCTTTTATAGCCTGCGATTCTCTAGAGCAGTGCTATTGACCTTTGGGGCCAGATAACTCTGATGAGGGGCGTCCCGGCCACTGTATGATCCTGAGCTGCATCCCTGGTCTCCACACACCAGATGCCAGAAGTACACATCCTCCACTTCTGACAATTAAGAACGTCTTCAGACATTGCCCTACAGAGGGGAAAATCAAGATTGGTTGAGGAACTTGCAGCAGTGCCTAAGATGTACGGACCCAGAGGATGTGTCACTCCACAGCCATCTGAAAGTTCTTCCTTCCGATATAAAACTCTTCCCCTATGTAACGCCTTCATAAAAAGCCTACTGATACGTGCTTCCGAACTGCTTGCCTCAAAAAGGCGTGATCTTGTTCTGTCGACTTCACACCTTGGAGACATTCTGGTGGTATAGTGGCCAAAAATGTTAGTCGCCTTTTTAACTAGAAGGCCCTCATCCTTCCTTTCTAAAGGATAACGAACTGTTTATGTTTTTTAAAGTTCTGCTGGGAATTAATGTGTCTCCGTTCAGGACGCATCCATGGTGAAGGTTCTGGAATCCCTCTGCTGTTTCTTTGGTGGTGGTGTTCCTCTCCAGTATTAAGAGTGGGACTGAATTTACAAGATGGCAATTTAAGGAGATTTGTGATTGCGCGATGTTTCCCAGCATGACTTCTGGCATCCAAAATGTGTTGTTTCACCAAACCAATTCTCTGATTCGCTCACACCATCCCTGTGCCCAGCAATTCAGTTCAATTCTGACAGGAACCCTCAGAGCTAGCTTAGAGCCCACAGATGAAGGGCTCCGTCTCACAAGCCTACTCCCATCTCAGACACCAGCTGCAAATGGGGTGCCCCCACGGCTACCCAGACTTCTGCCCAGCCAACCTGTGGGGAATCCGTACAACCTCCATCTCAGGTTCAATGATTTGCTAGAACAGCTCAAAGAACCCAGGAGAACACTTTATTTACTTTTACCAGTTTATTATACAGGATACAACTCAGGAACAGCCAAGTGGAAGAGATGCACAGGGAAAGTTATGGGTCCCTAGGGGCAGGGAGCTTCCGTCGTACCCCTCTGCCAGCCCATCAATGTGTTCAGCACCCTGAAAGCCTCCCAAATCACACTGTTCTAGTCTGTACAGAACCCAACCTCCAGCCTGCCTCTCCTCTCCAGAGGTCACGTGTGGGGCTGCAAGCGACAACCTTCTAATCATTTGGTCCTTCGGATGACCAGCCCCCATCCTGAAGCCATCCAGGGACTCCACCTCGAGTCCCCTCATTAGCATAAACTCAGGTGTGCTCCAAAGGGGCTTCTTATAAATAACAAAAGACACTCCTATCACTTGGGAAATTGCAAAGGTTTTAGTAGCTCTGTGCCAGCAGGCAAAGAGCAAATTTTTCATTCGCTAATTTATTTCTGTATATACCACAGTGATAAAACAATTGCCTGATCCCAGCACAGTATGTGGACTCTGGACCCTTTCGACAGAAAGGACAGAAGCCTCCGCATCTGCTGATTACTGCTCCTACCACTGACCTGAAAGCAACCAGATACTGTGTCTCTCTTGTCCTAACACTTCATCATCTAAATTTATCGTCCTGCAGAGAACAGACGGCTGGCTGCCAAGGGGAACAGGGGTCGGGGAGGGAAGGACTGGGAGGTTGGGATTAGCGGATGCAAACTATTACATCGAGGACGGATAAACAACAAGGCCCTACTGTACTACTGTAGAGCACCGGAAACAATATTCAACACCCTGTGATAAATCATAATGGAAAAGAATAAAAAGAAAAAAACAACAGTGTCTATATATGTATAACTGAGTCACTTTGCTGTACAGCAGCAATTAACGGAACATTGTAAATAAACTATACTTCAGTTAAAAAAAAAATAAATTTATTGTCCAGCTCCTTTTGTGTTAGAATGAACCTTAGCCTTTGGGAAAGAACTACAGTCCTTTGGACAATCATTTCCAGACTTCAAGGCTTTAATGAAGTAACACACTGTGTCATTTGGTTGGTTGTACTTTCTCCAAAGGTTCCTTCCTTGTCATAACGGCTGGTTTCAAATGAGTATCACAGACCACCATCTCCTCCTCGGCACACTATTATAAACGACATAACATATAACCCGACATACCATTTTTCATGTAAAATAACAGAATTACAAACAAGCAAACAAACAATAAAAAAACCCATTTGGTGGAAGCCCCATTCACATAAAAGATGTATGCAAATGAAGTCACAGAAGGTACGGCAAGTACAGAATTTGTGTGGTTCCCAGGGGCTTCAACTACTCAAATAACTGTAATCAGTGCTCAGAGTTCTTTGTATTTATGACGCTGTGGGGAAATCAATGCAGGGGAAGCACTCTTCTCCAGGGATCACGATCTTATCTTTCTCCAAATGTATCTAAGTGTCAGCAATTTCATCTTCTGAAGCTAATTTTAACTATTTTTTGCCCATTTTCCTTGAAAAGAAAGAAATGATCCAATCCCACTTCTGGATGTAGATCCTCCCAACTTCAAAGCAGGATCTTGAAGAGCTACCTGTACTCCCATGTTCCTTGTAGCATTATTCACAGTAGCTGAGAGGTGTAAAGAACCCAAATTTCCATTAATGGATGAATGGATAAACTGGTATATATTGTATGTGGTATATATTGTACGTAAAACAGAATAGTACTCAACCTTAAAAAGTAAGAAGACCCTACAGGTGCTACAACATGGATGAACTTTGAGGCTACCATGCTCAGTGCAATATGTCACTCAGTGAAAGACAAATACTGTATGATTCCATTCATAAGAAGTAGTTGGAATAGGCAAAAACATAAAAACAGAAAGTACAATCGTGGCTACCAAGGGCTGGGGAGGAGAAGAAAATGGGGGCACGGTCAACAGGCATAGATTTTCAGTTTTATAAGATGAGGAAGTTTCAAAGAAGTAATATGGACGCTTGTTCATTGCTGGTGGGAAGGCAAAAATGGTACAGCCACTTTGGAAGACAGTTTGGTGGTTTCTTATAAAACTCAACATACTTTCGCCATACGATCCAGCCATCACGTTCCCTGGTATTTATCCAAAGAGTTGAAAACTTGTATCCACAATAAAACCTGCATGTGAATGTTCATAGCAGCTTTGTCCATAACTGCCCAAATTTGGAAGGAACCAAGATGTCCTTCAGCACAGGAATGGATACGTAAACTGTGGTCCATCCAGACAATGGAATATTATTCAGCAATAAAAAGAAATGAGCTAGAAGCTTAAATGCATACGACTAAATGAAAAAACCAATCTGAAAAGGCTGCGTACTCTATGATTCCAATTCTATGACATTCTGGAAAAGGCACAGTGATGGTGACAGTAAAATGATCAGTGGTTGACAGGAGTGCAAGGGAGGGATGAACAGACACACAGGATTTTTATGGCAGTGAAAACATTCTGTATGATGTTATAATGATGGATACATGTCATACACTTCTTCACACCTATAGAATGTACACCACCAGCCTGAACCCTAATGTAAACTGGGGGCTGTGGGTGATGATGCTGTGTCAGTGTGGGTTCACCAGCTGTAACAAATGTACCCTCTGCTGGGGATGTTGATAATGGGGCAGGCTGCGTATATGTGCAGACAGCGGGTATATGAGAAATCTCTGTACATACCCCTCAAATTTTATTGTAAAGCTAAAACTCCTCTAAAAATGGTCTTAAAAATACATATATATTTAGTAGATTCTCTGTTAAAAAGTTCCAGAGTTCTGTTGCACAACAATGTGAATATACAGTACTGAACTGTACACTTAAAAATGGTTTAGATAATAAATTTTATGTTGTGTGCCCTACGACAATCAAAAATTTTTTAAAAATTAATAGGAATACAATGAATTGTACTTTAAATGAGTGAGCTTTATGGGATGTAAATTGTATCGTAAAAAACATGGTAAAAACCCACTGGGAAAAAAATTGTGAATTCTAGAAGGTTTTCTTATCTACTTACATGACTCTCATGTTTTTCCTGTATATGTATATGTATCATGCACATATACATAATAATAACTGTCATTATTCCTTTAAAAAGACATATGGCACTTACTAGTTTTAAATACACATCAGTATTCTAAGCCTCATTTTCATGCCCTGAATTGGAATTGTGGCTTACATCAAGGAGGAGAAAACTTTTCCTATATCCTCTTAAGCTCTGTTCTAGAGACCTGTGAATTAAGCTGACAAACAACAGATCAGCAAGAGAAAACACAGGCTTTTACATAATGGAGTCCACCAAAAAATGTGAGTCAAGGAGACAGTTAGAATTGGGGGCTTATACAGCATCGTAACGGGGTGGGGGATGTGCGGAGGGGCAGCTATGGGAAAACCAAGGACTGTTCGAGAAGATAAACGGGCCCTAAGGAGAAGAGATGGGAGGCATGATAGCTTAGCAACAGCGTTCCTTTGGATGTGGGGCCCACCTCTAGTCTTTGGAGGTAAGAGTCCATCTTCCCTAGTGGTTCCTAGAGAGGGCATTTATGACCATGCAGTTCTTTGGAGTTCTTTGTGGAGGTTCTGATTTTAGACAGATCAGAGTTCAAGGGAAAAATAAAACCAGCTTATTCTCAAATGCCTTCAACTCATCTTTTTCATGTCTCAGGGGTGTTTCTGGACCCTTTCTCCCCAGTGGGGATCAAAGCCCCTTTGCGTAGCAATCAAGCCTTTGCATTTACTGGTGGTCACCGTCTAACCTCACCACGGCCACGGCGTGCCAACACTGGGCCCCTTGTAGCGACGGCACACAGTGGGGAGTTGGACATGGAAAGACAGGGTCACGGTATCGAACCCAGGGTCATGGGATCGGGGCTTTCGAACAGCATCTAGATGGGAGTCTCAGGGGAAGGGTTTTGGGGAGAGGGAAGCTTGCACACAGGACGCAGGGCTCATGTCTACAAAGTCGCTGCCAGGTGCAGAGATGATGCTGCATCTGTAGCGATGCATGGGATTTTACGTTTCCATTCACGGCACTCAGGAGTCCGCGAAGCATCTGAGCGCGGCTGCGGTGCCGTGAGTACGCTTGAACGTTCATGATGGCATGCGGGCGGCACCCTCTCACCGCCCATCCTACGCTAAGATCCGCAAGTGCTGAAACCCCGTCACCTACGTCTGCCCCCAGCTTTCGCACAGAGGAGAGACTCGGCTGTTGCCTTCTGTAGCTCTTCTCAGCCTGTGGCCGGCATTAGAATGTCTGGTTCCCTCGGTGAAAGACAAAAAAAAAAAAAAAAGTGCCGGAAAAAGAACGAGGTGATTGTAGGTGAGTTCTTACAAGACAGGGAACGTTCATTTAAGGAGGGACATCTCAGAGAGAAGGACTGGGGCCTGGGCGTTTGCAAAAGCAGGCAGACAGAGGCATCGTCGTCGGCGTGTGCCCGTGATAGGGGAGAGTGAGGCGACTGTTCCCTGGGACTATTCAAGGGAGGGGGGCCTTGACCGTAAGCCCGGTGCTGGAATAGAAAGTGTGGCGGGGGATGCATTGACCCTGGCTATTCCGAGAGCTCGGGGCTCAGGTAAAGCTACACCTGGCCACCTTGTTAGCCAGTCTCCAGGGAGCGCACGGAGCGCCACCTTCAAGCTCCCAGAGAGCTAGAAGCCCGGGTGCCCCCAGAGGCGATTACCGTAATTGCTGGAGGAGCCTCAGCTGTCCACACGCTACAAGAACTCTTCGCGTTTGAGGCTCTTGTTGAATTTGAAAATCACACTTTGAAAAACTTCTTAAAATTCCTAGCTCATGACTGATATTCCTGAGATCTTACTAAGCAGATTTGTAAGGCAGGACCAAACGTGTTAACTGCCATCAAGATTTTCGTATGGATGAGCTGTTAGGGGTGTCTTTATCGTCTTCCGCCTGCCTGCGGTGGGCTTTTGATCTACAAACGTAGGAATTCACCCCATTCCATTCTCTTAAAAACCAAAAATACAACTACTATGCGTTCATACCTTAATACCCTATATGACGTAGTACATCCCTGACTGCATAGAACTGCCATTTTTCCCAGGCATTGATGAGAGTTGAATGTTTTCTTACAACATTATACATCTGATATTTGGGGTGAAAGTCCACAGAATGGCTTCTTCCTCCCCCTGTACCCACATCCTCTCGTAGAGCTGGACACTGGGGATATTTTCATACCCCCCCCCCCCCGCAGGACCTGTGGTGTCATCCCTTTTTGTCACAATGCCAGGTGAATTAGGATCCAAGAGAGCAGCATATTTCTGGAAGCCAAACCGCTACACCCCAGGAGAGCTAGCCAGATTTAACGTGTGACCACGGACACACACACCTCCAAATGAAATGTATTCCCAACTGCCTTCTCCTTTTCTGGGTCCCCCAAATGCTCTGTCCACCGTGACATCAGCTGGCACTCGGTCTACAGTGAAGGAGGGACAGCTGGAGTGGAAAGAGACAGCTGTCCTAACCAGGTTTGATAAAATATCTCACTGTGACAGCATTTCTTGCTGGTCACAAGCTTGGATCATCTTGACCCCTTTCCCGCAGCTGATAAGCTAAGAGGGGGATGTGTAATTCTTCCCAAGAGGCAGGAGACACTACATTTATCTCAAAACATCAGCCACGGAGGACCTAAGTTTTAAGGTGGAAACTTAATTGAGAGGGAAATATGATCCATGAGAGAAGCAGTTTCAAGGGGAAAGGAAAGTTCACAAGAAACAGAAAGGAAAAAAGAAAATATCAACTCTCCACGCCACCCGTGGAAGATTCCCTTTCGGCCCAAGAAGGGGACCTCATGCTGTATTCTCAACATGTTTCAGAATTCCTGGACGCTGGGCAATTTTGTGTGCATGGCTGCTTACTTGGTTGCTGAGGAGATGATACCTAGAAAAAAAAAGTTCCCTCTGGAGGACAGTGGAGAGTTGGCAGCTCCAAATCCATGTCAGGGCCAATATCAACTACGATCTTAATAAGCATTGATGCTTCGTCCTTTTCCACAACCCAGTAACACAACTGCACTTGAAGTGGCTAAGCTCACGGAAGGGTGAAGTCATTACACCCATAATAAGATATTAAAAAAATGAACACATTTTAACAGTTTTATTTAACCAGACAACTGAGGAATACAAAAGTCGATGGTATCACTCGTTCCGAGGAAAAGATTTTTTTAAAGGATAAAATTATAGGCTGGGAATGTTGATGTGAAGGTGTATATGGAAAGTCAAGTGGCTTTTCCTCAGGGTGTGGGACACAGCTAATTAAACCTGATTAAGCCCAAAGGGAACAGGAAAGAATTTCTGGGTCTCTAAGAAGTATTTTGCATTGCTATCTGTCACCCACAATTTAGGGAGTTGTAAAATAGTTCAGGTAACTCAGGAAACTGCTGTGCATAGGCAATACACAGTCTTCTTTGAAGCACTTTTTTCCCCCACCATTCTGTATCCCTAAATTCACATCCCGGGGAACCTCATTCTCTCAGATTTGATTTGTGTTACATCCCACACCATTTTCCTTCTGAAAACCATGTGACTCTCAAGTTAAACTCGTGTATTTTTAGTCAATGACACAGAACATAAACACACAAATGTGCACTGTCCCTTCCAAGAAAACAATCAGCCTTGGGAACTCTTAAGTGCATTGTGAATACCCAAGATATGTTTTGGAGTCTCTGCTCAGGATCTTTCTTAGGACCCACCACAAGTTACTCTGAACAACCTCATTGGCGGCAAGCTTATTTTCCTCACGTTCTGCATCATTTTCTGGAGCAATCAAAAGCCATTTATGAGTAAGTTTAAAGAAACAGGTGGGATGGATGGACCTAGAAATTATTATACTAAGTGAAGTAAGTCAGACCAAGAAAGACAAATACCGTATGAAAACACTTATACGTGAAATCTAAAAAAATGACACAAATGAACTTATTTCCTAAATAGAAATAGACTTGCAAACATAGAAAACAAACTAATGGTTACCAAAGGGGAAGCGGGGAGAGGGATAAATTAGGTGTTTGGGATTAAAATATACACACTGCTGTATATAAAATAGATAAACAACAAGGACCTACTGAATAGCACAGGGGACTATACTCAATATCTTGTATATATCACATCATTTATATGTATGTGTGTATAACTGATCACTTTGCCATGCTCCTGAAACACTGTAAATCAAGTATACTATACTTCAGTTCAACTGTATCAGTTAAAACACACACACACACACACAACTGGAAAAAAACACTGTGGTTTCATGAATAGAAATATACTATAGAGATCTTATTCAACTTACAATGGAGCTGCATTCCAATAAACCCATTGTAAATTGAAAATATAAGTCAAAACTGCATTTAATACACTGAATCTACTAAACATCATAGTTTAGCCTAGTTTACCTTAAATGTGCTTACAACACTTACATTAGCCTACAGTTGGGCAAAATCATCTGACACAAAGCCTATTTTATAATAAAGTGTTGAATATCTCATGTAAAACACACACACACACACACACACACACACACACACACACACACACACACACTCCAAGCTGAAGAATAGCATTCTGAATTTAAAAGCAAGGAAAAAAGGAAAACTGTCAGTGTAGCCTAGACTGGGTCGTCCCTTTTTTTTTTTTTTTTTTTGCGGTACGCGGGCCTCTCACTGTTGTGGCCTCTCCCGTTGCGGAGCAGAGACTCCGGACGCGCAGGCTCAGCGGCCATGGCTCACAGGCCCAGCCGCCGCAGCATGTGGGATCCTCCCAGACCGGGGAACGAACCCGCATCCCCTGCATCGGCAGGCGGACTCTCAACCACTTCGCCACCAGGGAAGCCCTCGGTCGTCCCCTTTTGAACCAGTAACATTTTCCCCCAATCCGAAGGCTTAGACAGGACTGTCACTAAAATAAAAAAGTAAACACTATGCGGTCCGCCCACTGTAATCTGTAAATAAAATATGTATAGGGCAACATTTGTACTTCCACAGGAGACGATGCTCCGTTTAGACCACGTTCTTCCTGCTAAATGATTCTGATTCTCTCCATAGCCTTGCCTTGCCTTTGAGTGACTTTTCACAACCCAGAAGGTTCCAAATGACCGAGAGCACTGCAAAATAATTCTTGTCAACAGGCACGAAAATTCTGCCTTTGGAAATTCGATTGACTTCTCTGCCCCGCAAAAACGGAAGTCAGTTTGCTTCCATTTGTCCGTTCATGTCCATGTTTTTGACCTAGAGATAGGACTCTTCTTTGGATTGTTCTAGGACGGAGTTTAACAGCCTACCACTGGTTCACTCAGCAATAATGCATTAAATGCCATCTTGAACATCTGTTCATTTTATATCTATCTGAGATTCGTGGTTTTACCTTTTCTTTGAAAATTACCTTTTCAAAGACCTTTTTTTCATAGAATGGACTTGCTTTTTGGAAAAGAAGCATAGCAAAAACTTCCCAAGGAAGATTTATTGACAAAGTTCCGCCTAGAGATGTATTTCAAATTTCCATTGAGAAAACAATCGCAAGATAAAACTCTGTTTTATGACGCTGCACTCTTGTCTTGGAAGAAGTTTGTCAGTTGCCTGACCTTTTTTGTTTCCTTACAGTGCAAACTCCAAACGGAGCTTGAATGTCAAGCTTGTGATAAATCCTTTTTTAAAAATTGATAATGCTTGTCAGCAAAACCGTTTTTGTTTTGCTTTGGGCTGTTAGTCCTGTCTCACTGTTGGGGCTCAGGACGTGCTACCCCAAAACACGACAGGTTGCCATATGAAGGAGTTTGAGAAAAGGACTGAAGCAGGAAGGTCACACTGATGTCTTCCTCCCACCCCACCCCCCAAGCTTGCCCTTCTTCCCTAAAACAGGTCATTAGACTCCCATGTGAGAGGCGCCCTCGCTGCACCAGGAGGAGAGAAGACGTTCTCAACACCAGAGATGGGGATTTGGGGGCTGAGAAATCTGCACAGAATAAACCTTGTTAAACTAACCCTCACCTTCCTAGTTACCTCATCACCCTTTACTACCCCAAACCCAAACCCCTTTGTCTTGTCAATTCCGCACAAATTTATTGTTTGTCTGAAAGGTATAAAAGCTTCCTGCCCAGCTCACTTTCTTGGGTTTTCATTCTCTTGTGAAGGCTCCCAGGTAAACATTTAATAAAATGTGTATGCCTTCCTCCTGTTGATCTCTCTTGTGTCTGTTTCATTTTCAGACCCAGCTCAAGACCCAAAAAGGGCGGAGGAGAATTCTTCCTCCTTTATACTGTCATAGAAATATTCTCAGAAGTCAGACCTCTTGCCATCATGTGGTCCTTCCCTTGCTTTCCCCTTCAAGCAGTCGGTAAGAAATCTGGCCACGGCTGGCCAGGGGCAACGGGGCAGGGGGTTTCTGGGTGGAGACCCAGACCATTAAAAGGGGACCAGCTGGGAACTGACCTGAAGCTTGGAGAGGACATCTCAGCTGCTAACGCCCACTTGTGTCCCAGCTCTCGGGAGCCACCGCCTTGGTCTCCTAAAATTTCTTGGAGGAAGAGCTACGGGCCGTATTCTCATCTGGAGAAGTGGATTCTCTTCCGAGCTCTCTGGTTGCTGACAGAATTCATTTCTTTGTGGCTGTCGAACTCAGAATCGTTGGCATCGGAGAGACTCTGCTGTGTCACATGTCTTGCCTCTAAGGCTTCTTTGAAAAGGCTGAGTGAAGTGGTCAGGTACACCCAGGGCAATCTGCCTATTGATTTACTCAACGTCTATGTTTGGGTTAGGGACCTTAATCACCTCTAAAATATGGCATCTACTAAAAACCCTTCACCTCTGCTATACACAACCTAATCACTGGACTGACATCCATCACATGCAAAGACCATACCTACACTCAAAGGCAGGGACTATACAGGATGTACAGACCAGGGGGTGGAAATCTTGGGGGCGTCTGTATCATTCTGTCCCTTGCAGTTGTCAAAAAATCAGATATTCTCCTAGAGATTCTGTGCAGTGCTATAACAGGACTGAGAAAATCGGTTTTGTCTATGACATGAGCAATGTCAATTTGATTTTAAAGGTCATCTTTCTTTTTACCTTCACCCAAAAGACTTAATTAAGCTGCGGATACCTCTAATGAGAGATTTTGCTGGTGACTGAGAAATGAGCAGCATGGAATAACCGTGCTCCTCTATTTTTAACAAAATTTTTCTGCTAGCTGCTGATTTGCTTTATTCTCGGTAGAGTTAACTCAGGCATTCAGTGCAACAGACTGAATGTTTGTGTCCAACCACCCCCCCAGAAATTCATATGTGGGATTCTGACCCACATGGGATGGTATTCGCGCTGGGGTCTTTTGGAGGTGATCAGGTCGTGAGTTCCCATGAATGGGATTAGTGCCCTTATAAATGAGACCCCAGACAGTCCCCTCCCCACCCCCCCACCATGTGAGGACACAGCAAGAAGACGGCCATCTATGAACCAGAAAGCGTGACCTCACAAGACAATAAATTTGCTGATGCCTCGATCTTGAGCTTCCCAGCCTCCAGAACTATGAGAAGTAAATGTCTGTTGTTTAAGCCTCCCAGTCTATGGCATTTTATTTTGAATTTTATATTCTTTTAATACAGCAGGTTCTTATTAGTTATCTATTTTGTACATATTAGTGTATGTATGTCAATCCCAATGTCCCAGTTCATTTTTGTTATAGCAGCCTAAACTAAGATATTCATATTCAGGAGAGAGCTCGTAACTCTTGGAGGATGAGATAGTGTACTTGTCCAAAATAGTAAAATAAAAGAACATCATGCATTGTTTGTATCTATCGCTGAGTCTCTTTACCATCATTTAAGATTTCTGAGTGAAGCTCTTCGGTACTAGGTATGACTCAGGAACGGGAGACAAGAGTATAGATGGTGGGATTTGAGATCGGCGAAGGACCATATACATCTCCCCTCAAGTACCTTCATTCAGGGATGAAGCACACGAGGCCCTGACACGGCAGGGCTTCCCACTGGTCACAGGGGGAGTGGGTTTGGGAAGCAACAAGACCCGGATTCTCAGAATTCCAGCCCCCTGCGTACTACATTCTGCTTCTGTCCTCTGTTGCTGAGGGATGATGACCTCATACACTGGGAGGTCTGCACAGCCAGGAAGTGCTAAATGTCAATGCTGGAAAGTGACAGAATCCAATCTCTCTATGGAACTATAGCATATCTGTACTTGGAATTCTCTGAGCGCAATTCTAGCCTTTGGACCTCAAGAGAGACAGGATAACACCTGAACACCAACCCCAAGTCAACAATGTCAACAAAAGCAACAATGCCATAGGAAGACTCAGCTCAACAGCAGGAGGGGGGGCAGGGGTGTCACATACGGATACGCGAAAATGGTGAGGGTCCCTGTGGTCTAGAAGGAGGGAAAATGAAGAGCTGGCACCACACGCTCCCCTCCTATACATTCAGTCTCGCCCTAGCACAGGCTCTAGGTACATCAGGTTCTTTGCCTGGATTCAGCTTCAGACCAACCTTCATCCCAATTCTGCCAGACTCGTGTTTCAGTGCCCGTCACGGGAATACTGCCCGCTTTGTGGACCCAGTTCTCTGCTCTGCACCATCTCACACACCTGGGTTAACAATGCAAGCCCTGTCTGGCTCCTCAGGCCTCAAAACTTTTCTTGCCAACTTGCCTAGTCCCCCAGTTTCTCCAAAATGGGGGCTTTGCTTGCTTCTTGCAATTTTTTTTTTTTTTTTTTTTTTTTTTTTTTACCAGAAATGTCCTCCTTCTAAGCCATGGTGATCAAACTTGACTATGTATATGAATCCCATTGGAGTGCTTGTTAATTAAAACACTCACTGCTTTGCAGCAACATGGATGGACTTGGAAGGTATCATGCTAAGTGAAATAAGCCACACAGAGAAAGACAAATACTGTACATATCACTTACACGTGGAATCTACAAAATGCCAACGGACTAGTGAATATAACTGAAAAGAAGCCGACTCACAGATACAGAGAACAAACTAGAGGTTACCACTGGGGAGAGGGAAGGGGGAGGGGCCAACATAGGGGTAGGGGGTTAGGAGGCACAAACAGTTAGACATAAAATAAGCTACAAGGATATACTGTCCAACATGGGGAATATGGCCAGTATTTTATAATAACTACAAATGGAATATAACCTTTAAAAATTGTGAGTCAATATATTGTACACCTGTAACTTATACAATATTGTACAGCAACTACACTTAAAACACTTTTTAATTAAAAAACTAATTAAAACACTCCTTGCTGAATCCACTCCCTCCGCCCCACCTGCCCCATCCCGAGTACCTGACTGACGAGGTGTGCCTTGGGGTGAGAGTCTGCATTTCTAAGGGGCTCCCAGGAGCTGGTGAGGCAGCTGGTCTGGAACCACCCCTTGGGAGCCACGACGCTACGAGGCAACATGGCGTCACCGGTCATGAGTTGCGCTGTCTGTTCTCCCTGGTTTCAACTGCCTGGTTTTGTCAGCATCCCCTTTTGTCAGCATCCACCCAGGGAGCTAACCTTCTCCAGCTGATCGTAGCGGGTAACCCTATGCCTTCCCCACGTCCAACCTCCAATGCTGTAAGGCAGGCAGCATTAGTTCCATCCTACCAATGAGGAAATCGGGCTTGGAGCTACTGAAGAACTTTCTCTCTGCACAGAGTTTACAAAAGGCCAAATCAGGATGCCAGCTGAGTCTCTTCCGCCTTCCGCCTCTTTTTATTTCCCACTGTACTGTCACGCCAAAGGTCAACTCTCTTCTTTTAGATCCGGCTTCTGACAAATGTTCGTTCCCTTTCCTCTTTCCATCTCTTTCCAACGCTCATGAAAGCAGTGGCTCACAGGCAGTCCACCGGGAGCCAGAACAGGACCCCAGGGATCAGTAGTTTTGGAAGCCCCAAGTTCAAGTTCAGCCTGTCCTCCCCCATCAGAGACCACGTTGCAGTGGCTCTTGGACTACCTTCTAGAAGTCAGCCAGCGTCTGTCTGCCCTTGTGAGGTGGAGAGGCATGGTTTGGAGCAGGATCCAGTTTCACAGCTGTCCCTGATTGGCAGGTAGAGCTACCCAAAGGTTAATTACGCCTCATTATCTCCAGGTGGCCACAGTTTTGAAATTAGCAGCGAGGGGTGAGAAATGGGCAGTTTCGCACTGCAGTAGCTGCCCAGATGTCCTTTATGGAAGTTGTCATAATTGATATTTTCTGGGTGACGCTTCAACTCATGACCATTGTACATGCCCCGGTCGTGCCCCGGTCCGGGAGGATCCCACGTGCCGCGGAGCGGCTGGGCCCGTGAGCCATGGCCGCTGAGCCTGCTAGTCCGGAGCCTGTGCTCCGCAACGGGAGAGGCCGCACACACAGTGAGAGGCCCGCGTACCGCAAAAAAAAACAACAAAAAAAAAAAAAACAAAAAAAAAACAATGGACCCTATGCACTTATCAACGTTGATAAATGTATTTACTCACAGAAATTCAACAACTGAACCACCTCAAGTTAATTAGCTCAACGGCAGTTTAGAACTTTGGGTCGACAGCCGCGTTCTCTGTTTGCAGGAGCGCAGAGAAACGCCCATCTTGAAAGGAGGATATGGCAGGGAGAAAGGATGCCTCCCGCGTGGAAAAGGCATTCCGTGACTCTGTGAATGAGGGAATGTGCGGGCTGGCGTCTCAACTCCCATCCGAGCCCCCTCTCCACCCAAACAGGAGAGACATTCAGACTGGATGGCTCACCGAAAATGACACGAGGAGAAATGACCAAAGAGAGAGAACTGGAGGAGGCTCCTTTTTATCCTAATTTTGTCCTCCAGAAACTGGACCTAGCCATTAAAGGTCACACAGACTCCCTCTCTCATTCAGCAACATGTAGCACTTTGCCATTTCCCAATGCCCTGCTGTGGGGATTTTCTTCCCCCTGAATGAACCCAGTAAGTTGTCAGAGCAAAATGTCCTATTTAAGTATGGGAGCACATCTGGTTCAATTTCCTACTTTTGATCTATTTTCGTTGTTTGTACCCTCATTGTGTCACAAGAGCCCACGGAGCTATCCAAGACAAATAAAATTGTTACCCAATGATCCTGCGTTAAAAAAAAAAGTCTCTTGTTTATAAGTTCTGTGTGTGTGTGTGTGTGTGTGTGTGTATATATATATATATATATATATATATATATATATACATATACATACAGGTTATTTATATGTTAATTACATATATATATTATTTCCAATAGATAATGTATTTCTTGAGGGTAGCCCGTATCACAATTTTTTATCCTAAACACCTTAAAACAAGATGAAACTGCCACAGATATTTAACACACTTAAAAAAATTCTTTTTTTTCGTTACGCGGGCCTCTCACTGCTGTGGCCTCTCCCGTTGCGGAGCACAGGCTCCGGAAGTGCAGGCTCAGCGGCCATGGCTCAACGGCCCAGCCGCTTTGCGGCATGTGGGATCTTCCCGGTCCGGGGCATGAACCCGTGTGCCCTGCATCGGCAGGCGGACTCTCAACCACTGCGCCACCAGGGAAGCCCCAGCACACTTTCTGAACAAATGAATAATTTAAAAAATTTTTTATTGAAGTATAGTTGATTTACAATGTTGTGTTAATTTCTGCCGTATGGCAACGTGATTCAGTTATACATACATATACATTCTTTTTCATACTCTTTTCCATTATGGTTTATCACAGGAGATTGAATATAGTGCCCTGTGCTCTACAGTAGGACCTTGTTGTCTATCCATCCTATACATACTAGTTTGCATCTGCTAATCCCAAACTCCCAATCCATCCCTCCCCCACCCCCCACCCCCTTGGCAACCAGAAGTCTGTTCTCTGTGTCTGTGAGTCTATTTCTGTTTTGTAGATAAGTCCATTTGTGTCATACTTTAGATTCCACATACAAGTGATATCATACGGTATTTGTCTTTCTCTGTCTGACTTACTTCACTCAGTATGATAATCTCTAGGTTCACCCATGTTGCTGCAAATGGCCTTGTTTCATTCCTTTTTATGACTGAGTAATATTCCATTGTATATAGGTACCACATCTTCTTTACCCATTCATCTGTCAAAGGACATTTAGGTTGCTTCCATGTCTTGATTATCGCAAATAGTGCTGCTATGAGCATAGGGGTGCATGTATCTTTTTGAATTAGAGTTTTCTTTTCTTTTTTGGATATACACCCAGGTGTGGGATTGCAGGATCATATGGCAACTCTATTTTCACTGGAACAAAAGAATATTTTAATTGCTCTGCTGGGTTGTTAATTTCAATGTTTTCCCCCCTCTTCCATGAACGAATTTATCTTTATGTGGAAATAGGGTGACCATGCATCCTGGTTTGCTGAGGACTTTTGGGGGGCTTAGCATGGAAAATCCTACGTCCAGAGACCCAGATGGTTGGTGAGGCTATTTGAAAAGGTTATGCTTTCAGCTTTTTACATTCCTTTCCCCAAATTCTTGTGAGTTTGTTGCCCCTACACAAACTCTTCCAATTCCTGTATCTCCAATTTGTCCTAGCTATACAAAGGAACCATGCATTCCTCTCACTGAACAAAAGCCCCCACTAGTGGTCTAGGAATCTACATCCTTTGGAGAAAAATGTGTCAGTTAGAGGAACAGAAGGAGGAGGAGATAGACTATCCCTGTTAAAAATGAGAGCTAAAGTTCAAGTATTAAACAGATGCATATTTATTGGGTTTGCTGTTGACAAATAGAGTAGTAGGAGTCCACCATCTTCCTCAGGTTCCTTTTTTTAAAAATTTATTTATTTGTTTATTTATTTTTGGCTGCGTTGGGTCTCCGTTGCTGTGCACAGGCTTTCTCTAGTTGCGGTGAGCGGGGACTACTCTTTCTTGTGGTGCGTGGGCTTCTCACTGCAGTGGCTTCTCTTGTTGCGGAGCACAGGCTCTAGGCGTGCGGGATTCAGTAGTCGTGGCTCGCAGGCTCAGTAGTTGTGGCACACGGGCTTAGTTGCTCTGCGGCATGTGGGATCTTCCTGGACCAGGGCTCGAACCCGTGTCCCCTGCATTGGCAGGCGGATTCTTAACCACTGAGCCACCAGGGAAGCCCTCTCAGGTTCCATTTTAAAATCTGAGGCTAAACAGTGTCACTGTCAAAAATCCTCTCCAAAGATGTATGTGCCTAGTGACAGAGGCCCTGAGGAAGAGAGTCTATGTGTGTCCTAACAATGCTGTAACAAATTCCCACAAATGCAGTGGCTTAAGACAACACCAGTGTACTTTTGTACAGTTCTGGAGGTCAGAAGTCAGAGGTAAGCTTTGATATATAAGATGGATAAAAAACAAGGTCCTACTGTAGAGCAGAGGGAACTCTGTTCAATATCCTGTGATAAACCATCATGGAAAAGAACCTAAAATAAAGAATGTATAACTGAATCACTCTGTTGTACAGCATAATGAACACAACATTGTAAATCAACTGTAGTTCGATTTTAAAACGAAGTCGGAAACGGATCTCGCTGGGTGGATATCAAGGTGCGGGGAAGGCTGTGCTCTGGAGGCCGTGGGCAGAATTTGCTCCCTTGCCTGTTCCAGCTTCTAGAGGCCGCCTGCGTCCTCTGGTTCGTGACCCCTTCACAGGCAACAGCGTTGCGTCTTCCAATGACCCCATGCTTCCTGTGTCACAGCTTTCTTCTCTGACTCTGCTGCCTTGTGCCTATCAGGACCCTTGTGAGCACACCGGCAACCCCAGATAACCTCCACCTCTCGAGATCCTCCACTTATCCTCATCAGCAAAGTCCCTTTTGCCTTATAAGGTAGCCCACTGGCTGACTGGGGGTGAGGACGCGCATCTTTGGGGGGCATTATTCGGAGTCGCCTTGGCTTTGCTCAGTGTTTTGCTGACCCCAGAAGATAAGATCATGTCAGGTCTGAAAGCATCATCTGAACGGGAAAGCGGGACACACTTCCATTTTTATCACAGACCCATGTCCTTTGGGCTCTGCCAAAGCTGACACTCATTCTTTTTCTGAAAACTGAGATAGAACGGACATTTAAAATTGTATCGGTTTTAGGTGCATGACATAATAGTTTGATATAGGTATATATTCTGAAATGACTCCCACAATGAGTTTAGTTAACATATATCACATCATATATGTACAATTTTTTAAAAGATGTGTTTGATGTGGACCCTTTTTTAAAGTCTGGATTGAATTTGTTACAATACTGCTTCTGTTTTATGTTTTGGTTTTTTGACCGCGAGGCATGTGGGATCTTAGCTCCCCAACCAGGTATCGAACGCACACCCCCTGCGTTGGAAGGCGAGGTCTTAACCACCGGACCGCCAGGGAAGTCCCTTGTTACAATCTTTTTTTTTAAGGTGGAATGAGAGCTTTTAAGATCTACTCTCTTAGCCACTTTCAAATATACTGTGAAATACTGTTAACTATAGTCACCATGCTACATCTCAAGGACTTATCACTGGAGTTCTGCGACCTTTGACCCCCTCCACCCATTTCACCCACAAGCCGCCCCCCACCACTGGCAACCACCAATCTGTTCTCTTGTTTCTATGAGTGGTTTTTTTTTTTTTTTTTTTTTTTAACATTCCACATGTAAGTGAGGTCATACAGTATTTGTCTTTCTCTGTCTGACTTATTTCACTCAGCTTAATGCTCTCAAAGTCCAGCCACGGTGTTGCAAATGGCAGGATTTCCATCTTCCTCGTGGCTGAATAATATTCCATTTTATATATGTACCACATCTCTTTATCCATTCATCTGTTGATGGACTGAGCCCACGTGCCACAACTACTGAAGCCCGCGCACCTAGAGCCTGTGTTCCGTAAAAAGAGAAGCCACCGCAGTGAGAAGCCTGCGCACTGCAACGAAGAGTAGCCCCCACTCGCCCCAACTAGAGAAAGCCCACGCACAGCAGCGAAGACCCAGCGCAGCCGAAAATAAATAAATTAAATGAAAAAATAAATGGATAGATCGTGCACTTTTAACATGAGAAAAAAAATTAGGTTGTTCCCAGGTCTTGGCTATTGTAAACAGCGCTGCTGTGAACACTGGGGTGCAGGTATCTTTTCGGGACAGTGATTTTATTTCATTTGGATAAATACCCAGAAGTGGAATTGCTGGATTATCTGGTAGTTCTATTTTTAGTTTTTTGAGGAACCTCCATCCTGTTTCCACAGTGGCTGCGCCAATTTACATTCCCACCAACAGTGCACAAGGGTTCCCCTTTCTCCACACCCTCTCCAGCATTTATTATCTCTTGTCTTTTGGATAAAAGCCCTTCTAACATGTATGAGGTCCTATCTTACTACAGTTTTGACTTGCATTTCCTGGACGACTAGTGACGTTGAGCACCTTTTCATGTACCTGCTGCCACCTGTATGTCTTCTTTGAAAAAAACGTCTATTCAGATTCTCCTGACACTCATTTTTAACTGATTCATTAGCTCCTGAGGCTAAGTCACGAGAAGATGGAACTCATTGCTTTATTGGTCTAAATGCCTCATCTTGCTGAACAAACATTAAGAGAAGCATCCACCAGTGACCAAAATTTTATCCCTTAATCAAAAGAGTGCATTCCCAAACTGAATATTTTAGCTTTTTGTCCGACCTTCACTTAGCTATTTTCTCAAGGTGAGATGCTATTTATAGGTCTGCAACTCATCTTAAACTACTTTTTCTGATGTCGCTAAAGAAAAAAGTCCCAAATATCAGCAGAAGAATGCAAATATTAGCATGCTGCTCATATCCAACCGTTTCTGACCTACAAAAAGATCTCAATTTCATGTAGCTCAACCTGGAAATAATTCATTACATGAGAACTTGCCATTTACACTGTCCTTCAGTATGAGAATGTGAATTGAGAGAGATGAATGATGGATATTTTGGTCTCATTGTCTGAAATGGTTTGTATTGAATTCAAGAAGTATTGATTCATTGATTTACTCATTCTTTCAAGGAAGATTTATGAATATTCATTGCATGTCCATAAATAGGCTGTACTGTGTGGGTACAAAAGAAGGATGAAACACAATCTCTACCCTAAAGAAAAGATTCCGTGTGGTCTGATTCTGGCATGTTCTAGAAGAGGTGGTGATCTCAGGAAAATGAGCACCTTTCTATACTTCTTTGCCACAGTCTTGGAGGATTTTAAGAGCCCTAGAACATACTACCCAGGTTCTTTCTAATTTCCAGTTAAAGATACAAAAATTAGTACAGTATGAAGAAGTCGGGCTAGACATAAAAAAGAGCTTCCTAATAATAAAGCAAGCTCTTCTCTGAAAACACGTAAGATGTCCGTTTTCCAGGAGAGGGTTAATCTCTGTGTGGGTCCTTTTTGAGCACAGACAGGAGATAATAACATCTCAAGGTTCCTTGGCTGTGCTCTGTGATTTTCCAATGCACAACATTTTTACCCCCCATCCCCGTGGGGAAAAATAAAGATATGGAATAAAGCAGTTTTACAACTTTGATTAACTTTACACAGAAGGACGAGATCATGTATTTGGAAGGTGAACTTGGGATTTGTAAAATGATGAGTAAATTTAGTAGCACCGTAAAGAATAATGACCCTGCTACGGAAAATGGTAAAGGGACGACATAACGTCTCCAACTCTTCATTTTCTGGGGGAAAAAAAAGGCTTAATAATGATTATTATAGTTTATAATGGGATTTAGTGGCTGCCTAACTGTGTTTTGATTTTCCAGGATTAGCGCTCGGTGCCATAATTGTAATTCCTCCTGATTGCAGACTGCACTGCAGTTACCCAGCCACTTGATTCCTTCTGAGTGCCAGCCTCTGCATTCTTTTCGGGATGATTTGAAGGTAATGAAACAATCTATATTTAGGTGTTTTGCAGAGGTTTTTTATTTTTGGCTAAATGTTAACTATACATTTTTCCTGTAGTAAATGCTGCTAACAGCAAAGGAGTAGAATGGATTTTCAGGAGAAAGTATTTGAAGCCTGACTTGACTGTGATCAGTTTCATCTCATCTCCAATCCCCAACTCACTTTAGAGGCTGACGAAGGATAAATGGAGAGATAGACTGTATTTGTCAATGTCTATTCAAAGGCCATCAACTATTTGATACAGAGTACAGTAAACACCTTAGGAGATTCCCCCATTTAGACTGCAGGGAAATAGGGATTTCTGTACAAATAGAGGCCACCTTGGGAGCACAAGCAACACAGCATCTTAAGATGCCAACTGTGGGACCCTCATATGACAGGGATAAAGGCTCATAGGGATGCACGCTTGTATAAACTGAATCCTTGCTTCTACTTTAGGTCCCTATACGAGTTCTCTCCTTTTCATTCTCACCTGATTTCTGTTTGGTTTGTTCATCATTCTGTTGGTTTATTTATTTACTTTCTACATATATTCTATGTGTCTTTCTAAGCCACCTTAAAACCTTTGTGGAAAAAGAGACATAATGAATGGACGTATGGATGGGTGGATAAGTGGGTGGATGGATAGGAGAGGATGGGAGAATGGATAAATAAATGGATGCGTGGATGGATGGAAGGATAATAGGATGGGGTGGATGAATGGATGGTATATTTATGAAGGGATGGATGGATGAGTGGAAAGGTGTATTTGTGGAAGGATGGATGGGTGGATGGAAAGATACACAGGTGAATGGGTAAATGGATGGATAGATGGATAGCTGGAAAGATGCATGGGTCAATAGGTAAGTGGATGGATGGGTGAGTAGGTAAAGGAATGGATGGGTAGATGGAGAGATGGATGGGTCAACAGGTAAGTGGATAGATGGGTGAGTAGGTAAATGGATAGATGGGTAGATCTGTGGATGGATGAATAGAAGGATGGGATGGATGGATGAATGGAAGGAAAGGTGGATTTTTGGATATATGTATGGATGAATGGATGGAAGGATGGATAGACAGGTGGATGGGTGGACAAATAAATGGATAGATGGAAGGAAAAAACTTAGATAGATGGATATATAGATCAATATATGGATAGATGGATTGATAGTGGGTGGATAAATGGGTAGATGAATGAATGGATGAATGGACAAAAAGAACCCTGAAAGAATACACACTTATGTCAGCAAACCCCTTGGCTAAATATCATTTTCTACCACATGACGATCTGTCCCGTCCTTTTCTTCCTCTCCCCCATTAACAGTGCCATTGCTTTAGTTTAGTTTTTCATTCATCAGCTCTCAATCAATTCTCATTCTTCAACTCTCTTTCCTCTGAGAAACTCCTGTTTCTCATGCTCTCCTCGCTTTTTCCAGAATTTAGGCACCTCCTTTTTTCTATGCCCAAATCATCTTGAATATAACTTTCTTATAGTACATGCCATACCCTTTGTCCTCTTTCTGTCTCCTTTGACAAGAAGTGGGGCCTCTTCGAGGCTCTTGCTTTTGTCTTATCTTGGTATCCCCACTGCTGCACATATTGTTCTGCATGTTGCAATAACAGAAGGTAGCATTTATTAGGTTTCTCCCGTCTACAAAGTGTGTCACATATACTTCACTTGTATTGTGTCATTCCATCCCCACAACAATCATAAGTGGTAGGTATTGATGTGTTTCTTATTTATAATTAAGAAAGTTCGTTAAGGTTCGGAGGGGTTTGGTGACTTGCCTAAGATCACAGAGCTGATAAGTGGTGCAGTGGAGGTAGAAATCTAGGCTATCTGACTCTACAGCACACATTCTTCATGCACAATATCGTCCCAAGTGGGTGAAAATTGGTTCTTGGGAGGTGAAAAGAATAATACTCATTTTACGTGCAGAGTTCAGAAATACAGAACAGAGAAGCAGCGTATCTGTTAAAACTTCACGGGGGGTGGACTGGGAACAAATGTGTGAAAAAGCGCTGTAGTGTGCAATCATGAAAACACACTGAGAACTGTTCACAATAGCCAAGACATGGAAACAACCTAAATGGCCGTCAACAGATGAATGGATAAAGAAGATGTGGTACATGTATACAATGGAATACTACTCAGCCAGAAAAAGGAACGCAATAATGCCATTTGCAGCAACATGGATAAACCTAGAGGTTGTCATACTGAAGGAAGCAAGTGAGAAGGAGAAAGACAAACACCATATGCTATCACTTATATGTGGAATCTAAAATATGACACAAATAAACATATATACAAAACAGAAACAGACTCACAGACATAGACAACAGACTTGTGGTTTCCAACGGGCAGCGGGAGGGAAGGATTGGGAGTTTGGGGTTAGCAGATGCAAACTAGTATATACAGGATGGACAGACAACAAGGTCCTACTGTAGAGCACAGTGAACTATACTCAATAACCTGTGATAAACCATAATGGAAAAGAATATTAAAAAGAACATATATATACATATGTATGTATGTATAACTGAATCACTTTGCTATACAGCAGAATTAAAAACACTGTAAATCAAATGTACTTCAATTAAAAAAGAAAAAAGAAAAAAGGCTGAGAAACACTGAGTTACACCATTCACATCCATCTGTGGTAGCATGTTGCCTCTCGTGAGGGGATGGATGAATGGGTTGGCCAGCGCAAGGAATGTAGCTTCAGAGATTCCTTCCTGGACCTCGGGAGTGTGGTGAGGAGACTCCCAAACGAAGCCAACTCCTGATTTATGCCCCTGTTTAATCCCTTCCTTTGAGTGTGGGCTGCCTGGTGACATGCTTCTCTCCAACAGAATCCAGCAAAGACAATGGATGCACTTTCATGATTCGGTTACATACGAGAGTGACTTCTGTCTTTCTAGCGGACTCCTTCTCTCTTGCTGGCTTGTGATGAAATAAGCGACTACAGGAGAGGTCAAGACAAGACATGGACGGACAGCTCCAGGTAACAGCCAGCAGGGACTCCCTCTCTCTCTCTCTCTCTCTCTTCTCTCTCTCTCTCTCTCTCTCTCTCTCTCTCTGTCTCCCCAGCCATCTGCAAAGAACTGAATCCTGCCAAGAGCCACACGAATTTGGAAGCAAACCCTTCTCCAGTCAGGCCTTCAGGTAAAACCCCAGTCCTGGCTTATACCCTGGCCGCATCCTTGAGAGACCCAGCTGAGCCGCACTTGGAGTCCTGACGCTGATGCACAGAACCTACGTGATGATAAAAGTGTGTTGTCTGAAGCCGACGATTTTCTGGTAACGGGTTACACAGCAAGAGAGCACTAAGACAAGGAGTTTAAACTCCTTGGCTTGAAACCTCGAGAAAGCGAGACCCAAGATAGCAGCATAAATGAAAAGCAGATTCTGTGAGTTTGTTTTCACATCACCTGACAACGTCTCCATGGATCTGAAGCAGACTTGACAGTTCTGTCTGCAGGCGGTTCTGTTTGACTAAAGGTGAAGGGAGACCAGAGTTGACTTGCTGGGAAGCTGCAGCTGAGCCCTCCAGACTCACCTTCCACAACGGTGCTCGAGTCGTTATGTGCGCGTGCAGATCTACATACAACTGAGGGTTAGACTTCTTTATGTAATGGTGGTTACTTGGTCAGCTAGCTAGGACAGTGTTTCATTTGGGAGACCAGCATCCCCCGATAGATGCCGGTCAGCTACCAGCCCAGGGATTGATGGATGGAACGACACACAGGCACCCGTGGGTATGAAACAGTTTGTTACACACGTAGAAAACAGCAAGAGCATTTCCCAAGGAGAAGGGCTGAGGTCTGAGCCAGAGGGAAATGACAGCAAGGCGGGAGGGAAGTTCTGGGTTTCATTGTGTTAGGGGATCCGACCATGGTGAGGGTTTCTGTGTGCACAAGACTTAGAGGATTTTCCTGTCTTGAATTTCCCCACCACCTTCTAGGCAAGTAGCTCCTGACCTTTTTTTATTGGCTTGTCCAGCTGTAGGACAAAAGAGAATGAGGGAAGGGTCGAGTTTGAAAGCTGTCAGTAGTCAAACATCAAAAATGGAGTCTCGTATCTTTTCCTGGAAAACTCCTACTCACTCTTCAAGACCCAGCTCATATGTTCCCTTCTCTGATGAATCCAGGTGGAAACTGAACTCATGGGAGTCATTCTCTCCCCCAGCCCCGAAATCTTCATAAGAGTATTTACCTTGTTCTATGTTTTAATGGAGTCAGAGCCTTGATTACAGTGGCCACCTAGTGACAGGATATAGTAAAATAATAAGTGAAACATTATACATGGTATGACTGGTCAGGAATGGGTGAGATTATCAAGTGTTGGTCTAGACTCAATAGAGGAAGGTGGGCGTCACCCACATGCAAGGATTCGTCGGATCACTGTCGAGACAAGAAAACAAGCACAGGAACAGAACTGAGAGCAGAGTCAGGACGCAGAATCCTTGACGTGAATCTAGAAGGCGCTGTTGTCACACTGTCCGTTTTCAAGTTCTATCCTTATAGATAAGGTGACCACACGCCCTGATTCGCCTGGGGAAGTCTTGACTTACCCCTGTTTCTCCAGCAGATTTACGGACGAGTGTTGCCTTTCGCTCCCCAAAATGTCCCAGTTTGGTTGAGAGGTTGAATGCGTTTCCTCTCATCTTCCACATGCCTAGAAACCACTGCAATCAACCACAGAATCGTAAGGGATTTGGAAAAAGCTGGTTTCTACCCTCCTTGATGGACCCCATCATCGAAAGCAAAGCAGTTCAACGTCCGTTGTGATCAATATCAACGGATGATTTAGGTGCCATGAGCATGAAGAACTGTTTTATTTGTGAGACTACCTGGACGCGAAATCTCGGGGGTCTTCTAACAAATAACAGCTGACCGATGTACAGAGCTCTGTGGTCCATGAAGGACTTTCACGTATTCGTCTCCACTACTCTGTGGTACATAAAGCACTTTGCTCTATTTGTCTCCATTAATCCAGAAAAACTCTTATGTGTGAGGCAAAACAGGCATTATTATCCCCAATTTAGAGGTAAGGAAGCTGACGTTCAGAAACGTGGGCAGAAGGGCAATTTACCAAATCTGAAGGATGCAGAGTTGATCCTGGGGGGGTGGGTGTTCCTATCACACGGACTTCCCTGGCTCATGCTTCTCAGATCCACCTGCACTTCTAACGCGTGTCTCTGACCTGTCTTGACAGGAGAAAGATGGATATTACACACTGGATACAGGACATGTGTGCCACACTTTGGTTGAGAAATAGCATTTTCATCATTTAGAGGATCCCTATGAGGATTCATTACAAAAGGTTCTAATAACACAGAACATTTGCAAATGTAACTTCCCTCTTCCCAGAGATACTCAAGGAAAAAGAAGAAATGCTTCTGTATTTGTTTGACTGTCCTCATTCCGTTGCCCTAAATAGTTGCTCTGCGATGCCCCTATTATTTCCTGAACCTCCACGAGCACAGCAAGGTCTGATGATAGGTGTACGGTGCTTTGAACTTGCTTTTCGAATCTCAAAGCTCAACCATTAGAAAGGTGGCCACCACTGAACTATCAAAGAAGACTGCCCCCGCCAGGAGAAGATCAGACATTCCTCTTACCCCAGTTGTGTGGCTTTGCATGCAAAGGGTAAGGTGAAGGGAGATAAAAGGGGCAGACCCTTCAGGGGTTACTTGTAACATGTGGACTTATTTGGTTTACAGGAGATCTCCGAAATGTTCTCTCTGTTGGTTGCGCTTCAAAAAGGACATGGCCTGTTTCCCACTGCATGCTGGACCCCCTGGGTCCAACAAAGTCATCTAAGATTTTGCCAGCCAAATTGTCTTTCTATCCACTTTATTTCTCTGTCATTACTGTGCCACCCAGATCCTGGAGGGGCCCGTGAGCGCTGAAATAGGGAGAGAGGCACAGATTTTTGGTAGCCACAAATGACTCAGAGCCACTGTGTTGTTGACTCAGATGGTCATTTACTCTGACCTCTTCTGACATGGACTGTGTATAACATACTTTTTGCACAAATATACTCCCAGTTGTCCCAGGGACGTAAACTCGCAGGGAAACCCAGTAGGCAACAGAAAGGAGAGAAGGAGCTTAGTACATTTATTGGAAGCTAATTGCTTGATTTACTCGAGGGCTGGCCAGCTGCGGAAGTCACTGGAGCAGTGTTGACAGCATTTGCTGAATTTTCATCTTGACTTAGGGAAACCCCAGGACGCCCTGGGAATTTGGCCTCTGTAAAGACTGTAACATATGGTCCATTTGCATAGACATAAGTTTGAGTTCTGAGCCCTTGAGCAAAACTTTCCTAAATTCCTCTCTTGCTCTTCTTTCCATTTCCAGCAAACAGAGATACAGGGGAAAGCCACTCCCCTTTTCTCCCAGGCCCCTCATGGTAGGATCTGCACAGTATGGTCAAGACCTTTCTCTCTGATGATCTGTGCCCACCAGAAACAGGAAGGAAAAAGACACTTAGCCAAGGGGCTTCACTCATACAGTGGAGGGCATTTTTTTTTTAATCTGTAAAGTAAATGAACAACTTCCTTTAGTGCCTTTTGGCCCTAGAAGATCAGCCATCTGTTCTAGAAAGTCACAGGCATAAACGTGAGTCAGTGAGCTTCAGGCCGAACTGTGAGCAGATGTGGGCTTTGGCGTGAAAGCGACACGGCCTCAGACGGCCGACTGGAACATCTGGCCCCCAACCGGCCCCTTGCCT
Organism: Inia geoffrensis; assembly: GCA_036417435.1. Taxonomy (NCBI): domain Eukaryota; kingdom Metazoa; phylum Chordata; class Mammalia; order Artiodactyla; family Iniidae; genus Inia; species Inia geoffrensis. The sequence continues at coordinate 4,284,509 of CM070921.1, forward strand.
CTTCTGTCAAAGCAGAGTAATGAATAAAAATGCCGTTGCCCGTTACAGATGGAAGAGTCCCTCTAGCTCTCTATTAGTGAGTGCTCAAGGCATTTTTGTTATCTCCGTTGACCCCCAAACCCCCAAGAAACAGAGGCTTCCCAGTAGTCACCAAGACACCCCAGAGAAGACAGGTGTCTTGAGCTTGTAGACTGAAAGCAGGTGGGTTTTTTTTTGTTTTTTGTTTTGCGGTACGCGGGCCTCTCACTGTTGTGGCCTCTCCCGTTGCGGGGCACAGGCTCCGGACACGCAGGCTCAGCGGCCATGGCTCACGGGCCCAGCCGCTCCGCGGCATATGGGATCTTCCCGGATCGGGGCACGAACTCGTGTCCCCTGCATCAGCAGGCGGACTCTCAACCACTGCGCCACCAGGGAAGCCCTGAAAGCAGGTGTTCTGAACCAAGAGGTCAAGTGTGAGAGAAGGCCTTGGAGGGTACAGAAGCCACCCAAGTCAACTGGCAGTGGGAGAGAAGGCAAACATCCTATACAACCCAGGATGCGCCCACACTCCATGGCATATTCTGCAGGGCAGGGCGTCTTGCCACCTGCTGGATTCTAATTTGAGGATGTCACCCCCCAAGATGAGCCACTGATATAATTAAAACACAGTAGCTATCCTAGGGTTGATTTCTCTCTTGAAACCAAAAGCATCTATGTAGTCCCCGTGTGTTAGACACTAGAGAAATGACAGCCAACGGGACAGATGTGGTTCCAACCATCAGGGAATGAAAATGCAAACGGGTTGTATACAAAATAAGGAGCCTCACCAAAGGAAAGCTAGGGGATTGTAGAGGGACATGTAGAAAGGGAATCTTACCGAGACCACAGAAACGGGAATGGCTTTCAGGAGAAACGGGCGTTCCTAGGCCTTGCACCAGCCCCGCAGACACGTGACCCTTTTAACCCAATTTCAGGCAGTTTAGTGCATTGAACTAACGTGTACACGAAACCTTAGACCTGAAAGTGATTTTGTCCACCAGGCACAGCTACCAGGAGGACAGCCCTGAAGTTCTGTTTTGTTTTGCTTTGGGGTGGAGTGGGCAGCAGAAGGTAGGAGAAGGACACAGGCACATTTAAGGCAGTGGGACAGGGAATCGCAGAGCATGACAGGGAGCCCTGGGGGACTCAAGGAAGGGCCGGGGGCAGCACCGCTGACCACAGACTGAACCTTCCTATTCTGCCCGGGGCCGGGCGCTTGGCTTCTGAGTGTCTGCAAGCTTGCCTTCTGCAAAAATCCCAGCTGGGACCTTGCACAAGCCCTTCTCCTGGCTTTATCCTCTCCGCGGAATCAGAGCTCCTAGGTTCCAACACAGTAAACAGAATCTTATTAAGACGTCTGTCTAATGTCAACAGCTTATCTTCACAGGAACACTACCGCAAATCCACCCAGCGACAAAACGAGTGTGTACAAAGAGCGAGCGGACGGCCCCTTGGAAAGACATTCCAAAAATATGGGTCACGGAGAATGGCAGCGAGGGACTGGAAATGATTTTCGATCTAGACCTGGAAATAGTGAGATGACCACTGGAGCCTGGGGGATGGGTCGTAATCTATCAGAGACCTCCGTGTTTACCACGGAAAGAGAGCACCCCGGGGTGGTTCTTAAGCAGTGGCATCTACACATTTTCTGCATTGTCTTGGTCATTTGTGTGGCCTGGGAGCCTCATTTTCTAGAGCAAGGTTCCTCCCCTCTGCTGCAACTCCCTGAGTGCCACACCTGATTTTTTTTTTCTTCTTCTTCTGAAATGCTCTGTTTGGGCAACTTCCTTGCTTTATTCCTGCAATGCCAGTCCCAAGCAATAGCCGCCTACGCCTCTCACAAATCCCTTGATAGAATCGCAGATCACGCTCAGCCTGGCAGTGCTGTTAGCACAGCTCTTGTCTGCTCCCTTTCCTGTTTTCCCAGACTGTCACGTGGGGTATAGAGAAGTGTTTGCTGCTGGCGATGAGGATGCTGCCTTGTTATGTTGGGTAAATGACTCAGGCAGTTACACGAGGTGACACACCACCACTGCTGTGGGCAGCCCACCTGTCTGGAGTGAAAGGGGAAAGGTGTGATGATTCTCTCGAAGCAAAACTGCCCTGGCAGATGGCAAAGACCCATCACCTCCAAGTTACTGGCTGCAGGAGCGTGTTGAGAAAATGGTGTTCTCTCTCTCTCTCTCTCTCTCTCTCTCTCCCCATATGCATTTAGAGTGAAGCATCTCTGAGGGTCCACGGTCACCCGTAGGATGGTCCAGATGGATGATGAGGCCAAGCTGTACCTCCCAGTGGTGCACGGCTACGGACACCCACAAGGGGCTGTAACTGAGTGTAAGCCCAGCTTGGACACTCCCTTCCAAATCCTCTCTTCTTCCATGGCCTCTGGATTCCGGGGGAGGGCAGAGGGGAACACAGACGGACGACCGTAGGACCAGATCTACCGCTTTGACTTCTTCTCCCAAAAAGGAGGTGGGGATTTGCATGTGCAAGATTGAAAGAGGAAATGCCCTTCCAAGAGACATGAATCTAAAGATGGGAGATACATTACGGGCTGGTGTTTTCCCCTTGGAATTTAAGGACAATCGTAGGAAGTCTATGGCTTTAAAACATTCTCCCCTTGTTATATGTTTCCTTGCAGCTCCCCATCGTACGTAACAGCCTACTCATTATTGATAAGAACTAATGCCACAGTACCTATAGCAACAACTCAATAAATTCGGTTCAATGCTACCTGACAGGTGGTAGGTAAGCTGCTTACACAGCTGGGCAGCCCTACACACAACTGTAATTCTTGGCACGTACCGGCTCAGGCTTGGCAGTGGAGGGTAGGGGATTAGGGTTAGACGTGTCCTTTCATAGTCTACCTGCTTCTGTTGATCACGTGGAAGGACAACATCCTTCCCAGGGCTCGCAGGGACCCGGAGCTTCAGGTGAGGGTCAGCAGCGGGGAAAGTAGTCAGTGATGCACCTAAGCGTGAGACGCTGCAGGACCAGCCCTATATGTACAGGGCAGTCGTGGCGGAGAAGGCAAGACAGCGGTGGGCCTAGGAGAAGCCCCTGTCTCTCCCTAACCGTTGGAGAAAGGTAAGCCCCTCGAATGACGAGGACGATGTTTTCATTCACGTGTATCAATTAATTTCCATCACGGTCTTATGGGTGCAAGTACGGTAACCCTTATTTTTAAGACAAGGAAACTGAGCCCCCAAAGGATATGTGACTTTCTCCAGGATATGCGGTCACCTGTGTTTTTTATATGTAACTTAAGTCAGAAGACGGGTGTTATTTCCTACAGATGATTGAGCTTTGCCAGTTTAAAATGCTGACCCATTTTCTTTCTTATCGCATGATTCTTAGCACTTGGATTTAACAAAAGCTTAACTGAGAAACCAGTGTCCAGAGCTTGTACGAAATACAATCATTCAGCGGCCATCAAATTGGCGTTTTCTCTAGCATCCGTCGCAATGTAATTTAAGAAAAACCTTCATCGCCCGAACCTTTGCTGGCTACTTCTAATGAAATGGCTCTTTCAGAGGTAATCGCTCACTATCTTTTACAATACTGCTTCTGATACCTACCCCCCACCAGAGTGGAAACTATAAATGCTCACTATTGATCTTCTTATTGAAAAATGGCATTATAACATGTCGCTTTAGAAGTTTGAACGCATCGGAGAAAAGCACGCACAGAATTTAAATTATAGAAAACTGAAGGTCGCTGATTGGATTTTTAGTCTGTTAAAAAAAACAGTCAACTTCTTCATACAGACAGTTTTTCAAAGTCTTTCATCCCGTGTGGTCTCGAATCCACGGTGAAATGTGGGGTTCATTCTAAGGTCTGTCGGGGAAGCAATAAGGAGAATGGGGCACGTGGTGGGGGGGGTCTCATGAAAACCATTTCCATAAGAAATAATCTGATAAGTGAGAAGCGCAAACATCTGGAAGGTGGCCTCACAGAGTCCTGAGTGAGTCCGTTTAGTGATAAATCAGGACTCTTCTAGAGGAAAGGAACTGCATTAGTCACCGCAAATAGACATAAAAGACTAGCCTTTCTTGGGTTTTTTGTTTGTTTGTTGTTTCTTTAGCGTTCATACCAAGAAGACAGTTAATGAGTTTCACTGACCCTATTCGTTAAGAGTCAAAAAAAAAAAAAAAAAAGTAGCAAATTACAAAGAAACATCTCCATTATCGAAATCAGCCTAGGGAGAACAGTGTGTGTACACACTGCCTCAGTCTCATGCACACGTTAGTTGGAAATCACTCCGCACACCAAGTGTCACACGTTTTTATGGGGACAGGAATGAGCTGAAAATCAGGCAACATGTAAAATAGCCTCTGGAAAACCGTACAATGTACCCTTTTAATGCTGGCTAAAGCTAAAAGGGAAGAGAAAACTCCAGTGGGCAAAAGAAAAAAGAGAGAGAGAGAGAAAGAGATGGAAAAAAAATGAAGATGATCTAAATCTCATAAAGATTTTGGTTTACCTTTGTCTTGCGATGAAAATGAGTTTCATTCAAAACCAACCCTTCAGTCCAGGATGTGGGTGTCTTGGATCAAGTGGCATCAACAAGTCAATAAACTTTTGGTTGATGTATGACGTACCGAAGAAAAGTGCACAAATCATACCTGTATGGGAAAATGAATGATGGCACAGTGAACACAGACATGTCACCACCATCCAGGTCTTTAAAAAGTCAAGCATTACCTGCATCTGAGAAGCATCTTCCAGTGACCTCCCAATAATTACCACTCCCCATGCCAAAAAATAACTGTTTCCTAAATTCTAATACCATAGATTCAATTTGCCTGTTTTTAAACTCTATATAAATGGAATCCTACAGTATTTATTACTCTGTCTAGCTTCTTTCATGTAACATTACAAGATGTATCTGTGTTGTTGCATGGGGCGGTTCATTCAGTTTTTAGTTCTATGCAATATTCTTTTGTATGAATACACCTCAGTTTATTCATTCATCCTACTCTTGATAAACATTTCGGTTCTTTCCTTTTCTTGGCTTTAATGAATAGTGATGCTGTGAAGATCCCTGGACAAAACTTTTCGTGCAGGTATGTATACATGTATGTCAAGAACAGAACCAGGTACCTCTATGGTCAGTTTTCATAGATACTGCCAAACAATTTTCCAAAGGGTTGCACTAATTTATACGTCCTCCCACCAGCATTGTGAGTGAGTTCCAGTTGCTCTATATCTTTGCCAACACTTCCTGATATCAGTCTGTCCATGGTAGCCGTTTTGGTGGTTGGGCAGAGGTCTCTCATTCTGGTTTTAATGTAAGTTTTCCTGACGTTCAATGAGGTGGAGTATCATTTTCATGGGTGCATCAGGCATTTGGATGCCCAAAGTATGAGGTGCTAGTTCAAACCTTTTGCTCACTTTTGAACTGGGCTGTTAGTTGGTTATTTTTTGGTTTTGTTTTTTTTTTAACTTATTAATTTGTAGGAACACTTTCTATCTTGAGGATAGGACAATTTTGCTAGTTTAAAATGTTGTTGGGACTTTGCTGGTGGTCCAGTGGTTAAGACTTTGCCTTCCAACATAGCGGATGCGCATTCAATCCCTGGTTGGGGAGCTAAGACCCCACATGCCTGGTGGCCAAAAAACCAAAACATAAAACAGAAGCAATACTGTAACAAATTCAATAAAGACTTTAAAATTGGTCCACGTCAAAAAAAAAAAAAAAAAAAAACCTTATAAAAGTAAATAACTAACTAAATAAAATGCTGTAAATATCATGTCATAAACCGTGGCTTTTCTTTTTGCTCTTTTAATGGTGTCTTTTGCGATCAGAACACCTTGCCAGTTTATCGGTCTCTTCCTTTATCAGGAGCGTTTTGTGCCCCGTTAAGATAGCTTTGACAATTGTGACGTGTCTGATGGCAGTCTGATTATTTGATCTCTTTGTCTGTTTGTTTCTCTTTGTTGTCAGCAGGATGGACTGTCTGAGAGAACTATGCAGATGTTGCTGGAAGTGTAACTTCAATCAAACAGTATTTTGATTAAACTACAATGGTCCTCAATGCTTTATTTTTTTCATCAAATGAATCTTGCTTTCCCTTTGCCTTTAAACTAACCAAACTGAATTCCTTTCTCTTAAGGCTCTGTCCTGTAATAAAATTTAAATATATTTTACAAATAATTTACTCACTGATCATTTAGTACAATCGAGTTATGAAGTTCATGTCATTTTTCATTGTATTAGGAATATAAAGTCAATGAAATGAAAATTTACTATGTACCTATTAAGGTAGAAAAAAAGGTATCAAAATGAGAAGCTGGAGAAAATGAATGATAATTTTAGCCTACTTCAATAATGGGCAAATTGCAAACTCCTGCGACAGACTGCTAGGTGGAAAGGATGAAATTACTCATTCTATAGCAGCCTGCATAATATGAGTAAGAGCTATTAGAATAGTGAACACAGCAACGATCCAATAGCTACTGTTCATCGTTAATACTGGCAGGTGAGCTCTTGCCTTGTGTCTCCTGGTGATTGCTGGGAAACTCTGCCTCTACAGGTGGACAAGTCCGTGATAAAGAGTTTGACACCAGCATACATTGTTCACATAAATAAAATCAGACACAGGCATTTTGAAGAATGATGTTATTAACTTGAAAACACTTGGATTTGGAGAATATTTCTTCTTCCTAGGTTTATATCACTCATATGGAAAATGAATCATGGCTCTACATATATTCTATATATTTAATTTGGGCATCTCTTATACCACTTTTTTTCATAGAGTGATTATTTTTGTGGGTTTTCTTAATTGAAATACAATATGGCTCTTTAATGAAGGAAAGATGAAGAGAAGTATTATATTCTTTATGTAATCAAAATGTTTAAACCAGGCCAAAGAAAACATAAATTATTCAAGGCTATGACTACCTTTCGACAGCAGCCCTGGGTTCCATCCATGAAAGCATTACATCTTCCAAAATGTGTGTGTGTGTGTTAATTGTACTGCAAAAAATCTTAGGTTTTTGAAATAATTTTCAGGTCAGATAAAAACTGACCAGTCCTCACTCTGGCAAATAATAAAATCTGTAGCAAGACTAAAGAAATGATTTGTGGTGAAAGACAAAATAAATGTAGACATTGGATGAGATTTTTCTTCCTTCATCTATACTCAAACCTACCATTTACGTGAGAGTTTAATAAGGTTGGTGAGTGTTATGTTCATAGATGTGCTAAACCATATAGGAGTGATACATGCCTCCCATTTAAGCTTCATTTGCACCTGGAAACTTTACTCTTCAGGACTAAAATGAACTTTATTCTCAACCTCACCGATGTTATTATTTTTTTTTAAAAAAAGAAAGGAGGCAGGGGATACTGGCAGAGTAGGAATAGCAGAGGTGACAGAGATGAATTCTAGCGTCAGAGTGGGTTTTAAATAAACAGAAAAGAGTGATGTGAGAGAGAAATGCAGGAGTGTATCTTCTCTACGGCCTCCTATGCTGGAGAAATTCCTTTGGTGTCGATATGTTTAGCTTTCAAAGAATCACACAGACTTAAATGTCGAGGGGTTTGTGTGTATCTACCCAATTCAAAATCTCTTTCAAGGTAGCTGGCAGACAGAGGCAATTTTCCAGGCAATCAGCTGGAGTTTCCCACGTTTGTCTGAAGGAGAGGATGAAACTACTTGGAATCCGGGATGTCCTGATCCAGTGGGTGCTCACGTCTTCTCTCTGGAAACTCTGGTTTTCCAGTTTATTTCTTTTCACTTTGGGAACTTCTAAGCCAATGGATTGGAAATAAATAGAGAAAGAAGCATATGCTTCTTTCAGGAAGTAAAGCCATTGGGAAGAAGTGAATAAACATCCTTGCACTTTGAGAAAGGGTCATGGCAGTGAGGGAAAGCCCAGTCCACGGGAGGGAACTGGCCCCTGTGGGCGGGAGGGAGCTGGATCCCGGCAGAGCTGGCTGCTGCTGCTCATGAGACAGGGCATACGTGATCACCACGGAGACACGTCACCCTGGGCACCAGGCAGGCACAGCCAATAATATGGCTTTATATGAGATAGGTTGCTTAATTAGGAAAAGCTATCCAATATCTTCATCTTCAACCAACCAAGTAGTGTCCTTTGGAGGAACAGTGTTTAATCCTAGTTTTAAAATAAGAAGATATTAAGCATGACAATGGAAGACCAGGTTAATAAAACAGTGGATCTTGCAGCAGAGAAGCAACAATGAAAACCAGACATACTGCTCACTCAATAAATAGTGATTAAATACCTACTTGAAACAGGTGTCTTGTTTGATAGACATATTGATAAGTGCTTTCACTTACATCCTGGATCTCTAAAACCTAATTGTACTTGACTCCTGTTTATAAGAGTTTTAAAGAAAATTAATGTTGGGAGCTGAAAAGTGAATATGGCATTGTTCTCCATGCCCCAATACTTTTCTCTTTTTTAAAAAATTTATTCATCTTATTTATTTATTTTTGGCTGCATAGGGTCTTCGTCATTGCACGCGGGCTTTCTCTAGTTGCGGCGAGCGGGGGCTACTCTTCGTTGTGGTGCGCAGGCTTCTCATTGCGGTGGCTTCTCTTGTTGCGAGCACGGGCTCTAGGCACATGGGCTTCAGTAGCTGTGGCAGGCAGGCTCTGTAGTTGTGGCGCATGGGCTCAGTTGCTCCATGGCATATGGGATCTTCCCGGACCAGGGTTCGAACCCGTGTTCCCTGCATTGGCAGGCGGATTCTTAACCACTGTGCCACCAGGGAAGTCCCCCCCCGCCCCCGCAATACTTTTCTAAATAAACAACACCATGTGCATATGTTTTTCAGGCCCTGACACAGTTCCTGGTATCTTACTCTCTCCTGGAAACCTCTTCAGAGTGCAAACAATCTTTTAAAACTCAAAGGATAATTCTGTTTCTAAAGCACCTACGTGGTGCCAGGAAATCGGTTATGCACTTCGTCTCGTTTATTGATTATAGTTTCAGCATGATCCTGCGTGGTGTGGATTGTTTATTGTGCTGTACAGAAGAGAAATCCAAAGAGGAGATGATTTAAGGTTTGTAAGCTTCCAGGGAAGGACCTGAGAATCTGAAGTCCGTGGATCTTATTCCAAAAGCTCCTTCTTACTCATCTGCCTGAAACAGATTCACAAACGGGGGCTCAGCGAGTGCACAGAGTGACTGCCGCAGGAGTTGCTTCCCTTCCCCTTGTTGACACAAACATAGGACTGCGTTGCACGACGGCCACTGAACGTCACAGTTCTCAAGTGTGAACGCGCACCAGAGTCAGCTGCGGCCGGGTCCACAGGTTTCTCTGTAAACAGCCACAGAACAAGCATTTCAGACCCTGCGGTCCTTACAGTCTCTCTTATAACAGTTCGGCTGTTGTAATGTTAAAGCAGCCATACATCATAAGACGTGACAGGGCGTGACGGTGTCCCCCTAAAAGCATACTCACGGACACAGAATTTCATACGGTTTCCAAAATACGATTCTGCAAAATACGATTCTTCCATGTGACATTAACATTTGAGATAAACATAAGGTTATTTTTTTCTTGCCATTTTTTTAAAAAATAAAGAGATGGCTGATATAAGCCTTATGAGCATCAAGTAGATCATAAAAAATTCTGGGAGGGAGCAGAGAACTTAGAACTTTCTGTTATGGAAAACTGTCTTTCATGGTACAATTTATAGATTTTCCGTTACCAGTTTTGTTGTTGTTTCTTGGCATAATTCAGGACGTCAGTGTAATTTTGTTATAATTACCAAAAAAAACATGATTCTTCTTTTGGTTTTGTTTGTTTCCCCAACCATTTAACAACAGAAAGACCAGTCTTAGTTTATGGCCGGAAAAAGGCAGAATGGTGGTTCAGATCTGTATGTCTGGGCTTCGTTTGCAGACCCTGACCTAGAGGGGTTGTTAAAACTAAGATGCTGGGCTCCACCCCAGAGTTTCCCGTTCCTTAGGACAGGAGTTGTCCTGAGAACTGCATTTCTAACAAGCTCTGTGGTGGGATCCACCCTCAACCGAATGGTGCAGGAAGATTAAGAAATCAAAAATGAGTCACTTGTAGGTCAACTCTTGTTCAAAGCAGTGATGTTTCTGGATGATCTTCCCATGTGCCTGTGTCCCACGCTTGTACTCTTTAATCAAATCAGCTGTGCCTACATTTGAAAAGTGGGATATTTACAGAAAACCAGGAGCTTCTGACCATTCTTGAAAAATGCAGGAAACATTGTAGTGTTTTCTACATCGAGGGCAGTGTTGACCCTCGATTTCTACATGGCAAACCTTGCAGTCAAGATGGCCCCATGAAACAATGCTTACAGCTCTCCATGGTCTTTACGTAGTCTGTCACTCACGTCCTTACGTTTTCTGGCCCTGGGACCATTTGCCTTCACAATCCCTAAACTCCATGGATGGAGAAAGGTTACTGTACCTTACATCAGAGGACTTAAATTCAAATAACACCTACTGGGACAAAGTGAGAGACTGGCATGGACATATATACACTACCAAATGTCAAACAGATAGCTAGTGGGAAGCAGTCGCATAGCACAGGGAGATCAGCTTGATGCTCTGTGACCACCTAGAGGGGTGGGATAGGGAGGGTGGGAGGGAGACGCAAAAGGGAGGAGATATGGGGATATATGTACACGTATAACTGATTCACTTTGTTATAGAGCAGGAACTAACACACGACTGTAAAGCAATTATACTCCAATAAAGATGTTAAAAAATAAATAAATAAATAACACCTGATTTGTGTTGGGCACCTAGCCATACATTCTCTCTCTATATATAGTATATCACACACACACACACACACACACACACAGACCCATGTATGTATACACATACACACATATATATGTATATGCATATATATGGTTAATGCATATATAATACTACATATAAAATTATGTACAGGTAATTTCACTAATATATACACCGACCAGGGAGGTGGGCATGGTTACCTCCATTTTCTAGGTACACAAAGGGAATCACAAAGGCCATACAGATTGCCTAAGGGTACCCAGGAGGACAACTGAGTACCAAATCTGTCTGCCCCCAAACGGTATGGCCTCTGCTATATATACTAACCCTCTCACTCCAAGTGCAGAGCAAAAGAAATATTTCCTGTGGCATCTGCTCCCCACAAATATGAGGTGTGCCTGCCACCTGTTAATCGTGGTGAAGAAAAAACAGAGCGGAGGATTATTTACCAGAAATAAATATCGAATTTTAAAAATTTTGTATCATTATAGGCTCATGGTTTTTTAAAACATAGCAATAACTTGTCTAACGAATGCTGTGCTTTGCAAATCTACTGTAATATATTTTATTCCCTGACACGTAATTGCATACCAATCAGTTTTGATTCTCTGCTCTTCATCGGGTGATATTTATTTGAAATATCTCTGATTTGGTTCTCCAAAGAACAAGCTGTGTGCTGCCTAGGAGGATCAGACGGCTGTTTTTGCGGGTGATCAGCCATGCTATTTTGAGTCACCATGGGAGACAGGTTCAAAGGTTAGACGTCAAAATCTTTTCAGAGATTCGTTAGTTTCCGCACAGCTAGCAAAAAAGAAGCGACAGAAATCAGGCATTTAAAAGAGAGCTATAAACGTAGAGAAAAATGACCATGATTAGCGACTGTTTCATCCGTGGGGATGCTGTAAGACTGTACCTAACATACGCTGCTTTATAATACATGTATAGCGTACAAACCAGTATGTGAGGTGTACTTTGTGTACGTGTGCACGTACTTTGTATACACACATATGTATATGTGTGTATGTATACACACTTACAAATTCGCATATAACAGTTATACGCATATATGTATATATACATATATATATGACAAAGAGTATATTTTAGATGCACTTATTTATAACATGTGGATTAAAAGAGTTGTGATATAGATATTAAGGCATATGTAATATACACTACCTATAACGTATATAATATATATCACAATTGTTTTAATCTATACAAGTTATAAAAGTGCATCAAAAATATCCTCTTTGTAATACATATAAAACAGAGTATATGTATTATAAATGTTATGTATTTTTCATATGTATAACGCAGTATAACATATATTCTTATATTCTTATTCATATACAATAGTTAAACTATTATATATATATGTTTATACATAGTACAAAGAGGATATTTTAATATTTAATAACATATAAACAATTATGCCTATCATGTTATATATATTGTATAAATTATATATGCATTGATATATATATTGCAATTGGTTTAATTCTCATGTTATCAAAGTGCATCTGCAATGTACTCTCTGTAATATATACAAATATATATAACAGAGTATAATTGTTATGTATGAACACACACACACACACACACACACACACACACACACACAGAGTTCACCTAACATATACCGTTTTGTAATCTGCATATATTACAAAGCAGCATATGTTAGGTGCACTTTTATAGCATCATATGGATCAAAAACAAGTGCTAATCATGCTGATTTTTCTATAAATACCACACACACGCACACACACGGATATGTGTGTGGGTACATAAAACATTCCTATCAGAATTCATACAGATTATGAAAACCACAATCCTGGAAGTTGCTCTGTATTCAGAGATAGTCAATAAATCCTCAAGCATTGTACTTTACCCTTTATTATGCCTCAGCGTCTGTGTACGTGTGCGTGCGTGCATGTGTGTGGGCACCCCATCTCAGTAACCCTGAGAGCTGACCTCATGGCAGCATGCAGGGGAGCGCCTGTCTCTTGCCCCAGTCTCACAGCTCCCAGCAGCTCCCAGGGGCTGAGCTCTGTAAGCACGTAGTAAACGAACAGTCACGCCGCCCCCACAAGGTGCTCCTCCAAGTTACGCACTTGCAGTGTGCAGCAAACACACGAAAACTTGCACCAAAGTGTCTTCACCCCCCACTTCCGTCACTTTGATTTGAAATAAAAGGAGAAATTCTTTTATGTAAATATTTGGAATCTTTAAAGTGAAGGGATCATCAGCTGGAAGAAAAGCAAAGATGTGAATTGAAACGCAGTAACTTTCCCAGCAGGATCCATGCGTCTATTTACCATGAACATTTAAATTTGTACAACACTTCTGCTGCCTTTGCGGAGAGAGCTTACTTAGCCCCCATAGTCGGAGCTCAATTTCTTTCTGGATTTGACAGATCAAAAGGCGTGGTATTTTTTCCCAGGAATCCTGGCATCTTGGACTGTTCACGACATTCCAGCCTGTCATGTTTGTCAGTGAAAGAACAGGAAACTGCTTTGAGAAGATGCGGAAGGAGGTACATGTGACTGACAGTGTTCACACTTAGAATGAAGGGAATGGCCATATTTTAGATTCCACATATAAGTCATATCATGTGCTATTTGTCTTTGTCTTTCTGACTTACCTCACTTAGTATGATCATCTACTTCAATTTAAAAAGAGGACCTACTGTATGTATAGCACAGGGAACTCTACTCAATACTCTGTAATAACCTATATGGGAAAAGAAACTGAAAAGGAGTGGATATATGTGTATGTATGTATAACGGAATCGCTTTACTGTACACCTGAAACTAAGACAACACTGTAAGTCAACTATACTCCAATATAAAATAAAAATTTTTAAAAAAGAATAAAGGGAATGGCAGGAGACAGTGGAGGCTGGAGATACATTCTGTTTCTCTGCTGGTTCAATTAAGAACATCGTGAAAAGTGCTTCCATGATTTAATGCAGTTTCTTTTATCTACTATTGGGGGAGTTTGTGTTTGTCTATATATGGAAAATATAAATTCTCTTTTTAGTTTTCAAGGTAGTAGAGGTACTTAGGTGCAGTGACGAATTACTGCGAATGGATTCTTTGTAGGTAAAGTATGATTAGAGCGATGGCCCAGAAGTGGTGAAAACAAAGATTTTGAAAATTCAAATAGGCTGGCGTGGAGAAAACCACACATAATCAAATTCACAATGTCTAAGTAATGTATAATTAGGCTATATTTTCCCAGGACAAAGCACTGAGTTTTGAAAAGGAAATATTAAACTTTTGCTTTAAACACATAATAAATACTGAAAATAATTACGTTTTCATCTAAACCATGGTAAGCTTTTAATGACAGACATTTTTGTGCATTACAAGGCCAAAGGCCTTCGCTGAAAGTGCTATTTTTTTTTCTCTTGGTGCCTTTAAGCGTGCTTGACAATTTGCACTTTGCTTGCAGACCTACCCTCCAGAATTCCACCAGCTCACTCCATCTAAGTGTTGCCAGTTTGGATCAGTATTATGAGAAACTGAGCAAAAGGCTCAATTTAGCATGCAAATCATCGCCTTGGTTACTTGACCCTGAGATGCCAAGAACAAAGCCAGTTGCTCAGCTGAATTTATTACATTTAAACTTATTATACAGTCTTAGCTTTTAATTTTCTTTCACCAAGATGAGCAACTTATTCACTCTGGCAAGTCCACAGAGCCTATATGCTTTCCCATCCCCTGGGCAGGTTTCCTGGTCTGTATTTTAAGGTATAAACAAAGCTCTCTCCATATGAATAGGTAAAAGTTTTTTCACATTCATTATTTTATTTACAAGGTCACTGAGCTAACCTTGATTTTACTGCTGACGAAAGTTGAGCTGCAGAGACCAGGGCACCTGGACCTTGTCAGGCAGGTACAGTGGGTCAGGGCTGGACCCCAGGCCTACTTCTTTTGACCCCCGATCCTACACCCCACGGCTGGTTCTCCTACACCCCACGCCTCTGACATGGTCAAAGGTCACGATGTTAGCATTCCATTGCCCATTGAATGAGTTTATCCCACTCTCTCCTGACATCAAATTCTGTCTCCATTCTGGATCAGACCTCAGCTCTACTCTTCATGGACTGATTTAGTACCTATTCACCCAAAAGAGCAACTAACAGAGACACAGACGTACCACGTTTAGAAAAACTCTAGTTACGTAACCGCTATGGTTTGCAGAGGTGAACCACGCACACAGATAGCTACAGACGCCCTTGCATTTCTTCAGGGTCCTTTTAAAACTACATGCCTGGCTCTGATATCCATAAGGGAATGAACAATCTGGAAAATCCCCACAGAAACACTGGGGCCCCAAGCAAGGTGAGATGGGTGCATACCGTTTGAGATCTGTCCCCCCAAACAGGTGGGGTGACTAGGGAAGATGAGGAAGGGTTAAACGCTTGGTGGCTCCTCTGAACACCTGGAGCCCACACATTTGCGGCGGTGGGGGGGAGATATTCTCAAGTGCATCACCGTGCGCAGGAACCTCAGGCATTCATTAGGTGGGCACATTACGTTCCATGCTTCTCAAACTTTCCTGTACCTTGAGTCTCCTGGAGATTCTGCCACAAGGAACATTTGGATTCAGTGGGTCTTGGGCAGGGCCTGAGAGCATCTCTGATGATCTCTCTCCTCGATGCCAGTATCCTTGACCTTTAGACCATACTTTCTGTGGAAGGCTCTTCTACAGGGTCCTCAACAGTGGTGTCTGGAGGGAAATGCAAATAGACTGACATCCAACATGGGAAGATGCCCGAGGACTTTCCAATGATCCAGCATCAAGCGATAATAACATCAGTGGATGTGGTTGTGAATTACGGCAAAATGCTTTCATAGTCAATGCTCGTTTCAAGCTCAAAATGTCTTTGTGAAATCAATAAGACAAACATTATTTCTTCTTATTATTTAAAAAAAAAAAAAAAAAAACCAAACGAACACCTAAAGGATAGTTAAGTAGATGGAGAAACATCATACCATAGGTTAGTGTCTCTTGTACTCTTAGCATTAATTTTGGGATTTTTCCTTAGATGGTTTTCTGTCCCCATAAGCCTAGTCACAATTTCCCTCCATCTACAGAAGTAAGTGTGATGGACCCTGAGGAAGCAGACTTACTTGTTAACTCAAAACCAAAAATAGGGGTCTAGCTAGAAATTCCCCGCAGGAAAAAAAAATAAGCTTTTCCAGCAAATGGCGATTATTATATTTGTTTCAGGACACCAGCGACTCATGCACACCACAAAAGCAGCATCGAAATCCCCTGTCACTGAGAGAGCAGTTATGTGCTACAGCTGTAAAGTATGAACTTGTTATTTCGCTTGTGTTACCCGGGACTTCACTGCTGGATGGACAGAGAAAGAAGTAGAAAGTTCCCCTTATTGCATAAGCATGGTCCCCTTCTGAGGACTACCTAGCACACCTTTCTTCTGCATCAAAGAGGCATAGCTATTTTCAACTTCAGGAGGGAGGAATGGGTCAAGAAAAGGGAAGCTAAGAAGAAAAAGCCGGAATAATGAGCCCCTGTGCCCTTGTGACTTACATAATCTACCAAAGGGAGCTCAGTGGGAACCAGAGAAATGGAGTGGAGGCAAAGCTGGCGAAAGTAGGTTTCCAAGAATCAGGAGTTTTAAACACATTGGCACTCAACGGCTCTTCTTTGAGCTATGTGCTATTTCTAAACGGCATGGCTGAGCGATTCTGTGATTTCTTTGGTCCACAGAGTGGTAGAATATATATAACATGCTGTGCAGTCTTTCTCAGTATCTCTGTGTACCTCTCTCCTTGGGAGAGGGGAGATTCTGGCCTAGGAACAAATTAAAGATGAGAAGTTGACACTGAGGCTTTAATGGCACTGAAGCCTGAGGAAGTGAATCTTTCTTAACTGAAAAAATTCAAAATAGCAAGGAAAACTGGTGTAGTGGAAACACATTGTACTGGAAGCCAGGAAACGAAAGTTATTTTTCAGGTCCTTTTACTTGATCACTATTGGGTAAGGTCTTAGCTTTGCAGACACTCGTGATAGAAATAAGTCATCCATTGAGAGTCAGGGCCCCAGCATTCCCATAATCATTTTACAGATATAAGCATGTAAGTATATTGTGGAGAACCCAAGCTTTGGAACTGATAGATAGATGGAGAGATGGACGGATAGATAGATATGATAGATAGCTAGGTAGGTAGACATGATAGATGGATGGACGGATGGACGGATTGATAGATAGATAGATACAAAGACAGATCAGAATCTGCACCCCCAAATATGCCACTTTGGCATAAGAATTATTTTAAGATGAAAGCAACTGAGAAGCAGCAGATGCAGGAAGAACTCTGCCCTTCCCCTTTCTGCCTAAAAGAAGGGCATAAATTTCCCTTTGAGAAGGTGACGTACATTTCCATATGTAGAGGTGTAGTCCTCTCCCGTACCCGAAGAGGTGAATGACCCTTCTCTGCATAACAAGCCTTACTAAAGAACCCTTAACTACTTTAACTAGCAGGAGCTACCAAGAACTACCACGCCTGGTCTTCTTCCCACAGTGCCGCACCCCTAGGAGCCCAACCACCTTTTCCTTTGTCTGCTCACTTCTCCGTAATTTATCACCTTCCATTAAAATGGTACACGAAGCCCACCCCACACCTGTGTAATCACCTCTTTGGGTTTTTATTTCTTTCTGCGCAGCCCCTGCCAACTACAAGTTGGCACTTGCCCTCTACCTCTACAAGGATTAAATCTTGAGCCGCTGCGGCTGGTGACCTTCAACACCCCCTGAAGGGAGCTCAGGGTGGAGACCAGGAATGAGGCACTCTGTGCTCTGGGAAAAACTGGCAGAACACGTCCTCAGATAGTTAGATATTTTCAGCAGCTGATTTTATGAGCCCAATTCCTGCATCTCCTAGTGTCTAGAAAAGCACTAAAATCCTTCCTGGTGACATCTCCTCCTCAGGACTAGCAGAAACATTCTCCAAAAAAATATGTGCTTGGGGACTTCCCTGGTGGCGCAGTGGTTAAGAATTCGCCTGCCAAGGCAGGAGACACGGGTTCAAGCCCTGGTCTGGGAAGATCCCACATGCCGCGGAGCAACTAAGCCCGTGCACCACAACTACTGAGCCTGCGCTCTACAGCCCGCGAGCCACAACTACTGAGTCCGCGTGCCGCAACTATTGAAGCCCGCACGCCTAGAGCCCATGCTCCGCAATGAGAGAAGCGACCGCAGTGAGAAGCCCGCGCACCGCAATGAAGAGTAGCCCCCACTCACCGCAACTAGAGAAAGCCTGTGCACAGCAACGAAGACCCAGCACGGCCAAAAATAAATAAATAAATTAATTAAAGAAAAATATGTGCTTGATTGCATGTACTCCCCCTTCACCAAAATCACATACATACTGACCTTCCCCCCACCCTGACCTCTTTGGAGCAGTTGCTCAGAGCTAGCTGAGATGCTGTCTCCCGGGCTATAGTTCTCATTTTGCCCCAAATAAAACGTAACTCACAACTCTCACGTTGTACATTTAAGTCGGCACCCCCATACACATGAAAACATTAACATCGATAAAGGAATATGTCTTTCTCCTGTTAATCTGTCTCTTGTCAGTTTAATTCGCCAGCCTCAATAAACAGATTGTAAGAGAGCAGAGGAAAAAGTTTTTCTCCCTCCCACAGTTGGGGGTCGGGGGAGAGAGAGAGAGAAAGAGAGCGAGAGAAACACTGATGGACGGATGGGTGGATGATACTTAGAGAGGCAGACAGATATAGACAGAAGGGTGACAAACAGAAAGAGTCCAAGTTCTGTTTTCTGCAAAGGGTTATTTTAAGGACTAAACAAGATAATCTATCTCCATTATTATCTACCATATAAAATATATTACTATTTTTAATGGTATTTACATTACTAATCTTGAATAAAAATCTTCACTTATGAAAACTTTTTTTCTTAGGCAAAAAGTTTTGAGTAATGAATACAACGACAAAGCACTGGGAAGTGAAGGCATTTTTCGATTGTTTTAAATACTCAGCTAGCAATGTAACTATTGAGGAGGAACTCCGAATACCTGTTAACTGTTAGAAATGAAGGCTCCCTTTCGAGACTTCAACCCCAAATTCTGCTTCCTGCATGGTTTAGATGCCAGTGCCGGTCACCTTTAAGAAGAGTCTCTGTTCAATCAACTTGGCATCTCCAAGACTCCACATTTCAAGCACAAGAGCAGGCACTAAGCTTGTCTGTAATGAAACTCAATGAGGATGAATCTCTGGACCAGCCATTAAAAGTATCTGGCGCTAGTTCTCTTTCAGGGCCACCATGAAACAACAATCACTTTTGGAAAATGTCTCTACATTCTTTGTATCTCAGACTTCTCCACACCCAATATGTTGCATTACCACTGCCCCACATTGAGACCTTGTGAATGTAACAAGATTCAGTTACTGTACGTTACCTTCTACAACAAAGAGAGAGCCGAGTCAGCCTGGGGGCATGTACTTGCACCTCTATTCCAACCCAGACTATCAGGCCATCCCACAGCACCAGTTCTGGTCATTTCATATCCCTTGCTCCAAGGATGATGGGTCCGTATTGGGCCAGTGAGTCACAGAAAGAGATCTGCTGGATAGGGTTCCTGGGAAACAGAGGCCAGTCACTCTTTCTTCATCAGGATGCAGATGGGGAAACTGGTTGCTATTGGCAACTGCCTACTGCCATGATGAAGCTGATGCTCTAAAAGAAGTAATGGAGGGGCTTCCCTGGCGGTCCAGTGGCTAAGACTCCGTGCTTCCACGGCAGAAGGCACAGGTTCGAGCCCGGGTTGGGGAACTAAGATCCCGCGTGCCGCTTGGCATGGCCAAACAAAACAAATAAATGAAATAAAAAATAAAATAAAAGAAGTAATGGAAGGGCCTGGACCCTGATGACACAGTCGAGCTGCGGAAGCAAACTTTTCTGAGGCCTGCTCTTCCCTGGACTTGTGCCGGACGAGATAGTGGCCCTGGCTGTTTAAACCAGGTTGAGTAGATGTGTCTGTTCTTTGCAGCTTGTAGCCTCCCCGTGGATATTTATCATTAAAGTATCTTCACTTACTGAGTTAACCTTTACTGAGCATCTACTATACGACTGGAACTTTAGGGTAGTAAGGTGCACAATGCACAGTTGCTCCTCAGATCTTACTATGTTATTCATCCCAAGCTCATTTTTGTCGGAAGTGCATAATGGTTCATTAGAAAAGTTGCTCCTTTGCAATTTAAATACCTTCCCAAAGAGGCAAAATATTTTTCTCCTTAATTTAGCTGAAAATGTATCAATGCATGTCATTTTATGTCCAATAGAGTTAATTAGTTAATTTTTATAGTCCAATAAAATTATCCAAGGTAGTTTTCTAAGTATCTTTTTTTCAGTGAGCTTTCATTGGTGCCTTTATTTTTTCTTTCATCTCAAGATGGACTCAGAAACAACAGGAGCTAAAAGTATCAATATGTATAAATATCTATGCTGAATTCTTAATGAAATAAGCTATAATAACCACAGGATAACCCCATCTTTTTAATACATGTAACATGTATAGAAAGATAAATTTTTGTATGTATACATATACAGCTGTATGCTTTTGCATTTGCTCTTATCTTCACAGTAACAGATCGTTTGCAGAATAATCTGTTAATTAAATCTGGGGCCTTTAAACGAGCCTGTATTATTTGATTCTTTTTGTTTTTTTTCACAGAAGCATATTTAGCATGTGAAATAGCTTCCCCAAATTCTTAGGTAGTATCCAAAAAAAACTTAAAATGTATTCAAAGAATACAATTAATTTTTACTGGGCAAACAAAACATAATTAACCAGATAAGTATGATGCCAAATTAATGGACCCCAATGATTTTTCATTTTTGCCTGCTTCTGTAGAGAATCATCCCTTCTATGCCTCTCCAACATACTGGAAATAAGCTGCGGGTGCACAATTCTCTCTTGCGCTGTGCACTTATTTTTTTGCCTTGCCAATCTCTTAGTTATCCTTTAAAGTCATCCGCACATCAAGACCCTCCAGCAGACAAGTTGAGGACTCACGGCCCTTGCTCAGCTCCGATCATGACGCCTTCCAATCTGCAGATTTTCCAAGTCCCATGCAGTTGCTATCACAGATTAGAGGGAAGAGGGATGCCATTTTTATCGATAGACATAATTTTTACCACTAATTTAATTTGAGAACATTTGTGAAGCAGGCATGCCAACATGGAGCAAATTCCATAATTAATGGATTTAGGTCAAGAAGTAGAAACTGTTGTTCCCGCTGTTTTTTTTCACCTTAAGAAATACGTTATAAAACTGATCCTTTATACATCACTGAGGAAGTTTCTATGAATGCTTAACAATCGGTCATATTTGCTAACAAATTCTTTATTTTGTTTGGATTCACAGATTTCCCTTTGTTTTTGCTAGCGTTCATCTTTCTCTTTGGGGATACTGAGACTACTTAAATAGTTTTTTACCTTTTCTAAGACTAGAGTTCAGAACACCTGTGTTTATAGCCTTGGTTTAGCCAGAGACTCACAAACTAGAGCACATCAGAGTCACCTGGGAGCTTTTAAAACTATAACCTGGATCATTCACACCAGTTTTGAATGTTAACAGTGGTGTTACTGGATGGTGTGTTTGTTCTCCAGTTTTTTTTCCCCCTCTCAATAACCTAGATGTTCTCCCCCAAAATTCACGACATGGGCCATGTCTGCTTGTTCACTCAGCAAGGATAAACTTCAGTGTTCTTAGTCCTAATCATGAAGAGACAGCTCTCTTACTTAACCAGCCACCCGATAATTTCATTTCCTGTTTCATTTTTCAGAAGGATACTTCACGGAGCAATGTGTACTGAGCTATTGGAAAACTGCTGACAAATACCACATGGGGGTCTGCAGAAACTCTCCCCGGACCTTTCAAAGGGGAAATGATTTGACCATGTAGAGAGAGGTTTGCTCTAAGCCGCCTTGTGCCCACAGTAGCACATGTGTATGTGAGGATCTTTCAAACCAGAAACTTGTGCAACAAGTGAGTTATAATATTCTGAAGGTAAAAATGGATGGGCTTCGGCTATTTTTGTAATTCCCTTAAATTCCATTAAATAAACGTCTGCCCTGGCAAAAGAAACAAATGAAAAGTAGAAATCACTAATTACATACTAACCTCAGGCTGACTCTATCTTCATACACATTGGTAAGATAGGATGTGTGCCTTTGTCAACCCATTACTTTGTTGGAGGAACAAAATATTGGCATCGAAAGTTTAAAACCATAAAATGGTCCAAGATTACTTAAGTAATCAACAAGATGTGGTTTATCCATGCAATGGGATATTATTCTGCCTTAAGAAGGAATGCAATTCTGACCCATGCCACAGATGAATCTTGAGGATACTGTAGGGAAGGGAAAATAATCTTCCCTCTATCCCTCTGAGTTCTTGGCTGAGACCCCTGTAATAAAAGACAGATGAACAAGAGACAAACACGTTTATTAACATGTATGCCTCATGTGTACATGGGCGACACCCAGGGAAAATGAATAACTCCAAGAGGTGGCTTAGAACTCTGGCTTATAGAGTATCTTCAACAAAGAATAACAAGTTATCAAGAAAGAGCAGCGCAAAGGAAAGCAATTTGAGGTTTCCAAGGGCAAACTATCCGAAGTTAGCTAATGGTATACAAAGTCCAGTTAGGAAAGTTTATATGGGTTCCTTTGGTGCCACCTCCTGGCTGATAGGGTCTAAAATTATCTCTGGTGATTAACTTTTGTCTTTCTTGGTATCTTTGCAAATTTATGTACTGCTTTTAGGCAAATCGGGGAGTACAGGGAGCTTTCGTTCTACCTGCCTCTTCTCAACTGCCTTCATCTGAAAGTAACTAAGCTGGCATACTTTTTGGGGTGGCATATTCTGCTACCCTTCAACATTGTGCTAGGTGAAGTAAGACAGACACCAGAGGATAGGTATCGCGTGAGTCTATTTAGATGTGGTACCTAAAACAGTGAAATCCATATCGACAGAAAGTAGTGTAGTGGCTCCCAGGGACTGGGGGTGGGGAGCGGCTAGGAAGGAGGAATGAGGAGTCATCGTTTAATAAGTTTAGTGTTTCCACAGACACAGAGGACAGACTGTGGTTGCCAAGGGGGAAGGTGGTGTGAGAGGGAAGGACTGGGAGTTTGGGATTAGAGGATGCAAACTATTATATATAGAATGGATAGACAACAAGGTCCTACTGCAGAGCACAGCGTGCTATATTCAACCTCCTGTGATAAACCATCATGGAACAGAATATGAAAAAGAATGTGTGTATGTGTATAACTGAATCACTTTGCTGTACCACAGAAATTAATATAGCATTGTAAATCAACTATGCTTCAATAAAATAAATTTTAAAAAATAAGTATGGAGTTTCAGATTGGGAAGATGAAAGAAGTTCTAGACATGGATAATGGTGATGGTTGCAAAGCCATGTGAATGTACTTAATATCACTGATCTATTAGCATGTACACATTACACACGTATGCATATGTATACATATCAATACATATATATGTATAACTGAACCACTTTGCTGTACACCCGAAACTAACACAACAGCATAAGTCAACTATACCCCAATATAAAATAAAAACTAAATTTAAAAAACGACACTGATCTATACACTTAAAAAAAAGATTAAAATGGTAGCATTTACGTTGTGTATATTTTACCATAACTTTAAGAAGATAACCTCAGGGCTTCCCTGGTGGCGCAGTGGTTGGGAGTCTGCCTGCCGATGCAGGGGACACGGGTTCGTGCCCCGGTCCGGGAAGATCCCACGTGCCGCAGAGAGGCTGGGCCCGTGAGCCGTGGCCGCTGAGCCTGCGCGTCCGGAGCCTGTGCTCCACATCGGGAGAGGCCACAACAGTGAGAGAGGCCCGCGTACCGAGAAAAAGAAGATAACCTCAATAAGCATTAGCAGTCGTGTACAATGGATTCTTCAAGGAGGGCTGGAATCCAATGAGAAAGGGTGAATGAGGAGGCAGAAATGGTTCTAGCGGGTTCCATGCCATGCTTGCTCTAGAACCATGATGGGCGGAGTCTTTGTCAACCCCAGGATGGACTGCGACGGAGTAACAAGAACCACGGTTATTGATGTCAGCCTGCAGAGTTGGTACCCTATTTTATAACCTTGTAGTGACTCCGGAGAAACACCTACCACCATTTTCATAATCTGTACCATCTTCTACATTTGAGTCCAACTTCACCTCTCCACTGTTCATTTTTGGCCGTGTCTACCCTAAAGCAAGGAAATACCGCTCCCTGCCCAACCCCCGCCACCCCCCAAACAAAAACAAGTTGAATTCCTCAAATAGTTTAGCAGCTCAAACAATTGCCAACCATGGAAAGATGCCTTAAGCAAAGAATGGCCTTTCTGTTTCCACATTCCTGAATTGAATCATCTTTTTTTTTTTTTTGTCAGCCTCACGGAAAGAATTCTTCTAAAATGCCAGCTGCCTACAGTAGCCTTCCGGGAGCCACTGTGCCCCACGCAGTGTGAGAACGGCTGTGTGGAGAGAATTTCCTAAAATAAGACTTGACTGTCTGCCAGGGTAGAAATAGACTCTGCAGCCTGAGGTAGGACCCTCCCTGTCTCCATCTTGCTTCCCTCATCTGTAAACCGTGGCCCCAAGGCTCTCACGCGGCTCCTAAAAGTGCTGAGGAGATGAACAGGGTCACATGTGGGGGAGTCCTCGGGGCGCTGGGAAAATGTACCGCACACATAAATGAGGTGCATTCTGATAGCAACCTGTGTCATACTAGTGTTCATATTAACTAGACAATTTAACCCATGGCAGTAATGATAACTCCTTCTCAGAATGTTTATCCTTTCATCAAAGGATCTTTGCAAATAAACCCATTATCAGTTCTTTAACTGTCATTATTCTGATCACGGTCAGTTCATAGCCATCGCCTCTGTGACCAGGGTCCCCATAGGAGCCTCGGATGATAAAGAGAGCACAAAGGAGCAGGCTGGGGCCAGGGACCCAGGGGCTGCCTAACCTCTCTAAAGGTGTCACCTGATGACGCTGACTTCCTGCCCGACCTGTAAACTGCTCAGGAGTGAGGGGTCAGGGCCAATTACTTCCGTTTCAAAGGCAGCAGAGATCCAGAGACAAAGAGAGCTCCCAATGCAGCCAATCCTCTCCTCCATGCACTGTACAGGTATCTATAGGGAAAACTCTTGCAGACATGGCCCTGGACGTGGAGTGCATTCTCCCAAAGCCCTAAAAGATGAGCATAGCTCAGGGGATCTGGAGAGCTGAAAAGGAGCGCATCCTCCAAAGCTTTTTGCCAAGTCTGCTAGAATCATCCTCTTAAGAGATTAGGATTAGGGGATGTCACTTCCCTCCTCACATCCCCTGAGGGACTCGGCAAAGGCTATGAAATAAAACCCAGTTGCTCAGCACAACACTCAGCATCTTCCAGGCTCTGCCTCTAACACCTTGCCTCCCAGCAAAGTGCTGCACTGTGACCCAGACCCCAAGGGCACCTGCAGTCCAGTCAGGATCCCCCTGAGATATCACACACCGTCCGGCCCTCCAGCACAAGCTGCTACTCCAGATGTCCAACGTCTCCATGCCCCTGTCTCTGCAAGTCCTACGCATCCATCAAGACCAGCATATGAGCCATCTCCTTTGCAAAGTTTCTTGATGCCCCAGACAAAAGGAATCCTCCGCTGCACTGTGCTTGCGTTACCCAAAGTGTGGCATGATGCTTTCACCCCTGGTCCAGTAGGAGAGCTACTGGCAGCCTTTCAAATCTTAGCGACCTTAGCCAGAGGCATTAGCAACCCCTCCCTGGGCACAGCACAGCGTCTTACTCATGGGCAGCATTCAACAGAAGGTTGCTTGGGCGGAGCGGATTATCACTGACTGGAGTCCTTAAAATGATGGAACCCTGGGCTCAGATCATGGGGCAACACATTCCTGTCAGCTGCTGATCGCTCAACTATTACGGCGGGGACGTGGATACTTATCGCTGGAAAATTTCCCTTATTTCCCTCAAACCTCAGGCACAAGCAGAGAAATTGGACATTTTCCAAGGCTGAAGCTGAGACCTGGCCACACACCATATACAAAATCTGGCTAAGGAATCCCAGGCTTAGTGCACACAGGAGGACATAACCATCAATATCATTGGACCCAGTCAGATGAACATAGCTCCAGCTGGAAGCAAATAAAAGCTGGAAACAAGAGCCATTGGCTTTGACCCACATGTTAAACCACTATTCACACGTGTGTTGTAAAGGACGTAAAATGAGAGCTGAGTTAATGACCTCTGGTGCCCCTGGTAAAAAGTGTGAGTCTTTAAAGCAGGCCTCATCTGTTCATCGTGGAATGCCTTCCCGTTACCTCTGAGGTCTTGCAAACTCTAGATCGGCCCGTGTTCCCCTTGGTCTAGACCCAGGAGGAGCTGTCGGTGTCAAATGTTCAAGGGGAAGGCTCGGTGATGTCATCACCATAAAGTGCCGATTAGCCCATCAACCCATCTCTCCATGGCCCTATGGCCCCATGAACCCATCTCTCCATGGCCCCATCAGCCCATCAACCTATCTCTCCATGGCCCCATGGCTCCATCAACCCATCTCTCTCCATGGCACCGTGAACCCATCACCCCATCTCTCCATGGCCCCATGGCCCCATCAGCCCATTGCCCCGTCTCTCTGCGGCCCCATGGCCCCATCCACCCATCGCCCCATCTCTCCATGGCCCCATCATCCCATCGCCCCATTGTCCCATCAGAGACCAGGAGCTCATGACTGTGCACAAAAGGTCCTGTTTCTTTGTTTGGTTTACAATTATTTTAGTTATCCCATTTCCTCTGAAGCCAATAAGAGGCAAGGTGTGTGTCCAACCTTTTCCCCATCGCTGGGGGTCGTCGCTGTGTGTTGCTTGCACACCCAAGGCTGTATTGCTCTAAAGCCCTTGGAAGCAGGCATAGAGCTTGTCATTTATATGCCAAGTCCAGTAAGAGGGAAAAAGTGTGCCATGTGTGGGTTGCCCAGATGAGAGGAAGAGATTGTCTTGCTTGTTTACTGCTTCTGCTGGATGGAAATATCACTTGCAGGGCTGAGGAAAAGACTCAAGGTTTCTCTATGCATTAAATGCTGGGTCTGTTTGGGATTGCACAAAGATATTTGTCTGTCCAATCTGCTCTTCCCTCCCCCAATCCCTTGATGCTCTCTCCCAAGGCCAGGAAATACCCCTCCAGTGTGTGCCATGCTCATGGGATCTGGTTGACTCAGACACATGGCATATTCTGCTTTCCGATCTGACCACCCGCTGTCACAGCCCCAGACTATTAACCTACAGCGTGTGCAGCCCTGAGTCAGCACTCTGCCCCTCTCGCTCGTCTGTAAGCTGCCCTCCAGACTCATAAAATAACTGTACCCTGCCCACCACTGCAGGGCTGGGCAGAGGAACTCACGATGCTATCAAGCTGGTGAGCCAGGACTTTGTGCTGATGACATTAGAAGCAGTTCTTTGGGATTCGGAAGTCACTACAGTTTACATTTGAGCAACTCTCTCTGACACAGTCAGTGGGATGGAGCAACGACACGATTTTGGCTAGAGGAACAGGGCATGATGACTTGCAACTCCACCACGCCATCCAAGGAGTCCAGGGAGATATTGAGAGTAGCCCCAGAGCTTGGGGGTTGGAGCCCACAAGCTTCAAGAGAGGCAGATGCCCCAAACTGGAAAGTCTTTTTCGGGTCTTTGCAAGAAACACCAAGGAGAGGCTGGTCCTTCTGAGCATGCAAGCTCCCCTAAGCCAGGAATCGTGTCTTTTTAGCTCCATGCCCCTGGCAATTAGCACAATGGTGGCCGTTGAGATTCCAGAGGTAATAAAAGATCATGACTTGTTTAGCTTTGTCTTTTGCACTCGAGCACAGTATCTGGAAACAGGACACCATTTCAAAAAGCTTACACTGAAGTATGTCTCCCAGGAGAGACCAAATGAGTCTGACTCTATCTGGATTAGAGCCTTCCCTCTAGGTGGGCACAGCCAGCCCGGGGCTGGCGGGGTGGGGAGATTGGGGGGGTGGGGCGGGAGGCAGGTTGCAGACTGATAGCTGGATGGGGGAAGGCCTGTGTGTTGGGCACAGTGGGTCCAAGGAAATATGCAGAAAAGGAGGCTTCCAGATGAGAAAGGGAAGGGCAAGTCTCCATAGGGATAAAGACATCACCTCAAACTGAGATGACAGAGTATCGAACAGTTTATAGTTTAACAGGAACCTTACCACATGCTTATTACAGGAAATGCAAAAACCTAGATCGTCAGTAATTCTATAGTTCAGCAATAACCATGGAAAAATTTATAGACAGATAGACAGGTGTACAGTAAACAGATACATAGAGATAGTGACAAAGACACAGACATAGATATTTAGATAGATAGGTAGATTGATAGAGATAGAAAGATAGGTATAGCTATAGATAGGTAGATGATGATAGATACAGGTATATATAGATATAACCTATGTAAATATATAAATATAACCTCTATATAATATAGGCTATATATTTATAAGCACGCAAATATATAACTACAGATGTAGGTATATACAGACATATAGATATAACCTATCTAAATATATAAATATAACCTATTTAAATACAACTTATATTTTGCATATATGTTGCTCACCCATGCGTTGCAAACCATATAAAAGTAAAGCTGAGGATCTCCAAGAATAAAATATAAGTACATCTTCAAAAGAAACTTCATTCATTCTTCTTTTAACATATCACTGTTACCCCTCAGATCTCATATGTCCTAAATTGGCTACCTGTTCCAGCTACATGCGTAATATATTCAACAATGGTGTGTGTGTGTGTGTGTGTGTGTGTGTGTGTGTGTGTGTATCTTAATATAAATATATATGTATTATATTTATATACATGTTATAATATGCATATTATATTATAAATGCATACACACGTTTATTTACTTTCCAGAAAGGAGTTCTTACTGATCATTTTATTCTAATTTAACAATGGATCATAATCATTTTCCCATCTCAGCAAATACTTTTACACCAATTTTTTCGACCACACAACATTCCATTGTGTGGCTATTATAAGAAAAGAAAAGTTCCATCCTTTTAGGTTCTGCGATGGGGCACATTTTATTTAATATTTTGCATGCACACAGGAGCTTTCGTAGGACAAATGAAGACCCAAAGAAGTGATTAGGCCTGAGAGCTCACATTTTCCTTAACAAAGGAGGATAAATTTGTGGAGAATTGACGAGACGCAGGAAGACAGTGTTAAGTGTCTAGGGGCCGTGAATCACGCGGCTACAAAATATGTGGGGAAACTAATACAAGATAAGGGTTGTTTCAGGACGTTTGTTTGTGCAGGTCCATTTCGGCACTGCTTTCCCGTCTCTGGTGGAGAATATTCTCTTCCTGATGCAAGGAGGGCACCTTTCTCGTGGGAAATCCTAGGCCTGAGTTTTAGTGGAAAGGAGGGGGTCAGGGAGCCCTTTGTGCACCTGCTGTTTCTCGGGTACCTTCAGCTCAAAATCATCAATACCCCAAAGTGGCATAATGGGGGTGGCCTGTTCTGAGCCCCTTCGCTATACTTCTATCTACTCAGATAGTGTATGCTACATATTTCTCGGTTTTGTTAAATGTCGTTAATTTTATTTATTTATTTATTTATTTTTTGCTGTACGCGGGCCTCTCCCTGCTGTGGCCACTCCCGTTGCGGAGCACAGGCTCCGGACGCGCAGGCTCAGCTGCCATGGCTCACGGGCCGAGCCGCTCCGCGGCACGTGGGATCTTCCCGGACCGGGGCATGAACCCGCGTCCCCTGCATCGGCAGGCGGACTCTCAACCACTGCACCACCAGGGAAGCCCTAAATGTCGTTAATTTAATGAGATTCTGCCACTGGCTCTGCCCCAGAAATCGTCTCAAGGCACACATGAAATTCTTCTCCATTAGAGGGAAGTAGGTATAAACAGATTTGCAACATTCGCCATTAGACTCTGCTGGTACGTGTTTGAGTTGGGGCTGACTGTAAATCCCTGTAAACCGCCTTGCTCGTGGAATGCATCCCATGAGTGGCTTTTGATCCGCGAGGTGATGTCACTGCAGACAAGCAGGGTTCTCAGGACCGGACGCCACAGGGAGGCGGGAAGATGCACGCAGCCGTGAGGGACACAGAGCTCCCGGCATCCCTCTGCCCATGGCTTAGGGAAGATTCCAGAGTAGACTGAGGGGGGCACCACGCTGCACCACCCACAGCAGAGGACCCACGGAGAGGCCAGGAGTGCCAGGGTCAGGGAAACGTCTCCTTACGAAACCCCAGGAACGAAGGAGGCTTCATGTTCACGGTCATCACATTTGCGGGTCTCTGCTCGTCGCTTCTCACCCAACGAAATGAAGGCTCACGTGCTCCTCCAGAAGAGTACATCCGTACCAGGCAGCCTAAACCACTAGGTCCGCGGGTATACACGGCTTAACCAAGTTTCTAGTCTGCCTCAATAGCTGTCTCCCCTACTGCTGAGGAAATCAGGGTTATCTGGGCGGAGAGCGGGAGTCACATACGAGCCCGGGGAAACAACTCCCTGCTGAGCTAACTTATTCAGAATGGCCAGGCACCTCATGTACAAAGACGGTGAGTCAGTAGCATTTAGATCTGGGCCACTTATTTACTTTAATGGGATAAAAGGTGAAATGAGCATACTGAAAGAATGCAGATGCGAGGGAGCAAGCCCGCAGAGGCCAGAACCCATGGTCCCGGCGGAGGGCTTAGCAGGCCCTGCTCGTAACGCCGGGAACGTGCGACCCTCTCTACGTACTTTGGAAAGAAGCATGTGCGTGCACAGGAAAAAGTCTGGGTACTGAGAACCCTAAACGCAAATCCTGTGATGGTACTGCACGAGATCCTGGCTTCCTCCTCGATAAGTCTCTGAATGTCTGAGTCTGCGTTTCCTTTCAACGTATTTCACTTTATAATCAGAGAAAGGAGACGTTGTTTCCAGAAGAGGGATGACTGGCCGACCCTCACCTTCTGTAGGAGAAGCGTCAGTGACGCACAGCCTTGGGTCACTGGATGAGAAGAGCTATGTTGCCATGCTGTGCGGGGTGAGGGCTGTGGAGAGCACCACGTGGGAAAGAACTGCCGGCGCTTGTAGGAGCTGAGAGCAGCCCCTGACTGGAAGCCAACGAGGAAATGGGGTCTTGCGTCCTCCAACTGCAGAGGGTGGGCTCTGCCAACAACCTGAGGAGTTTGGAAGTGGCTCCTCCCCCAGTTAAGGTCCCCGTGAGAACCTGGCCCTGTGGACACCTGGGCTGCAGCCTACGGAGACCCAGAAGCAGGGAACCCGGCTGCCTTACTCAGCTCTGGGCTGCCATAGCCAAACACCAGACGCTGGAGGCTTAAACAACAGACATTTACTTCTCCCAGTCCCGGAGGCTGGAATCTGAGATCCAGGTGTGGGCAGGGCTGGTTCCTCCCGAGGCCTCTCCCCTGGGCGTGTAGACGGCCGTCTCCTCCCTGTGTCCTCCTGTGGTCGTCCCTCTGTGCGTATCTGTGTCCTGATCTCCTCTTCTTGTAAGGACACCAGTCCTATGGGATCAGGGCCCACCCTAGTGACCTCACTTACCTTCATCACCTCTTTAGAGACCCCCATCTCCAAATACAGCCACACTCTGAGGTCCTGGGGGTTAGGGCTTCAGCATATGTGTTTGTAGCAGTTGGGGGACACACAATTGAGGCCATAACATCACCTAAATTCTGCCCGGATTCCTGACCCACAGAAACTGGGAGATAATAGAGGTGTGTTGCTTTCCCTTGCTGAGTTTGCAGTAATATTTTACACGGGGACAGAAATCTAATGGAACCTACCTCAAATGGGGTGGAAGCGTTATCAGCCGAGGATATGCCCATCCATCCTTTCTGCCCCAGAAGAGATTATGAAACAGCCCAGGGTACCTCCCTCCACTTTGGAGCTGGCTTCTGGGCCCACCCCTCCAAAAGGCCAGATTTGGTGAGAAAGACAAATGGGCTTAGGGAAATCACTTACACACGACTGGGTCACGGACTTGGTGCCTGTCACATTCAAGGGCGAAAATTTACTCCTTTTTGTTGAGCTGAACATTGAAGTGAACGTTCCAGAACGTGAGAGCCTTCAGAGAAGTCAGGCTGCTTTTCTACAGCCCTCTATGCTCCTATCTCGCTCTCGGCCTGCGCCTGGGAGCCACAGCTGAAGAACCTCGCCTGTAGCCATTAGAGGAGGAGCGCGCCAGGGAGAACGGGCCGAGAACGCACCTTGCAAGCCTCCCCAAATATGCCTCCGTGGCATCTTGAGTATTTTGAATTAAACTTAAGAAACAGCTGATGCAAGAGGGACACTCTGACCCTCCTCTCTGTCCCCCTCAAGCAGGAAACACATCTCCATGTGGCACGTGCTCTCCCTGTGTCTGGAGGGTGAAGGACACCCTCATGGCTAGAGGCGGGGAATGTGGGGCCAAGAAACCTATACAAACAAACCTCACGACTTCTTTAACTGACCAGCCCAAGCGCAAACTCGGTTTAGATTCCTCACTAACCAGGCACCCAAAGCCTAAGTTTCTTTGTCCTGTCACTTTCTCACAAATTTATTGTCTCTTTGTCTAAAAAGTATAAAAACTGCCCGCTTTGGCTACATCTTAAGTCCCATTTCTAGGAGACCTCCACGTGCATAGATTAAAATGTGTCTCTTAAGGGAGCCCTCCTACGCTGTTGGTGGGAATGTAAATTGGTACAGGCACTATGGAAAACAGTGTGGAGATTCCTCAGAAAACTAAACACAGAGTTACCATAGGATCCAGTAATCCCACTCCTGGCCATATATCCAGAGAAAACCATAATTTAAAAAGATACCTGCAACCCAACGTTCATAGCAGCACTATTTACAATAGCCAAGACACGGAAGCAACCCAAGTGTCCACAGACAGATGAATGGATAAAGAAGATGTGACACATCTATACAATGGAATACTACTCAGCCGTAAAAATGAATGAAATCATGCCATTTGCAGCAACATGAATGGACCTAGAGATGGTCACACTAAGTGACGTTGAGTTGAAGACAAATATGATATCACTTATATGTGGAATCTAAAAAAAATGATACAAATGAACTTATTTACAAAACAGAAGTATACTCACAGACCTAGAAAACTTAAGGTTACCAAAGGGGAAAGGGGGGGTGGGGAGGGATAAATTAGGAATTTGGGATTAACAGACACACACTACTCTATATAAAATAGATAAACAACAAGGATCTACTGTATAGCACAGGGAACTATATTTAATATCTTGTAATAACCTATAATGGAAAAGAATATGAAAAATAATATATATATGTACACATACATATATGTATATATAAAACTGTATCACTTTGCCGTACACCAGAAACTACTACAACACTGTAAATCAACTATACTTCAATTTAAAAAATGTGTTTCTTTTTCTCCTGTTAATCTCTTGTGTGTCAACAGCCATAAGACCTCAAGAGGGGTAGAGGGGAAAACTCCCTGCTCCCGGACATAAATATGCCACAGTGTGATACTTCAACATCAAATGCCTTTATATTGGCTTACCCCTACATTCCTTCTCTCTTTTTTGAAAAAAAAAGAAGATGCACATAGCCAATCATGACCTTGAATTATGATTCCCAGCAAGACCTGAGAGACTTTCTTCAGGAAGATCAATTACACATGATTGGAAGAGAAAAGAAAAGCCACAGGCTTGGCAAGCTCCTGTGCAAAGTCCTGCTTTAGAAACCCCGCCAGCTTATTACTGAACGCGACGACAACCTGGCGGCAAGCATCCTGCCCACGGAAGCCGCCTTAAATGAGGCGAAGATAGGATCTGTGAACGTCCCGCCCATCAGTTCCGCCCCGAAGAGCATCTCCTTTAACTTTTCAGTTGACCTCTGCATCCACCTCTCCCTTTGTTGAGAAAAATGAGAAAGAAGAATGTCTCACAAAAGCGGAGGGTGGAAAACCGTGGTGGTAGCATCTGAACATCGCATGACTTGGTTCTGAATCAATAAGAAAGGGCAGGAGAACAAGAAGGACGTGGCAGGGGAGGTTCCTGTGTTCAAAAACAGCCAGCTAAATATTCACCTTTTTAAAAGCAATAAAAGATTCAACCCTGCCTTGGGCAGGCACCTAACGCGCCCACACTCGCATTTGTTTATTTATGAAAGAAATCTTCACCGAGCACCGACTGTGTGAATGTGTAGGCACTGCTCTAGGTGTGGTGGGTACCTGAATAAGAGGATGGACCCTCCTCTCCGGGAGCTTGAACTCTGGAAGACAAAGCAGCCCATATCACATAAACGAACATTGTCCCAAATCCATCCAGCCTGCCATGTATTCTCCTAAAGGCCCACTTATCTTTGCTAACGTAAAGAAACATTTTTTTGTTTTATTTTATCTTGGAGTATAGTTGATTAACAATGCTGTGTTAGTTTCAGGGGTACAGCATCGTGACTCAGTTATACATAGACATGTATCTATTCTTTTTCAGATTCTTTTCCCATATGCGTTATTAGAGAATACTGAGTAGAGTTCCTTGTGCTCTACAGTAGGTCCTTGTGGGCTATGCGTTTTAGATATGGGAGCGTGTCCATGTCAATCCCAATCTCCCAGTTCATCTCTCCCTGCGGTGTCTTTCCTAAATTTTATTTGCATTTCCACAGGTGCCTTTCTCCTCCTCTCCTTCTCCTACAAAGGCGGTATATAAGTGCTAAAGTCTAGCCACTTCCCCAAGCCACTTGCTGCATGAGTTCCCATGTGTACATGTACGCCAACACATTTTGTCTTTTCTCCTCTTAATCTGTCTTTTGTCAGTTACCTTTGTACTGTCTTAGTTATAGAACCTATATGGGTGGAGGAAAAGTTTTTCCTCCCGGACGTGATTAACCACATAACAGTTTAAAGTAGAATTTTTAATACGTGAATGACTTGAACCAAAAGCCACATTCAACACAAAATATCATGTGATACAACTGAAGACACACCAGCCACTCAGATTTCTATGGGAAGGGCTAGGCAGGCAATTAGGCAAAAATGTTCAAAGCAATGGGAAGAGTGTAGAGAAGGTGAAAAAATTATCACGATGGATAGACAACATGATTATCTACAAAGAAAATCCAAGAGAATCTTTAGGGAATCTATTAAGAAGAGTGTTCCACACAGCTGCTGAAGACAAGAGCAATATAAAAAAAAAGCAATTTGCATCCCTTTATGCCAGCAACACATAATTAGAAAATAGCACTTAAAGAGCATTATATTAAAAATGTAAACAGATTCAATTATAAAATACCTAAAATGCACCTATCATAAAACATGAAAGCCCATTATGGAGAGAAACGAACAACTTTATGAAGAACATAAAACAAGATGTAACAAATGAAAAGATAGACTTTGTTCACTAAAGGGAATATGCAAGCTGTTTAAAGATGTTTATCATCTGCAAAGTAAGCCATCAATTCAACGCAAAGCGCCTATCATAATCCCAGTAGAGTATTTCTTTACACTGGAAAGGATGTTGATTATTTCACATGGAAGGTAAGTGTTCAAGAACTGCCAACACTATTTGGAAGGATGATAAGGTTAAGCAATTCTCCTACTAAATAGCATGATAACAGGATACATTACAGTAGAAGGTTTATAGTAATTAAAACAGTGTGACACTAGACAGTCAGGCTGACTAAAGGAACAGAGTTGAGGAACAGGCAATAGGTGAAGGTACAAATAGAAACCCATAACATGGCAAAAATTCAGAGCAAAAGGATGGGGGTGAGGTGTGGACAGGCCATTCAGTAAATGGTGCTGAAAAACTTTTGTGTACAGATGGGGCAGAAAGGGATGACAGATCGCTGCACCGCACTGCTAAAAACATCTGCTGAATAAAAAAAATCTACTTGAAAAAGAAAATGTTGAAACAATTAGAAGAAAGTATATAAAAACATTTTTAAGACCTTGGACTAAGAAAATTTCCTAAGGACACCAAACATACAAACCCTATTTAAGGGAAATATTGGCATGCCAAATCACATTAAAGCCAACATTTCTGCATGATAGAAGACACAGTAAACCACTTTAAAAGATAAGCCACAGGGCTACCCTGGTGGCGCAGCGGTTGAGAGTCCGCCTGCCGATGCAGGGCACACGGGTTTGTGTCCCAGTCCGGGAGGATCCCACATGCTGCGGGGCGGCTGGGCCCGTGAACCCCAAATGGATTACTTCCCTGCCTCAGCAAAGATGTCCTACATGTCAATAAGAAAAGAGAACACTTGAGGAGAAAATGATCAAATAGTAGAGGAAGGTAATTTATAGTGAAAAGGATTGAATAACTAAAAGCATTAGGAAAATTTGTTCAAACTCTGAAAATTAAGAAAGTATGCCTTTAAACAACAGGGAGCTAGCATGTGATACCAATTAGATTCGTTTAAACATTACAAGAAAATGGGCTTCCCTGGTGGCGCATTGGTTAAGAATCTGGCTGCCAATGCAGAGGACACGGGTTCGAGCCCTGGTCCGGGAAGATCTCACATGCCTCGGAGCAGCTAAGCCCGTGTGCCACAACTACGGAGCCCACGTGCCACAGCTACTGAAGCCCATGTGCTTAGAGCCCGGCTCCGCAACAAGAGAAGCCACCGCAGTGAGAAGCCCGCGCACCGCAATGAAGAGTAGCTCCCACTAGCCACAACTAGGGAGAAGCCTACGCATAGCAACAGAGACCCAACGCAGCCCAAATAGATAAATAAAATAAATTTGTATATTCAAAAAATTACAAGACAAGGCAACACCAAGTGTTTTCAAGGCTGCAGAAAATGGAATCTTTCATACTCTCCCAAGTCTGAAATATTTCACTTTTTTTAAATGTAATAAGCTAGGATGATTGGATATAACAAAACGTGTTGATGGCAGATTTCATTCAAAACTGGAAAGAAACCTCTTTGTTTTCTCCCCCTCCTCCACCAAGAATAGCCTTATTTTTTTTTTCTTGGATTTTAATCCTTTTCCCTTAGATTTTTATTTTCATGAAGCCACACGACCTAAAACATAACAGCCTCAGATAAGAGCAGCTTCACATGTAATTTAATGTGCAGTAATGTCAAAAGTCACATCCCAGGGCGAAGACCAGAATAAGTGCCATTTTAGCATCCTCTCCAAAAAGACACTTCCTGAGTTACAATATCTTATAGAACGAGGTGGATATATTCAAACCTTGCAAGGTCAAGGAATAA
Organism: Inia geoffrensis; assembly: GCA_036417435.1. Taxonomy (NCBI): domain Eukaryota; kingdom Metazoa; phylum Chordata; class Mammalia; order Artiodactyla; family Iniidae; genus Inia; species Inia geoffrensis. The sequence goes on from CM070921.1 coordinate 4,321,614, forward strand.
TAAAACCATCTCATAATGCACTTACTAAAATGAAACGAATGTACACTGCACAAAACTGACGAATATCTGCTGTTTGCAAACATATGCTCCACAATTTTCTTTCCCTTTTCTATTTTTCATAACATTTTCATGACATTTGAAAAGAAAAACACAAAGACACGCGTAAGAAACCATCCAGCCGCCAAAAAAATAAGAATAATTAAAATAAAATAACTAAAGTCTTAGACAAGAAAAATCCTGCCAGAAGGCGCTCATTGCAGAAAGGTGAAGTAAACCTGTGATTTCAGGACTTAAATGAACTCAGTTTGATCATTTAGTTGTTATACTTTAATAATTCATCGATTAAATAGGGTTCAGCATGCGACAAAGAGTCGCTCTTTTATGCAGAACTGCTTGACCGGATGTTGGTTGGTTAAATCTTGGGGAATTATTTGTGATGGTAACGATCCGCTCCCCACGCAGCACCCCAAACACTGCTCACCTCCATGGATCCGGGGAACTTCAAAAAGTCTATTTTAATCGACCCAGCTCTGTGATCTGGCAAAGTGGAGCATTCTGAACACACACCAGGCACTCAAAATGGGAAAGTACTTATTCTTAAATACATGGACAACGGAAGGAATGGCAGAGCCTGTCCCATCCCCTGTGAAGAGCACTGCTCGCCCATGGTCTGCAGACGTTTCTTCTTGCGGTCAGTGTGGCTGGTCCGCAATGACACGGCCATGGGCTGGGAGGGACCCTGCAGCACAGGTGTATCCTCTTATCAAGGGTGCCTTCGGGACAGCTAAGAAAATGGGGATCTTGGGCTTCCCTGGTGGCGCAGCGGTTGGGAGTCCGCCTGCCGATGCAGGGCACACGGGTTCGTGCCCCGGCCCGGGAAGGTCCCACAGGCCGCGGAGCGACTGGGCCCGTGAGCCGTGGCCGCTGAGCCTGCGCGTCCGGAGCCTGTGCTCCGCAACGGGAGGGGCCACAGCAGTGAGGGGCCCGTGTACCGCAAAAAAAAAAAAAAAAAAGAAAAAAAAAAGAAAGAAAGAAAAAGAGAAAATGGGGATCTTTCTCTAGATGGGTGGGATGTGCCCTAAGTTCTGATGTCACCCAGGTATTTTCAATCCTCCTCGTAGCTTCTGAACAAAATAAGCAGGGAAGTTTCCCCTTTTCTGGTTTTCTCCACTGCAGCTGAGGGTTCCTTCCACCCTGGCTGATTTCTCCATCCTGCTTCAGAGAGGTAGGAGGCGTGACCATCATTGGTCCTTCTTCTTGATCATACTTAAGACGACAAATTTTAAAAACACTTAGGACTTAAGATATTTATGGCCCTGTGTCACAACATCATCTCTGGTACATATGTTAAAAAAATATATTCTAACGCAAATCCTAACATGATTTACAGCCCTTTCTTCTCAAGTGGAGACAGTCATAAAACACACACACTTCAGGAAATGTCACCCACATACGAAACCAGCTGAAAGAGATTTTTTTTTAATGTGTAAAGACACTGAAAATACATCACTCATAAGTCTTCCTGGAAATAAACAAACTTTTGGAGATGTACTCCAATGAAAGGAGACACCAGTCAAACACAGAAGTTAAAACTAACCATCAAAGGCACAATAAGAGAGGCGGCTAACTACAGGGGAGCTAACGATAGAATTAAATCTAAGTAATGGTGATAAATACCACTGCAAACCCAGTGTAAATGTTAAAATTCTTGAAAGAACTTATACTCATGGGATAAATGATGATGAAATAATTTTTTAAAGGCAGGAACATAATCATTTGGAAAGGAGAAGAAACAATGTGAAAGCATGGATCAAATTTAAGGCATTACAAAATGAAACAGTAGTTGAACTGATTGATAAATTCAAAACAGAAATCTGTGACTCCCCCTAAGAAACTTCAAGAAGGAAGAGATAAAGTTAGAGATGGGGTGGTGTAATGGATAAGGAGGGAGGGAGGGAGGGAGAGAGAGAGGGAGTTAAAATGTAGGACCTTGAAATTGGGAAATGGGCTACAACCACAGATAAGGGAGAAATTAGTCTTAAAAGTACTTAATAGAACACTGTTCTATGAAGTTTGCAAATCCGAACGAAATCCATGCTTAAAATATACATTCATATATTAAGAAAATTTAGAGAAACCAAAAGGACCAATTATCATAGAAGAAATTTAACATATATAGTCAAGGAACAGGGCTTCAAAGAAGGCAAGTTTTCCCTTCCACAAATGACCTGTTCATTTCTTTGCACCTTTTCTAGGGGATGTGCTTTCTTTTCATGTTGTATCCAGGTGGCTTAGTGGGTCAGTTGATGGTGCTTGAGAAACATGGAAATAGTCAACGTGGAGAAGAAATCATTTAAAAGCCAGATGCCTTAGATGCCTGCTCTTTGTTTTAAAACCACTGTGGTTTCATCATGGGGATTAGCTAAAGAATTACGTGGAGCTACCTATCTCAAAAAGAAGCAGGTACCCCTCAGAGAGGGTGGTCCAAGGATACAGATGACCCAGGATTCAAAAGGTACTTTGCAGCTGAACAAACAGATATGGAATTTGAGCTATTGATGTGGGCATGAAACCCAAAATTTAACACCTGTAGGTAAGTCAGAGTAAGCATATATGTTTTGTCAATGGATCAGATAATGATTTTTAAGTTGTAAAAATAAGCAGGGAATGTTCTACAACTCCTCCAGTTTGGCTTCCTATTTTAATGATGTGAAAGTGTTGTGGGGATCTTCCAGAAAGTTTCCATGTGTGCACGACAAGCTACCAAAAATTAGGAGTTGCCTCCACAGATAATTGCTCCTGCGATCTCAAAGCTGTCAGAAAAAAAGATTTATTAGTATTTGAGGATAAAAGTCATTACTTCTGGCAGATGCCATGAAAAATTTAATTGACTCATTTTTGATAACCTGTGGCCACAAGCTAATTCATGTGCTTGCTGGGGAATGCATTCAGCCAATAATTTATTCTGGGAAGTTCAGAGAGAAAATTTACTGCCTGGAAATCATACTACTATAATAGCTTTACAGAGATTTTTCCTAGAGCCAGGTTTGTCAGTGATAAACCCTGCCATAAAAATGTTCCAAGTTATCTTGATCGTGTTCTGCAATGAAGAAACTTGGTAGCAAAATCACTTTTTTTCACCTATAAGCTAGAGGGGGCGTTCTGGGGTTGTTTTCTGGGTGTTTTTTTTTTTTTTTTAATGATGAAACATCTAGCATTCCTGCAATCTCCATCCCTGAAGATATTGATGTATTCTTTTATTTATCCATCCATTTATTCATTAAAAAGACATTACTAAACCTGTACTATAAATGAGTTAGTGTGTTAGCATCTAGTAAAGCTGACACTAAGCTCTTTAATCCCTGATACCAGTACTATCTGTTTTACAGATGAGAAAACTAGGGCATAGAGAGGTTAAGGAACTTGCCCAAGGTCACACAGCTGGTGAGAGGCAGAGCTTGAACTTGTAATTTTAGAGTGCTTTTGCCTTTACAGAAAATTTGAAAAGCTAAGTACAAAGCATTGCCATGTACCCCACATCCAGTTTCCTCTAATGTTTACATCTTACACTTCCAAATGGGATAACAATAGTCACTCGCCAAATTGGCAAAGATTAAAAATATCGTTGGAAATATCGTGTCTGGTTGTTCCTGATCAACATTCAAGATGTGTATGTCCTTTGAAATGATAATGTCATTTCCATAGCATAGCCTATGAAATAAGCCACATACATACTCACCCAAATACGCAAATAGGTTTATACAAGGATTTTTTATAGTCGTTGTTTCCAGTAGCAAAAAACTGGAAACAACGTAAATGCCCATCAGTAGCATTATATGTTAAAGCCTCAGGTCCTTGATACTCTTTGAGTTTCTGGGTATCTCAGGGTGATGACAATGAAAAATGCCCAAGACAGATTGTTAAGTAAAGGAGAAGTTTCTCAATAACACCGGGAGATCCCATTTGTATCACAAGAGATTTTGTAAATTTTACAAAGAGCAAAAGCACAGACTATGTATGGAAAGATACACTATTAATTATTAGAAGATGGTACTTCTAGAAAGTAAGATGTAGTAGGTGAGTTACTTTATAGGAAGGAAGGGAGGGAGGGAGGGAGGGAGGCCAGATGGGAGGAGGAAGAAAACTTTCTAAATAAGATGGCTGGGGATATAACTGAATAAATGAATTAATAAAGTTGTAATTTGAGTACTCTGATAAATTTGTCCCACATTATTTTCATTAATCATATATTTTTTTACAAAACCAGTCTAGCCGTTGAGCACCATTTTTCTTTCTTGCACTGTAGGTTGACTTCAAAGATGCATTAGTGGTCCACCGCCAGGAAAGGATGCTAATAGCAGCGGTCGGCACTGACCATAAATACACATTTCAAAGAGAGTGATGGCATCGGTCTCTCCGACTGCATACCAGGAGGTGGGGCAGAGCACAAACAGGGGAGAGATGGCAGGGCAGTGAGAAGTGACAGGGATTGAACTGTCTGTTGAGTGCTGGACCTTGGTGGATTCAAGCCTGTCATCTGACCTTGGAAAAGGGCTCCCCCGAGTGAGGGCTCATGCACCGCAGGGAGAGGGGACTGGGGATTCTGGGCTCGGGAAGCAGCAACCAGGAGGATCTGGAGGCTATGCAAGCAGAGCAGGAGGAATTGAGACCAGCGAGGTGAGCAGGTACGGAAGACACCTAGAGGTGCAGCGCCTCGGACATCGCGGGGACTCGGACCCTGACCCCAGAGACATGGTGGCCATTGCACGGTTCTGAGCAGAAGGTGGTTGAAAGCACCCCCGGCTACTGTGCTGGGAGGTGACACAAGTCAGGAGGTTCCTGCCGTCATCCTGGGAGATGGGGTCTCTGTAGTTCAGACCAGAGGCTCTGCGGAGAGGTTGCATTCTGGGTCTATTTTTTTTTTTTTTTTAACGGTACGCAGGCCTCTCACTGCTGTGGCCTCACCCGTTGCGGAGCACAGGCTCCGGACGCGCAGGCTCAGCGGCCATGGCTCACGGGCCCCGCCGCTCCGCGGCATGTGGGATCCTCCCGGACCGGGGCATGAACCCGTGTACCCCGCATCGGCAGGCGGACTCTCAACCACTGCGCCACCAGGGAAGCCCTGGGTCTATTTTGAAGACTGACATTCAGAAAGACACTATGTCCCACCAAATTCATGTAGGGAGGTGGGGGGGGAATCACAGTGTAAACTGGGATCTGACTTAGAGCAAAGCCTTCAAGTAAGTCAGACAGAGAAAGACAAATATCATATGACACGATTCTATCCACACGGCATTGTTTCAGACGCTTTCAGTGACCAACTGACCCAGACATTGCAAAGGGAAGGGAAGAGGTTTGTTTCAGATTTTAAAAAAATGACTGGAGTGATTTAAAAATTTTAAAGGTGGAAAAAGTAAAACCTCCATAAAAACAAAATATTTATCTTTGCCCGCCTCTTTTCTTTGTATGTTTACTTATTTTACACAGATATCGCATGTAAATAAATTCAGACATAAAAACTGGAAAAAGAAGATGTGGCACATATATACAATGGAATATTATTCAGCCATTAAAATGAATGAAATAATGCCATTTGCAGCCACGTGGATGGACCTGGAGATGATCATACAAAGTGAAGTCGAACAAAGGCAAGTATCATATGATATCACTTATATATGGAACCTTAAAAAAAAAAAAAATGACACAAATGGACTTATTTACAAAACAGAAACAGACTCACAGACTTAGAAAGCAAACTTATGGTTACCAAAGGGGAAAGGTGCAGGGGGAGGGAAAGAATGGGAGTTTGGGATTAGCAGATGCAAACTATTATAAAGAGAATGGATAAACAACAAGATCTTACTGCATCGCACTGGGGACTTTACTCAGTATTCTGTAACAACCTAAATGGGAAAAGAACTTGAAAAAGAATAGATACATGTGTATGTATAACTGAGTCACTTTGCTGTACACCTGAAACTAACACAGCATTGTTAATCAACTATACTCCAATATAAAGTAAACATTTTTTAAAAAGCCCACCATGGTTAATATCATCATCTATCTACCTGATGAAGAAATAAAATACGGCCAATACAGGGGAAGGCTCCTGTGTCTGTGTGTGCAGTCAATCAATGGCCACTGTTCTCCACGTAGCAATGATTCCCTCTCTTGACCTAGCTTTTCAGTCTGCTGCTTGCACTGATTTATACATTTACAATAAAGGATGATTCACATTCCACTCACATGTCTCAGGCATACAGCCCGTATGTCCACGCGCCTACAGAATCTTTTCTAGGTTCCCAAATGTTATGCTGTCTGTATTCTATCCTGCGCATTCCAGAATGCTTCTGTCCTTGGTATTTTGGGAGGCTCATCCGTGTGAATAGTTCAGCTCTTGTTCATTCACTTTTCACTGCTGTGTTATAATCTGTGCGTGGCTCGACCACAATTTATTTACATGCTTCAGATTGAATATTTAACTTAATTGGCAATAAACGTTCTCCCATAGGTATTCCCCGTGCAAACAGGCGAAAAGCAAGACCACCGAGGAAATTTTACTGGGCGTCCCCCAACTGCTCAACAGCAGTTAAAACTCTTACTTTCTTGTTTGCCTTTTGGAGTGATTGAGATTGCTTTTCTTCAAGTGTTTCCCTTAACTGGTTCGATTTCTCTTATTTTTGCCTTTTTTCTCTTCTTTGCCTTTGGTGTCTCTGCAGCTTGAATGCATCCGAGAGATGTAGATTTCTTTGCATCAATCTACGTGGGAGTTGTATCTCTGCTCTTTTCTAAATTTACTACAAAATTCTCAGCTGTTCTCTCTTTCTCCTATTTTGATTTTTTCTTCTGCATCTCCAATGAGTCCTATAGAAGGCATTATTTTATCCTCTATGGGTCCTCATCTCTGTTTCGTATTTGACAAGACTTTTTGTCCTGGTGCTACATTCTGGATAATCTCATTGGAAGCATCATCCAATGCTCACTGATATCTAATTCACGGAGGTTTCCTGTTATTAATATCTACTCCATGAAGGTACTTTGAAGCCAATAATAATATATTTCACTCACAGAGATTTATTTATCCCTTCATTCAAAAAAAAACTTTCAAAAACTTATTGAGTTTCTATGATATTCTAGATGGGGAACAAATGTGATTATTACAATACAGTGTGATACAATACACAGTGGAATAAGAAATTTTAAGAAAAGACCTTCGCTCCAATGGATTTTAGACCATAGTGGAGGAAATATAATAAACAAACAAATATGAAAAATAAGTAGATGGTGTAGTAGGCAGAATAATTCCCATCCCTTCAAGAAATCAGGTCCAACTAATAAGAACCTACTGTGTAGCACAGAGAACTCTTCTCAATACTCTGTAATTACCTATATGGGAAAAGAATCTAAGAAACAGTGGATAGTCATACATGTATGGCTGAGTTGCTTTGCTGTGCACCTGAAACTATCACAACACTGTTAATTGGCTATACTCCAATATAAAATAGACAGTGAAAAAAAAAAACCCCAGTAGATATGTGTATATGTATACCTGATTCACTTTGCTGTACAGCAGAAACTAACACAACATTGTAAATCAACTGTACTCCTATAAAATTAATTAAAGAAGTCAGTTCCTAATCCCCGGAACCTGTAAACTCTATATGGAAACAGGGCCTTTGAAAATGTGATTAAGGGTCTTGACAGGGCAAGATTATCCTGGGTTAACCACGTGGGCTCTAAATGTGTCACCTGTATCCTTATAAGAAGGTAGAGAGATTTACACACACAGGGAGTGAGACAGTGTGAAGGCAGAGGGGACAGAGACTTGAAGATGTTAATTTTGAAGACGGGAGGGATGTGGCCACAAGCCCACGGATGCCTGGAGCCCCCAGAAGCTGGAAGAGGGAAGAAAGTCCCTCCCCTGGAGCCTTTGGAGGGAGCGCGGCCCTGCCCACACCTGGATCTCAGACTTCTGATCTCCAGGATTGAGAGAATGAGTGTCTGGTGCTTTAAGTCCCCGGTTTAGGGTGATTTGTTACAGCGGTCATGGGAAACAAGAACACGTGGCAAAAAATACTATGAAGAAAACTAGAGGGGAGACAAGGGGTGCCTGGGGTTGCGACTTTATGTAAACTGGTGAGGGAAGCCGTCTCTGAGAAGGTAATGTTTGAGCAAAGGCCTCAGAGAGGAGGGGGATAGCCAAGCCAACAGCTGGGAAGAGCCGCCCTGGGAGGGCAAGCAGCAGGTGTTAGGGCCCCGAGCGAGGACCTGCCTGGAATGCTGGAGAAGCGTCTCCAAGTCCAGCGTGGCTGCGGACGGGTGAGTTCGGCGGGGTGGTCGGACATGGGCCACAGGGGTAACGGTGGGGACCCATCGTGCGGCTCCTTGCACAGGACTGGGAGGGCCTCAGATTTCACACTGAGACAAGAGTCTACTGTGGGGCTGACACATGTATCCTCTACTGTAAAAGCACGAGCCTGCAGGCCAGGTTTAGAACAGCCTGTGGAGTGTGGTAGTGACGCCAGTGCTGACAATATAAGAAGAGGAAGGGGAAAAAGAAGTCATTGTGTAAATATAAATTATGTATTAATATAATAATAAATATAACCATGAATAACAGTCACTGTTATTATCCCGAAGGAGATAATGGTGGAAGTTTCTAGAAGGGCAGTGGTGGGCGTCATGAGAAGAGGTCATATTCTGGGTAAATTCTGAAAGTTTAATAGATGGAACATGAGGTGGAGAGTGGATGAAGATTCCATCATGACGGCCAGGAAAACCTGGGCAAACTCTAGAAAATGGACGTGCAGAGAGTGGCTGATGCATTCTGATCTGCCAGCCCACATCCTCTGCTTCAGCCCGTGGACAAAAGAGTGTTTAGACACGAGAACCGATATCTGGCCCCAAACTACCAAGGGTTCTGCAGATCATCAAACCATGATGGAAGACTGTCAACCATCCAATGGGATCGGCTGGTGCCCTGTGTACTGATTTCTGAGAAAGTTTGTGAAGCTTCCTTTGAACTCAGGTCATGATTATTTGTTTCTAGATCAGTAGGCTCGCAACCTCGTCTGTGGATTAGAATCACCTGGGAAGCTTTTAAAACTCCTATACTCATGCTGAAACCCATCCAATTACTCCCCGGACTCCAAGGGTGGGGCTCAGGCATATGTATGTTTTACAGTTCCCTTTAGACGCTTTCCCAAACATTTCAGGTCAGTGTCCTTCCTTTTCTGTTAGTCTTTAACCCCTACACCATTGGTCCTCAACTGGGGGGAATTCCACTCCTCAGGGACACTTGGCAATGTCAGGAGACATTAAGGGCTGCAATAACCGAATTAGCAACTATATCGTGGAGTCCAGGGACGCTGGTCAATATCCCACAATGCAGAGGACACTGCCCGCAACACAGAACCAGCCAACCCCAAACGTCAATAGTACCGAGGTGGACAAACCCTGTCCCAAACCCCGGGAATTTTGTTATCGCATTAATGAGTCCATGAGTAATAGCCAGATTCTTAAACAACCTTTTTTTTTTTGTTTTTTTACCACTTTTGATTATAACTGACAATCTGAAGGTCATGGGAGGGCACCTTGGAAGCAGGGAAGACAGGGATACAGAGTGGAAACACCTGGGTTGAGTCACCATCTCCCGCGTGCCTAAGTGGCTCTAGGAAGTAGTCAGGTGGACAGCTAGTGGTTTTTGAGAGCAAGGAGAACAACTCTTGGCATGCTCTTTTCCTTCCTGAATTATGTTTGTGAGAGCTGAGTTAATTATCTGTTAAGTCGTATGGAGACGCCAGGTGTTGAGGTCGAGGGCACCGATGTCTTTGCTCCTTCAAGGTTTGGAACACGGCGCATCAGCACCGAAGGGCCTGCTCGTCACTGACATCATGCACTTGGGCAGAGGGTGCATCTCCATGTGCAAAGATGGCCCGGCCTCCTTCTGCGAGTTGCAAATGACTGGGTGGGACTCCAGGACGACGTCCTTATGCGGGTTTGCGTTTCTGAGGATGGACCTCCTGACTCTGCTTTTCTGTGTGTGGGCAGTCGACTCTTTGGAGTGGTCCCAGTGGGTTATCAGCTGGAGGCGACTGAGCCCCTTGGAGCAGGGGTGTGTGGGGGTGTGGGGTGTTTGGTCATTAAAAACTGGGGATGGGAGTACTACTGACATCTAGTGGGGGGAGGCCAGGGATGCTGCCCAATGTCCCACAATGCATAGGACGGTCCCCCATGACCAAGAATGATCCTGCCCAGAAACTGGATATTAGATCATATAAAGGAATTATTATATAATTATCTTAGGTATTATAATGGTATTGTGATTATGCAGGAGCATGTCCTTATTTATAAGAGGTGCCTATTAAAGTATTTGATATCCACAACTTAATTTCAAATGGCACAGCAAAATCAAAGAGCATAGATGATAAATACACCAAAGCAAGACAAATATTAACAATTTTGAATTTAAGTGGTGTATATATGGTGTTCCTTTCCGTATTCTTCCAAGTTCTCTGTATTTTGCTTTTTTCCCATAATAAAAAAAGTTGTAAAGTATATAAAAGATAGAATAATCCAGCCCAAATGTCAATGGTGCTGAGGCTCTCTAGGATGAAGAGAAAGATGAATGGCCCTCCTAATAACCTCTAGATGCTCCTTATCTGCTCTCCTTAAAATCATGCACTTCCAGTGCGTTCTACAATAAAATGCTGAGTCAACTTGGGATGGAATTGAACACCTAGCCACCCTCTGAGTGGTATTTTAGCTTCCAGTACTTGGTAGTATGGAGTGCCCAATAAATGTTCATCTCGTTTCTTAACTGGCCTATTAAGACTCTGTGAAGGGTTACCGTGAAAACAATGGTTGGGCTTGATTTGTGCCACCATTTCTAGGGCACATTTGGACATTGAAACCTGTGCCGGGGTAACCCCCACTATTCCCAGTTCCATTGCTGTGGTCACCTCATCCTGCTTGGCCCAGTCCTGTTTCAGTTTTAGGGCTGAACTCTCCCAATCCTGGGGTCATCCTACATTCCTTGGAACTGGTTTTTCAAGTAATGTTTTTTCTGGAGGGGGAGGTGGGGATGTGGCATTTGCAAATCCTCCCAAAGGCTAATCCAGTGATTAGCATGCTCCCACCCCGAAAAGAAATGACTAAATATCTCTTGTCATGTGATAGGCACTTTTTACATACACAGTTGGTCTTTTTACTGGGGAAAGGATCATATCCTGAACAATTACAGATACTTGTTTTAAAAATATTCCAGCCTTCTTACTGTAAGATTAAAGTTTATTTTTATGCAATTTGATAAAGCTCCAGGACTAGCAGAGATGTCCCTAAGGGTAAGGCTGTTAACAATTTAAAGCATCTCTTTTGCATCCCTCTTAGTATTGTAATTCACTTTGCATCCTCAAATGTAAGGTCATGTACCACATTTCATTAATAGCCCTGTTAATAGCCGGAATCCACCACAGAAATCCCTGCGAAGTCCTCCAGTGCCCACAGTGGCTCCAAATGAGTTCATCCAGTGAAATGTCATCTCGGCGGTACCAAGAGGGTGGATAATAATCCAGCCAGAGTGCCCATCATCTTACACTTTAAAAACATCTTATCAAGGCGTTCTAATACAATGCACTTATGCACTTGATAGAGGGGTTGCCGTTTTAATTAAAAAACTCAGCGGTGCGCCTTTTCAAACACCCTAGTCGTTGCTACCTCCAGCCAGGTACCTGTTTGCCTCTGCAGCTAAGGCAGCGAAAACCTGATAAATTCCAACGCACCTTTGGAGAATTATCTGTGTGACATCAACTATGTTACGTTAGATACCCAAAACATACTCCTACATCCGTATGTATAGAAATGGTGACATATGTAACTAAATGTGTGTTATGAATTCAGTAAGAATTCAATATATGTACATGTATATATGTGCCTGTGCGTATATACAATATATACACAAACATATGTGTGGGGTATATATACACACAGATATGCAGATACATGTAGGCATAAATAGATGAGATAGATATACATATATAATGGAGATAGATACATACATACATACGTAGACAGACAGGTAGATACATATACATTCCATGATATAGCCTGAAGTTTTTAAGTACAAGTAAATTCCTGAGGTCAACTTGCTTTCATGCCCTTTTTTTTTTTCCTCCTCAAAATAGAATTCTGCATGCTAGTAGAAATATTTCTCTCTTTTATTTATTTTTTATTTTTTATTATTATTATTTTTTTCGGTATGTGGGCCTCTCACTGTTGTGGCCTCTCCCATTGCGGAGCACAGGCTCCGGACGCGCAGGCTCAGCGGCCATGGCTCACGGGCCCAGACGCTCCACGGCATGTGGGATCCTCCCGGACCGGGGCGCGAACCCGTGTCCCCTGCATCGGCAGGTGGACTCTCAACCACTGCGCCACCAGGGAAGCCCTCTCTTTTATTTTTAAGGTGGACGTCTGGGAGATTCTGGATAAGTAATAGGGAGATGACATAAGTGGATTTACTGAGTTAACTCTCAAGCGTATCTTTAGATTTGGATATGAGGTAGGTTAATTTAGGGCGGGGTCAGGAAACTGCAGTCCCCAGGCCAAATCTGGCTCACTGCCTGTTTTTTATAAATAAGGTTTTACTGGCACACGGTCACACCCATTCATGTAGGTACTGTCTGAGGCACAGCTGAGTATCTGTGACACGGACTTTGTGGCTCAAAAAGCCAAAATATTTATTACTTGGCCCTGTACAGAGAAACTTTGCCTACCCCTAAGTCTGACTAAAGAGAACCAAGTTCTATTATTTTTAAGAATAAGTAATAAGGAAACCGAAACACATAGCTTCCACTCAGAAGCAAAGCCACACACCCTCAAACAGGCTGTTTTCAAAAATTAAGAAAAGAAAAGACCCTTCTTTAAATCCTGTGGCTTTTTTGCTTGAAAAATGTAAGCTCTGTGGTTTTGATATTACAGGATAGTAATTCAAGGTGTTCCACTGGGGTACACTGGATGAAGGATATAGAACTTTCCTGTACATCATTTTGCAACTTCCTATGAATCTGTAAATTTTTTTAACAGGAGAAGTTTTAAAAAAGTGAACTCAATTCCGTTTTTCTCTCTTGTTACTGGGATGACTGTCTCCTTCATCACTAACATGGTTCCTATATGAGATGGTCAGCTAATGGCAGGCCCATCAACAAGGCACTATGAACAAAATTCCTCACTTGGATGCTACACCAACCACTGTGGCCGCAACACCACAGGCGAACCTTTACGCATTATCTCCTGTTTAGCAGCGTTGTACCGGGCTCTGTAAAGCTTTCTTCCACAAGTCTTCCTCCCAAGAACTCCGTGAGGACTCACGTATTCCATACAATCCTTGCTTCGTCTTCAGATCCAGGTTTTCATTGCTTTTGTTTTCCACATCTTATTTATTTTGTTCCAGTACGTTAAGTCCATACATGAAGCCAAAGTCAATCCACTTTGCAGCAAGAGAGCATGCATGTTGATAAACAGTTCAACATCCGAATAAGCAACAGTTTGCCGCTACAACGACAAGCACAAGAGTCCAAATTAGAAGGTCTGATTCTCAGCGTCAGCTCCACCATGCATTAGCCATGTGACTTCAACCATCCAACAGCAACCACAGTTTCCTCAAGCGTGAAAGGAGAGGGGTCCAACTCAGCAGGATGGCCTCTGAGCCCTACAATGCTGATCCATGGCTTCTGCAAACAGGGGAAGTCATTATGACAGGGAGTAGAATAGCACAGAATGAGGAATCCATCTTTCTTGCCCCATTTTTTTATTGTTGGCCAGTTGCAATGGGCACGTCTGTGTGGTCATGGGGAGGAACCCCTGTATACTTCAGGAGAATGGTCACCCAGGGCATCGTGGTGAACCTAACCCTCTGACGTCTCTGAGCTGCCTCACGGAGGTCAAAGATTGCTGCATCCCACCCCCAGCACCTGAAAGGCTTGAGAGGAATGGAATCTAGATATTTGGCTGTAATGCTTCCTGGAAGATTTAATACCCTACAAGATCTAGAGGAGGTGGCTTTTTTTGAGATATGTCATCGACAACAGTTTCCTGGGTGTCATGTGCTGCTTGTTTCATGGGCCCCTAAGGCTGAAACTGAATCATGGCATTTTAGCCTTTATCACCGAGTCGAGACAAATCAACAGCTGGTCAGTGGGACAGTTCTGTTTTCATGTGACCATTGTCCATGCTGTGTGTGTGTGTGTGTGTGTGTGTGTGTGTGTGTGTGTGTGTGTAACTCCTTCAGCAGCATGAAGAGGTACACTTTCACACTATACACGACTTAGAAATGTGATTCTTATGGCTTAGCCTTTCTACACCTTAGGGATGTATAGGATTTTTGATGCTAAAATATCATTCGGTGTTAAGAAGGCCAAGTCTTTCAGTTCACCAAGGAGAGGACATGAAGAGCTGTGGGAGTTGGGCTGGGTACCTTTGATGCACACAGCCCTCTGGATCCCACTGCACACCAGCTTGGAACGCACACCTGTAGACGTCCTCTAGATGTGAGTGATGCACCCTTTTCTTAGGAGGGAGCAAGGAACATGGTAAGAGAAGATGTAAATGGAGTCAGTTTGTTACTGATTAACACGGAGTTTGTTACTGATTAACACGGAGTACCTCCTGGGGACAGATCTTATCACGAGTCACCTCCTTACACCAAATCTTGGACTTCCTCTTGCCGGTCAATGCCCTCTGGCCAAAGACCACCAGGAACAGAGCAGCAGTTGAACAAGTGCTTCCTAAAATGCACATTTTCTACAATGGACTTACTTCAACGCTGGGACTCTTTCCGTGACTTTCAACCAGCATAGAATAAAACTCAAATTCCTGGTATGGCACTCAAGGCTTCCCATCACCTGGAGCTCACCTTTCTGACTCACCTCTGCCCACTCCCACGTATGTCTCTGATGCGCTAGCCCAGGAATCAGCAAACTTTTTCTGTCAAGGGACAGAAGGGAACTATTTTAGGCTTTGGGGGCCATATGGTCACTGTCACTACAACTCAGCTCTGCTGCTGTAGCGTGAAAGTAGCCATCGACCTAACAAATGATGCTTAACAACCAGCGTGGCTGTCTTCTAATAAAATGTTGATGGACAGTGAAATCTGAATTTTGTATAATTTTCATGTGTCACAAAATGACAGTCTTCTTCTGACCTTTTCACCCACATATAAAGGGGAGAACCATTCTTAGCTCAATGGCCCATAGTTTGATGAGTCCTTTCTAGCCAAACACAATGACACTAAGTGGCTCCCTCAGGACCCCATGCTTGGCACTCCTGCTCAGTCTGCCAGGGGCAAACTTTCCAACCTCATTCATCAGGAGGGCTTCTTACTCATCCTTCAGGAACCTGCTCAGATACTCAGGGCATTGGATCTTAATAGCTCTGACGTATCTCAAAAGAACAGGATTACACTACAACCCTTTAAACTATACCATAAACGGAGTGCATTGACCTCAGACAACAAATGCAGTACTTGTGCCCACACTTACTTCTCTGTTTCCTTCCTTAGATGGTAAGTGGCTTGAGACTGGAATGTTTCATTTGTCATTCCTTAGTACGGCACCTTCGTCGACACAAACTTTTTCGTAATGCATGATCAAATAAATGAATGAAGGATGCCCCATGCTGGGTGTCAGTTTTCCCCCAGGATCCAGGATGGATGGAAGCAGTGTCTGTGCCTGAGTTTGTCCGTTTGACCCATGGACTGGACAAGAGCATTACATATATTTTTTCAACCATATTCTCAAGAAGTAAGGTGCCACAGTCTGAGTCATCTTGACCCTTTCGGGTACATACATATGCATGAGACCCTTGTCAATATTTAAATACTCTTTAGACACAAATAGACATTAGCCAGTTGTTGCCCAATTAACTACATGCATCATTTTGGAGAATTTTTCAATTAGTGATGAGTATATTGATCATTGGCTAATGTTAATGAGACAACCATAATCGTTTTAAAATATATAGGAAATAATATCCGCTTTAGAAAGGTATATTTAAGCATCAATTTAATCTTTGAGGTACTTAGGAAAGTGCCCTGATGGGAATAATTTAACAGGATCATAATACTCAGTAAAAATTCTAACTATTCTCTGACTCATTATTAAAATTCAAGATTGCAAAGCACCGTATACCAAATGATGTATTTTACATAATGACTTTCTTATTCAATTTTTCTAATCTCTATTTTTCATCCCCTGGGTTTTTTTTTTTTTTTTCCCCTCAGTAATTGTCCAGAGCTTTAAATAAAAGAATAGTGGTGATTGAATGTTCAGGCATCTTTATTTTTAGACTCACATCATGAAGTCTGCAGAACGAGAGGGAGAGAACATAAGAGAAAAGTATGTGTGAAGATGGTATATGAAAATCGTCCTAAGTTATTACGTGTCCTTCAGTTCACCAGGCTGATGAAGAAGGGGAAAACCTCGGAAGGGAAAAAAAAAGCTCTCTCCTCTGTTCTGTGAGGGGCTACGTTTAGATATTAGGATTTGTCCCTTTGACACCTGGGGGCCTCATCTATGACAGGCTGCACACGTACATGAATTCAGTCATGTTAACTGCATGACCAGTTCTAGGGTCAAGCCCTAGTAGAAACCCTTTGAGTTTCTGATGGATTAGGGGACCCCAATCACCACCCCCTTACCACATTCATATTGAGTCATCTCTAAACACAGAACCCTCAAGCCCTGGATCTGAATAATTCTCAGGTTTCCTGCAAGCTTCTTTCATGTTCAACACTAAAGGTTTAATACAGAGCCTTCCTGCACAACCATGGCTATATTACTGCTGACAGGACAATTCCTCAGACCCAACTAGTCATACCCCATGCGCCCACTCTTCACAAACAGTGCAGGCAGGACTGTGCTAAACACCACTGAATCGACTCACTGTTCTGTATGTCTCAGAGCCCCGAGGTGCCTCTGCAGGCAGAGCCTGAACAAATGCAAAAGATTCTAGGAGAGCACGCGGTGGGAACACATAAGGGTTAGCTTAAAAGCATTAACTCCCTTCCAGAAGAGAAAGACACTTTTATAAAGAAAAACAAGTGCTCATTGTGCGACAACGTATGCACTCACACCAGGTAGAAATCTGCCCTCAGAGAGGTCATTATGGTTGTGTCTAGAAGGTCACTGATGACTGACCTTGATGGTGGCTGTAACTGACACTAACAACAGATGGAAGTGGGTTAAGGAATAAGCAGGAAGTGAAAACACTGTGGCAGTGAGTGCAGACAATTTTGTGCATGTGCTAAAACTGGAACAATACTGATTGACGATATGTGGCGAGTGTGTTGGAAAGCACAGAGAACTCGTTCATTTATAGATGCTCCGTTCTTAAGAACGTTGGCGATAAGAGAGACGAAGAGGATGAAGGATGGGGACCATCCTGCAACGTGATGGAAATTACAGAGCGGACGGGGAGACTCTTATCTCTGGTCCAGAGTTCTCCGGAGACCAGAAAGAAGAAAGGACATGGGTATAGATTGTTCTGCGGGAGACATGCAAAACCAAGTAAGGTTATTCCTTGACAATGATGATTTTCTCCTTCCATGAGAAGTCTGACCTAGGACTGGGGAGTGCTGGGACGAAGCCGACCTGATGAAAGAACAAGGGGACAAGAGAGGAGAGGGCGGGGATTAGACCGTGATGGTCTAGACAGGTGAGAATAGCAACTGAAGTTACATCGCAGGGAAGATGGAAAAGAGGAGTGGTGGGAAACAACTTAGGGACTCATTCCGGGCGAACAATTAATAAATGACGATTGAGGCTCCTGAAACAGTAAATGAACCTTGATGAGTTTCATATGAATGCTGAGTGTTAGGTGCATGTTCGATATTCTGTTTCCACGATGTCTTTGCTTATGACGTGGGAAGCGAGACTTTTATGAGATATTTCTGCAACCACACAACTCCTCTAACAAGCCAGTTAAGAATCAGCTTCCTGCATCCCGGAACGTAATGAACGTGTCGAGTCACTAGCATCATCTCTTATGCTGGAACCCTCTCACCACACTGTCAAAATTGCCCTTAAAAACTGGCCACAGGGCTTCCCTGGTGGCGCAGTGGTTGAGAGTCCGCCTGCCGATGCAGGAGACATGGGTTCGTGCCCCGGTGCGGGAAGGTCCCACATGCCGCGCAGCGGCTGGGCCCGTGAGCCATGGCCGCTGAGCCTGCGCGTCCGGAGCCTGTGCTCCGCAACGGGAGGGGCCACAACAGTGAGAGGCCCGCGTAACACACACACACACACACACACACACAAACTGGCCACCACAGACCACAGAGATGTCATGCATTACTTTTTTTCTTCCCTTTTCTTCCAGCAATGATTTTTGCCCTGAGGCATGAGATTTGATTACGAAACAGCTATTGACTAAAGCATGGGCAGACGGCAGAAGCCTGAGTCCAGTATAAAATGAGTAGTGACGTTAGAAGGGCATACTTGGCACGGTGAGAATATGTGAAGGTGATGGATGGTGTCCTTCTTGGATGTTTGCAGCCGGCTCGTTCCATCAAGGGGCTTGACAAGGTCAAGGCTACATGCAGGGAATTAGTGCAAGTATCCTGTTGGAGTACAGAGCCATTCATGTGCAAAAGGCTCGGTCTGCGTTTACCAAATGTAAAATGTGTAAAAGGGAAGGAGCCCTGGAAAGAATGTTTTCATCACGTTGAATGTGTCTGGATAATTGCATCTCACGGGGGGACTTTGGGTCACATAGACGCTGCTATTTCTGATCAAAGACAGCACACACGTGAGGTCCCTATTCTCTGCTTCCCTGACAGGTTCCCACACCCGAGTGTGACATCTTCCACACGTCAGGTGCCTGATGAGTGTTGCTGACTTAGACCTGAGTTCAGGCAGCTGTATTTCTCTGTTGGAATCCTTGACGGCTGGTTGCCTTGCTGGAAATGGTGGGGTTTTGTGTTTCCCTCAAAGAAACAATTAAATTAAAAATGTCACGGAAATCATGGGAGGTTTCCATCCCAACGATAAGATGTGCTGTAGGCACCCTAGGCGCAATTGTTTAAATCAGTTGTGGTTTGGTAATTAACCCAGGAACCACCTGAACCGAGAGACTGGAAGGGGACGCAGAGATCATGTCTGAACAGCTGCCACACTCAGTGACGCCCTGTGGAGCTTCTAGGTTAGTGACACAATTGCAGTGGTGCCACGATAGCATAAAGACCTCAAGGAGGCGTGCGGTGTCCTTCACACGCTGAAAGAAAAGGAAGAAATCAGAACCCATGACTGGCGTTCTTCATCATTTCTGTTCGTGACTCACTTTGCCAATCGCTTTGCAAAGTCTCTGGTATCCAATAAAGAACGGTAGCTGTTGATGGAGGAATATTCTGCTCCCTAGTCATGTTTTCGTAATTATCTCCTCCAGCTCTCCATTCTATGAATTTATTTAGTAAACAGCCTGTTCATCAATGCTTTAGCAATGAAAACACTGAATACGTCCTTAAAAAAAAAGAAAAGAAAATAGCATGAAGCCAAAATTCTTATTAGCTAAGGAGAATCTTTTGGAGGGCCTATCATTTTTCAAGACAGAAGGGCAACCTTTCATCTCCCTTTAAGAGATGCCAGACACATAAAGACCATTATCAGCCATGCTTAGATGGGTATTTCTTCTTGCTTTTATCTCAGAAGTCCCCATGTTTGTATGAGTGATATTTTAAGTGTGAAAAACCTATAAATTATGCAAGATATTTTTACGGCAGGAAGAATTTGGCTGGGCACTTAAGCAGAAGTGTGACTGCTGTTTCTACAGCCTCATGAGGGGTTTAGAAAATAAGAATTATGGTCAAGCATCAACTGTATACCTTATACCCTGTCTAGCTGCGACATTCTCTCTCTTCTGTCCAGAGTCCCAGTAGGGTAATCTATACTTCATCTTCCCATTTCCTAACCTCCCCTTGTTCACAACCTTGCAGGCAGGTTTATCTTTATCCCTCTACTCAAACTACTTCACCAAAGGAAATTCATCCACGAGATCAGAGGGAAGAAGTTAACGTGGGAACAGTTGCAGGTTGCAGGATAAAGATAAGGACAAGGGATAGCGGCAAACCACAGAGCAAGGTCATCCCAACACATCCTATGTTCTCTCGGAAGTAGGGAGTACATTCTACTCAGAGGAAGGTAGAGGGATGACGAGGGCCTGAGTCCTCGGAGCAAAGAGAGGCGGATTTGGAACCACTATTTGGCAAGACACCAAAAAGGTCATAGATCTGTGAGGACTGCTGATGGCATGGGGGTCCTTATGAGTTAGAGGTAAATAGAGTGGTACAATACCAAGTCCCCAGAACACTCTGCAGTTAGAGGTGGAGAAGCAAGATGGTGATTTTAGCCAGGGATGAAGAAATTATGGGGTAGAGGAAACAGACAAATGTGGATTACAGGAACTGATAGGCTTGGGATCAGAACCTAACGAAAGGGAATAAACTTTCCATGGTAAGTGGGAGGTCGGGTTGGGCAGCAAGGCTAACCTGGGCCAGTGAGAGAGTAGATATACAAATGAGCCCAAAATTCCTCAACAAGGAATATATAAACTACTTTTCCTGGAAGAAAACTCAAGGAGAAATGATGAGTGTGATAAGTGCCTGTGCAAGAGATGCAATGGGTTATAGCTCTTTTATTTTAATTTATTTTTATTTATTTATTTTTTTGGTACGCGGGCCTCTCACTGCTGTGGCCTCTCCCGTTGCGGAGCACAGGCTCCGGACGCACAGGCTCAGCGGCCATGGCTCACGGGCCCAGCCGCTCCGCGGCATGTGGGATCTTCCCGGACCGGGGCACGAACCCGTGTCCTCTGCATCGGCAGGCGGACTCTCAACCACTGCGCCACCAGGGAAACCCAGCTATTTTATTTTCATGTATGAGTTCCAAAGGCTGAACAAGGTTATACAGGAAATGGCAGATCTTCAAAATGAGACACATCCATTTGAATGAACAATTAAGGATTCATGTCATTCGGCAGGAAAACAATGTCAGCTGATACACGTATGCCTATTAATCCCCAAATTATAAATTTTAAATTTCAGTAAGCAGTAAGTTCTGACCTGAAGATAGGCAGGACCTGTTTTTTATGTTTGTTTTTTTACTTTCTTTTTTTTTTTAACATCTTTATTGGAGTATAATTGCTCTACAATGGTGTTAGTTTCTGCTGTATAACAAAGTGAATCAGCTATACATATTTTCCCATATCTCTTCCCTCTTGCGTCTCCCTCCCACCCTCCCTGTCCCACCCCTCTAGGTGGTCACAAAGCACCGAGCTGATCTCCCTGTGCAATGCGGCTGCTTCCCACGAGCTATTTATTTTACATTTGGTAGTGAATACATGTCCATGCCACTCTCTCACTTCGGCAGGACCTGTTTGGAACAAGTGAGGTCATATGAGTGTCTTTTCTGAGTTCCATGTACCAGCCTTCGACCCAATTTAATCCCCCTCCCATGACATCCAACACTTCCACCGTTGAGTTGTCTCAGTTAGATGAGAAGCTGTCAGTTCCCAAGATGGATACCTTCTTTACGTTGTAGGAGAGACTCTTTGGGGATAATTAAGAGCTGTTTTCTCTGTTGCTGAGATGGATTTACTGAGAGGCACGTTTTCACAGGAACGGCTTTAGTAAATAATTGTGTCAATTTAAAGATGGCCAGGACCACACACTAAGCTCTCAGAGAAACACCTCTCTTAAAAAAAATCAGTGTCAAGCTACCTTGGTTAGTCATGAGACAACAAAAAACACTGCAAACAGCTCATCGTTTGCTTGGCTAGCAGCCGTGGCTGAGGTTTAGGAACGCATCCTTCATACAATCAAGGTGAAATGAAATGATGTGCCGTGGGAGAGTGAGACAAAGACCTGCCATGGATTTTCTACCATGTTTTGAATCAATTCCCACAGAGTGAAGGGAGACTCGCGACCAAAATTCTAGAGGCGTGTTCGTCTACATGGATGGGAGCTGAGCCCTCAGGAAGCCACTGGCTCTGGGTCAGACAAAGGCTGAATGAGCCAGTCGCCAGATGATGACAGAGGCTCTGGGCAAAGTTGCTGGGAAGCCGCACCACACAGGTACCTGTGGGGCGCATGGCAAAGGCGTGATGAAATGCTGCACCCGGCAGTATGACACGGACGCGAGGTGCAGTGAGGAAAGAGCTACGGATGAGTCAGGCCGCAGGGTTGTTGCAATAGTAGCTCAAGCGGCCGGCCTCAAAGGGAAGCATCACACAGCGATTCCAAGCAGCGGGCTCTGTCCTGAAAAAGGCATTCACAGCTGCTACTCAGAGGACAGATGACATGGGATGTGAGCCTTGCTCTTGTCTGCGAGTGTCCTTCTCAGACAGAAGCTCTGACACACACGTCCTCCCTGACTCTGGAGGGCAATTTTACAGACACACATATCAACTGACTGGAGCCAAAGATTCGATCGTTCTCTCGTGAGCTGTGTCACTGGGTTGATTCCAGATTTTGGGGTTTCCCATGTCATGAGTCTAACGATATCTCTCAGAAGCTCTATGTACGTACTGGGAGTTAACATCAATGCAATGCTTTATTTTTTATTTATTTCCTTACATTTTTTTTCCCAGCCCAAACTCTTTTGTTTTCACCATCATGCCATGAATTCATAGGGAATAGATTCTAACAGATCAGACTTATTGTATAGTTGGTTGTCACAAAATGCTCTTCTCTGCATAGAACATGGGTTTTCAACTTTGTCACTGTTGACGTTTGGGACCAGGTAATTCTTTTTTTGTAGGGAGGTGACCTGCATAAGAGGGTTAGCAACACTTACCCACCGGTAACAGCTGCCAGCACCTCCTCTGCCCTCTCTCCAGGTGTGATGGCCAAAAATGACTCCAAACATTGCCAGATGTCCCCTGAGGATAAAACTGTGCCCAGCTGAGACCCACCAGCATGGAGTGTGTTGACATTTAAGTCCCTAGGTGATTCTGTCTTTTGCTTTTATCTTTTTCTTCTGATCAATTCCTTTCATATGCTTCAAGACACTCCCCTCAGCTCCAAGAGAGCTTAATATGCAAAATGCACACACACGACTACTGCTGGCGTAACAACTGGCCTTCACTGCTTTGTTGACAACAGTGCTGCCGGCAAGTTCTATGACATTGTGGATGATTCCCGTTTTGCCATGGAAACATGGGGCACTTCTTGTCAAACAGCCTGCATGCCCTTGATGTCCACAATAGCACCCTGGTCGTCCATTCAGAAGGAAGTGGCGAGAAACACAATGTGGTGTTGACAGAAGCTCCCGTCTCCTTGATCCTTTTGTGTTGCTCCATTTTGTTTACTGATATTCATTTATGTGTTTTAGGGGAATTACTGGAGGTTGGTGGATCTAACTGCCAGGCCATGTGACATTCCTACGAAGTGTTTTCAGAGCACCAGCCAGACGGATTCCATGTCAAGGAGCTTTTCTATCTTGGCAGAGAGAACAGTCAAACTTGCTCATCTGTGATTCCTGCTACCCACTGGAAGTAAGTGTATTCCACTCCCATCTGTCAGCCAGTTCCTGGGTTGAGTGTGATGAAGTGACTGTGTTTCTTCTGAGTCCAGGAGGTTCTGCCCAACATCATCCCCCTGTGGTTTTAATCGTCCTGAAGACCCGTAAGTGCTAGGAAGGAAGGTAAGAAAGGTGGTGTCCCGTGGGTTCAGGTTGACTTGAAGAGGAACCCTCAGCCCTTGAATGAGGTAGATATGACATGACCAGTTTGCCAAGACTCCATCCTTCCTGTTAAACTGTAGACCTTGCTAAATTCTGAGCGTGGGAGTCCCAAGAATCTCCTTTGGCAGAGACAAAGCCCATCCCACTTGCAGCCTGGGGGAAGTGCTACATTCAGATGACCATGGGTGCCATGTTGACTCCTAGATCCCTCTAAACTTATACCGAGGCAAAGTCAGGAAGGACCCTTTCTGCAAAGCCGTGGGTTGGAAACCAGTCCCTGTTTTCAAAGTCACGTAAGGTTTTCCCTTGAGGCAGGCACGCTTCGTGGGCAAAATGATGTTCTGGCTCTGCTTTTCTTACAGTTGTTCTCACTTATTTTTAGCACAGAGATTCTGCTACCTGTGGGGCATTCCTCTGTAAAAAGGACATTTCAGCATGGCAGAAAGAAGCATGAGTGCAGTTCACACTGGTCACAGAGTAATGACGTAAGGTCATTAACCGATGGGGCTTAAATATATCTGAAAGGAGTCATGGGGCTGAGGAAGGGTTTGATGCACATTGCAAAGTCGCGGAGTATCAAGTTCTTATATGGCGTGGATGACAAAAGCCACAGTAGAACTGGGTCCTGGTCCCACTGCCAACCAGCTGTGTGACCGAGGGTAAGTTAGTCTTTCTTTCCAGGACTTGGTGCTTTCATTTCAAGGACGGTGTGATGGTTCATTTTCTGTGTCACCTTGACTGGGCTAAGGGATTCCAGAGGGCTGGTGAAACATTGCTTTCGGGCGTGCCTGTGAGGGTGTTTAGAAGAGATTAGACTGATTAAAGCAGATGGCCCTCCCCAACGTGGGTGGGCCTCATCCAATCCACTGAGGACACTGAATAGGACAAAAAGGCAGAGGAAGGGCAACTTCCCTTACTCTGCTTGAGCCCGGACATCCTCTTACTCCTGTCCTCAGGAACTCTCACGTCTGTTTCTCAGGCCTTGGGACTTGGACTGAATGACGCCACTGGCTTTCCTGGTGCCTCAGTTAGTTCAGGCTGCTGCAACGAACTGCCACAAACTGGGTGGCTTATGAACAAGAAGAATTTCTCTCTCACAGCTCTGGGAAGTTCAAGATCAAGACCATGCCGGCATGGGTGAGTTGTGGTGAGGGGTCTCTTCCTAGTTTATAGCCTGTGTGTCCTTGCTGTGCCCTGCATGGTGGAAGGGGTGAGGGAAATCTCTGGGGTCACTTTTATAAGGATGCTAATCCCATTCATGGGGGCTCCACCCTCATTACCTCAGCACTGCCCAAAGGCCGCACCTCCTAATACCATCACACTGGGGATTAGGATTTCAGCACAGGAATTTGGGGAGGACACAAACACTCACGCCATGGCACCTGGTTCTCCAGCTTGCAGAGATCATGGGACTTCTTGGTTGCCATAACTGCATGAGCCAACTGCTATAATAAATCTCCCTCTGAACGGTGATTAATACAGATGGTGTAAAATCAGTGCTGACACCACATGCTTCTTTCGACAGTTCAGTGAGATAGTTCTTGTAAAGTTCATAGGAAGTCCTAGCATGTGACAGGGGGTGAACTTGTGCATTATTCCTGCAGGGCCCTATCCCTTCCTGCTGCACACCCTCCCCCCTACCACGGTGTAAAAGACAAGGGGCTGAGCCCCTCTGTGGGGACCTACAATGCATGGTTTTCTTAGCAAGCAACACGCAAACTGTGTAGCCATTATCTGGCTCCACCAAAAGCATGGACTCCCAGCATCCCTCCTCATTTGCAACCTTCTTGACATGGCTTTCTGGCACCATCGTGAACATACCCTATTTCCTTCATTTATGGCCGCAACTCAACTATTAATGCTGACAGTGCAATAAAGCCTGAGCTTCTCTTGATTATAGGTCCCTGGAGGTTGTAGCAGAGGGTGTGATTGCACAGCGCAGCTGCCTTGTCCATCTCCTCCATCCCTGCATTTCTTTCTTTCTTTTCTTTTTTAATTGAGGTATAGTTCATTTATAATGTTGCGGTTAATTTCTGTTGTACAGCAAAGTGCTTCAGTTATACATATATACATTCCTTTAAAAAATATATTCTTGGGCTTCCCTGGTGGCGCAGTGGTTGAGAGTCCGCCTGCCGATGCAGGGGACATGGGTTCGTGCCCCGGCCCGGGAAGATCCCACATGCCACGGAGCGGCTGGGCCCGTGAGCCACGGCCGCTCGGCCTGCGCGCCCGGAGCCTGTGCTCCGCAACGGGAGAAGCCACAGAAGTGAGAGGCCTGTGTACTGCAAAAAAAAAAAAAAAAAAAAAAGAAAAAAAAAGAAAAATATTCTTGTCCATTACAGTTTATCACAGGATATTGAATATATTCCCTGTGCTCTACAGTAGGGCCTTGTTGTTTACCCATCTTATATATAAAAGCTTACATCTAATTGATACAGCCACTGTGGAGAACAGTATGGAGGTTCCTTAAAAAACTACAAATAGACCTACCATATGACCCAGCAATCCCACTACTGGGCATATACCCTGAGAAAACCATAATTTAAAAAGAGTCATGTACCAAAATGTTCAATGCAGCTCTATTTACAATAGCCCGGAGATGGAAACAACCTAAGTGCCCATCGTCAGATGAATGGATAAAGAAGATGTGGCACATATACACAATGGAATATTACTCAGCCATAAAAAGAAATGAAATTGAGCTATTTGTAATGAGGTGGATAGACCTAGAGTCTGTCATACAGAGTGAAGTAAGTCAGAGGGAGAGAGACAAATACCGTATGCTAACACATATATATGGAATTTAAGAAAAAAAATGTCATGAAGAACCTAGGGGTAAGACGGGAATAAAGACACAGACCTACTAGAGAATGGACTTGAGGATATGGGGAGGGGGAAGGTGAGCTGTGACAAAGCGAGAGAGAGGCATGGACGTATATATACTACCAAACGTAAGGTAGATAGCTAGTGGGAAGCAGCCGCATAGCACGGGGAGATCAGCTCGGTGCTCTGTGACCACCTAGACGGGTTGGATAGGGAGGGTGGGAGGGAGGGAGATGCAAGTGGGAAGAGATATGGGAACATATGTACATGTATAACTGATTCACTTTGTTATACAGCAGAAACTAACACACCATTGTAAAGCAATTATACTCCAATAAAGATGGTAAAAAAAAAAAAGCTTACATTTGCTGACCCCAATCTCCCACTCCATCCCTCTTCCAAGCCCCTCCCCCTTGGCAACCACAAGTCTCTTTTCTATGTCCATGAGTCTGTTTCTGTTTCATAGATTCATTTGTATCATATTTTAATTTCCACATATATGGGATATCACGTGGTATTTGTCTTTCTGACTTCCTTCGCTCAGTATGACAATCTCTAGGTCCACCCGTGTTGCTGCAAATGGCATTATTTCATTCTTTTTTATGGCTAAGTAATATTCCATTGTGTATAGGTACCACAACTTCTTTATCCATTCATCTGTCGACGGACATTTAGGTTGCATGCATGTCTTGGCTACTGTAAACAGTACTGCTATGAACACAGGGGCGCATGTATCTTTTTGAATTAGAGTTTTGTCCAGATATATGCCCAGGAGTGCATCCCTGCATTTCCAGTCCTTGGAACAGTGCCTGCTGCAAGCAGGTCCTCAGGAAACATTTGCCATGGAAACAACTAGCTATACCACTTGACTAGATAACTTCTGAATGTCCCAGGGACAAC
Organism: Inia geoffrensis; assembly: GCA_036417435.1. Taxonomy (NCBI): domain Eukaryota; kingdom Metazoa; phylum Chordata; class Mammalia; order Artiodactyla; family Iniidae; genus Inia; species Inia geoffrensis. Next base: position 4,349,060 of record CM070921.1, read on the forward strand.
TGCATGGACTGTGAGTCTATATCCTTTTTTTTTTTTGTGGTATGCAGGCCTCTCACTGTTGTGGCCCCTCCCATTGTGGAGCACAGGCTGCGGACGCACAGGCTCAGCAGCCATGGGTCACGGGCCCAGCCGCTCCGCGGCATGTGGGATCTTCCCAGACCGGGGCACGAACCTGTGTCCCCTGCATTAGCAGGCGGACTCTCAACCACTGCACCACCAGGGAAGCCCTGTGGGTCTATATTCTGATTGGATGTTAAAATATTCTAAGAGGACTTCCCCTAGAGGAGCAGGATTGAGACGCAGATGGATTTGGAATAGAGGAAGGCCACACAGCAAAGAAGGGAAGCTACTTAAAGCCATTCTTCCTCCCTGTCGGATAAGGGAATCGTGGCCCAATGAACTTTACAGGGGTCAGTGCACGTTAAGGAGAAATGCATTTTTAATCATTTTTGACATGGTTAAACTTTCTGTTGAAAACATCACGGCCACAACATTGAGGAATCTCTTGGTCCCTAAAATGTTAAAATTAAATCAGTGGTGCTGGAAAGCATAGTTCCAATATAATGAATATGTTTAATATTTTTCCCCGTTGGGCTCAGAATAGAACTTTGAAAAATGTCATACATGAGAAAGATTGTTGGGAGAGAGAGGGGAAAACAGGAAAAGAATGAGTAAGGAAATGAATGAAGGATGTCCTCCCAATAGATGACAAACAACCCTGAAAGAAGAAAACAAATGATGGAGAAGGGAAATAAGTTTCAAAATATGGAAAATGAATCCTTAAAATGCCAGGAGAAAGAACCAGGTTGAGAATAATTTTTTAGAAGAACATTTTTCAAAGTAACGTTATTTATTACAAGAATAATACTCACTCATTGTAAAGCATTTAGCAAATACAGAAAAGCGTACAAAGGGAATAAAAATCATTCAAAGGCCACCCTACAGAGAAAAGCATTTTAATATTTTTGGGTATTTCTTTCAAGTCCTTTTTATTATTCTAAAAACGGTTTTAGATCCTACCTGTTTTCCAATTGATATTATGTTGTGAGTGTTTTCTCAAGTAAAATTGCATTTGAAAACATGATTTTATTTAAAGGGCGAACAAACTGAAACCCAAGGGAATATTGACCAGCATGTTTTTTGTGCAGTTCACAAGCTAAGAGTGGTTTTTACCTTGAAATTAAATGGCTGAAAAAAATAAAAATAATATTTCACAACATATGGAAAGGATATGAAATTCGGATTTCAGTGTCTATAAACGAAATTGTATTGGAACACGGCCTGCCCATCCCTTTACATGTTGACTATGATGGCTTTTGCCCCATAAGGGCAGTTGAGTAATTGTGATGGAGACGGTATGATCCTTAAAGGCTGAAGTATTTACTATCTGGCTTCTTACAGAAAAGGTTCAGTGACCCCTGAGCTACATAATTACATAGCCTCTGCACGTATCGTAATTCATATGTTTTACCATACTTACATCTTTTATAATTAAATGCTCCTCATTACTGAGCACTGTGGAATTTTTCCTGCTATTTCAGGGAACACTGTTGTGAATTTTCTTGACTTAAATTATGGTGGACGTCTCCGAATATTTTTCTGGGTAATTAGTTATGGATCAAAGGTCATGAATATTTTTATACCTCTTGATGTACTGTCCTCCAGACAGGCAGAGAGAGTACATCCTGTTTCATGCCAAGGATGCTTACAAGAAATGGGAGCTCTGAACTGGCACCATGGTGTTTCCTTAGGTGGAGGTTTATCATCTCCAACCACTGCAGAACTAGGAAATTATTGGCTGGTGTCTTTCTTTCTCTAGAATCCTTTCAACTCTTTCTCACCGTGCTGGTAGTTGGTAGCTAGAAAATGACCCACATCCACCTGTTGCATGCACACGGAGTGCAGCAAAACTTTCATCTTTACACACTACAGACACTTTGGCCAGTAAAATAAGCAGTCAAACGAAGCAGGCATCAGAAAGTAGGACAGTAACCACAGAGAGATCCCTGCTACGGCGACGGAACAGACAGATTGATGAGGCGAACTGCTCACGGAGCAGAATGCAAGGCAGATGGCTCCCCATCGTGGGCTGGGCGGCTAGAATTATAAGCAATTATAAAGAATTCAAATTTCAGTGCATAGCAGACATTTCCACTCTATCCACGGAGTGTCTGAAACAAAGACAAGGCTGGATACCATCATGGTTTGGGTTGTTAATTTCATGGGGGAGGGGGTGGAAATAGTGTATCAGCCATTGGTCTTATTCCTCTTAGTTGCCCATTTTTCTAATGGGGAGTTCACTGTTTTTGTATGGATTTGAGAGACCTTTCTATATTTTAAGATAATAAATGCTTCCTCTTCTAAATTCAATTTACGCAGGATTTCTATGCATTTTCCATGGGTTTTTGACGTGTGTGACTTGTAAATGGAAATCATCGGATTAAGCAGGGTTAAACAAGGCTGTTTAAAGCAAGACTTCTCAAAGCCTTTAATACGACATGGTGAATTGTGAATCAGCAAGTGAGGAACTAAAATGAGGCTTTTGCCAAAATTATTGACCATGGGCAACTGTGTTTATTACCTGTCTTTCAGAATATGCTTTAATCTGTTTTGTGCTGAAAATTTGGGAATCTGTGGCAGGAAGCAGGAAATGTATCAGAAATATTCTAAAAGAGACTAAATACTACTGAAAAACAACTAGCATTAATTACAGATTCCATAAAATTGCTAAGTACAATATAAATAACAATAAAACAAGTTTTCCTATGTATAAAGAAAAACAAACTAATTTTAAGATATTACCTGAAAAGGCCCCACCCCAACAGCAAAACACACAAATACAATCTAGAAATAAACTTAATAAGAAATATGTAAAAGCTATCTAGAAAATCATAAAACTTTACTAAGAAATATAAAATTAGACTTGTAGAAACAGACACAAGAGCATGTTCCAGGATTTAAAATATAAACATTTTAATTATGCCCATTTTCCCCAAATATATTACAGATTTATATGACAATAAAAGTCCTTAATGGACATTTTTAGGACCTTGTAAGTTTTTTGCCCAAAAGTGATCTGAAATAATTAGTAAGTGATACAGTCTGTGAAAGCTTTAAAGAATTAGTAAGAGAAAACTAAGGTCAGATAGCAAAATATTTTATGCATAAGGAACATAGAAGATTCACACAGGTGTAGCCAAGAGATACCAGTATCCCTCTTTGCGCATACTCTGTGAGCTGTATCTCCCAATTAGAGACAACATAATGGACACAGTCCCTGAAGGAGAAGAGACGGAGAGTGAGGCTGAAAAAATCTTGAAGGAATAACGGCCGAAAGCTTCTCTAGTTTCACAAGAGATGTAAACCTACAAATTCAAGAAGCTGAATGAATACCAAAGAGGAAAAACCCCAAAATATCCATGCCAAGATACATCTTAATAAACTCCTGAAAGCCAAACACAAAGAAAAATCTTTAAAGCAGCCACAAAAAGCAACACCTTACCTACAGGGGGAAAAATTCAAAGACAGCAGATTTCTCATCAGAAGCCATGGAGACCACTTGGAAGTGGCACAATATCTTTTGGATGCTGAAAAATCCTTCAGGAATGAAAGGGAAATTAAGACATTCTCAGATGAAGAATATCTAAGTGAATACATCCAGAGCAAACCTACACTAAAGTGCTAAAAATTTTTTCTAAATATAAGAGAAATGATAAAAGAAGAAATACTGGAACATCGCGGAGAAAAAACAACAATATGCAAAAATCTGGATGCTTATGCTTTTCTTCTCCTTTTGAGTTTTCTAAATTACACTTGAGGGTGGAAGCAAAAATTAGAACATTGTCTCATGTGGTTCTAAGTGTTTGATCAAAAAATGCACAATATAATTATAAGATAAATGGGTGAAGGTAAAGAGAGATAAGACCTCTACAGTTCACTAAAACTGGTAAATGGTGATATCAGTATACTGTGATAGTTATGAATTTATAATATAATACCTGGAAAAACCACTGAAAAATTATATAGAGAGATACTCTAAAAACGCTATAGATAAACAAAAATGGGATTCCAAATAACATTCAAGCAATCCACGGGAAGGCAGAAAAAATAATATAGAAAAATGAAAAACAGAGGTAACAAAAAGGTAGCATAATTTAGCCCTAACCTATAAAAAATTATATTAAATGTAAATGGTCTAAATATTCCAATTAAAAGGCAAAGATTGATATCCATTCATGTTAAATACTCTGAAAAGGCTAAGATTCTTTGGGGGCTGGGTGGCCGGGGCTAAGAGGAGGAACCCGAGCCCTGCGGAGCTCCTGGCAGCCCGGCCCCAAGGCGCTGCGGCCGCGCCACGCGGCCCTGCCTGCGTGCACCATGAGCACCATCGTCTTCAGCAAGCTCAGCGGCGCCGTGCTTTTTGAGGACCGTGGGGCTCCGGAGCGGGAGCGGGGCGTCAGGCCCTACGGCGGCGTCCTGGACAGTAGGCACACTCGCCCCGAGGTGGGCATTACGGATGGCGCGCCCCTAAAGGACAACCTGGGCCTGAGACACCGGAGGACCCAGGCCCGGCAGAATGGCGGGAAGGTGAGGCACAAGCGGCAGGCCCTGCAGGACATGGCGCGGCCCCTCAAGCAGTGGCTGTACAAGCACCATGACAATCCGTATCCCACAAAGACGGAGAAGATTCTCCTGGCGCTCGGCTCGCAGATGACGCTAGTGCAGGTGTGAAATTGGTTTGCTAATGCAAAACGTCGGCTTAAGAATACTGTTCGACAGCCAGATTTAAGCTGGGCCTTAAGAATAAAGTTGTACAATAAGTATGTTCAAGGAAACGCTGAGCGGCTGAGTGTAAGCAGTGATGACTCATGTTCTGAAGATGCAGAAAATCCTCCACGAAACCCCATGAATGAAGAAGGCTATAATAATCCAGTTCACCATCCTGTGATTAAAAGTGAGAGCTCAGTCATAAAAGCTGGAGTGAGGCCAGAGTCACGGGCCAATGAGGACTACGTATTGCCCCCAAAATACAAGAGCAGCTTGTTAAATCGTTACCTTAACGACTCTTTGAGACACGTCATGGTCACAAGTGCTGCCATGATGGGAAAGACAAGGCAGAGAAACCATTCAGGATCTTTAAGTTCCAATGAATTTGAGGAGGAACTGGTATCTCCCTCATCGTCAGAAACCAAAGGCAGTTTTGTCTATCGCACAGACAGCTCTCAGAGGACCTAGGTATTAAGGTGGTAAAGTTACTTTTTCAAGCTGCAGCAGCCTTCTTCACCTGGTTTGCTGGTACATCTGTGGCTTTGGAGATGCCTCTGGCTTTGTCACGTGGCCGGGCTTCGGAAGAGACCTTTGTACTCCCTCATCTTCCTGGATTCCCTTCTCTGACTACACGTTGAATTTGAGGAACCTGCCCTTTCTAGAATGATTGTGGATGCAGTTTTGCATTAAAAGCTAATGAGGCCTTAAAAAAAATACTCTGAAAAAAGTAGAAATAGAGGGAAACATTCTCAACTGTATAAAGAGAAGCTATAAACTACTTTCAGCTAACAGTATACGTAAACGCGAAAAGCTGAATGTTTTCACCTAAAACAGGGAACAAGGCAAAGACGCCCAGGTTCACAACTTTTATTCAACAAAGTGCTGGAAGTTCGAGTCAGTGCAGTAAGAAAATAAAAGACATACGGATCAGAAAGGAAGAAATAAAACTGTTCTAAGACCTGACACCAAAAGCATAATTCATATAATAAATAATTGGTCTTCATCAAAATTTAAAACTTTGGCTCTGTTAGGAGGATGATAAAACAAACTATAGAGTGGGAGAAAATACTTGCAAACCATATATCTGACAAAAAACTTGTGTCTAGAATATACAAAGAACCTTCAAAACACAACAGTGAAAAAGCACAGTCCAGTTAGAATATGGACAAAAGACATAAACAGACATTTCACTGAAGAAGGCATACAGGTGGCAAATAAGAACATGAAAAAATGCTCAACATTATTAGCTATTAGAGAAATTGCAAATTAAAACTACAATTTGCATGAGCTATCACTCTACGCCTATCAAAATGGGTAAAATAAAAAAATATTGACCATAGCAAATGCTGGCAATGATGCAGAGAAAATGAATCCCTCATACATTGCCGGTGTGGATATAAAAGTGTCAAGCCACTCTGGAAAACTGTTTGACAGTTTCTTAAATAACTGACCATGGAACTAACATAGAACCTAGCAATTTCACTCCTGGGCATTTATCCCAGAGAAAAGAAGACTCATGTTCGCATAAAAATCTATACACAAATGTTTAAAGCAGCTTTATCTGTCATAGTCAAAAAGAGAAACAAGTTAGATTTACTTCAGTGGGTGAATGCATACAAATTTGGAATAGTATTCAGAACTAAAAGGACAGCAAATTATTGATACACAGGACAACCCGATGAATACCCAGAGAATTATATGCTGAATGAAAAAAAGCCAATTCCAAAGGTCATGATTCCATCTACATAATATCCCGTAAATGACAGTACTGAAGAAGTGGAGACTAAATTAGTGGTTTCCAGGGGTTAAGGAGAGGGCGGGGGCAGGAGGGGAGTAGGTGTGGGTATCAAAGGATAACATGAGGCAGCCCTGTGGTGATGGAAATATCGAACATCTTGACTCTATCAACTGCCCGGTGTACCACAGGTTTGCAAAAGTATACTATTGCAGGAAACTGGGTACATAGGACATGTGATGTCTCTTTCATTTCTTACAATGCTAGGTCTACAATTGTGTCAAAATAAAATGTTTATAATTAAAATAAAAAGAAAAAAGCTACTGTCAACTTAGCAACAAAAGAGCCTTTAGTGAGATGGAAGAACATGCATGTTATGTTCACTTAGATGGTATGTATTGCTTTAAAAACTGTAACAATACATCCAGCCTTTATCAGGAGTGTGAGACTTTTTCTTCACTGACTTTATTTTCCGTAAAGAGGTTACATTTAAAACTAGGAAACTGTACTCACACGGCCCAGCATCGCAAGGCTGTGGGGTCGTTATTTAGCGTAGCCAGGCTAATGTCACATAAAGAATCCGGTCAACGGTGACATGTGTGGGTTCGTTGTTAACAAACGCGAACCAGTGCCATTACTGTGACATGCATCTGCCGGGGAAAGTGCTGCTTCAGAGGCACGCTGACATTTGTCCATATCTTCACTTTATTATGGAATGAGCTCATTAACAAGGCCCCGCATTGTCCTGAAGGAAGACCTCACAGAAACAGAAAGGGGAACCGCTTTCTGTTTTATTTTCCTCATTAGTCGGTGGTGAATGTGGACTGCACGGCTGGATGGGAATAACGATGCACTTTAATGGGCTCACCTTGGTCCTAATGAGGACTTAGGACAATGCCCCTTCACCCTCAGTCGCAGGTGCCCTTTGTCCACGTTGGAACACAACCCACGGTCATTTCACGCTCGGCCACGAAGCACAGATGGACTCAGAACCAGCGCCCACAGCCCAACCCAGAGGTGCATCAGGAATGAGAGAGTCACACGTGCTTGGAGATCTCTTTCATGATGGAGTGGACATCGTGGTGGGGAGGGAAAAAGGCGGTTCAAGTTCTGTCGGTTTAAGCCATTAAGAAACTGCTTTGAGGCCCCATCAAGGTCCACCTTCATGCTTCTCTGTGGACAGTTCTTCTGTACATGTGCTTCAAAACCCCGTGATGTCAAGGTCCATAAACCAGGTGGTTCTCATTTTAGTCTGGCCAGAAGCAGGGTTGCCCTGGAGAGCACTGCACTCACTGCAGTTTCTGGGTTTGAACAGGCTTCCCACGTGTCCACTTCCCCTTATATGTGACCTGTCCCCACTCCACCCCACCTGAGAAACTATCCTATCAGGCAAGCTTAGGGCACCGCTGAGAGTATGAGATGGGACCACATGAAATCTGCACTTCTGCAGATCAGAAATAACTAAGTGTTGGCAGTTTCACGTGGTTCATCCCAGGGGGTTCTCCGTCGGGGCAATTTTGTCCTCTCTGGGGACACTGGGCAGTGTTTGGACCTGTTTTGTGTTGTCAGAACTGTGAGGGGGTGGTACTGGAATCTGGGGGGTTGAGACCACGGCTGCAGCTAAACATTCTGCAGTACACAGAACAGCTCCCCTGCCCACCCACCCAGGCCAACACAAAGAACCACCCGGTCCCAAATTTCAGTGGTGCCAAGGTGAAGAAACCCTGCTTTAGTTCCTGGAATCACAAAATGGCAACCCATGGGCCAGAGATAACCCCTGCAGGTAGTTTTGTTCGCACCCTCTCTTTCTCCACGCTGCACGGTAAATAGGCAGAACTGAAATTCTTGTTACAATGAGCCCAGTCCCTTCTGTATGTGATCTGCCTGGCCCCCGAACACATCTTGGTTTATAACCCTCTGATCTCAAAGAAGCATATCCTAAATTAGTGGTTCGAAAATGGGCAATTCTGCATTCCTGTTTCCCCCTCCCACTCCAGGAGATAAGCGGCTGTGTCTGGAGACATTGCTGGTTGTCACGACTGAGGGGACAAGTACTCCTGGCATGTTTGGGGTGGAGACCAGGGATGCTGTTCCACACCACACAGTGCAAAGGACGCCCCACATCAGAGGGTCATCCGGCCCCAAATGTCACTCGTGCCGAGGTTGAGAAACCTAGGTTCTATGCAACGTAATATGGGATTTAAGAACAGGGCCTTGAATCCACTCTGCCTGGTTCCAAAGGTCTCTCCACTTACTGGTTGTGTTGTCTTGAGTACCTTCCCAAAAATGGTAGTAATGATGATTTCTGCCTTAAGGCCGCAGGGGAAATTAAGTAAATACAGATAACTTCCTAGTGTTGAAAACATTGATACTGGCTATTATGACCTGTTTCAAGGATTATTTTTGAAATAAAAATGGCAAGATAAAGAATTCAAAGAAATTTCATCACGTATCCAGATTGCTGGAGTTGATCTGAAATCCTGGTTTTTCTTCAGGCTTTTTTTTTTTTTTTTTTTTTTTCCGTCCCAATAGACAGCATTGCCTTTAACCAACACACACGCATATTCGAAAAGTAAATAATTTTTCAACAGGAAGTTCACAAGGGCAGATCATTATTATACAAGTTTTATGTACAGAAAACTAGCTCATCACAGGAAAGCAGTGAGTTTTATTTGCAATGTTTATTCTTGCTCCAGATAAATGGCCACCCTGTAGAAATCAGCACAGGCTGCACTGCATTAAGAGCAAAACACAGAAGCCTGAAGTACTAGTTTGTGTGTGCAGGGGGAAAGTGCGCGGTTGACCGGCACAGAGCTTGAGGTGCCAGGTAGATCATGTTCACCGTCCTCAGGATGGGTCTCGAAGCCGGTGTGTGAAAGCTCACTGGTCTTCCCAACAAGTCTGTCACTCCTCCAACCTGATTCCATGTCGTCTGCCCAAGACCCGCCATCCTTGAGCGCTTCTGTTTGATTTCAACGTGTAAGGAGGGGGCAGTTTTGCAGAAATCACCAGGATTAGACACACAGAAGACAGCTGGACAACAAGCAGGTCAATGTTTCTCGTTAAGGTGTGGGAAAAACAGTCGGCCGCGTGCTGACGGCCCTCCTCACCTTCGGCAGGGAAGGCAGAACAAGCTTCTCAGGTAAGGTCACGCCACGTGGCGGTTCTGCAATTCCTGTCTGGCCCTTCATTAATCCACGGGGGTGGGCGGGAGGGAGCCAGTGACTGTTCATCACTGAGACACCCACGGCAACAAGGCAGGGTGTCAGGAGCCTCAATTTCAATTCCGTGATTCAAACAAACAAACGAAAATCAGGATGATTTTCTTCCCCCTTTCTTGCTTGCGTCTTGTTCATGCTGTCAGGAAGGCTTCATCTGATCGCTTGTGTTTTGAGTTTGTCTTCTGCGTCGTTTACGTTGTCCCGTATTTGAGGGAATTGCAGAGGTGTGTAATCACTGCAGCACCCTCTTGCTGCTCAGAGAGCTGCCTTGTAGAAAAATGACAGGCTCGTTGAGTCTGTCGGACAGGATTCCAGGGAAGCCCGGCAGCTGGGTTCTCGGGCCTTCTTAAATAAACAGCAGTTTTGATGGCGAGAAGACAATGACGGGAAGCAACGGTCTCCAGTCACTTGCTGGGCTCCACGTGCCCCCACGGAGCCCGGGCGATCCGAAGGGAAGACATGCTGGAAGCACAGTCCGTTCTGCAGATGGTCTCCAAAGCCTTTTCCGAAGTCGGCCTCGGGAATGAACAGCTGGAAGCGCAGGCGAACGGGGTGACTGAACCCGACCCCTCCAATTGTATGGGTCCTCTTCTAAGTTTGTACGTTTCCCCCATTCCAAAGTTTCACCTTGATCGAAGGGAGCTCTCTCCCATGAGAAGTGACAAGCTCGAGAAAATTCTCGATGTCTCCTTGCCGTCCCATCACAAGATATTCATTCATTTTGTAAATTTTATTGAAGTCTAGTTGATTAACAATGTTGTGTTCATTTCTGCCGTTCAGCAAAGTGATTCAGTTATACATATATACGCCTTCTTTTCTTACATTCCTTTCCATGATGGTTTATCACAGGATATTGAATATAGTTCCCTGTGCTATATAGTAGGACCTTGTTGGGTATCCATTCTACATGTAACAGTTTGCATCTGCTAATCCCAAACTCCCAGTACACCCCTCCCCCACCCCCCTCCCCTTTGGCAACAAGTCTGTTCTCTATGTCTGAGAGTCTGTTCCTGTTTTGTAGATAAGTTCATTTGCCATCACAAGATGTTAATAATGGCTGGGAGAGATCTAGTCCAGAGATCTAGTCCAAATCTGGCCACACCTATTCACTGACCTGTGGTCTCCACAAACGCAGAGCTGAGTTGATGCAGCAGAGACTGTATGGCCCGAAAAGCCAAACACATTTACCATCTGGCCTATTACAGAAAAAGTTTGCTGCCCCCTTGTTTTGGAGATTAGAAACCAGAGGCGCAGAGTGGTGAGGTGACTTGCCAAGACCACACAGGCAGGTAAGGATGGAGGCAGGTGCGCCATGTTTGTTTTCAGGGCTTTGTGATGGATCCATGTCTCACCCTCCTGGTACCTATTGGGGTTAACACATATCACACACTGGCACGGTCCACCACATAAATTAACGTAAGTCTATAAGAAATGCCTTTGTACTATGATAGGCAAAGAAGAAAGAAGAAGATGGACAGGTTGCCAGCTTTTAGGCGGGGCTGCATCCCTTCAGTGATATTTCATGCCACCACTGATGCATGCTGTGTCCATCTGCATCAAGAACAGAATGTCAACTCCTAAATCATTCAGAACTGGTCAAACGATACGCAGTGTCAGGCTGCTTGGCGGATATGAACAGAAGACCTACCTGAAAGCAAATATCTCCCATTAGGTGTCACATGATGAGAAAAAGATAGGGACACCCCATTGTCTGATGACAAAAATCAGCAAGGGACGGAAGATTTCCCCAACAGAGTAGTAAGGCTTTGCCTCTTCCAATCCAGCCCACTAACACATGCAATAGATAAATCACTCTACATAGTTTGTTGCTTTGCCATCCGAAATTGTTCCTTTCTGTTCAACACAAACTCTTCCACCCAGGAAGTCGCACCTGCCCCCATCCCAGCTCAGTCCCATCTGCCTTATTTCCCACTCCTCTCTTGTGTGTATCCCAGGCTCAGAGCCTTGGGGCACTGAACCGTCACACAGGACACCTGAGGAGGTCCCCCTTGGAAACGCGCCACTCAGAAGTGGTACACTTTTGCTCTGCTCCAGAAACCCATTTGTCTGGGATACTTCGACACCACCTGTACTGGCCACCTTCAGTCCTGCACCCTGGAATGCCCTTTCCTTTTCACACATTGCATTTCTGAAGACTACCCGAAATACATCTTCTTGATGAAACCTTGTGCAACCCTATTCTGTTATGGGTTTTATGCCCTTTTAATCCATCATCTGAAGTAGACGCTTTGCGAATATCTCTCTCAAGGCATGGCTGACCCTCCACTTAACTTCATAGTCTTTTGCATCTCACCCATTAGACCATCTTAAGGGCAAGAGCTGTTTCCTTTGTCTTTCTAATCTTCACCCCACCATCCACAGAGTTGGTCCTCAATGAAAGTTTGTAGAACTGGGCAACAAAAGTTAAGAAAACTTAATGGATTCCTGTTTGTATTAGCCAGGGTGCTCCACAGAAAGAACAAAACCAATGGGAGATATGTACCTATATGTAGATCTATCTATCCATCTATCTGAGGATCATTTATATAAGGAATTGGCTGACACAGTTACGGAGGTTGAGAAGTCCCACAACCTGCCCTCTGCAAGCCAGAGGCCCAGGAAGGGCCTCAGTCTGAGTGTGAAGGCCTGAGAACCAGGGGAGCAATGGTATCCATCTCAGTCCAAGCACAGGACACCAGTGTCCCAGCTCAGCAGTCAGCCAGAGAGACTGAGAGGGAATTCAACAATCCTCCATTTTTTGTTCTTTCCAGGTCCTCGGCAGATTGGTTGATGCCCACGCACCCTGAGGAGGACCACCTGCTTTGTCCAGTGTACCGATTCAATGCTGGTCTCATCTGGATGTGCCTTCACAGACACATCCAGAAATAATGTTTATCCATCATAGGTGGATATAGGTTTTTGTTTTTTCGTTTTAAATGTTGGTATTTTAACTCTCCCTATCATGAGGTGCATGCAGAAATAACTTCATGTGCAGAAGTGTTCTGTTAAGGGTCAGAACTGCACTAACTGCTGTGCCACGTGAAAGCAGCCGTAGACAGTATGGAAGTGAAAGAGCGTGGCCGTGTTCCAAAAGAAGTTTACAAACTCAGATGGGGCCTGCACTTGGCCCAGAGGTTAGAGTTTGCAGCTCCCTGCAAAAGCTCAACAGAGAAATTGTGCATGTTCCTAGGAACATAGAACCAAAGGCATATTGAAAAGAAGATGCCTTCACATATGTTCTCTATCCAGGAAATAAATACATAAGCAGATGTTAATTTTCTCACTAGAGAGCCCTTTCTTAAAAGCCCTTTTCCTCAATGCCTGCAGCCTAATAGCAACGAGCATCATTTCACTTCATTTTATTTGCTTCTGCCCACTCGTTGCTTCACACTGTTTGCGAATCACTTGTTTTATGGAACCGTTAAATCTCTGGAAACTAACTGAGCTCAGAAATGTGGGCCTGGGCTGGATATTCTTTTTCTTCTGTTTTTTTTTTTTTTTTCGGTTACGCGGGCCCCTCACTGCTGTGGCCTCTCCCGTCGCGGAGCACAGGCTCCGGACGCGCAGGCTCAGCGGCCATGGCTCACGGGCCCCGCCGCTCCGCGGCATGTGGGATCTTCCCGGACCGGGGCCCGAACCCGCGTCCCCTGCATCGGCAGGCGGACTCTCAACCACTGCGCCACCAGGGAAGCCCAGGATATTCTTCTCTTGACTATATTAAAATGGAAAACAACTGTCCTCATTTTTCTACAATGGTTATTGTCATCGATTCATAAAATCTTGAGCAGAAGTGAAAGCTAAGGGGCAGCTTGGGTTTAAAGGGCTACAGATAGAGTCATCATCCCATCTATGAACTAATATTAAAAGACTGACACGCAGCACAGGAAAATCATTTTCCATCACTTCAATATTGGAACCAATCTCATCTTTGCCCTCTGAGGTCCGCATCCACACACCTTCATGAATGCATTGCATCAGGTTAAAAAGTACATTGCTCTTTCCAGCCATTGCCAGGAAAACAAATTTGAGTATGATTTATCCGATATTCAGAGAACTACAGAGAGGAAAACAGTCTGTCGATAGGACAAAGGGGGCTGTTGACGTTTTTGTCCACAAGTTCATGAGCTTTCTTTCCTGTCTGGGTAGATTTATTATTTTGTAGAAATTGAGTCATCTCAGCATGAATTTGAAAGATACATATTAAACTTTTTCTTAGGCGTTAGTTGGGCCAATTGTAACCTGGGGATATTTGATAGACAAGTCCATGGTGCTGGAGATGAGTGGAAGGCGGAGAATTTTGCAGGCACGTGCCCAGTGTGGGTAGACAATCTCACCTTTCCGGTTTAGCTTGACTGTGGGCTGAAATTTCACGGGAATCTTCCTGGCTTAGGATGAGGAAAAGCCATGTTGTAGAGGAACCCTGCCCCTCCCCCCGCCAACTTCCACATCCCCTCTTGTCTTAAAGGAGCACATTTCAGTGAAGTCTGCGGTCATTCCATCTACCACTTCTCGCTCAGTGTCTTTGGGTACTGAAAGATAGGGTCACTCTGGGAGTTTTACAACATTCAAGGTGGTTTCTGAAGTTTTACTGGATGGAGCAGGTCCAAAAGATTCAAAATTGCCCTGAAGCAGCAAGTCTGCAATTATCCTTATAGAAAAGGACGAGCATCCGTCAGCATCGGAAAGTGGTCCTTTCAAAGGAGTTCCACTTTGCAAATAGTTCGGGACAGGAATGCATATCAAACCCTGCAACGCTCACGGAGAGTATTCAGATGTGGGAGGTTCTCGAAGACTCAGAGATACCCAAGGATATGAATTTCAGCAACTTTCTTACAAGCGGCGTTTCTGAAACCCCTAGGACGATAGAAACCCTGTGTCTCGGGAGAAGGAATCATAACTCTTCGCATGAAACGCGACACTGGAGAGGCCGTGCGATCGCTCCCTTGCTTCCGGAGCTTCAACGGGTAGTAAACCACGCGGATCCTGCTAACAGTCAGACTGTGACTCAGGAGGTCTGGGCAGGCGCCGGCGGGTCTACATTTCCGACAAGCTCCCAGGTGGGGGGATGCTGCTGGGACACGGACATCGGGTAGCAAAGGGACAGAGTCCACCTGCTGAAGCTGCCCCTTCACCTTCTGAAGCTCCATTCACCTCCCTCAGGGCTACCTGAGTTACTGCTGTTGGAATCCCCACCCAGCCAGTGGTTTTCAGTCAATCCCAGCTGCACCTTGGCATCAACCGGGAAGCTTTCAAAGAAGACTCGTCCCAGAACTGTGAAATCAGAAGCTCTATGCTGCTGCCTGGACGTTCTTTTAAAAGTGAGATAAAATTCACATAACATAAAATTAACCATGTTCGCACGTACTATCCAGTAGCTTCCAGGACATTCACAAGGCAGTGCAACCATCACTACTAAGACGTTTCTGAACATTTTCCTCACCCCAAAGAAATCCTGGTAACGGTTAAGCAGTCCCTCTCCATTCCCCCTGCCCTCAGCCGCCAGCATCTGCTTTCTGTCTCTAAGGACTTGCCTATTCTGGACATTTCATATAAGGAGAATGATACGCAATATGGTCTTTTGTGTCTGGCTTCTTTCACTTAGCTTAATATTCTCACGGTTGGTCTACGCTGCAGCCTGTGTCATCCCTTTACAGTGAGTACTGTTCCACTGGACACACAGGCCACATTTTCCTCATTTCTTAAACTGTTGATAGACATCGGGCTGTTTTCACCTTTGCTGACTCTGAGTTGCTCTGTTTGTGGACATCTGTTTGAGCACCTGTTTTCAGTTCTTCTGGATACGTGACTAGGGGAGGAATTGTAGGGTCGTGTGCTAATTCCATTTTTAATTGAGGAAACGCCAAACTGTTTGTGACAGTGGCTGGACCACTTCGTGTGCCCACCAGACACTGATAATTTTTAAAAGTTCCCCATGGAGTCCGAACGCCAGCCAGTGTTGACAAGCTCTGCCCTGTAAGCACAGATGTCCTTGTCAGCCCTCTGAACACATAATTGTTTAAGTCAGTGGAGCCCCTGGACCAGTGGCAAGAGTATGAGCTTGGAACTTGAAAAAAGTGCACATTCTGCGTTCCCACCGCAGACCTACTGAATCAGGAGCTCTGGACGCAGGCAGAGTCAGCCCCCTCTTCATGCAAGTCCCCAAGGCAACTCTATGGTTTCACAACTGATGCCCTACATACAATTTCATAACTTGCAATATTTTCACCTAACTCTACATCTTGTCCATTTTCCCGCATCATGGATCATTATTTGAAAATATAACTTCCCACTTTTATCTATGATATCCTAACACAAAACAAGCCTATGATTCACTTAACCCTTCCTTCTGGGGGGCCTTTTGGCCTTTCCCAGTTTTTCCCCAATATAAATAGCGCTCAGTGAATATTCTTGACAATAACTCTTTGCCGACCTCTCTGTATATTTCCTTTGGTTCCATTCAGAATTATAATGAGCAGATCGTAGGGTCTGCACATTTTCCTCCTTACGCTGTGCTGAGTACTTCTTCGGGTATGAGCTCTTCCTGTGGATGGAAATCCTACACATCACGAATGAGGAAGAAGAAATGAATTACTGGTTATGTCGAGTATATAGGAAATATTGGCTTGATTGTCCTACCAAACCAGGGGGGAAATAAATACAGAGTCACGTTTATTCTCTAAGACTTTTCCAGTATCCCTCTGTCTCTTCGGTACGTATGATGCTTGAGCCAGGCACTTAAATTCTCCTCTTACTTCTCTATCCACAATGGAAGCGGGGAAACACACTCTGTCTCCTTCCCGGGAGCCGCTCAGAATCAGGAGAGGAGAGATGCTCCGTGTGGGGAAAGCACTTTGTAAGCGCACAGCACAGCGCAACGTGTGAGGTGTTTTTATAAGTACATTCACTGCTTTGAAAAGATCCCTCCCAGAGGTGCCCCAGTGGAAATATCCTCATTTGCTTTGAGCTGACACTTTCATAAGCCTGACCTATGTGGTTTTATTTGCTCTGAATTCGTAAGCGGCCGGCTCTTTACATGTGCCTATTTTGGTGGCTGTTTGAACACACTCCTTAAATAGCTGGGTGTCAGTTCACCTCAGTTAGATTTTGTAAATAGCACATTTCTGGCTTTATTTTCCATTTCTCAAAAAAAAAAAAAAAAAGGCCACGGATAAGGACATGCCTCATTTTTCTATGACCGTATTTGGTTTGCAGTCCCCCCGAAAGTGTGTATGTTGCCTGTATTCTCACTTTTATACATGGTTTATATGACCAACAAGCACAAATAAGAAAAAGGATGGGGAAAAAACAGCCAAGTAATAAGCCCTACAAACCCGGGGAGCCTAATATCGGAATATGTGAACTCTATAGAGTTGAGTCAATGTGGAAATATCTTAAGTGTAAATACCCTTCCCACTTTGTGAAATCAAAAACCCAAATCAAGCTCTTGGCACAATGAACATTAAAAAATATCCCAGGTATGAGAAGTAACTCACAGTTCTGCTGCAAACTTCTCTGATAACAAAAATATGAATAATTTCTTCCCCTCTCTCTTTTTGTCCCCTGACCTAGGGCGTTAAGAAGAAAAGCTGACGTTCTTGGTTAACCCTTCGTGTTTTTGACGTCCGCTCCTGTCTCTGCCCTTGACACACTGTTTCCACTGTATGCATCTTGATGGAGGTTTCCTTTGGGGGAAGAGGTAGCAGAGAAACACACAAAGAAAACAGCACAAAGATACAGTGATGTGCTGGGTAACATACTTGATACTGCAGTTTCCTTTCTAAACCTTCAGAGCAGGTTCCCTACTTAATGGAAACTCTCAGACCAAAGCGAAAATAGGTAACAGCGTCCATTTTCACCAGCGGCTGTAAAAAGCCTCGGCTTTCCTTCTAAACGAGGAACATTTCTAGACCCGGAGAGGGGCAGTAAGCAATAATGGGCTATAGCTCCGGAAGATACCCATCCTCCATGCCACGAATAACACTTCTCCCAGTAAAGAGGCGTTTTGAAAAGGCTATTCTGAAGCACAGAAGAGAAGCTTTCAGGGTGCTGTAATGAGCCAAAACGAAAAGGCAGGGGGCTGTGAGAAACAGAGCTGCTTATCGGAGCAGGGGGCTCATCTGTCGTTTCGCTCCCTTTCCTCCCTGAAATTCTGGCTCTCCCCAAAGTGTGGAAGCAAGCTGGGACTTGCTAAGTGGGCAGGCTTGAAAGGTAAGGCTGAAAACGCCCTTTATCGGCCGCAGAACGCCTGCCTCGCGACTAGGATGTAGGTGAGCCACCAGGAGAAAGAGGGATGCAGATCTACCTGGGACCTTGGTCCAGGACTCAAGGCTCAGCCCGCTGCCTTGATTTCAGTAGGCGAACCCTGCCCGCGTTCCCCTGTGCATCTCCGGGGGACTCAGGGCTCGCCCGGAGGGACGTGATGTGTGATTCAGCCCCTCGGAAGCGTCTGCCCGCCTAAGTGTCAGGAGCCGGGAGCAGAGTATCATTTGCATCCGTCCTGCTGGAGGCAGCCCTCCCAGAGCAAGCAGCCCTGGGCTCGGGAGGCTTCCGAGGTGGCGGGGCACCCCCCGCTTGGTTTTAAACTCAGAGGGGCGGGGGGAGAGAACTGAAAAAAAAAATGAAGCCAATTTCCAACAGACCTGACAAAGGCAGGGTTAGATGAAAACGGTGGTGTTTGTTTAAAAGCGGGGAGCGCGTGCCGGCTACAGCCTCGATCTCACGTTAGTTACTCGGTACTTGCTGCAGCCTGGGAAAGCCGCATCTGTTACGCAGACGACGGGGGTCGTCAGCGCTGATGGAGGGTGTGGGAGCGCCAGGCAGAAAATGAATTAGGTCTTGGAATGCCAAACTGGAAAACCCACTGGAACCAGAGCGCGGCACGCCGGCTCCGGCAGGATGCAGACACACTAGGCGCCCGTAGAGCGTGCTTCGTGGCCGCCGCTCATTACTCGCTATTTTTAGGCACAGCGCTGAGAAGGGACAGAGCAGGGCCGGGGGAGCGCGGCCGCCCAACAACAGGCTCATTTAGGACCAGCCCCCTTCCCATGCTCTGCAGCGGCCTCTCTGCGGGACTCGGGAATTGATTATCCACCCTCCTTGTGAATGTTGGGAATGTCGGCCATTCCGAGCACGCTACACAGGGCGACCTGTGCTCTTCGTGGGCAGAAAAGCAGAGGCTCACTGTGCTCGGAGAGCAAAGGCACAGGCGGACTCCAGCGGAGGCAAAGGGCTCTTAGGACGTTCCCGCCCCGCCCTAGGGGTCGGCCTGGAAAAGACTCAAGGGGCCCCAGGGCAGGGAGTGCACTGCTGAGAACGGGGTGCATGCGGGAGGCGCCAGGAGCTGGGAAGAGCTACTGGGGTCCTACACACAGGGATGGCGGGGAGTGGGGGGCACAGGTCTGCATCACATCTTGCAGCCCCCGGCGTCTGCAGGGCAGGTGGCCTCCAGCACCCTCCACTGAGGCTCACTCGCGTCCCCATTCTCACACTGCCCACCAGCACATCGGCTCAGATCCCAAGCATTTCAGCTGCCCCTGGACCAGTCTGGGCGCCACGTGGATGACAGTCGCTTCCCCACCCAAGGCAAGGAAGGCGTCATCGCAGTGCTGGCCTGACATTAAGGGAAAGAAAACTCGCCACCCTAATATTCTGCGGTACGTTCTCGTATTTGTGGGACTCAGTTAATGATGACAAATGAATCCAGCCAAGTGTCTCATCTTAGAAGGATGGGCTAGATGGCTAAATGTGTGGGTACACACACACACACACACACACACACACACAAACACACACACACACACACAGCACCAAGAACAACAGCAACAAGGAAAATCCAACCAGGAGAGAGGGAACACGTAAACCATTATCCATTGGGAGGAAATATCCATTCATCAAGCTTCAAACGCACAAATCCCACTAGCAGGGAAGGAAGCATTATCACAGGACCTACTGGGGAAAGAGCACCGATTCGTCAAACTTTCACGGGCCCGGCGTGGCAACAGGTCCAGATGATACCCATTTGGCTTTGAGACACGCATCTCTACCCAAGAGGCTGATCGCAGGGCCCTGTTTTATGATCATTCTGACGTGACCTGGTGCCGTGTGGTGGTTTCCTGGGGTGACCCCGAATGCAACATTCCCCACATGCTCTTGTTTCCAATTTGGACAGAGGAAGGTATTGACACGTGAGCAAAGAAGGGAAGGTTCCTGCCGTTCGGAGCCTTCTCGAGGTTAAAAGTTAGGTGACTGAGCTGCCTGCCCGATTCCTGATAAGGCCTTTGTATTTGCTGCAGGAATAGAAACTACATGTCTTAAACTGCCCAGATGTCTTTCTCTAGGGTGTGAGTTTCATAATCCTATCTCCTTTGCCTCCATTATAAAGTCCCAGGGGAGTTAATTCCTCTAGGGAACTGGTTCTCAAGTGGGGGGTATTGAGTAAGTATGGGGGTATTTGGGGTTTTCAACATGGCTGGAGGTTGGGGGATTGCTACTGGCACCTAGTGCAGAGGCCAGGGCTGCTGCTAAACATCTTACAGTGCCAAGGACAGCATGTCTGCAACAAAGAGTCACCTGGCCGCAAACGTTACCACGCCAGATTCTATTCTAGGGTGGTTACGGATGGATACCAGGACAGGTTGAGCCCTACCCGAAATAAAGGTACCTGGGCCTGGCAAACCACTAGGCAGCCTGTGGGATCTTAGCTCCCCGACCAGGGATCGAACCTGTGCCCCCTGCAGTGGAAGCGCGGAGTCCTAACCACTGGACGGCCAGGGAAGCCCCAGGAAAAGTCCTTTCTGCAAGTGGCTTATTTGTTCTCATGTGCCATACGAGCTTTGTGGAGCCCAGAGCCACACCAGGTCTGCACCACCTAAGAGAAAGCTTGGGCTCTACAGAGTGTTACAAGTGTGCAAGTAAGTCCTGGGCACACAGGTGTATTAGATGTTGCCAGGTCCATGCCTTTCCGGTGCCCGGCCCCTTCCCCCTTTTCCTCTGTGCAACCCTGCCTGGAATACTACAACTCCATCCTTGGGCACCAGGCACACTTTTAAACACACGGTAGATTTCTGAGCATAAGTGGTAATGGTCTCCGGCCTAGGGCTGGCCTTTCCCTGGTGTCCCATGTTCTAAAACACAAGAGCTGGTCTAGGAGCCCATGAATAGCAGCCTGGTCATCTTTAAAAGTGTCACTGGAAAGAACCATAATTAATAAATGTTCTCGGTATTATTGTAACTGAGCAGGACCCTATGGAGCCTTCCTGAGACAGACTCCCACCCCCCATGTCATCCACCTGCCTCTTGTCTACAGAAAAACTTTCGTCAAACAATAAATTTAATCAGGGAAGCAAGAAAATGCAGAAGCAAAGGAAAACGGTCAAAGAGGACAAAATAATAATAGTTTAGTCATTAAACAAAGTCAAAGACCCTTAGTTCCTCCTCAAGGGCTGTAGATCATATTCTGAGCCACGTCCTGTGAGCTGTTTTGTAGATACTGAAACCCCCGCCAGGTGGGAGAAGTTAGCTACATGATGACCAGACTGTAGCCATGACATATAAGCTGCCACAGCTCCGAGAACTGGCCTAAGGAAATGGGAACAAACTGATTCTGGAGCTGAAGATTAACTGTACGTAAAACAATCAAGATGACGCCGGTCAGACCACCAAGGACCAATTTCAAGACGATGGTCAGCGCTGACGGTACCGCTTCTGCATGGGGCCCCCTGCCTCCCCCTGAGCACCCCTGAAACTCCCCTTTAAAAGCACTTGCCCACTGATCAGCAGGGGGGAGTTGGCTTTTGGACATGAGTCTGCCTTCTCCCCACGTTGCTGGTCTCCAGAATGAAGCCAACTTTCCTTGCCCGCCAACACTTGTCTCTCGAGTACGGGCTTTGGAGCAGCAGCAGGCAGCCAGACATGAGTTTGGTAACATTTTGTGGAATGAGGTTCTCCAACATTTTCAAAATACGAGATTCGGTTGGTTCACCAGGAAATGTGAGTTTACCTTATCAGAATTAGATGATTTCTCATGATGTCTCGCCTGCTATAAAGCATATGTGCATCTCGTCCAAAAAGAGCCAACCCGGGCCCCAGACAGATCACCAACCCATCCCCACACTCAGCAGGTCGGGAGAAGAGGGATTCAGTGAGGTCTGGATTCCCCAAGCCCGGGAATTAGCGCAGGCTTCCGAACCGCCAGGCAATCATTTGGCAATGGAGGTGGGTGGTGATATTTTCCATCAGTGAGCCCTTAAGTCATGAATGGGATTCTTATTTATGGAACACTAGAGAAAACTGCAGTTTTCCATTTAGGATTCAGGAGTGGATTGTGTCTATTTTTAGGCAATTGAGGTGCCCTCAGGCAGAGGTTTTGCAAATGCATTCACATAATCACCTTCGCGCAACTAGGTCCTGTGTACTTAGGGCCCTTCCAACCGTGGCTTTCTATATATTCTTATCTTCGGGCGAGGGGTGCATATGCCAGTTGTGTATTATGCTGCTTCTGCCCAAGGCTGCACGTATTGGATTATACAAACCGACATCGGCCCCCAAAGGCAGGGCTGGCATCCTGGAATTAGATTCTGTTCCTGGGCCACTCAGGAAAACCATGTACTAGACCTGAGACGACGGAGATTCTAAGGAAAGGGGACCACTTCCACACCATCAGTACCATTAGCAGTCTGATCCCAAAGGGGAAGGAACCACCTGTTCTCTTTCGTTGTCCTACAAATTCTGCCTGTTCCATCTTTAGTTGGAGTCTGACTTCAGGAAGTTAGTTCCTCATCAACAATAACACAGACTTGCCTCCTGGTGGGCTGTCAAAGTCCTACCTGATGCATTTTCTGTCCCCACGTTGTCCCAGTTACCCTGACTTCTGGGAACAACGTTTATGTCAGGTCAGTGCTTCATGTCTGCAAAGCGCAGAGTGAAAACGAGCTGAGCGTGCCACCTGGGTGCACATGCCTCTCGTGTCTGACAATACCAGGAGTATCACAGAACATCTTTGGGAGCCCACACCATACAGAGATGCAAGGATGGGTGAGATGCACAGACACAGGGTCAGGGAAAGAATTAAAGGCAAGCCTCAGAGGCACAACTGTAACCCAGGGCGATGGTTTCACCGAGTCTTCCGCAGACACTCACCAGGGCCCCAAGTCTCTTAAATGTCATTGTTGGTGGCAATCATGTAAAATATAATGCACGACATTATATTTTACATGATTGCCACCAACTACGACAGGTAAACCCCCTCTCAGAGACGTATGCCATGGCGACGACCATCCTTTCTTCCACCAATTTGCACGTTTTATCAGAGAGTAATTCATTACTTCTGGCTTGATCTGAGTCAACTGGTGATAACTCAGAAGGGTTTTTCCTCTTACAGTCACTATTACCTAATCTTAGAGACAGTCTTTTCCCCATAGGTACCTGCTTAAATTAGTAAATCAAACAATGCTGCATTACCTGTGGTTTTATTTTGCTTTTAAGATTCCTCCATTCTGCAAATGCTTTACATGTGGGTAAGAAAATGCATTAGCTAATTTCCTTCCTACCCAGAGATGCATTTCCAAGGGATTTTCCATTTCGATATTTGAACCTTCCTCTTCATATTTTCTTTTCTAATGTTTTTCATTTTCATAGAAATCGACATGTCTTGCACTTTCATTGCATTATCGCCCAGGATGGTGTTCCCATCTTACACACAGCTCATAGGTAGGATACGTCTTCCCGTGGAACCGTAATCATTAGGTAACTTGACTGTCAAAAAAATTTCACTTTCATTCCTTAATGTTGCCAACCTGAGTTTTAAGTTAGTTTTCCCTAAATTTATTAACTTGGAACAAGAAATGATCAATATGTCAAACGCTTGCATCTCAGCATGGTTCCATCACTCCTTCCTTTTCCTGCCCCTACCAGCAAAGAAAAAATCCCAGCAACTTTGTAAGGAAGATGTTTTCTATGTAGCGACAAAACGGCAACAGCACCTATGATAAACAGATGTGGGTCTGCGGCCAGGTGTCCGTATGGCTCTGCTTTCTTACCCACCGTACACGTCTCTCTTTCAAGTTAATGGGACCCTTTCTCTTTCACTCCCATCACATGGAACTGGACATGCCTGGTTCACTATCCTCTGGGGATGTCCAGATTCTTTCTCTAGAAATCTCATCCCTCCTTTAAGGTCTCAACCAGATCCAACCACCTCCATGAATACGCAGTGCCCTGCCCCCTCCTTTTCTAAAACCCTGTAACATTCATGGCACAGGCGACTAGTTGAGTCAATTCAAGGCCGTTTCACTTTTCACTGCCTTCTTCAATAACTATTTATTAATCATCTACTATGTGCCCAACAAAACGCTTGGCCCCTGGGACATGACAGTAGAAGAGACATACTCAGGGCCTCGGTCTTGGAGTTTTAAGAAACTTGATGCGGAAACAGACATTCAGTGGAGAAACATACAGGGCACTTATTTATTAATAGGGTGATTCCCACATCAAGAATAGTACAGCTGTACAAGACACACTGTAAGAAGCTGTGTGGCTTCCCTGAGTGAAATTCCCGGCAGATGCTCAAAAGAAAGAAAAGAGGAAGAAAGAAGGTAAGAAGGAAGGAAAGAAACAAAAGGAAAGAAAAGAATAAGACATGGTCTGGGCGAATGCTTCCTGTTACTCTGCACAGATTCTGATTCCTTTTGTCTGAAACAGCACCCACCTTCCTGGGGAGTCCTGCTGTCAGAAGACCTAGCTCTGATTTTAAATATTTCAAACATTCTTTGCCACTTCGAGCGCCTGCACCTTATAGCCTTCCAAGCAGGACAGGAGTGTACAGTCTTCTGGACACCAGGTTAAAGCATCCAATCCACTAAACGCTGGGCATCCCTCACCTGCCCACCTGTGCACCTTTACTGCTGCTTTTTTCTGGAGCCTGCATTCACTCACATCCATCTTATTGCTGGGACTCGTTCCTAAGCATCTTAGAAAACATTCTACCACCACCTCCTACATCTTGTTAAGTCAACAGAAACCTGTTATATTCCTTTTAAAAGCCATGTTTTTCTCAACTTCCTCCTCTGTCCTGTGATGGGGGGCACTTCCAACAGACTCTCTATTTCCATCCCATCCCATCTCTCTCTCTCTCTCTCATCGATTCACACTGGAAGATGACAACAATGGTCCAACACCACGTCACTGGTTAATTTTTGTACAGTTTACCTGGTTTATATGACTTCCTCTCAGTAGACAGAGCTCAGAAATGATGTGGTGGCTGCTCGAGTACCCATGCATGAATCCACCAACATGTCGTCAGACTCTTGAATAGCCTAAAACGAAATGCAACGTGAATTATGACAAGAGAACGTACAACTCCTTGCTCTGGCCTCAAATGAACATGTGGCCTTTCGACCTTGGGCTGGTATCTAGATATAAATTGAAGCATTTCCGTGTCTCATACTGGTAGCTGTGAGCATTGGCACAGATCACCTAGCAAAATGTATTGCAGGGCAAACTATTTAGGTAGAGAGCTGGGGAAGAAACAAAGTATGTCTCACTGTTGCAGAGAATGTCCCCATTTCGTGATCTGTTATTGTCATGTTCGGTTTTGCTTTTTGTGCTGTGGAGTATTATTATTTTCTAAGACGCTGTGAACTAGCGCTGAATCCAATCCAAATGATGCAACTGAAGGGGAGCAGAACGTGCCACCCCAAGATGCGAGTGTAGGGGTCCCCAAGATGTGAGTGTAGGGGTTCAGGATGTGCTGCCCACAAATGTACCAGCAGGGGTTCAGGACGTGCCATCCCCAAATACGCCACTTTGGTATATTGATGATTTTGAGCTATAAGCACTTGGAAAATAGCAAATGCAGGGAGAGGCTTTCTCTAAACCCCCCTTCATCTCCTAAAGACAGATCCTCCCAAAGGAACCCAGATGTCATCAGTCCCCTCATGGGAGTGTCATCGACCTGGCAGGCTTGACTCCCATCACAGGACAGGAGTCTAGAGACATAGTTATGTACGTCTGCAGCACAGAGAGGAGAGATGCAGACACTGAGGTGTGGTCCACACCACACCCAGACACACTTCATCACAAACAGTGCCCCCTCCCATCCATCCTTCTAAGGCCCCATCGTTTCTCCTAAAACCCATTTACTCTCCCCAAAGAGGCTCATGTTCCACCTCGCCTTCCCCAAAAGCTGCCTGCGGGAGCTGCACATTTGCCCCTGGGTATCCCCCATGTGGACATAAGCCAGGCGGGAAACAAACTTCTGTGTGTTGCTCTCTCATTAAGCTGTCTTTTATGACAGGGGTCTCAGAAAAGAACTCAGAAGAGTGGAGGGAAATTTATTTGTCCTCTGCTACACAATCCTTCATGTAACTGTAGGTAATTATTTTTCCCTGAAACTCTTTTACACAATTTTCTCATGTTTATAGCATAATAACCTGAGAGTAAGACTTGGAACATCATTATTTCTTATTTGCCGAGAACGGAACAGTATGGTCATTAATGACTTTCTTCTCACGACTAAATTTCTTTGATACTTGAACTTATTATATATTTATTGGTCAATTGTTTGCTTTCATTTTAATCATCGGACTCAAGGAGATTTTCTGTAGTTATTGCCAAAAGCTTGGGAAAAGTTACATTTATAAATCTTGAAGCAGACTAATGTTTTCTACACTTTGGCCACTACGATTTTGTTCCTAAAGCTTGTGCTTATGAGAGAAAAAGAAACAAACAAAACTAGTTTATATGTAGCCTCAAATTTTTACTTATCCTACTTCATAGGAAAAGAATTAAACCTTCATTCCACAAATACTCAGTGAGCACCAACTCTGTGTTCTAAGTGCTGGGGAGAGGGCAGGACAGATAAAGTTGCTCTTAGGAAGCCTAGTCACTACAGCAGGAGCAGGCAACAAACAAACCAATAGGTACATGAACAAAATAATTTATATTACATGTGTTTAGCGTGAGAGGGAGTGTAAAACATAGAAATGGAATGAGTCACACGGGTGAGGAGACTAAGAATGATGCTACGTTGGCAGATAGAGAAACACTTCTGGACAAGTGGTCAGGGAAGTTTTCCCTGGAGAGAGGACACCTAAACTCTCTTCATGAGGAGAGGCATCACCAGGTGGAAGCAGAGCCTGGGGAAGGAGGTCGTGTTTGTCAACAGAAAAGAAGAAAGGATGGTAAGGTCGGAGGCTACTGAGCCAGGGAGGTAGAAAGGCAGCCGGCTCAAGAGGTGGGCAGGGTTGGGGAGGGGGCCACTCGGAGCCCTGGGGTCTTGAGAACGAGTTTGTCTTGTGTACGGGGTGGAATGAGAGGCTACTGGAGGGTTCGCCCAAATCACTCAGTCTGCAGTGTGAGCACATTGTGGCAGGGAAAGCACAGCTGGAAGCGAGACACAGATGAGCCCAGCAAGGCTGAGCGCTAAAGGATGTAGTTTTATATCCACATCATCCTACCTGTTCTTCTCGTCTGCATCACTGCTGTGAAGGACTACCCTCTAGAGAAAAGGCCCTTGCTGCTTAGATGCCCACTTGGACTGTGGCCAGGCTGGACGGTAGAGATTGTTAGGAGATTTATCAGACTAATTAATAGAGAATGATGGAGTTGGGAAGCCTTAAACCCCAGACACATCAGTACTGGTTAGAAAGAAAGCAAAATTGGCCAGGCTTTAAAAATACTGTTGGATGCCACGTGACCCCAGTGTGTACATAGCTTCTCTCCTTCCCCTGACCTACTTCTATCTACTGCACCCGCTGTTAGCAGCCCTACCGTCCACTGCCTCACCAGGAACTTCGGGGCTTGAGCAGCATCGAATGAAAGAAGTATGAAATATGAGGCTATGAGTCACAGGAGGGAAGAACCTAGCTGCTAGATGTTCTACAGAAGCTGTGGCTTAAAGGGCATGTTTATATTCATATAGGTTTCACATCATTGTATTTCTCCCTGTTCTTCAGCTGGAGTCCTTTGTTAAGAATGGTGAAGGATCTCAGATGTTAGTGTGGTTCCATTCCAACAAGCCAGCCTACCAGAGCTTCACAGATGATGGCAGAAGACAAGAGACTCCTGGGTCAGAGGCAAAAGATTGTCTGTTCTCACAGTGACAGCAGGAAGCAGAGTAGCAGCGTTCGTGCTAGTCCCCACAGGAAACGTGAAGAGGGCTGGGTGATGCCTGCACACACAGTGGATTGTGTGACGGGAGAGGGACCCTGTGCTTAGGGAACGTGACAATAGGCCAGAACACGGATAATAGGCCGTACACCTGTCTGATTGTAACAACAGAGGAAGACACTGTCTTTATTAAATGGGGAGGATAATAAGCAATAAATAAAGCAAGCCTGCCATTTGCTTTAGAGGAAGACCCTGTCTATCTTCCAAAGCTGTTAGCTATACAAACATCTGAGCAGGACCCTGTGGGGCTCCTGGGCACAAAAACCTTTTCCAGTCCCCCATTTCTTATTTTCAGGATAAAGGTTTCAGTCTCCTAGATCTCCCTGAGTTCCAAAGGGCAGATTCAAACAGTTACTACTCAGGGGAGGGAGGGGATGCAGAGACAAGAGAGGAACAGCCAAGACACAACAGCACAGCCTTGGGGCAGGTCCTGGTTCCTTCTCAAGGAATATACACAACAATATCTTTGAGTTCTTCTGCAAGAACTAAAGCTCCCACCCAGGTGGAGGATGGCAACTTTAGGTTGAGAACAAGATTCCTGGAACACTGCCCTGTTACCTCAGCACCAACCAATCAGAAGAAGGTCACATGCCCTGCAGCCCTCACCCCAAATTTTGCAGATAAAAACTTTTTCCCCAAAACCATCACGGAGTTGGGGGCTTTGAGCACGAGCTACCCGTTCTCCTTGCTTGGCCCTGCAATAAACCTTTTTCTGCTCCAAACTGCAACATTTCGGTTTGTTTGGCCTCACTGTGCATGTGGCACACAAACTTGTGTTTGGTAACACATCCTTGAAAAGATAGCTCAGAATAAAGGTCGTCACTACCTCTGCTTGCAGTTGATGCAGAAATGCAAGAGATCCCAGATGAATTGTCTCCCCACACCTTTTTAATGTGACTTCTTGAATAAGCAAATTATGTAAAGGTATAATACAGCCTGGAATACATCAAAAACTGAGACATAATGACTCTTCAGTCCCCATGAAAAAATGGGGTGAGAAGCTCCCCATGGGTCGGTCTCCTTCCTCAACATTAGAGTTTTACTATTCCCAACAGCAGGTTTCACTGCTGCTTTAGAGCTCTCCAGTACAGTCCTAAAAGAAAATTGATGTTCAGACATCTTAGGGGCTTTCAACAGTGAGTCATCTTGACCATCTGAATTATGAAGTTAATTGCTACTATAACCTCTCTGAAAAGAAGTGAAGCTCAGTGATTCAACATCATTAGCAATCCCAAGTCAATGTCTTATTCATTGTGTGAGTGCCAGCTTTGTAGACCATAAGAAGCCCTGAATGGAAGGCTATTATTGTCTATCAACTGTGACACTTTTTATATCATTAGAGATGCCTAAGGGATGGAAATTGATGGTAGCTTGCTTTAATTAGGTTCAGAGAGCGTGTGTGTGCGCATGCATGTATGTGTGCTGATGAGCAGTAATTTTCAGCAAGTCCCTTTGTTATGACTGATATTTTGGACTAAAGTTATTACTTAAGAGCGATCAAGTTATGGATGGAAAAGAACGAATAAAAAGAAAGATCCAAAGTTTCCTGGACAAAATGGTAAAACACACCAAAGTGCTTCCTCCACCAAGTTGTTTTTAATTTTTCTACCCAGTTAGTTTCCACCAATCTATTAGCTCAGCTCTCCTACTTCGGGCATAGAGAATTGAGTAAAGAATTCACTTTAAAACACGTTATATTTTGTAGTTTACATCTGGCAGAATCACTGGAGCATCCAAGTCTTTCTAGATTCTGTACTGATATGTGTATGTTTGTAATCAAAGATCAAATAAGACAGAGAGAGAGAGAGAGAGAGAGAGAGAGAGCAAGAGAGAGAGAGAGAGAGAGAGAGAGAGAGAGAGAGAGAGAGAGAGAGAGAGAGAGAGAGAAATTAAAGAGGACAGGAAGCCATATCACTCAATCATTCCAAAGTTATTCACCTCATCTGAGCTTTCTGGAACAAAGCAGAGATCTTATAAATGGGTGAGATGTGCCTAGTGTAAAGGACGTATTCCTCCAGATTGTTGCAAATGTTCACCGTGTAGCTCTATCAGGTACATAGCAGATGGTATAATCTCTGGTGCCTTTGAGAGAAACAATTTGAACTCTGTTGGTTTAGGGAAATAATTTTCAACCTAAATGAGGAATTAACTATGGCGGAGGAAAAAAAATTAAATTGTTGAAATGTTAAAAGAATTATGCTAAAAATAAAGGAAAAAGAACTTGATAAATTAAGAGACTGCAGTTAGAGTCTCCCTAAAGGTTATCTGAGCGACCACCTTCTTAATGGTGGTCATCATACACACTAAATTGCACATATTGGTGATGGGACCAAATTACAAAACGAATTCACTAGACTGTAAGCAACTGAAAATTTGATCAAAACTCATCTGTCTTTGGCTCCTGAGAAATCAAAGCGTCAGTTCTTCAAGCGGCTGTTAGCTGCTCTACACAGCCTGCAATGATCTCTGCCCCTGCTTTTCACACCCTTATATACATCTTCCCTGCACTGTTTCACAGTGGGCTTGTTTGACCAATAGGACACTACTGTTCATACAGTGATGGTGCCTGATTCCCAAGGTCATAAGGTGCATTATGGTTTCTGTCTTGCTCTCTGTCTTGGTTCACTCATGCTGAAGAAAGCCAGCAGCTGCCATGTAAGGACACTCAGGCAGCCCCATCGGGAAGGCAGCATGTCAAGGATCTGAAACCTTCTCCTAGCAGACAGTAAGGAACTGTGACCTCCAGCCAACAGCCATGCAAATCAGTGTATTCCCAGCTGACATCATCAGATACCCTGATACAGAAATGCTGAGCTCAGCCACTCCAAGGTTACCGAGCCACAGAGACTGTGAGAAAATGAACATGCGTTACTGTCAGCCACTCCACTTGGCGTTGCTTTGTTACACTGCGGTAGGTAACTAAGTGATATAATCACCAACACCATCCTCTACGTTAGGAACAAGATAAAAATATTGAGACTGAAACCCAGCAGGACCCTTTGGGGCCTTCTTGGGGACAGACAACCCCTTCTGTCTCCCAACCCTTGCTTGTAGAAAAGCTTTAATCTCTGGGGCCTTCTCTGAGTTCCAAAGAGCAAATTTAATCAGAGAAGTGAGAAAACAAAGAAGCAAAGGAAAACAGTCAAAAGCTAGAGAAAATAATAATAGTTTAGCCACTAAACAAAGCCAAGGGCCTTTAGTTCTTCCTCAGGGTTACAGATCATATTCTGAGCCACGTCCTTTGAGCTGTTTTGCAGATACTGAAAGCCCCACCAGGTGGAGGAAGTTACCTGCGTGCTGCCCACCAGGACACAGACCCCAGGCCAGCTGGAACCAGAAGGTTGATGATGCTGACTCCTGATGACCTCACCACCAACCAATCAGAAGAGTGTCCACCAGCTGATCACACAGCCCACAACCCCCCTCCCTCACCCTGCCTTTAAAAACCTTTTCCTGAAAGCCATCAGGAGAGCTTGGGCCTTTTAAACACCAACTACCTGACTCCTTGGTTGGTGCCTGCAATAAACGCTGCACTTGCCTTCACCACGACCTGGTGTCAGGAGATTGGCTTTACTGCACGCGGGCGAGCGGACACAAGTCTGGTTCAGTAACAAGACTATGGCTTAGATGAGAAGTATTCAGTACTTCACACATTAGTTGACGTTGGTGTTCAATGAAACTGGTGTCAATGACATTGATGGTGAGACTACTGTACTCGTCATGTGTGCACAATTCATCAGTTGGTGTAACCCCACTCTTGCAGATATCATAGCCAATGTATTACAATGCAGAATCTTTCAAAATGGCAGTAACAGTGGATATTTTATTTTTTCCTTATTCTCACATGTCCACATTCACACTTGAGAAAAAGATAAAGTAATCAAATTTTGTCTGAATTAGACAAGCTGATTCTAAGATTCACAGGATGGGGGGAAAACGTGCAAAAAAGCCAGTAAGATTCAGGAAAAGAAAGTTAATTAAGGGGGAAAATGAAATGGAAGATATGAAAATCATATTTTTTGATTTTCCTCACAGATATGAAGTCATATTTTAAAGCAATAGTTATTAAACAGTTTGTTTCTGGCTCATGGGATATGACAAGAATATTTATTGCATGATTATTCATAGCAGTACACGTTTGGAAGTAATTTAAAATGTCCACCAATAGAATAATGGTGAAGAAAATTACGGTATACCCATTCAATAAAATGCCATGCAAGCATTTAAAAAATAAAGCATGTCAGTATGATTATGGAGCAATCTCCAAGTGACCAGTTTATGTGGCTAGAACAAGATGTAAAACAGATGACCCAGAGACGTGCTATGTGGTTAACTGTAAAACTTTACTCTTGTTCCTATAACAGATTTTCAGTTCACAGTGATGATTCTTTACTATGACATTTCGTTCTTATTTACCTAAGGGACTTAGAAGAAGTGTAGACTCATGAGGTGATAGTTTTAGTGGTTCGAATAGGCCTAAGTCTTTTAGAAAATATTCATAACACACTTGGCTAAACTTGCAAAATACATAAGGTATTTTAAGATCAATGACCTCTTGATGTTCAAGACACCATTGAGGATTTTTTAAGGTCTTTATTTCTTTATGTTCAAACACATTACTAAACCAAAAGAGGAACAGTGTATTTTGCTATCAAAGAAGACTTGGAATAAACAGGGTAAGACGCTATGTATTTCATTTCTCCAAATGTCTTGGGAAGAGAGAAACAGAAATTGAACATACGTTGATTTTTTTAAAAATCATTATTTTTATTCCATCAAAGATTTTTAAGAATTGGGCTTTAAAACTATGATCCACAAATTATTTATAGTCCATTCATTAATATGATTTTAGGAATAACTATTTCTTAATTAGTTTCTCAAGAAAGATGAAATGGATACCTATTTGAAGAGTGCTATACAGAAGACTAGGGGGTTTTGGGGGGGGGTTGTGTTTTTTTTTGGTAAAGTTTCTGAAATCCTAACAGAGGGGAGCTACTTAATTAAAAAGTTGCTCCACTGAAAAACTGGGATTCAGTAAGAAGTAGTATATTCTATACAT
Source organism: Inia geoffrensis (assembly GCA_036417435.1). Classification (NCBI taxonomy): domain Eukaryota; kingdom Metazoa; phylum Chordata; class Mammalia; order Artiodactyla; family Iniidae; genus Inia; species Inia geoffrensis. The sequence continues at coordinate 4,382,007 of CM070921.1, forward strand.
ATTGCAGATGCAAAAACACGTCTGGCATCTGTAACAGCCAGATAGTTGATTAAACTCTCTTCTTTCTGATTCTAGTCTAAGTCAAAACTTCGAAACAATCCTCCCCACTCTGCCTCTCAAAGGGTTAAATGACAAACTTCCATTTATTAGATTTCCTGATGCTAGCAAATCATGGGAAATCTGTATTCCCTACTAGCCTTATCTAATGGGAGAAAAGTCTTAATCCTCATTAGAGGAAAAATAAAAGAAAATAGCGACCGTAACTAACAGTCCCTAGCATTAGCTCTTTCAGGTAACATTTAGTTAATATATGTAAAAATTGGCTCTGAGCCGTAATTAGAAACAGAAAGTATTTGTTTGTCAGCCTCTCCCCTGCAAACTTTAAAAAGTTTCCTTCTTTTCTCCTCTGAAATGTTTCCGCTCTCAAGGGGAGTGCTGTTTCCTACCACTTAAATTTGATTTTCCACTATTAGGTGAAGGATGCTCAGACAGCATCACATTAATTTCGGTGGCGCTAAATTCTACCTAATTCAGCAAGCAGGCCTCTGTTAATGAGGCCTCACATGACAGTGATGGCAAGCCCGCCTCTAAGTGTGGCTGATCGATGCTCATCACTCAAGCGGCTCTGGCGGTCAATTACGTGGGCTTCTGAGCAAGGCCCAGGGTCCCTTTCCATTAACAACCCAGACCTGCCTAAAGTCACAAGGCACGCTTGCCTTGGCATCTCTCCCTCTGTGCCCTGTCCGTCTTTGCCAGGGACCCCCGTGGGGGGTGGCAGGGGAAGCATGCTCCAGGCAGCCACTTCCACATGGCCCCTGCCTTCGGGCTGGGAGCTGGCGAATGGGGAGGTCGAGATGTAGAGAGAGCCAGCACAGACCTGCTGTTTGACCCCAGGACGCAAGCCTTGTTTGCTGAGGCCCCAGGAAATGACTACTAGGAGCTGAATTTAACATAATCCCGCTCTGCACGTGCTGAGAAAGGAAAGAGTATGAGATGCCCACACCATGTCCTTTTCTTCCTGGCCACCGTCCTCCGCAAAGAGCCCTACGCATACACACTGCCTTTGGGCCCAGATACCACCTAGGCCAAGGGCTTAAAAAGTCAGCCCTCTGTTACGTGGTCGAAACTGGTGTCTCTCAGAAGACTGTCACGATGTCCCAGCCCACACTTCTCTACGGGAACCAATGCAAAGAAACGTCGTCATTAACCAAAGGAAGTATGTTGTTGCCCCCACAGATACAGAAGCAATTACTGCTGGGCGGGACAAGGGGGGGTCTTGGGAAGGATGGGGTGCAGGGGGAGAAGGAAAAAAGGACATGCTGACGGGTGGGAAGTGTCATTGTTTATTCAAATTGTTTCTTTATTTTGCCATGGAAGAAAAGAGATGTGGCAGCCCACCCAGTGCCTCGTGCATTATGACAGGTGACTTTCTCCATAAGAACTAATTCATCCTCTTCTGGGCATTGGCATCCTGTATCCCCCCAGAGGGTCTCTTTTCGACAACAGAAGAAACCCCGGTCTGAATCACCTCCTGCTGTAGGTCGGCGTGCACCTCTTCGTAAGTAATTTCACATACGCAGAAGCCCTTTTTTTCTGCGGCCCCAATTAATTACACCCCGTTAGTAGGTGGTGCTGTGTGTTTCCTGGTGGTGATCTGATTTCAAAGTGAGGGGAAAGCAGCGATTTGGTGGCCACCGAGGAGAGGGCATGGCATAAGAAGGAAAAAGACATGGGAGCAAGTGGAGAGTGTTCAGGGGCGGTGAAGGCAATACTGGGTAGCACTGATGCACTACTTCCTTGTCCTCAGACTCTGAGGATGAACAGATCAGGAATGGGCGGCTCAAGCAGGACTGTCCGCAGGTGTGTTTGCGTATGTTTACTTCCCTGGTAGTACTGCGCTCCACAATCACAGCCATTGGTCTGTGCATCACATCTTCCCTTTACTATACAAAAGCCCTCCGGCCCCCATTGTGATCACAGGACAAAGGCCAATGACGGTACACACTGTACAGGCAGGAGACTGCGCCTCAGAGAGTGCGAGTGGATAGACCACCCTCCTCCAGCCTCCGAGCTGACGTGAGACACTCCAGCCTCACAGCGCCTGACTTCCTTCTTGTGTAAAAAGGGCCTCAGAACGCCAGCTGGTGGATGAAGGACCCATGCACCCCGCTTCACTCGTGGGGAAACCGAGGCTGGAGGAGGGGACAGGTGACGAGACATTTGTTATGTCCTCTTGCAGGGGGGATCCTTACAGAAACAAAGTGGGAAATGGAGGCAAAGACAAGGCAAACATGAAACGCATTTTTCGGTTTTTAGGCAATAAGGCCAGCACACCGCCCACCTCATCATCCCTTCACGTCAGCCAAGGGAAGCATGGGAAGAAAGGCAGGTGAGGGACCAGGGGAGGACGGTGGTGGCCCTCTTTTGAAGACTGCCTTACGGGAATCCAACCTCATGCCGAATTTCTCTCTTAGCAACAGGATAATTCCTAAAACTTTGATACAAGATTTACATTTGTCCAAGTTTGACGCATGTCTTCACTGGCCAAGGAGACGGCACGATCCTGGTTTACGCTGCTGAGGGATTTACATGCTAGGAGATAAGAGAAATAGGCTGGGGCGTCGAGATCCATAGATGAACAGTCTCCACCGATCAGTTGACCAGATAATTGCACAACCCTTCACACTTCCTCGCAGAGCCATGGCTTCGAGGGAGACAAGATTGACTTTCTTTCTTTTGTGCCATCTTAATGATATCTGCGAGAATTAATTCAGGGGGAGTGCGTTCATTATTTCAATATTGTAATTCGTATTTCTTCATTGATTATTTTGATGTTAGAGGACTGCCTGAAACGACGTGATCCCAAAGGCTCCAGAATTAATGGCACACAGAGGAGTGTCAAGAACACTGTGAGCTGCAGGAAATGCTCACATGCACACACCAGGGAGGCTGCACACACGTGTGTATACAGACCACGGCTGGTAATCAGGGCAGATTCAGACAATCTGATGCTTCCTGCTTGGAGTTTATCCATCTGACTGAAGTTCTCTCCCCGCTGGAAGGCTCCCAGGGAAGGCAGTGCAAATCTGGAATCGGCAGACATGGTTGTGTGCTGTGTTTTTCGCTGAGGTCTTAGAAAAGACATTTAACTTCACAGCGGCTGAATCTTCCCACCTTTCAAGACGGGATCATTGTCTCCGTCTGTCTAACCTCATGGTGTCTGTTAAATGGGGAAAAAACGGTGCCCAGATAAGTCTTCAGTATGTGGGGCTGTCCTGGGCATTGTGGGATGTTTGTTTTATTTTATTTTTCATTCTGTTTTACCTGGGTAAAGATGCATAGGCATCTTTTTATTTAGTTGGCATATTGTTGCTGTACAATATTACGTAAGTTACAAGTGTACCATATAGCGATTCACAATTTTTAAAGATTATACTCCATTTATAGTTATTATAGAATATTGGCTACATTCCCCGTGTTGTACAATATATCCTTGTAGCTCATTTACTTTATACATAATATCCATAGTTTGTACCTCTTAATCTCCTACCCCTATGTTGCCCCTCCTCCCCTCCCCATGGGTAACAACTACTTTGTTCTGTGTATCTATGAGTCTGGTTCTCTATGATATTCACTAGTTCGTTGTATTTTTTAGATTCCATAAATACCCCCTGGGGGATATAACTGTCCCCAGTTGAGAACCACTGCTTTAATTCAACCAGCGTTTCCTGTGCATTTACTACGCGGAACAGACAGAGTGGAAGCAAGCGGATTTTCTTCCTGCCCTCACTGTGCAAGGAGGTGTTGGGGAGAGAGGGGCATGACCCTGAATAATCACCACAGTCTTTGTGGTTCTTTTCTCGAATGTGTGTCTTCCTCCCCAAGCTTCCGGCAGCCATACCCTCTTCCCCGAACTGGGGGCATCTAGAGAGTCACCTAGGCAGGAATTTATGGTAGATTTCAGGCCGGGAGGGGAGCAGTGAGACAGAGAAACACATGCTGGCTGAAGCCCAGGTAGCATGAGTCCTGGATCTATGAGTGTGTGGTCAGCCTGGAGCAATGGCCAGGGAGAAGGGAGAGGCCCAAGAATCCAGTGTGGGGGGCGGGGGCTTGTTCAGGCTGGAATTCCTCTGAGGCATCTAAGTGGATTATGCTGATTAGGCAGGAGAGTGTACAGTCTTGGGAGTTCTCCAAAAAGATGGGCTAGGACACACGGATATAGGGTTCTGTTGGGAGGCAAAGGGTATGAGGACGCGCTCCACAAACCAGGAGACACAGCGCCGGGCTCTGAGAACGCCGAGAGTTACTGGCCACGTGGACGACGACCACTAGTCGATGAAGGCTGAGATGGAGCCGCTGGAAAGGTGGCCCATGGCAAGTTTCTGTATTTGTTTTTTTCTTGAACAGCCTAGATCATCTTTGTATAGCTACGCTCAAGTGCTGTTTTCACTCAAGAATCCCTAAAGGACATTGTCATTGTGTGTGTTTGTTTCTGGTTTGCTTTCACGTCTTTTGCTGTCCTTCTAAGTCCTCAGAGAGGTCATTCCATCAATGGTTAATGGTGGGCGGGCAGAATAACCCTTAGGACCCAGCTCCATGACCCCTACGTTGGCGCTCTGTGACTGCTTTCTTAGGTGTTGGGTAATTGCAACATAGTAAGACTATGCATGGATGCCACTGTCTTACTCTTTTCCCTGATAATCAAAGCACCCACCTCAATGACACGGCTCACTGAATTACCTGTAAGTCAAAATTTAGTTTTCAGTGTCTCACCATCGGTGCTCTGAGTTTCTCACTTGCATTTGTGAGAGAAACTGTGTCCCTGTTTCTGTGGATTTTGAAATTGAAAGAAGAGAATTTGGGGCATAGTGGATTTTTTTTTTTTTTTTAATGCCGGGATAATAAAGCATTTTATTCAGGCTACGTTGAGAGATTCCTCACCTGGCTCTCTGAGAGGTATTTTTTTTGTGGCTGTGTTCCAATAAAACTTTATTTACAAGATGGGAGTAGGGTGGATTTGGCACATGGGTAGTAGTTTGCTGGGCCCTCGTCCAGGTGAGTGGTTGTCAGACATTATCACGCATGGGAGTCATTCAGGGGACTTGTGGAAACCCTCCCTGCTGGCCCCGCGCCAGAGGCTCTGATTCAGTAGGCTGGGGGTCGGGTGGAATAACGTGCGTTTCTAACAACCTCCCAGGAGATGCTGATGCCGCTGGACCCAGGACCCCACTTGAGAACGAGCCACATTTACAGAGGCGGATAGTAAGACCAGACAGAAGGAAAAACCACATATGCAGTCACACAGCTGGTGAAGCACAACGCTCAGAACCTTGCTGTCCTGGCGCCTGGCATTGCTACATGGGGGTTTTTAGTGTGTGGATACAGGTAGCGAAGGTGTGGTGTGTAACGGCTTGTTTTGGGGGCAGACAATGTGACATCTCCCTCCAGGACGACAAGCACATGGGAGCCCCACCCTGGAGGAAGGGCGGCGGCCGGCTCGAAGGTCAGAGGGGACTCGCGGGGCGCACCATCGCAGGACGGTGCTCAGCGTCTGTCCTCATCTCTGTGCAAGAGGACAGATTACTCAAAGCGATCCCCCGATGGGCTGGAGCTTCCGTTCGCCGTATGCAGATAGATGGAAATATATGCATCTCTATTATAGATGCCGGGAAGCATTTGTTCGCCACAAGAGACAAATAAAAGTGTCTAAACTGGACTATGGAAAAACATGTTCATGAAGCGAATAGCCAAAAAGGTGGTACCCGTTGCATTTACAAAAAGGATGTCTGGTACAAAAAAAAAAAAAAAAGGACAAGACAAAAGACGGACACATCCCATAAATGAGGAGTAGAGAGTCTGGCAGAGAGGTGTTTCTAGAGGCAGGATAATCTGCCCCTGACATCCCCTCACTTATTAGCACTGTGACCATGGATCTGGGTCCCAGCCCCCTCATATTGCAAAGATGATGAGTTCTACCTTAGTAGGTTTTATAAGCATTAAATGGGATAATATGTATCAGGGTGTCTAACAGCATACGGCAAGGCATGTGATTCATGCCCAGGGGAGTCCAGGCTTTCATCAGAAAATGTTTCAACTATTTATATTTCTATTCTCACGTCTGAAGAATAGTGGGGGATACATCCACGTGCTATAAAATATTGTTCACACCTTGGCAAAACGTTAGGCATCGTCTCTATTAGAGAACCTATAAAAAGTTCATAAACATGAAATTAGAGCCTGCAGGAGTGTATGTTTTATTCTGTGCTTATGATGTGTGCCTGCAGGAAATGACCCTTAATATGCATAAGGCTGTACCACATTTATGCTCTGATTCTGATGCCTGGATGGGGGAAAGAGCTACCGTTTGCCTGACGTAATTCCTTCCCCGTTCCCCTTCTCTTTCATCCAAAATTGTCACAAAAGGGAGCATTATAGTAACTACTGTGGTATCCAAGCAGGTTTATGTTCATTATTTCAGTTAGGCATGACGATGGTTCTCCTGGGTGATAGAAATTGGTCCAGTTAAAGTCATTGAAAATATGGATGGAAACTTTTGTACCCTTGGGATAAAATTACAATTTAAATAGTGCATTGAGTCTGCAAGCGTGTTTGATGTGCCTTGTAGTTTTCAGTGCTAAAGTCCAAGGTCAAGAAGATGAACAAGAAAAATTCCCTATCCCCAAAGAGAATATGGCTGCGGAGCTATACCTGGAAACAAATCACAGCAAAGCAGTGTGAAAAGAACTAACCTCCCCAGAGGCGGCCGCATGAGAACAACTCCTCGGCGGTTGAGTGGACAGTCACCTGCTGGACATGTGTGTTTGGCATTAGGGACATGAAGAGACTTGAGACTAGAAGCTGTGTGCACGACCCCATAACCTGTGGCCACCATAACGGTCGCCACTGAGCCTTCCCCATTCCCAGGCTGGACTCCCCTTTGAACCAGGGTGTTGGCCCATTTGCCTGACGCCACTGTGAAATGTGTCTTCCGGCAAAACTATGAACCCCTCTCTCTTACTCTCTTACCAGGTCAAATCATCACGTTTTGGACGTGATAGACGCGTTGGACCTGAAAACAGGGAGCTACCCCTACCAGAACCATCCTCTGTGTCATCTTCCAGTGTCAACACTTCCAGCTCAGGTACGCAAGGAGGAAGAAGGTGTAAGTCAGATGGTCCATCCGCACCCTCAGTGTGAACGTGAACGGAGCGCGGCCAGGTGCCCCTGAGCTGCCCTGACTGACTACAGTCAGAAGCGAAACAGAGGAAGGGGTGAGGGTGGGTTCCAGGAAAAGAGGTCCTGGGGAGAGACCGTGGCAGGCGGACAGCGGTGACCAACAGAAGCGTGAGGAAATGACATGGAGATGTTCCCGCGGTGGGCACCGCTCCAGGAGACAACACCACGGTGGCCCTGTGACTTCCTGGGGCTTGTCCGGGAGAAGGATTTGCAGCCCCGGGTGAGCACCATGGCTGTAAATGATGGTGAGAAAGGCATGCACAGACTTTAATCTCCCATCCTGAGACTCAAAGCACACGGAGCCGGGAGGCGGCGCGGAGACACACTGTGCAGGGCTCTGGATGATGTCACATGTGTCACTTTGAACAACTCATCTTGCCAAGCTGACGCCTCGGAGTTTTGACAACTCTGTCAAACCCTTCAAGTCTTAAGTGAAAGTCCCCGTAATCCCTTCTTTAAAACAAGGGGAACTGCATTCTTCCACCAGCATGCAAATGACCTTCCCCAAGATGTCTATTTGAAAGTTCTGGGGCAGCAGGCTCCAAACCTTGGGCACTGGGGGTGGGGGTAAACACAGAGCTTAAGAATGATCCTTTCATTGGGAATATTTAGAATGATGTCCCTTGAAGGCATGATTTTAATGGAATATTTTATGCCTTTCTGTATGTGTGGGAACCACGCAAGGATGAGAGGACTTGCAGTCTGCACGGCAATCAACAACGATAGCCCATACTTTTGTACTTTATCAGGGCACCAAGCGACTTCGGATTTCAAGGAGAGCTCAGTCGAGGCACAAATTGCAAACTGTGCGAAACAGGAGGTTAAAGGCACTGACTCTCCAAGTGGGGAGATTGTTAGTAAAGCGGTTGGAATGGCGAACCCGAGCACCAGGAGACGAAAAATGAGGAGTTGCCAGGCTGCCATCTTCTAAAGAAGAGGATGTGTCACCCATACCTGCCACTGGAATTTCTCTCCGGGCAGAGGCTCTTGGTGCTGCAGCCAGGAGTCAGTGCTGTGCCTCTGAGGTGGGAGAGCCAACTTCAGGACACTGGTCCACAAGAGACCTCCTAGCTCCACATAATATCAAACAGCGAAAATCTCCCAGAGATCTCCATCTCAACACCAGCACACAGCACCCAACGACCAGCAACCTACAGTGCTCGACACCCTATGCCAAACAACTAGCAAGACAGGAACACAATCCCACCCATTAGCAGAGAGGCTGCCTAAAATAATAAGTCCACAGACACCCCAAAACACACCACCAGACATGGACCTGCCCACCAGAAAGACAAGATCCACCTTCATCCACCAGAACACAGGCACTAGTTCCCTCCACCAGGATGCCTACACAACCCACTGAACCAACTTTAGCCACTGCGACAGACACCAAAAACAACAGGAACTACGAAGCTGCAGCCTGCAAAAAGGAGACCCCAAACACAGTAAGATAAACAAAATGAGAAGACAGAAAAAACACACAGCAGATGAAGGAGCAAGATAAAAACCCACCAGACCTAACAAATGAAGAGGTAATGCGCAGTCTACCTGGAAAAGAATTCAGAATAATGATAGTAAAGATGATCCAAAATCTTGGAAATAGAGTAGACAAAATGCAAGAAACCTTTAACAAGGACCTAGAAGAACTAAAGATGAAACAAGCAACGATGGACAACACAATAAATGAAATTAAAAATACTCTAGATGGGATCAATAGCAGAATGACTGAGGCAGAAGAAAGGATAAGTGACCTGGAAGATAAAATAGTGGAAATAACTACTGCAGAGCAGAATAAAGAAAAAAGAGTGAAAAGAACTGAAGACAGTCTCAGAGACCTCTGGGAAAACATTAAACGCACAAACATTTGAATTATAGGGGTTCCAGAAGAAGAAGAGAAAAAGAAAGGGACTGAGAAAATATTTGAAGAAATTATAGTTGAAAATTTCCCTAATATGGGAAAGGAAGTAGTCAATCAAGTTTCCAGGAAGTGCAGAGATTCCCATACAGGATAAAACCAAGGAGAAATATGCCAAGACACATATTAATCAAACTGTCAAAAATTAAATACAAAGAAAGCATATTAAAAGCAGCAAGGGGAAAACAACAAATAACACACAAGGGAATCCCCATAAGGTTAAGAGGTGACCTTTCAGCAGAAACTCTGCAAGCCAGAAGAGACTGTCAGGACATATTTGAAGTGATGAAGGAGAAAAACCTGCAACCAAGATTACACAACCCAGCAAGGATCTCATTCAGATTTGATGGAGAAATTAAAACTTTTACAGACAAGCAAAAGCTGAGAGAGTTCAGCACCACCAAACCAGCTTTACAACAAATGCTAAAGGACCTTCTCTAGGCAAGAAACACAAGAGAAAGAAAAGACCTACAATAACGAACCCAAAACAATTAAGAAAATGGGAATAGGAACATACATATCAATAATTACCTTAAATGCAAATGGACTAAATGCTCCCACCAAAAGACACAGATTGGCTGAATGGATACAAAAACAAGACCCATATATACGCTGTCTACAAGAGAACCACTTCAGACCTAGAGACACATACAGACCGAAAGTAAGGGGATGGAAAAAGATATTCCATGCAAATGGAAACCAAAAGAAAGCTGGAATAGCAATTCTCATATCAGACAAAATAGACTTTAAAATAAAGACTATTAGAAGAGACAAAGAAGGACACTACATAATGATCAAGGGATCAATCCAAGAAGAAGATATTACAATTGCAAATATTTATGCACCCAACATAGGAGCACCTCAATACATAAGGCAAACACTAAATCCATAAAAGGGGAAATCAACAGTAACACATTCATAGTAGGGGACTTTAACACCCCACTTTCACCGATGGACAGATCATAAAAAATGAAAATAAATAAGGAAACACAAGCTTAAAATGATACATTAAACAAGATGGACTTAATTGATATTTATAGGACATTCCATCCACAAACAACAGAATATACTTCCTTCTCAAGTACTCATGGAACATTCTCCAGCACATATCATATCTTTGGTCACAAATCAAGCCTTGGTAAATTTAAGAAAATTGAAATTGTATCAAGTATCTTTCCCGACCACAACGCTATGAGACTAGATATCAATTCCAGGAAAAGATCTGTAAAAAATACAAACAAATGGAGGCTAAACAATACACTACTTAATAACGAAGTGATCACTGAAGAAATCAAAGAGGAAATTAAAAAAAAAACTAGAAACAGGGGGCTTCCCTGGTGGCGCAGTGGTTGGGAGTCCGCCTGCCGATGCAGGGGACACGGGTTTGTGCCCCGGTCGGGGAGGATCCCACATGCCGCGGAGCGGCTGGGCCCGTGAGCCATAGGCTGCAGAGCCTGCGCGTCCGGAGCCTGTCCTCCGCGACGGGAGAGGCCACAACAGTGAGAGGCCCGCATACCACAAAAAACAAAACAAAACAAAACAAAACAAAACAAAACAAAAAAATACCTAGAAACAAATGAAAATGGAGACACGATGACCCAAAACCTATGGGACACAGCAAAAGCAGTTCTAAGAGGGAAGTTTATAGCAATACAATCCTACCTTAAGAAACAGGAAACATCTCGAATAAACAACCTAACCTTGCACCTAAAGCAATTAGAGAAAGAAGAACAAAAACACCCCAAAGTTAGCAGAAGGAAAGAAATCATAAAAATCAGATTAGAAATAAATGAAAAGGAAATGAAGGAAACAATAGCTAAGATCAATAAACTAAAAGCTGGTTCTTTGAGGAGATAAACAAAATTGATAAACCATTAGCCAGACTCGTCAAGAAAAAAAGGGAGAAGACTCAAATCAATAGAATTAGAAATGAAAAAGAAGTAACAACTGACACTGCAGAAATACAAAACATCATGAGAGATTACTAAAAGCAACTCTATGCCAATAAAATGGACAACCTGGAAGAAATGGAAAAATTCTTAGAAATGCACAACCTGCCAAGACTGAATCAGGAAGAAACAGAAAATATGAACAGACCAATCACAAGCACTGAAATGGAAACTGTGATTAAAACTCTTCCAACAAACAAAAGCCCAGGACCAGATGGCTTCACAGGCGAATTCTATCAAACATTTAGAGAAGAGCTAACACCTATCCTTCTTAAACTCTTCCAAAATATAGCAGAGGGAGGAACACTCCCAAACACATTCTACGAGGCCACCATCACCTTGATACCAAAACCAGACAAGGATGTCACAAAGAAAGAAAACTACAGGTCATTATCACTGATGAACATAGATGCAAAAATCCTCAACAAAATACTAACAAACAGAATCCAACAGCACATTAAAAGGATCATACACCATGATGAAGTGGGTTTTATTCCAGGAATGCAAGGATTCTTCAATATAGGCAAATCAATCAACATGATACACCATATTAACAAATTGAAAGAGAAAAACCATATGATCATCTCAATAGATGCAGAGAAAGCTTTCGACAAAATTCAACACCCGTTTATGATAAAAACCTGCAGAAAGTAGGCATAGAGGGAACTTTCCTCAACATAATAAAGGCCATATATGACAAACCCACAGCCAACATCATCCTCAATGGTGAAAATCTGAAAGCATTTCCACTAAGATCAGGAACAAGACAAGGTTGCCCACTCTCACCACTATTATTCAACATAGTTTTGGAAGTTTTAGCCACAGCAATCAGAGAAGGAAAGGAAATAAAAGGAATCCAAATCGGAAAAGAAGAAGTAAAGCTGTCACTGTTTGCGGATGACATGATACTATACATAGAGAATCCTAAAGATGCCACCAGAAAATTACTAGAGCTAATCAATGAATTTGGTAAAGTAGCAGGATACAAAATTAAGCACAGAAATCTCTGGCATTCCTATACAGTAATGATGAAAAATCTGAAAGTGAAATCAAGAAAACACTCCCATTTACCATTGCAACAAAAAGAATAAAATATCTAGGAATAAACCTACCTAAGGAGACAAAAGACCTGTATGCAGAAAATTAGAAGAGACTGATGAAAGAAATTAAACTTGATACAAATAGATGGAGAGATATACCATGTTCTTGGATTGGAAAAATCAACATTGTGAAAATGACTCTACTACCCACAGCAATCTACAGATTCAATGCAACCCCTATCCCCGGTAGCACTGGCATTTTTCACAGAACTAGAACAAAAAAATTCACAATTTGTATAGACACACAAAAGATCCCGAATAGCCAAAGCAATCTTGAGAACGAAAAACAGAGCTGGAGGAATCAGGCTCCCTGACTTCAGACTATACTACAAAGCTACAGTAATCAAGACAGTATGGTACTGGCACAAAAACAGAAAGATAGATCAGTGGAACAGGATAGAAAGCCCAGAGGTAAACCCACGCACATATGGTCACCTTATCTTTGATAAAGGAGGCAGGAATGTACAGTGGAGAAAGGACAGTCTCTTCAATAAGTGGTGCTGGGAAAACTGGACAGGTACATGTAAAAGTATGAGATTAGATCACTCCCTAACACCATACACAAAAATAAGTTCAAAATGGATTAAAGACCTAAATGTAAGGCCAGAAACTATCAAACTCTTTGAGGAAAACATAGGCAGAACACTCTATGACATAAATCACTGCAAGATCCTTTTTGACCCACCTCCTAGAGCAATGGAAATAAAAACAAAAATAAACAAATGGGACCTAATGAAACTCCAAATCTTTTGCACAGCAAAGGAAACCATAAAGAAGACCAAAAGACAACCCTCAGAATGGGCGAAAATATTTGCAAATGAAGCAACTGACAAAGGATTAATCTTCAAAATTTATAAGCAGCTCATGCAGCTCAATACCAAAAAAACAAACAACCCAATCCAAAAATGGGCGGAAGACCTAAACAGACATTTCTCCAAAGAAGATATACAGACTACCAACAAACACATGAAAGAATGCTCAACATCATTAATCATTAGAGAAATGCAAATCAAAAGTACAATGAGGTATCATCTCACACCAGTCAGAATGGCCATCATCAAAAAATCTAGAAATAATAAATGCTGGAGAGGGTGTGGAGAAAAGGGAACACTCTTGCACTGCTGGTGGGAATGTGAATTGGTACAGCCACTAAGGAGAACAGTATGGAGGTTCTTTAAAAAACTACAAATAGAACTACATTGTGACCCAGCAATCCCACTACTGGGCATATACCCTGAGAGAACCAGAATTCAAAAAGAGTCATGTACCACAATGTTCACTGCAGCTCTATTTACAATAGCCAGGAGATGGAAACAACTTAAGTGCCCATCATCGGATGAATGGATAAAGAAGATGTGGCACATATATACAATGGAATATTACTCAGCCATAAAAAGAAACGAAATTGAGCTATTTGTAATGAGGTAGATGGACCTAGAGTCTGTCATACAGAGTGAAGTAAGTCAGAAAGAGAAAGACAAATACCGTATGCTAACACATATATATAGAATTTAAGAAAAAAAATGTTATGAAGAACCTAGGGGTAAGACAGGAATAAAGACACAGACCTACTAGAGAATGGACTTGAGGACAAGGGGAGGGGGAAGGGTAAGCTGGGACGAAGTGAGAGAGTGGCATGGACATATATACACTACCAGATGTCAAGTAGATAGCTAGTGGGAAGCAGCCACATAGCACGGGAAGATCAGCTTGGTGCTTTGTGACCACCTAGAGGGGTGGGATAGGCAGGGTGGAAGGGAGGGAGCTGCAAGAGGGGAAGAGATATGGGAACATATGTATATGTATAGCTGATTCACTTTGTTATAAAGCAGAAACTAACACACCAGTGTAAAGCAATTATACTCCAATAAAGGTGTAAAAAAAAAAAAAGACAGCTCAATTGACATCAACACAGCATCTTCTCTTGGTAAAGAACTGTTCACAGAGTTTAAAAATGAGTAAGGATTGGTCCAAAACAAATGGAAAAATGACTCTTGCATGGAAAGAAAGCAGGAAACAGAGTGATGCTGGCTGGGGGCTTGGGAAGAGTAGAAATGGGGAGTTTTGTTCAGTGGGGGTAGACTTTTGATGATACAAGATGGATACGTTCTAGGGACTTCCGTGGCGATCCGGTGGTTGAGACTCCACACTTCCACTGCAGGGGGCGCAGGTTCGGTCCCTGGTCAGGGAGTTAAGATCCCACATGCTGCATGAGGCAGCCAAAAGATAAATAAATTAATTAATTTTTAAAAAACAGACGGATACGTTCTAGAATTGTTCAGAAAACTGTTCCAGCAGTTAACACCCCCATTACCACCACCACTAAATAGCATCAGATCTTGAAGTGAGAGACAGAGAGTGGGTCGATGGACGTTTGTGGTTTTATTTTGGTGATTGCTTTCAAATGATTTTAAAGCTAACAGGGAATAGCTACCTCTAAACAAACAAGAGAATAAACATCTTCCTCTAAATTGCAGAAGGAACAGTAAGAGCGTGGATGGCTTCTGGGGAAGCAGTTGAAAATGGGAGAGGTCATGGAGTAGGACACTTCTGTGTTTTTTGTGTTATAAGCCTTTTTAAACAACAGCTGACCTTTTTATTGAAGTATAGTTAATTTACAATATTAACTGCCGGTACACAGCATAGTGATTCAATTTTTTTATAGATTATACTGCATTTAAAGTAATTATAAAGTATTGTCCATCTTCCCTGTGCTGTACAATAGGACCTTATAGCTTGTTTATTTCATACCTAATAGTTTGTACCTCTTAACCTCCTCCCCCTAACTTGCCCCTCCCACTTCCCCTTCCCCACTGGGAACCACCAGTTTGTTCTCTGTATCTGTGAGTCTGCTTCTTTTCTGTTATATTCACTAGTGTGTTGCATTGTTTAGACTCCACATGTAAGTGAAATCACACAGGATTTGTCTTTGTCTAACTTGCTTCACTTCGCATAATGCCCTCCAAGTCCATCCACGTTGTTGTAAATGACAGGATTTCATTCTTTTTATGGCAGAGTAATATTTTATTGTATATATATTCAAATTATTTGTGTGTAAGTCTTCAAATACAATGAAATGCAACATCCTTTTCTGATGGTTTCCGCACCAAGACCTAACATGATCTTTTGAACTGTGATTATGTCACTCTCTTATTTAAGACTCTTCAGCACAGCTCGAAATGCCCTAAAAGTCTTAAGGCTCTAATGTGGCCCGAGGGATGCTTCCATCTCTCCTCGAGGTATCTCCCCTTCTTCCCTCAAGTCTGGGTTTCCTGTTTCATAGCATGTGAGGCTTCTGCTTTCATATCTGAACTTCTCTGTGCCTTTCTGAAGATGGAGCCTTTCTCTTTTATTCACAGCTATTTCATTGCCAACACCACTGCTGAATATTTACAAGGTGAATGGACACACATGCTTATCTCATCTCCCTGACCGATGAGTCGCAAAAAAATCAGGTTGTCAGAAAAGACACCTCGATGAGGGTTGACTGAAAATGGAAGTAACTCAAGAGTTTCTGTTTGCTGACTTGGTAAAAATTACATGCTTCCCAAATATGGGAATGTTACCACCTTCCTCTCAGGGAAGAGATTCTCCATCCAACCTTTCCCCATGCCCACTTTATCCTAAAAGGGGGAAAAGATATACTTGGCAAAAAAAAAAAAAAGTAAGTCTAGGAAAAAAAACTGGAATTAACAGAGCATTCACTACATTGGTTACAGTCATTTAAGTTGGAAACTGAAATCCAAAGTGTGGGTATTTAGAGGTCTTGCCAGTGTGGTAAGTTCCAATATCAGTCCTTGGACCTGCTGTATCAAAGAGAGATGAAGGACTTGTCAAATATATGTGACTTGCAGTCTCACTGCCAACTTGCTGGGTCAGAATCTCTGGTGGAAAGGCTTAAAACTGGGCATTTTCTAAAATTTCCCCATGTAATTCCAACGGGTATCGAGGTTTGAGAATGGGATCTGGTCCAGCCTCGATGCAAGACTTGGAGAGATGGGTCATTTGTTCTTTGCCTGAAATCCTTAGAGGAGAAACTGTTCACTGAAATAAAAACACACAACGTGAGAGCTGTGAGTTTCAGTTTTATTGGGGGACCTTATTGAGGATCGTAGCCTGGGAGACATCTCACATAGCTCTGAGGAACTGTTCCTAAGAGGTATGGGAGGAGCCTGGATATATATGATTTTTTTTTTTTTTGGCTGGGAAATACATGTAGTCAAGCATACATCTTAGTAAAAGGTTATTGCTAATCACACACACACACACACACACGTACAAAAACAAAAACAGAAAAACCCCAGACATTACAAGTTAATGCTTTTAGTGCTTATCTATATATGGGAAGATGCAAGAACCTAGGGTCACTGAAATCCTTCCTTAGATAGGCATCTTAACTATCTAGGGGTCATGTATCCAAAACACTGAATACTTCATCCTGTTTTCCCCCTGAATTCCTTTCAGGGTTTACTGAAGGTCAGTGACTGCAGTGGCTAATGATTTGGTCCCTGTAGAGCTGGATGGCGGGCAGCAGTCTCTGTTTTACAAAACTCACTGCTTGACATGGAAGTTTACTCTATTTTCAGAAATCTCAAATGGTTAGAAAGTATTCATTTCAAATTACCTATACGTACACCCCTGTAACTTTTATTCATGGGCACTTATTTGCTCTGGCAGAATCAACAGAACAAATCTAAAACTTTCTCATCATTGGAAGCCCTTGAAATATTTGAAAAGGGCTACCATGTTGTATTGATTATCTATTGTTGTGTATCCAATTATCACATTATCTCAAATTTGTCTATTGAATCATCCAATTAGTGACCTGAAACAACAACATTTATTGCAGTTTCTACAGATCACGGCTCTCCGTGGTCCTCTACCTTGAGAGGGTCTCTCACAGGCTAAAACTCAAACTTCCAGTCAGGGCTATGGTCTCCTCTCCAGAATCCACCCGGGAAGGATTTACGCCCAAGCTCCCTGATGTTGCTGAAAGGATTCAGCTCCCCATGAATTGATGGAAAGAGAGCCTGTCAGTTCCATCCTCTGTTGGCTGAAGGTTGCACCTGGTTCCTTGCCATGTGGGCCTCTCCAATATGGCAGCTTGCCTCATCAGCACTAAGCATAGATGGCAACAGAGAGAGCTGAGGGTCTCTTAGGAAGAGAGAGTCCTGGTCTTTAATAACTGTTATGGACTGAATGTTTGTGTCCCCTCCCCCTCACCCCAAATCCATACGTTGAAGCCCTAACTCCTAGTGGGCTGGTATTAGGAGGTGGAGCCTTTGGGAGGAGATTAGGGTTAGATGGATAAGGTCATGAAGGTGGGACCCCCATGATGGGATCAGTGCCCTTTAGAAGAGGAAGAGACACCATAGTCCATTTTCCCTTTGCCATGTGAGGACACAGCAAGAAGGCAGCCGCCTGCAAGCCAAAAGGAGAGCCCTCATCTGCCATCACTTTGGTCTAGGACTTCCCAGACTCCAGAACCGTGAGAAATGTGTCTGTTGATAAGCCACCTGGTGCACTGGTACTTTGTTATGGCAGCCTGAGCTAAGACAACAACCTCATCTCCTATCACTTTTTTCTGTACTGTGTGCATTGAAAAGCAGCCCCCCAGGAGT
Source organism: Inia geoffrensis (assembly GCA_036417435.1). NCBI lineage: Eukaryota > Metazoa > Chordata > Mammalia > Artiodactyla > Iniidae > Inia > Inia geoffrensis. Next base: position 4,399,828 of record CM070921.1, read on the forward strand.
CCTGCACACACAGAAGTGGAGGGATTTACACAAGGGTGTGAATAGCAGGAGGCAAAGCTCATTGGGGCCATTTCAGAAGGTCTTCCATCACACATATGGTCCTGAATTTTCTTTCCTGCAGGTCCTCATTTCACTTAATCACCTCCCATAAAAGCCATGTTTGCATCTCTTCATTCCCTGCACTGGTCTTTGCTTTCACTGTGATCTTTGGCCATGGATGTTCTAACATCTCATTCAAAAATGAAAACAAGAGAGGATCTCTCTCTTCTTTCCCCCAGGTCCCAGTTATTTTATTTTAGGAAAGTGTATTTCAATCTGCCCAAAACCATCAAGATATTTTCTGCATAAGTCCAAAAGCAGCTCCTAAGAAGAGATGAGTAGATGTGTGAAAGTGTGTTCTGACACCCCCACTGTCCAAGGATCCTTCTCGGTCTTCTGGTTTCCGCTTGATGTCTCAAAACCCACATTATATGTGAAATCTCATCACTCAAGCTGAGAAAGTTTTGTTCTCCAATAGCCCTCCAGTTTCAGATGCACACAGAAGCTCCATAGTGCCACACAGACACCCTCAGTGGCATCCTTTAGATTATTCTGAACTCTTCCAAGTCCCAGCAGTTTGAAATGCACATGCTGAGTAAGCCTCAGTGGAACTGAGAAAGGTCTATAAAGATGATCTCACAGTTAGCATTGGCTAGAGGATTTTATTTTTAGTTTCCTTTGGTCTATTTCGAGTCACAGACAGACTACCATTGTAAGGACCCAGCAAAACATTTAAGATTCAATAGATCTGTTTATCTGCCAGCCATAGGTTCCCAACTGAAAGTGAACAAATTTATAAATATGCTGGGCACATAGGACAAATAGAACTAACCCTCTGCTTTTCCAATTTCCTCCCTACAAGAGTTCGTGTATTAAAAATGTACTGAATTCGTCGATGTCCACTCCTCCCTTCCCCACCAAATAGGAATAGAAACCACTGTCATTAACATATTTATTGTTAAATCTATGTAGGATTTACCTTGCGTGTCTATACTATGAATGTGCCTTGGGAATAAACCCAGAACACAGCTAGCATATATGAGCAACTAAATGTCTGCTTGCTTTCTTCCTTTGGCTTGCATCACATGCCACAGGTAAAACAGAGTACCCAGGTAGTATGGTGAAAAAAACTCACGTGCTTTTGAGCTATACAGTTTTGGGTGTGCAGGTGAATTTAATTAAAGCACTGGAGAAGTGTGTGCAAATAATTCATCCTTCCTAACTCTCCTTTGTTTTAAGAAATATGAATAATACATTTTATGATGATGGTGGTGACAGTTCAAAAGGTCAATGAAACAAAGAACAAAATGTATGAAAGTGTTGTCTGTTGTCTTTCTCTCTGCTATTTCTAGAGTTAGCTATGAAATTCCTTCCAAACAAGGAACTAGCGTATAGCCCAGGGAACTATACTCGATATTTTGTAATAACCTATAATGGAAAAGAATCTGAAAAAGTATATGTATAACTGAATCACTTTGCTGTACATTGAAACTAACAAAACACTGTAAATTAACTATACTTCAATTAAAAAAAAAAAGATATTCCTTCTGGAAAGACATTCCTGTTATTGGAAATATTTGGTACAATGTGCTCAGATCCCCAAAATTTTAACACTCAAGGGGCATTACTTAAGTATAAACAGAGAATGAAAATCTTAGCAATATACTGAAGAAAGGAAGGATTTTGATAAGACTCTAAGGTAAGTCAAGAACATGAAGATGGGTCTTCTGTCCAAGAGGAAAATGGGATTCCGAAAATTACTCATTGCTTTCCATGAAAGCTCTGTTCCCACAATTATTATTAATCCCCTCAACCTGAATCTTACTGACACTTCTCTCTGCACCCACTGCCCCTGCCCCGCACAAGGGTGGTCCATGTAGAGGCTGCCTGGACTCATTTAGGGCACCTCTGGTGCAAAGGTTTGTGTTGCTAACTGACATGTGTCATTTCCCTTTGGTGTCTCCATAGAATGAATGACGTGACAGAAGAGTGGATTCACTTAAAACCATATTTGAAAAAAGTCTTCTTAGATTCATGCTACTGTTTTCTAAAACCAAGCCTGCAGAGGGGCAATAGTTTGTCTCACTTCACAGCTACAGGGACCGGGCAGGGAATTCTGCGGTCTCCTCGCTTTTATAGGAGAATTTGTTTTTCAGCCTATATTCGTGTTTAGCCCCAGACTAGGTGTCGTTGGCCGCATTTGGTGCCTTTGTCGTCTGCATCATCTTTTGAGAGGGGAAGACAGAACACACAGGAAATAATTTTTTAAAACAACGAGTATCGGCTGCCATGGGTGAAAGATCCTTGCCCTGAAGCAGCAAGACAGGGGTCAGTGCCACGTGTTTGTATCACGATGAGGTGTGGGTCGGCATCATCACAGAGTGTGGGGTGATGTGAGCAAAGACAGGAACGGGGAGATACCCAGAGGGCTGGAGGTGGGGTTCAAGACAGAGGTGAACGACCTTCCTAGGATGGAGCAGGGAGGGGGCCAAGGGGGAGTCACCCTCTTTCAAACAGGAAGAATGAAACGATGGTGCGGAAAGCCTGTGTGCAATTACATCTGTACCCTTTCCAATAAAATTGTGCATGTCATGGGCATACGCATTACAAAATTAAAGTTTAACATGTGAAATTCTTAAAATCTCTAAATAAACATGTTTGGGAAACCAACATTTCTGCAGGTTCAAGGAACATTGCAAGGGTGGCTACTTGAAGGAAAGGGAGTCCTGGGAAGGAGATCTTGGGTGGCGGTCTTGAGGATTCGGAGAACGACCCGGTTAGAGGATGTGGGAGTGACTAACCGCTGCTACTGCACACCATGTCTCAGGACCACATTCGGTGAAAGAAAAAGACCTGGGCGATGTCTTTCACCAGATGCCTCTGTGCTGCTCTTCAGAGCGCCCTAGGAAACTCTCGTCAGGCTTTGCTGATCCCAGAGAAATAAACATCACACCTCACCTTGGGGGACAGTGGTTTCTAAGTGAACGGGGAGAATCAGGGCAGAAAGAGACAGCTCTGAGGGAGTCATTCCCAGCCCACCCGCATGGTCCCGCCACGTGGATCACTGGGGCCCTGGGCACCAGCAGGAGGGCAGTGGATTAGGTGCTGAGCAGGAAAGGAAGAGCCTGCAGGTGGTGTGATACCAAAGACCACGTGTTCTTCTCCTTTGGGACACTGTGGATGGGGGTGGATGTACTTCTGGCTCCTGCTGGATCATGACGTGAGGGCCTTAACCCCCACCAAGCCTCCTGTAGGGGAGAGGAGCAGTGGGGGGCAGAGTGCTGGGTCCCCCGCATCATCCACACAGGAGGAGTCTAGGCGAGGGACCCCAGCAGCACACCTGGGATGAGGGTGCCGGTGTCCTGGAACCTCCTACCGAGTCCGCCCGTTCTGGCCCCAACTGAGTCCGGCCCCGGCTGCTGGGAATGAGAGAGATCCTGTCATCACCCGAGACCTCCGCATCACACACAGGACTGATTTCTGAGTTGTGTGTTTAAACCTAAGCCGCATTCAAAGGAGTAGGTGGCAGCTGGGCTGGGCGGTGGGCGGGCACATGACCAATATCAGCTTGCTGACTTGATCTGACTTACGAAAACAAAGTGCAGTTCATACTAAGACTTAAAAAACAAACAAACCTTGTAGAGTCCATTCTCATTGTCATGACGAAAATGTCTCTGATCCAATATATAGTCTCAACCAAAACATTTGCTACTGCTTTTACATATTCTCTTGAGCTCATCAGAAACAGTGTTCAATATTTTGAAGATTCTCCCATATGTAGACTAGCACCTACTCTTCCTCCTTCCCAAGGGAAGATGTTCTTAGCTGGAGCTTGAAGAAATTTCTTATGTGCTTTTGAATGGGGAGTCTGTTTTACTTCCTCTTATAACACACCTTAAAAGTATATCTTTATTGCAAAGTTTGACACTGGAGAAAATACCTGTATGCAACCTGATGCATGGCTGTAATGAATGTGCAATCTACATCAGATAGTAAGGATGTTAACTTCATTTTTGTCTTTACTCGGGAGCTTAACTGAACCCTTAGAGAGGGATCTAATGTCTTATTAGAGAAGATGGTTCTTAACTTGGTCATTCTCCACACTCCCTTCTCTGCACCCAGACCACCAGTTAGGGCCAACTGGAATGCAAGGAGGTATAAGGAAGACTCTTACTGAACAGTAGGTGAAAACGCACATGGATATTACGTGCATATATATATGCATAAACTTTATGGATACACAAGTAGTGTAACAAGTGTATATACATGGCCGTGTAAACTTACACAGATACACATGGTAGCACAAGCTCACATACATACGTATGCGCGGATATACAGAGTAGCAAACAAGAAACAAAATTCAAGAAACCTTGATCTTGATGTCAATTTAGCAACAAACTAGTTACGTGTCCTAGGTTTGAATATCTAGAAATAAATACTCAGTCTTTCCACTAATCCAGAAACACAGGCACAGGGCTGGCTCTTGATCTTTCTGCTGTTTGATCAGATCACCTGTAAGGTTTCCTCTGTCTCCCCAGAATTTTCCATATAAAGGAAAGCCAGAGACGCACCATCATCTCCAGGAGAAACTGGGGTCAAGCTCCCCTAAGTGGTCTGGGGGCTCCAGAACCATTCCCCCGTGGTACCATGAAATGTCCTGGACGTGGTACGGAGGCCAGTACCCAACAGGTGTCTGGGAAAGCAGGGGTGTCCGGCAGCAGGGAAGCATGGGATTCTCCGGGACAGCAAGAACCTGGAGCTGAAAACTTTTCCAGGGACTCCTGCCCAGTGGTTCTGTCTTCTGCCTTCAGGCAAGAATATGGCCTGGCTGAGGATGACCTTGACTCAGTCATCGAGAGAATCCCGTGTCGCACAACCTTACCTTCCATAAACCTCAATGTTAGTGGAAATTTTTTCTGCATCGGTGACCTAAGTCCATCACTTTCATGTAAGGGCAAGACTTTCACCTCTTTCTTAATTAGAAAAAAAAATGCCCACGTGAGCAGGAATGCCATGCACACACGAGCACCCCTAAAGGAGATGGCACAGCCAAAAGCCTCTCCAAGGTGCACTGTACCCGCCCCCACTTTCCCAAGCTGGCCCCCTTTCCACCAAGTTCCACATCCTCACGAAGTACATTGAACACACAGAACAGGCTGGATAGCACCAGTTTGGGGCCCACCTGTAACCTGATTCAAGCTCCCAGGAAGGTACACTTGGTGAGTGGTGCTGCAGTGTTAGTGCTGGATTTTTCTCAGGGCCAAACACACTTCTCTGATTTTTACTGTGAGTCGTGCACGCATTTGTGTCTGGTGGCAGTGTGGGGATGCAAACACTGTTTGAAGACGTGGAGAAGAATGTTGCTGCTCTCAGCCCCGTGCTTTAAAAATTTATCTGTTAACGAGATTGTCTATCAATAGACCTATACACATGTGCTCCTTTTCTACTGCTGTGGTAACAAAGTGCCATTCAGTGGCTTAAAATAATGCACATTTATTTTATAGCCTTTTAGGTTACAAGTCTAGCATGAGTCCCGCTGGGTGAAAGCCGAGGTGCCTGCAGGGCTGCATTCCTTCTACAGGGGGACTCTATTTCCTCGCCTTTTCCAGTTTCTAGAAGCCACCCCGCTTCCTTGGCTCAGGGCCCCCTTCTCCATCTTAAACCCAGCAAAGTTGCGTCTCTGGGTCCATTCTTCCATAATCACAGCTCCTTCTCACTGACTCACTCATCTTCTACTTTTAAGGACCCTTGGAATGACATTGGGCCCACCTGGATAAACCCCAATAATCTTCTTAGCTTAAGGTCAGCGGACGGGGCATCTTAATTCCATATTCAATCTTAATTCCCCTTTGCCAGGTAATGTAACACAGTCACAGTTCCAGGTATTAGGGTGTGGACATCTTTGGGGAGCTATGATTCTGCCTACCATAATACATCGATTCACGCATATCTGGGATGAGAGCATGTTACAACACCTTTCTGTAATCTATACAACCTACAACACCTGTTTCATAACACCTAGTTTTACAATGTATACTGGAGCAAGGAGGCCAGCTAAAGTAAGTGGGATGGATGCACACACCATTTCAGGCTGTAAATGGAGCTAAGGACAGAATCCCCCAACGATACACACACACATTATATTCTTGCTTTCTAAGGAAGAATGATGGTCCTTCCTCCTTTTCCCAGCTCCTCTACCCTCAGAGATGGCAACTCTCAGGAAAAAAAAAAAAAAAACAGAGCAAAAAGCACAGAAGGCTGTCAGCAGCACAGAGGGTCCCAGGAAGGATGAGTCCAGGATACAGGATGCTGGGTGACTGGGGGTAGGCAATGCTCTGACATCAATGCACTTGGGGAGCTGGGACATGAACCAAATTAATCCAGCATGGAGAATAAAAAATAATCTATCTGTGGGGTAAGAGTAATGTTCGCAGAAAACAGCATCCCTTTGTGAGATAACACCTGGGGGTGGCAGGAAATACAGCTCTGTCGTGTGAACCTGAAATAGTATTAAGCCTCTCCCGGAAGTAGAGATCAGAGAGAAGGCAAAGAAGAAACCACAAGCCCAGTCTGTTGGCACGAATCAGGCCTACATAAATCTCTCTTCATTCAAAGACGTAAGAAGTGAAAATCAACATGGATCTATGAAAAAAAAAAAAAAAAAAAGTAGGCACAAGGAAACACAATATCAACCTGAAGATTAAGAAGGACCTACTGGGGCCAAGACATAATCTGGAATTTTTCTTTTTCTGAACTATGAGGATAAAGGACAAATGTTCTTCAAGAATTCAGGCAGAAGGAGAATGAGAGGGGTCTATCTACAAGGAGCCCAAATCATGGGGTGCTCAGATACTTCATACGGAAGCCTGGGTTCAAAATATCTTTTTCCTAGTAAAGTAGAAAAATTGGTACCCAAAGAAGTTATATCCAACCAGGAAGTCTGTCATATAGAAAAGCAAAGAAGAAAATACTTTTCAAAATTCAAGAATTTTTTAATAACCCAAGTGCTTTTCTCAAAAGTAAAATATATGTTAACTCACTAGAGAAGAAACACAAATATGAAGTCAGGAATGGATAAAGTACGGAATCCCAAGTGACTATTAATACCAGATAATCACAGTGTTTTATACCAAAAAAAGTGTCAAATAGAGTTACCCAAACGAATTAAATGCTACAAGTTGTTGCAAATGGGTATATTTCTTGTAACATAATTAGTAAAAGTAATTTGGGTTTAAAATCCCATATTCTGTTAGAAAAGAATATGAAAGTATGAGTCAATAAAATATAAATTGCCCTCACTGGATACAGTAGGAGTTAAAAGACAACCATTTGATTCATGATCTTGAACAATGTAAGTGTTAATAGGAATGGAAATAACTAATATTTCTGAGACATTTGTTAAGTGCCAGGCCTTATTTGCAGCATCTTTCATGTAGATTTGTAATATGGGTTCAATTACTGTCTTAGTCTGTTTGGGCTGGTATAACAAAAGGCCATAGACTGGGGGGCTTATAAACAACAGATATCTATTTCTCACAGTTCCAGAGGCTGGCAAGTCCAAGATCAAGGTGCTGGCAGATTCAGTGTCTGGTGAGGACAAGCTTCGCGGTTCATACGTGGATGTCTCCTTGCTGTGTCCTCACATGGTGAAAGGGGGGAGGGAGCTCTCTGGGATGTCATTTATAAAGGCACTAATCCCATTCATGAGGACTCCACCCTCATGACCCAATCACCTCCCAAAGGCCCCACTTCCTAATACCATCACATGGCGGGTTAGGATTTCAAAATATGAATTTCCGGGGCGGGGGGGCGGGCAGCATCAGTCTATAGCAATTATATTCTTGAAAAACTAAAACAGAACCACAAGCATATTGAAAAAAGGAAGACCTGCTTTCCAATCTTTGGAAAAGACACAAACAAATAAGATATAATCATATGACAAAAGACAGAAAACAAAGGCAACAGCAAGACATCCTTACAATCCCTCACTAGCAAGGAGACAGAAGTGAAGCCAATCACACAAGTTACTGTGTTGGAATGGAGAAAAGGCTCACTTCTCACCTCAACAGGTAAAGTCTCTCAAATGGGCTAAAAAAAGAAAAAAAAAAAAAAAGCAAACATTTGGGGGAAAATAAAAGCTTCAGAAGAGATCTCTTAACCCCTCTGCTCCTAGTTTTAACAAAACCTAAAGAACCTGACAAGAGTTACCAAAGGAAACAGAAGAGAGAGAAGAAAAACAGTTGTGATGCTCAAACTAGCAAAGGGCGCCAAGGAATGCCACCTACTTCAAGGAAATTCTGCCCTGTTTAGAGAGCAAACTGGCCCCAATTCAAGAGGCCACCAGGAGCAGCTTAACACTCTTCCTGTTACAAACAGTTGTAATTTGGTAAGAAATAAATGCGAGATAATCTGGAAAACTGAAACGGCATCATCTTTGCTGGACCTACAAAGGGCAGGGTTGTGGCCAGTTGACAAGAGTTGAACAAAGCTCCCCATGACTGGGACGTCAGGCCAATGTGTTAAATAGGGAATGGAAAATCAGTGACGAGTTGTCATTTTTCTCTAAACTGGCTAGTAACAGCAGTCTCAGACTCCCCCACCTGGCGTAGAGAGGAGTTTGAAGGGGCTGGGAATCCTGGGTCTTGAAGCAAGAGCTCACTGCTCAAGATGAGAACCCATCTATCTGAAGCCATTTCCGGAGCTACAGAATGACAACAGCAGAGACAACCCAGCAAGAAGCCAGCAAGAAGCTAAGTCCGTAGATGAGTGTCTGTCCCAGAAGCCAGGAGCCACCCCAACTTCTCTAGGCTGGAACCCACAGGGGTCCTATGCTGGGGTGCAGTCCCCAACCTTCTGCCCTCGGTGGCTGGACCTGGACCACTCAGGTGCTGCCCACATTCTGAGTCTGCCGTGGAGGTCAGCACTTTGCAGGTGCCTGATGCCCATTCCTCATTGTTAACTGGCCTGGGTATGAACCAGGGCTGGGCCAAGATCTGCCTTAAAACAGATCTGAGGTTATCTGGGTCCTCCCAAGCTCCCTGTCTCTCACATGCACGCACACACATGCACAGATGTCTGTAGATAACAAACTATCAAAAGTGACCATTTACAGCCACGCAAAAATGGGACGATGGGAAGGTAGGGTGAAAAGAAATGCAAAACTACATTTTCACAATACCAATGCTGTTTAAGAAGCATATCTGTAATATACACATATAACTATAATGTAGATGGATGGCTAGATAAATGATAGATACCTACCTACATACATACATACATACTTGTATAGATACATACATACATGCATAGATGGATGGATAGATAGATAGATAGAGATAGTGAGATAGAGAGAGGGAGGGAGAAATAGATGTATATATAGACAGACAGATATTCAGATATCTGTCTATGTCTCTTCGGAGTCACTCATGAACATAATTCTAACAATTACAGCCCAGTGCCCTAGAGAAAATGATCTAATGCTCTGAACTAATATTTTCCTCATCTGTAAAGCAGAAATATTCATTGTATATTCAGCCCATTTCTTGTAAAGATCAGGTGCTATAATCTGTCACACACCTGACCCATCAGAGTTCTTCAATAAATAATAGTTTCTGCCTCTTGCAATTTAGAATTACATGTACCCATGAAGACAATTAAAAACAACAACACAAGCAGCATTAAATCCTGGACCATTCTGGGGCCCATGAAAATCAAATCCCAAACTGTAAGTATAGCCATCCTATAATTGTGCATTATATTTTAAGAACGTTGTCTGAGATAACCAGAAGTATTACATAACTGTATTTCTTCACAGAAAAGAAAAACTGGAATACACAGAAGATTAGGCCATAAACAGATCTACATTATCTTTTTATCTTTATAAGACAGGGCAGGAAGGGAAAGGAGAGAAAACTGGAGGGCTCATTTTTCATCCGTCGCAATGACCCAACACAATAAGGAATAGGTGCTCCCTTCTCAGTGCGGGGGTGCAACCACCCTGCTGCATGCTTCAAGCATCCCCTCATCTAGTGCTGACTTTACAGCTTTCTGCTCGTTCTGCCATCAATCAGACCCTTTTACTAACAGCCCCGAGGACCTGGTTTCTAAAATACCCGGCAGGAAAAGGTTTAGGAGGAAGTTGCCCTTGTAACTTCTGGTTTGGCTCACGGGTCCCCATACTGTATTTCATGACATTCATTCATATATAATCTTCATGTGGTCCCCAAGAAGATTCCATGTCTTGACACCCTGGAGTGAGGGCATGTGACTTCACATGGCAAGGGGGACTTTGCAGATAGCATGAACCTTAAGACGGCACTGACCCGAAGACAGGAGCATCACCCTGGATTATCTGGCTGCGCTCACGTGGTTAGAAGCAGAGGATGAAACGGTAGGAGGACGCAGTAGATTGGGAGCCAGAAGCACGAGAGAGAGTCTAGCTGTGTTTGCCAACTTTGAAGGCAAGAAAGGGTGACCCGAGGCCAAGAATTCTGGGGTCTCTAGAAACTGGGAACAAGCCGAGCTGGCAGCCAGCATGGACACGGAGACCTCTCTCCCACGGTTACCCGGAACTAAATTCAGACATAACCTGAATGAGTGTGGAAGCTGATTGTCGCCCAGAATCTTTGTACGAGAGCCCAGCCTGGGCCCCCAACACCTTGATTTAGCCTCATGACTCTGTGATGAGAGAGTCCAGCCATGTCACTGCTGGCCTACAGAACTCGAAATAATAAACTTGCACTGTTTCAAGCTGAGAAGTTTATGGTTATCTGTTAAGGCAGCAATGAAAAATTAATAAGGTAACACATTACAGCATGGAATATTTATAAGCAAAGATGTATGAAAAAAATCTAGTTAAAATGTAATAGACAACAATGAAGTGGCTATTTCCTGAGAAATCTGACCCTTGCCTACAAGAAAAAAGTGTGTTGACTATCTCCAGGTGGAAAGAAAGATTCCCTTGTCTTTCCCAAATGTATAGACTAACTTCACCAGTTATGAATTCTAGTAATAACTAGGTTACAATAATATTAAAAATAATTCTAGAGTATATGTAACATAATATATATATCATAAGTTCTACATGCTAATAATACAATTTTAAATGTTGCTTTTTTATGTACATAGCATTTTGCATTTGTTTGCATTTATATTGAACATGCATATTTATATATATAATATCCAATAACTTGTAAATGTTATGTTACAGATTTATGACTTGCTTTTTAACTTCTCCTTCAACTCACCGCCCCCTGCCTTTGTTGCCTGTATTAGTTTTCTGTTGCTGTTGTAACAAATTACCACAAACTTGGTGGCTTAAAAACCCCGAATGTATGATTTTATAGTTCTGTAAATTAGAATGCTGATGTGGGTCTTGCTGGGCTAAAATTAAGATGTCAGCAGGGCTGCATTCCTTCTGGAGGCTCGAGGAAAAGATCTGTTCCCTGCCTCTTCCAGCTTCCAGAGGCCGCCCACATTCCTTGGCTTGTCACCCCCTTCCTCCATCGCCAAAGCCAGCAATATTTTATCTTTCGACCATTCTTCCATAATCTCCTCTCCCTCTGCCCACAGCCAGGAAGGGCTCTCCAATCTGAGGACTCATGTGATTAGTCTGGACCCACTTGGATAATCCAATATAATATCCTCACCTCAATATTCGTAATTTACTCACATCTACAAAGTACTGTTTTCTAGATAGGGGAGCATGGTCACAAGTTCTGGGCATTAGGTCATGGCCATCTGCACTGTGGTCTACAATGAACAGAAAGTCAGCACCGAGCAATGACTTGCTTATAAATTTATCCACAACTGGTCCTGATCAAAAACTCATACAAGGCTATGTCCCAAATTCCCATTTTCTGTCCTTGACACCTCAGTCTGGTCACCTCTGTCCTCGGTGACCAGACCGAGACAAAGGAGGAAACAAGATGGGGTCGGGAGAAGTCCTACACGTTGGCCAAATATCCAAACACAGCTGTTACGTGTGTATTTTGGTACCACTGAGCTCACTTAATGTTATAAATGTAGTTTCCATGTCCTTATTTCAACAAGAATGTGGATGGTGAGAGGAGAATTGAGTTAAACAATTAGTCTGTGACACACAGGACGTGAGTGTAAGCTTTTAAATGTTGCCCAGAGCATAGATGATCAACCTGGAGATCCTCCAGACCTTTGGGTACACCTTTCACCTCCAGTGGAGAACAAATAATAACCCTGTGGATTGCGGGGAAAGAAATCTCTGCCACCCCATCAGGCTTGCTTGTGCCCAGTGAGAGGGGAACTGCCAAGGCAGCTGTCTGAGTTCTAACTCAGGGAAGCTCTGGTGGAGGGAAGAAGGCAGCCACCACAGTGGATACACGTGAGTGTGTATCTATATTCTATGGCGGCAGAACCACAGCTCCAGGGTGGAGTGTTTCCTCCTCACGTCAGGCTAGTTTTGTCACACTCGAAAAAACTCTACTTTCAGCAAACTGTGCTCTTGTGCATACACACACACACACACACACACACACACACACACACACACACACAATTGGAAAGGGAGTTAGAACTCCTGTATCCCACTCCTGGCTCAACCATCCACCCTCTGGATGCCTCAGTATTTATTTCATCCTTTTTGCTTCAAATCCCAAATTTTTAAATGGAAAGTCATGGTGGTTAAGATCCTTGACACTTGCAGCTCTAGAATCTGGCATTCTATAAACGTACAGCATGTTGACCAACTGGTGACAGCAATGCTAAACCCATCTGTGGCTCACAATGGAAAACAGTCCTGATCTTTATCACTCTATGTAGCCCATGTATCCTCCCCACTCTGGAGGGAGGCTACATGGGCTACCCTCTCCCCAGCAAGGGGACCTGTCATCACAGGAGACTCACTCTGCTTCATAAGATGACAGATATGGTATAATATCTATCTATCTATCGATCGATCCATCCATTGATCCATCTATCCACCCATCAGAGATGATGTAGTATCTATGTATCTATCAATCTATCTATGTATCTATCTACCTATGTATCTACGTATCTATGTATCTATCTATCATCTCTATATGTAAGAATGAGCTCTCCTAATAGATTTTTCTTTCAAGGTCAAGCACAGAAAGACTGTTTAAATATATCAACCTCTGGCCCAGGCAGACAGAACAATCTTAGAGGTCTGAATGGGGATGGCTGAAGAACTTTTGGATATTTCTTTGCTAAGACTATATATACATATATATATATAAAATCTCATACATATGTATGTGCTATATTTTATAATTATCTCAACACAATAGAAATTTAAATGCATAATCGAAATTTAAACACATGCATACATGCTCAGGTTCTTATTCAATCATGCTTTTCTATAATAATAAAGACAAAACCATTTCATCCACCTCTCTGTCGCCAGAGTTACCTGTGAATCCAGGATGCCAAGGACAGAAATGACTTATGAGGGTAGTTCTTTACCCCTTGTCAGTGAGGAATCATTCACTAAAATAGTGTTTCCAGGCCCTTTTTAATTATTTGGAAAGAAAATAAAATGGAATGTAGTGAAGGAGAAAATCCTCCGAGAATGTTTATCCTCCATCTTTAGAATAAGATTTCAAGATCCAGGCGACTTAACCCATTTGCCTCTGCGATTTCAAGCTTGGCCAAGTGCTCAAAATTAGGCAAGTGGATGGAAGCATCCAGTCTCTGCCATCTGTCTCCCAGAATTAAAACAGTCACACGAATAACTCAGACCAAAAATCTCTGAGAAACTTAAGCAAGAATGAGCTAGAAGGACTTTGTGTTGATGACATCTCTCGTTGCCCATAATGGATGGGCGTAGGTATGATATATATATTTAAATAGTTTCCAAATGCTTCTGACACGTTCAACTCCCCCATCCAAACGTCCTGGTTTCACTTAACCCTCATTGTGGTCCATTTGGTAACTGACTCAGACCATCACAAAATCAGTACAGTACATCCAACCAGACAAATAATACGAGCTGGCTGGAGAAGGGTGAAATTTTGTAATAGATAAAGCATGAAAATGGGAATTTTGCTGTTTGGGGATCGTTTGTCGGTTGTTTGTTATTTTGCCAGCAAAATGTCCTTGTCAAATCTTTTACCTTTTCTGGGCCTCAGTGTTCCTCGGCTGGTGGAATGAAGAAGTTGAACTGCAAGCCATCCATGCTTCGTCAAGCTGTGCCTCTTGGCAGGGCCTCAGTTAGGAGGGTTTCTCCCCTATGGGTCTAGTTCTCTTTCTGTCAGCAAGATCCATGCTACGTGCTTCAAGTCTTCCTGACAGGTGAGGGCCGAGAATACATATGTGGCTGCCTGAGCCTGTCTGGAGCACCATGGTAGGTCCCATGCACATGTGAAAATGTCCCTCTCATCATGTTGAAACCCCAAGCCCGGGCTTCCTTCAACTGTTCAGTGTTCATGGTACGCTTTCTTCATTGCCTCTTTCCGAATGGTGCATGTTCGAGCTTCTGCATACTGAGTAACATGTTCCGTTTCCTAAGCTCTCTCCCACCACAGGACACCCACCAGGGATTTTGCTTCAGTTCCCACAGGCTGTGCTGATGAATCCAACCCCCACTGCAACACTGGCCATCTTTCTTATTTCCAGGCAACACAGGTTAAGGGCAATGTTGAGAGCTAACACAGCCTCCTGCCCACCATGGACAGGCTGGGAAGAGGGAGGAAACCTGTGCCACTGGAGGGAGTAGGAGAAACTGGGCGTGCTAACCCTGGCCACTGCATCGGAAGGGATTTGAAGTATGCATGTAAATATAAATACATGTATATTCATATGTATGTTTAAACATAAACTATCTCAGGGTCAATCTCAAGTTTATATTTTTTCACTGAAGCAAATATTTTTTCACTGAAGCAAATATCTGTTGTAAGTTGACTGCTGACACTGCTGCAGTTGTAAGCTTAGCAAAGCCACTTTGTGGTACTGAACTGTGTCTATCCGAATCGCTGACGACATGATCCAGAACACAAACAGCGGTGCTGTCTTAGGCGCGTTTAGCTAACAGAACTGCTATGAGTGCAAACAACATTAAAACAATAAAAATGTTAAAGAGATGAATATTAACAACTGAAACAGGTGCATCAGTGGCATTGTCTCCAAAACACAGAACTTGGGCAGGAAAAAGGACATTCAGAACTCGTGTGTGGATTATGACCTATGTTGTGAAAATATATCCGTTAAGTAGTGTGCACTAACGAAGTTGAAAATGGAGGAGGATTTTCAAACACCACGGCTCTTAATAGCTAGTGTTCGGTCTAAGCAACATCAAAGGACTTCTGGATGGGCAGCTCACAGCTTTCACGAGAACCTCTCTTCTAACGGCTTTTAGTGTCGTGTGTTTCATTCCATCGGTTAAAGGTCACATCACCATTGCTAACTTATTTGAGGAGTCTTACAGTGGGTTTACACACTTAAAAAAAAAATCACTGATTATTAGAGAAATGCAAATCTAAACCACAATTAGGTATTACCTCACACCTGTCAGAATGGCCACCATCGAAAAGTCTACAAACAATAAATGCTGGAGAGTGTGTGGAGAAAAGGGAACCCTCCTACACTGTTGGTGGGAATGGAAACTGGTGCAGCCACTATGGAGAACAGCATGGAGGTTCCTCAAAAGCTAAAAAGAGAACTACCATACGACCCAGCAATCCCACTCCTGGACATATATCCAGAGAAAACCATAATAAGAAATTATACTTGCAGCACTATTTACAATAGCCAGGACATGGAAGCAACCTAAATATCCATCAACAGACGGATGGATAAAGAAGATGTGGTACATATATATTGTACAATGGAATATTACTCAGCCATAAAAAAGAATGAAATAATGTCATTTGCAGCAACATGGATGGACCTAGAGATTATCATACTAAGTGAAGTAAATCAGAAACGGAAAGACAAATACCATATGATATCACTTATAGGTGGAATCTAAAAAGAGATACAAATTATTTACAAAACAGAAACAGACTCACAGACATAGAAAACAAACTTATGGTTACCAAAGGAGAATGGGAGGGGAAGGGATAAATTTAAGAGATTGGGACTAACATATACACACTACTATACAGAAAACATAATCAACAAGGACCTACTGTATAGCACAGGGAACTCTACTCAATATTCTAAATATAACAACCTATATGGGAAAAGAATCTGAAAAATCATGGAGACATATATACATATAAAATTCACTTTGCTATACACCTGAAACTAACAAAACATTGTAAATCGACTATACTCCAATAAAAATTAAAAAAAAAAAGTGCTCTACTTTTAGTCACATGTCAAATGACTTAAAAATCTCATGAGAGAGCCCGAATTAGAATCATCCGTTTAACTTGCTCCAGAACTTCTGACCCTCTGGAAATCCTAAGGCCAAAAATGCTCTTTTATTTTGCCATTTCAGACTGCTGAGTTTTCAGATTATTTATTATGAAGGGATAGGTAACGAATACAATCATCTTCTTTCACCTGGGGTGTCCGGAGGCTCCCAGAGCCCAGAGGCAGAACATGACATGATTAAGAATGCCCTCCATCAAGGAAGCCTGGACTCTACAGCAGGGCTGTATTGTCCTGGAGGCCCCTGGAGTGTAACGATATTGGGGGGTGTCCCTCCCTGGGCCCACAACCTTGGAATGGTAACCCTTCCATAAACACTCCTTTGTGTTCCAGTAGCCAAGATAACATAGAAATTCAGCCTCAGGCCTATTAAGAGACTCTTAAATTGGCTCGGGGCCCCTGGTTGGAGGGTTTTAAGGAGAAAAACAAGAGATGAACACCCCATAAAAAAGAAAGGGAGTGCCGTGAATGCCAACCTAGGTCCTGTTATCAAATTAATGGAATTAATAATAAGAGAGGGGGCTTCCCTGGTGGCGCAGTGGTTGAGAGTCCGCCTGCCGATGCAGGGGACACGGGCTCGAGCCCTGGTCTGGGAGGATCCCACATGCCACAGAGCAACTGGGCCCGTGAGCCACAACTACTGAGCCTGTGCGTCTGGAGCCTGTGCTCCGCAACAAGAGAGGCCGCGATAGTGAGAGGCCTGCGCACGGCGATGAAGAGGGGCCCCCGCTCGCCACAACTGGAGAAAAGCCCTCGCACAGAAACGAAGACCCAACACAGCCAAGAATTAATTAATTATAATATAAAAAATATATATTAATAATAAGAGAACCCTAGTGGACAAAAAACAAGAACAAACAGTGTTTTGTCTATATCCAAAGAAAAGTCACGACAGCTCGAGAAATCAGAGGTTCAGTAACAGAAAGTCAAAGACATGGAAAAACATAGTCCAGGAAAGATGGGTTTACCCTCTGACCCGATGCAAACGTCTCCCCCCAGAATCAACACTCTCTTAATTAAGCCCAATGCTGTCCACAAAGGGAATTCTGGACCGAAGTTTCACGCACTAGCCATCAAAGCAGTTTTGCTATTCTCCTGCAGGTGAATTTTGCATTCATCTGTCCAGCAAATATAAAATAGCATCAAATATTTATAAAAACTGTCTTCATCTCCTAGTGCAGCTGTAACGAATTACCACAAAACAGCATAAATTTTTACCTTACGGTTCTGGAGGCCCTGTGTCCACAAAAGATCTCAGTGGAGTATAATCAAGGTCTCGGGAGCCTGTGTTCCTTCCTGGAAGCCCAGGGAAGCACTCACTGACGGCCACACCCAGGTTCCAGAGGCTTCCTGCCTTCCTACAATCCTGGCTGCCCTCCCACCTCCAATGACAGAAATGGCTGGGTTGGTCTTGTTACCCTGCAGCCTCTCAGGTTCTCTCACCTGTCTTCACTTTCATCATTTATAAGAACCACTGTGGTTCCATTGGGTCCATCTGGATAATCTAAACACTCTCCTATTTTAGGGTCAGTTGATTAGCAACCTTGCTTCCATCTGTAGCCTTTACTCTCCTGCCAGGTAACACAATATATTCACAGGTTCTGGAAATCAGGGTGTGGACATCTGTGCATGGCTACTGTTCTGACTACTACTGATACATTACTTTGCCCAAGGATGATACAACAGGAAATACAACCTAGACTCTGCATCTAGGGCTTCCCAGTAGAAAGGGAAAGGAGATAGGATGTAACAAAACAGTGCAGCTACATGATCCCACTGGACCACAGAAGAGGAGATGCTGGGGGCTGGAAAAGTCTCCTTGAGCTGGTGACGTTCAAGGTGAAGTCTTAAAGAACAAGAGGACTGTTAGCAAACAAATGGAGATGTGATACTGAGTTCCAAGGAAAGGGCAGAGTGTGGACCAGTCATGGAGGCAAGATGTGATGAGCTGAGGTGCAAGTGGATTTTTATGGCATTTTCTCACTGAAAAATAGAGTGAAATTAAGAAACTGAGGATTTGTCATGCTAGAAACTCTGGGGTTTGTCCTGTACGATTATAAACAAGGGAATCTATTTTTTCCCAACACAGTCTAACGGGGAGCCTTCGAATAAAATAAAGTATAGTCTGTGGTTGGGAAGAGGCATGGAAGGAGGATGGGGCGGTGGTTTCTCACACCTACCCCTAAGAAGCGGGAAGTATATGGACAATTCCGCATAGAAGGAGTCTCAAATAGAGTTCTCGTTTATAAAGGAGTAGGGATGTTGAGAAGCTGGGGGATGAGATGATCAGACTTGCATGTTGAATAACTACTCTAAGTACAGGATGGAGAATGGACCAAAGGAGGAAGGGGCTGGAGGCAAGCAGATCAGTTACCCTACTACACCCTGGCTGCAGTAAACACGCTCGTATTCTGTCTTCTGATTACAAACAACCTTCCTTTCATTCCCGTCCAAAAACGGGGCCCTTTCTATCCCTAAATGCACGCTTTAATTTGCAAACCAACATTCTAAGGTCCTTCCAGGGCCTGGTAAATAATGTCCTTCAATCCTGGTCTCTTGGTACGTGATGAAATCATCCTGATTCATCTACTTCGATTTGCGTAGGCTCCCTTTTGGAGCATCCTAGCAGGAAGGATTGTGTTCTGTCAACCCACCCACTGGCCCCTGTCTTTTCCAAATCCTTACTGAGATCTTGTAAAGATAAGCTGAAGCTTTCTAGAAACGGAAGAAACCATCTTGTGAAATTACAAGTGGTCCCTCCCTAGAAACATTCACAACCATAATGATGGTCGTGAGGAATACCACCCAGGGAAGGATTGCATGATGAGGAAGGTTCACTCAGCGATCTTTTAGGACAATGCCTCCCAACGTGTGGTCTGTGGATGGCTGCCCCTCCCAACGAGTCAAGTACGAACAAAGAGTAAGCATTCCAAAGCCTGTATCGTCACTGAATACAGTAATTGTCTGGTGACTCTCAATGAAAAAGCGAGCTTATGTTTTGTAGGTCTTTTTGTTTCATCTTTCTCATAATTCACATAATTGGCTTACAAGGCTTGGTCCATGAAACATTGGAAACGATTTCTTTTAAATGCCGCTCTAGCATTGTTTCCACCTCCCCAAGGCTGTGTGTCAGGGAGCCTCAGGTCCACGGCTGTCAGATCCCTCTACGACCTGCCACTCTTCCTCCCTTTCAGTGAATCATCCCAATCTTCCATTGCTATTGTAGTTGCTCTTTGACCTTAGCCTTGGTATCGTAAATGATGCTCCTAAACCCCAGATCCAAACAAAAGCACGTCCTCAAGGTTCTAATTTGTATTCATAGAAAGTTACTACCTAGTGAACATCTAAGATGTTCCAGGCACTTCGGACCACCTTATATACATTATTCTTTAAACTTTAATAACCACCAGGGAAGTGAGCCACCTTATGGAGGCGGAAATGAAGTCCAAGGAGATTAACTGCCCCAGCTGGTTTGGGGACCAGTGCATAACCTTTCCACGCTGCCACCCTTAATTTATACCAAAGTATTGTGTCTGATTTCACCAAATAATTATAATTTAATCTCTTCCTAGTTCAGGATCATCATCAATCTTAAGTCCAGTCGTGCTGACCTAAAACTATAAAAATGTCCTACAGGAAGTTCAGTGTCCACTTTTCATGAAACCCTTTGAAGATCTGAATTCTAAGTAGCTAATTGCAAAAGCTCTTTGCTAAGCGTAAAATTAATGATTTCAGAGGCATCATTTAAATAGGATATAAGGGGTTTCCCTGGTGGCGCAGTGGTTGAGAGTCCACCTGCCGATGCACGGGACACGGGTTCATGCCCTGGTCCGGGAAGATCCCACACGCCGCGGAGCGGCTGGGCCTGTGAGCCATGATGGCCGCTGAGCCTGCGCGTCCGGAGCCAGTGCTCCACAACGGGAGACGCCACAACAGTGAGAGGCCCGCGTACGGCAAAAAAACAAAAAAAAAAAACACCAAAAAAAACAAACCAAAAAAACCCCCCCAAAAATGGATATAAATTTTGATAAAAGCTGAATGTCTTTTGCAGAAATCATGAAAATGTTACTTAAATACCTTCACTTTCTCAAAGGCAGGTTGTCAGGAATTGACATTTGATGATGCAAATCTATTTTTCAAAACCAAGGAATAATAATGGACAGATCTGAAACAGAAATGATTTTCAAGCTGTGCCCTGCCACACACCAAAATAAGAAAAAGAAAAAAAAAACCAAACCATTTTGCTTAAATCCAAAGTCTTTTAAAAGAATTACCATAGTATCTAAAATTCAGAAACAATGTGGCCAAGGAGAAGATAAGAATTCTTGTCTCACATTAAAAATCTGTTCTGGGGCTTACCTGGTGGCGCAGTGGTTGAGAGTCCGCCTGCCGATACGGGGGACACGGGTTCGTGCCCCGGTCCAGGAAGATCCCACATTCCGCGGAGCGGCTGGGCCCGTGAGCCATGGCCGCTGAGCCTGCGCGTCCGTAGCCTGTGCTGCGCAACGGGAGAGGCCGCAACAGTGAGAGGCCCGCATAACGCAAAAAAACAAAACAAAACAACAACAACAACAACAAAAATCTGTTCTGTTTTCAGACTTGTGGTTGCCAAGGGGGATGGAGAGGTGCTGGGGGGAGAGGGGGAGGGAAGGATTAGGAGTTCGGGGTGAGCAGATGCAAACTATTATATATGAAATGGGTGAACAACAAGGTCCTACTGTAGAGCACAGGGAAATATACTCAATATCCTGTGATAAACCATAATGCAAAGGAATATGAAAAAGAATGTACAACTCGCTTTGCTGTACAGTTAACAACACTGTAAATCAACTATACTTCAATAACTTTTAAAAAAATATGTAGAAATCTGTTCTGTTTTCATCAGAATCTCACTTCTGAGTGACACAAAAAGATCTCAGTCTTATACATTATCATCCTTAAATTCATAGTCACCAGTTGGATATCTTGTATGTCCAGATAATTACAAAGACCTTCACATACATTTATTTCTCACAATATCCATATGCAATAAGTACTGTAACCCCCATTTCACAAATGAAGAAATCACGTGCATCAGTCAGCTATTGCTATGTAACAAACCACTCCAAAACCCTGTGGCTTTAAATCAACAGCCACTTATTTCTCACGTATCTGTGAAGTCAGCTGGGAAGTACTTCTGATCTAGAATGAGATGTCTGATCTTGGGGGGGCTCCATCCTGCATTTGTGATCAGGTGGTGGTCTAGCCAGTGGGCTGGCTAGTCTAGGGGGACCTCTCTTGGGATCTTCCCCTAGACTAGCCTGGGCTTGTTCCCATGGAAGTGACTGAAGTCAAAGAAAGGAAAGAGATGTTCAGAAGTGCTTTCTGAAACCTTGGATTATATCACGTTGGATGAAGCAAGTCAGAAGAGCAACTCCAAGGTCAGAAGCAAGAAGGGACTACAAGGTGAGTTCTGAGATGGTTTCTGGATCTGGTCTAAACCTACATTTTTTTCCATTTTGCCACACTTAATTTATACCAAGGGATCATGTGCATTCCCCCCCAGACCATTATCACTAATCCAATGAATTTCAGAGTCATAAAACAACTAACATCCAGCCCTGGTGACCCAACTGATAAAAACGCATTACAGGAAGCAGAGCAGAGTGTTTTACAAAGCACTTTAAAGTTCTGAATTGTAAGTAGCTAATTGCAATGGACACAGATTTAGAGAGACTATTATGCAATCAATCTGCTACATTAAGGCTCAGAAAATTTAACAAGTTGTCCATGGTCAGGAGACTAGTAATATGAAACCAGGTCTGTCGGACTCCAACATCTACATTTGCTTCCAAAAAGCCACATTGTCTCTGGTATCCTGTGGTACTAACAGGATGGACGTCATCATCTGGTTTACTTGCTGAAAACTGTGACTACATTATACACGTGAAGGATGAGAGCATTGCAGCTTTGACTGGGGCACGGGGATGTCATGGATGCTGCGTACCAACCCAAGGTGAGAGACAGGATGCTGAATTTAGAAAGGAACCGTTCCCTAACTCTGAGCCCCTCTGCAGATCAATGACATACCAGCAGATCCTAACGTGGAAGGAACGTTTCTTTGGGGAAGTGACAGAGAGAGGAAAGAGCACAGGTTTATCGGAAGCTCTTAGAGACCTTGATGTCATTCCCTGAACGTACGACATACTGAGAATCGCCTCACTGCCTGAGTCTCACCTGCGAATAGAAAGTGGATCTGGGCATGGGAGCAGGTGGCTATGTCAGTGCCGGCCTGTACCCCTGTGTGTCCACGTGTGCTACCTGCAGGCCAGGTGCTGGATGCCCGGGAAACAGAGCCATCTAGATTTTGCCCAAGAGGATGGCTGAGAAGGCAAGAGCACTCCAGCAGTAAGAATCTCCATGGAGCAGAATGAGATAAAGTTAGAGAAGGAAGCAGAAAAGCGAGGAGATGCATCGCATGCATCCAAGTTGCTGCAGAAGAGACTCTCAATGCAGGAGGGTCTCCTAGGAGCCCGCTCATGTCATGAGAAAGATTCCCTTAAGCTTCTGCTAAGCCCAGTGTGCCAGGCGAAATCATGCCACCAGAGATATCCACATCATAATCCTCGGAACCTGTGACTATGTTACCCTGGATGGCAAAAGGCACTTTGCAGATGGGATGACGTCAAGAATCTTGAGATGGGGAGATGATCCTGGAGTATCCGAGTGGGTAGTCACGGGGTCCTTATAGGGAATCAGAATGGGTAGGAGGCTTTGTGCAGACTGAGTAGGAGATGAGAGTAATGGGGCTACAGATGAGGAGTGTAGGATTCCTCCCTGGAGCCCCCAGAAGGAATGCAGCCCTGCAGACGCCTTGGTTTTACTCCCATGAGACTGATTTTTGCATGCATAACTGTAAGAGAATAACTTTGTGTTGCTTTAAGTTTGTGGTAATTTGTTACAGTAGCAAGAGCTAACTAATCCCCTCAAAGAACATGCTGTGTAGCCATTCCAATAAGTCAGAAGTACTCAAAGTCCTTCGCATTTCCAGCCTCCATACCTGATCCTGGGAGATTCTGAAACATGCAGATAGTAACTGGGGGAAGAGAATTCCACTACTACCTCTTCCCAGAGGACTGGCAGTCTACTAACTATAGTCCTTAGCTGTGGAGGCACAGAGGATGCCTTAGCTTCGAGTGAAACGGAAATGGTGATTAATATCTTGGACTAGACCTTCTCATAGATGAATCAAGATGTGACACACACACACACACACACACACACAATGGAATACTACTCAGCCATAAACAAGAACGAAATAATGCCATTTGCAGCAACAAGGATGGACCTAGAGACTGTCATACTGAGTGAAGTCAGACAGAGACAAATGTCATATGATATCACTTATATGTGGAATCTGGAAAAATGATACAAATGAACTTATTTACAAAAGAGAAATAGACTCACAGACATAGAAAACAAACTTATGGTTACCAAAGGGGAAAGGTAGGGGGAGGGATAAATTAGGAGTTTGGGATTAACACATACACACTACTATACATAAAATAGATCAACAACAAGGACCTACTGTATAGCACAGGGAAGTATATTCAACACCTTGTAATAACCTATAATGGAAAAGAATCTGAAAAAGACTATATATGTGTGTGTGTGTGTGTATATATATATATATATATATATATATATATATATATATATATATATATATATCGCTTTGCTGTACACCTGAAACTAACATAGCATTGTCCATTAACTGGATTTCAATTTTTAAAAAATGGTTAAAATGTCAAAAAAAAGATTGCATTTTTGGACATAACTTGTCCGTACCCTACTTGTTAACCTAGAAGTAAGCGTAGAGCATGGTAACTGAGGGCCATGTCTCCCCATTAAATAACAGCTGAAGAGGAACCAGAGATACCATTAATTTGCATCTTGAATTCCATCATAACTGTTGTGCATTTTCATCTGATTGGGTAAATGTGAGAAATGGGAGACAATAAATGAATCACATCAGCTCTTTCCATCACCTCCTGGCACCTTAAAGGCTACCTGCACTGCTCTCTCCTTTTCGAATTGAACCAAGGGGAAGAGAAGCAAGATTCACAAATGACTCTTGTGCATTTCACATGGAATGTGTACTGAAGCCCCCTGTCCTGTTAGGAGGTGGCCATTATCCCCGTGTGACTGGTGAGGATGCTGAAGCTCAGAGAGGTGCAGCAATGGTTCAGTTTGTCCTTTTCCAGAGCCAACCTTGACCCCTACCAGCCTCTCTTCACATCTCTATACATGAATAGTACATGGATCTGCTTAAAGCTCACCGACTCTGCAGTTTTCCGTCATCTGGGTTTCCCCCCCTTTCCTTCCATTCTGCCCAATTCACTTATTCAATGCCTCACATTTATAAACACTGATTCACTGAACTCGGGTCTCACATGACCACCCTCAGTACGGAGCACCATCTACACCTCCACATGACTCCTCATGTATTTTATCAGAAAATCACACAGGTGGCCGTGAGCATCTTTCTAAGCTAGTGTTGGCCCCTCCACATCCCTCTGGGCAATGTTACACCTCTCGGGGTTCCCCAACATTCACCGCCCCGCAACGTGCAGCTGCATCTTGGCATGAATACCCTCCAATGAACGGGCACCATTTAATTTCTCTCTTCCCATAGGTTGATGCTTTGGTCCACTTTGGTCCATCTTAGAAGAACCTCAAGTTGTGACAATCCGGCACAAGACAAAGAGTAGGAAGCCCTTCGTGGGAACACAGTGTATTCTTCAGTCTCGAGCTGTGTGACCCTGGGCAAGTCACTCAGCCTCTCTATGTCCTCTTAAGTAGCCCAGACAATACTGATCTGGCCAAATTCACAAGTTTTGTTGGATGCTTAAAGATAGTCACGATTGGGCATGTCTCATAAAGAGCAAAAGGGTTACACAAATACACTTAGTCACCCCTTCAATAGAGTCTCGCCATGTGTCTTGCAAAAGTGGCTTATAATTTTTTAGGTCCTAAGTGCTTCTGAAGCAAGCACCGTATCTGTGGTGTGATCTGGATAAACTCGGTCACGAATCTACCGTGAAAATGAGTGTGCGGATACATAAACATAAAGAATGGGATTTCTGTGCGTTGACTATGGGACGGGCTTTAAAATGCTAGGCTGTTGTCTTCGTGGCACAGCGGGGAAAAGGAGCCAATCAATGGCCTGGCTTTGTGCCTACATCGCGCCGCACAGTGTTATGTGCTCCTGGACCGCTTCTGCTCCGGACGCGCGACGTGTCATGTGTCGAACGACACAGACCAAAGCAGGGGTTTGAAGTGGCTTTTGATTTGCCTTCCGTAGGACACATGTGCGCTTCTCTAACTCCTGCTTTGAATCAAGACTTGACATTGTGCAGGCACATTGCTGTGGCCCTAGAAGAGGTGAAACATAGGTAAAACAGGTGAAAGTTGGGGCTCTAAACGAACAACAGCTTCAAAGGCCCCAACTTCACCAGGCCCCAGGTGACTTCAATGTAGTCTACAATGCATGTTTCAGCACACGCCCTTTCTATATACTCGGTCATCATAATGCTCTGCACAGAGTCCCCGGACAGAAAAGTGAAGCAAGCGCAAGTCCACTGTTAAGGAACTTAACATCTAGGTGGCCAAGGCCCTTTGCTACGGCTACATTCATTTTAAAAAACGGGATTGATGTGGCAACATAGATGCACCTAGAGATGATTATACTAAGCGAAGTAAGCCAGACAGAGAAACACAAGTACCATATGATATCACTTGTATGGGGAATCTAAAATATGACACAAATGAACTTATCTATGAAACAGAAACACAGTCACATAGAGAACAGACTTGTGGTTGCCAAGGGGAGAAGGAGAGGCATGGAGTGGGAGTTTGGGGTCAGCAGATGCAAACGATTATATATATATAGGATGGATCAACAGCAAGGCCCTACTGGAGAGCACAGGGAACTCTATTCTATATCCTGTGATAAACCACCATGGAAAAGAACATGAAAAAAATGTATATATATTTATAACGGAGTCACTTTACTGTACAACAGAAATTAAACACATTGTAAATCAACTATAGTTCAATAAAATTTTTTAAAAAGGGGAAAAAAAAAAGGACTGATAATATACAAGGTTGGAGTCGGTGGTGGCAGTTATTATGGACAATGCCCCAGGGTAAAGGATTACTGTCTTTAAACTGAAAATTGAAATTCAGGCCAACACCAATTTGTCACGGATCCTAAAGGAAACCACAGAATCGAACTATTTAATTAATCTAGATGACAAATTACCTGTGATCTCAAACCAGGCAGGCAGCACCTACGAGTAGGAGGCCCATGTGAGAAACAGAAATAAATGAGAATACTGGTTTCAGGAATTCACCTTATAAACAACATTATTCTAAATTTACAGCCTAACACTTTGGAGTCTCTTAATGTATTTCCTCGTGATCCCTGACGGAGAGAAAAATTAGGAGTATTCTTTAGGGCCTCTCCCAAGACGTATTGCCCTGTATGTTTGCCATTACCAAGTACACCCATTAAAATGAAGTAGCTGACACCACAGTCACCCTCTGGAGATGCAGATAAAAAAAATTAATCTGAGGTTAACCCAACAACCCCATACATACGTGACGTATCACACAGAAAAATAAACAACCATGTGATTATTCATCTGACACAAACACTGTAGCCTCTTTAGGGAAAAAGATAAAGGGGAAAAAAGAAAAGGACTATTCTGAAACATTTTTTTAAACATCTTTATTGGAGTATAATTGCTTTACAATGGTGTGTTAGTTTCTGCTGTATAACAAAGTGAATCAGTTATACATATACATATGTTCCCATATCTCTTCCCCTCTTGCGGCTCCCTCCCTCCCACCCTCCCTATCCCACCCCTCTAGGTGGTCACAAAACACCGAGCTGATCTCCTTGTGCTATGCGGCTGCTTCCCACTAGCTATCTACCTTACGTTTGGTAGTGTATCTATGTCCATGCCACTCTCTCACTTCATCCCAGCTTAACCTTCCCCCTCCCCATGTCCTCAAGTCCATTGTCTATGTCTGCGTCTTTATTCCTGTCCTGCACCTAGGTTCTTCAGAACCTTTTTTTTTTAGATTCCACATATATGTGTTAGCCTACGGTATCTGTTTTTCTCTTACTGACTTACTTCACTCTGTATGACAGACTCTAGGTCCATCCACCTCACTACAAATAATTTCGTTTCTTTTTAGGGCTGAGTAATATTCCATTGTATATACGTGCCACATCTTCTTTATCCATTCATCCGATGATGGACACTTAGGTTGCTTCCATGTCCTGGCTATTGTAAATAGAGCTGCAATGAACATGGTGGTACATGACTCTTTTTGAATTCTGGTTTTCTCAGGGTATATGCCCAGTAGTGGGATTGCTGGGTCACATGGTAGTTCTACTTTCAGTGAAACATTCATTTTAAATAAAATCTTCCAGGCATATAACTTATATGTAGGCTTTGTAATCATACAGACATATATGTGTGTCTGTGTGTGTATTTGAAACGTCTTCTCCTGGAAAATCACCATTCTTTAAGGAAAGATGCTTCCTAGAACATATACCCCCTCCCCACCTGCCAAAAAAATCATGTTCAAGTGAAAAGATGAGCATTTCCTTTCTTGCATTGTGAAGCATCTCTGAAGAGTGTGGAGAATTTGCAAAAACAGGAAAGAGCTGCTCTCAGAAAACCCAATCGCCTTTAAAGCAATGATACAATGCCAGAGTTAAAACTTCTCTGAGCATCTCCAGAGAAGCGAAAGCAATTAGGCGTTATCCTTGATTTTTTTCTGTTCAGAATCTCATTACCAAAGACAGCAGACGTGTTGGTGATGATGTACATAGACCAGGTGGCATTTTGCCACTGCGAAAATAAAGTGTGGGCCGAAGTTTACTATAAGTTTCCTTGAGGGAGAGAGGGAGGGAGGGAGGGGGAGTGGGGAGAGAGGTAGAGGATGCTAAGTATATAAAGTAAACCTCATTAATTACATTATTTTGAAATGTTATTTCTCAGTCACTAGAACTATGGAGCATTTGTAAACCTGTTCCAGGTAAAATGATAAACACTGCTGTACTGACCTCCTATGGTGTGGCCACAAGACAGTACAGCAAGAACATCCGATGTCAACTGTACCCCTGGCACTGGGGAATGTGAAATAGCATGGGCACTGCCCATGATATCGTCAAGCCCAAACTTGGACTCAGGGACAGCAGTCCAGCTCCTTCCTAAATGGCAAAAGGCCTTGGCTGTGCCGCGAGTTCCTTAGACTTAGACTAGAACTACACCACTGGTTGTCCTGGGTATCCACCTTGCAGACAACAGATCATGGGGCTTAGCCTCCGTAATCACATGAGCCAATTATAATAAATCTTTTTGTCTGTATCTCTTATTGGTTTAGTTTCTCTGCAGAGCCCTTTCTGACACTCCACACTTTCCCATACTTATCCCTTATCCTTTTCCCACCCTTCCCTCCTTAACCATCTCCAACTCCAGACCCCCCCGAAGGGTCTCTGGACATTACTGATGATCCCTGACCGCTTCCAGCTCTGAAATCCAAACACTAAGGAAACACACGTGCAGAAGAGTAATGGTCAATGCACAGCACTTGGACCACCAGGGAAGTCCCCTGACACTTTGATTTAAAGAAGCAGAGATATGGGAACATATGTATATGTATAGCTGATTCACTTTGTTATAAAGAGAAACTAACACACCATTGTAAAGCAATTATACGCCAATAAAGATGTTAAAAAAAAAAAGTCAGATGTTCCGACACCGACACGTATTCAAATTAAATTAAAATTTGTTTGCACCTCGTAATAAACAATTTTAGGAAGGAAACCATGGCTAGTCACTCTGAAATTGAGAAGATGTTCATCTAGCTGCTATTACAGATAAGGACATATGAAATGATAAAGCATGCACGTTCATTCCATACAGATCTGCTTAGAACAAAAGCAAAAGGTTAAACTCTGTGGAAATTCAGCAAACATTGATTCACTTGTTCAAAAAAAAAAATCACCAAGCACTTACTGTGGGACACAGAAAATATTCTTGAGCAGGCAGAGTGAAGAATAAAAATGTCCGCCAAAGAACAGGGGGGACAGAATAAAGAGAAAACAATGTGGTGAACTGGAGAAATCTAACAGAAGCACGTGTTTGGAGGAACACAGAAAGGGCTGATTAAACTGCTCTCCTGGAATTTCTTCTGAGGGGAGAGAACAGTGGGAATGCAGAAACTTAAATGCACCTGAACACCTTTCAAATTAAGGAGACTTAAAAATGAGATGCAAAGCTGTCACTTGGTACCTGTCCCCTTTCTCCTCTAACCTGGTTGCCATATAATCAGCACAGACCCTGTGCCAACAGCCTTTGCTGTAGATTCTTCACACACACACAGGATATAAATAATTTGTTTGGCCTTCGTCCCAGGTTCCTGACAAAGAAAACCCTTGGAATTTCCCAAGTGATAGGAGTGTCTTTGTCATGCTGATGAATGCCTCTTGCTGGGGCCCCCAGTGGCTTCAGGAAGGAGGCTGCTCACCAGAAAGACCAACTTTGTGATTAGATGCTGGGACTTTAAACCTCTCTACCCCCAGGGACAAGAGGTGGGTGGAGACTGAGCTCAATCATGTGGCCAATCATTGAATGGTGCCCACCAAATAAAACCTCAGTAAGAGTTCTGGACACCAGTGCTCGAGCCTCCTGGCTTGTAAACACTTTGCCATGCTGGGAGCGTGAGGGCTCTGATTCCATGGGGAGAGGCTCAGAAGCTCTGGGCTCCTGCCCAGACCGCAGCCTGCGTGCATTCTTTATAATAAAACTGTGATTGAAGTATGGCACTTTCCTGAGTGCTGTGAGTCATTCTAGTGAATTTCAGAACCAGGGAACCCCTGAATTTATAGCGAATTGGCCCAAAGTGCAGGTGGCCTGGCGACCCACATAGTGTGGCTGGCGTCTGAAGTAAGGACAGTCTTTTGGGGGGTCTTACGGGGTCTGCACTGATGCCGGTGGTTACAGCCGGAGTTGAACTGCAGTACACAGCTGGGATTGGAACACAATAACGCATATTAACACATTACCCTCTTCACCTTGGCAGGTGGACTCTGCTACGAATCCCATTTTGCAGATCAAGAAACTGAGGCACAGGGTTAATTCTTCAGCTCACGGTCGAGCCTGGAATTGGAACCCAGGCAGTTCATTTTCAAGCCCACATTCTTACTGTTGTCCTGGGCTGCCTCCTCATCACATGCTTCTGCTTCAGCCGAGCCCTACGGACATATATTTACTTAGGTTATCCCCATAACTTCTGATAGAACAGTGTTATTATTTCAATGGTGTGCGGTCTATTGCCACAGTGTTCAACCCTCAAGGCAGAAAGTCAAGTAAACAAAAATACAAAGGACACTAGAGTAAAAGGAATAGGCACAAGCACATGGACATCCGTACTGCCGTAAATTGAAGTTATTTTCTTGGAATCTTATATGTAGAGAAATACAGCGGATTTGAACCCTGTAGCCATATTTGCACATGCAGACATTTTCCAGTGGGATAAAAGCCCTGACAATCCCATCTCTATTGACGTTCGTATAGAGACATCGGATGAAAGTTTCATCGTTACACCCTCCACGTCTCCTGCAGCTGGCACATAATTGACATCTCTGTGGAGGAGCCCAGTTTTTGATCTGCCCACAGGGGTTTTTAGGGTCCAAGCCTCCCAGGCTGTCCCTGCCCTGGTGACTTAACTAGTCCCTGATATATTCACGTGCCACAAAAAGCAAGGGATGTGCGTAAAATCTGAAATGCTGCAAGAATGGAGAGTTTCTAATTAGTTTATTAAAGTGGGAGTGTTACCTGTGTATGGGGCTCATTTTTCTCACCATTACCATTTTCCCCAAAATGCCTTGTAAAGAAATTCCATAATGTTACATAGCAACACCTTACATTACACAATCCTGTATGTCACTGAGGTTATCTACTGTTAAAAATCAAAATCATGATATTTGAAATGCTCACCCATGACAATTTCAGGAAACATGCATGGTTTGAAATTCTGCCACTAATGGGTTGAGAGTCTTGCCTTAGAAAGTCATTCCCTGGGGAGACTTCCCTGGTGTTCCAGCAGCTAAGACTCTGCGGGTTCGATCCTTGGTCAGGGATCTATATCCCACATGCCGCAACTAAGACCCGGCACAGCCACATAAATAAATAAATATTTAGGGGGAAAAACAAACATTTAGGGGGGGAAAAAAAAAAGAAAGAAAGAAAAAGAAAAGAAACTCATTCTTTGGGATGTCTTGGTTTGAGTTCCGCCCAGGGATCAGACCCCAAGGCAAGAGTGGGTTGCACAGAGTTTATTCACAAGATGATTGCAGGAAGCACACGTGAGGAAGCAGAAAGTGAGGTGGAACAGACGAGCAAAGAGGAGGGATTAATAGTTACTGACTGTGGCCGGTGGGTGGGGCTGAGTCATTCTGGGACAAGTCCACCAGAGGAAAGGTTATGATTTTTGGAAACATCACCCCCACGCCAGGAGCGGAGGCTGAAGCATTTGCCCTCCGGGTAAGTCCACCCAGCCCCCAGCTGTCAGCCTGCTGAGAACCACCCACTACACCCGTCTCTGAACTCAGGGAGGCCCAGGAGATGAGGGCAGGGCATCCACATCACCTGACCGGTGGGCTTCAGGCACTGCGCTGGAAATGATCCCTGGCCCATTGATTTGGGGTCCCGAGTTTCAGACGCTCAGAATGCTGAAGAAAAGTCTGTCCTTCTAAGGGTGCTTCTGCAGCACCGTCCGGATGAGGAAGACCCCAAGTTTATGGTCCTGTCCCCTCCCCACCGTGTTCTCCCTGCTCATCTCTCCTGCTACAATGGGAAGGCCAGGAGGTGGGCACCATGTTTCCTTGCAGGCAACACGCCTCATCCACAGGAAGCACACAGTTCATATTTTGTAAAACAAATGTGTAAATGAATGAATGAATGGTCTCCTACGTATCTAACTCAAGGGAACAGTAGAACAGGTGCTGAAATTCCAAAAGATTCTCCCTTTAAATGCAAGAGTCTGAAAGGAGAGATGAATGGGTTTTCCAACCACTTTTTTTCCATGTCACTTTAGAATTGGACAGTACATAAAATGAGTCATTAAAGTGGTTCATGCAAAGAACCACTAAAAGATACTGAGTATTTCCCATGATTCCTTACTAACTTCTTAATTCCTTTTGAATAATTTGCTGTACATTCTGTCGACGAAAAGGACCATGCATCAAAATTTCTTGAGGGTCAGGGCTTCCCTGGTGGCGCAGTGGTTGAGAGTCCGCCCGCCGATGCAGGGGACGCGGGTTCGTGTCCCGGTCCAGGAGGATCCCACATGCCGCGGAGCGGCTGGGTCCGTGAGCCATGGCCGCTGAGCCTGCGCGTCTGGAGCCTGTGCTTCGCAACGGGAGGGGCCACAACAGTGAGAGGCCCGCATACAGCAAAAAAAAATTTCTTGAGGGTCAATTTTGAGGGTATATAGGCAAGAAGCACAGCCATCCTATATTTTAGACACATTGGGGTGATTTTCAGAGGGTTTGTCATATGATCAGATTTAGAGTTTGGAATTTCAAATATTTATAATCTGTATTGCCAAGTCCATTTGCAAAGGTCAGAAGATGGCATGATGGTCACTTACAACATTAGTTCAAGACTATTGCTGTCCAAGAAAATATAATGAAAGCTACAAATATAAGCCCCATAGTGATATTACCTTTTCCAGGAGATCCATTTAAAAAAATAAAAAGAAAACAGGTGAAGCTACATTTATTAACGGATTTTCTATGAACCAATATATCCCAAATATGATCCTTTCAATATATAAATATCTTGGAAATTATTGAGATACTTTACATTCTCTTTTTTTGTACTGAGTCACTGAAATCTTCTGTGTGTGTTTAGCACTTAGAGCACATCTCCATTCGGACTGGACACACTGTAAGTACAATAGCCATGTGTTGTGAGTGGCTGCCATACTGGATTAGAGTGCAAAGCTAGCTCATCTTGTGGTGGACCGTGATGGATGGTGGAGTGGACATTGGTCGATAGGGTTCAGGATAGAGAAGGGAATACCTTCCATAGATGGTCCTTGGGTTGTAAATTCCTCTTTGTGTGTGCCACGCACCTTGCCCCCTCCCAGTGCCATGCAGGCGTTCTCCATTGGCATTCGTATTTGTGTCACATGGTGAAGAAACTGTGCTCTGGAACATTCTGGAAACTTGAGCTTAGATGCAGTGAAATGACTAAGAGAGGAAGCTTTGGGAATAGAAGATATGGAATCCTTGGAAGAAGAACAAGTTGGTCTGTGTCCAGCCCTGCCTTTGGGGAACCACCTACCCCCAACACAATATAGCCCCAGCCAAGAAATGGTCCAATTTCCCACCTATGAGATGTTTGTCGTCTGTTCCCCTAATGGAAGAAGGAGGCGGTATTGCCTTCCTATGCCTGCTGTAACAAATCACCACAAATTCAGTAGTATAAAACAACATAAATTTACTGTCTCGCAGGTCTGGAGGACGGAAGTTCAAAATGGGCTGAAACCCAAGTGTCAGCAAGGACTCGTGTATTCTGGGGGATCTCGGAGGGGATTCGATTTCCTGGTCTTTTCCAGCTGCTTGAGTCTGCCTGCCTTCCTTGGCTTACGGTCCCCTTTCATCTCCAAAGACAGCAACGCTGGTGGCGTCTTTCTCAAATCAACTGACTCTCATGCTTCTGTCTCCCTCTTCCTCATTTATAAGAACGCTTGAGATTCCATTGGGCCCACCCCGATAATCCAAGACACTCTCCCTATCTAAGGTCAGCTGACTAGCAACCTTCATTCTGTCTGGGACTTTAATTCGCTCTCTGCCAGGTGAGGTAACATATCCACAGGTTCTGGGGATTAAGCCACAGGTGTTTGGGGAAGGGGCATTATTTTGCCTCCCTCAGCTTCCTTCTAGCATAATTCTCTTTTGTTGTGAATGTTGCTGTGTTTCGAGACCGTAAGTTCTGAAACAAAATGTCCAACTAAAGCAGTAGATGTTTTCTTCCAGAGCACAGGTTACGTTTAATCTATTGCGAACTAATACTTACTATTTATTTTTCATTCTCATCATAGTTTTATAACTATTGTCACGAACTACTACGATCTCTTATAAGTCTAACAAAATTTTTGTTTTAAAATAAGTAGCTGATTTTCTGTTGAGACAACCATCTACATACTATCATCTTCAACCTCCCCATTAAAGTCCTTTCCAGCATATCTTCATAAAACTCATTCAGAGACTGGCAAATGTAGAGTGAGAGCCAGGATGATTTTTCCCATAAGACGTGGAAGAAGAGATGCCAAGAAACATTGCAACACTTTTATTCACTTGGTAATGTGTCAATTTGGGGAACAGAGCAATATACTCAACACTTAATGTTCTTACTGTTAACAACCTCTTCTCCAAAGCTTCCACTATCAGAAAGGTGCGTTATTTTTTAAGATTACATGAATGGGTCATTGAATTTTAACTAAGAGTGTAACTTTTCTTCTAGACGAAAGAATTAATTGCCATTAGATTGGGAATTCCCTCAGATACCTCTATCATGGCAGATATGCAAAGAATGGAGCAAAATTACACATACTTCATAAGTAAAAATAGATATACATCTAAGCAATTAAGTTGATTTAGCAAAAAAAAAAAAAACCCACAATTTTTTCCCTTGAGGGGTTAGAGGTAAATTAGTAACTAGAAGTCAGAAAATGAAATCTTTCAAAACAAGTTTCCATGGTGACGGGAAGAAAAGTTGATTTTTCTTATTTAACATTTACATTTTTGCTTTTTCATGTTAGTTACGCTGTACCACAGAATATGAAGTATTACATGATTAATAAATTTTTTAAATTTTTAAGTAGAAAACTAAATGCAAATATTCCTAAAAGTTGTGTGTGTGTGTGTGTGTGTGTGTTTTAATTTAATGTGCTGTAAGGACAGCACACTTGCAAAAGTGTATTTTAAATACTAAAGAAGGAAAATTCATTCCCCACAGATACTTATTTAGCTCCAGGGGTGCTCGTAGAGCTGGGGACGCTATTTCCCACAAAACAGCTTAAAAGTACAGATTGAAAAGGTGTAGAGGGCAGGATGGAATGGAACCCACGTTGACTTGCAGTGTCGCAAGGAAGGGGCACCATCTTGCAATGTGTGTTCAGAGGGTGGAGCCTCCTTGTTAACTCTCAGCAAGGATGCACGTGTCCAAGGACTGCATGTGCTAGTTGTGCCTCCACCTGCTAGGCAAGCAGACAGACTGCTACAAAGAAGATTAGGACCAGGGAAGTTGCAGTCCAAGGAGAAGAGTGTATCACAGACTCCTTCAATTCTTTTGACAAGTATGTGTGATAGTGTTCTCTACAGTGGGCACCATTCTGAGAATGGGGGACATAGCTGTGAACAGAGTGGACCAGCCTCAGCTGGAACTCACATTAGGGTGAAGAGGAATGAGGTGCCATAGAACGAGAAAGAAAGAGAGAGAGAGAGAAAGAGAGAGAGAGAAAGAGAGATCACCAAATTTGCTCTACAAATGAAACTTGACCTGGATGAGGAAAATAAGTCCTTTGGGCCCCAGCAGGTGGGTCTGAGGTCTCGTTAGAGGCTGGACATGGATTTCAGTCAGAGGTAGGAGTGTGGGTATCCACAGTCTGGGTGTTTCCAGATTCTTTTCACTGATTTCGGGAGGTCACTGATAATATTCCCAATTCTTTCCTGTACTGAATATTCCCACCAGGTTTTACCTTTTCTGATTGCTGAGAGCCCTAAGAAGTCCTCTGAGGATGAGATCTAGGTCATTGTACCAAACTTCCCTGGAAAACACTCTACCCCTACTCTTCAAAGATGTTAGCAATGCTGCAAGATCCCCACTGTTTGCTTGTTCAACAACAAAAACATATTTCCCCAATGCTTTCTTTGAGTTTGGTAATACTCCAGGCACTGAAAGTTCAGCAGTGATGAAGGAAAACAGTGACCTCAACTTCACAAAGGTTACACTGAAGCCAGAGGAGGAGAGATGGTGTTGGTGGAGGTGGAGGTGTTGGTGGTAGACATGGAGGTGGAGGTGGTAGTGATGGTCATTGTGATGGTTTTGGTGGTAGAGGTGGAGGTGGTGTTGAACGTGGTGGAGATGAAGGTGGAGGTGTTGGTGGTGGGATGGAGGTGTTGATAGTGGAGGTGGTGGGATGAAGGTGGAGGTGTTGGTGGTGGAGGTGGAGGTGGTGTTGGACGTGGTGGAGATGAAGGTGGAGGTGTTGGTGGTGGGGATGGAGGTGTTGATAGTGGAGGTGGTGGGATGAAGGTGGAGGTGTTGGTAGTGGAGCTGGTGGGATGAAGGTGGAGGTGTTGGTGGGATGGAGGTGTTGGTAGTAGAGCTGGTGGGATGAAGGTGGAGGTGTTGGTGGTGGAGGTGGTGGGATGAAGGTGGAGGTGTTGGTAGTGGAGCTGGTGGGATGAAGGTGGAGGTGTTGGTGGTGGGGATGGAGGCGTTGATGGTGGAGCCGGTGGGATGAAGGTGGAGGTGTTGGTAGTGGAGCTGGTGGGATGAAGGTGGAGGTGTTGGTGGTGGGGATGGAGGTGGTGGTGAGAGTCATTGCAGTGGTATTGGTGGTGGAGTTGAAGGTGGGCCAAAAATAAATAAATTAACGTACAAGAAAAGCAACAGAGAGCAGTAAATGCTAAATAGTACGTGGAATATGGACACCTTGATGCAGTGGACCTGGGTAAGTACTCTGGACAGATGGTCAGGAAAGACCTCTTAGAAGCAGTGACCGGTATCAAGGTCTCCAAAGCTGAGGGGCCTGACAAAGGGCACCCTATGCCCCATGTTCACGAGTGAGGTTTTACTGAACAGGTGTAAAGGCCCAGGTATGTTAGAAATGGAGCAGAGACTTTCAGAGAGAACGTTTATGGTCAGAATACAAACAGGCTGTCTCCCCTATCCTCTTATTCTGACATGTTACAAACATTAGGGATTTATTGTGACAATTTTTGCATCACATCACCTAAACTCCATGGAGGGGAAACGATCCAGATTAGCCTTTAGATTTGTTTTGAAGTTTGCTTTGTGTCTCTCTACTCAGAAGTCTTTCCGTAGGCCTCTCGAAAGTGTTTTTGTTCCTATTAACTTGCTCTAAACAGGAAGCCTACTTCTTCTGGCATCTTTATGTTCTTAAGAATATCTCTGCAAAAGTCTATGTCATCCAAAAAAAATAGCCTTTTTCTAGCAATTTTCTAACTACTGATTTAGCTCTCCTCGTATGTGTTTAAATGAGGAACCAGTAACCTAGTCCTGGGGAAAACTGAGAAATGCAAAGAAAACATAGGCTTAGCTTCTCACTCAGGCTTTTTTCCCTTTGTCTTATAGTCCTCACTCTCTTTTCCAATCTGTTTTCAACTTGACACTACTATTGCCTGGCAAAATACTAATTCCTAACCTAGTAAAGATAATTACTAAGATGTTCCATAGTAGATACTACTGGTGACCCATCCAGGTATACTGTTTGCCACTTCACCCTTTGGGGTCCCCACTCCTCAGCTGAGAAGAAAATTGGATGCTAGCAGCTCAGAGCTACACCAACTGCTCTCCACCAAATGGGATATGCCTCGCAGGTTACATGCCTCCCCAGGGGTGGCTCAAAGGAATGAGGGATGTGAGTGAGTTCCAGTTATGTGTTACCACATGGCAAAACACCCAAGAGTCAGAGCCATCATATTAGGCTCATGAATCACACGGGCTGGGAATCTGGACTTGGCATAGTGAACATAGCTGTCCTGTTCCATGATGTCTGGGGTCTCAGCTGGAAGCCTCAAATGCCTAGTAACGGCCTGAAGAACTGGGGACTGGAATACCGAGAGGGTCCTTCATTCACACGCTGGTGCCTGGGCTGGGAAGACTCCAACACTGGGCTCAGGTGGGACTCGGTAGGAACACCTGTATGTGGCCTCTTCATGAAGCTGGGGCTTCCTCACAGCATGGCGGCCTCTGGGCAGTTGGACTTCTTAGGCAGTGAATTAAGACTTCAAGAGTGAGGGTGGTGGCAAACCAGGAAGGGGTGCTTTGGACTTTTATGATCTAGCCTCAAAAACCACATAGTATCCAACGAGTACACAAAAAGATGTTCAACATCACTGATTCTCTAGGGAAATGCAAATCAAACCCACAGTGAGATGCCCATCTCACATCCAATAGGATGGCTATTACAAAAAGAAAGAAACCAGACATACAAACAAAAAGCAGAAAATAACAAGTGCTGGTGAGGGCGTAGAAATATCAGAACCCAAGTGCATTATTGGCGGGAATGTAAAATGGTGCACGTGCTAAGGAAAACAGTAGGGAGGTTCCTCAAAAAATTAAGAAGAGAACTACCATATGATCCAACAACCCCACTTCTTGGTATATACCCAAGAGAAATAAAAGCAAAGTCTTGAAGAGAGATTTGCACATCCATGTTCACAGCAGCCAAAAGGTGGAAGCAACCCAAGTATTCATTGATGGACAAGCAAAATGCGGTCTATCCATGCCATAGCATGCCGACACGTGCTACAACATGATGAGCCTTGAGGAGATTGTGCGAAGTGAAATGAGCCAGGCACAAAAATTAAAAACTTTGTATGACTGCACTTATATGAGGCACTGAGAGCAATTAGATGCCTAGAGTCAGAAAGCAGAATGGTGGGGCCAGGGACTTGGGGAGGGGGATGCTGATTGATTGTTCAATGGGTATAGAGTTTCAGTTTTGCAAGATGAAAAGAAGTCTGTAGGTGGACAGTGGTGATGGCTGAACAGCAATATGAATGCACTTAATGCCACCAAACTGCGCACTTAAGAATTATTAAGATGGTAAATGTTCTGTTATGTGTATTGACTACAAATAAAATTTTTTTAAGTCCTATACTGTCACTTTCACTATATTCTGCTGGTTGAAGCAATCACAGTTCTGCAGATATCCAAGGGGAGGGGATGCAGACCCACTTCTTGATGGGAAGGGTGTCACAATATCGCAGCTATGTTGTAAAACCACCATGACTATACAATGGAATATTACTCAGCCATAAAAAAGAATGAAATAAGTCCATCTGCAGCAACATGGATGGACCCAGAGGTTGTCATACTAAGTGAAGTAAGTCAGAAAGAGAAAGACAAATGATATGATATCGCTTATATGTGGAATCTAAAAAAAAAGGGTGCAAATGAACTTATCTACAGAACAGAAATAGAGTCGCAGATGCAGAAAACAGACTTATGGTTACCAGGGGGGAAAGAGGCGGAGGGATAAACTGGGAGACTGGGATTGACATATACACATTACTATATATAAAATAGACAGCTAATAAGGACCTGCTGTAGAGCACAGGGAACTCTACTCAATACCCTGTAATGACCTATGTGGGAAAAGAATCTAACAAAGAGTGGGTATAGGTATACGTATAACTGATTCACTTTGCTGTACACCTGAAACTAACACAACATTGTAAATTAACTATACTCCAATAAAAATTTAAAAATTAAAAAATAAAACCAGCAGGAGGCCCGAGGGGCCAGCCCCATGGAGCAAGGTGGGAGAATCCGTAGAAACACGTACGCTCCAGAGCTCCCCAAGGGATCAAGCTGAGGCGACTTCAGCTGCAGCCAGACCCCCTCCACTTTTTCGCCCTGTCCCTCCTGCTTCCCTCATTTCCTGGGAAGGTTCTCCTTAGAGACGTCCATCAGTAAATGACTTGCCCATGACTCCGTAACTCAGGCTATGCTTCTAGGGAATCTGACCTAAAGCACACTCTGGGACGGAAACTCTATTAAAAAATCAAAAGATCAGTGGACCTTTAGATTTCTGCGGGGCTACTGGGAATATGTGTTGAAATAGGAAGTCTTTTCGCCACCTCTTTTGAGTAAGCCCTGAAGGATGCCAGCTAGTCACAGGACCTGTGCTAATCACTTCGCTGTATTCCTCCAAAAGCCACATCGGCCACCCTTCCTTTTGACGGGCTGCTCTGAGAACTTAGCAACTCACTCAGGGACACGGCTGGGGAACCCCACAAGGAAGCACTGTTGGACGTTCAGGTGTCCGCTCAGAGTGACCAACTGTCCTTGTTTGCTCAGGACTAAGGTTTCCCCAGATACGAACTTTGCAACAGCAAATCCCAGGAAATTTCCACACAAACCAGGCTGCCTTAGGTGACCGAGGGCCAGCTTGCACTCAGCCCTCAGGATGTCTAGGATTTTGTAACCCTCACGTTAACATGGCTCTGCATGCATGGACTCGTTCCCTATGGCTGCCTTAACAAAGAGCCACAAACTGGGTGCCTTAAAACAACCTAAATTTATGGTCTCTGTTCTGCAGGCTACAAGTGTGGAATCAAAGTATCGGCAGGATTGATTCCTTCTGGGGTCTTCCTCCTCTGTTTCCACACAGTCTTCCTTCTGTGTCCAAGTTTACCGTTTTTATTTATTTATTTGTTTGTTTGTTTTTAAAGTTTTTTTTGATGTGGACCACTTTTAAAAAAGTCTTTATTGAATTTGTTACAATGTTGCTTCTGTTTTATGTTTTTTGGTTTTTTGGCCACGAGGGCATGTGGGATCTTAGTTCCCCGATCAGGGATGGAACCTGCACTCCCTGCATTGGAAGGCAAAGTCTTAACCAATGGACCGCCAGGGAAGTCCTTAAGTTTTCCCTTTTTATAAGGACACCAGTCCTATCAGACTAGAACCCACCCTAATGACCTCATTTTAACTTGATTACCTCTGTAAAGACACTTTCTCCAAATAAGGTCACACTCTTGAGGTACTGGGGGTTAGAACTTCCACATATGAACTTTGGGGGTGGATGAGAGACACAATTCAGCCCTTAAAAATGCATAAAGCCTTTGGAAGGCCAACAAGCACAAAATCAATATGCTCACATATCTCCCTCCCACGAGCTTCAATAATCTTCTTGGACAAAATACACTCAACAGAAAGATACAGGGTGACTTCTACTGTACCACTCACAGCAGTGACTGGAGTACACCCCATCTGGGACATCAAGAAGGGCAACCATTTAGCGTGTCAGCTGAATCAGGTTGTGGGAATTCGGAGGGAGACCTGGCAGCCCTCAGTACCTGCTGGAACTCCCCACACCCAGGAACGTATGGCTGCATTAAAAATTAGCTCAGGGCTTCTCTGGTGACGCAGTGGTTGAGAGTCCGCCAGCCGACGCAGGGGACACGGGTTCGTGTCCTGGTCCGGGAAGATCCCACATGCAGCGGAGCGGCTGGACCCGTGGGCCATGGTCGCTAAGTCTGTGCGTCCGGAGCCTGTGTTCCGCAACGGGAGAGGTCACAGCAGTGAGAGACCCGCGTACCGCAAAAAACGAAACAAAACAGAACAAAATTAGCTCAACCCAATCAATGAAGTGCATTACTTCTGGAGTTATCTACACCAAAGCAGGCTCAGTTACATGTGGAAGGAACAAACATCCTAAGCTCACTAGAAAGGCAATAATTCAAGAGTCCCCAAAGTACAAAGGAAAGCACACATGGACTTCCAACAGTGCAACACTGGTTATCAACTTTTTGCATGGAAGTACTTTGAATTACAATCTAGGAGACCTTGGATTCATTCCTGACTTTGATATTTAATATTAAGTGGCTTTTTTAAAACTATTTTTAAAATTGAAGTATAGTTAATTTACAATGCTGTATTCGTTTCAGGCATATAGCAAAATGACTCAGAGATAAATACATATATGTGTGTGTGTGTGTGTGTGTGTGTGTGTGTGTGTGTGTGTATTCTTTTTCATTCTCTTTTCCATTACGGTTTATTACAGGATATAGAAAATAGTTCCCTGTGCTACACAGTAGGTCCTTGTTGTTTACCTGTTTTGTATATAGTAGTGTGTATGATATTAAATAGCATTAATCATGCCATCTTCTTTCTGGTGTCTGAGTTTTCCTCATTTGCAAAATAGGCGGCAAGGAATCTATGTTCATCTTTAGTTCTAGGATACTGTGAAAAGAAGGCAAATGTCAATAATATACATTTTTAAGGAAATTAATCCTTTCAGCTTAGTAGCTTGCCATTGAATAAACGTTTGCTTCAGTAAATGTTGACACAGTGATGGCCTAAAACCATGCATCCATCATCAAAAAATGAGTAGTTCACCCCCAATTCATGAACAGGATTTCATTAAGTCTACATTCAAGTGGCTCATGTTTTTTTTTTTTTTTTTTTTTTTAACAAAGTAAGTCTATTAAATGAATCAGTACTATGACCGAATAATGAATTGGCAATTACATAATGTCATATCCTATGGACATTAAAAGTGCGCTGGGAGCAGAAAACTCCAGCATCTATTACACTCACCCTGTGTTAGACATCCATCAACATCCATGGGCAACAGGTAATTATGTACGTTTTACTGGCACTACAAAAACTGGTTGTCATTCAGATGGATGGAGTAACCAGTTTGTTCTAGTACCTTGCCATTACATCAAATTCCATTATACCCTGACATAACCTAAGAATATAGAGCCATTTTTCCATTAAGCAAAACACTAATCAGAAAAATCGACGTTTAAACACCTAGAGTAGAATTCAAGCAAATGCCACGGCTAGGGTTTTCCCCCACTCGTATGGAGCATTTACTGACCCACAAATGCTGACTATGCACCATCTGCTTTTGCCCCAGTTCTAATTTTTGGCCTCATTATATGACAGATGTTAAAAATATCTTATGCACTTGATGCGGAGGCTGTTGTATTAGCTACCTGATGTGTATCCAGCAGAAACAGAAACCAAGAACCTTATCTGATGTTATTAATAGGGGTCACCAATCGTTGGTTGTTAAATTCCCCATAAATTGTTTCAGACCGAGTATAGAGGAAACGGACCACCAAGAGAAAGCTAAGTATTTTGAGAAGAAAGGTTGTCTAGCCAGACAATTCCATTATCAAGTATACATGTCAGTCAAACGAACGTACAGGGTAACAGCCAGCTGCCCAGGAGAACGCTCAAAGTAGGAAACTATAGGCTGTGTTTCCACGCAGCCAATGAAGGGTGAAGTTGTACCATCCTGGTGATACACGCAGATGCCAATCAGATATTCTAAATGGAAAGAGATGTGCACCCTTTCTTCCTATCAGGTCAATTGCCTTTTACGCGGCTATGTTCCCCACTGCGTTTCC
This sequence comes from Inia geoffrensis, assembly GCA_036417435.1. NCBI lineage: Eukaryota > Metazoa > Chordata > Mammalia > Artiodactyla > Iniidae > Inia > Inia geoffrensis. The sequence goes on from CM070921.1 coordinate 4,443,482, forward strand.
TCACTTGTTTTGCTGGTACCAGTGACTAAATTCCTTCTGGGAGTCTAAAGTAATAATCATGTTTCCCTCCAGAAGACTCTGTAATATCCTTTCCTCTGAGAAACAACACTTGTTTGGGTACTGAAACTAAAATTTCCAAATCTAAGAACTGCCTCTCTTTTCAATACCTGTTATGACTCAAAGACTTGGAGAAAGATAAGAAATATACATGTTGGCAATTTTTTTTTTTTTTTTTACTTCCCAGCAATTACTGTTCATTTAACTAGTGTTTGAGCACTGCAAATTCAAATTCAAAATAAAAGTGAGGTAAGAAATGATTTTCATCAATTGTACCTCCCACCTCCATCCCACATACACCACATCCATGCAACCTTGATTTTGAATAAGTGTGTCTGCTGGATTTGGTTGCAGATAACAGGCACCACACTCTCTCTCTCTCTCTTCTGCAGCAAACAATTAATATAGAACACGTGCTTACAAATCACTAGTTAGGTCTCTACAAAGGACTCCGAGGCCAAAATTACAAAAACAACCCTTCTCTTGGGATCTGATGGCTTGGCCACAGCTGGGGGACCAGGTGTCTGCCTCTATAACCAGGTGTCTACCACTGCACCTGCCAGACCGCCCCTGGCATGACCGTTTTTCTTCCCACCTGCCTCAGTTCCTAATGCAGGTCTTAAGAGAATGCCTCTGATGGATGGACCTGAGTCATATCCCAAAACCAAGCTGCAAGGGAGTCTGGGAAATGTAGTTTTTGGCCTTCTAGCCTGTGCTTTACAGGATGACATACTTGAAGCATATATGGAATAGATGCTGAGTCCATCAATTATCCTTAGCTTCCCACATACCTATGTGTGCAGGCTTTTTCTCTACAAAAATGTTTGTTATCTTCTCAACAGCATTGAGTCTAAGGGAGCCATTTGTTTTGGAATTTGGGATAATTTTAATCAGTTTGCCCTTTAAATTGTGTTGTGTTTAACCGGGCAGAGCTGTACAGTGAAGGCCTGACACATTTCTATATTTATTTGAACTCCTGTCCCTTTGGGTACACTTTCAGAGGACATGACTCTAAATGATTCACCCTCACAGAAGAAAGAGTATGAGGCAATTTTTTTAAAAAAGCCTACAGTACCAAAAATGTTCTCTGAACCACATCTTAGGCTTCCGGGATTTCAACATGGGAGGGAAGTCTGGAGCGCCGGGGTAGAGGAGGGTCCACGAGCTGAAAAGCCTTCCTTTGGGGCTACTGAGGAAGGATTAGATTGCCCTGCAAGCACCGCGTAGCAGGGTCCGAGGCGGGTACGGAGCGGAGGTCTCAGCAGGCAGCTGACGAGGGCCACTGACGTGGCCAGTTCAATAAGCCATACCCACAGGCATCCATCGGGGAGCTCAGAAAGCCCCTCACAGACAGGCCCTTCCCAAGCGCTGAAAGGCGGTGCCTGAGCTTGTGAAGGAATTCCTCAGTCCAGCCTTCAGGGGTGCGGCCAAACCTCCTGGATAAAAGCCGCTTGTTAGATTAAGGGTTCTCAAGCGCCGCCTCCCCAGATCCTGGGCTACGGCTGAAAGACCTGCCCCCTACTGCCAAGTGATGCTGAGGAAGGTGGTCCAAACATCTACGGTAGAGGAATTGGACAACAACGTGGGGAAGGATGGAGGAAAGTAATTAAGGTTAATGAAAGGAAAGAACAGGACCTGCTCCAGTTTCAGATTTTTCTCTAAGAGAGAAACGGGAGTTGAGTTCACTGTGGTGCAAAAGGCATTTTTCCGCCACTGGCCTACTAGTGATTGTTTTGCATGGATTCTGCCACTATCCTTTCCTAGGCATCTGTTTTGCATAGTTCAAGTGTAAATAAAAGAGCAGTGTTGTTGTGTAAATGACAGAACCCATTAGGTTTCTCTCTGAATCTGCCCATCTTCCATTAGCATAAAGAAGATGAAATTTCCGCCACTGAAGGACCATCTAAGGCATCTGATTTAGAAGGTTTACCCATGTTTCTCGGCTTGTCTTGATGGTGTATGTTACAAACCTTTCAGCAGAATGAGCTGCCCAGGTTTTACTTAAGATTCCATCAGATATTATTTAAATCAGCAATCACAAACAGGAACGCAGGCCTGCTTCCAACAGTGGTAAGAGCTGGCTGGGTATAGGCAACAGTGTCTATTTTCCTTCCAGGGCATCGAGGCTTATGTCTCACAATGAAGATCAAGAGACCCTTTGCGTTAAATCACTGGAAGCTATGTGCACATGTTCAGAGCTGTTGTTCAAAGTCTTGATTCTTGGTTCAATCACAGCTTTCTCTTTTCTCAGGGCATCTCAAGAATCGGGATCAAAAGTAATGAAGGGTGTGAGGGTCTTGAAAATAATTTTCTATGGTCAGTGTCACAGTGCAAAGTGTGTACTGAATATCTTACTAGGTGGAAAAGGAATATTCGACATGAAAACCTAAGGGCATGTAACATTTACCCTCAATCACTGGAGATGGTCTAAATCCATTCCACATGGCTCGGGATCATGAAACCCCCCCAAGTCCCCGTTCTTCATGTAATAAAGCAAGAAAGCAACGGGCAGAGAGGATGCAGCTCACAGATAACTCTGGGTTGCAGCATTTTGGGAGAAAGAGCTGTGACCCACCTCATTGTGCCAAGATGAGGTGACAGTCCTATCACAGGACACTATCCTATGTGTTGGTTTGAGAAGATGACACTGAACTTTGCTGTTGAAGTTCCTCTCTCTGCCATTCAGCATGTGTCCTGGAACTAAGCATGAGACAGAAAACGTAACTATACACACACATGTGTATCATGTGTGCTCAGTCCAATGCAAGAGCAACTGTATGGGGTTCAGAAGATGAGTTTCAGTTTAACTCTGCTTCTCACGGTGTCATTTCAGGCCTCTGGGTCTCAGTTTTCTCATGGGAAGCAGATGGATTAGAATTTATTTAGAACACCTGAGGAATCTTCAAGGTTTTTGTTTTGTTTTGTTTTGTTTTGTTTAATGTCTTCACCATTTAAAGTACTGCCCAGCCCAGAATTCAAGATTTTGCCGGAATGGCTTCCCTTCAAATCTTATTGCCTTAGTTTTGTTTTTTTTTCTTTGATGAAACAGTGATATATATTTCCACATGACTATTTCTTGTTTACTGGTCATTTCCCAAGCAGCTTGGCGCCATTAACCTACCTTATCCTAAGTCTGGTACAGACCGTTCTGCAAGTCTACAAACTGTTGATAAGAGGTTTCTATATGAACGTGAACCTTTAAGAAGTAATGTAGGAGGAGAAGAAAGATGGCGGAAGAGTAAGACGCGGAGATCACCTTCCTCCCCACAGATACACCAGAAATACATCTACACGTGGAACAACTCTTACAGAACACCTACTGAAGGCTGGCAAAAGACCTCAGACCTCCTAAAAGGCAAGAAACTCCCCCACGTACCTGGGTAGGGCAAAAGAAAAAAAAGAAAAAAACAGGGACAAAAGAATAGGGACGGCACCTGCACCAGTGGGAGGGAGCTGTGAAGGAGGAAAAGTCTCCACACACTAGGAAGCCCCTTCACGGGCAGAGACTGCGGGAGGCGGAGGAGGGAGCTTCGGAGCCACAGAGGAGAGCACAGCAACAGGGGTGCGGAGGGGAAAGCGGAGAGATTCCCGCATAGAGGATCGGTGCCGACCGGCACTCACCAGCCCGAGAGGCTTGTCGGCTCACCCGCCGGGGCGGGCGGGGCTGCGAGCGAAAGCTCGGGTTTCGGTTTCAGACGGAGCGCAGGGAAAGGACTGGGGTTGGCGGCTTGAACATAGCCTGAAGGGGGTAGTGCACCACGGCTAGCCGGGAGGGAGTCCGGGGAAAAGTCTGCACCTGCCAAAGAGGCAAGAGACTTTTCCTTCCCGCTTTGTTTCCTGGTGCGCAAGGAGAGGGGTTTAAGAGCGCTGCTTTAACGAACTCCAGAGACCAGCGCGAGCCGCGGCTGAAAGCGCAATCCCCAGAGACCGGCGCGAGCCGCGGCTGAAAGCGCGGACCCCAGAGACCGGCGCGAGCCGCGGCCAAAAGCGCGGAACCCAGAAACGGGCGCGAGCCGCGGCTAAAAGCACGGACCTCAGAGACAGGCGCGAGCCGCGGCTAAAAACGCGGATCCCAGAGACAGGCGCGAGCCGCGGCTAAAAACACGGACCCCAGAGATGGGCGGGAAACGCTAAGGCTGCTGCTGCCGCCACCAAGGGGCCTGTGTACGAGCACAGGTCATTATCCACACCCCTCTTCCGGGGAGCCTGCGCAGCCCGCCACTGCCAGGTTCCCGGGATCCAGTGACATCTGTCCAGGGAGAACACACGGCGGGCCTCAGGCTGGTGCAGCATCACGCCGGCCTCTGCCGCCGCAGGCCCGACCCGCACGCCGTGCCCCTCTCTCCCCTCGGCCTGAGTGCGCCAAAACCCCCGAGTCAGAGGCTCCTTTAACCCTGTCCTGTCTGAGCGAAAAACAGACGCCCTCCAGCGACCTACACGCAGAGGCAGGGCCAAATCCAAAGCTGAGCCCCTGGGAACTGTGAGAACAAAGAAGTGAAAGGGAAATCTCTCCCAGCAGCCTCAGAAGCCGCAGATTAAAGCTCCACAATCAGCTTGATGTACCCTGCTTCTGTGGAATACATGAATAGACAGTGACTCATCCCAAATTGAGGTGGTAGACTTCGTATCCAAGATCTATGATTTTTTCCCCTTTTTCCTCTTTTTGTGAAAGTGTATGTGTACGCTTCTCTTTGAGATCTTATCTGTATAGCTTTGCTTGCACCATTTGTCCTAGGGTTCTATCCGTCCATTGTTTTTTTTTTTTTTTTTTTTTTCTATAAGAAAACTTTTTTTCCCTTAATAATTAATTTTAATAATTCTATTATACTTTACCTTCCCTCTTTCTTTCTTTCCTTCCCCCCTTTATACAACGAATCATCCCAAGTGGAGGAGGTGGTCTTTGAAAGCAAGATTTATGATTTTTTTCCCCTTTACCTCTTCTCGTGAGGGTGTATGTGTAAGCTTCAGTGTAGGATTTTGTCTGTATAGCGTGGCTTTCAACATTTGTCCTAAGGTTATATCCGTCCTTTTTTTTTTTTTTTTTTTTTTTTTTTTCCTCCTTTTTTTTCTATAAGAAAAACATTTTTTTCTTAATAATTAATTTTAATAATTCTATTATACTTTACCTTCCCTCTTTCTTTCTTTCCTTCCCCCCTTTATACAACGAATCATCCCAAGTGGAGGAGGTGGTCTTTGAAAGCAAGATTTATGATTTTTTCCCCTTTACCTCTTTTCGCGAGGGTGGGTGTGTAAGCTTCAGTGTAGGATTTTGTCTGTATAGCTTGGCTTTCAACATTTGTCCTAAGGTTATATCCGTCCTTTTTTTTTTTTTCCTTTCTTATTTTTTCTTTTTTTTTCTATATGAAAAAAAATTTTTCTTTCTTAATAATTAATTTTAATAATTCTATTATACTTTACCTTCCCTCTTTCTTTCTTTCCTTCCCCCCTTTATACAACGAATCATCCCAAGTGGAGGAGGTGGTCTTTGAAAGCAAGATTTATGATTTTTTCCCCTTTACCTCTTTTCGTGAGGGTGTGTGTATAAGCTTCAGTGGAGGATTTTGTCTGTATAGCGTGGCTTTCAACATTTGTCCTAAGGTTATATACGTCCTTTTTTTTTTTTTTTTTTTTTCTTCTTTCCCCTAAATAATTATGTTTTAATTCAATAACTTTATTATACTTTACTTCATTCTATTTTACTGTATCTACTTTCTGTCCTTTTTCCTTCCTTCCTTCCTCCCTTCCTCCCTCCCTCCTTTCTTTCCTTCGGGCCTTCTTTCCTTCTTCTTCTTTCTTTCTTCCTTCCTTCCCTCCCTCCTTCCTCCCTTCCTTCCTTCCTTCCCTCCTTCCCTTCTTTCTTTCTATCTTCCTATTTCTACTAATTCTCTCTACTTTCTCTCCCTTTTAATCTGAGCTGTGCGGATGAAAGGTTCTTGCTGCTCCTGCCAGGAATCAGGACTCTACCTCTGAGGGGAGAGAGCCAACTTCAGAACACTGGTCCACAAGAGATTTCCCAGCACCACATAATATCAAACGGTGAAAATCTCCCAGGGATCTCCACCTTAACACCAGCACCCAGCTTCACTCAACGGCCAGCAAGCTACACTGCTGGAAAACCTATGCTAAACAACTAGCAAAACAGAAACACAACCCCACCCATTAACAGAGAGGCTGCCTAAAATCATAATAAATCCAGAGACACCCCAAAACACACCACCAGACGTGGACCTGCCCACCAGAGAGACAAGATCCAGCCTCATCCACCAGAACACAAGCACTAGTCCCCTCCACCAGGAAGTATACACAACCCACTAGACCAACCTTAGCCACTGGAGACAGACATCAAAAACAACGGGAACTACGAACGTGTAGCCTGCAAAAAAAAAAAAAAAAAAAAAAAGGGGACCCCAAACACAGTAAGATAAGCAAAATGAGAAGACAGAAAAACACACAGCAGATGAAGGAGCAAGATAAAAACGCACCAGACCTAACAAATGAAGAGGTAATAGGCAGTCTACCTGAAAAAGAATTCAGAATAATGATAATAAAGATGATCCAGAATCTCGGAAATAGAATGGAGGCAAGGATGGAGAAGATGCAAGAAATGTTTAACAAAGATCTAGAAGAACTAAAGAACAAACAAACAGAGATGAACAACACAATAACTGAAATGAAAAATACACTAGATGGGATCAATAGCAGAATAACTGAGGCAGAAGAACGGATAAGTGACCTGGAAGATAAACTAGTGGAAATAACGACTGCAGAGCAGAATAAAGAAAAAAGAATGAAAAGAACTGAGGACAGTCTCAGAGACCTCTGGGACAATATTAAACGCACCAACATTTGAATTATAGGGGTTCCAGAGGATGAAGAGAAAAAGAAAGGGACTGAGAAAATATTTGAAGAGATTATAGTTGAAAACTTCCCTAATATGGGAAAGGAAATAGTTAACCAAGTCCAGGAAGCAGAGAGAGTCCCATACAGGATAAACCCAAGGAGAAATACGCCAAGACACATATTAATCAAACTCTCAAAAATTAAATACAAAGAAAGCATATTAAAAGCAGCAAGGGAAAAAAAACAAATAACACACAAGGGAATCCCCATAAGGCTAACAGCTGATCTCTCAGCAGAAACTCTGCAAGCCAGAAGGGAGTGGCAGGACATACTGAAAGTGATGAAGGAGAAAAGCCTGCAACCACGATTACTCTACCCAGCAAAGATCTCATTCAGATTTGATGGAGAAATTAAAACCTTCACAGACAAGCAAAAGCTGAGAGAGTTCAGCACCACCAAACCAGCTTTACAACAACTGCTAAAGGAACTTCTCTAGACAAGAAACACAAGAGAAGGAACGGACCTATAACAACGAACCCAAAACAATTTAGAAAATGGGAATAGGAACATACATATCGATAATTACCTTAAATGTAAATGGACTAAATGCTCCCACCAAAAGACACAGATTGGCTGAATGGATACAAAAACAAGACCCATGTATATGCTGTCTACAAGAGACCCACTTCAGACCTAGAGACACATACAGACTGAAAGTAAGGGGATGGAAAAAGATATTCCATGCAAATGGAAATCAAAAGAAAGCTGGAGTAGCAATTCTCATATCAGACAAAATAGACTTTAAAATAAAGACCATTACAAGAGACAAAGAAGGACACTACATAATGATTAAGGGATCGATCCAAGAAGAAGATATAACAATTGTAAATATTTATGCACCTAACACAGGAGCACCTCAATACATAAGGCAAAAACTAACAGCCATAAAAGGGGAAATCGACAGTAATACATTCATAGTAGGGGACTTCAACACCCCACTTTCACCAATGGACAGATCATCCAAAATGAAAATAAATAAGGAAACACAAGCCTTAAATGATACATTAAACAAGATGGACTTAATTGATATCTATAGGACACTCCATCCAAAAACAACAGAATACACATTTTTCTCAAGTGCTCATGGAACATTCTCCAGGATAGATCATATCTTGGGTCACAAATCAAGCCTTGGTAAATTTAAGAAAATTGAAATTGTATCAAGTATCTTCTCCGACCACAACGCCTTGAGACTAGATATCAATTACAGGAAAAGATCTGTAAAAAATACAAACACATGGAGGCTAAACAATACATTACTCAATAATGAAGTGATCACTGAAGAAATCAAAGAGGAAATTAAAAAATACCTAGAAACAAATGACAATGGAGACACAACGACCCAAAACCTATGGGATGCTGCAAAAGCAGTTCTAAGAGGGAAGTTTATAGCAATACAAGCCCACCTTAAGAAGCAGGAAACATCTCGAATAAACAACCTAACCTTACACCTAAAGCAATTAGAGAAAGAAGAACAAAAAAACCCCAAACTTAGTAGAAGGAAAGAAATTATAAAAATCAGATCAGAAATAAATGAAAAAGAAATGAAGGAAACAATAGCAAAGATCAATAAAACTAAAAGTTGGTTCTTTGAGAAGATAAACAAAATAGATAAACCATTAGCCAGACTCATCAAGAAAAAAAGGGAGAGGACTCAAATCAATAGAATTAGAAATGAAAAAGGAGAAGTAACAACTGACACGGCAGAAATAAAAATGATCATGAGAGATTACTACAAGCAACTCTATGCCAATAAAATGGACAATCTGGAAGAAATGGACACATTCTTAGAAATGCACAAACTACCAAGACTGAATCAGGAAGAAATAGAAAATATGAACAGACCAATCACAAACACTGAAATTGAAACTGTGATTAAAAATCTTCCAACAAACAAAAGCCCAGGACCAGATGGCTTCACAGCTGAATTCTATCAAGCATTTAGAGAAGAGCTAACACCTATCCTTCTCAAACTCTTCCAAAACATAGCAGAGGGAGGAACACTCCCCAATTCCTTCTACGAGGCCACCATCACCTTGATACCAAAACCAGACAAGGATGTCACAAAGAAAGAAAACTACAGGCCAATATCACTGATGAACATAGATGCAAAAATCCTCAACAAAATACTAGCAAACAGAATCCAACAGCACATCAAAAGGATCATACACCATGATCAAGTGGGGTTTATTCCAGGAATGCAAGGATTCTTCAATATACGCAAGTCTATCAATGTGATACACCATATTAACAAATTGAAGGAGAAAAACCATATGATCATCTCAATAGATGCAGAGAAAGCTTTTGACAAAATTCAACACCCATTTATGATAAAAACCCTACAGAAAGTAGGCATAGAGGGACCTTTCCTCAACATAATAAAGGCCATATATGACAAACCCACAGCCAACATCATCCTCAATGGTGAAAAACTGAAAGCATTTCCACTAAGATCAGGAACAAGACAAGGTTGCCCACTCTCACCACTCTTATTCAACATAGTTTTGGAAGTTTTAGCCACAGCAATCAGAGAAGAAAAGGAAATAAAAGGAATCCAAATCGGAAAAGAAGAAGTAAAGCTGTCACTGTTTGCAGATGCCATGATACTATACATAGAGAGTCCTAAAGATGCTACCAGAAAACTACTAGAGATAATCAACGAATTTGGTAAAGTAGCAGGATACAAAATTAATGCACAGAAATCTCTGGCATTCCTATATACTAGTGATGAAAAATCTGAAAGTGAAATCAAGAAAACACTGCCATTTACCATTGCAACAAAAAGAATAAAATACCTAGGAATAAACCTACCTAGGGAGACAAAAGACCTGTATGCAGAAAATTATAAGACACTGATGAAAGAAATTAAAGACGATACAAATAGATGGAGGGATATACCATGTTCTTGGATTGGAAGAATCAACATTGTGAAAATGACTCTACTACCCAAAGCAATCTATAGATTCAATGCAATCCCTATCAAACTGCCACTGGCATTTTTCACAGAATTAGAAAAAAAATTTTCACAATTTGTATGGAAACACAAAAGACCCCGAATAGCTAAAGCAATCTTGAGAGCGAAAAACGGAGCTGGAGGAATCAGGCTCCCTGACTTCAGACTATACTACAAAGCTACAGTAATCAAGACAGTATGGTACTGGCACAAAAACAGAATGATAGATCAATGGAACAGAATAGAAAGCCCAGAGATAAACCCACGCACATATGGACACCTTATCTTTGATAATGGTGGCAGGAATATACAGTGGAGAAAGGACAGCCTCTTCAATAAGTGGTGCTGGGAAAACTGGACAGCTACATGTAAAAGTATGAGCTTAGATCACTCCCTAACACCATACACAAAAATAAGCTCAAAATGGATTAAAGACCTAAATGTAAGGCCAGAAACTATCAAACTTTTAGAGGAAAACATAGGCAGAACACTCTATGACATAAATCACAGCAAGATCCTTTTTGACCCACCTCCTAGAGCAATGGAAATAAAAACAAAAATAAACAAATGGGACCTAATGAAACTTCAAAGCTTTTGCACAGCAAAGGAAACCATAAACAAGACCAAAAGACAACCCTCAGAATGGGAGAAAATATTTGCAAATGAAGCAACTGACAAAGGATTAATCTCCAAAATTTACAAGCAGCTTATGCAGCTCAATGACAAAAAAACAAACAACCCAATCCAAAAATGGGCAGAAGACCTAAATAGACATTTCTCCAAAGAAGATATGCAGACTGCCAACACATGAAAGAATGCTCAACATCATTAATCATTAGAGAAATGCAAATCAAAACTACAATGAGATATCATCTCACACCAGTTAGAATGGCCATCATCAAAAAATCTAGAAACAATAAATGCTGGAGAGGGTGTGGACAAAAGGGAACCCTCTTGCACTGCTGGTGGGAATGTGAATTGGTTCAGCCACTATGGAGAACAGTATGGAGGTTCCTTAAAAAACTAAAAATAGAACTACCATATGACCCAGCAATCCCACTACTGGGCATATACCCTGAGAAAACCAAAATTGAAAAAGAGGCGTGTACCAAAATGTTCATCGCAGCTCTATTTACAATAGCCCGGGGATGGAAACAACCTAAGTGCCCATCGTCAGATGAATGGATAAAGAAGATGTGGCACATATACACAATGGAATATTACTCAGCATTAAAAAGAAACGAAATTGAGCTATTTGTAATGAGGTGGATAGACCTCGAGTCTGTCATACAGAGTGAAGTAAGTCAGAAAGACAAAGACAAATACCGTATGCTAACACATATATATGGAATTTAAGAAAAAAAAATGTTATGAAGAACCTAGGGGTAAGACAGGAATAAAGACACAGACCTACTGGAGAACGGACTTGAGGATATGGGGAGGGGGAGGGGTGAGCTATGAGAGGGCGAGGGAGGGGCATGGACATATATATACTAACAAACGTAAGGTAGATAGCTAATGGGAAGCAGCCGCTTGGCACAGGGATATCAGCTCGGTGCTTTGTGACTGCCTGGAGGGGTGGGATAGGGAGGGAAGGAAGGAGGGAGATGCAAGAGGGAAGAAATATGTGAACGTGTGTATATATATAACTGATTCACTTTGTTATAAAGTAGAAACTGACACACCATTGTAGAGCAATTTTAACCCAATAAAGATGTTAAAAAAAAAAAAAAAAAAGAAGTAATGTAAAAACAGAAGCTTATTTTAAATAATAAACATACAGAGAGAATCTGCAAATCACACAGGACTGCAGCTAATGTCAGATGACTAGAATTACAGTTTTGGCTCCGTCACTTACTGTATGTATTAATCAACTCACTCATTCATTCATTCATTTAGCAGATATAAATTGACTGGTCCTAGGGTTTTATACTGTAAGCGTCTTTGCCATAAACATCTGTGCCGCAAAAGCATCTTTGCTGCAAACATCTTCACCACAGAACTAATTGGCCGTTAAGGCAATTCTGCTGTAAAAGATAAAATAACTGGTTGACAGTTTGGTTTTGACAATTCGGTTTCATTTCTCCATTGACACAGCACTCCCATGTTTATATCACATAGTCTGAAAGATGCCAAGGGCCTCGAAGGCCCAGAGCTGAACCCACATTTCCCATAGAACGTAGGAACGTCTGTTGAGGGACATGACAATATAACAAGAACACACAGCAGTGCAGACGTGTTCACAGCTCAATACGGGCCTCAGGTACAAATCTGCATCCTAGTGTTTGGAAACTGACACCTCTCTTAATGAAGAAAGAGATTTTAGCACACACATACACACACACAAAAAAGTGTGATGCCAAACGCAGAGACAATCAACAGGCAAAAAAAGTATAATACTATGAATGCAGGACATGGAAGACCAGTCGTTCATTCTAGGGTCAGTGTGCTCCTTTAGAGCTGATCTAACGCAAGTCCACATCCTATTACAAACACTCCACAACTCAAGACAGCAAATGCAATTTTCTGTAAGGAGCAGCTTCCAAGCTGAAGTGGTTAAAGGATGACAAGGCTCATGTCTGCTCACCAGGAATCTGGGCAAAGCATCTCATAAGTAGACGGGAATGTGCTTAGTTCAGTCCTGATGCTTTGCTCCCACAAGACTCTGTTTATAATACTTCTGTCATCACCTGAATTATAAATAAATATGCTCTGATCCAGGGGCTCTTAAATTGGGTATTCCCAGCTTAGGGTGTTTGCAAACCTATCCCTTGGTGAATGGGAAGAGATGGTAGGATCTCCATTTCATATCTAATGAGTAGGTTCAAAGTGGAGGTTAGTTTTGGTTTAAATCCACGTTAGTGCATCTGCCGTCATGCAGTTCTGTAGCTGGTCCAGGAGGTCCTATGTCAGGGACAGAGGTGCCACGCTTGTTCTCCTTTACTTTTATTTTCAGCAACTTGCGACCCTTCGCCATTTTACAAGTGCCTGGGTGAGAGAATTTAGTGATGATGCTACCCAGCGTTAATGAGATCAGCCCTCACGAAATGCACGAGGGCTCCCGCAGAGACACCGAAACTACGCACAAGTTACGCAAGCACAAGCCGACAACGGGAAGTGCTGCAGCGAACACGTCTCTTAGCTCTCGTCAGCACACGCTCAAATGTAAAGCAATGGCTTTAATCAAGTCTGACAAAATCTTAGCTCTCCGTCCAGATGAAGTTCTGAATTTTCAAGGCTACTGAAAAGCATTATTTGCATCCACTGTTGTGAATGAGGAATCCTGATGCTAAGGTACACCGCACGCAGAGACTAGAGCATGGTCTGACGTGTATATGATTTATTAAAAACAGATAAGCTCATGGGGACCTTCCTGTTTATCCATGGGGGCATGTGGCCACAAAAGTTTGGAGAACATAGTGCTAACCACTCCCCATGATCTTTATGAGCAATGTAATGATGAGTTGTCGTCTTTGAATTTCACAGCTGTCTTTGATTTTAGGTTGAACCCTAGGAAACTAACACTATGCAAGCACTTTTGGTCTGTAAAAACAGCAGTTTCCTAAGTTCAACTTAATAAATACAACAAGCGGAGTCAAGGTCGATGAATATTTGAGGGTCTTGTTTATAGAGTCCCTGAGCTTGGTGCTAGGTATACAATGGCTAACAGAACATCTCGTCGCCATCCCCATAAAGCCTTGACTCTCCTCGGGAAGTCACAAAATAAAGGTTATGACCTTTTACATCACAACCTCTCTCAATGCATAAGGAAGAAGTGGTTCAAAAATTTCTACTCTGGTGGTTGAGAGTTTTACATCCAGTGAGAAGCAGTTTGAGGCAGGTGCACACTTCAGTGTGTTCAGTGCCCACTAGAGCAGAACTAGTTTCAAGGTTACCTGAAAGGGGTTGTTATGAAAACAAAGTTAGTCCTTCACCAGCCCTCCTCTCCACCCACCCAGCAAAAACTGGAGAGGGGTTATGCAGACGATCAATGTTTATATCAGCCCAGAGGCCTATTCCAGCCCATCACCTGTTTTTATGGGTCAAGTTTTATTAGAACACGGCCATGCCCACTCGACCTGTAGGTGAAGAATAATGTTCCCTCGGCCCTTTTGCAGGTTCGGTCACTGAGGCCTGTGAATTAAACTGGTAAAAGACAGATGAACAGCAGAAAGGGTTTGTTTAGGCATATAGAGGCCTTCACAGGAAAGAAATGAATTCTCAAAGAAGCAGTTAGACTTTGGGACTTATATACCATTTTGACAAAGGGTGATAAACTACGGAAAGTGACCAGGAAATATATGAAGGAAACTAACGGAACATGACGGTTATTTTAGCAAGGTCTGTCTGTGCAGACTTATCTTGGTATCCTGTCTCCAGTGATGAGAATCACTCTTCTCTTAATCGGAACAAGAAGGCACATTTCTTGCAGGAACTTTATGCCCGGCCTTCAGGCAGTTAAGAAGTGGGCAGTGGACTCTTCCTGCACCTACTGTTTCTCAACTGCTTTCGGCTCAAAGTAATCCATATGCCAAAGTGGCATATTTTGGGGTGACATGATCTGGTCCCCTTCAGTTTACATATTCTCTGTATTGTTTTCATGCTTCATCACAAGTAGTACAGATAGCCCACAAAACCCAAAATATCGACTCTCTGGTCCTTTCCTGAAAAAAGTTTGCTAGCCCCTATTTATATAATGGCAGAGTACATTGCAAGAGGAAAGGAAAAAAAAAAAAGGCAGGTGGATTACAGGTAAGGTGCTCATCCAAAACAGAACAACCGGAGCTCAATAAAACATGTTTACACTTTTCTTAAAGTTTTCTATCCCCCTTCTAGGAATGTATGAAATGACTTTTGAAAATGTATAAATGATCATTTAAGATTTTCCAAGATTTGAAGTTCCAAATGTTTTTCTGTTATTTAAAAAAAAAAAAAAAAAGTGTGTTTTGGCATTCCCATAAAGCAGAGAAACAGAGAAACAGGCATGTGGTCCATGTTATATTTTCTATCAGGGCTCTCTGGCCATCAGCATCTAACTGTAAAATAAACAGCTATCCCAAAATACCTATGCAAATATGAACTCATTCTTCTGATGTAATTTGCATTAAGCTGAATCATTTCCCATAACATATTCAAAAGGTATTTCATTTTAAACCCTCATTACTGCAGTTGTTCTAGAAATAGGCCTTTACATAAAAAGGCAGGTCCTTTATTAATTTATACAAAGTTTTTCACGACGCTGATAACTGAAGTTCTGAAGGCAGTAAGTTCAATTCTTGTGTTGCCTGCCTTGATAACGGATGAACTGTTTACTTTGAAAGGAACAGTAAGAAAATGTTAACTTTGTTCCAAAGAAATTCTCAAAAGCATAATGGAGTACAGATATAAACCATTTTCCTGTGGGCTCTACTAGGTACTCGTGGTCCAAGAAATGCTTATAACTGACAGGCTTCCTCCCTGAGTAAGCTTTATTCCTTACCTTTATTTTTCAATGGATGGGGTCCTAGTTTCTTAACTCATTAAAAAGACTTTTCTCATGCATGAGCAAGGACTAAATCAAGGGTCCCAGAATTACTAAATCTAAGACACAAAGAGCTGAACAGGACTAGGGAATCCCTAGGTCTCTTATTAAATGACTGGAGGCTGTGAATTTAAAATCCAATCATTTGGCTATTCTCTGATGAAGCCACATGTGTTTTATGACATAGCCTTATTCTGCAGAAAATGAAGCTGATGACATTTTGTTGACGTTAGAAATAGACATTTTTCTGCATCAGGGCGGAACCTCCCTCCAAGGAGGATCTTAATTTCTTAAAAGTGGCAAGGGGTTTGCTCCAAATATAAAAACTATGGCCAAGTGCACTTTCCGTTCCTGTTGGTATATGTTTCAGAGACTACTTGGATTGATGTCTTGAAAGAAATTTTCCTGTTTTGTTCTTTCAATGGCAGAAGAACCTAGGTGACTTCACGGCAGAGTAGGAAGGATAAATGAAGATCTTAGGAACGCAGAAGTCCTTGACGCTGGCCACACATAAGAAACTGCTGAGAAGTTTTAAAAATCCCGTTGCCCTGGCCACAACCTGAAATCTCTGTGGGTAGGACCCAGGCATCAGTATTTTTACATTACCCAGGCGATTCCAACGTGCAATCAAGTTCCAGTTCCCCGGGGGAGAGGAAATCACACCATCAAACTTCAAGGCCATGGAAAGAACATGAACAGACACATGAGAAAGGACCTCCTCCTTGTGTGTTTTAGTCACTTGAAAACAGTGGTTTGTCAAAATAAATCTTCAAAAACACCGGTCTGAAACACACATCTTTACCCTTACTTGGGGTCTACCATGGCAAAGAGTGCTGAGGGTCTGACCATGAGCCAGACTCGTCAAATTTGGGAACTGCAATGTGGTAGAGTTGGGATGAGCTTGCCTTTTGGGAAAGAGGCTGCAGGATTTTATAGCCACGGGTTCGAAATAGTCAAAAAGATGGAGGTCAGGACTTGAACTCAGGGACAGGACAGAATCTTTGCCCAAACTGTAAGAGCCGTACGCGGGCCTCTCACCGCTGTGGCCTCTCCCGTTGCGGAGCACAGGCTCCGGATGCGCAGGCTCAGTGGTCATGGCCCACGGGCCCAGCCGCTCCGCAGCATGTGGGATCTTCCCGGACCGGGGCACGAACCCACGTCCCCTGCATCGGCAGGCAGACTCTCAACCACTGAGCCACCAGGGAAGCCCTGCGTGAACATTTTTTTTGTTTTTTGCAGTATGCGGGCCTCTCACTGCTGTGGCCTCTCCCGTTGCGGAGCACAGGCTCCGGACGCGCAGGCTCAGCGGCCACGACCCACGGGCCCAGCCGCTACGCAGCATGTGGGATCTTCCCGGACCGGGGCACGAACCCGCGTCCTCTGCATCGGCAGGCGGACTCTCAACCACTGAGCCACCAGGGAAGCCCCAGATCCGTGTTCCTTACCGGCAGCTCCCCAGGAAATACATCCACGGCAACATTAAACCCAAACTGTTCTTTTTGAGAGACAACACAGTTCCAAAATGTTAATTGCTATTATTTGACAAAAGTTTGAAAATCGGGACAGTGCAGTGAGCTAGCATGAGATGTTAAAATTCAACTCTGAAGGAATAATTTCTCCTCGGAGCAAGCACGCCGCTAATGTGGAACACAGTGTGCAAACCACTGGCCGTGCCTCTCTGGTTCCATGTGGGAAGGAAGATGCCATTAAATTTCGCTTAAATGGGCCCCGAAAAGGCAATGTACCACATGTGGGTGAGCATTTTATTATCCAGAGGAAATTCATCTCACAGGCACAGAACCCACAACAAGACATATCATGGTCGATAGTATCTGGCATCCTCATGAACAACTCCAGGAGAGCTGCCAGCGCCTGAGCGTGACGAAGGAGACCGACATCGCAGGCTCTGGCTGACCGCGAAGCGGCAAGGCCCTTCCGGAAACGCCACTTCCCAACAGCGTTTCAAGATGCCCTGCCTCTTCCCAGCCAAAGCCCCGCCAACAAGAGCAGGCATCACCCGCAGGAGAACGCCACGTAACGCGCTCTGGACAGAAGACGGGTTTGAGAGTTCATACTGATGCCACTGAGGGGAGAGCCCAATGTGCCCATAGTCTCCGAAAACAGAGTTTTGGAAACACAAGACGACATTAAGCATGACTCACCGAGCTGATTAGCCAGGACACACACTGCGAATCATTACACAAGACGCATTCACAGTACAATGAGAAAGCCTGAGACTTGCCAAAAGCAAATGTGACTCCAGCTTCTTATGTTCACATCTCCTGAGTCAGAGAGACTGCATGCATGCTGAAGTTTCTCTTTTTCTTTTCTTTTTTATAAATTTATTTATTAAAAAATTTTTCCTTTTATTGCGGTATGCGGGCCTCTCACTGCTGTGGCCTCTCCCGTTGCGGAGCACAGGCTCCAGACGCGCAGGCTCAGCGGCCGTGGCTCACGGGCCTAGCCGCTCCGCGGCATGTGGGATCCTCCCGGACTGGGGCACGAACCCGTGTACCCTGCATCGGCAGGCGGACTGTCCACCACTGCGCCACCAGGGAAGCCCTATAAATTTATTTATTTATTTCTGGCTGTGTTGCGTCTTCGTTGCTGCACGCGGGCTTTCTCTAGTTGCAGAGAGTGGAGGTTACTCTTCGTTGCCATGCACGGGCTCTAGGTGCGTGAGCTTCAGTAGTTGTGGCACGTGGGCTCAGTAGTTGTGGCGAATGGGCTCTAGAGCGCAGGCTCCGTAGTTTCGGCGCACGGGCTTAGTTGCTCCGCGGCATGTGGGATCTTCCTGGACCAGGGCTCAAACCCGTGTCCCCTGCACCGGCAGGTGGATTCTTAACCTCTGCGCCAGAAAGAGGCGCAGAAAGTTTCTCCTTTCTGTATGAATATGACAGGAGATACAAGTGTGTCCTTAGTTCTTGGACGTCTGTGATGTTCCCTGGCTCTCTTGCTCTCTCCCCCACTTCCTATTACCTTCCTCTTGAGTGTGATAGGACTGATCACTGTGTCTGTGAACTTCTCTCTGGCTTGGCATGAGTCATCTCTTTTCCTTAGACTTTAACGTGGTACCCTGGACACTCAACAAATATTTGTTGGATGGATGCATGAATAAAGCAGTTAAGTATCCTTTTTTCTTCTCAATCTATGTTTCCAATCTGTTTTACCCTTATTGACTTAATGACCTTTATGTTATTTCTGGACCTTCCTCAAGATTCATGGCTCAGCTCTCTCCCATCTGTGGAGACCTCATCAGTTCTCATGCATGAAGTTATAAGCAGGAGAATGTGTGGGTGCAAAGACTTACTAGAGGCAACAGAAACAGGAGGAGGGAAGGAACCACCTACATGGGGGGATGTGATTATACAGGTGTAATAGGGAAGAACAAACCTCACTCCATATTAGATCTGTTCCTTTATATTCTAACCTTTGTGCTCTGTTGCCTGTCCTTAGTCACACTGGCTCTGCACCTTTTGTAAAAGAACGTTGCCTGTAGCCTGAAATATACAGGATAGCCCTTTCTCAAGGCTCTGAGCTTTAAGAGTAAAACACTTTCCCATTCACACAGAGATAAAAATTTGCAGAACAGAGAATACCATTTGTCTTGTTGGAGGTTTATAGGAACAGCGTGACCTGACCTACCTGCACAGATGCAAGAGCAAAGGATTCCAGCACCAAGAAGGTTGCATCACCTATGCACGCTTGCCTTTAAAAGTGCTTTGCTGAAACTCTTAGGAGAGTTCAGGGTTCTTGGGGCACGAGCCACCCGTCTCCTTGCATGGCCCTGCAATAAACCTTTCTCTGCTCCAAACTACGATGTTTCAGTCTGTTTGGCCTAATTGTGTGTGGAGCACACGAACTTGCTTTCAGTAACACAGGCAGTACTGGGGAAGTGTGAGCAGAGAGGACCTGAGACGGATGTCCCTGAGCTGGGAAATGACTTCTTAGCAGCATAGGAAGCCTGGATGTGAACTGCAGGTGAGTGCAGCTTGCAGGGAGAAGAAACACCCATGGAGGCAGCCGGGCAAGGCTGGAGTTTGGCTAACCAAGGCTGGAGATGGAGAAACAGTGTGCCATCTGGTTCACGGCTAGGGTTACCATGCGCCCGATTCCACAGGCCTTGCTCGACCCGGTGCTGACTCTGTACCCCACTGGGGCAGACCAGGACCGCGCTGTGCCTAAAGAAATGCACAAGGCAAAAGCATACGCTACGATCTTCCAGCCCGTGACTATATGTACATGGGCAGCGATCACTGCCCTTTGACTAGCCAGGGCTTCTGGAATTTAATCTCCTTCCATCGCCTCACGGGAGCCGTGTCTAAAAGCAAAGCCAGCTGGTCCTCATTGTTTGTGGAGTCGGCATTGGCACACTCTCCTATTCGCTGACATTTTGAATCAGCTATACGTACACATATATTCCCATATCCCCTCCCTCTTGCATCTCCCTCCCTCCCACCCTCCCTATCCCACCCCTCTAGGTGGTCACAAAGCACGGAGCTGATCTCCCTGTTCTATGCGGCTGCTTCCCACTAGCTATCTACCTTACGTTCGGTAGTGTATATATGTCCATGCCTCTCTCTCGCTTTGTCACAGCTCACCCTTCCCCCTCCCTGTGTCCTCAGGTCCATTCTCTACGTCTGTGTCTTTATTCCTGTCCTGTCCCTAGGTTCTTCAGAACCATTTTTTTAAAACAACTGTCTTTTCTGCAGTATACTCAGAGCCATGTTTTGTTGCAATCCTGTGCTTTGTGTTGGTGATTTCACTAAGACGGCCCCCAAGTGTAGTGTTAAGGTGTTGTCTGATGTTTCTAAGCATAAGGTGGTTGTCTTGTGCCTTATGGCAAAAATACGTGAGTTAGAAAAGCATCATTCAGGCACGAGTTATAGTGCTGTTGGCCGTGATTTCAATGTTAATGAATCAAGTGTATATTAAATAAGGTGTCTTTAAATGGAAATACAGATAAAACGACGTCATGCATTGATTGGGTGATGACAATTTTGGGACCACAGGGTCCAGGGGCCCAGCCCTGCATTTCCCTAGGGAGTATGTTTAGTACTCAATTTATAGAACATCACAACCATGAATAACGGTAATCACCTTCGCTTCATTTTCCCAATTGTTCTTGGGAAATTTCCCCCCCTCAGTCAGGCAAAACCCACATTTCATCATTACGCCTCTTAGGCATCCAAACAGCTGCCCATTTTCCACAAGTCTCACTTCAAGGGATCTCTCCCCACCTTCTCTTTCCATTCTCAAAGCTCTCCCCTCGGGACTTCCCTGGTGGTCCAGTGGTTAAGACTTTGCCTTCCAGTGCAGGGGGTGCGGGTTCGACCCCTGGTCGGGGAGCTAAGATCCCACATGCCTCGCAGCCAAAACACCAAAACATAAAACAGAAGCAATATTGTAACAAATTCAATAAAGACTTTAATAATGGTCCACACCAGAAAAACCTTAAAAAAAAAAGCTTTCCCCTTTTGCGGGCACTTATTTCACAGCTGAATTCTCTCTATCATGTATTAGCTGTTCTCCCCAATCCCTAACTCCCGCTCTCTGTAGCCTGGACAAGCTATGGCCCCTGCCTTCAATGTCCTCACCTTTCCTTCTTCCCAGGGAGGTGTGACCCCATTTGCAAGGTCCAGCTGAAGGGCCACCTCCTCCGCGAAGCCCTCTGTGATGCTTACATTCCATGATGAGCCCTTCTCGCCATAATCCCAGAGCTCCTGCAGCCCCAGGCACTGGTCTGATGAACCAGTGGAGCCAACTTCCTTGTTAATTTCCACAGATCACATGGCCAAACGCTCCTTAAGGACAAAACAGTAAACCCCTAACGCTTCTTGAGATCATCCATAGCACTTTGCATGGTTCCTGATTAAACTTTTCTCCAGGTCCAATCGCATCAAGACTTCTCACAACTAGGGCTGCCTTCTGAATAAAATACAGGATGCTCGGTTAAATCTGAATTTCAGATAAACGACAGTTTTTGTTGTATAACTCTGTCCTGCATATTTCATGAGATGTACTAAAAAAATGACTCCTTGTTTAGCTAAAACTCAAAGTGGGCATTCTGCACTTTATTTAGGTAACCCACCCACTACAGATTTAATCCCCAATACATTCTTGGACTGAGCTACTTTCTAAGGAACTACAAAAGTAGCAGACTCTTGCCTTCTAGGTGTGAAGAGGGGGCATAGGGAATAAAGAGATTTAAGCCACAGGGAGGAAGCCATACTCAAAGGCAAATGTATGCAAACAATTCTGTGAAGCTAAGAGCTGAGGAAGCACAAGATATAATTCAACTCAGGATGCATGACTGATGTAGGTTTCAAGGCCATGGCCTTAATGCTGACTTTTGAGAAGACGTGGGTTTTCAGAGAAATGGGGAAGCCAGGTGTATCAGTCACCTGCACCTGCTATAACAAGTACCACAGGTGGGGCGGCTTAAAGAACAGACATTTATCTTTCCATTCCTGGAAGCTGGAAGTCTGAGATCAAGGTGTCAGGAACACTGGTTCCTCCCGAGGCCTCTCCCCTTGGTGTGTAGACGGCCGTCTCCTCCCTGTGTGCTCACATGGTCGTCCAAGCGTGTCTGTGTCCTAATCTCCCCTTCATACGAGGACACCAGTCCTATTGGATTAGGGCCCACCCTCCTGACCCCATTTTACCTTAATTACATCCTTAAAGGCCCTACGTCCTCCAAATACAATCACATTCTGAGGTCCTGGGGGCTAGGACTTCAACCTATATGAATGGGGGGTGGGAGTGTAATTTAGTCCATAACACTAGGTGGATGTCCTCGGAGAAGACAATATTGTAAGAATAATCATTCATGTCTCACTTTTCCACTTCAGTGCCATCTATTCATTTATTTTTACCAATTATTCCAAAACTATATTCCCAGGTTGTCAACGACAGAGCCTGACCTAGTCACAAAGAACTACTAAAATGTCCTGCTCCAAGGGCTGGGGGAATAAAAGAACCCTACTTCTCAGAGAAAGGTGTGAACAGAATTACTTCATCATAGTTATTTAAGGCAGTATTCATGCAGGTTACGATGACAATTCCTCGCGATGGAAACTTCTATCAGTAATACCATTCTACACAATCAGTATAAACTTAGAAAAACAAATGTAAACAATGTTGGAGCCGTAAGACTAACTCTAAATTCCCAGTAAGGGAACATAGGTACTGTCACATACTTGGAATATTGGTGGTTTTTAAAAAACATTTTGTTCACTTTGTTCACAAGCACCCCAAGGCCCACCCCCGCCCAAGTAGGACATAGAAACTGTTCTCTTTTTTTGGCCGTGCCGTGCGACTTGCGGGAACTTAGTCCCCAACAGGGACTGGAACTGGGCCCCAGCAGTGAGAGCGCAGAGTCCTAACCACTGGCCCGCCAGGGAAGTCTCCATAGAAATTGTAATGCAGTGTTTTATGTGTTTCATGACCAGAACTTCCAAGCCTTCAGCTCTCAATTACTTAAGTTAATCTGCCTTGGCCATTAGCGTAAGATTTGTGAAACAAGGCTTGTTTCCTGAAAACAAACCTAACTGATTTGTGGAAATCGTTCCCTGGAAAGGCCCCCTTCTCTTGATGCTGCCTGGAGGCACTCATTCTTCTCCAAACCACATCCTCAGTTATTGCATTAAAGCATCCGTTGGTTTGCTTCTTTGTTTCTAAATCTGTTTACATACAAAGTCTTGAGATGGCACGAAAAAGTGAATGACACGTTTAGAAGTTCCTTTTCCAAAGGCCGCCTTGGAAAAGAGGATCTGCTTGGTTCTCAGGAGGACACGGATCCTGTAGCACATTTTCCAGATGCAACTTCTTCTTTATGAGATGCCGGCCACCAGAAGAGGGTGTGACGAGAGGGTAGGGATTCCACGATAGGATGTTTGTCTGTCCCAAGGATTTAGGCTCTGTTAGTTGTGAAAGTGACTAAAAATATTTCACGTTTGTAAGAGAAGACAAGACAAAAAATGCAGACCATTTAATGCCTTACCACTTCAACCAAATATTGTGTATTACTGCACATTTTATATATATATATATATATACATATATATATATATACATATATATATACATATGTCATTTATATATGATTTCTCTGGAGAAGTAAAGCCAATTGCCAATGTAAAACTGATTTTTAATTTTAAGGTCCAGAATCCCCGCTGCCTGACATGGAAACTATAAGGAAACAACACCCATTATTGTTCCCCAAGGAGTGAGTAAAATCTCCAAATTCCTCAGTGTGGCGAAGGATAGTGCTGGGAGGTGGGCTCTCCGTACCTGCCATCAAAAAGTTTGCCCTAAGAGGAAACTCTTGCCTTTCCTTAGCGGGTGTGGTAGATGGAGGCCGCTGTCACAGCAAACACTTGTGTTGAATTCCACGCCTGTTTATATTCTAGATTGCGGATGGACTTCTTTTTGTTCTTTAGAAGCAGATTATCAGACAGGTTCTCACGCATGGAGCTGTCACCACTGATTTACACCTCCATCCCCTCTCCTCCCTCTAAACTGTCAGTCATCACAGAGAGAAGACACTTCCGGGTGCCTTGAGAGCCTGGAGGAATTTGTGTCCAGAAAGAGAATAGTCGACGTGAACAACGGATGAAGTAAAACAGCACTGTGGTAAGTTCCGGATTTAACATCGTTCAATTAGAAGAGGAAGTGTTTTCCTTTGTCTGAACGGAGTCCTTTTCACCTGTGCATCTTCCATTAACACAGGGCAGAGCGAACAACGCAACGTGCCTATTCGGCAAAACTGCATCTGGCTGATGCCCAAGCTCTAGTGCAGGGGTCCTGGGATTAGAGCCATTTTAGAAGCTGGATGAGTAATTTCACCCTGGGATGGGGTTAATCAGCTTTCTCCCCAAAGCATGACATGGCTGCAGGCTCCTTTCCCCATGTAAACCATTTTTACTCCTGCAGTTAAGCTGCAGTTGGTGTTTTATTTTCTGCTTCACAGAAGATGCCTCGAGGGTCCTGGACTTGGAGTTAAATTTTTATTGTGACTCTGGTGTCTGCAGATGCAGAGTTTTCTAGCTCTGAGCTTTGCTGGCCTCTGTCTCTACAGAATTCCAGGAATGGTAGATGTGACAGGACAGGGAACATCTAACAAATTAGGTTCTTTTTTGGACTTCTGCAAAGTACAACGACTGAAAGTCCGTTGTTCGCAAATTTCTGGTAAATATTTTACAAGCTGTTTTTTTTAAAAATATATTTTATTTTATTCACTATTTAAAGTTTGTTTGGCTGCACTGGGTCTTTGTTGCTGCATATGGGCTTTCTCCAGTTGTGGCGAGCAGGGGCTACTCTTCGTTGCGGTGCGCGGGCTTCTCACTGCGGTGGCTTCTCTTGTTGCAGAGCATGGGCTCTAGGCGTGAGGGCTTCAGTAGTTGTGGCTCGCGGGCTCTAGAGCACAGGCTCAGTAGTTGTGGCTCATGGGCTTAGTTGCTTCGCGGCATGTGGGATCTTCCCAGACCAGGGATGGAACCTGTGTCCCCGGCCCTGGCAGGCAGATTCTTAACCACTGCGCCACCACGGAAGTCCCTTACGAGCTGTTTTTTAAAGCCAGGTTTAAATCCTGTATTTCACTAGGTTTACTAGTTTGCTGATATAAAAGTTTGCATTTTAGATGGGGGTGGTGGTTGTCTACACTCAGAAGGCAGTGAAAATCGAGAAGGACGGGCCCACTTCTTGTCCTAATCCTCAGGTGGTACCTGCCCTCCTGGACCTTCCTGAGGACACGTGGATAAGCCAGGAGGAAGGGAAATACTACATCTTAGAGAGAGAACGTCACCCAACTGCTAAGTAATTTAAACACCATTTGGATGTGAAACCCAACACAGGTTGTGAAGGAGACTTCTGGTTTCTGGGTCACATAATTTAGCATCGCTTGATTTCTTGAATGCACGTATGATTCTTAAAATTAAAATACACGTGTGTGTGTGTGTGTGTGTGTGTGTGTGTGTGTGTGTGTGTGATCTGATAGACACTGGAGCAGGCTGCAAATGCCTATGTATTATTTAATATGAGAGAGACTGGGGCACGGGGATTAAATGTTCACTTTCCTCTCATGAGAGGTATTCTGTCTTAGTTCCACAGACAGTGTCTCAAGTTGGACGCTTGAGTTCAAGTCCAATAAGAATGGAGTCCATGATCTTGGGCAGGTCATTTTACCTCCCACTGCCTCAGTTTCCTCTCCTGTAAAAGAGGATCCCACAGGGGCTTCCCTGGTGGCGCAGGGGTCGAGAGTCCGCCTGCTGATGCAGGGGACACCGGTTCGTGCCCCGGTCCGGGAAGATACCATATGCCGCGGAGCGGCTGGGCCTGTGAGCCGTGGTTGCTGAGCCTGCGCGTCCGGAGCCTGTGCTCCGCCATGGGAGAGGCCACGGCAGTGAGAGGCCCGCGTACCGGAAAAAAAAAAAAAAAAAAAAAAGAGGATGCCACATCTACCTGGGGAACTGTAAACTTTTCGTAAGTATGTTTATATAGAAGATGACATGGATAAATCCCACACGGGGAAATGCATTCCATCAATAGTAGGTGCTCCAAAGCTTCCTTGGGGGTGCAGTGGTTAAGAATCCGCCCACCAAGGCAGGGAACACGGGTTCAAGCCGTGGTCCAGGAAGATCTCACATGCCGTGGAGCAACTAAGCCCTTGCGCCACAACTACTGAGCCTGGGCTCTAGAGCCCACTAGCCACAACTACTGAGCCCACTAGCCACAACTACTGAGCCCACGAGCCACAATTACTGAGCCCACACACCTAGAGCCTGTGCTCCGAAACAAGAGGAGCCACCACAATGAGAAGATCACGCACCGCAACGAAAAGTGGCCCCTGCTCGCCCCAACTAGAGAAAACCCACGTGCAGCAATGAAGATACAACACAGCCAAAAATAAAAACAAATAAATAAATGTAAAAAAACATAGTAGGTGCTCCTATTTATAACAGCCAAGATATGGAAACAACCTAAGTGTCCATTGACAGATGAATGGATAAAGAGGATGTGGTACATATATACAATGGAATATGACTCAGCCATAAAAAAGAATGAAATAATGCCATTTGCAGCAACATGGATGGACCGAGAGAGGATCACACTAAGCGAAGTAAGTCGATGATCACACTAAGTGAAGTAAGTCAGACAGAGAAAGACAAATACCATATGATATCACTTCTATATGGAATCTAAAATATGACACAAATGAACCTATCTATGAAACAGAAACATATTCACAGAAATATAAAACAAACTGATTGTTACCAAAAAGGAAAAGGGAGAAGAGGAATAAATTAGCAATTTGGGATTAACAGATACAAAACAGTATACATAAAACAGATAAGCAACAATGATTTACTGTATAACACAGGGAATAATATTTAATATCTTACAATAACCTATAATGGAAAAGAGTCTGAAAAAAATGTATGTACATAACTGAATCGCTGTGCTGTATACCTGAAACTAACACAATACTGTAAATCAACTATACTTCAATTTTTTAAAAAAGAGCTCGAGAAAGGCCAAAAAAAAGTAACTGTTCACTCTATGTTAGTTAATATGCTGAGATTATGTATTAAGGATATTCTTGCAGGAGACTCTGAGAGAGCCTTCTGGCATCCTTCCCCTATTATGGCCACCTGTAAAGGGACTGGGTCCAGGAGATAAAGAGCCGCTGGGAACCCCTGGACACAGGAGCCCACAGCTTTTCAGGGACCCTGTGAGCTCTGGGCATCTTCAGCTACAATCCAGGGAACTATGTCCTTTGGAGGCACCTGCATGAATGCAGAAAGAGCACGTGGCTATCTTTCCACTCACCACACCCTTTTTCTTGCCAAAATGCATGTCAATATCGACCAAATTCAGCAGTTTTTTCAAACATCAGAAGTTCTAAAACACATTGAAAAGCCAAACCTGCTCACTGGTCTTCTGGCCTTGCGTTAAACAACCTCTGTTACTGCTGAAAAGGCTACATTTGATGGGATAAAGGATAAAGGGTTCATCTTCCCGCTCATCAAATGACACAACCCTGGTTGCCTTTTAAAAGCTAAAGCAGGGTTGGCAACTGTTTTCTGTCAAGGGCCAGACAGGAATTATTTTTGACGTCACGGGTCACATGGTTTCTGTTGCAATTACTCAGCTCTGTGGCTGTAGCGTGGAAACTGCCATGGGCGGTTTAGGCGACGCGTACACACCTGGGGGTGGCAGGACGCCAGTAAAGCTTTATTTGTGGACACTGAAAATTTAATTTCATGAACTGTTTATGTGTCATGCAATTCTTCGTTTGATCTTTGGAAGGCAGCTATGCTCACCACCATTCCACCCATGCACATGGTTCTTTTGATTTTTTTTTTCAATCACTTAAATACAGAGATAACAACCAATCTTAGTTCATGGGAAAGAATGCTGAAAACAGGCGGCTTGGCTGGATTGATTGTGGGCCACGACTATCTAAATGACAGAACTCCTGTTCCTTAGCATGAGATTCCAGGGCCTCTGAGGTCTCTCTCTCCCACTTTCCCAAGGAAGGCAGTCTTCCCTACCCTTTCATCTTCACTCAGTTTAACCCTGTTCTTCCAGGGCTGGCTGAAGACCCACATCTTCTGTGAAGCCTGTCCAGCTCCCCCTCTAGCCCCTCTAACCACATTTATAAACATGCGTAAGGGTGTTCAGTGTCATACATCCCTTATAGGGACATGGAGAAAGACCAATCATGGTCCATTGCCCTCTCTAAGTCTCTGTTTCCTTGCTTATGAAAGTGACATCATAATGCATATCTGACAAAATTGTTGTTATAGGGATTAAAAACAGACGATACACTTAAAACACCCAATACAGTTTTACTATGGCATAGAAACTCATAAAATGGAGCTGCGATATAAATAAGAATGATGGTGCTGATGACGGTGATGGTGATGGTGGTGATGATGATGAATGGTGATGGTGATGATGGTGATGGTGGTGATGATGATAGTGTTAATGATGGTGATGGTGGTGGTGGTGATGATGATAGTGTTAATGATGGTGATGGTGGTGGTGTTGATGGTGGTGATGATGGTGATGATGATAATGATAGTGGTGATGATGATAGTGATAATGATGGTGATGATGGTGATGGTGGTGGTGATGATGGTGATGGTGATAATGGTGATGATGATGGTGATGATGATGGTGATGGTGATGATGATGGTGATGGTGATGATGATGATGAGTTGTAACCTTACACAATGACTGCAGTTGATTATGGCGCTTTGTAAACTTGAACTATTGATACCCTTGCGTGCTAAAGCTGACTGTGCTTATATCAGATGTAAAACCCTTTTCAGATTATAAACGTTCGAAGTCCCAAAACACGTCTCCCTCTCAAAACTGCTACTTCAGGCTTATATGGGGGAGAATTAAGATATTAAAATCTATGTTTAAGATATTAAAATCTATGTCTCTAGTCATTTAGCCATGACTAGAGACATCTTGGTTGTCACACCTGGAGGAGGGGAGTGCTACTGGCATCTAGTCAGTACAGGCCAGAGATGCTACAAAACATCCTACAATACACAAGACAGACTCCAACAGTAAAGAATTATCTGACTCCAAATTACAATATTAATGAGGTTGAGAAATCCTGTCCTAGAAGAGAGGGAGAAATGGGGAGGGAGAGAGAGAGAGAGACAGAGAGAGACAGAAAGAAAGAGAGACAGAGAGAGATAAACTCCTAAGTGCATACTCTTCTCTTTAAGTAGATTTCTTGGACAATCCAGTCACTTTCTGTTCTTAATTGCTATGGTCTAGAAGGGACCCTTTTTTTTAAAAAAGAGGGGACTAAACACTAATGATGCAAGGGTATACCAGATGACCAAGAATTTAAAAATTATTCCATGAGGGTGGATACAGGAATTGCACCAAATCAAAGGATGATGTCTTGGCAGCTGGACAACTTGCTACTAGGGATACAGCAGTCTATCTCTCATGGGAAGAGATGACATAAGATTAGAACAGATGTCAACCCATTCCTAGACATAATTGGGAATAGGAAACCAAAACAAGTTTTCTCTTAACATGACAGTAAAAACATTCAATGAAACACTGTGTACAAGGGAAAGCCGAATAAATGAGCACTGGTGCATCTAGAAGCCCAAGAGCAAAAGCAGAGTTCCTTATAAGCACGCCATCCATGGTCGAGCTGATGATTATCAACTCAGCACCACTCCTATGCTGCCATCTTGTTTGTGTGGTTATTTAAACCTGTGTCGCTACTTAAGTTTCCATATGCCTGTTTTCTCTCTCTCACTGGATGACAGACAAATTAAAGGAAAAACGCAGGCTTTACACTTATTTGTACGCCTCAAGGGGCACAGCGTGACCTGCCTTACCATTGAATCTGCTTAATAACACACTTGGCAATAATGATTCTCCACTCCTCTGAAAAGCAACCAGGACAGTTTTCCTGATAGTCACACCATCATTACAACGTCAAAGTCACTGGATGTGAAGCGTCACTCCAGATAACTCTACCTGAACATAAGAGGCAACCACGTCACCACAAAGACCCTGGGTTGGTCAGGGAAGGGGGTGCAATAGACAAATACTTGATTCCAGCATTTTAAACATTTCTAGGGAAAGGGAGCTGGTACCTTGGAGAGCGAGAGCTGCACAGATGCTGAGAAATACTCTTTTCCGACCCTGAGGTTTTACACTTGGGAAACTGAAATCTCAAAAGTTAAATTAGATGCTTAAAGCTGCACAGCTCTTATGAGCCAACTAACACCAGGGGCCAGTCCACAGGTCCCCAATTCAGCCCTCTTTCCTCAGACCAGGGCTTGTCAACCCAAGCACTATGGATACATGGACCTGCATCATTCTCCGTGGTGGAACTGTCTTGTGCACTGCAGGGTGCTGAACAGCATCCGTGGTCTCCGCCCACCAGATGCCAGTAACAAACCCCTCCTCCCAGCTGAGGCAATCAAAACTGCCCCCAGACATTGCCAAATGTACCCTGGGGGGCGGAACTGCCGCTGGTTGACAATCACTGTCCTAGACCTATCTTACCTTGACTTGAATAGCTAAAGATTGCTTCTAAACTAAGTGACACATATTTTAACACGGTTACGTTTCTATAATCCAAAGGCTTTAGCAAAAGAGCACAGTCTTCTTACAGGGAAGTCCTGCCATGTTAGTTTCTTTTGAAATCCCTTCCTTACGTACCTTTTTCGGTAATACCTATACGTATATAAAGCCTTCGTATCGCCCTTTCACTTCCTAAAGAATAAGTGGTCTCACTTTCTCTCTCCTCATTGAAGAAAGCAGGGGTCCCAACGGCGTACAGATAATGAGAGAAGGATGGAGAAGGAAAGGGTCTATTTATACAAGCGTGGGTGCAGAGCAGCAGTGCTCAACAGGGAGCGCGTCTGCCGCCCAGGAACCAGTTGGCCAGTTGGCAATGTCTGGGCACATTTTCGGTTGCCACACTGGGAGAGGGTGGGTGGCAGGGGTGCTGCTGGCATCTGGTGTGGAGAGACTAGGCATGTTGCTAAACGTCCTACGATGCACCAAACAACCTTCAACACCTGCAGAAAAGCACTATCCACCCTCAAATGTCAGTATTGCGGAGGTGCAGAAACCATGGTCTAGGATGACTGCAATAACCAACGCCAGTGGCATTCCAGGTGGTTTCACCCTCTGGGCCTAAGTCGGGGTGAGGACTCACACTGGAACGGTAGAGACTGTGTAGGCTCAGCCGTCTGGAGAGCAGCAGGGGCTCTTGGTTTGAGGGGCTCAGCCAGCATGAGGTGCCCAGGGAGGAAGGCAGCCAAGGGGATCACCTCCCTTCCCCCTTCTCCCTGTTGCCCTGTCCAGCTGGGACTCCCAATCGGCCAAACCCCCCAGGAAGCCAGAGCCACAGAAGCCTTGCAGATGGTGTTCATGCAGGTCAGCCTACCAGGGGCAGAGAGCAGGCCAGGGATGAGGGAGAGCTTGCCTGGAGGGAAAGTGCAAGCCCTCTGAGACGCTCAGACTTCTAAAGATTCACTCACCTCCTTGCTGCTGGAGGCCACTTGTGATTCCTGTATGCCAGCCTTCCCCGTCTATGGCCTTGGGGTCCTCTTGGTCGAGCTCGTCCTTGAGTCCATCCACCCAGAGCCCCCTTCCTCACGCCACCTCCTTTGCAGAGCTCCTTCTATCCGCTGCCCCCATGTTTCTGAAATCGGTCTTTGATGTGCATGGGGGAGCCAAGTCCAGCAGTCGTGAAAGGGACACCCTGGATATCACACCATGCAAGGGTCTTCAAGAAAATACGGGACTTGACGTGAGGGGTCTTGGATGTGAGTTACAGCTCTGACATTCGCTGGCGTCTGAATGCCTGATGCGTCCTGGCTGAGGGATCACAGGTTGCCTAGTTCTGAAGTGTACTCATTAGTGCAATCAGGATAATACTGCTAACTAGGCTGAATGATCACAAGGTGCCTAATTCTCATTGGTGCACTCAGGACGATACCGCTAACTAGCAATGGTAGAGATCATCCACTGACATCTGCACAGCAATCAGCCCAGAGACGGAAACAAAGAAAACAGCAAACTGTGATGACTATTTTCATGGTTATAATCAAGAAACGATGTCCAGAAAGTTTCTTAAATACAAAAGCACAGTAATGATACTTATTATTTTTAATAGTGTTAGACCCAAAATCTAAGGTATACGGGACTATTTTGAAACCATTCATCAATAATATTGGTAATTTTCCCCTCCGATTATACTGAATTGACAATTTTTCCCTCTGATTATACTGAATCGGGCACTTATTCCCTCTGGTAACATTTTTTAAAATAAATTTATTTATTTTCTTTTGGCTGCCTTGGGTCTTTGTTGCTGCACGCGGCCCTTCTCTAGTTGCAGCGAGCGGGGGCTACTCTTGTGGCGGTGCACGGGCTTCTTATTGTGGTGGCTTCTCTTGTTGCAGAGCACGGGCTCCAGGTGCACGGGCTTCAGTAATTGCGGCTCGCGGGCTCTAGAGCGCAGGCTCAGTAGTTGTGGCGCACGGGCTTAGTGGCTCTGCGGCATGTGGGATCTTCCCGGACCAGGGCTCGAACCCGTGTCCCCTGCATCGGCAGGCGGATTCTCAACCACTGCGCCACCAGGGAAGCCCCTCCCTCTAGTCACAATGAACTGTTTTCTTCGCTACAACCCTTAGGAAGCCATCTTTGTGTTTTCCCGGTTAGGGCATTTTATCCGTGAAGGCTGCTAATCATATCCTTTCCATTATCTTCCAGTGGCCCCACGGTCCAGGACACACTTCAAACAGCTCAGTGTGAGATCTTTCACCATCCAATGGCTTGGGGATGAGACGTTGCTTCTGTAAAGATAAGCCAGTTTGGAAACGCCTAGTTTGCCGCCACAGCTGAGCGTCTGCGAGGCTTCTGGAGGCCGACTCTCCTGCCAGGTAGCGCTCTCGGCTTCCTCCCATCCGACATGACATCCCTGAGGTCAGCAGACACAACTTTCCAACAACTCAGGGAAAAATGTTAAGCGCAGCTCCTGGGGACACTGAGTTGCAAAGCCAGAAACTAGATGAAGACAAGAAAAGGAGATAACGACGTGATTATGGATTCCCTCTGGGGCTGCACTGAAAAGTGCATTGAGTTTACAGAGAGGGTGACATTCTACATAGGTGTTCGGGGCAGAAAGCCCCAAGGAAGGGTGATTCTTGTCAGTGCCAGCTCCTGCTAGACTTACGACATACTGTTGGGTGCACTTGGGAAGCGGATGTGTTGGGCGTGGTGGAGAACCTGGAGTGAGCAGAAGTGAAGGCTGAAGAGGACCTGAAACTGCTGGGCAAGAGCCTGAAGCCGCAGACGGGCTGGCAGCGTAAATCAAGGGCAGAGCAGGGTCTGAGTATCCCAGTCCAGTTCCACGTGGGAAAAACGAGAGCCTGCGCCCAAAGACTTGGACGAGCCCATGTGAGGAAGCGTGGGACCCTCAGATGGAGCACACACACGTCCAGGGGCTCCTACTGTGGGGAAAAGGACGAAACCTTATGCGAAGGCAAGTCCGTAAATGCACCAGCCCCTTCCTGCTCCCTGTGCCCCTGGCTCACCAGGTTTGTCTCTGTCTTTTTTTTTCTTTCTTTCTTGTATTTGGCATAGAATTTCTTTTTTGCCAGCTTTAATAAGATATAAGTGAGATATAACTGACACATAACGCTGTGTAAGTTTACGGTGTACAGTGTGTTGATTGGATACCTTTGTATATCGCAAAATGATTCCCAAGATGGATTTGGACCCCTGTCCTAACCACTGACCGAAATGAAGTCAAAATGGAATTAGGATTTAAACATAAGACTTGAAAGCATGAAACTCCTGTCAGAAAACACAGGGGAAAATCCCCTTGACATTGGTCTTGGCAATGATTTACTGCTTTTGACACCAAAAAGGCATAAGCAACAAAAGAAAAAAATAAAGTGGGACTACATCCAACCAAAGAGCCTCTGCACAGCCAAAGACGCAATCAACAAAATGAAAAGACAACCTAAAGAATGGGGAAAAAATATTTGCAAATCACACATCTGATAAGGAGTTCATATCTAAGACAGACAAAGAATTCAAACCACTCAATAGCAAAAAAGCCCAAAGCAACCTGATTAAAAAATGAGCAGAGGACCCAAAAGGACGTTTTTCTAAAGAAGACATGCAAATGGCCAACAGACACATGAGAAGTTGCTCAACATCACTCATCACCAGGGAAACGCAAATGAAAACTACCACGAGATGTCACCTCCCACCTGCTGGAATGGCTGTCCTCATCAGGCTTGTCTTTGCATCTCTGTGAATGGGCTAAGCAATCTCTGCTTCCTTGCTCCCTAGACAAGAATCCTCTCCTCTTGAGTTGTTCACAAGGCTCATGCCCTCACTTCACTGGTCTCAAACTTCACTTCCTTGTTGATCCCCTTGCAACTCCCATTCTCACCTCTGTGCATCACTCCCCGTCCTTTATGCTTTGTATCCTTTTCACGGCACTTTGCATGACCAGCTATGCTATGGATGGATTTTGTGCCAATTTTCATGGAAACTTCACGAGGGCCCGAGTTGTTTTGTTTATGGTTACAACCCCAGAGAGAGTATTCCCTTAAACCTAGCAAGGACCCCATAAAGAGTCATTAAATGAACAAATCAGACCAGGAGCAAGGTCAAATCCCAGATAATGTCACCAATGGAAGGAGAGACAAACTGGAAACACAGGTCTAGCCGTGGCAAAACGGGCTGACATAGGTGAGGCAGGATAATTTCTCTCCAGCTTCATTCACCACAAGACCAGGGATGGATGAGAGGGTGCAGAATACCAGCTCCTGAAGGGAACAGGGCGTAACAAGGAAGACAGGCAGAGAAGTGGGAAGCGGGGGCAGTGATCCATGAGCTGTAGGCGCCTGTCCTGTGTCCACAGTACATGGGAGCAGGGGTCCTGCCCCGTCTGTTCGCTGCCCCCTCCCCAGAGGCTGGCTTGAGGTTTACCGCTATCAGACACCGGCCAGCGTGTTGCGTGGATGAACGGATGACAGCGAAGCTGAGGGCCCCAGTGGCCTGTGGTCGCCGGCACTGTGGCAGGCAACCTGTGCATCAGGGCCAGGTGGGATACTTCAGTCACAGATAGGGGCACATGCCCAGATGCGCCTCTTCTTTTTTTTTTTTTGCGGTACGCGGGCCTCTCACTGCTGCGGCCTCTCCCATCGCGGAGCACAGGCTCCGGACGCGCAGGCTCAGCGGCCATGGCTCACGGGCCCAGCTGCTCCGCGGCACGTGGGATCTTCCCGGACCGGAGCACGAACCCGTGTCCCCTGCATCGGCAGGAGTATTCTCAACCGCTGCGCCAACAGGGAAGCCCTGGCCTCTTCTTTGATTCCAGGGAAGGGAGGTTCTGTGGGGTGTGAAGGAGCTGGTGTCCTGCAAACAGCTGGAGTGGCATTTCTACGGGGCAGAGACTGACAAAACCTGAGTGCTCATAACACATGCTAGTCTACGTTTTGGTCTCCACAGTTCTGATTATTGAAACAATAGATGCAACATTTGAGGGTACAGTCCACAAGACCACCCTCTCTTCTGATACCCACCTCAAGTTCAGAGGGCCTCAAGACCAGTCTTAGGGTTAGTAATCTGCCAGGAAGACACACAGAACTTACTGAAAGCTGTCGTACTCGTGTTATCACAGCTAAAGGACACAGATTAAAATCATCCACAGTCACGAGAGCAGGGGGCAGAGTCCCAGAAAGTTCCACATGAGAACTTCTAGCTGTTCCCCCCCGCCCCGAGGAGTCTCGGACAGCATCAACTCCTCCCGGAAATGGTGACTGACAACCGGATACGTGTGGAGCGCGGCCCGCCAGGGAAGCACACCGCAGCCTGCATGCCCATCTTGACTGGGGCTCATCAGGTACGTGCGGTCGACTGGCCACGTGGCTGGGCTCAGCCTCCAGCCCCTCCAGGGATCCTGCATGACCCACACACACAGTCCCCTCTCCCAGAAAAAATTTCTGTCCGCAATTTTATGTAAATCATTCCAAATCATTTTCTCTGCTTATACTTGCAAACATAGTTCACAAAACATGTTTCAAACCCTCCCTTTTCCTCTTAGTATCATAAACACCTTCCCTCGTCAAAAAATCATTTCTGTGTCATAACTGATAACATGAATGTATCAGAATTAATTTTGTCAGCCCACTAAGGTTGGGCATATAAACTGTTCCTTTGTTTCACTTCTATAAGGGATACTTTGACAAATACCCTGGGGCCTATATCTTTTAGACAAACCATGAATAATTGCTTAAAGTTGAATTTCTAGAAATGCAATTACTGGGTCAAAGTGATCGATATATTTATGTACTGTTTAGATTATTAGTGACTCACTCCTTTTACCCCTGGATTAACACTGGATTACCTGGATTTACCACCCCTGGATTACCTCTATACACTGATGTGTATATGATTTGAATTGGAGAAACTAGCATTTATCTGCATGAGATAACATATATTTAATACCTACTACATTTTGGATCTACAGAGCTTACCCAGTTATGGAACACTCCCTGTGGAGAAACTGAGAAATTGTCCTCAAGGAAACATTGCTTAAAGTGTTTTAAATTTCCAAGAGCCTTTTTTGGGGAAACACCTTCCCAGTCCTGGTTTTACCATAGTCTAGGCATGTTAATAATAATCTTTTCACAAATATATCAAGATTATTGAGACAGTCATATAAAAGTTCTCTTGCATACAAGATTGATTTTCTAATTTTCAAAAGTGCATTCTTTTCTATTTCCCAGACTCCAATCCTCCATCAGAAACTTTCTTGAGAACACATTGCCTAAAAAGTATTGGCTACTACCTCTGTTCTCCTGGGCTGGACGCAGTCTCCAAGCTTGAGATCCTTCCATGGATGATGAAATTCCAAATATGTGGTATGTCACTCTACATTTAAAGAGAAAATATTGCAAGAAGCAATGACTACGTTTCATTCCAAATTCCCTCACCTGGGAGCCTAAAAGTGTTCCTAAATGGTATTAGTTTTATTCCCTCCCCCAATATCCAAATCATATAAAAGTCACACCAGTGAAGTGTTTTAAAAATACACGTCAAGATTCTTCCCCCAGCAGCATAGCTCTAAATAGGGAAAAAATAAGGTGAGGTACCCACAGGACATAGTAGAGGACCAAGAAGCTAAAACAGCCTAAAAAGAAAGAAGGACAACACACTTTTGTTTATCTGCTTTAGCAATTAATGTCTGTAACCTGCATACAGAACCATGGACCTAAAACTCTGACAGTGACAGAAGAGATGCGCTCAGGGAAATACTTCACTTCCTTTTGCGGATGCAGCCAGCTGCAGAAATCTCTTTGTTCTTTTTTAAAATAAATTTATTTATTTATTTTTGGCTGTGTTGGGTCTTCGTTGTTGTGCACGGGCTTTCTCTAGTTGTGGCGAGTGGCGTCGTTGCAGTGTGTGGGCTTCTAGTTGCGGTGGCTTCTCTTGTTGCAGAGCACAGGCTCTAGGCGTGCGGACTTCAGTAGTTGTGGCACGCGGGCTCAGTAGTTGTGGCACGCGGGCTCAGCAGTTGTGGCTCGCGGGCTCTAGAGCACAGGCTCAGTAGTTGTGGTGTATGGGCTTAGTTGCTCCGTGGCATGTGGGATCTTCCCGGACCAGGGCTCGAACCCGTGTTCCCTGCATGGGCAGGTGGATTCTTAACCACTGCGCCACCAGGGAAGTCCCCCAGAAATCTGTTTTGACAGGGACTCTCAATAGCATCTCGTTAGCCTTGTAGAGTGTCATGCACATTTTATTTCTAGTGCACACTCAAAAAAAAAAAAAAAGTGTGGGTGCATCGTTGAATATATTTAAGTTGAATGCAATGGCCAGACGGGAACAATGGTCACCATCTGAGACACACACACTGCACCAGGAGGAAGCTTAGACAAGCTTTTAGGCAAAATTGTTTGCTTACACGTCTCCAACATTGAATATAACATGTATTTAATATGTAGCACATTTTGCATCTATAAAGCTTCCCACGTTATGAAAAAAGCACTACAGAAAATTCCTAGAAAGATACCTCTCCCTTCATTTCCTCAGCACAGTGCGTTTTCACAGACTAAACGCGTGCATATTCTGTGTCCACATTATAAGGATGCTCAAAGAGTTCACACTTGAATTGAAAGAACTCACAGGGATCTGCCTGGATTCTCTACTCTGTGACCTCACCTGGATATGAAAAGAATTGTCTCAAAATGTGTTGACAATCTACCAGGGATATTTTTTTTTTCTGGTTGTAATACAAAAGTAACTCTATATTTAAAAAACTGTAAACATACAACTAAAGGCACAGAAGATAAATTCATAAATCTCAATCGTGTTCCATTCCTATATAGAGTAACATAAGCTCCCAGTGTCACGTGTTTTCAGAAATGTGTCGTTTAAATGAAGTCCCCTGAAGTGTGTTGAGACTGTTTTCGGCTAAGACAGAAAACTAGCCTTTACATTTCTCCACTGCCATTCCTAAGTAGTTCATTTTGAAGGGATGCTGTGAATAGTTACTCACTTTCCCATAGGTGTTTTTCTGAAATCTACCTTTATGTGCCCAAGTCATAAGTGCATCATTTGCTTTCAGTCATTATTAAAAAATTTTTTTAAAAACACAGTAATGATACCTTTTTGCTGCTATCTTGCTTCAAAGGTTTTAGCATTTTAAAGGAATGGAAGGCAGCTATTCTCACCACTATACCACCAATGCAGACATAGTAAACAAACCTATGGTTATCAAAGGGGAAAGGGCGGGGGGAGGGATAAATTAGGAGCTTGGGAGTAACATATACACACTACTATATATAAAATAGATAATCAACAAGCACAGTATTTTGTAACAACCTATAATGGAAAAGAATCTGAAAAAGAATGGATATATGTATAACGGATTCACTTTGCTGTACAGCAGAAACTAACCTAACACTGTAAATCAACTATACTTCAATTAAAAAAAATAAAAAATGGAAAAAAAAAAGTAAACATGTAGGAGAATGCAAAATGTATGAGTTTTTCATAGCAAATATAATCTTTAAAAAAGAAGGAATGTATCTCTCCTCAGTGAGATATGTTTCCCTTCGTATTTGTAAAACATTTCAGCTGTAAGCTCTTTCAAGTGAGTTAATGAATGCACCCTGCCCCCCACTTCTGCACACAGACACCAGCTTCAAGGGATGCTTCAGTGACCTCTGGTTGCACTTGTCTACCTTAGAGAAAGGAGAGACGGAGAAATGGCAGGATGGAAGGAGGCAGAGGGGGAGGAAAGAAGAGGAAAGAAATGAAGGATGTGACTATATAAGAAAATATAATTATCTGGACCGCACACTGAAGCCTTGGTAATATTCTGTATCACAGCCTCTTATCCATGTGTATCAGTCTAGTCTCCTGAATATATGTGAAGACCCTTGAAAGCTGAGACCATCTCTTGTCTATTTTGCTAACCCCACCTCACAACAAAAGAGGCGTTCGATTAAGTATCTGATTAAATGAACCTCTTTTAAGTGGAAAACATTCAAAAGTTTCTCATAGGGATGATTCTGACTCTGATACACTGTTCATAATGGCATCTCTCTGTTAAATGATCACTGCCCTGGGTTTTAATCTGTGATTTTACTTAATATTCCTAATCTCTGCAGCAGGATTATTATTGCCATCTTTCAGAAAAGGAAACCGTAGCTCCATTTAAGAGACCTTCAGGAGCTCAGCCAAGGTCATCCAGCAAGAGGCTGTCCGGGCAAGGATTTTAACTCATGTTAACTTGAAACCGAAGCACTGTACTGCTGTATCCCTCACGGACATGCACTTCTCCAGGTCACCACACCGGCTGTACTTCTTCAGGTCACTCCTCCCATGTACACATACAATGCTATCCCTTCCTTGTAGTCGCCACTCCAAACAGAATC
Source organism: Inia geoffrensis (assembly GCA_036417435.1). NCBI lineage: Eukaryota > Metazoa > Chordata > Mammalia > Artiodactyla > Iniidae > Inia > Inia geoffrensis. The sequence goes on from CM070921.1 coordinate 4,483,377, forward strand.
AACACGATCTGTATATATATGTGTCTGTACATCATTTATATATATATATATATATATATAATTTACATATATCCTTTATATATATCCATATACATATCTTTCTATGTATCCTTTAAATATATATATCCTTTATATGCATGTATCCTTCATATTTATAGGTATCATTTATATATATATATCCTTTATGTTGTTATATCTTATATATATTCTTTATATATCCTTCTCTATATATCTTTACATATCCTTCTCTATATATCTTTATATATATATCCCTTATATACATATATCCTTCTTATTTATATGTATCCTATATATATCTATATCCTATATATATATATTCTTTAGATATCCTTTATGTATACATATACACCCCTTTATATATATCCTTTAAATATATATATATCCTTTATATATTTATATCCTTCATATTTATGTGTATGCTTTATATATCTTTATCCCTTATGTTTATATATCTTACATATACCCTTTATATATATGTGTATATATCCTTTATATTTGTACACATAGCTATATTCTTTATATATACATATAAAGGTGATTTTTTATGAGCAACTATGGAAGCTGAAAAGTCCCAGCATCTTCCCTCTGGAAGCCAGAGGCCCAGGACAGCCAATGGTGTAATTCAGTGTGGGTCTGAAGGCCAGAGGCCCAGGACAGGCAGCAGGACAAGTGCCAGTCCGAGAGCAGGTGCAGGCCAATGTCCCAGCTCCGCCAGGCAGACAGAGAAGGGCACATGCCCCCTTCCTCCACCTTTGTGTTCTATGCGGGCCCTCAGCAGACTGGATGAGGCCCACCCACACCGAGGAGGGCCATGTGCTTTACTTTGTATACCGAGTCAGTGCTAATCTCTTCTGGAAACACCTCCCAGACACATCCAGAAACAACGTTCAGCCAAAGATCTGGGTACTCCATGATCTAGTTAAGCTGACAAGTCAAATTAATCATCATACCTATGTCTACCCATTTCTACCCATTATGCATTAAAATGGGTAAAAATAAATATGCATTAAAATATCTCATCAATCTGGCATGCACTTTACTGGCTTACACATGTGCATACACACACACGCATGCACACACGCAAGCAGACACACACGCAGAATTACCCTGGAGAACTGGATCAACAAGTCTGGGACTCAGGCCTTGCCTGTTGAACTGTGGTTATTATGACGTGTAAGTGGTGCTGAGCCTGACCATGGTAAACTCTATGTCCTGCTTCCTGAAACCATTCACTCCACCTTATTCTGTTCCCTTCTTCTCACACATCCCCAGATTTCTTTGCAGCTCAGAGTAGTCACAAGAACCAAGCTACATGATGAGATAAAAATAAATAAATAAATAACAATGGGATGATTCTCCATCTTATTAAGTTTAGCAAGAGGCTCAGGCTCAGCGCATTTCTCTCAGCTCTTTACACTTTACCCCTTTCTTCCTTCTTGGAACGTGGATGTGATGTCTGGAAGTGCAGCAGCCACCATGTGGTCGATAAGGCCAAGAGCCACATGATAAAGATGGCAGGGCAGGAAGACAGACGAAGCTTGGGCTGCTGATGCCATGGGCGGGGCTGCTGAACTAATCCTGCAAATCCATAACTCTGTTCACTGATGCAGCTCGTGTTCTGATTTGATTTTGACATCTTTTACTCAAAAGCTTGTCTACTTTGAAGAAACATTAATGTGTGAATTAGTGTTAATATTACCCATTGCTTTCATTCAATGCTGATTGAAAAACATTTATAAAACAAGGTTGCAATTAATAAAATTACTCTTTCTATGTCTATGCAGAGTTTCTCCAGGAAAATGAAACAAAAAACATTCAGGATCCACCAAAAAAAAAAAAAAAAAAACCCTTAACATTTTGTTCATTCTATGTTTATGGAAAATATGCATTAAAATATCTTAAAAACATGCAAGAGGCAAACAAAAATGCCAGCTTTTTTCTCCTTACATTTTATTTATAGCACTTTGATTCTAAATTAAAGACTTTCTACATTGTGCTGACAAGTTAGCAAGTTTGAAAACACCGTGTTAGTAAACAAATAGCAAAAAAATGAAAAGAAAAAAAAAAGCACACACACACACACACACACAAACAAGAGAAATCATTGAAAAAAATTCTCTAAAAATAAACTAGGGATGGTATAAGAGGCACCAAGCTGTGGATTCAGACTTATAATTTGTGTTCGTTCAAAACTAACACGGTGTTGCTTCAAACTTCAACGTGCAATGCCTCTGTAATGATTTGAGCGGTAAAATGTTAATTACCTCGAAATAGAACTTAATGATCTGGCTCTTCAAAAACTCTTGGGTGGGGTGATCATTGCAACTGTACAAAGTCACCTGAGCCCTTGTTTGTGACCACTCTAATGAACTGCCAAATCACCCCAAGCAAGGAAAGGCTCATGGGGTGATGGGTAGTTTGGGGACAAGCAGGGAAGACAAACAGAATTCTGTCCCCTGGGTCAGTGCATGCATTCGTACCAAATCACCACTAAAGGGTAAACCAGAGCCCTTTGGCTAAATTTGCACCATCTCCCCTCTAACCTGTGCCAATCCTTAACCTTCCCTCTGTAACATTTTCTATTTCCTAATAAGCCTGAAAAGGATGTGTTAATTATGGAAGATGCCAGAGATACTGGCCCTTATCAATCTGCTCTTGACTTGGCTTTGATTTTCCACTGAGCCTCACTCAGCTTTTTGCACCTAAGCAGTTGACAAATGCATACTGAAGGAGGAAATCTCAACATCTAAAATCAGAGTGCTAGAAGTATTGTGATCCCGTAATTTTCAGTAAAAGCTATGAACCTCCCAGTGACATGGGCATTTGTAAGCCAGTCTCAAAAACCAAATCCCATTCTGTCCAATTTGTGGACATTCGGGTGCTACTGTGTGTCAGCCGAAAGGCAGTGCGGCCCCCCAATGCGATCATCGTTTATCTGAAATGCTGAAGCATACATGACATGCCATCATGACCTGCAGAAAATCTCCTTCCTTTTCTCCCTGCTCAACGAAAGCAGAAAATCTTGATGCAAGGGTACGGTTCTCGTTCAAATCCACAAGTGAGGGGACGCTTCTCCTAAGTTCTGTTGCATTGCCACCTGTCTGGTTTATCTTGTTGCCTTCGTGAATTCAGTGATAGAATTAGAAGAGATGAACTTTTAAACCCAAATGAAAATTTAAAAGAGAAGACTCATGAAAACAGAGGCTTCTATCTGCATCCTTTGGATCTCAGACGTCTTTAGCTTACACCGGTCTTCATGCCAACTCTGGGGCTCTGAGTGGGTCCCCAAAGTTCCTTCCCTGCCCCCACTGGTCTTGTCCTACACACGTCTCAGCCACGCCCTTCTACGGCTGAATGCTTTACTTTTCAATCAGCAACGGTGCCTCTTCTACATAATATAAATTTCATACATCCCACCCTGGACCGTATCCTCCTATTTTCCTACTGTCTCTCTGGAGCCCGAAAGTTTACAGACATTGCACCCAAGGAGAACCTTCCAACCATTGATCCTCTACCGTCTTTCGTTTTTCCTCACAGCCTTCAGCAACTCTTTTTCCGCTTTCTATTCTAACTCAGGGCCAAACGCTACAACGTCCTTTCCACATACCCTCCACTCTCTTGCCCCGACCTCCTCACTTCCTTGAGTTCATCCATCAGGCCAAGCACTTCAATCCCGCCACCCACCTCCTCTGTGTTGGAATGGGAGTGTGGTTAGAACAAACAAACCAAGATTGTGCTGCAGGGTTTCACATCAACTGGGATCCCAGATCCCACAGGAGTCTTTAAGGCAGGCTAGTGGGCGTGTTACCTTGCTCTGCACCTTTGGTTGTCCCCGTCCCCTCAGGGACTTTCTCACTGGACACTTACAGTTCCAGCTCCGCCTCCATCCCCACTCTGGGTTCACAGTACCGCTTCCTCCTTCCCCGAGAAAGACGGAAGCAGGCGGGATAGGATGCGCACAGGTTCCCAGCACCCCGACACCCCGCTCCCTGCCCCCCCAAAGTGCCCCTCTGCCCCGTGCGGTATCACCGTCTCTCCCCACACTGGACCAGGCCCGTCGGCAGGCAGACGTGCTACCATTTCTCTCATCCTAAACCAGAGAAGTAAAACGCTCCCTGAGCCCTCTTCAGCCTCCAGCTACCGGCATGTTCTCCTTCGGTCCTTCATTCCTCAGCACAAAATGCCTGGAACAAATCGTCTTCAATCATGTGTCCAGTTTCTTCTTACTCCTTTCTCCTGAATCCTCCCCAGTCCCTTCACCACGACCGTCACGCCCAAATCCACCACAGATCTCCCCGTCGTCGGGAAATCCAACAGCCTTTTCTCACGCCCCAACGGAGCTGACCTCTGAGAGGCATCGGACACCTGGACTGGCCCTCCGCCCTGAGCTGTTTTTTTCCTCCCCCCCTTCTGTGTCCCCTGGATGTCTGGGTGGCCCTGCTCTGCCTGCTTTCTCGGTTCTTCCTGTCTCTCCTTCCCTGCACCTCTTCTCTGTCTGCACTGATCCCTAAGTGTCCCCTGATTCAGCCTCGTGGTTTCAATACCTCCTGTACACAGATAGCACCCACATTTGGGTCTCCAGATAGACCGCCGCCCCTGAATTACAGGCATACACACTCATCCCTGTATGAGGTCCTCACTGAGACACCTGATGGCTGAGCTGAGACATATCCCAAGCTGAGATTTTGCTGTCCCCCAACAAAGCTGCAACTCTCGCTCCTTCTGCAAATGTCCGTGCTGTTCTTTCCTCCCGGCTGCTTGGCCGCACACCTGCCTGTTACCCTGACTGCCCTCTGTGTCCCATGGCCTCATCACGTGTGTCAGGACATCCATGCAGATGTATCCAGACTGGACCACCTTCTCACCAACGCCCTGACGCCCATATCTCTCCCACGGTGGGGGGAATGGCGGGGGGCACCGCAAGCATCTCCTATGTGGTCCCTCTGCGCCCTCCTCCGCCATCGGCCGCGCCGTCTCGTCGCATCAGCCCATTGAAACGCGAGGACTTGTTGTGAGCCGTCTCAGCTCACACCTGCCCCACCGGGCTCTGTCTGCTCAACTTTACTCGGACTCTCAGGGCCCTGCACCGTCTGGTCCCTGGTCACTTCCAGGGATGCTCGTCTTGAGACCCACGCACTCCTCTGATGCTTCGGCCACCCTCCTTTTCTGCTCCGCTGGCCCCAAAGGCACCCCGTCCCCGCAGAGCCCTTCCACCTGCCCCCAAAGGCACCCCGTCCCCGCAGAGCCCTTCCGCCTGCTCCCAAAGGCACCCCGTCCCCGCAGAGCCTTTCCACCTGCTCCCAAAGGCACCCCGTCCCCGCAGAGCCCTTCCACCTGCCCCTGCTACGGCCGGAGCGGCTCGCATCCCCCCAAAACATGTGACCTGCTTCTGCTCCTCATCCAGGCCCCTGAAAATCCTCCACCTCGGGGTTCCTCGCAGACAGCTTGTGTAAACGGTCACCCAGAGCCCCGACACTGTGCCCCCCGCCCCTGCCGATCTGCCCTCCTTGGCACTCAATTCCATCTAACATACTGTAAGGTTCACAGATTTAGCAGGGCTCTGACCTGGCGCCCGCATTAGCAGGTAAGCCGCAGGCTGGCAGCACGTCTGCCTGCTTTGTTCACTGCCCCATGCGTCACACCAGTTACTATTGTTGAACGAATGTTGGGTACCGGTGGTAAGAGCTGCAAGAGTGGAGGGTGGTGCCATACGAGGAATACAACTGGGGAGCCCACAGACGACAGTCTGCACTACTGGATTTCAGAGCTACTTGCATTTTTCTTTAAAACGTATAATTTAGATATAAACTACAGCTATCAAATGGGCTCAGATAGATTTGTCCTTCTCTACCAGCATTTGGGTATTAAAATCATTTGCCCCTATGACTGGGATTTGGGTGTGCACTTCTCAGATGCCAGAATGTTCCAGGAAAAAGCAGCTCTGTTGTGTTTGAAATACCTTGGCAAATATTATGATCCCCAAGTCGAAATATGATGCAGGACATGTCTTAGAAAAACAAAACGAAGGGGACCTTCAAGGTGTCGGAGGAGTAAGACGTGAAGATCACCTTCCTCCCCAAAAATACATCAAAACTACATCTACACGTGGAACAACTCCTACAGAACACCTACTGAATGCTGGCAGAAGACCTCAGACCTCCAAAAAGGCAAGAAACTCCCCACGCACCTGGGTAGGACAAAAGTAAAAAGAAAAAACAGAGGCAAAGGAATAGAGACGGGACCTGCCCCTCTGGGAGGGAGCTGGGAAGGTGGAAGTTTCCACACACTGGAAGCCCCTTCACTGGCAGACACGGGGGTGGGAAGTGGGGTAAAGCTTCGGAGCCACAGAGGAGAGTGCAGCAACAGGGGTGCAGAGGGCAAAATGGAGAGATTCCTACACAGAGGATCAGTTCCGACCAGCACTCACTAGCCCAAGAGGCTTGTCTGCTCACCCGCCAAGGGCGGGTGGGGCTAGGAGCTGAGGCTCGGGCTTCGAAGGCCGGATCCCAGGGAGAGGACTGGGGTTGGCGACGTGAACACAGCCTGAAGGGGGCTAGTGCGCCACAGCTAGCCGGGAGGGAGTCTGGGAAAATCTCTGGACGTGCCTAAGAGGCAAGAGACCATTGTTTCGGGATGCGCGAGGACAGGGGATTCAGAGCACTGCCTAAACGAGCCCCAGAGATGGGCGCAAGCCGCGGCTATCAGCGCAGACACCAGAGACGGGCATGAGATGCTAAGGCTGCTGCTGCAGCCACCAAGGAGCCAGTGTGCAAGCACAGGTCACTATCCACACCTCCCCTCCCGGAAGCCTGTGCAGCCCGCCACTGCCAGGGTCCCATGATCCAGTGACACGGTTGTCCACTCTCACCACAATTATTCAACATAGTTTTGGAAGTACTAGCCAGAGCAATCAGAGGAGAAAAAGAAATAAAAGGAATCCAAATCGGAAATGAAGAAGTAAAGCTGTCACTGTTTGCAGATGACATGACACTATACATAGAGAATCCTAAAGATGCTACCAGAAAACGACTAGAGCTAATCAGTGAATTTGGTAAAGTAGCAGGATACAAATTTAATGCACAGAAATCTCTTGCATTCCTATACACTAATGATGAAAAATCTGAAAGCGAAATTAAGGAAACATTCCCATTGACCGTTGCAACAGAAAGAATAAAACACCTAGGAATAAACCTACCTAAGGAGACAAAAGACCTGTATGCAGAAAACCATAAGACAATGATGAAAGAAATTAAAGATGATACAAACAGATGGAGAGATATACCATGTTCTTGGACTAGAAGAATCAACATTATGAAAATGACTATACTACCCCAAGCAATCTACAGATTCAATGCAATCCCTATCAAACTACCAACAGCATTTTTCACAGAAGAGAACAAGAAATTTCACTATTTGTATGGAAACACAAAAAACCCTGAACAGCCAACGCAATCTTGAGAAAGAAAAATGGGGCTGGAGGAATCAGGCTCCCAGACTTCAGACTATACTACAAAGCTACAGTAATCAAGACAGTGTGGTACCAGCACAAAAACAGAAATAGAGAACAGTGGAACAGGATAGAAAGCCCAGCGATAAACCCATGCACATATGGTCACCTTATCTTTGATAAAGGAGGCAAGAATATACAATGGAGAAAAGACAAACTCTTCAATAAGTGGTGCTGGGGGCTTCCCTGGTGGCGCAGTGGTTGAGAGTCCGCCTGCTGATGCAGGGGACGTGGGTTTGTGCCCTGGTCCGGGAGGATCCCACGTGCCGCGGAGCAGCAGGGCCCCGTGAGCCATGGTTGCTGGGCCTGCGTGTCCAGAGCCTGTGCTCCGCAACGGGAGAGGTCACAGCGGTGAGAGGCCCTTGTACCCCCACCCCCACCCCCAAAAAAAGTAGTGCTGGGAAAACTGGACAGCTACATGTAAAAGAATGAAATTAGAACACTCCCTAACACCATACACAAAAATAAACTCCAAATGGATTAAAGACCTAAATGGAAGGCCAGCCACTGTAAAACTCTCAGAGGAAAATACAGGCAGAACACTCCATGACATAAATCACAGCAAGATCCTTTTTGACCCACCTCCTAGAGAAATGGAAATAAACCCAAAAATAAACAAATGGGACCTAATGAAACTTCAAAGCTTTTGCACAGCAAAGGAAACCATAAACAAGACGAAAAGGCAACCCTCAGAATGGGAGAAAATATTTGCAAATGAAGCAACTGACAAAGGATTCATCTCCAAAATTTATAAGCAGCTCAAGCAGCTTAATAACAAAAAAACAAACAACCCAATCCAAAAAAGGGCAGAAGGCCTAAACAGACATTTCTCCAAGGAAGATATACAGACTGCCAACAAACACATGAAAGGATGCTCAACATCACTAATCATTAGAGAAATGCAAGTCAAAACTACAATGAGGTATCACCTCACGCCAGTCAGAATGGCCATCATCAAAAAATCTACAAAGAATAAATGCTGGGGAGGGTGTGGAGAAAAGGGAACCCTCTTGCACTGCTGGTGGGAATGTAAATTGATACAGTCACTATGCAGAACATTATGGAGGTTCCTTAAAAAACTAAAGTTACAGCTGCCATGTGACCCAGCAATCCCACTACTGGGCATATACCCTGAGAAAACCATGATTCAAAAAGAGTCATGTACCACAATGTCCACTGCAGCACTATTTACAGTAGCCAAGACATGGAAGCAACCTAAGCGTCCATCAACAGATGACTGGATAAAGAAGATGTGGCACATATATACAATGAAATATTACTCAGCCATAAAAAGAAATGAAATTGAGTTATCTGTAGTGAGGTAGGTGGACCTAGAGTCTGTCATACAGAGTGAAGTAAGTCAGAAAGAGAAAATCAAATACCGTATGCTAACACATATATATGGAATAATTAAAAAAAAGGTTCTGAAGAACCTAGGGGCAGGAAAGGAATAAACACGCAGAAGTAGAGAATGGACTTGAGGACATGGGGAGGGGGAAGGGTAAGCTGGGATGAAGTGAGAGCGTGACATGGACATATATACACTACCAAATGCAAAACAGATAGCTAGCGGGAAGCAGCCACATAGCACAGAGAGATCAGTTCGGTGCTTTGTGACCACCTAGAGGTGTCGGATTGGGAGGGTGGGAGGAAGACACAAGAGGGAGGGGGTATGGGGATATATGCATACGTATAGCTGATTCACTTGGTTATATAGCAGACACTAACACACCATTGTAAAGCAATTATACTCCAATAAAGATGTTTAAAAAAAATGAACAAATACAGAGGGAACCTGTTTTACCTTCTATTTCAATGTCCTTTATATTCTGCTTTAAAGTGAGACATTTCTGCCTATGATTAGATGATTAAATGTTACCCTTTTCATAAGGAGAAATTGAGTCACTCCTCTAGATTCGATACCTAAACAATGCGACCCAAACACTTGGCTGTAAATATGCTGGTACACTAAGTCCCCTACATATGAACAAATTCTGTTCCTAGAGCGCATTCATAAGTCCAGTTTGTTCGTAAGTCCAACAAAGCTAGCCTACGTACCCAACTAACACAGTCAGCTATATAGTACTGTACAGTAATAGGTTTACAACACTTTTCACACAAATAGCACATAAAAAACAAACAACACAAAAAATAAAGAAAACCTTTTTAATCTTACAGTACAGTACCTGGAAAAGCACAGCAGTCCAGAACAACAGCGGGCACACAGGGGCTGGCATCGAGGGAACAGGCAAGAAGAGTTACTGACTGGGGGAGGGAGAGGAGGTGGGTGATGGTAGGGCTGAAGGGTCGTCGGCAGTACAAGGCGGAGGGCGAGCTGCAATTTCACTCGTGCCTGACGTTGACGGAACGCACGTCCACATCTTTGAAACTTCTCAACTTGAAGGTTCGTGTATAGGGGAGTTAGCTGTAGCCCGGTGACTAATTTCCCTCATCTTTCCTCCACTTTTGTTTTTCTCTCTTCGTCTCATATGTTGATATGCCAGAAGGCAAGGGTTACATTTCTTAATTTGGGCTTCTCTTCTTCAAACTCTGAGCCTCAGGTAAATCCCAGTGCCCCATGCAGCCGTATGTCTCATAAACAAGTGGCGTGAAAGGGTCTGATCTTTGAGTAAAAGGTGTGGGTGGCGGGACTGGGAAGGGCAAAGCAGCAAGAAGAGTGGATTCTCATGCTTCCTTGGGTAGGTTCCATTGTGGCCGCCATGCTCCTTTCCAAGATGGCACTACATGTTAAGATGGAGTAAATGCCCCCTCCTTGCCAGATGAATCCTTCAAACCAATTTTGTGCCTGTGTCTGCTCTCAGCGTTCTGGTAACAGTCAGACAGAAGCGAGCTACTACGGAATTGGTGTGTCTAAAAATATAACTGAGTAAACACACAATCTGAAACACAAAGGTAGCAAGAATTACGGGCACATTTAAATGGGAACAGCAAACCTTAAATTACAGGTCTGAAAAGCGTGATCTTTTCTTTGAAGGCTTTGTTCTCCTTTTCTTCTTTTAAAATGATGCTAATTCCACAAAAACGGAATGCAACACAAAGCCTTTTAAAGGGAAAAAGAAGGAAGCCCAGCACTAATTCAGTTTAATTAATGCCATCCTGTTCTTCAGTCTACAATTATTGAAAGTGCAAGATGGCTATATATGACTTTCCTAACTATTCTCTGTTCTTTTACAAAACCATTTTATCACGCGTCTGTTACTACCAAGAATGGAACTCTAAATTATGCCAAAGGCATTTCTGTGCTTTCTATAGAATGACCTCATTTTTACAGCTGGTCTGGAGAAAGCGGGGAATGGTGCCCTTTGGCTTGGCCTGCCCAGGACGAGTCTGATAAACTCTCCACCAACATCTCTAAAATCATGCTTTTATTACTTTTTTTAAAGTAACTGGCACCATTTCTTCCAACAAATGGTTTTAGCCATGGCCACCAATGGATACTAAGAAAACGATTCTTCATAGTGCCTCTGACTCTACAAAGAACTAAAATTACTATGTTCTGGGCAGTAGGAGAGCAGGATCATGAAAAGCTCCTTTGTTTTTTTCTATGAGGTGTTTGGTAAGTGACTTTGAGAACTCTGGGAAGTAATTTCCTCCGCTTTAAGGAAAAGAAAGTCCCCATGTTCCTCAGCAGATAAAGCTCTCACTGACAGGGTGACACTTAGAGCTGGGACCCTCAGTTGGTCCTGGCGCTTAGAATCCTCTGAAGCCATCAATTTGATTCAAATACACTCTGTCTTCATCTCACTCTGTGGGCAACTCCAGACCGAACAGTTCTCTCCAACCTTTCCAACTTAGATGCCCTATAACTACAGCACAAAGTGATTCTTGGGGTGTGTGGAATAACATGTGAAATCTCGTTGAGATCTTACATTTTGACTGAAAAATTCAAGTAACTTTGTCATTCCATCCCATAAGAATATCCCAATATGAAGTGTAATATAAAATTAAAATTGTAAATTACAAAAAAAAAAAAAAAAAAAAAAATTGACACCGCCATGAGGCAGTGTCAAAAATTACTTCCCACTTGTCATGCAATAAAATTGATCCCTCCCCAAAAACGTGTGATAAATTTCTTCCCACTTCCCATACTTGACACCTCCAAAACTGGAACCATGATTACCCTGTAACTTTGTGTACTCCAAATCACTCATGCCTCAGGGATACGTGGACCTAATTTGAAAACCCTGGTCGTACAGAAACATTATTGTATTTAAATATTTATTTCTGGCCTGTGGTGTCAATCATGTATTGCACAGACCAGAAACCAGAGGCCAACATCACGTTACACAGGAATTACACTGTATGAGGGTTGCCATATTTATTTAGCAAATATATAAAATGCAGGAAACTCAAATTGTAAAGTCAGATAAACAAGAAATTGTTTCAGTGTAAGTATGTTCCACATTTATGTGAAATTCAAATATAACTGGGCACAGTGTGTTTTATCTAGCAACCCTATTTTGTACTGATCTACCCCCAGAATGACACTTGGCCAAACGCACACTCCTTAGGGCTCTTCCTGTCCCAAGCCCTACATAAATCTTCTCTCGTATGACGTGATGATGCTTCCTTCCCTATGACGGGGCTGTGTGTCCCACAGTGCACTGGTTACCGAGCATTTCCTTCTACCGCAGGGGACTGTTAACAACAAAACTCTTTCGTGTCCGAGGGGTGTAGGAAGGAGCAAAGGGACGTGGTGGAAGGGGCACCGGCTGAAGAGTAGAGCCTTCCAGTTCTTCCTCAGGGCAACGATGACCACAGCCCACCTGTGACCCTCCAATGAGAGCAAGGCACATGGAGCCCTGGCCTCTGAGCTGACTCGGCCACGCCCACCACGGCTGGGTGTCATCGTTTGCTGATCCGAATGACTCTTAGAATGAGCGGCTGTCAAGAGTCTTCGGTTTCTGGCTTATACAGCTAGAGGGATGGTGGTCCCGTTCACAGAGAGACGAAGCATGCTGGAAAAGGACCAGGTTTCCAACTTCGTATGCTTAGTTTTAGACTCGCTGAGCTTGAAAAGATGTCGAGGAATCTGGGCAAATGGATCCAGAGCTCAGGAGATGGCATGGCAAGTGTCATGTTGAAGGGCACAGAGAGAATGGGTTACATCCTGACTCTGCCGCATCCTAGGTATGGACCTTGCCAAGTTACTTCATTTTTGCTTGCCTCTGTTTCCACATCTGTCGAAGGGGAATCACAGTATCAGGCCCTCCCTCCTCGGGATCCTATGAGAAGCAGGTACGTTGAACGTCTGGAGTAAACACTGTTATCCTTTCAGGTGGATCACCCACAGCTGCTTTCCCAGTGGAGCTGTGGGGCTTGGTAAGATGGCCTGGGCACAGGCCACAGAGCCAGAGGAGGGGAGGGCCCAGGACAAAGACATCTGCAGCACAAAAACGTCTGGCAGAGGCGGATGAGCCTCCAAAAGGGACAGAGAAGGACCTGTCGGTAAGGACGGATGAGCGAGGAGAGTGGTGTGCCACCGGGCACGTGGCCAGCTTGCTGAGAAGTCCCATAAGAACGAAGCTCTGAAATACAGGTCTGTGTCAAGGAGCAATTCAAAATTACTGGTTTCCCTTGTCGAGAACTGTTTGGGTGGCGTGGAGGGGCCAGAAACCGGCCCGGGAGCGAACGGGAGTCAGCAAACGGAGAGAGCAAGCGCGGACCACTATCTCGAGGAGCTTTGTCCCGAAACGAGGGGAGAGAAACACTAAGGACATGAAGGTCTGAGCTCGTGTTATATTTAAACGCAAAAGTATCTAACGGTAAGGGAATAGTTAGGTAGATTTGTTATGCACCCTGGGATGAAAGTGTACAGAGCCAGGACACTCAGGGCTTTTGCCGTCTCTGCTTCTGTTCCTAATTGCTACCGAGAAAGTCACTGTAAATCAGAAGATTTAAGGGAGGCAGCTCTCACGTGCGGGGATCTTGAAATGTGGAGAAACTCAGCTGGAGGGGAAGCTCTGCTGGACTTTTGCAGCTGTGGGCAGGACCCAACCTGGGGTGCCCGGAAGACTCGGCCTGAGATAAACAAGATAAATCATTTGGCTCCGCACTTCCTTTCTTCTTACCTGTGGTGAGGAGATTCAAAATCTCCCTTGCTATTCAAATAACATTTTTACTGATTAAAGCGCGAGCTTAAAGATATTTAACTCTTATGCGGCTTCATGCCCCAAAGCTCTTAAATTAGTAAAAATTAATTCCATGAACACCTCATGTAAGCTTTAATTAAATACGTGTTCATAAATAACGGTATGTGTGTGCGTGTGTTCATGTGTGCACTGTGCAGAAGAACTTCTTAAAGCCAACTTCCAAAGCCCTGCCTGTCTTTTGTCCTCTGTGTGGCAACTTCGTATGAACTCTGCATTGCAGTCAGAGAGCGGGGCTGTCCAGGCAGGCTGATGACTTCATACTGAACAGGGGAAGGCAGCTCATCTGCGCTCCATCACGCGTTACGATCAAGCGCCTGAGCGGTGATGGATGGTTCTTGCCCGGAGGCCCTGTCCCCCACAATTACACACATGAGGCATGAGTTTCTGCAGGTCCTAATCGTGCAGGCTGGCGTGCAAGGATTTTTCTCTTCTGCCACTTTCTTGGAAAAGCACATCTCATACGTCGTACTTGCTAAAGGCCATCCTTTCATCTTTGCAGAATCAGCGTTTGTTCTGCCGGAAAGATTAGAGGTGGGATCCAACCTCGCCAAGGGGAGGGACCCTTTCAGGTCAAGGGTCACATGAATTATGTCAATTTAAGAACGACCTTCATAAAACAACTTTTTTTCTTGCACACCAACCCCACCAAAGCTAAGAGGTGCAAAGGTGAACAGTAAACCTTTATGCAACTGTCATATTTTACTTCAAATTCCTAAGCGCAATTATCCATTATGTCCCAGAAAATTGGTAATAACTAAAAAAAGCAGATAATGGATAAGTACTCCGGCAGACCAATTATAACGTACGCTTAAAATTATCTTTTTGCAAACTTGTTCTCAACTTTTGGGTTCTTTTGAGTTATTCAAACCATGACTTTTTGTCTCTAAGTTCTGTCCCTCATTTTAAGCAATCTGGTGAAATCTTTACAGTTAAGGAAGGGGAAGAAATGCAATTTCTCTTCCACTGAGATGAGGGAGATTTTTATCCTTATCAACAGTCTTGCCAAAGTTGGGAGGAAATGTGTTACTATCTATGAGAGGCTACCTTAGAGGTGTCACAAAAGCCATAGGATTAGAGATAAGAATCTTTTATTCTAGCATGAATTTCCTAGTTCTTAAAAGACATATTTATTGTTACAACTTGGAGATGCTATTCCATGAAAAAAACATAAATAAAACTCAAGAGTTCTAGATAGCTGTTAAAGAAGGAATCCCACAAATATCTTTCCAGGGCTTCCCTGGTGGAGCAGTGGTTAAGAATCCGCCTGCCAATGCAGGGGGCACGGGTTCGAGCCCTGGTCCAGGAAGATCCCACATGCCGCGGAGCAACCAAGCCCGTGCGCCACAACTACTGAGCCTGCGCTCTAGAGCCCACAAGCCACAACTACTGAGCCCTGGCACGACAATGACTGAAGCCCGCGTGCATAGAGCCCATGCTCCGCAACAAGAGAAGCCACCGCAATGAAAAGCCCACGCACCGCAACCAAGAGTAGGCCCCGCTCGCCGCAACTAGAGAAAGCCCACGTGCAGCAATGAAGACCCAGCAAACACAACCAAAAATAAATAATAATAAATAAAATAAAGAAATCTTAAAAAAGAAAAAAGATCTTTCCAAAACACAAAGATTTGTAAACCATCATCTCTACGTATGGCATCACTGACATTGAATTAGCTCTTCCTGGTACATGGTTGGGTTCACTGAACTCAAGAAATAAAGGACATTCTGGTGAAGAGGTATGAAAGCATGGAGACGGAATCTTGGACCTCTAACATTTAGCCTCTTTTAATTTCGAAAATAAAGGTTTTAAAGCTCTTCTGGGGGGCTCAGCTTGATTCATGGTTTACAGCAGGGGTTGGCACACTACAGCCCAGGGACCAAACACGGGCCCTCTACCCTGGTTTTTGAATAAAGTTTTACTGGCACACAGCCACACGCATTGCCTTACGTACTGTGTATGGCTGATTTTCTGGCTACAGTGACAGAGTTATTATGACAGTGATGGGTGTTGGTGAGAATCAACGAGGTCAGGCCAAAGTGCCATATTTACAAGAACCAAATTACAGGAAATAAGAAATTGTTCATCAGCCACAAGCTGGGGACAGAGCGGTGCAACTCTAGTTTCCTGAAACTTTAAAATGACAAACTGTATTTCATACAACCTAAGCCCCATCAGGGAATTACCTTGTGGGTAGCAGGGGAGGGGAAAGTGGTCTGCTTGTCATAAGGGAGCTCACTTGAAGATGTCTATGAGAAACAATCCAACAATTTGTTAAATATTTTCTTCTGCAGTTTCCGACATGCAGTGCTTGTCAAATCACAGAAGAACGGTTTCCTCTTTGATTTTTGTTGGGAGGGTTCTCATAAGAGTGAGTACCCCTCCCTCAAGTTCTCCTTCCACGAGGCTGGCGTGCTCCGGGGTCTGGCTCTTTTTGATTCTTTCTCTCTCCCTGGGCTGCCCTGGTGATCGAAGCCCGCCTGGCACTGTCCCCTAGCCCCACTGCACCATGAGCTGTCTGCACCAGCCCCCAGGCAAGAAGCTCTCAGCCTGACTGTCCTAGACTCTGGGGCCAGTTCTTCTCTGCATGGGAGAAGCTCGTCCTTTTCCATTAGGGGGAACTATCCCAGTCTTAGGTGTGGGACTGGAGGCAAGGAAACCTGTGCAACTTGCTTTGGTCCCAACTCAAGGTCTCCTCTGGGCTGGGCTACAAGAGTGGCACGCATAACTTTGGTTGTGGTCCATTAGGGCTCCCTGTTGGGGTTTGGGGCGAATGAGAGTCGAGTACTCACTTTGCAGCCACTGTGTTCCCAGCTTCTGTTTGGTGGGGAAAAGATGAGGAGACAACTTAGCATACCTGGATATATATGGGAGGAAAAGATTTCCCTCTACCCTCTTAAGTACAGTATGTGAAGGCTGCAAATTAAGCTGATAAAACACAGGTTAACACTAGAAAGGGTTTATTTATGCATATGGAGACCTTCATAGAAAAGAAGTGAAGACCTTAAAGAAGCAGTTAGACTCAGGAGCTTATATGCCATTTTAAGAAAGGGAAAGAACTTGTAGGTGAGTGACAAGAGAAGGAAAAGGGGTTTGGCCTTTTTGGGGTGGTAAGCTGTGGGAAGGTAAATACATAGGGGAGATGAGTGGAAGACAAGGGTTATTATAGTGAGGGTTGACCGTGCAGGGTCCACCTCGGTGCTGACCTCTGGGTCCAGTGATGAGGGCTGTTCTCTTCCTGGTACTAGAGAGGGCAGGAGGGGGAACACCTTCCTGAAGGGAAACTCACGCCCTGCTTTGGGGCAGGCAGTGCAAGGGCACAGGGCACTCTCTGCATTTGCTGCTGCTTAGCTGCCCTCAGCTCAAATCAATCCTTATGCCACAGTGATACATTATTTTGGGGTGGCATACTCTGACCCCCAACTCAGCTGCCCTAAGGATGAGTCGTGTTTCCTGAAAACTGATGTCCACGCGGCATCTCAGAATGTGACCTTATTTGGAAGCAAGGTCTTTGCAGTTGTAATTTGTGAGGGATCTGGAGATGAATTCATCCGGAACTTCGGGTGGGCCTCAAATCCAGTGACTGGTGTCCTTACCAGAAGAAGGGAGGAGACAGAGAGACACACAGGGAAGACGGCCACGTGAAGATGTGGGCCGAGATTGGAGGGATGCCGCCACGGGCCAAGGAGCCAAGGATGGGGCCATCTGAAGTTGGAAGAGGGAAGGAAGGATTATTTCCTAAAGCCTTCAGAGAGAGCAGGACCCTGCGGACACCTTGGTTTTGCGACTCTCGGCCCCTGAACTGTGAGAATAAATCTCAGTCGCTGAAGCCACCCCATGTGGATCACTTTGTTTTAGCAGCCAGAGGAAAACTAGTACACAAAGGGGCATCTCATCAAGATGCTGTAGTAAGTGCGTGCTCACATGCCCATCTAGGGGCCCAAAATCCCAACGCAGGGCTTCACAGTGAATTCTTGCACTTTTCACATATGCTGGGAGTAGGAGGGCTTTTATATAGGATGTACATTTTAAGACTTTCATACATATTCCGGGATTCTGCTGCCACCTACGCATCTGCAGACAGTCAATCACCAGGACTTCTAAAAAATGTGATACAATAATAGAACATTTCCTCCTTTGCCAATTAGCTTGTCAGCAGTTACTTTAATATCTAAAATATTTTAACGGTTTCTTTCATCTCAGCAGAAAGTCTTTTCACCCAGGGGACTGTGACTCAAACATGTACTTCAGCCCAGAGGCGAAACTATTTCACTTATTATCCCATATTTTTGTGATTTGGGTCTTTGTGATTGCTGATCACAGGCCTGGAACTGAATGAAAATTCTAGCCAAACGCTTGAATGTAAAGTGTTGAGGCAGCAGGCAACATTCACCCCACATGTTAGACATTCAGCCAGAGAGGTGACGAATCGAACCCTGACATTCTGGGAGACCGTGTTTTTATTACGAGCAGAAATATTCAGTGGGTAGTTGTTATCTCTACTCACAATACCTAAAACGCAGGAGTTTGAGGCTGGCATTTCAGCAGTAAAGAGCAATCGCCTTTCAGCACAAGTTTTAAGCTCTCTTAAACGGTACCACATTTTCAACACTTCACAAAGCATCCCACACACCAGCCACTGGAGGCAGACATGGATATTTTATTCTCCCTCAGTAGAACGCTTAAACACATCCACTCCCTTCCATTCAAGGCTTTATGACCTAAGGCCACGCCTACGTCATTTAACATGAACAGAGACGGGGAAAAATAAAGAAGCAAGAAGTCCAGATTCACTTCCTTCGATTTGGTCATTTTTGTGGTACAGGCTTGTCCATTCCAGGCTCCTGCTACTGTCCTGAATGTTTCACAGATCTTCCTCCACTTACAATGGGGCCATGTCCTTATCAAGCATCATAAACTGAAAATACTGCAAGTAGAAAATGCATTGAATACACTTGACCTAGCAAACATCACAGACTAGCCCAGCCCACCCTACCTGTAGTCAGAACACCGGCAGTAGCCTAGAGAGGGGCAAAATCGTCTAACACAGAGCCTATTTTATACTAAAGTGCTGAAGGCCTCATGTGATTTATTGAACAAACACTGTAGTGGAAGTGAGAAGCAGAACGGTTCTAAGTGTTAGGGACATTCCCCCTGTGATCCCAGGCCGACGGGGAGCGGCCGCTGCCCAGCATCACGACGGAGGATGGGCTGCCTGCCTGTCACTAGCCCGGGAAAACACCAACGTTCTCAGTCGGAAGCACGGTTTCTACTGAATGAGTATCGCTTCCCCCCACCGTAAAGTCCAAACCCTGTACGTCGGGGAGTGTCTCTACTTGTTTCTGTTGACTAAGTTGATCCAACGCTGACACGGAGCCCAACAAGTCTTGGGCCAAGAGCTGCCCCTGGAGAAGTGTGGGCTTCAGGTTCTGTGCCCGGGCATCTTCCTCAGAGTCTCCACCCCCGAGGCTCTTCGGGGAGCCACCCCCATCCCGTTTACCACCCCAATAGTCGCCCAGGAGCCCATCAGGCTGATCCTCTTGTCTCTCCTTGTCAGGCAAGTGGAACGATTTGATCTGAAGAGTCTCGGAAGACGAGCGCCCACCCAGGAATGGCCACTGCCTTTAACGTAAAAAGAAACGATAAACTTGGTGCTCTGCTCCAACCTTGCAGACCCGGTCTGTTCAAAGAGGAACACAGCTGGTGGCACTTCGGTTCCAGCATTAGGCCATAAAAGCAGCAATATGGCCCAGACACCCATCTGTCTGCTTGTATGCAGGTGGATGCATACACTCTGCATGCACGTGAAGCCACTGTTGGTGAGGGACACGGACGGTAAGCACTTCCCGAGAGCGGGGAGGATGTGGCCAAGAGAGTGGTGCACACAGGTGTGTACTGATATGGGTCCAAGGGCATCACTGCCCAAGGGCAGTTAAGAAAAGGCCATATTATATCCCCATATATCCTAGTATATTATATTAGAAAGACCTCTAAGCTATATGCACAACAGAATATTTGGGATGACTCCACATTATGAGAAAAATACACTATATGTTCTGAAAGTATAGTGTATGTTCATACTAAAGGGTCTGGAATAACACAGACCCAATATGGTTATTACTCCACAAAGGTGAAAAAAAAATTTTTTTTTTTTTTTTTTTTTTTTTGTGGTACGCGGGCCTCTCACTGTCGTGGTCTCTCCCATTGCGGAGCACAGGCTCTGGACGCGCAGGCTCAGCGGCCATGGCTCATGGGCCCAGCCGCTCCGCGGCATGTGGGATCTTCCCGGACCGGGGCACAAACCCGCGTCCCCTGCATCGGCAGGCGGACTCTCAACCACTGCGCCACCAGGGAAGCCCGAAAGGTGAAAATTGCAAAGAAGGACTGGGACGAAGGCTGAGGATGAGGAGACAGTGATTTCCGATGTACATTTGCATTTCTGTATTTTTTGCACTTTTTGTCATTAAAATCAAATATTTAAACTCAGGTCTTAAAACCTATTTGTATTTTACCTGTTTTTAAACTATAACTAATAGGAAAAACTAATTGAAAAAGTGGGCAAAGAAGATGAAGCAACAATTGATGATGGAACTGTGGTCGATAACACCAGAAAATCAAGGAAATGCATATTTAAACGATGAAAATGTAAAAACTAAAATCTATGAAGATTACAAGAGTGGTTTTTTTTTGAGTTTGAATATTTTATTCTATTGAAGTATAGTTGATTTACAATATTTTATTAGTTTCAGGTATACAACATAGTGATTTGATATTTTTGTAGATTATATTCCATATAAAGTTATTATAAAATATTGGCTCTATTCCCTGTGCTGTGCAATATATCCTTGTAGCTTATTTATTTTATATATAGTAGTTTACACCATTTAATCCCCTACCCCTATTTTGCCCCTCCCCCTTCCCACTAAGAGTGTTTTTAATTGGGGTCCCAAAGGTTGTCAGGGTGTCAGGCATGGCTACAGGGAGTTCTATACTTTATTGGGAAAAGCATAAATTGGCAAAACTGAAAGAGAAATGCTGCAGCAAAGAAATCATACAGTTATGTACACCCTTGAACTCAGAAACTCAACCTCTAGAAATTTATCGGAATGAGATAAACACAGATATAAAGAATCATTTGACTACAAGGTGATTGTAGCAGAATTGCCAACACCTTAAATGTCCAATGAAATGAAAGAGGTACGAAAAACTTTGCAATATTCACATGTGGAGGGACGTCTGGCCAATGACAGCGACAGCAGAGGATATTAGAAGTGTACAGAAAGAAGGGAATGATATATAAAAGACTCAAAAAACCCAAAACCCACAAAGCAGTTTTACATAATGATGCCATTTTGTGGGGAAAAGAGAAAAAATTCTCCAGGTCTTGCCACATTGAAGCGAGTATGGGAAATGTGTACATCGATCATTCCAGGGGCAGGATCACAGCTCATCTCCACTGTGTTCTTTAGCCTTACAGTTGTCTTCTAGCTTTAAAAAGAACACATACTAATCTGATGCTTTGAAACGGAGATGATATTTTAAGAGTTGCATCACACAGACTTGGTCTAAAGTCAGCACACCCAACAGGGCAGAGTTGAGAGCAGGGTGGCCTCGGACGGGAATGGACATACACCACACAGAGTTATCCCACTTTGTCTCTAAGGTGGACCCCAAATCTACTAGTCTAAGCAGTAACCACTTTACTGGGCTTTCAAAAACGTTAGCTCATTCTAATTGAATGTAATCCAGTGAAAATTGTAGACCGTACCATTCTTTTTTTTTCCTTTTTTTCTTTTTTTTATACAGCAGGTTCTTATTAGTCATCCATTTTATACACACCAGTGTATCCATGTCAATCCCAATCCCCCAATTCATCACACCACCACTCCCACCCTCCCGCGGCTTTCCCCCCTTGGTGTCCATATGTTTGTTCTCTACATCTGTGTCTCTATTTCTGCCCTGAAAACTGGTTCATCTGTACCATTTTTCTAGGTTCCACATATATGAGTTAATATACGATATTTGATTTTCTCTTTCTGACTTGCTTCACTCTGTAGGACAGTCTCTAGGTCCATCCACGTCTCAACAAATGACCCCATTTCGTCCCTTTTTATGGCTGAGTAATATTCCATTGTATATATGTACCATGTCTTCTTTATCCATTCGTCTGTCGATGGGCATATAGGTTGCTTCCATGACCTGGCTATTGTAAATAGTGCTGCAATGAACACTGGGGTGCATGTGTCTTTTCGAATTATGGTTTTCTCTGGATATAGGCCCAGTAGTGGGATTGCTGGGTCATATGGTAATTCTATTTTTAGTTTTTTAACTAACCTCCATACTCTTCTCCATAGTGGCTGTATCAATTTACATTCCCACCAACAGTGCAAGAGGGTTCCCTTTTCTCGACACCCTCTCCAGCATGTGTTGTTTGTAGATTTTCTGACGAAGTCCATTCTAACTGGTGTGAGGTGATACCTCACTGTAGCTTTGATTTGCATTTCCCTAATGATTAGTGATGTTCAGCATCTTTTCATGTATTTGTTGGCCATCTGTATGTCTTCTTTGGAGAAATGTCTATTTAGGTCTTCTGCCCATTTTGAGATTGGGTTGTTTGTTTTTTTTAATATCGAGCTGCATGAGCTGTTTATATATTTTGGAGATTAATCCTTTGTCCGTTGATCCGTTTGCAAATATTTTCTCCCATTCTGAGGGTTGTCTTTTCGTCTTATGGTTTCCTTTGCTGTGCAAAAGCTTTGAAGTTTCATTAGGTCCCATTTGTTTATTTTTGTTTTTATTTCCATTACTCTAGGAGGTGGATCAAAAAAGATCTTGCTGTGATTTATGTCAAACAGTGTTCTTCCTCTGTTTTCCTCTAAGAGTTTGATAGCGTCCTGTCTTATATTTAGGTCTCTAATCCATTTTGAGTTTATTTTTGTGTACAGTGTTAGGGAGTGTTCTAATTTCATTCTTTTGCATGTAGCTGTCCAGTTTTCCCAGCACCACTTATTGAACAGACTGTCTTTTCTCCATTGTATATCCTTGCCTCCTTTGTAATAGATTAATTGACCATAGGTGCGTGGGTTTACCTCTGGTCTTTCTATCTTGTTCCATTGATCTATGTTTCTGTTTTTGTGCCAGTACCATATTGTCTTGATTACTGTAGCTTTGTAGTATAGTCTGAAGTCAGGGAACCTGATTCCTCCAGCTCCATTTTTTTCCCTCAAGACTGCTTTGGCTATTCAGGGTCTTCTGTGTCTCCATACAAATTTTAAGATTTTTTGTTCTAGTTCCATAAAAAATGCCGTTGGTAGTCTGATAGGGATTGCACTGAATCTGTAGATTGCTTTGGGTAGTATAGTCATTTTCACAATGTTGATTCTTCCAATCCAAGAACATGGTATAGCTCTCCATCTGTTGGTATCATGTTTAATTTCTTTCAGCAGTGTCTTATAGTTTTCTGCATACAGGTCTTTCGTCTCCCTAGGTAGGTTTATTCCTAGGTGTTTTATTCTTTTTGTTGCAGTGGTAAATGGGAGTGTTTCCTTAATTTCTCTTTCAGATTTTTCGTCATTAGTGTATAGGAATGCAAGACATTTCTGTGCATTAATTTTGTATCCTGCAACTTTACCAAATTCATTGATTAGCTCTAGTAGTTTTCTGGTGGCATCTTTAGGATTCTCTATGTATAGTATCATGTCATCTGCAAACAGTGAAGAGTTTTACTTATTCTTTTCCAATTTGTATCCCTTTTGTTTCTCTTCTCTGATTGCCGAGGCTAGGACTTCCAAAACTATGTTGAATAATAGTGGTGAGAGTGGACATCCTTGTCTTGTTCCTGATCTTAGAGGAAATGCTTTCAGTTTTTCACCATTGAGAATGATGTTTGCTGTGGGTTTGTCGTATATGGCCTTTATTATGTTGAGGTAGGTTCCGTCTATGCCCACTTTTTGGAGAGTTTTCATCATAAATGAGTGTTGAATTTTGTCAAAAGCTTTTTCTGCACCTATTGAGATTTTCATATGGTTTTTATTCTTCAGTTTGTTAACATGGTGTATCACATTGATTGATTTGCATATATTGAAGAATCCTTGCATCCCTGGGATAAATCCCACTTGATCATGGTGTATGATCCTTTTAATGTGTTGCTGGATTCTGTTTGCTAGTATTTTGTTGAGGATTTTTGCACCTATATTCATCAGTGATATTGTAGACCGTATCATTCTTAATGGGACAGTGGTTAAGGTTACAGAAAAGTGCTAAGATGTGGGCGATCCTATTTGTCCTTCAAATAGAACAAGACCCCAACCAAGCACAATACTCTCCTTTAGACTTTCACATGATGCTGGCTTTCATGGCCGGCCTCTTCAAAGGAAAGGGAGGAAAATTAGAGCATGCATGACTCCCTGCCCTCCATGCTTCTGTGACTCCCAGTCGCAGGGAAAACAAAGGAAGGGGTCCCAGATGGAGCAACACCCTCTCTCCTAGCACACCCAAGGACTATTTTTACATTGACTCAGGAGAGAACCTGCATATAAATTTAGCCTTTGGATCTGCTAGCTATCTGCAGGCTTCAGGAAAGGGGAGTAAAGGACTGCATTTCTCCATCAGTGTTTGAATGAGGGTCCTGATGTTATGCCAATATCTTGGTCTTAGAACAAACCTCCTCAGAGGCTCTGAGATGATGAAGCCAGTGGGTGGGGAAACTGGTCTCCCCACCCCAGGGTCACACTCCCAAGGACCCGCCCTGGTCTTCTTTGCTCCCGCCTCATTTCATGGGTGGAGGTGGCTGACATGCCATCTTCCATATTTTGGAGCGAAGCTTCTCAAACTTTAATGCGCCCACAAACCCACCAGGGGTCTTCTTAAAATGACAGATTCTGCAGGGCTGGGGTGGGACCCGAGACTAGGTTTCCTACCAGCTCCCATGTAAACCAATGCTGCTGGTCCCAGGCCACGCCCAAATGGGAAGGTGTCCAGAAACGTAAGAGGAAAAAGTAATATTTTCTTGCCCATGAGAATTTTCCATAGTTTCATATGTTCAATTCATGCACTGTTTCTGTATGTACTCACTTTTTTATCCCAGAATGTAGACTGGGTGATTCCAACAGAATGAAATGTCCCTGAAATCAGTAAAACAGTAAAGAAATAGATGTTCCAGGGTGCTGGAATCTATCAGTCTGGAAGCTGAGGAAACTGTCTACTTTCATGGAAACTGAAACAACTAGGCGGTCATCATGCCCTCTGAGGACACAGGACAAAAATATGATTTAAGACCACAGTTATGATGAGCCAGCTTGGCCTTAGGAATGGAGGCACATAATATTGGCATTTCCTGGGTCAATCCTTTATCATTGCATAGGAGCAAAAAACTGAGACATTAAGTCAACGTATAACACCAAAATATAACAGGAAAGTGTAAAACTGAAGCCATTCTTTCTATGTATATGCATACATCAACAACCCAGAAGAAAGAGGTCCCTTCATCTGACTCACTCAACATAGTGGGCATTCAGAATTGTCCCGCTCGTCAATTTCCATGAGACCTCCACTCACACAAACTATTTGGTGAATTTTTTTCTGCAGACTTTATCAAAGATACAATAAGGGATGTGGAGGGGGTTACAGTTCACATGTGTCACACCTTATAATCCTCCACAACTTTACTGCCTTGTGTGTCTTTTAAAGGTTGCTCTCTCCTGTCCACGCTCCTTTGATGATCTGCACCCTGTCTACGAAGCAAGGCCACTAAACACATACGCCCTAGCAAACTCCATGCTCCGTAAAACCAAAGGGTGCTGCTCCCCTTCAGGTGGCTATTTATCAACCACGTACTGTTGTTCTTGTGTGTTCATGTGACGGTTGATGTTACGTGTCAACCTGACTGGGCCAAGGGATGCCCCAAGAGCTGGTAAGACATTATTTCTGGGTGTGTCTGTGAGGTTGCTCTGGAGGAGATTAAGCATTCGAGTGAGAAGACTGGGTAAAGAAGACCCACTATCACCAGTGTGGGTGGGCATCATCTAATCCACCGAGGGCTTGAACAGAACAAAAAGGCAGAGGAAGGGTAACTTCCCTCTCCACCCCCTCCTGAGCTGGCACGTCCATCTTTCCCTGCCCTCAGATTTTGAAGCTCCTGACTCTTGGGCCGTTGGGCTGTGGGACTTACACCAGTAGCTTTCCAGATATCAGACCTTTGGCCTCAGATTGAGAGTTAAACCATTGGCTGCTCTGGTTCTCAGGCCTGAACTACACCACCAGCTTTCCTGGTTCTCTCGCTTGCAGACAGCAGATAGTAGGACTTCTCGGCCTCCATAACAATGCAATGCCAATTCCTATAACAAATCTCCTCTGACATCTATCTATCTATATATCTTATTGGTTATGTTTCTTTGGAAAACCCTGGCTAATATGGTTGGTAAGGTCTCATCTCCAACCACAAGTTGCTAATAGCTTGCAGGAGTCTCCCTACAAGAATCCTATAAAGCAAAATTTTCTTTCATGTATTTTTTGTTTACAGAAATTGCTTTCTGTTCCCCTTAGGGTAATGTCCAAACTCCATGAATTAGTTGTCTACACACCAATGATCCGCAAACTTTAACAGTCTTACACAACGCATGCTTATTATCTTATAGTTTCTCTGGGACAGAGCTCTGGTCGTGGGGTAGCTAGATCTTCTGCTTCAGGATCTTTCATGAGGCTGCAGTCAAAGCACCGGCCAGGGCTGGGATCTTATCTGAAGGTTCCAGTGGGGAAGGATCCACTTCTAAGCTCACTCACATGCTGTTGGGAGGATTTAGTTCCTCACGGGCTGCTGGCCAGAGTTAGACTTGCCATTTGGAACCTTCCCGTGTCTCAACACGGACACTTTTTTCCAAGAGAGCCTGCTGCAGGACGGAGTCCCAGTTTTATACCCTAATCACAAAAGTGATTTTGCATCCTTTGCCATATTTATCGGTCAGACATTATTCTGAGTGTTTCTGGGAGGATGTTTTTGGATGAGATTAACAATTAAACAGGCAGATTGAGTGAAGCCGATTGCCCTCCCTAATGTGGGTGGGCCTCGTCTGATCAGGTGAAGGCCTGAATAGCTCCAAAAGGCTGACTTCCCCCCGTAAGAAGGGAAGTCATGCCTAACTTCAATCATACCTTCTGTATTAACACTCACTAAAAATGCCAGGACACTCCGGTTGCCCTTGATTTACTAGAGAAGAAAAGGATTGAAGCACCAGTAACTGGGAAGTATTTGGATTCCCTGTGGGAGAGGATACATTTCAAAACAGAAACCTGAAGATAATTTCACTCTTAGTGAGTATGATACACAGGAGGTATGGCTGGAGTCATCCTGGAATAATAGTGCTAGATTGGGGTTTTATTCACGCAGCCGGTGGCCTCATCTCTTCTTCTGTTGGGTGTGACCATGGAAATGCCCATTGTTGAGAACTTAGAATCTCAAGGGGAGTAGAGTGATGTACTCAGCAGTACACTTATTTGTATAGCCCCCACTGAATTAGGAACAATTTTTCTTCCCTGAATACTTTTCCCCTTGGCTTGTATTTTTAAGTCAATGTTTTGTTTTGGAATGATTTTAGATTTACGGAAAAGTTGTAAAGATAGCAGGGAGATTTCCCATATGTCCTACACCCATTTACCCTATGGTTAACATTTCACATAACCATGGCACGCTGGCCGAACCAGGAGACCGACTGTGGGACATCACTGTTCACTGTACTTCAGACTTTACGAGGATGTTCCCAGTTTTTTCCAACAGTGATATTTTTCTGTTCGAGGACACTGCACTGCATTTTGTTATCATGCCTTAGTCTCCTCTGCACTGTGACAGTGTCTCAGAGTTTCCTTGTTCTTCATGATCTTGACAGATATTTTTTAGAATGTCCCTCAATCTGAGCGCGTCTGATGACGACATAAACCATGATCAGCTGGTAAAAATAATTAGTGTCTGTCGAGTTTCTCCACTGTTAATCACTCCATGTTTAGTGCAACCACGGGATTTTAAAAAAATGCATTCGTTTTCAAAATGCCTACAGTCATGGCTATTTCTTACTTCTACGGAGTTTCTTTTTTCTATTTTCAATTTATTTCTAATTCAATTTCATCTTTGTTGTTTCCTTTCAGGAAAAAAAAAAAAGTTCTTAAACACCATATTCCTCATAGAATTCCGCTGAAACCTGGAGGCTATTCTTGGTTGGGATGAAAGGAGATCTGTCTTCTGAGCATCTCTAAGGTATGAGGGAATGCCATAAATATTTTATATACGCTTCCTGCTTACATTTCACAAGAGCCCTCTACATTAAATATTAACAGACATTTTTTTTCAAATGAAGGAACCAATTTTCCCAAGGCCCCAATTAAAGACAGAAAGTAATGAAACGGGTAGGAGAGAACCCAAATGCTTAAGCCAGAAGGTTTACAATCACCCACAAGCTGTTCAAATTTGACTCTTGCCCTTTGTACTACATGGACTCCCCGCCCCCCCAAAAAAGAACAGGTCTATGCCCTACAGCATAAGCATTTCCTAAACACGAGTGCCTTGAATATTTGCTCCTGCAGACCCCAAGCTCCAAGTGGTCTCCCCAGATACCACTTGTCCTGCAAGCTTAGGTGAAGCCCACCTCCTCCGGTGAGCTCTCCCTGACTATGACACCCACAACAAAGTTTCCTCCTTGTGCTCAGTGTGCCCACTCTAGCACTCAGTGGCCCTGGATGACGTCTGCCCTCCCCTGATGCCAGCTTGTCAAACAGGGTCAGCTACCCCTGCACCATGCCTTGGGCAGGATACGTGTGCCAGCCCTGACGGGCAGTGCCTGTGTGCTAACAACCTCCTGGGACAGCCCTCCAGCTTCTTGGCTGGAGCCCAGCACTGCACCCTGCTCAGCACACCCCAGCTCCTGGCTCAGCACACCCCAGCTTCCCTCCTGGGGCCTCCCCTCGCATTTGCCTACGTACTCATGAAAAAGTTTGCCAACCGCAAAGTTAGAGGGGGCTTTCTTCAAGACTGCCATCATATCTGATACCAACCGCAAGCCCTGGTGGGTGCGTGTCCCAACACCACTATCAGTTCAATAATTCGCAAGAAGGACTCACAGGACTCTAGGAAGCTTTTGTGTTCATGGTTATGGCTGACTACCAGCTAAGTGATACAGAGGGAAGTCAGCCAAGGGGAAAGGCTTACAGGGGAGTGTCCAGGAATGCTGCGAACGTGGTCCATCCAGAGTCACAGATGGGTTGCGTTCCCAGCCAACACGTATGGAGGACTGCCAACCAGGAAAGCCCATCTCAGACTGTGTCCAACTTTTACCTGTGGCTCCATCACGTAAGAGTGATTGACAGACCCCATGACTGAGTTCACAGTCCAGCCACTCAGGATGTCAGGCTGATGCTGCACAACAAAGGCCCCCGCCCTATGTCACATGGTTAGGTGTTCTGGCATGGCTGTTCCCCCCTACCCTAAATCACAGTTACACTATCCAGTGACCCAAGGCCCCCAGGCAGGCAAAGACGCCCTGTCAGGCAGGACATTCCAAGGGCTTAGAGCTCACCTCCCAGGAGCTGAGGGGCAAAGGCCAGATCTGCTTCTGACCAGGATTAAATTCTTGACTACACAGTCTTGGAGACCGTCACCCTCTTTTTTGACTTTTAGCTCTGCAAGCGTTTCTCACCATAACCAGAATATGTGGGCACACGTACACCCAACTGTTGACAAGGATGTTTCCCCTGGTCCATGCTGGGATCGTAAAGCAATTTTTTTAGTTTCTCATTTATACTTTTCTACTACATCCATGTTCTCTTCAAGAATGGTTGCTTCTATCATTAGGTTTGGAAAACAGATTTTAATGAGGCTCTTTTCCACATGTTGCTCACCCAATTTGCTCACTATGTGCTCCACGATTTATCCCATCAGTGAGTCATTTATATAAAATAATATTTTCAGGGATGTATGCTTTTTTCCTCCTCTGAATGATGTGGAAAATAACTAAACAAAGATATGTTAAGGATAATTTAAAGTCTACTCATTAATTAGAACAATGTACGTTTTAAAGTACAATCCCGTATATGGAAAACAGTAGAGGTTTCTCAAAAAACTAAAAATAGAACTATTATATGACCCACTAATGCCACTCAGGGGTATTTATCTGAAAATAAATACCTAACACTGATGAAAAATGAAATCACTAACTTGAAAAAAAACATGCACACCAATGTTCATAGCAGCATTATGTACAGTAACAATGAAGTGGAAGCAAACTAAATGTCCATCACAGATGAATGGATAAAGAAGACGTGGTACACACACACAATGGAATACTACTCAGCCATATAAAGAAACGAAATTGTGCCATTTGTAGCAACATGGATGGATTTGGAGGGCATTACGCTAAGTGAAGTAAGTCCGACAGAGATAGAGAAATACCATATGATATCACTTATATGGGGAACCTAAAAAATACAACAAACTAGTGAATATAACAACAACAAAAAAAGCAGACTCACAGATATAGAGACCAAACTAGTGATTACCCGTGGGGAGAGGGAAGAGGGGGCAAAATAGCAGAAGGCAATTAAGAGATACAAACTACTATGTATAAAAAAACAGGCAACAAAAATATATTGTGCAACACAGAAATCTCTTGCATTCCTATACACTAATGATGAAAAATCTGAAAGATAAATTAAGGAAACACTCCCATTACCCACTGCAACAAAAAGAATAAAATACCTAGGAATAAACCTACCTAAGGAGGCAAAAGACCTGTATGCAGAAAACTATAAGACACTGATGAAAGAAATTAAAGACGATATAAACAGATGGAGAGATATACCATGTTCTTGGATTGGAAGAATCAACATTGTGAAAATGACTATACTACCCAAAGCAATCTACAGATTCAATGCGATCCCTATCAAACTACCAATGGCATTTTTTCACAGAACTAAAACAAAAAATTTCACAATTTGTATGGAAACACAAAAGACCCCGAATAGCCAAAGCAATCTTGAGGAAGAAAAATGGGGCTAGAGGAATCAGGCTCCCTGACTTCAGACTATACTGCAAAGCTACAGTAATCAAGAGAGTATGGTACTGGCACAAAAACAGAAATATAGATCAATGGAACAGGATAGAAATCCCAGAGGTAAACCCATGCACATATGGTCACCTTACCTTTGATAAAGGAGGCAAGAATATACAAGGGAGAAAAGACAGTCTCTGCAATAAGTGGTGCTGGGAAAACTGGACCGCTACATGTAAAGGAATGAAACTAGAACACTCCCTAACACCATACACAAAAATAAACTCAAAATGGGTTAAGGACCTAAATGTAAGACCAGACACTATCAAACTCTTAGAGGAAAACATAGGCAGAACACTCTATGACATAAATCACAGCAAGATTCTTTTTCACCCACCTCTTAGAGAAATGGAAATGGAAATAAAAATAAAAATAAACAAATGGGACCTAATGAAACTTAAAAGCTTTTGCACAGCAAAGGAAACCATAATCAAGATGAAAAGACAACCATCAGAATGGGAGAAAATATCTGCAAACGAAGCAACTGACGAAGGAATCTCCAAAATATACAAGCAGCTCATGCAGCTCAATATCAAAAGAACAAACAACCCAATCCAAAATGGGCAGAAGACCTAAATAGACATTTCTTCAAAGAAGGTATACAGATTATCAACAAACACATGAAAGGATGCTCAACATCACTAATCATTAGAGGAATGCAAATCAAAACTACAATGAGGTATCACCTCACACCGGTCAGAATGGCCATCATCAAAAAATCTACAAACAGTAAATGCTGGAGAGGGTGTGGAGAAAAGGGGTGGGAAAAGGGGTGCACTGTTTGTGGGAATGTAAACTGATAAGCCACTGTGGAGAACAGTATGGAGGGTTCCTTAAAAAACTAAAAATAGACCTACCATATGGCCCAGCAATCCCACTACTGGGCATATACCCTGAGAAAACCATAATTCAAAAAGAGTCATGTACTGCAATGTTCATTGAAGCTCTATTTACAATAGCCAAGACATGGAAGCAACCTAAGTGTCCACTGACAGATGAATGGATAAAGAAGATGTGGCACATATATACAATGGAATATTACTCAGCCATAAAAAGAAACGAAATTGAGTTATTTGTAGTGAGCTGGCGGGACCTACAGTCTGTCCTACAGAGTGAAGTAAGTCAGAAAGAAAAAAACAATTACCGTATGCTAATACATACACATTGAATATAAAAAAAGGAAAAAAAATGGTTCTGAAGAACCTAGGGGCAGGAGAGGAATAAAGATGCAGACCTAGTAGAGAATGGACTTGAGGACATGGGGAGGGGGAAGGGTAAGCTGGGATGAAGTGAGAGAATGTCATGGACGTATATACCCTACCAAATGTAAAAGAGATAGCTAGTGGGAAGCAGCCACATAGCACGGGAAGATCAGCTCGGTGCTTTGTGATCACCTAGAAGGGTGAGATAGGGAGGGTGGGAGGGAGGGAGGCGCAAGAGGGAAGAGATATGGGAACATATGTATATGTATAGCTGATTCACTCTGTTATAAAGCAGAAACTAACACACCATTGTAAAGCAATTATACTCCAATAAAGATGTTAAAAAAGAAAAAAAAAAAGAGAGAGAGAGAGAGACATGGGATGAACAATCGTTCAAACATACCAGGTGGGCTTTGAGAATTGATTTCAACATATATTGTAGATCTTATAAAGAAACAAGTCAATAAATGCTACTTAATCTATTATTCAATTTTAGTACCTGGTGATGCTGAGGTAGGAATCAAATATTCCTACCTCTACATTTTAATTTGATTTTCAATAATTATACTTTAAGATACCTATGCCATCATTGTTACATGGTATGTGTGGCACAAGAATAGCTCAATAAATGTTTGTTAAATAAGTGTAGTAAACAAATAAATGATTTTTGAGTAAATATATATATATAT
Source organism: Inia geoffrensis (assembly GCA_036417435.1). Taxonomy (NCBI): domain Eukaryota; kingdom Metazoa; phylum Chordata; class Mammalia; order Artiodactyla; family Iniidae; genus Inia; species Inia geoffrensis. Next base: position 4,516,054 of record CM070921.1, read on the forward strand.
TGTTCAACAGAGGGAATATAGCCCCAAATTTTTAAGTACCAATGGAATATAATCTTTAAAAATTGTGAATCGCTATGTTGTACACCTGAAACATATAATATTGTACATCAACTCTACCTCAATAAAAAAATAATAAAGGGCGATACTGTAAACGTACACAGGTAAACCACATATGCATTTACAAGGTGCACAAATATACATATATATGTAAAAATAATGAGACATAGCTGTAGACTTAGAAGCATTCTGTGGACTGTGTCACGTGTAAACATGTAAGACTCCTCAGCCAGTGTGGTAATGGGAGTACTCTCCTTCCTGTCCTGTCTAAAGTTCCTTTCTGCCCACTCCATGCTTTCATTTCTTGGTCCAGGATGCATTCTCAAGTGGGGCCAGGAACACCCCTAAGGGGCAGAGATTGGTTCTTAGGGCCACATCTCTTACTATTTTTATGTATAAAGCACAGACAGTCATGCAGCATGTGAACAGATACACAGTGTAACCGTGGTGTTAAAATTTCACAGGAGGGGGCTTCCCTGGTGGCGCAGCGGTTGAGAGTCTGCCTGCGGATGCAGGGGACGCGGGTTCGTGCCCCGGTCTGGGAAGATCCCACATGCCGCGGGGCGGCTGGGCCCGTGAGCCATGGCCGCTGAGCCTGCGCGTCCGGAGCCTGTGCTCTGCAGCGGGAGGGGCCACAGCGGTGAGAGGCCCGCGTACCGCAAAAAAACAAAAAACAAAAAACAAAATTTCACAGGAGGGTGAGGGCACCATTAGAAAAGAAAACGTCGGAGGACTGGAAGCAACTCCTCCGTGCGGTCCTCCCGGGGGCACTGGTCCTCAGTCTGTACTCCTGACTTGGCCCTCCCACTTCCTGAACTTGGTTCAGGCATACCCACAATGCACTTCAAAGTGGAATCGAGACTGTCCGCGTGGTGGTTATCTCCCTCCAGCGTGACGTCCACCAAAGCGTCCTTCGAGTCATCTCTGCATGTGCAAGAAGACAGCCTTGCCTCTCTTACAGGGTAGGGGCTAAATAACCGTTTCATGACTAAATGAACAAACCAGCTCAGAAACAAAGGTTAAGGATAGAAACAAGTCACAAGGGCCACCGCCCCCACCTCCGTGCCCGTCCGGATGCCTGAGAGCAATACAGTGTTTGGTAGAAGCATTCTTCATGCTAAAAAGAATAAACATGCCCCTCGTAGATAACACAGCAACAAGCAACTGCTTTCACACAGTGGAAACCTACTTTCAAGGAGTCTGAAATATGCTAAGAATTAATAAAACATTTTAAAATGTACTCTGTAATTTGAGTACAAAAAGGAAAATCGATTAATGCTTCTGAAAGAGAGAACAAGTGGAGACAATTATTATAATTTTGCATGTATTGAGAACCTGTAACGGTCTCGATGCTGTCAGGCTCACAAAATCCATTTCGCAGGCTAGGGAGCTGTAATTTTAACCACCAGTAGAGATGTCGCTTGCCATTGTTGGACCACTGTTTTAATTTGGCAGGGTCTGCTGCTGAGAGATTGAAAATAAAGTCAAATAAAATAGCACATACATTCTCATTAAGCTAATTCCATAAAATGTGTTTGATTGAAATCCTATAGCCCCGTGTTGGAGTCTAGAAGAGCCTTCACACACAATAAACTCCAGGCACTCACAATTGTAGGTATTAATGTCCCGTAGTTCTGTCTCATTTTCAATCAATCCTTCCCTTTGGGCTGCAGACAATTTGATAAAGTCCAGTGTTTGGATTAGATTCTATTATTTCTGTGACATGAACCTTTCTGCTACACAATGCAGTCACTTTGGAAAGTTCTTCTTTGGTTAAATGTGTCCCAGAGCGTACATCTAAGTGAGGACAGTCGTTCAAAGATGCAAACTTCTACGCCATGAATTTCTGCTAGTGGTGAAGTTTCCTTCAATTTTGCCATGGCCGTTGCAAAGGGCTGTCTTGGTTTTATTTTTTCCTTTTTCTAGTTCCATACAAGGTTGATATTTAGAGTGTTTAAAGTTTGCTTTATATGGTTATTGTTGGTCTCATTCTATGTTTTCTGAAAACTCCATCCCTGGTCCAACTCTATGTAAATAGTTTTGTCTCTGACTGATAGGCGACGATGTCTCACCTCCGTCTTAATTCTTCATTCTAAGAATAAATGTTTGCACACCGATTGAGTTAGGAAGCATTTTACGTGCATTAAGCTACCCCCGGCAGGACAGACAGAAGACATGGGTACTGTGATCATCCCCAATTGACAGACCAGAGCTGGTGCTTCCGAGGAGGTTGAGCTGCAGGTACAGGCAGAGCGGACGTGGCCAGCTCAGACGTGGTCACTGTCACCTGCAAAAGAGAGCATGTGCCGCAGGGCAGTGGAGCCTCTGTTCCACACGGTCACTCGGGGATCCAAGTAGTCACACTCCCTGCGGCTTCAAGGCACAGCCCACAGGGTCCCCAAGGGTGTCAGGGCTGCCACCGGCTGGGAGGTACAGGAGGGAATTCTCATGTTGGGTCTGGCACCCTTCACTTCTGTTCAGCTCGGCTTCTGCCTGGGAGGACGGGGTCACATGGGCACACTCCCTACCAGGGAGGCTGGAAATGGGTGTGGAAACCTGTACAGGACCGAACCGAGGCATCATGGAGGGCTGACTATCGATGCTGATTGTCTGCCGCTGCCTGAATGCCCTTGGATAGATTTAACTGGAATGGATTTAACTAAATGGATCAAACGGACCATTTCCTCATTGCAAACATTTCTTTTTTCTTTTCTTTTCTTTTTTTTTTGGCCACATAGCATGCAGGATCTTAGTTCCCCGACCAGGGATGGAACCCGGGACCTGGCAGTGAAAGCGCTGAGCCCTAACCACTGGGCCGGCCGCCAGGGAATTCCTGCAAGCATTTCTTGAGAGAGGACAGGGCCATCGCCGTGTTCAGGCCAATACTCTACCTGCCAGTGTTTGCTTTCCTCCAGCACAATCAGGCTCTTTGTCTCTTGAGAACAGGAGTGATCCCAAAGGGGTGAGCTGTTCAGTGAGAGGCTAAGGTATAGGGCACATGGACAGAATAAGCCACGTCAAGGGTGTACAGAGTTGGGGGAGAGGATGTTCATTTGCTTTTGCACAGGGTTCCCAGCACCAGAATCCTGGCGGCACTGCACCAGCCTACGGGACCCACGCCTTATAGTTACTTGTAAGTAGGTACCTACTGGGCCCCACCCAGTAAGAGTGGCGGCCCCTGTAGGTCATGAGAGAGATTTAGAAGCGAGATAACCATCTGTCCACATACACACTCCCACACGAATATTCACAGCAGCATGATTCACAACAGCCCAAACACAGAAACTAACCAAGGTCCATCAACTGATGAATGAATGAACAGGAGGTGCTCCACCCCTACAAGGTGGGGGGCACTATCTGATCACAAAAAGGAATGAAGTTGTGACACCAGCTGCAAGGGGGATGAGCCTCAAAAACAGGATGCCGAGTGAAAGAAGTCAGGCACTAAAGGTCACAGACTGTAGGAAATGCCCAGAACTGGCAAATCCAGAGACACAGAGAGGAGACAGGTTATGCGTCAGGGGTGGGAGAGGGGGGATGGGAGTGAGTGCTCACGGGGACCGGGTTGCTCTGGGGGAGAAGGAAAATGTCCTAAAATCGACTGTGGTGATGGATGCACAGCTCTGTGAATCTGCTCAAAACTACCACGTTGTAGAGTTTACATGTGTGAACTGCGTGCTGTGGGGATTGCATGTCAATGAAGCTGTTACAAAGACAAGCCAGGAAGTGCCTGATGGCGGTGTGCGGTGAGCTTGTCCCAGTGGGGCACTTCTTCCTGGACGCTCCTGGAGGCCCTGGGATTCCCACCGCAGCCTCCACCAGCAAAGTGGCCGTCTCCTGACCGTGACACAATGGCATTCCCTGAGACAGGAGTACACATAACATTCCCCTGTACCTCCTCAGCTGCTTCCTTCACACGCCAAGTGCACAGGTCCGCCACACCCCGGGGGCTGCGAATTTCTATCGACGCTCCCACCAAGATCCCTACACAGGGTTCACCCAAGACAGTGTTCGTTTTAGAGAGCAAAACCTTTTATTTGTTTATTTTTGCTTGCTGAGGTTTAGTGCCTTTTTTTGTTGTTGTTGAAGTATAGTTGATTTACAACCTTGTGTTAGTTTCGGGTGTACAGCACAGTGATTCAGTTATACATATCTATATCTGTAGAGATATAGATATTCTTTTTCATATTCTTTTCCATTATGGTTTATCTCAAAATACTGAATATTGTTCCCGGCGCTATATAGTAGGACCTTGTTGTTTATCCATTCTCTGTGTAAGAGTCTGCATCTATTAACCCCGAACTCCCAATCTATCCCTCCCCTTCCCCCTCCCCCTTGGCAACCACAAGCCTGTTCTCTACGTCTGTGAGTCTGTTTCTGTTTCATAGATAAGTTCATTTGTGTCATATTTTAGATTCCACATATAAGTGACATCATATGGTATTTGTCTTTCTCTTTCTGACTCACTTCACTTAGTATGATCATCTTACTCTAGGTCCATCCATGTTGCTGTAAATGGCATTATTTCATTCTTTTTTTGTGGCTGAGTGGTATTCCATTGTGTGTGTGTGTGTGTGTGTGTGTGTGCGTGTGTGTGTGTGTGTGTATCACATCTTCTTCATCCAGTCATCTATCGATGGACACTCAGGTTGTTTCCATGTACCCAAGACAATGCTAAACTTTACCCAAACCCTGTGCTCCTGGAAAACAGGGAAGGTTAAGGAATTGCCCCATCCTCTGTGTCCTGAAAAACTGCTGACTGCAAAGAACCTTCCTTCCCCACCTGAGTTAGATAGAACTCACAGATGTTCCCTTTGGGCACCCAGGACAAGGCCCGACACAGACCCTCCAGATTCCCATCCTCTGTCTCACAAATGATGTCCTGAGTGGTCTGTCCCCGCAGATGAGCTGGAACAAAATGCTTGTGAACCAAACTTGGGTTCAGCCTCTCCCTTTGCCCCCCAGGACCTTGAACTTTGGCCCACCCTCAGTCTGAGCCAGCAGCCTCTAACCCCAGCACAGGGTGCTGTTAGGAAAATATTCTCTGGTCTACATTGGATCATGCCACCCTTTCACCCCACTTCCCTTTGCCTCGTTCTTTCTAGACTACACGTCAAGGGAATCAACTTTGCTCCTTCTATAAAAAAAAAGAGGATCCCCTTTTGCTAACTGTTGCTTGCTGACCTTATAGATAGAATGTTGTTCCAAATGCAATAGCCCCCCTGCCCCTAATGCAACCGTCTCTTTCCCTCCTTCCAAGAATCCTTTTTGAATAAAAGTCTCTCCTTACTAAGTCCGGATGTGTTTTCTTTTTTTGTTCTGACAAGCACAACCCGTGTGGGACTTTTAGGGTTAAATTCACAAAGGGTTCCTCCCAACGTCATTGCAAGTTCCTACCCTGGCGTGCTTTTTCTCAACCCTGATGGAATCTATTTGTCAATATGTCTCCTTGCTTCATCTGCTGGCATCCCCTCAACCTTTTTGCTTTCTTTTAACGAGCTGAATGACCCCGCAGTAAACAGATTCTCAAAACATAGTAATGCGTGCACAAGCTGTTTAACGTGGAGCTTTTGGAAGAAGGCAAGGGTGCTTTCTGGTAGTGACGGGGCTGACAGTGTGTAATGAGCACTGTGGCCACCTGTACCCGCAATGGATCACAGAGGACACACCCTGGGCTCTCGCATCCCCACTGACTGCGCAGGGCGTGTAGGGAACCATGTTCCCTCTGAGTTGGATTCTTCCCTTGGGCCTTTCTTCTCCTTCACCAGCTGATCTGTGCCCAGAACTCCTCCTTTTTGGCTGAGTTACTTTTTATTTGGCACTTTCTTGAAACAGTGAGTGTCTATCAGTGCATTTGTAGCCAGTGGCACCCTGGCCACTGCTGAGAGATGTGGCAGGAATCTGTGTCATCACGGACCGCTGGAAGGGGAGACGGGGTGGCTGGGAGGTGAGGACGAATTCCTTGGGCAGGGCCCAGTCCCTCCCTGCTCAGAGCTGGAGGTGAGGAGTGATTCTCCACCACACGGGGGCGAGGAGGGGCCAGGGGCCCCCGTACGATGCGTGGAAATGTTCCCTCAGGGAAGTCATCTGGGCTGTTGGTTCTGATCCCCTCACGCTGGACATTTTGTGGGCTGTCCTGAAGAAAGAAACACGTTCTACAGCCATCACTGCAGTCTCCTGGAAACTGCTTCCATGCATGAGGGAGGAACTGAGTATTTGGTGATTTGACGGTTGGCCATGTTCTTCATCCGTCCTATTTTCCTCCGAGGAAAACACCGTTGTTCCCAGCACGCAGGGATACGTGACTGGCATTAGCGCGCCTGCTCTGGTACTTTCCCGAGAACCGTGCTCCAGGACGTGGACGGGGGGACCTACATCTATGTTACAGGCAACGGACAGCTTTATGGACTAGGCAGGTGCTTTCAGACAGTCTTTTGCATAACATAAAGAGCAAGTTACTCTTTTCAAATGACCGTAATACTCTTAGTCAAAACCTCTCTCGATTGAAATGGCATTAGCATACAACCTATTTTCTGGAAAATGTATTGGAAACTGCATGAGAAAGGCACATTCTGTATGTTTTCTGGAGAACTAAGCTATTGGATAAAGAGGAAAACCAACTTGTTATGCAAAGACCTGATTCCCCACTCTGGGGGATTCAATGACTCAATTGAAGAAATGGGTCTGGGGCTCCTCTGTGTTTAGAATGAGGCACTGTTCAAGTAGCCAGGGATACAATGTTGAATGAGACATGGTCCCATCCCCCAAGACATTTCTAACCCGCTTTTACAAATATTCCAGTCAAGAATTCCCAACTGCCATATGCAACTTTTTGTTTTTGTTTTTGTCTTTCCTCATAATACCATGCAATTTTAGGGCCTGGATCTGAAAACACTGACAAGAGACAACGAAAAGAAAACAGTGACATCTACTTGGACCCAGACAGTAGTCCAAAGGATCATAAGCTAAATAACTTTGTCCTCTGTGTGATGTTTTCTTGAGTATTTAAAAAACCAGAAGTCGATGCATGTTTTTTGCACTAAATGGTCACAACCCAAGACTCTCTTCTTTGATTTAAGGCTCTTTGGGGTCACTGAAGTGTCATTGGGAAAACTGCTTCCTGACGCATAATGTTATGGTAATGATACCCTAAAGCCTGTGTAGGGGCTCTGCCAAGAGAGCTATCGATTTATCTCCTTCCCAGTATTGTTTTAAAACAAGAGGCAGCTGGGGGTCAAGAGAGAGACTCTGGGTTATAAGAGGCTTAATGCAACCCTAGGAATTTTTTTTTTTTTTTTACACACTTGAGAGGAGAAAGGTTGTTCATAAATACTCATTTACAGAAACAATTCGAGAGACGCAGAAAAGACACATTTATCTTCCATCTGAGCCTAGGATTATACCCTATATAACAATGTAGGTGAGGGAAAGAGTAGAAAGTGCTGCAGTATCGGGGTTATAGTGAGAATCCAAGAGACCTGGATCAAAGCCCAGCCCTGCCACTCACTGATTATATCCATTTGGGTTATAAATTGGAATTTTTGAACTTAGTCACCTCACATAAAGCAAAATTACCTGCCTCAAAGATAGCTGTGAGGATTCAATATAATATCGCATGCAAAGGCCAAGGAACAAAGCCTGGTACGTACTATAAACTCAGTAAACTGTACAGATCATTGCTACTGTTATCGTTATACAGGAGTTAGACACAAAGTATTTACACATAAGGTGCTGGGTAAAGTGCTTGCTCTCAATACTTGAGATGGTGTGGGTAGTGTGGGTGGTGTGATGTGATCATTAATTTTTTGTATCAATTGATGAGGCTATGGGGCCCAGTCATTTAAATGTTAGTCCACATGTGGTTTTTTTAGATGTGATTACACTGAAATTAGCAGACTCTGAGTAAAGCAGATTACCCTCCCATAATATGGGTGGGCAGGGGATGGTGGGATGGTGGGTGGGTCGTATCTAATCAGGCGAGGGCCTTAAAAGCAAAAATGAAAGTTTCCCAAAGAAGAAGCAATTCTCTCTCAAGGCTGCCACATAGAATCTCTGCCTGAATTTCCAGCTTTCTGGCCCACCCTGCAGATATCAGACCTGCCAGCTGCCACAATCACATGAGCCAATTCCTTAAAATAAATCTCCTGATGGATACATAGATACAAATACATCTATATCTATAGTTATAGACGTAACTACAGACAGATAGGTATCTCTATCCCTACTACCTATCAATAGCTACATCTACACCTATCTATCTACAGAGACAAAGATGCAGATAGATAGATAGATAGATAGATGAATACAATAGATCTTTATCTATACAATACCTAATTGTAATTCTATTGAATCTGTCCATCTATGTATCTATCAAAATCTGCCTCCATCTCTCTCTATAGCAATAGACAGATTTAGCTATAGCTAGATAGACACAAATTCCCTGATTTCTACATCTGTATGTATCTAGAGATCCTCTTGGTTCTGTTTCTCTGGAGAACTTGACTACTTCAGGCTGGGAGACTGACAAGTAAATAGACAGTATGAATGCTCTGCGGTAGGTCTCAGCACAGCACGAGGTGCTATGGGAATGTACAGAACAAGACTGCTCTTTTTGAAGCCTGGATTGAATAAGCTGCCCGAGAAGACGGCTGAAAATGAGAACAACCTTTAGTGGGTGGACACAAGGGCCGGAACCCCCAAGGACACAGATGAGGGACAACTAGAGGATTAAGAAGATAAAACAGTGTGACGTGAAGAGGCCATGGAAGCCCAGGGGGAGAGCTCTCCGAAGGGCAGGATTCATCCTATGGGAATACCACGGGGAGTGTAAGTTAGAGACTGGGAGATTTGCATCTGGGATTTCAGGAGGGTCTTGGCACTGCATGAAACTTAGATGCAAGGCATGGCCATGGAGGTGGCTGGAGGAGAATGATGGAGAAGGTCCTGTGGGTGAGAAGGGCAAGAGCTCAGTGAGTGCCATTCCCCGGAGGTGCTCAGGGCCAAGATAAGCGGCCACCCAGTGGGGAGCAGTGCAGGGTGGCGGCGGCCTCAGGGAAGGGCCGGATGGTGGAAGAGACGGCGGGTGAACAGGCTGAGAGAGTGGAGGTCCTCGGTGTAAAGGTAAATGTCCTGGAGGGGGGAGAGCAGCGAGAGGGTGGGTCAGGAGCCAGGGCAGAGGGGCCGGAGCTCAGGAGACACAGGCGGGCACAATGACCAGATGGGCCTAGCTGTCCGGGGCTTCTCAGGAAGTCCTGGTCCACTGGTCTCAGCCTCAGAGGCACGTTGGAACCACCCGGGGAACTTTTCAGATATTGCTGCCAGGGTCCCACCCCAAAAATGCTGTTGTCGCTAGCCTGTCTCCCTCCTTGATGACTTATGTGCCAAAGACTATCTTTCATCATCACCACAGTTGTGCCCACGCATCCCCGTGCTGGCTAATGCTGTTGACTCCCTCCCAGGGTCTACTGAGACCAGCAGCTCCACGGGTACATTGCCCTGTACACTGCCTACGCTTCCTCAACCCCCGGCAGGGCTCCAATAGACAGCCTGGTCCCCAAAGCACCTGTGAAAAAGAGGCAGGGGAGTCCATGTGGACGCGGAGGGTGTGGACGCCTCCAAAATCACAGAAGGGTGAGATGCCCGATTACCAACCAGCCAGCCACCCACAGAAACTCCCTTGAAGGCACTCGCTCCCGAGGTGGACGTGCGCGTTGCACCTCATTTGTCCACAGATGGCCTGGTGTTCCACTTCCCCCAAGCCCACAGGGGTCACTGTCTCTTGGCAGCTGTATCAAGGGTGACTCTATCATGGTGAGAAACCAAGGGGGTATGAAAGGATGTCCCCACGGGAGGCCCATTCTAGGAACAAAGGCAGATCTCCCAGCTCTTTGGAAGAGATATCTTTGCAGAAGCTAATTAGCCTCTAAACCCTACTCACAACTAAGGCACACAATCTATTGCATCTGATAACATGAAAGGTATAATCATACTTTCCAAGCACAGAGTACTTTCACCTGTTTAAGCAAATCTGCACGGAAAAAAATTATATCGTTTTACAAGTTTTTTACTAAACACCCGTAGCTCTAGACAACAGATTTTGACTTAACTCAGCGATGAGCTGCCGTTCATCCAACATTTAGCCATATTGTAAAATCAGGTTTTGGAAGGTATGCTGCTATTTAAAGCTAAAGGTTGATACAGTACTTACTTAGTGTTGTGGAACACTGCAGAATGCAAGAAGGGACCTGCAAAGGGCCTCTTAAAATAAATATTTCCTTTTTGGCAGAAAATATCATTGTAGGGTCCCCCATGGGTAGGGGAGTGGGCAGCGCACAGAAGATGGGCTGACACTGCATTTGAGAGTGCAAAGTATAGATCCAGCATGCAGAGCAGACTGGGCTTCTCCTACTGGGCCATACGTGCTGGGCCTCTTTGCATTCGCCTTCCAAAATGAAACTTCCCCAGACAATAATTATTCATGTTTTCAAAGAAGAGAATAACGATTGCTCTCCTGATGTCTCCAAACTCAGAATTTCAGGGTCTAATTCAGATGTACTCACTTAACAAGCCAAGCTTTTATCCATAAAATAAGACTAGAGGAAAAGAGAGAACGATTTTTATGATGGGTGGGGTCAATGGATGTCACAGAAACTTCTAGATGCAGCCTCACTCTTGCACCCCTAGGGTCAAGGCTGCACCACCAACAAGATGGTGGTCCAAGTTCATGGGGCCACTTGGTGGATCCATTTACACAGGTGGCGCTCCTGGAGCTTTACACAGCAGCTCCTATATAATTCTGGACATTAATATGCTCAAGGAGACTTGAGAATAGCCCCTTTGAAGTAAGGTTCAGCATCACTGTCTCAGCTACTTCCTTGGGGAATTCTGAACGTGGGTTCCATTAAAAAAACAATACGGCAGCAAAGGGGCATCCTACCACTGCTTCTTTGGAGATTTCACTCCCACATGATACCTCTTGGATGAGAATCAAAGCGTTTCGTGTACCTACCATTCTAGGAGCCAAAATACCAAGGTGAAAACCCTCCCATGTGATTGTTTGAGCACAGAATACAAACAAAATAATTAGCAACTCAAAGGGCATTTCAAACACGTGCCAACACGGAACCATGCGCAACGGGGAACGTTCCTGTTTGTAAATTCCGACTACTCAGACAGACTTTAAGGATTCATATGCTAGGCAACAGAAATGTGCTCTGTAAAAGAAATCTTCCCAGAGGCTTTTCCATATTTGCCACGGTTAAGCTTACATTTAAATAAACGCCGAGCTTCTTACCTGTGTACCAAGTGGTCCTTCTGCAAATCAGCTCCCTGCTCTCCACGTCACTCCACGAAGGAGCAGAAAGAACCAGGTCTCGTTGTGGGGACCACAGGCTGTCCTCCTCGTGGAAGGGCAGTAGAAACTTCAGCAGCAAGCCTTCAGAACGCAGACGCCAAAGTGTAAAGTGCTATTATCTGAGAAGAGAGGGCTTGGTGCAAAACATCGATGCCCCGCAAAGAGGAAAATGGCATCTTCGACTGAGAGCCAATAGTACACACATTCATGGAGTTTCTTCCCCAGAATAGAGACTGTTTCTATGTTGACACACATCTTTTGTACCTTAAAGAATGATCGATGAAATACATTTGAGACGCTGGAGTGCGTTTATGGCAGTCACAGGATAAGTCATTATTTCCATGTGCTATGGTTTCAGTTTGTAACTTTGGACACGTTGATCATTAAGGCAGAGGGGAGATACAAGTATTGACAAACTCTCAGCAGCACCTAAGCTAGGACATCCCAGAGGTGGCTATGTGGGGCCTCTGCTTGGAGCCCCATGTGATGGGGCTCCCAGGTCAGTGACTCGAGGAACCAAAGACAGGTGGTCTCTCCATCACCTGTGGCTAGAGCGCTGAGGCCCTTACCCTACCAGGCCATAAAAAGCCCCACCATGGCAAAGAGAGTCAGCACGATGAAAAAGGCATGGGATCCGTATCGAGGATATGAACCTGGGCTCTGCCATTTTGTGGTGTGGTGGCCACGGACTTGGCAGGAATATGGCGAAGGACCTCCTGGAAGTTCTTGGATTCCAGGCCCTCAAGACCTCCTGTCCTGGCAAAACAAATTCTCCACATGGCCCAGCCCCACTAGCCTGGACACTGAAGTTTAGGGCCAGGGTCCTAGGTTGTCGTGAAATGGTCCTTTCCCCTGATGAGTCCTCATGCAACAGGTGGCCATTAAACATTGCTTAAAGGAAGTGAGGCATTCGGGAATACCCCATGGCTATGGTTTCCAGAAGATTCCAGTAACAGAGGAAACTCTGTCCGCCTTCTTTATTTTTCAAGCCCAATTCTGTAGAGTGCACTGTGCCCTCTGTACATCATGAGGTGTGACATCCTAGAGGCCCTTTGGCTTTTCAGTGATCTCTCTGATGGAGCCCAAGATGGTCTTCATGCTGAATTCCATCTTCAGTGGGCAATATCGTATAAAGTTCTTTCTGAAAGAAAAGGGAAAAGAACCAGAATCAACAATGGAAACATATCTGTTTTACTCTGTGTTGTTTCAATTATTGGAACAAAGAAAGTAACCTTAAGTTTAGTTTTAGTTTGCTTTTAATAAACTTGTCCAGATTGAATTTACCACTAAAGCATGAGAAAATAGCAATAACTGACTCCATTTAGGTCAAACGTTGGTAATGATGTTTGACCAAAGGCAGATTATCTAACAAAGGAACAAACGACAGTGATCTTCCCAGATTAAAAACAACAACAAAGAAGACATAACAAAACAAAAGGGAAAAAAAAAAACTTTCAAGAATCAATTCTGGGCCATCTGAGCCAAGGAATATTTTTACAGATTGGGATGGTAAGTCATGACAGTACTATGAAGCTACCAAAAGCAAAAAGGTAAGGCTTTTGATACAGCTGAAAATGTGAACTGTATTCCACAACCTTGGTTTCCTGTCTCTTGATAAAGAGGCCTGCATTCAACCCTTTCCCAAGTCCATCCTCCAGCCTCATGACCCCTGAACTTCAGATGTCCAGAATTGCACCTCAAAGTAATGCTAAATAGGATTGCTTGCTGAAGCTCTGGACCAGCTCACTGCAGACAGTGCCAGGATCACATATCAAGGAACAGGCAGAGGATAAGTATCGTTAGACATGAAACAAAGACTCAAGACTCATGGCTGAGTTGCTTCTAGCTTAATACTAAGTTATTTAATATTTACTGTTATGTTATAACAATGTTATGATATATTAAATATAATGTAATAATTTAATGTTATATTATATAACACTGTTATCTTCCAAAGTATGTCTTCTTGCAGCTAAATCAGCAGGCAACTGGTACAATTTGACCGTAACAATCAATACACTGTGATTAAAATATTTCAAAATAAATACAATGCAGGAACTTTGGAAAGTGCCATTTTTTATTTTGTTTAGTTCTTCAGTCATAGTTGGTCACTGCCTTCCCCCGCCCTGATCTAGATAACACTAACAAAAATACGTTCTCCACGACTCAGCCTGTCCTAGACATATTGATGAAGAGATCAGAGAGAATTGTTAATTACAGTGTTCTAGACTGTAAGTTTGCTCCACAAACTCCTTGCAGATAAAAATGAAAGTAATAAATTAGCTGTCACCACTTTGGAAATAAAGACAGTGGCACCTCAGTGTCATGGGCATTGCTTCATAGACACAAATGGCATACTTAAGGAATGAAATACGAAGGCGGGGGAGATACGCACAAACGAAAAATAAGGTTGCTGAATTCATCATGGGTGAGATATTCTTTGGTGTAAAAAATTGGTTGTGCAGCTGTGATCCTGCAGCAGTGCCTACACAGAAATGTTTAAAATGTGTTTTTAAATGCACATGCTCCTAGAAGCATTTTACTGAAAGATGAAACACAGCATCTGGTCTCCTGCTCCATCACCCTTCTCAGAGACAGATTCAAGCATCTCCAGGTGAGTAATATCCATGAATTCTGAGGTTAGTGATGGAAATTGATGCTCCATCCCTGCCGAGAACCAGGAGTGACTGCAAGTCCAGGACCAAGTAAAGGTTGGACCCCATCAGTTCAGGCTGGTCCTCAGTAATGGTTCCAGGGTGAAAGGCACATCTTTAACATTGGTATCACTGTTATAACTCTTCATTTATTTTTATCTTGTTTATTATTTTTCAATATACCTTAAAAATTTCCCCATAAAGTCTTTTCACCAGTTTTTTTCTATTCATTACTAATCCTTTATATTTTGGGGACTTTTGCAAGAGATATTTTCTAAAAGCGTGGTATGATCTAACAATTGCCAGCATATATATATACAAGTGATAGTGAATATTTATGTTGTGTCCAGCAACCTTGATAAACCCTCATCGATTCTAACAATTTATCTAAATATTCTTTGAGATCTGAGGTTTTCAGGGTAGACAATGAATAAGCTCTGAAGGATAACAGCCTCTTCCTTTATAATATTCATAGGTTTCATTTTATTTTTTCTTATATCATTGAGCTGGCCTTTAGTACTGCCAATGCAAAGCTGAATGGGGGTTGTAATAGAAAGCATTCTTATTCCTGATCTTAAAAAGGAATACTTTTACCTTTTCACTATCAAATATAATACTGAGTTTCAACTCGGTTTTTTTTTTTTTTTTGATAGATATTATTTATCAGGGTAGGAAAGTTATTTTCTATCCCTAACTGCTAAGGATCTTTTTTTTTTTTTAATAAGTCAGGAATAGATATCGACTTGATCAAATGATTTTTCTTCATCAGTTAAGATAATCATACAGGTTTTTCGCTGTTAATCAATAGACTGATCTTTCTAATGTTGATCCAGGTTTGTATTACTAGGATAAATCCATTTTTTCATGATTATTATTCTTTATAGCTTGCTAGATTGTTTTGTTAATATTCTGTTTAAGATGTCTGTCCCTACATTTAATAGGATTTATTCTCCTTGGATAATTTAGTTATTAAAGTTAGGCAGTCTCAAAAAAATGAGTTAAGTTTGTTTTCTTTGTTCTCTGGAAGAGTTGTAATAGTTTGAACTTACTCGTTGATTGTTAGATTTAACATATAAAACCATCAGGGCACAGGCTTTTCTTTGGGGAAAGTTTTCGTTTGTTTGTTTGCTTTTGTTGTTGTTGTTTTTACAACTAACTCAGTTTTTACAGTTTTATTTCTTCTTGAGTCAGTTACATTTTTCTAGAATTTTGAACATTTTAAGTTTTCAACTTTATTGCTATAAAGCTGAAAATGCTATCATTTTATTATCATCTTGACCTCAGAAGCATCTATACTTTAAAAAAATAGTTTATATTTGTTTTCTCCTCCCACCACCTTCTCTTTTCCTCTCCTCCCCTCCCCTCCCCCATTCTTCCCTTCTTTTCCCTTTCCTTCCTTCTCCCCTGTCTCTCTCCTATTCAGTCTTGCCAGAAGTTTTCCAGTCTTACTATTCTTTCTGACTTGTGGAAGTTTTAATCTGTTGTTCTTTTCCTAACTTCCTGTGCTAGATGCTCAACTCATCGATTTCCATCCTATTCCTGTCCTCATATAAACATTTAAGGCTTTAAATTTCCCTCTCAATACTGCTTTATTGCATTCCCCTTTAAAAAGTATATAGTGCTATTATTGTTTATCTATATTTTCAATTTCCTTTATGACTTCTTTTTTGACCCACACAGTTGTTTTTTTTTTAAGGGTGTGCTTTAAAATTTCTATATGGAGATTTTCTATTTATCTCTTTGTTCCTGATTTCTAACTTAATGAATTATGGGGAGAGAATGTGACATATCCTATGAGCGTGATGAGATTTACCTGATAATCTGCTTTATGAACTGTGTTCAATTGTCAAAATTATTCCTTATATTGTATTGAGATATGTATCTTTCGTTTGCAGGCTGCAATGTCCTTTCGCTAACATGAAATGCATGATTTCTTTTCATTGTATTTTGTTTTAAAAATTTTCACAGTATAGGGCAGTTATTGAATTGCTGAGCCATGTTAAAAAAAATGATTCAACTATGTTGATAGAGTGCTTAGTACATGCTCATTATGGCTGTACACTAGGCATTAAGAATACAGGGATGACAGAGACTAACACAGTGCTTGTTCCCATGGACTTAACTTAGCATCTAGATGGGCAGAGAGATAAGTGCTCACATAGTTATTTAGTTATTGTTGTGTTAAATGTCACAGAGGGAAAGTACAGTGTGCGATGATGCAGGTTCTTTCTGAGATCAAGTACAGTGGCTATAGCATGCGAGTTATCACTAGCTGTACTCAGAAGTCTTGGCACAGAAACACCAAAGAGTCACCCAGGAATATGACTCATCAAGTACAGGTGTATCCCTCTAGCCTGCTGTTTCTCTCCTCCTTTCCTCCCTTATCTCCAGCAGTTCCTAGTGATTTGTCCTCTTTTCCTTTTCTCCTGCTTACCCGTTCATTTTTTGGTTCCTAACCACCGCATTGGTCTTTCTCTGAAAACACGTTACGCACTGGATGCTTGGGACAAACCTCCACAACTCTGCAGGTGTGATCTGTTCTGTAGAGTTTCTGACGTCACTCACACTCCATCAACTGGTTTTTTCCAAACCAAAAGTTACCTGGTTTACCAAATTTTGCTCTTAACTGAGGATGTGCATATATAAATATGAAAGAATATTTTCAGTAGTTACCGTGCTCTCTGTTATTATAATGAATGCAATCACAAAATGAGGTCCAAAGTAAGGTCATTTCCATTTCTGTCATGTTCAACATCAACATTCATTTGTATTGTAACTGTGTGAGCTGTGAGATTATGTGAGGTTTTTTTTGTGTGTTTTTCTTTGGTTGGTTGGTTTTGGTGTCTGGTTATCTTTGCTTTTACCATCGATCAGCCCTGTCCCCGCAAGCTGGTACTTGAGTGGCTGGTGTATTTGAGCAAAAAGTGGCACTTTGCTGCTATCGGTCTCCATCTTGTTAGATTCATTCCACTGATCCAGGCCAGCAAGTCTCCTCTGGACCTTGTTTCTTCTTTTCTCTTTCTCACTCCTGGTTTCTTTTGGTCTCAACTGTGTCATTCAATGTATTCGCTAATCACTACTGTGCACCCCTGATCAGCAGGCTATCCCTTGCCTTGTCCAAGTCTCCCCAGCTGAGATGGCAAGCAGGAGGGCCAGAGGGAGACCATGAGAAACATACTGCAGCTGCACATCCATCACTTAGTCATCAGTTTCAATAATGGTAAGTTGATCTTGGGTGATTGCAGTCATCAAGGCTATGACTGGAAACACTGTCAAAATTCTGCTCAGATGGAGACCGTGTCCTTCAAGCCAACTGCATTTCTTGTATTTATTAGTCCAGTGAAATGAGTCTTGTCTGGCAGGACTGTTAATGATGAGCCCACCCTGACTCACAGTGACCTCCACTTTCGAAGTTAAGTGCTCACCAACTGCCTTTTTAAACACTCTGTCTCCAAATGACCCTCAGGGAGGACACTAAGCTCATGTTCCCTCAGAGCTTTGGCTTCCACAGCGATCTCGAGCGAGTTCTAACCACCAGCTCCAGCCTCCTCTTCTCAGCTGTCCCCGCTTGACCTCTTGCTGGCATTTTATATTGTCAACCACCCCATCTTTCTTGGTCACACATCTGTGCAATTCATCTCCTCCTTGGTCTTTGAAAAATCAGAACATGTGTCTACTTTCAGTCTTGGGAATGGAAATCTCTGCTGTCTTGTAATGACTGCTCAACATTGCCAGTGATGATTAGTCCGGACAATGCATAAGCTCTTTCGAGAAGCAGCTTATCCAGGCTAGGAAATCTCTCCTCCATAACTAGGTTTCCCTTATAACCTCCTTGTGGTCTTAGGATTTTAAGGTCCTTCTAAATGTTAATTTCACAATTACCTGTAATTACCTGACTTCTCAAAGTCAGAGAAGAGGAAGCAAAAATGAAAGTCCAAGAGATACTCCCCCTTGTGAAAAAACTAGGCAATGGTTCTTAGCACTATTTAGGTGATGGTACACCTGGAATTTAACATACTGTCTGTTTGTACAGCACAAGCTAGCACAGCATTGTGAAGCAATTATACTCCAATAAAGATGTTAAAAAAGTAAAAAATAAAAAATAAATAAAATAAAATACTGTCTGTGAAATGCCTTGATATAATGAAAGACCATGATTATTGGTAGCTATTTTCATCTTACAATCAATTTGGCCAGCCAAAGGTATTATATATGACAAGTACTCTAAAGCAGGGGTCCACAACCCCAGGCCGCGGACCGGTAGCAGTCCATGGCCTGTTAGGAACCGGGCCGCACAGCAGGAGGTGAGCAGCGGGCGAGCGACTGAAGCTTCATCTGCCGCTCCCCATTGCTCCCCCTCACTCCCATTACTGCCTGAACCATCTCTCCTCACCCCTGGTCCGTCGAAAACCTGTCTTCCGTGAAACCGGTCCCTGGTGCCAAAAAGGTTGGGGACCGTTGTCCTAAAGAACATATAAAAACTACAGCTATGAACAAATACATATACCTTCCCAACACAAGATATCAAAGTCATCCCATTCTGGAGTTTTCTGCTAACACAGACATACCTCAGAGATATTGCAGGCTCAATTCCAGACCACCATAATAAAATAAATATTGCATTAAAAAACTAAGACAGATTTCTTGTTTCCCAGTGCATGTAAAAGTTATGTTTACACTACACTGTAGTCTATTAAGTGTGCAATAGCATTATATCTAAAAAAACAATGTACATACGCCAATTTAAAAGTACTTTATTGGGACTTCCCTGGTGGTCCAGTGTTAAAGAATCCACCTTCCAATGCAGGGGATGTGGTTTGATCCCTGGTCGGGGAACTATGATCCCACATGCCGCGGGTCAACTAAGCCCAGGTGCCACAACTACTGAGCCTGCATGCCTCAACTAGAGAGCCCAAGTGCCACTAACTACATAGCCCACGCACTCTGGAGCCCACGCACCACAACTAGAGAAGAGAAAACCCGCACGCCACAGCTAGAGAGAAGCCCATGCACCGCAATGAAAGTTCCCACATGCCACAGTGAAGACCCTGCATGCCACAACTAAGACCCGATGCAGCCAAATAAATAGATAAATATATATTAAAAAATAAAATGAAATAAAAATAAAAATACTTTATTACTAGAAAATGCTAACCATCATTTGAGCCTTCAGCAAGTTGTATTCTTTTTGCTGGTGGAGAGTTTAACATGTTACAAGAATTACCAAAATGGAACACAGAGAGTCGAAATGAGCAAACGCTGTTGGAAAAATGGTGCCAATAGACTTGCTCAATGCAGCATTGTCACAAACCTTCAAAATTTGTAAAAAGTGCAATATCTGTGAAGTGCAGTAATATGAGGTCTGCCTGTAATTGCTTGCTTCCTATTTATTTATTGAACAGAGGAGGTTACTACTTAAAAATAAGAGAAGGTGGGGACTTCCCTGGTGGTCCAGTGGTTAAGAATCCACCTTCCAAGGCAGGGAATGCAGGTTCAAGCCCTGGTCGGGGAGTTAAGATCCCACATGCCATGGGGCAACTAAGCCCATGCACTGCTACTACTGAGCCCATGCACCCTGGAGCCCGTGCACCACAACTAGAGAGAAGGCCACGTGCCACAACTAAGGCCCGACACAGCCAAATAAATAAATATTTTTTTTAAAAAAAAAGAGAGAGAGAAGGCAGAGGATGCCAAACAATTAGGAAAAAGAATTATGAGAGGAAATATTTTAAATTGAGACTATTTTGTTATTCAAGTTAATTCTGGTGAGTTGTGAAAAGACTATGGCCATCACATAATTTTAGAGGCAAGGATCCAAGGCAAACTTGGTGTGCACAGGACACCTACTAAGCTAGGTGGGTCCTCAGAGCTTCCATTACCTACTTGAGACAAGCAGTTACCTGAGTGGAGCTAGTTCTCACCTATTGTTCTACTTTGGGAATTAGTGGCTTTTCTGAGGGAAAAAGTCAGTAAAATCCATTATTTATTTCTCATACCCCTCGATCTCTATTTCATAAAAGGAATAAAGACGTCAGATTCACCTAAAGAAAGACAAATGTTTGCAGAAGGCGGACAGATGTGAAGTGCTCCAAAGCAAAGGAGAAGTAGTTAGATGCCATGGGATGGTGAGATTTTTGATTTCTCAAGTTTGTTACTGCCTATATATTTCCCCCTTACAGATTACCACTTAAGCCCTTAAATAACTAATGAGTGTATATTCCTTTTTTCCAGGAGTATCATGGAATTGGCACTCAGGAATGACTGTCAAACCATAGCTTAGTTTTGGGGACAAAAAAGCAAGAGAAACATCAAGAGGTGGAAAGGATACTGGCAGCTATAAAGAATAAATAAGAACTCTAATTTCCTGAGTCCTGGGGGGTGCGGGGGGAATGGCTAGAGAGTAACACTCAGCCAGCCCTGAGAAGTACCTGTGAAGGCCTCCCATATTTGGCTAGCAAATCCGAAAGGACACAGGTAAGGTCTTCTCTCTGAGTTCTGGCTATAATATTAACTGAAAGGCCCTTTTGCTACTTTTCATGTTTTGAGATGCCTTACCTCATTCTTGGCTTAAGACTTCTTAATACTTCTCTTGAAGATTTCTGCAAAAATTTTATATTCCTGTTGCTTATATGCCCCTCCTGTCATATTAAGTCCGTGTTCTCCTGATGGCTAAGTTCATTTAGAGGGCTTCCTCCTGATTTCTTTTGAAATGCCAGCCTACTTGTATTCACTACGATTATTTGCCATTGTACTGTCATGTTCTCATTTTTGAGAAATGCCTGTCCACTCTCTGCTCTTGCTCTACACATAAATAAATGAGTTCTTTATGTCATTTTTTTTTTTAAAGCAAGCCACACCTCTGTTATGGGGAAGTCTCTGAAACTGAGACTTCCCCATAACACCCCTGTGAGTCCATGAAAAGACTGTGGATTCCTCCCTGGTTAGGTGACCCTCATGTTATTCCTGTCAAATCTTCTTTTGCATTATCTTCATTTTTTCCTGCTGTATCTCCCCTTCTGTTTGTGAGAGGACCAATTATACCTACCTTGCACACTCTGTGCCAGTGTCTGCTGTCTCCTAGCATTGTTTCCTGTCAGCACTTTGCATTGTAATACGTCCCTGCTCACAGTTAGCAGGGGTCTCCCTGCCTCAAAAATCCAGCATTGTTTTTTGGAAGGGTGAAACCAATCACCCTTCGTGCTCACCAAGAGCAGCATTGCAGGGTCGTCACCATCGGTAAATTCTCCTCCATCGTGACATGTGTGTAGCCTTCACCTCACAAAGGTGCTGCATCTGAATGTCTCCCTGACTGATCCTGCTGCTTTTCTGCATCCTGCCCTTTGGTCCCCACTTTGCCTTTTCAAGCAAGGTTTTGCCTTTGGGGCTTTACCACCTATGCTGAAGACTATATTGGAGGTGTTCCCTCTCCCTCAGTATGTCCCCATCACACTGCCCGAGTTTTACTTTAATTGGCAGCGTTTCTTCATATACTGTGGTTCAGCATCTGTGTGGTTATTCACCTCATCAAAGATGGGATTTAATTTTAATCTTTTCTTTCTCTTCATTGTTTTCCATTCCTTTAGTCAGGAAAGGAGAAATAGCAATAACTAGGCTTATCAATGGAAAACTTATTTTTGTTTGTTTCTGAAATTGTGAAGGATAAAATGAATATAACATGCTTGTTCTCCCTATTGTAACTGCTGTACAATTTCATATGGATTTCTTATATGTTTTTAATATTTTATTTTATTTTATTTTATTTATTTATTTTGGCTGCATTGGGTCTTCGACACTGCGCATGGGCTTTTCTATAGTTGTGGCGAGCAGGGGCTACTCTTCGTTGAGGTGCACGGGCTTCTCATTGCACTGGCTTCTTTTGTTGCAGAGCACAGGCTCTAGGCACCGGGGCTTCAGTAGTTTTGGCATGTGGGCTCTAGAGTGCAGGCTCAGTAGTTGTGACGCACAGGCTTACTTGCTCCGCGGCATGTGGGATCTTCCCAGATCAGGGATCGAACCTCTGTCCCCTGCATTGGCAGGCAGATTCTTAACCACTGCACCGCCACGGAAGTTCTATGTTTTTAATATTTTACTGTGTGGTCCATTTCCCCTACTAGACTGCCAACTCCATCAGTATTGGTCCATCTTGCATATGTTGGTTGAGCGAGTTGAATCAGCCCAATTAGAGAAAAGGTCTTGTGGTCTGCTCATTTCATACAAGTCCTTGGGGTGGAAGGAGCAATATAAATTTGGTCACATTTACTTTTTTTTTTTTTTTTTTTGCGGTACGCGGGCCTCTCCCTGTTGTGGCCTCTCCCCGTTGCGGGGCACAGGCTCCGGACGCGCAGGCTCAGCGGCCATGGCTCACGGGCCCAGCTGCTCCGCGGGATGTGGGATCTTCCCGGACCGGGGCACGAACCCGTGTCCCCTGCATCGGCAGGCGGATTCTCAACCACTGTGCCACCAGGGAAGCCCCACATTTACTTTTGTATACAAGACTGACACTATTAGGATGATTGATATCCTTCTATATCGCTGTTATTCCCCTCCATTTTCAAAATGAGCTGCTATCATATCTACTTCAAATTGACTCCATCTGAATATGAACAAGTGCATTTGACATAATGAGTGTAGTTTGGTCAGGTTCTAGGAAGAACTTTTAATTTCCTTTGTTTCACTTTCCATGGAAGCCTTTCTTTCATGTCCTCCTGTTTATTTTTTTTATTTTTTTATTTTTTTTTTGCGTTACGCGGGCCTCTCACCGTTGTGGCCTCTCCCGCTGCGGAGCACAGGCTCCGGACGCGCAGGCTCAGCGGCCATGGCTCACGGGCCCAGCCGCTCTGCGGCATGTGGGATCTCCCCGGACCAGGGCACGAACCCGCATCCCCTGCATCGGCAGGCAGACTCTCAACCACTGCGCCACCAGGGAAGCCCCTCCTGTTTATTTTTACAAACCCAGAGATACCTGCTGGGCCACGAATAGACTCAGCTTGGTTATACCTTGCTTCATATTTTCGGCATTCTTTTCCATCGTCCTGTAGATAAATTAATATCAGAGAATTTGGGAACAGGAAGTAATCTTAGAATCTGTCAACTCCCGCTCCTTTACTTTACAGGCTGAGGAACAGAGGCCAAGATGCTGCGAGACGCATGTAAGTTCTCACAGCTGGTGAGCAGTAGAGCTCATTTTCCTGAGATCCAGTCTCATGTTCTTTCTACTACATCCCCCTGCCTCTATTTTGAACTTAAGTATCAGCTGAGTAGAAAAGTGCATCTGATGTAATTGCAATTGTGTCCTTGGAAATATGCAGCATCACCCTCACACTCAACAACTTGTTGGCAGGGATCCAAACTTCTGTCTTACCTCCATGTAAAAATAAAATATAATGTATGTCATTAGCACAAATATGACATTTAGGTAAATTCAGGGCATGCTGAAGACTTCATGTTTATGGTGATGAACATCTTTTTTTTCTTTCACGTAGATGTCCTTTCTTTATGTTTACCACAGTTTCAAATTCCTTTCTTTGCAGAAGATGATATACTATAGCAGAATATTTTTACTTTGTCACTCACTTTTGTTTTTCTATTTTAAATGATTTCTTAAAAATATATCAAATAAATGGTGAAGATAATGGTTTGAGGAAGGTTATTTAAGCAGCTGACTTTGGCGGTCACAAAAAAGACACTTAACTGCAGGTTAGGCAAGAAAATAAAGACAGACCAAAATTCAAGTGCAAGTGATTTGGGCTTGGGTGGCCAGCTGGATAATAATAGCCAAAATGCAACTCCATCTGTGGGAATCGGAGAGGAAAATACTTTCCTTGGGCACAAGAGTACCGGCAAGCCGTGTACTGCAGAAGAATGATGTCGGAAGGGTAAGGGACTCATGATATTGTAGGCACTCACACAAACCTAAGCCCGATGGCTTTGGCAGCAAAGAGAGAAAAGCCAAGCAGAGGCAAATGTGAACAAAACAAGCGACAGAAGCAGCCATCCACGCCACCCTTAAAAGCACAAAGAGGCAATAAACCTGTCAGCGGGGCTTTCCACGCAGAGTCTCCCCAGGCCAAGATGTAGTAACAATCAAAGGAGGTTTCCAGGCTTACGTTCTTTATGCTTGGTGCTAAGCATCCTGGGGCAGCCACACATCCCATGTCTCCTATCTGATGGTCTCTGCCCATTTTGGGGGCACACCAGTCCTGCTGTTCTAACTTGACGTCTTCAGTAGGACAGGCTGTCCCTGCAATTGCCCGCCCCTCTGGCACTGCCATTTCTAGCGAGGCGAGGTCTCCCTCTGCTTCCTACCCACCTCCCCTCGGCTGCTAAGAAGAGACCCAGCTGCTACCCTCTCCCTCTCTGGAGCTTGGAAAACCCTTCCCTTGTTCTGATGGACATGTTGGAAACAGTTAGCAGGGGGTGGGGGGTAAGAGTCAAACCTCACAGAGTGCTTTTGGATAGGAGAGTGAGATTAGGAAACTGGAACCTAGTTTTCTACCGATGCCTCTTTTTAGAATTTTCTACTATTTGGCTAGAGACTGCCAAGGTTGCTTCTAAGGAGTGATCTTTCTCTTAACTAGAGACTGAGCTGGGCACTTCATGCTAAGAAAAGACATGGTGCTTGTTCTTGAAGTACCCCCAGGCCATGGGGACAGATGGACAATAAACAGTGCTCAGGGATGTTAAGTAACAAATGGTGGAATGCCACCAGAGCCCAGAGGGGAATAGCCGGTTCAACCTGGGGTTAGGGATGGGCACTTGAAGGAGTGACCCCTTGAAGGGGCTCAGGATTTAGACCTCTGTCTAAGCATTTTTCAGGAAGGAGAAAGAACAAAGATGGGAAATAACACCACATGCACGTGTGTATATATGTGAGCCCTGGTAGGACATTTGGTCCTATCCAGAACATCCGTAAGACATTTGGTCTATGCCAAAAGGTCCTTGATATTTGGTCTCTCCAAAACATCCTTTAGCATATTTGGTCCATGCCAAATGGCTGTGGACAGGACCAAATATCAAGGACCTCTGGGCTTGAATCAAATGTCTCCATGGATGTTTTAGACGGAACCAAATATGACGAAACACCAAGGACCTTTTGGCATGGACCAAGTATCTCCGTGGATGTTTTGGACAGAACCAAACATGAGCAAATATCAAGGACCTTTTAGTGTGGTGCAAACGTCTATGGATGTTTTGGACGGGACCAAATATGACCAGATATCAAGGACATTTCGGTGTAGAGCAAATGTCTTATGGAGCAAATGTTTTATGGATCCAATGTCTTTTAAAAAAAAATATTTGTTTATTTTATTTACTTTTTTGGCTGCATTGGGTTGCTGCACGCAGGATCTTTCATTGCAGCGCGGGCTCTTCATTGTGGCACACGGGCTTCTAGTTGTGGCGTGTAGGTTTTCTCTGTCTAGCTGTGGTGCGTGGGCTCCAGGGTGCGTGGGCTCTGCAGTTGTGGTGCACGGGTTCCAGAGCGCATGGGCTCTGTAGTTTGCGTCATGCGGGCTCTCTCGTTGAGGTGTGCGAGCTCAGCAGTTGTGGTGTGTGCGCTTAGCTGCCCCACGGCACGTGGGATCTTCATTCCCCGACCGGGGACTGAACCCACGTCCCCTGCACTGGAAGGCGGATTTTCTACCACTGGACCACCAGGGAAGTCCCTATGGATCCAGTATCTTAAGGACATTCTGAAGAGGACCAAATGTCTGCTAAGACAGTGAATGCAGGGTGTGAGTTGATCGGAGACTGCCCTTTCACTGGGAGCCAGTAGATTCTGCAGTGCAAGTTTGGGTGGGTTTGCAAGGAGGACTAAGACAGCAGAAATCCTCCTTCGCCTGCTGCCCCACGCCCCAGAGGAAATGGGAGCTCTGCCCCGCTTTCTGCCGCTCTGAGGACAACCACCACGGAGGGCCGGCTGCTGCCCTGGGTCCGTGCTCTACCTTCCACCAACCGGCTGAACTATCTCCATTTTCACCTAGGACTTGGTTTTCCCTCCTCCTGCATTACATCCTTTTTTATTTATGTATTTAATGAAAACAGCAGTGAGGAACGATGTAGAACTGACGTTGAAGTCAGGATTCTGGCTCCCGAATTTCCATTGTGTGACTTTGAGGAAATGACTCAACACCTGGGGGCCTCAGTCTGCCCCAAAATGAAGCGGCAATTACAATACATCTCCTGGGATGAAATGAAGTCATCTATGACCAGACATAACAGGTGACCAGCGAGAAGTTGTTTATTGCTGTTCCCAAGTGAATGGTGATAAACGGAAGCGCTAGACCCGGGGTCAGTGAGATTTTCCCATAAAGGGTCAGAGGGCAAATATAAGGACCTTTGGACTCCATTTCAGCTATTTCTGCAGCTCTAGCAGGAACACAACCATGGACAGTAATAACTAAGGAATGCGTAGGATTGTGTTCCCACGAAACTTTATTTACAAACACAGACAGTGGGCCGCAGTTTGCTCACTCCTGTTCAATCGACAGAACATTTCCTTTGGGTCATGATATCCGATTTATGTTATTAGGCAGTTCGTCTTAGTTGCTATCACATATATAACATCGATCCAGCAACCCTGTGGGGTAGGTATTAACTGTCTTTCCTTTTGCAACAAAAGCCTAGTGATGCTAAGTAATGGACTGAAATTCACATGACCAAGCTGGCTGGAAAATGAAACCCCCTTGTGGTTAGTCTCCATGCCCAGGAGCTGGTTCCCTTACAGTGTTTCCTTCCTAACTTGGTGCTTAATGTTTCTTGATGACACTGATGCTCTCTGAGGAAGATAGATGTCCATTCTTCCTGTGGCTCTGATATTTCTAATCTAGCCTCTTTCTTCAGGCCACCTCTAGGCAGGCTGGATTTTGCATTTTTCTTTGCAAGCTCTTTCAGTGCACACCTTCTGGGCTTTCTCTCCTCTGTTCTCTGTGAATCCATCATGCCCTACCCGCATGGCACTCACAAGTTTTATTCTCTTTGTTGGTGACTTCCAGTTTTTTAAGTTTCCACATTAAGTGGTGACTGCCCCAGAGTAGATTTCTCAGCCCTTAATTTAATTTTGCCTGGAGAGGAGATGTAAGGTGGGGTATTGGCAGCTGGATGAGAAGGTGGTATTCAAACTCTCTTATTCGTACAGGCTCAACGGCCCATCTCTGCCTCGGGTCTGAGGCTGCAAATAAAATTCTGCTTTCGGGACATTCGAAGGCAGAAGAAAAGACAATGTGAACCCAATTTACTGTCTTCTGACACCTCTAAATCTACAGTTCATATTTGGTAGTCTTTACCACTCTCGAGGGCTGGCAGCACCCAGGATGTGCATGTTGTTGGAAAGCCCAAGAGAGAACTCTAAATTCAGAGCCAGACGTCACCACACAAATAGCAAAAAGTAAAAGTGAAGTTCAGACCACAGCCCTCGGCAACTTCCTAAGTTTTCTACTTCCTGGTGCAGTTATGCCTTTAACATGCTTTCAAGGGCGTCCCTTCTTCAGGGGACAATTTATTATATCTTTGTGAAAGTACAAGCCCACTTCTTTCTGTCTTCTCGGGCCCAAGGGGGCGGTCGTAATCCGCCGGAGGTTTTGCTGTGATAAAAGACTAACTGGGAGAGTGTGTGGGTCCCCTGGGCTGTCTGGGGTTGGAGCCGGCAGGTGTGCTCTGAATGCGAGAGCTGAGTGACAAGGGACACACAAGCCCAGGGCAGCTGGTGGGGCAGCTGGTTGCTGCTGCCGGGGCGGGGAGGGGGGGGCTCCCAACATCTCTACAGGGACGAGGCCGCCTCCAGAGTGGCTAGCCTGGGGACAACTTCCTGAAGGCTTTTGACACGCCAAAAGCACTCTTAAAATATAACTTGGAGACGTACCAAAAACACTAGCCCTTTAATAGCCAGAAAGCGATGACATGTAACAAGGATGTAACGGCCAGAAAGGCACTGATTTCTCCATTCCGTGGCTTCAGTGGGCCCGTTGCTATTAAACCACCCAACTTTTGTTCAAGTGTTTCTGGGATTATGCTGCCAAAGCAGAGCCCTTGGGTAAGCAAACTGTGGAACTCAGCGAGTCCTTAGATAGAATTCTGGTTCTTGACGCAGGGTTTTCCATGGATTTACAGGCAGTATTCTCCTGGTCAAACCCTGGGTTTCCTGGAGGACAAAAGAACTTGGGTGTTTTTCAAGCCTGCGGTGAGACAATTCAGTTAATGTAGCAGGAGAGGGGTGGGTATCTCTCCGCATGTTACTAGTTGACTCTGATTCAGGGACACTTTTGCTTGTTTATAGGAATTTAGAGAATGGTAGGAAAACTCTGAACTAAAATTTAACCCAAGTAAAACTCCTTTAACACATTTTCCCATTTAATGTTTCTGCATAGCATGTAGCGCACTATGTATGTATTTTACTTTTCTTAAAAAAAAAAACTTAACAGCTTTATTGAGATGTAATTCACATAAAATCCACCCATTTCAAGTATACAAGTCAATGGCTTCTGGTAGATTCACAGAGTTTTGCAACCGTCACCATAGCCAGTTTTACATCATTTTCATCACCCCACAAAGAAACCCTGTTCCCTGTAGCCATCACCCCTACCCATCTGTGCCTCCAGTCCTAGATAACCATTCATCTAATTTCTCTCTCTGTCGATTTGCTATTCTGCACATTGCAAACAAACAGACTCACACAATATGTGTTCTTTTTGTGCCTGGCTTCTTTCACTGAACATAATGTTTTCTTGGTTCATCCACACTGAAGCATGTCAGAGCTTCATTCTTTTTTATGGCTGAATAATATTCCACTGTGTGGACAGATCACATTTTATTTATCCAGTCATCCATTGATAGACATTTGGGTTGTGTCCACCTTTTGGCTCTTGTGAATAATGCCGCAATGAACATTTGTATCCGAGTTTTTTTGTGTGTGTAGATGTCTTCATTTCTCTTGGGCATATACCTAGAAGTGGAATAGCTGAGTCATGCGGTTATGCAATTTTCCCCACAATAACAAAAATCGGGGAGACTTAATGGTGAGAGGTAGACGGAACAGGGTGGAATTCAGGAGGTGCTGGCAACCTTGCATTTTGAGATGGTGGCTGAAGTGTTGTTATTCCCAATTCATTAACCACTTACTTTGCAAAGATTCAATACTTAAGTAAAACCATACTTAATGGGAAACCATAAAAAATTAGAAGACAACATATGAGCCTATTTTTACAATCCAGAAATTTTTTTTTTTTGTCTATGTTGGGTCTTTGTTGCTGCACATGGGCTTTCTCTAGTTGTGAAGAGAGGGGGTTACTCTTTTGCAGCGCTCAGCCTTTTCATTGCAGTGGCTTCTCTTATTGCGGAGCACAGGCTCTAGGGCACGTGGGCTTCAGTAGTTGTGGTGCGAATGCTTCAGCAGTTGTGGCCGCACGCTCAGTGGTTGTAACGCAGGGGCTTAGCTGCTCCGCAGCATGTGGGATCTTCCGGGATCAGGGCTCGAACCCATTCCCTGGAATTGGCAGGCGGATTCTTAACCACTGCACCAACAGGGAAGTCCTAACCAAGATAGATATATATATATATATACATATATATATATATATATATATACACGTATATATATATACATATATATATATATATACGTGTATATATATATATATATATATATATATATATATATATATATATATATTGTTTTTGTTTTTGTTTTTTTTCTATTCTCAAGTCCCCTCGTATGATGCCATTGGTGGTCCAGGTCCCTGATGTT
This sequence comes from Inia geoffrensis, assembly GCA_036417435.1. Taxonomy (NCBI): domain Eukaryota; kingdom Metazoa; phylum Chordata; class Mammalia; order Artiodactyla; family Iniidae; genus Inia; species Inia geoffrensis. Next base: position 4,545,857 of record CM070921.1, read on the forward strand.
TTTTTAGGCTTCTAAAAAGCAAAGGAAGGAATTTTTTCAGTACATGCCATTCTTTTATATTTCTCTGCCTAGGCAATGAGCACATACCTGCTGGGTTTTTTGAAAGGGGGATTGGGGTAGATAAGGAAGAGATTTGTGGAGAGGTTGAAAACTTCAGCAAGATTTCAAGATAGCCACAATGTTGACAGGGATGATCTACAGATGGTAGAGTTATTGGTGATTTATAGTTTTACAGGATGTCCTATTGGTTCCAAGCTTTTTACGATGAGAATGGATGACTTGTGTTACAAACAATAAATGAATAGAAATTATTTTCTTTGCATGCTTCTCTTCTCAAGTGGATGCACATTGTGCAGAGAGCAGGAACTCAGCCTCCCGTTTTGTGTCTCAGCCTGGTGTGCGGGGCATTTGGAGACACCCTAAAATAGCTGTTGATCCAACAGGGTAAGTCAAATTTCAATCCTACTCTTCCATCCATCTAAAAGTGTAAAATTATAATAATGATACACAGTCCCTCTCTATAGCTCTGCTTTTGCACATTCTCAGTCAGCAACAATTCTGAGAGCAAAGACAACTAAAAAAAATCCTTTCTCCCACTTCTCCTGCAGACTTGGATATGCTACTTATTAAGCGTAAGTAGTAAGTAGCTTTTCTTTGTTTAGTGAGTGCTTCTGTAGCACACTGTATAATTCTCAAGGAAGCCTAAGATATAGGCATTATAAGTGGGACTGTCCCCCTTTACAGATGTGGGTAATGTAAACAGATTAAGTAATTTGCCTGTGATGATATACGTGATAAAGTACACTACCAAAGTTTCAACTGTTTAAACTCTCTCCCTCTCTCTCTCTCTCTCTCAAAAATAAATATATTTCCGAAGTCTCCTTTAAGGCCCAAGTCACTATTATGTATCCACGCTGGAGGAATTATGCTGTAGGGAGGCCGTTGTGTTGACGTAAATTGTTTCTTAATCTTTGTCTGTCCATCCTCCTCACCGAGCTCAGTTAAAGCCTTTACATTTCTGACTTCAGGGGGTGCCGTGGCCTCCTAACTCACTTTGCAGCCTTAATCTCAGCCCTCTCCACTCTGCCTTGGGCAGAGGTCTGTGCTGGGTGCCCCTGGAATTCTGACTATTCCTGTCTGGCCCATCTCTATGTTGTTCACCAAAGTGCAGATCCTCTGGGAAGCTTTCATCAACCTGTATTAGTTTCCTCCTGGTGCTGTAACAAATCCCCACAAATGCTGGCTTAAAAAACACACAGCCCTTGGGCTTCCCTGGTGGCACAGTGGTTAAGAATCCACCTGCCAGTGCAGGGGACACGGGTTTGAGCCCTGGTCCGCGAAGATCCCACATGCCACGGAGCAACTAAGCCCGTGTACCACAACTACTGAGCCTGCACTCTAGAGCCCGTGAGCCACGACTACTGAGCCTGTGAGCCATGACTACTGAGCCCGTGAGCCACAACTACTGAAGCTTGCCCACCTAGAGCCCATGCTCCACAACAAGAGAAGCCACCACAATGAAAAGTCCACACAACACAACAAAGAGTAGCCCCCACTCGCTGCAACTAGAGAAAGCCCGCGCACAGCAACAAAGACCCAATGCAGCCAAAAATAAAAATAAATAAATAAATCTATTATTAAAAAAACCCAACACAGCCCTCATCGCAGGATATTATAACTGCTGGCTTATCTTTCTCCCTCTCTTGAGTGGGAACTCCTAGCAGAGAGGGCTAGGTTGACATATTTGCAGAGGAATGGATGAATGAATTCCTGTGCTTATTTTTGTGTTGACTTGCATTTTTTCCACCAGTTGAAACTGGGTTCAACTAACTTTGTAGGATGTGAAGAGCTCACCAAAATTTTCTTTTCAGGCAGTTTTTGGCATGCATCCCCACAGAGATAAAGTCACTACAACCAAGATTTATAGCTTCTTTTCTCCGTAAAGCTTTATGACTTTTTTAGCTACTTCAGTTAGAGTATCTAGAAATTGGTCTCCGGGCAGCTGAGTTAGGTCATAGCTAAGGAAACTGTCTGGACAGTTTTGCCAGGGAGTCCACTGGTTTATCCTTGCTGTCCTGCTAACTATTGCTGATGCCCTCTTTCACTCCCAATTTTGATGATAAATTACAGTCGGTCTACAAATATTAATATTTTTAACACCAAATACATCAATTTGCTTGGGGGTAAAAAGAAAAGGGGGAGTAAGTCAACGAAGTATCTGCAACAACCCTAACTTCACACGTGTTACTTCCTTTAAAGCTTTGAACAATCCCCATGATTCCTGAATAAGTTAAGGACAAGAATAAAATTATTACCAATTTTCTTCTAAGAAGTGACAGGTGTTCAAGCCAGCCTCAAATGTCAGTATATCCACTTGCACATTTTGTGTTGAACGGCTGAGATTCTTTCTTTCACTCTTGTTGGCTAAAGACTGCCAAGAAGGGAACTTAGTTTCATTGACACGTGGCTGCAGAACTCTCTTACTTCCCGGGCAGTATAGGAAATGTTAGCTTTGGACAGGGTCCAAATGGACGGGCAACAAAGGTGCAGGAAGACCGAGGTGAAAGGAAAACCAACTGCATCCTTGAAGGGAGAGATGGGAGGGGAGGAAATCCAGTCTCAGAGCTTAGAAAGAGAACACATCTGCCAACGACCCAATTTAGCAACGCAGATCTCGCACTGAATCCGGGACCAGACAGTGCAACGCTGGAGGATAAAGGAAAGGAAATGGAAAGAACATGTTCAAACATGAGACCAGGTATGGCGGGTCCGTGCAGAAAGATGCTCCTTGGGTTCACGTGAAAATGAATAAACGCAGCTTAAAATATCTGGAAACTGGGGCATGGTGGTGGTGTAGGAGATCTGGAGTAATCCATTGCAAGAATGAGACCAATTTTCTTAAAAAATGACGACAGTGGGGAAAAAAAGTAAGACAAAAAGACATTTTTCAACGATTCTAAAAATCACTTATTCAAACACCAAAAAAATGGCATGATGAATGTCTACTGTGAGTCAGATCTATCGAGTTGGAGCCAGGCAGCATTGCCGAGAAGGCTGCTTGTGCCTTCCGAGCAATTAATAAACACAGACTTATAAACAAAGACTGAGATGAAATTGTTCATCCAACCCTAACGTTTAGCCCATTTTTCACAATTGCCTATACAATGTACACAACGTACAACAACGTGAGGGTCATAAATAAAGGCTTGTCTTTTGTTTCCTTAAATAAACCATATATCTATATCTGGTCTCCTGACAGAGATATGACTCCACATTAAACAGAAGCCTAATAATATTTGAAAAACACTGATCTTATATTTTGATGGTACCCAGGTCTTCTGCTACGTATGTGGAAAATGGAATTATTGCTAGAAACATTATTTAAGGATTAGGGTATGAAAGAAGTATTAAGAGGTCAGAAAGTTCTTTCTTCAGAAAGGAGCTTATCTCGATTCATTCAAACAGCTTCATGCCAGTTTGAGGTCCTTCCACCAAATTTAAATTGCTAAATGAGAGACCCTATGTGGCCCGACATGGAAGGAAGGCAAAATCTCATAAGCACGGGAGATAATTCCAATATCTTCCCCAAAGTTCTGGCAAAAAGAAAAAAAAGGAAGGGAGCCATCAAATTATTCAGTCCGAGCGCTTATGATGTGTGTCCCAGTGCTAGATACAAAGTGGAAGAAATCGTGACTCTTATCCCCATGGAGGTGACAGTCTTGCTGGGGCCAGTAGGGAGTGGTCAGTGTGACCTGCCGGGGCCAGCACTCACTAATAAGACACAGGCTTCTGTGTCCAGGGCTATGACTGAAACCTACATGAGCTGACGGCCATTCAGAGAAAGTATTGTTCAATTCAGCTCTTTGCAAAAAGGACTATTTCGGGCTCTCCCCTGGTGGTCTAGTGGTTAAGACTCCGCCCTTCAAATGCAGGAGGTGCGGGTTCGATCCCTGTCGGGGAGCTAAGATCCCATGTGCCATGCAGCGCGGCCAAAAAAAAAAAAAAAAAAAAACGGACACCCAATAAACTGCATGTATTTTTTTTTGTAAAAGGACTACTTCGTGGAGAGGATCACGTTTGAGTGTCACGTTTGAAATAGACCTTTAGGAGTTGGAAAGATCCTACAAGAAAGGACATGGAAAGAAGAAAGGTCATAATGAGCAGAGGCACTGAAGTGAGGAGAGGGGGAACTCTTTAAAAACTTTTAAATTTTGCTAAAGTATACAAATGATAAGATTTACTCTCTTCACCATTTTCTTCCGTTGCGGAGCACAGGCTCTGGACGCGCAGGCTCAGCGGCCATGGCTCACGGGCCCGGCCGCTCCGCGGCACGTGGGATCCTCCCGGACTGGGGCACGAACCCGCGTCCCCTGCATCGGCAGGCAGACTCTCAACCACTGCACCACCAGGGAAGCCCTCTTCACCATTTTCAAGTGTACACGTCAGAACTATCAAGAACGCTCACACTGCTGCGAAACCATCCCCAGAATATCTTTCATCTCATGCAAAATGGAAACTCTGCGCCCATTACACAACATCACCCCCATTTCCCCGCTCCCAGCCCCTGGCACTCACCCTTCTAACTTCCCGTGCCTGTGAATTTGAATGACTCCAGGTGCCTCAAACTGTATAAGCGGAATCACGCAGCATTCCTTGCCTTATTTCACGTGGCATCATGTCCTCAACATGTCTGCCCAAGTTGTAGCATGCGTCAGAATTTCCTTCCTTTCTAAGGCTAAATAATATTCTATTGTGTGTATATATCACAGTTTGCTTATTCGTTCATCCACTGATGGACACTTGGGTTGCTTCCACCTTTTGCTTATTGTGAAAAAGGCTGCTATGAACACGAGTGTGCCAATATCTCATGGGGACCTTGCTTTCATTTCTTTTGGAAAATACTCAGAAGTGGAATTGCTGGATCGTGTAGTTATTCTCGTTTAATTTTTTGAGGAACTGCCAAATTGTTTTCCACAGCACCTGCACCATTACCCATTCCCACCAACAGCGCACCAAGGGTCCCAATTTCTCCACATCCCTGGCAACACTTACTAGTATTTTTTTTAATAATAGCTAATATTGCAGTGAGTGTGGGATGGTATCTCACTGTGGCTGTGATTTCCATTGCCCTGATGATTAGTGATGTGGAGCACCTTTTCATGTGCTTTCTGGCCATCTGCATATTTTCTTTGGAGAAATGTCTGTTCAAGCCCTTTGCCCATTTTTTAATCACGTTGTTTTGCTTTCTGGTTGCTGAGTTGGGGGGCTGTATCTTTCAATGCTAGTTCAGTAAGGCTGGGTTCCTGAGTCCACGAGAAGCTGCACCAAACGTTAAATGTGGAAATGTGAGTCTGAGTCAGACCATGGATGGGATGGGTTTGAATGTCTGGCCCAAGATGGACTTTCGATTTCATAGGAAGCCACAGAGAGTCCGAGGGCAGGAGCGTGTCCAGCCTGCTCTCTGACTCGGGAATTTTACTCTGACTCCTCCTGGAGGAGGCTGGAAGGAGGGAGCTGAAATAGACGCCAGTGCCTTAAATTGGGGAAAGGTATTTCGAACATGCCACGGTCACCCTCCAAGAGCTGGCTGGCAGAAGGCAGAGAAGGGCATACCGGCCAAGAAAGAGGGCCCCAAAGCCCGAGGGTCAAATCCCAGCGCCGTCGCATAAGGGCGTGCCTCAGTCTCCCCACAGGATCACTGTGAGGGTCAGTGACATCATACACAGAGCACACAGCAGCGCAGACACACGCCACCTCAGCTATTACAACACCAGCCACAGACTGGGGTCAGTGCCTGAGACTGTGAAGGTAAACGCCTGCTTGGCAAACTCCCTCTCGTCACTGAATGGTCTTCCCAACGATGAGGCATCGCAGAAGACACCTGTGCTACCCACCGCACCCTGCTCATTTCACGAGATTCAGCCATAGGAGCACAGCAAGCAGGGGACTTAGCTTCAACCACTCCCCATTTCCCCCTGCAGGCGAATCATCTGGCAGAGAAGCATGCGCAGAGGTCCAAGACCTGATGCCAGCTTTGGGACTGACTCTGCAGACAGGCTTCAGGGTTAGTTCTTTAATCTCCATTCTGGATTAAGTGAGGGTCGTCACGGAGCTGCCAGAGGTAAAAGGACTGAGGGGATTTTTATCATTAATGAATGATTATCTTTGAAACCCCAGAAAGACATCTAAAAGCCAAAGTCTGATAGGTACACAAGGGCTACAGACGTACAATGAAATTTTAAATTACGATAAGACTCAATGGGAAAAAAAAGCAATCGCTTTCAAATAGAATCCCAAGGCAGTGAATCACTTCTAAATCAAGACTTCGTATCTTATCTGATGTTGCCTTCATGTTGGCACAGCTTAAATTTAGTTCAAGGAACATTTACACGATCCTGGCAAGACTCGGAAGCCCTCAGAAATAGGTTGTCCTCTGTGTCAACAGCAGGCGGCTACGCTAACAGCACATCCTCTCTCTACACCCCATTAAAAGCGATTTTCGATCTCGGTTTTTTTCACTGGAGGTAAAAGAAAAATGCTTACATAACCGCTTTATTTGTACTGCTGTTTCTTTCAAATTCTGGGCCCAAAGTAACAAAAAGGGAGATAAACATTAAAATGGTGTTCTTTCTTCACCACGACCCAAGATTTAAAATGAAATAAAATAAAACCATGCCTTAAAACAACAATCAAAGAATGAATCAAGACTAAAGACAAGTCCTGCATTGCAAGGTTATTACCCAAATAACCTGACACTGTGGTGCTGAAACACTGAAATTAACACTTGGGGCAGCGGGTATAAATAATTTAGGAGGAAGAAAACAATTCGTCTTTCACTGAGGAGTTTGCAATGTAGCCTAAAACTACTCAGGTCAAGAAAAAAACCGTTGTTTAACTATTAACATTTTTAAATACGTGGTTCCATGAATTTGCTGAGAGGTGGAAGCAGAAAGAGGCATCGGTGAAAATAATGAAACGGATTTTTAAAATAAAATCACATACGATCTAATTAAGAAAAACAGAATCCCCCTCCATCACATGTGAAATAACGTCAGAAAGATGCAAAGCAAAGGTAAGAAAGCCTTAGCGTATTCACACAAAATGTGATACAGGCAGAAACAGAAAACATTCACATCATGTAAATGTTGGTATTGTGTGTCTCTGAAGTTGGGATTTGGAGAACTTTCCTTAGTGGAAGGGGTTTGGAATAGTCTTCCTGTGATTCAAAAGAATACAGGGTCATGATCCTAAGTTACGAAGGAAACGAGAAAATTTTGATAGTTTGAGGAAGGCTGTGAGGGAGTACCTTCGGGGGCGGGGTAGATACTTAGAATGGTGAAGAATTGTTTTTATTCTCTCTGTAAAAAAGCAAAGCAAAGGCAGTTTGAAGAAAAGACGTGCATCATCCACCACTTAAAAGGTAGTACACTAACGATGGTATTTGTTTAGCTGTAAGGGGTAGACCGTTAATTCTGTGGCCATACAGACAGAATGGGAAAACTGCAGGCAACAGACTCTAAAAAATACGAATTACTCCAGCAAGTGGCTGTAGATGGAGAACCAAAGTGAGTTATAACTAACCTTGTTGTTAGAAATATCCCTGGCTTGGCGACATTACCCACTTTGGAGGGGCCTTAGGAGAAGGCTCCATCTTCTTGGACATTTATTTGGACTGGGTGAGAACAATAACCAAATTTTTAAAAAGAAGAAGACATTCCAGATGTGTAGAACTCAAGCTAGAAGTTTTGTCCCCTGGATGTCCCAAGGTCAAATTTTAACGTGTCTCTGTAGGGAGGCTCGAACGTTTGGGATAATGAAAAAAACCATCATGTTGAATTTCGCCCTTCCCTTCCCCTCCCCTCCCCTGGGTCCACAAAGGCAGCGAGGTAGACAGCAAACAGCAAGTGAGGATGCAATGTGGGTTGACGCGTTCTGAGGGACCCGGGCAAACTCATGAGCAGGGACCGTGCCCCTCCTCACATCTGCGCACTGAACGACGATTGACAAGGAATTTAAAGTTCACCCCAGTCATGTGCTGACGCTCACATTCTCACGGCCGCCATGCTTCCCAGTAGCCTCTCCTCTGGAACAGTCCCTGAAGACATATTTGTCGAGGACCCACTGGCATTTTTAGAGCAATTGGAAAACAACTCAAGATGCTCAAGGTCTAGCGTGAAAGAAGACAAATCACCTCCCGTTTCATGGGGTACCCCTTCTAGGTCTCAGGACGTCTTCCCACTCGAATCTGCTGTCCCCCAAGCCCCACGCTCTCCACTCCTTCATTCACTCTTCATAGGCCCTGAGGGCCAAGGCTCTGCACCATCTTGATCACAGGCCATGCTGTCCATGCTGCCACCAACCCACCATGTGGACGCTGCACCCTGAAGCTGGAACCCAACTGCGACTCGCTACGTCCAACCACATTACAAGCCTTAAATCTGACCCACTGCTCTGTCAACAAGGTGTAGAGCCTCACACTGTCACACAAGGAACAGTTGTAGTCTCAAGGGATTCCATGGGGATGGCCCTAAGTCTTCAACCAAAGATGCTGCTGACGACAACAAACAGCACAGCAGTCTTGCGGGAGTTTCTCAAACCTGCTGGAGAGCTTTAAACAAGACGGATGCTGGATCCCACCTACAGAGATTCTGAGTTGGTGCTGTGCAGTGGGGCCTGGACATCAGGATTGTTTAAGACCTCCCCAGGCCCGTCTGACATTCACCCAAGCCTGAAGTGCACAGCTCTGCTGACATGTGACCAGCCTCTGCTCCCCGCCCCCTCTCAGGGATGCAAGAGGTCAGGTTGCTAACTCAATGCTCAGTAGAACTCAAGGGCAATCCAAGAGGGTGGGTGCTGTTGTCAAAGAGAACCTGGAATCGGGATCTGATTAAATGTTTTAAACAATGCCAGTGCCGAATTAGCAATGCAACCGTGATCAGTGCTTCTGTCCCTGGTTATAAAGACTCCGCACTAGATACTGCTCACTAGGTGGATAACAGTACAGTGAAAAGAGCCCTGTGGATCCCGTTGTTAACACCGTCATTCATTAACCTAACAGTCCAGGCAGTTGAGGACACTTCTCCCTCGTGTTTGGAAGCCCCCTGGAGACCATGCCAAATGCACACAGATGCTGAGGAAGCACTCACGAGAGGAGAGCGGAAATGTCTAGTTGTCTTCCAAGATCTTTACTTCCCTCCACTTGTGTTGCCTGTGAAACAACAGAACGTTCTCTTAATGAAATCATATGAGTTTGGTTTTGAGAGTTTGTTTTTATTTTTATTTTTTTAAGATTATTTTGATGTGGACCCTTTTTAAAGTTTTTATTGAATTTGTTACAATATTGCTTCTGTTTTATGTTTCTTGGTTTTTTGGCCACGAGGCATGTGGGATCTTAGCTCCCCGACCAGGGATCGAACCCACACTCCCTGCACTGGAAGGCGAAGTCTTAATCACTGGACCGCCACGGAAGTCCCGAGATTTTGTCTTACAAATTCAAACATTGACTGAGGATGGTCAGTGAGAAAGAGCTTTTCAGCTACTGTGTCTGGCAGTGGAAACACCCAACAGCTTATGGATGCGGACAATATTGTTGCCATTTTGTTGCCTGTCTCCCTCCTTCCCTCCCTTCCTCCCACTCGCCCTTTCCTCTCTCTCTCTCTCTCCTACCCTCCTTCCCTCTCTCCTTCCCTCTTTCTTTCTATCACAAGTGAAAGCGTATCTTGTTAGCCATCCTTTCCTCCCGTAATGACTGCTTTCAGGGCTCAGCATCTCTCTCCTCACTCCATCAGCAGGAGACGATCTAGGGCATGAAGTGCGTGGGGAGGGGCACGTGGGAAGGAGGCGTGGCTGGGCGGCAGCCCCTCCCCGGTCCTGCAGCGCCCGTTCCCTGCACTTCCTCCCGGGAGGGAATAGGTCTGCGGCTTCCGTTCTCCAGAGCATGTTCCCGCTGACCCTGTCTAGAGCGATTCTTTGGATTCTTCAAGGGCTCCAAAACTACACACATGATTTCAAAAGAACCCAAGTAGGAGCTACCATAGAAAGGACTAGATTGCTGCGATCTGATTCCTAAGAATCTGTGACTTTTAGGAAGGTGAGCAATCAATCTAGGATATAGGGATTTTCATTCAGGTAATTTGTGTCTTGAGAGTGAATACTATAACATCAAGCATATTCTACCAGCTGGGGAACAGAAGTGTGTGTGGTGTGTGTGTGTGTGTGTGTGTGTGACAGAGAGATTGAGTTATGTGTACAAATATACAAATCCAAACATTTATTTATTTCACAAAGTTGTCTAATATAACATAGTCTAAATTGAGCGATTCTCTTCTATTTCTGATGCAACTTCTAATTCTTCTCTGTCCCTCTGGGCAAAACCACTTAAACCTTTTATCTCAGTTTCCTTTGTGGGAAAATGGGGATAACAGATACCCCTTGGCAATCTCAGAGCAATGTTTGGATGCCAGCCGTTATGTGATTATATGAGAAGAAAGCTTTGGGCTTCTGGCAGTTAGGTGCTCCATAAATATTATTAGCAAGCTCCGGAGATTTTATCTTTTGAAACTGACATGTATTTCTCTTCTAAAACTTCCTATCTTTAGCCCTTGGACACATGTTCCCAATAGCTCTCTTTCCAGAGATGCGCATCGCTCCGCGAGAGCAGCAAAGGTTCTCCGCTCAGAGAGCTGCTGCTGAGTCTGAGAGGCGTTTTGTTCCTTGGAGTCAGGGACAGACAAGCTGCCGGTCCCGAAGCAAGACCTCCCAGTCACGGCTGCTGGGAAGGGTTAGGAAGTAAGGAGATGGTCTGGTGGAGGTGGCGTCCACCTGGAGGGACACACGGTGCGGAGAATACAGAAAGTGTGCAAAGTCGGTGGCGTGCAGGTGATGTATGGAAGGCGGCAGAGGACAGCAATTCAGACCTGCACATTCAGGGGAGCTCTTGTTGATGCCGTGGCCCTGTAAGTGGAGATTATTCCACAGAAGCAGCCAAGCTCCTAACCTTCTTTACATGTAACGACCTTTTCTACAAATAGCAAACGTTGCCGAGGGTATGGAGAAAAGGAGCCCTCCAACACTGTTGATGGGAATGTAAATTGGTGCAGCCACTATGGAGAACAGGATGGAGGTTCCTTAAAAAACTAAACACAGAGCTACCATATCATCCTGCAATTCCACTCCTGGGCATGTATCAGGAGAAAGCTCTAATTTGAAAACATACATGCACCCCTATGTTCACTGCAGCACTATTTACAATAGCCAAGACATGGAAGCAACCCAAGTGCCCATCGACAGATAATTGAATTAAGAAGATGTGGGGTGTGTGTGTGTGTGTGTGTGTGTGTGTCTGTATAATGGAATATTACTCAGCCATAAAAAAGAATGAAATAATGCCATTTGCAGCAACGTGGATACACTTAGAGAACGTTAAGGTTGGTGAAATAAGTCAGACAGAGAAAGACAAATGCTGTATGATATCACTTTTGTGTGGAATCTAAAAAATAATACAAATGAATGTACATGCATAAGAGAAACAAACTCACAGATATAGAAAACAAACTAGTGGTTACCAAATTGGGGGGGAGGAATTACAGATATGGGATCAACAGATATAAACTACTATGTATAAAATAGATAAGCAACCAGGATTTACTGTATAGCACAGGGAATTATAACTAGTATCTTGTAATAACCTATAATGGAATACAGTCTGCAAAAAAACAAAACCCTGAATCACTATGTTGTACACCTGAAACTAACACAATTTGTAAATCAACTATATTTCAATTAAAAAATGTAATGACCTCTGTTGATCTCAAAGGCATCTTCTGCTAGAAGTGTTATACATTCAACAACATGGAGAAACATCATTTGTGAAGATAGACGTGTGTGTGTGTACGTGCGTGTGTGTGTATGTGAGAGAGAGAGAGAGAGAGAGAGAGAGAGAGATTTCCTTGCTCTGTGAGTAGCGTTCACTCTTACTTTTCCTCCTCAGTTCTGTAAATGAGGACTGAATTATCAAGGGGGCATAGAATTAAATGGTTGATGCTGTTTAGTGCTCAAAGATTAAAATAAAAGTACAATTCACAAGACTTGTTCTTGATTAGTTTTCAGGATGTGGCTGGGAACCGGGAAGTAAAAAGATGCCAGTAAATTCTTGACCCCGTGGTAACAGGGGCTCCCTCTGCATCAACAAAATTGGCTTAGAGAATCCCACAGGTCATGCGGCAGTCCTGCAAAATGATGACTGACATTGGACTGATTTTCCAAATGACAGAATGGAGTGATTTTTTTTAAAAAAATGATATTCCTAGAATATGGAATCCAGTCAATCTGATACACATGTCAAGGGAATAGGCCAACAGCCAGAAATGAAATTAGAGGAAAAAAGTTAGGATAGCAAGTAGGTGCTGGTTTCCTTTGCTATCTTTAGAGCAAAGACAGTAATTTGGTAATACTGGATTTTGGAATTTTTTTCATGGGAGTAATTTCTGTCTCCTCAGTTTTGTGGTGTATCACCACCAAGCTAAGCTGATTAAAACAGAGTGCTGGCTGTGGTCTCTTCCAGGATATTTAAGCTCTAATCCATGCCCACGACGAGTCATTTCATGGCTGTCTGGTCACAACATGAATCAGGAATTTGTAAAATTGGAAAGCAGGAGTGACTCTATTCAAATCTACTGGAGTGCCTGTTCAAAGCATCTAACTTGGTAATGATGGGTTACATCATAATCTTTGGTGGGGAACAGACTCCGAGAATCTTAAAATTGCAAAGGATCTTTAAGCTAATCAAACACTACGTCTCAACTAGTATGACTGCCCTCCTGCAACCTCAAAGGTCCCATTTCCATTCAAGGATTTTTGTTTTTTTCAGTAACTCTGATGTACCCCAAAGTTGTGCTGGATCCTAGGAATACAAAGGTGAGTAAGACATGATTAATCTCTGTCCTTAAAAGACTGACAAACTAGTGTGGAAGACAGCCAAAATACAAATATCTAGAACATTCTAGAAACAGGATGGAGTACAAAGGAGAGGCATTTAAAGCAACGCTGAGGCATTTAACCCATCTTGGTGTGTCAGGAAGGTTATCATATTTCCAGGGACGGGAAGTCAAGATTTAACAAATTCCGACATTCCAGTGGTAATTAACAGCAGTTTTTAAAACGTGTTTTCTAATAATGAATCAAAATCTGCCTTTGTATTACTTTTACCCCCTTGGTCCCATGTCTATCCCCAGGGGTGACATAGAACATGATTAAATCATCACCTCCCTTTTCTTAGTATTCAGAAGGCAAAGATTAGAGAAGGTATTCCAAATTCTTGACTGGAAACGACCTTAAGCTCACTGCTCTGCAGTGACCAATCTCAAGGGAAGTACACGTGGGAAACGTAAAACTTCCCGTCATGAAGATGCTCGCATAGCTCCCAAGCCACCACTAGTGGGCGCTCCCGCCCACAAGCCGTAAGTCGTATACAGGAAAAAGAGATTGAGTTACAGAGAAAACATACAAACGGCCAAGAGGTACATGAAAAGCATCAAGGAAATGGAAATCAAAACCACAGCGAGACACGACCTCACACCTGTTCGGATGCCTCATCAAAAAGACAAGAAATAACAAGTGTTGGTGAGGGTGTAGGAGCCCTTGCGTGCTGTTGGTAGAGATGTAAATTGGTGCAGCCACTGTGGAGAACAGCATGGGGATTCCTCAAACTATTAAAACTAGAACTACCATACGGTCCAGCAATTCCACTTCTGGGTATACATTCAAAGGAAATGAAAACAAGATCTCAAAGAAATATCTGCACTCGTGTTCAATACAGCCTTATTCGCAATAGCCAAGATGTGGAAACAACCTAAGGGTCCATCTATGGATAAAGGGATAAAGGTACGATACACACACACACACACACACACACACACACACACAAATATTATTCAGCTATAAAAGAAAAAAAAATGAAATCTTGCCATTTGCAACACCATAGGTGGATCTTGAGGGCATTATGCTAAGTGAAATGAGACAGAGAAAGACAAATACTGTATGATCTCACTCCTATGTGGAACTGAAAAAGAAAATCCTAAGTGATAGAGACAGAATAGAGCGGTGGGTGCCAGGAGCTGGGGGTTATGGGACATGTGGTGATGTTGGTCAACGGGTAGAAACTTCCAGTTATGAGATGAAGACTTTCCAGGGATGTACTGTACAGCATGGGGATGGTCGTTCACAGCGCCGTCTCATGGACTGCAAAGTTCCTGAGGAAGCCAGTCTTCAGTGTTCTCAGCACAGGAAGAGATGACAAGTATGTGAGGCGACAGAGCTGTTGGCTAGCTGTACTGTGGTGTGCATCTCACAACATACATACATCAGGCATCTCACAACATACATACATCAGGCATCTCACAACATATATACACGGGCATCTCACAACACACATACATCAGGCATCTCACAACATATATACACGGGGCATCTCACAACATACGCACATCAGGCATCTCACAACATACACACATCAGGCATCTCACAACATACATACATCAGGCATCTCACAACATACATACATAGGGCATCTCACAACGTACATACACGGGCATCTCACAACGTACATACATCAGGCATCTCACAACATACATACATCGGGCATCTCACAACATACATACATCGGGCATCTCACAACATACATACACGGGCATCTCACAACTTACATACATCGGGCATCTCACAACATACATACATCGGGCATCTCACAACATACATACATCGGGCATCTCACACCATACATACACGGGCATCTCACAACGTACATACATCGGGCATCTCACAACGTACATACATCGGGCATCTCACAAAATACATACATCGGGCATCTCACAACATACATACACGGGCATCTCACAACTTACATACATCAGGCATCTCACTACATACATCAGGCATCTCACAACATACATACATCAGGCATCTCACACCATACATACACAGGCATCTCACACCATACATACATCGGGCATCTCACAACATACATACACGAGCATCTCACAACATACATACATCGGGCATCTCACAACATACATACATCGGGCATCTCACAACATACACACATCAGGCATCTCACAACATACACACACGGGCATTAGACCATAACACCGTATGCCTTCAACTTACACAATGTTACACGTCAATTATATTTCAATACAGCTGGAAAACATACACTGGGAAGCACAACTTACGAGTCCTCCTCGTCTTCCGTCCCCCCGTTTCAATAATCAGATCAACAGGAACTGGATTCCGCCGTGGGGCATTTACTGAATTCAGTCAATACAACATTACAGAGGGCGGTCCTGCAGCCTCGCCCCTGTGCTACTCCCACACTTGGCTTGGTAACCCAAAGGCTCCTGGTACAAGGTTTCCATGACTGCGGATGAGGATGTGATGGCGCATCTGTCCTCTGTCCCAGGAGCATCCTGTCGGGTGCTGGATGGTGGCGATGTTGGCACTGGGGCCACGGGCTGAGTATCCTTTCTATTCGCTGTGTGGGCAGAGGGACACTGGAGAAAATGTTGGAAACAATTATCATGCATCAAGGGCTAGGTGTTTGGCTGGCCAAACCCTGGCCATCGGGGCTCCGACTGCAGGGCAGTCTAGGATATTGTATCTATGTTCAAGATATATCCAACAGAATCCAATAATGTCCACCCCCTGTAGTGGTGGTGCTCTGGTCCCGTCCACCATCCACCATAACCTCTGCTGCCCAGACCCCAGCTGACAACCTAGCTTCAGCACTGACCTCACATGTCCTCTGGATATAAGTCACATGGCTTTGGTCTCCTGCCCCAAATCCTTTGTATCAGCCCCACTTCACCCAGTCAAAGACTATGACACCAGACGTTTCCATTTCATATTATTTTGGATGCATTATTATTTTTGAGGATCCAGAGAGCATTTTCCCTGCAGTTTAACCTAACAGAGCACACTAAGTACTTTAGGTCTGTTTGAAGAGCTCTCCTCACGCTATTTCAGGAAGGGCCAGGAATAATTAGTAAGCAAAGGTTCCTGGTTTGAAGGTTGTTAAGAGCATACAATTAGCGTACATCACAAACCATGGCACAGGCCCCCTGAGAGTTATTGTCAAACCGCCCTTCTCAGGCCCCTGCATCCCCTCGTGGAGGGGACCACGGACCCTAGAAGATTGCAAGCCCTCAGTCCTACATCTCAGTTGCTATCATATGTTGAGTCTGCCCTCCACTAAAACAGCTTTTGCCACCAGGGCTGCAGGAAATGAGCACAGATTTCATTTTACCTGCTGTGTGATTGCAGAAAAAGCAAGTCTTTACTTTGCCTGGGAGGCTGAGATTTCCTAAGAGTTCTTCCCAAAATTGGATGCTACATAGGACCGACTTTATACAGGCCCAAGGCCTGATGTACGCTCAGGGTACAAACCCACCCATTTCCTTTTCCCCGAAAGAAAAGTAACAGGAGTAAATGTGGAATATTCGTTTTACTTTGTGGTCTTCAGTTTAAACGTATATAATTATCAGTAAGGAAAAGAATATGCAATTGTGCTTTTACTCATAATCTCCAATGTGTCTCGTGATGAGTGCACTTTTGGTGTACAAGGCTAAACATCTTTCAGGTATTACACATCAAAGGTAATCTGAGAAACCGAACAGATGCTTTTTTGATATCTCAGCACTCTGGATAAAAACCAAGTGCTTGCTGAGTGACTGAAGAAAACAGAAATGTATCTTTTACAGGCCAGACCATACATACTCATTTCTGCCCTGGTGATGTGGCCAATTAACCATGGAACACAACAGGCATGTGGTTTTGTTCTACCTTGAGACTGTCTCTACTATAAAACGACAAAAATGATGATTAATGCTGTTTCAAGAGACCACATCCTTTCGCTATGAGTCTGCGCCAGTAACAGCAAAACAGAAAGCTGCAACTGAAACAAAAGGCAGTGCCTTATTTGTATATATACATATATAAAAAAAAAGGATGCTTATTTGACCAGAATACCACCTGCAGGTAGAAAAGACTAAAATTCTGGCCGTGGTGGAAGCAATAGAGCCTCAGAGCCTCATCAAGCACCCTCATGTTCTCGTGGCCTCTCTAGGGAGGCTGGTGGTCAGAAGCGGGGCCGGGAAGCCCCTGCCCTGGCCACTCACCAGACACAGCATGTGGGATGCCCGCGTGGCTTCTCAGAAACCAGCAGGCCGTGGCGCAAAACGGCTGCAGGCCGCTGTCCCCTGGCCAGGCCAAGCTGGGGGTACGGCACCACGTCCAGTTGCTAACATACACCGAGGGGTGCGTGCGTTCCAGCTCTTGACTGGACGTTGGGCGCTGGGTGGCCCACTCACTTTGGTCCACTGGCTGCCACCTGGGGATGGCCATCACCAGCCGAGAAGGCGGGGGCCAGCTTTCCAGGAGCAGAAGAGCCCAGAGGACCAGCACACGTCCCTGACTGCGGTTTGCCTTTGTCGGGCAGCGTCTTCCTATCACTGTGGGTGAGAACTGCGTCCTGATGGCAAAGAGCAGTTTACTGTGAAAACTAGTGTGGAGATGAGCGTGTTGCCTTAAGCCCTCGAAAAGGTAGTACCGTGTGTGTGTGTGTGTGTGTGTGTGTGTGCGCGCGTGTGCGCTATGGTCACGCTGTCACATTTAAATGTGCCTTGCCGATCGCCACCGTGGTGCTGAAACCACAGGAGATGATCTTCACCTTTTGGTCTCAGTGGTAAAGGGGGACATGGTCAATCAAACCGTCTCACGTGGGAGACCGAGGGAGGAAGGTGGGGCGCTGAGCACAGCGAAGGGCTTACGATGACAAATCCCTGCAGTTGCAGAGAAAGACCCCAAGGCTTTCGTTGAACGCAGACTCAGTGTGTGTCAGCTGACTGGCACATTTATGGAGAACACTGATGAACTCATAGGCTAATCTAAGTAGAGACGGGCAGCCTTTATTTCCTATCTCAGCTCAGCATCACATTCAAACAGAAACCAACTCCGACATCCAGAGAAGTCTGAGAAATAGTTTAATACTTTTTTTCTCCAAGTCCATCAAAAAGGCCAATATTTTCGTCTTTTCTAGCTGCAAGTGGTATTCTGCTCAAATAAGCATCCTTTTGTTATAAAGGTGGTGCACAGCCTTTTGTTTCAATGGCAGCTGTATGGGAATGTTAATTTTGCTATTATTGGTGTAAACTGATAAAGGAGAAAAGTTAACCCAATGGGCCACCTGGATTGGGATCTAATTCCTTAGCAACCTAGAAATAATTAGATGGAAGGGCCTGTGCTACAGATCAAAGATGCTCGGAGACCAAAAACAAATAAGAGTCCCCACACAAATGCCTTTAAACCCCCTCTACCTCCTTATGTTTGATCAAATTGCCATCCCAGTTACTTAACAGGGCCGGGGAAGATGTGTTCTGCATAACTTGTCATGAACCACTGCTTAACCCTTGATGTTTGGAATGTCTAAGGTAAACAGTTTTGGGGTTGCAAATTTGCTTAAAATTATACACAACCACACAGATATCTGTTTAATCATGTCTCCATGATTTATTACTGTGGATAGCAATTTTATACTCATATTGTCAAAATCATAGCTATAGATGCAGATGTGCAGATTGGCTTTGAGGGCGGAACCAGCAATGGCTGGGTATAATTTTGGAGACCTTTGCTGGAACATCACATGCACAAAATGCCTGTAATGCCTCGTTTTTTGCTACTTACTGAAAACTCGTAGAAGCAAGTGAAGCATGGGCTACTGCCTAATTTTCAAGACAATATAATATTGCTGATTTTGTGCAAAATTAATTACGGAATTAAAGACTGAAGCATTCTTTGCAGGTGGCTTTATCATTCACCTGCAAAATCATTGTCTCTCCTGTCATTGTCAGCATCCTCAGAAGACGATGTCAGCATCCTCAGTTTATCCTCATCATTCCGAACACTTCAGCCACACAGTTAACAAACTGGACTGTAGACATCATCTCATCAACTTTAGTGCATTCTTCTCCCTTCCTTCTGCTGCGATAAAGGAGAAATCTCCCCTGTTACGTCATCCATCTGTGGTTAATCATACTTGCAAGGGCGTGGTCCAAAATCTACAAATGTTTGATCCATAACTAGAGGAGTTCCGAGGGCAAAGGTGACACAAGACATGGTTGTTTCAGAGCTTTCCTTAATATTTCTGAGGAGACTGAGGTGTCTGTTATTCTGGTGCTTCCTCTTTGCAATGAGGATGCTCATGGTATATACTACTGTACACCGTGGGGATCAGACAGGAGTGACGGAAAGGCTTCCACTTCTGGCTAAGAAGGAATAACAGGGACTGGAGTAACTCTCCCACATGAAAAAACCATTAAAACAAACAAAATATTGGAAATGGTGATCTTCAGGGTGAACCAGCACATCTGACAATGAAGAACGCTGAGAGACAGGAAACAAGATGAATGCTGTGGCTGCCGAAGGCTTTGGAGAGTTTCCAGGAGGCAGTGCAGAGATGGGGAACTGAGGCAGAGCCTCTCAGGGTGCAGGAGATGGACTGAAACTCCGGGGAGACCAATGTGACTGGAGTCACTGGAAGACAGTACCAAACAGGGGAAACCAGTGCAGAGAAGGAGCGTCCCAGCCATCTTCCCAGGGCCTGCCTGAGGAGCAGCACGCAAGGGTGAGAAAACTCCATGAGGCCAAGGAAAGAATCACCTGAAATAATTAGAGGGAACAGTGCACGGTGCTCACCCAGGGCTGGTAAGAGTGCCTGTTTCCACCAGCCAGACTGTGACGTGTGGGGCACTGAGTATTCAGAAAAGTCTTGCCTTAGTAAATGGGGAATAATTAACCCTAGACTGAGCATCGCTCTGAACCTTCCTGTCAAATCATAAAAGTAAGACCCCAAAGTCGCAAATTGTTTCCAAGTAACCTAACAGAAAACAGTATACCTCAAGAATATTTACAGGAATGCAAAGATATCTAGTATCTAAACACATAAAAACAGAATGTCTAGCATCCAATTGAAAATTTCCTGGCATGCAAAGAAGCAAGAAAAAATAACACATGACTGAAAAAAAAAATCAATTGAAGCTGACCCAGAACTGATGCAGAGATTAGATGTGCTTTTAAATCTCAAAGATTTAACTCTCTATTTCCTTCCCAAATTGTTGTGGTTTTAAGTTTACATATAAGTCTATGATCCACTTTGACTTAACATCAGCATGTATGCTTATTTGTATGTATTGTTCGTAGGCATGGATCGAAGTTCATTTTTTTAATATGAATATCCAATTGTTCCAGTATCATTGGTTGAAAAGACTACCGTTTTGTTACTGAACTGTCTTTGTATCTTTGCCAAAAATCAGTTATCCACACATATGTGGGTCTATTCCAAACTACTGATCAACTATCTTAATGCTGATATCACGATCTCTTGATTACTACAGCTTTATAATACATCTTGAAATCAGGTAGTGTCAGTCCTCCAACTTTGTTCCTTTTTTCAAGGCAGTTTGGCTATTCTGGGTGTTTTGAATTCCACCGTGAGTTCAGAATCAGCTGGATAATTTTAAAGAGGAAGCCTTTTAGGATTTTGAATGGGATTGTGTTGAATGTATAGATCAACTCGGGGACGGCTGACATCGTAACAATACTGAGCCTTCCAACCTACGAACAATGCATAGCTCTCCATTGATTTCGTTCTTTTAGTTCTCTCAAGAATGTTTTTTTGTTTGTTTGTTGTTTTTTGTGTTTTGTTTTAGTTTTTGGTTTACTGGTTTTGCACATTTTTTCTCAAATTTATCCCTGAATATGTGATATATCTTTTATTGAAGACAAGTTGATTTACAAGGTGCGCCAATCTCTGCTGCACAGCAAAGTGACTCAGTTTTACACAAATATATACGTTCTTTTTTTAATATTCTTTTCCATTATGGTTTATCAGTGGATATTGAATATAGTTCCCTGTGCTATACATTAGGACCTTGTCTTTTATCCATTCTAAATGTAATACTTTGCATCTACCAACCCCAAACTCCCACTCCATCCCTCTCCCTCCCCCTGCCCCTTGGCAACCACAAGTTTGTTCTCTATGTCTACAAGTCTGTTTCTGTTTTGTAGATAGGTTCATTTGTGCCATATTTTAGATTCCACATATAAGTAATATCATATGGTGTTTGTCTTTCTCTTTCTGACTTACTTCACTTAGTATGATCATCTCTAGTTGCATCCATGTTGCTGCATATTTTGTTCTTTTTATGGCTGAGTAGTATTCCATTGTGTATATGTACCACATCTTCTTTATCCATTCCTCTGTCAGTGGACATTTAAGCTGTTTCCATGTTTTGGCTATTGTGAACAGTGCTGCTATGAACATAGGGGTGCATGTATCTTTTCTAATTAGAGTTTTGTCTCAGTATATTCCCAGGAATGGGACTGCTGGATCATATGGTAGCTCTATTTTTAGTTTTCTGAGGAACCTCCATACTGTTTTCCACAGTGGCTGCACCTACTTATATTCCCACCAACACTGCAGGAGGGTTCCCTTTTCTTCACACCCTCTCCAGAATTAATTGTTTGTAGATTTTTTGATGATGGCCATTCTGACCAGTGGTACCTCATTGTAGTTTTGATTTGCATTTCTCTAATGATTAGTGATGCTGAGCATCTTTTCATGTGCCTACTGGCCATGTGTATGTCTTGTTTGGAGACATGTCTATTAAGGTCTTCTGCCCATTTTTCAAGTGGGTTCTTGTTTTTTGTTGTTGTTGTTGTTGAGTTGTATGAGCTGTTTGTGTATTTTGGAGATTAAGCCCTTGTCTGTTGCATCATTTGCAAATATTTTCTCCCATTCCATAGGCTTTTCATGGTTTTTGTTTGTTTGTTTATAGTTTCCTTTGCTGTGAAAGAGCTTCTAAGTTTGATTAGGTCCCATTTGTTTATTCTGAATATGTCTTTTTTTTTTTTTTTTTTTTTTGTGGTACACGGCCCTCTCACTGCTGCGGCCTCTCCCGTCGTGGAGCACAGGCTCCGGACGCAATGGCTCAGCGGCCATGGCTCACGGGCCCAGTCGCTCCGCGGCATGTGGGATCTTCCCGGACCAGGGCACAAACCCGTGTCCCCTGCATCGGCAGGCAGACTCAACCACTGCGCCACCAGGGAAGCCCCGAATATGTCATATTTTTGATGCTACTGTTAATGGTATTGATTTTTTATATACATTTTTGATTGTTCATTGCTAATTCACAGAGATAGTAGTTAATTTTTTTGGATAATGAACTCTGCTAAACTCAACAAATAGTTCTAGTAGCTATTTTGTATATTGCATTGGAGTTTTGATCATGTGTCTATGCTTAAAGATGGTTTCACTTCTTCCTAATCTGGGTGCCTTTTGTTTTCTTTTCTTATGGCACTGGTTCAAATCTCTAGTACAATGATAAACGGAAGTGGTGAGAGTAGACATCGTCATTTTGTTCCTGAACTTGTTCAGTTTCACCATTAACAATGATGTCAGCTTTAGGTTTTTAGTGCATGTCATTTATCAGATTGAGGTAGTTCCTTTCTACTCCTAGTTAGCTGCAGGATTTTCATCCACACTGGATGTTGGATTTTTTTAAAATCACTTTCTACATTTATTGAGATGGTCATTTTGTGTGTATGTAGTCTGACAATATTGTAAATTATGTTGATTGGTTCTCAACTGTTTCTAAACAATCTTACATTGTGGCTTAGTACTGTGACGTAACCTAGCCTGCTCTGGCTGTGTGTGCGTTGTTAAACAATGACAATATTCTGTTCTACTGTGACTCACATGACTGCATGATAGTTCTTTACTACCAGGGTCACACCTGTGTCTGAGCACCGCCTTCAGAGGTGACTGAATGGAACAGGAGTAAATCTGCTCAGTTAGGAAGGGCTCCCTTTCATGGCTGTGTGATTCTGGTTTGTATCCTAGGGTGTTAACCACTGGCATGATTTCTTCATTGCCTCCTTGCGGGAGGAAGGCAATCTTCCCCAGTACTCAGCTGACTGTTACGGTTGTTTTTCTTACTGTGTTGTTTTTCTTGACAGCCACGGTCAGCCCGTGAGAGCTCCTCCTCTTCTCTGGGGTGTATTCGGGGCTCACTTACTCTCTGGTGTATGCACCCTGCTAGGTGTTAGCATTCTCTCAGTCTGCTCTATACATTTATGCCACTCACTGGAACTTTCATTTTCCAAAATTCCACTTCCTCATGAAGTCGTCTCTAAGCAAGGCTTCTCTCTACATTTTTCACGCAATCTTCCGTGACTGTAAAGATACTCCAAAATGCTGAGCGCGACGGCATAAAATTCAGATGCATAAAAAGTGACCGTGGAAGGTGGCAAAGGGTTACCATCGTGCAGACGTTAATGAAAACTCCCCGCTGGGAAGCCTCGGACACATCACTTCATCCGTCTGGTCCTGACTTTTCTGATCCTTAACTCCTTGGTGAATGGGATATCTTGCAGTTGGGATGAACCTTGAGCTTTCAGAGGTCTCCCAAGTTTCAAATGCCCTATTTCAAGAGAAACCTGCATCTTTGAACCCCAGGGGAGACAAGCTTGTCATTTCAGCCTTCCCTTTATTTAAAAAGGTAATCTAATCTGTGCTAATTCTCCAGGGCACAGCACTTAAGTCAATGCATCATAGGAAGACCATTAGGTGTAAAGTGATCAATATACTATGTCAACTTTGAAAACTGATTTAGCACTTTTCGCTATAAAAACTTCAGATTTCTCAGGTAAGCAAACAGATGCTTTCACTTAATTGTTTTACATCATCAGGTATCAGTCCTCATGATGGGGGCCATGTCATCTACTTAAATGTGAAAGGGAAGGGAGACCAGAAACCCCTCTCTGAATGGTGATTTCTGTTGAGGTTCTAAATTAGCGTGTCAGCCTCCCAGATAAATCCTCAGGGTCGTAGACAACAGAGACCGTCTATTCTTATTGGGAGGTCTATATTATGTAAGCTCTCAAAACTATAAATGTGTATTTGTTCTGTCCACCTAGACCTTCCAACAGCACCACCAGCCTGCCCAGGCCGTCGAAGTCCCTTTATGCATCACGACACCATATGAAGGGGGAAAAACCCATCAGGTATAGTGTCCCCTGTTTACAGAAAACGTGGTAAGTGCTGTTGGAAAACAGACTCATAATCTGAGGCCCACAGACTAACAACACCCTTGCTTGCTCTCCTGAGGTCCTGATCATTCATGTCTTCCCCCGAATTTTGGTTCCAAACCCTTCTTACACAGTGTGTCAGATATCCAGCCCCATAATTACATTTTGGAAATTGAGCACAGCACAAACTCAGTTCACTTTCCTTGGACTTGTCCACTGTACTAAGATTCTGCACGGCACCCATTCCTTCAGTCTCCGTCAGTGTTTTTCTAACACAAGTGATGTGCACCCCACCTCCCAGCACAGGGGACATGTGGCAATGTCTAGAGACATCTTTGGTCGCCACAATTACGGGTGGGTGCACCTGGCATCTAGTGGGTGGAGGCCAGGGAGGCTGCTCAGCACCCTACAGTGCACAGACGGTCTCCCACAACAAAGGATAATCTGGTCCAGATATCAGTCATGCCGAGCTTGGGAAACTCTGATCTATCTGACTTGGAAACCAGAGATTCGCCTCCAGGATTGAGCTCTGACCCATAACTCTATCTACACAACTGGGATGCAGATACCTAAATCTTTCCAGGCTTTCCTCAAGAAACCTTATTACCCTGCCAATGCTCACCAGCTGGAGACTGATTTCATGTTTCTCCTGGTCTTCTGGAAACCCCTTAGTGCCTTCCCTCAGATATCCACGTTGCCCAAACTATGCGTGAGCGTGACATGCTGTATTAGGATGCCCAGCTTCTCATGCCAGAACCATTCCCAGCAGACTGGCTTCGGCTCATCCTCCCACGCCAGCGCTGCTGCCCTCTCCCCAGTTCCCAGCAGGTCCCCCACCTGAGCTTGCTTCCCTGGAATGCAGCCGTGGCCAGGGGCCAATATCTTACAAAGCCAGTTTCAGATGTCCTTTCAAAGGCTGCCTGCCATCAAGTGAAAAAGTAAACCTTTGCTGAAGAGCCCATGCATGGAGGTGTCATCTAGTATTTTCACTGATTTCTTTGAGCCTATGCTAAGAGAACTTTTTCACACTTCATTTGCAAAGTGAGAAAATTATGAGTATCTTCTGAAGGAGGAAAATATATAGCTCCCTTTTTATCCAAGGTGAAATCCATAAACATGTATTACTGAGCAAAGACCCCTCAACAGAGACAAGAAGATTCAAATGACTGGCAAGGTACCCTACGTAACTGTAACTGAAAAATCTGGCCCTTTCGTCAAATTATTCTGACTAATCACAAGATACTACAGACATGTGGTCCTACAGGCTGGAATGAGGTCTCAACTTTTCTAAGGGGTAAGACAGCCACATCAGGACAGAGGATGCTGGAGCAGCTGATCTTTGCAAAGAAGGAAGGGGAGAGAGCTGGGTCAGGCCAGGCAGACAGGAAGAGTGGAACTAGAGAAATAAGCTTCACCAGAGGAAGACAGCAACAGGGTGGTTACTGGTCTTAGTTCTATAGTCATAGTCATGCAGTTGCTGTCGGCCACAAAAGAAAATGAGAAAGAAGGGACACTTGAAATTCGCACACCTGCCAGGCTGGGAAGATCCACAAGCATTGTATGAGTTTGCTCTGGCTGCTGTAACAAAGTAGCACAGACTTGGGGGGTTAAATAATAGATATTTACTGTCTCTAGTCCTGGAGGCTGGAAGTCTGAGATCAAGGGATCAGCAGGGTTGGTTTCTCCTGAGGCTTCTAACCTTGGTGTGTAGATGGCTGTCTTCTCCCTGTGTCTCCTCACAGGGTCGTCCCTCTGTGTGTGTCTGTGCCCTAATCTCCTCTTCTTATAAGGACACCAGTCCTATGGGATTAGGGCCCACTCTGATGACCTCATTTTAGCTTCATCCCTTCTTTAAAGACCCCATCTCCAAACACAGTCATATTCTGAGGTTCTGGGGGTTAAGCCTTCAATGTACAGACTGCGGGGAGAGTACAAAATTCAGTCTGTATCAACATACTTCTAGTGGTGGTTCCATAGTTTGTTTTGAGGCAAGGGGACACCTGAACAATGACGAATAGAAAAGACACGATATAAGTAGTGGGATCCTCCCAGGCTAGAGGGTGCCCCCCAGGTACACCCTATGAGGGTGGGGAGCTGAATCTGTCAATGCCTCTCACTGAGCACAGGGTGATGCGGGTGGTGGACACTCACTAGTGCGGTCGGTGTCAACTTCCCATTCATTTTCTGCATAAAAAATTCAAAGTTCTATTTGGAGGTTTTTTCTCCATGGTAACCCAAAGAGGTCAGACTCATGCAACTGTTTATAGGAAGGGTATCCAAAAGAGAAGAGAATGTCATTTCTACCTTTGGTACTTTCTGTACAAACTTCTAGTTTTAAAATAAGTAAGTCATAGGCACGTAATGCACAGGAAAAAGAGAGAGAGAGAGAACATCGTCACCACCTTTGGTACCTTTTGTACTAACTCTTAGTTATACAATAAATAAGTCATGGGGATGTAACGTACAGAAAAGAGAGAGAGAGGGAGTCACTTCTAGCCCATAATGTGAAGAAATACATCTCTTAGAGATATGAGGTCTAATTACTGTTGTAGGGTCATGGGGGTACTTCTCATAGATAGTTTCAATTTATGCAAATATACACAGACATACATACATGCGGAATTGTAAAAATTACAGCACTGGCCATGTCCTCACTCCCTTTTTTTAATCTTCAAAATCACATTTCTGGACTCAGGCTGTGAAACACAATATGAAACAGCTCCTGTCTGATGGGTTGGCACTCTGCTGCTCATGAAAACGTGTAATGTCCAACTGGGATTTTCATTTTTTACATCAGCAGGGCTAATTCTCTATTACCAGAGACACTGTTTTAGTTTTGTTAGGGAGTAAATCCTTTTTCTGATTAGGAAGTTACTAGATGTCAAAATACGATGCTCTCTTGATGGATTCAAGTAGGTTATGTTTATGGGGGCAAGTTGTCCAACTGAGAGACAACAGCAATTTCGTTCTTGGCACGTTACCTTGAAAGTCTGAAATAAGGGAGGTGAACTTCCTTAGGACAAGGTAAACTCACAGTTGAAAAACCACTCTGAGAAATGTTATGATTAAATATACTGAGAACAAAAAACTCTTTGAACATGAATGCACATAAAACGCACAAAGCCTCCCAAGACATCCTACTTTTTGGATTCTGTTCAGAGTTCGCCAGCATGCAAATTTTTTCACTTCTTTAGATAAAAACTTACACGTATATGAGCAACTGTTTGTAATGACATTTGTAATAAAAACAGTGGTAAGCTCCTGTTTGTAATGACATTTGTAATAAAAATAATTGTAAGCTCCTTTCAAGAAAGGGCTTTATGAATACGTTAAGTGTGGAATGAACGCATAAAAATGCAAATAATGTATGTGTGAAACGAGGCTGGCATGAAATGTCAAATTTAACCACATTCATGCATACCAGTTAAAGAACTAGTGCTTTAACGTTAAATGTTAGAAAAATCAAGTGAGTCCATTTTAAAGTTAGGGAAGACACATAGGATTCCTGAATTGTTCTCGGTTTAAACCTAATATTTATTTTGTTTTAAAAATCCTTAGAACCTTAAAATGTATATGGCTAAGTGAAAAGAGCCGGTGTGGAAAGGCACCACATGGTATGATTCAACTAGATGACCTTCTAGAAAAGCCAAAACTATGGAGAGAGTAAAACAAAAATCAGTGATTGCCAGGGGCTAAATGGGGAGGAGGAGTGAGTAGGCAGAGAGCACAGAGGACTTTTATGGCAGTGAAGCTGTTCTGTCGATACTGTAATGATGGGCACATGCCACTGTACGTTTGCCAAAACCCACAGAACATACCACACCAAGAGTGAGCCCTGACGTAAACTGGGGGCTTTGGTGAATTGTAAGGTAATGATATTGGCTCACCAATTGTAACAAACGCGCCACACTAAAGCCAGGTGTTAATTACAGGGAAAACTGGGAGGGGGACATCTATGGGAACTTTCTGGACTTTCACTCAAGTCTTCTATAAACCTAAAACTCTCCAAAAAAGTCTATTAATTCTTTAAAAATCCTCTCTCATTTTTGGCTTTACTGCTCAGCACCCTGTACCCCTGCATCCTCAGCGGGCTGCACTGAGCTAATGCTTGGAAGTGCTCTATTCCCACTCTCACAAATGACACTGGGCATCCTGCCCCAGACACCCCGGGGTTTGTCCAAGGGCAATTATGTCACTTGACCAGAACTTTAAAATGAGATTCAAGTGGTCAGATGGAGAACGCTGCCAAAATTATTGGGTGACCGGACGCCTACAGGCAGGTGAACCTTCCTAATAACTGGAGCTTAACCACCAGCCGCTGAAAGCACCTTCCCACGTTCTTCCTCGCCTGGCACGTAAGAGCTGAGCTCTGTGCCGTGACAACTGGCCGCAGCTAGCTCGTCTGCTCTCACGCTTCCTCAGTGCCCTGCTCTCACAGACGGCCGCCCTCGCAGCTCCGACACCGTGCTGCCCCTTCCCACCTGCGTGCTGCCCTTCACCCCGGCTCCGGCAGCACGTGGCCTGTCCTCGCTGCCTCTCCATGCCCCGTGTCTCCGGAGACCCCGCTCACATCTTGCTTCTTCAAGGAGCCTTCCACGCCCACCCAAGTTCATCCCTCTGACCTCTGCCTGCTCTGCAGAAGGCCCTGCACTTCCTTTGGGGTTTGCACACACCTTGCCATCACACCTGCCTCTTCCTTATGGGACTTTGGCTTACATCCTACAGAGCTGCTTAATGCTCCCTGTTCATGCCTTGGACCAAGAAGAAGGTAAGTTCCTGACTCAGGGACCTCTTCTGAGGCTCTTACTAAGAATTCCTGAAAGTCCACCCTTCGTACAGGGAGTTGCCTAAGTAACACTGGTGATTTTTAGCGTACCGAAATACAGCCTACCGAAACGTTCTACAGGATATATATTTGGTCAAGAATGGATAAAAAGTATTCTTATTTTGAGGTAATACACGTAGTCTGCAAAAAATTAGGCTGACTGGCGTCATCAGCCATTTATGCAGTTATTTTATGAGATGAACAAGCATGGAATATCAGTTTGAATTACTGGGTTTTCCTTAGAATGAAAGAATGTGAGTCTACTTTTAGTTCTTCTGGTGGTTACCTGCCCCCACTTAAATGTATTTGTCGCACTTTTACTTGTTATGAATTTAAAAACAGTGTCTATTGAACACCTGGGATTAAACATGAGAAAAATCAGCACGCTCTTCCTCGCACTTCCACGTTCAACTGCATTTCTTTGGAACATGTTTTAATTAGTTACGTTATCATCTCTACATTGTCATGGTTGATAGCACTTATTTTCTTCTCTGTGACCCTGATTTCCACAGGTTTCACCTTAGTTTTACACTTAAACACATCTTTTACGTTTACTATGAATCTCTCAGACACGGCTTCTCTTGGTTGGTAAGAGTTCAACCTCTTTCTGTTTGTTTTCTTCATGAACCTATATTCCCTGCAGTGGTGTCTGTTTGGACATATCTACGTGTATCTTTTAAAATGTATGGACAGTTTGGGTTGCATTCTGGGACATACACTCTTTCTTTCAGGTCTTTTTATATATTGTTCCACGTTCTTCAAGCATTTCCTGTCTGACATAGAGAAATCTTAGCTTCCCAGATTTTTTTTTTTCTGAATATCTGTAGAATTTTTTCCATAACTTAAAATCACAGTAATTTGCTAGACTATTTCTTTGTGAATTAATCTATGTAAACGGTGCCTTCTGTTTCACTGTGCTATTTCTGGCTCCAGGTTCAAATTTCCCTATATTTCAGAACGTTAACCGTGAATGCACCTTTGACTATTTTGTTCCTGTTCGTTCATTGTTAATGTTGGCCGGGCACCAGTTTACAGATGGTCCATCTCTTCTCTCTGCCGCTCCTACTCACTTTTCATTCTCGTTTATTTCCGAGGCTGTCCGCCTACTTCTCATTCCCATCTAATGTATTATCAGCTCCTCCTTAAACCCTTATATCTCTTCTTTAAATTCTCATTTCAGAGAAACACTGTTTTCCTTAATTGCTTTGATTTCTCGGACATCTCTTTGTTCATGGGCTTTGTTGGCTGTGGTATGTGCCTTTACCCATCATGTCCTGTTCTTTTTTTTTTTTTTCCCCGCAGCATCTCTTCAAAGGCTTCTGGCCAGCTACCAGCTTTTAAAATCATATTATTTCTCATGTTTGAAGGAGACATTTATGAGGGCCAGGAACTAGACTGAGCAAAATCTGTGGGGATGGGCAGAAGGGTGAGGTAGGTAGGGTGATGGGCCACTTGAGTTTCCGGCTGTGGCTCCAGGGGTTTTCCTAACTGCACCGGGCCAGTGAGTGCTGACAGCAAGCTGTCTGGTCTCAGCCTGAGGCTGTGCATTTCGCAGAATGTGTCACAGTGCTTCTCTCACCTTGACCTTGCTATTTTCACCAGGTAAGGATGAGTAGTTACTCGGCTAGGTGATCTCTTGACTTCTCCACTTTGCCAAACCCACAGTCTCCTTTGAGCAAAGGTGGCCTGTTGGCTTTTTTCTTACTAATTCTTCCCCCACCCCCAACCTATGCCAGGATGGAAGCATGACGTAGGGAGGCTTCCAAAACCATCCCATGCACCTTGACCCTACTCTTCTAAGCAAGGAGTCGTTGCTTTTCCTTTTAATGTGCGTTGCCCACTTTGGGTAACTCTTGAGTTCTGCCGTTTCTGCCCGAGTCATGCAGAAAAAGACGGCTTGTCTTGGTGTCCCTATCTCCTTCATCCAATTCTCATGCATTTGGCCATCTTTCTGCATGTACTGTGATCCAGAAGATGCCTAGTTTCATCAAAGATAACATTTTTTTTGTTTCTTATTCTCTTGGTTGTGTTGGGTTGGTTTCATAGAAGAAATGGGATGGAAATATGTTTATACAACCATTTGAAATTGAAAGGGTATTTCCTTCCTTTAGAGCCACCTCTTATTTTTCTCCCCAGTGAATTTGATACCATAAGGGAGGGGGGGACTTGAAGAGAATGTCTAACATACTTATATTCAAAATGTCACATCTCTTCTGCACAGGTCTGCCTGTCTCTGTCTCTCTCTCATACACACAGAACATTCTATGAGGATATGATGGCACTTTTTAATGCTATATGTGGACAGTCTGTGTAAAAATACTAGTTACTAAACGAGGATGAATGGAGAATTTAATTCCTTATGGAGAATTTTAATTCTATCAGAGGAATGGTATGTAGCCATAGTAATTTTTTCTTTAATTCAAAACAATTAGGTTGCATACGTAGATACCCACATTCAATTTCCTCTAAGCTATTTTGATTGAAATGTACCAAAGAAAAGATAGACAGATAGATAGGTAGATGATGGAAACATAGATAGATGACAGGTCGATCGATCGATCTCGGTATGTAGATGTATGTATAATATTTATTCCTGTTCCTACGATCATTTCTATTTTCTCCTTTTCCTTCCAATTTCCTCCGTAGAAGGCATTTTCTCTGTCTGAGCTCAACATGCTCTTACGCAAAAGTCTGTAGGCCCAGATTAGCACAGCAGGTATTTACATGAACAGCAGGGAAGGATCATCTGGGGCGTGTGACTTAAGTTGGCAACAGAAGGGTTCCGATTTGTTGCATAAATCATCCTCAGAGTCCCCAAGAGTGCCACACGCAGGCACTTCTTTTCATTTTCAGTGTTTAAGATCACCTTTTAAACACAGTTAAAACAAGGCAAAGTGTGTAGATTTTTGAAAAGAGGTTAAAGAGAGATGTTGGTTTTGATGCCTCTTGCTTGTAGTAGCTGACTTATTTCAACAAAATAAAAGGTTTAGAAGGAGACAGGGTTACTCTCGCTCAGTGGGTAGGGAAATCATTCAACACTGAAAAATACACCAGTATAAATCTCAAAATTCATACCACTACGGTTGGGTGGAAATGAATAGATATCATTTAGTAACTTTATATTATCATGGATTTGCAGTGAACTAAAACAGGGCAACTTTAGGGGAAAAAGTCATACACTTAACGGAGAAATAAACCCTATGTTTAACTCTGAGCTCCACATATCCCCTAAGGATGGATATTGTTTTCTCCCCTGACTGCCCTTTCTTTCTTAATGCAGAAAGGTTTCCTTTGAATATTTCACAACAGACATTTTTTTTAAGGATGGCATATTTGAGTCAGCCGTCACCGCGGATTACTTGAGAATTAATCTGATACTTGTAAGTTTATCTTGGAACTTTCTTAAAATAGTGTGTAACAATGTTAGTTTGTAAACGACTATCCAGTGGTGAGTTCAAACAGTTTATGAGTGCTGTTGTGGGTAAGTGTATACATTGGGGGTATAATATTGGCATTCTCCTGGGAAAGCTCCGAGTCTGGTAAGTGGAGAAAATGGCAGAGAATGATGTTTGTTTTCTAAAGTTTCTGCAAGCCACCATCCAATCTGGATTATGATTCGGAAGACTAGCCATTCCAATCCTAAAAGGTGTATGTCAATTTCTTTCTGTGAGCTCACCCACTCTGAACCTCAAGGTAAGGAGAGCGGGTGAGACACAGCAAAGAACATCACACAGACATCTACCGTTTTAATATTTTATCCAAAAAAGCCCGAGCATTCAGCATGGAGGATATCTCAGGACACTGAACTGTCCGCCCTCTGGGTTGCATTCCCACCGAAGACATCAGTCTGGAGACAGAGTCTTTTATGAAGTAGGGCTGCAGAACCAGCCCCATCTCTACTGCCCCAGGCAAGGTGGTCCAGCATGGCGTCACCCTCATCTTCAGACCCCAGACATGAGCATCTGTGCCATCCTGGAGCTTGGAGCGTGCCCTAGGAGGTGGCTTAGGGCAGGATGCCCCAGCCCAACCTTCGCCCACCGCTGAGAAGGGCCAGCTGAATGCTGCTACTGTAGGGTGGCCACGGAAGGACATGCTGCCATGGAGAAGGATTCCCACAAAAGGGTTAAAAAAAAGAGATGAGGGTGATGTGCTTCTCTGCACTCTCCTGGAGAGCCCAGGGCACCTCATTTTACAACCTGATCTTGCTGCCTTTGGGCTGCCCACGGTGGCGGCAGGCTCGCTTCCGGCACCCGATAACTAAATACAAGGAGCTGGCACTCGGGGAGGCCATGAATGCCCACGGTCAGCCGCCAACCTCTCCAAGGTCCCACGAAGTCCCCACTCAGACCTCCTTCCTCTGCTGCCGTGCCTCCCATTCAAAAGCCTTCACTGTCATTAACCCGCCTCTTCCTTCCTTGCATAGACATGTGATTCCCCGATGAGCGGTTCTCAGCTAAAAATGAGCAGGAAGCGCTCTGGTTAAAGAGGTTAAGAGCAGAAGTCGCGTTCCCCAGGGCCATTTGTGTTTTTACAAGGGGGATTCATGGACATATGCAGCAACATCACCATGGAGTTCTGTGCAGACAGACAGGGCAGGAATGAGCCGGGTTCAGTGCAGTGAGTGAGATTTGGGGTCAGAAGTATTTGTCGGGGGCTTAAAGCATACACGCACGTGGCTGCTTCCTCGGCTGTAAAAAGACGTCTGTTTTGATGAGCACGATGTGAAGAGCTAGGGAGGACGCAGGTCTGAGAGACCTTTAGCTACTTGGCTGTGCTGGATTTGCAGGATTAAATGCACTTTCAGGGTAAATGCCAAAACACTTCATGAGTTCTTTCCTCTGTGCTTGCCCTCCACCCGGCCGGACTCTCAGCCTGTTCTTCCTTCCCCTTCTCTCTGGGGTCTCATGTTTTGAAAGAGAAATTTCAACTCTGTCCACCAACCAGGGTTCCTCGTTCCCTTTAGGATCAAGATAAAATTACTTCACAGAACTCTACCACCTGGAGTTCTGAAGCATGTCCTTCTCTTTCTAACCACTTTGAATTGTTCAGTCCACAGAAAACTCCAACAAAGATGAGAGACTCCCTCCTGGATCCTTTCTGCCCTGGAGAGACCACCCTGTCTTTGCTCTCCTGATCAGTAAAACTTCTCGGGAATCTTCTCCACTCGTGGTGCCAAGCCCTTCACCTTCATCTTCTCCAGTCTGTCCTTGGTCCCCAGAACTGATCCTGTCCAACCTCAGGTAACTAGGCCTTATATCCACTTCTCTGCCCCGATCGTCCTTGGTCTCTTGGCAGCGTGTGAAGGTGGACTTTCAACTTTTATGAAGTTCCAATCACTTCCCTTTGACCTGTTTTCATTGGACACCTTCTTGTGTTAGGACCCAGATTCTCCTAAAGCTATGCATTTTCCTCGAAGCCAAGCTTTGGCTTATCTTGACAAACTATCACCAGAAGTAGACTACAAACCATGAAGTGATTTGAACTCCTTCTTTTTTACTTTGTCTCTTCTGTTGGCTCTTCTCACCAACATCACTTACGGCTATGCAGGTGAATGCTATCAATATTTTATTTTTAAAGATTTTTTTGATGTGTACCATTGTTAAAGTCTCTATTGAAATGTTAAAGTCTTTACTGAAATTGTTACACTATTGCTTCTGTTTTGTGATTTGGTTTTTAGGCCCCAAGGCACGTGGGATCTTAGCTCCCTGATCAGGGATCGAACCCACACCCCCCGTGTTAGAAGGCGCAGTCTTAACCGCTGGACCGCCAGGGAAGTCCCTATCAATATTTTAAAATGCACATATTTTACATTAGAAAATGGACTGAGTTCATCGATTCATTTGGCATACTCTAAATCCCCAGTTGAGATCTTTATCCATCTCTTGTCCAAATTACCTAACTTGTTACAAATACAGGAAGCTCCTTTTATGCGAGCTAATTAGAGGAACGCGTTTGGGTGTTGGTAAAAGGTACGGATGACACTGGAATCTGGGATTTTATCGTAGAGCGAACTTCCACAAAGCCCTTCTCTTTTGATGCCTTCTGTAGTTTCCTCCTTTTGACTATTATGACTAGTGCTACAATGAACATCTGTATACAAGTTTCTGGGTGGGCATACTTTTTCATTTTGCTTGAATACTCACCTAAGAGTGGAAATCCTGGGTACTGTATGGTCAACCTATATTTTGCTTTTTAAGAAACTGACCAAGCTAACTTTCACTTCCTCCTGACTCAAGCGTAAATGCCGCTTCTGTCGCAAGACCCCCTCCTTGACCCTACGAGGCCCAACTTAAATTAAATGCCCACTGCTGTTCTCCCTCAGACACTGTTCTTCTACCTCACAGCCGCTGACAGCAATTTGCGATTGAATCTTCCTGTGTGTGGTTCCTTACCATGTCTCCCACACTAAATTACACAGTGCCTGGGGGTCAGAGCAGGCCCATCTGGTTTACCATCACTAGGAAACAAAAGAGTCACTGTTTTGTTTTGGGTGCCCCTAGTTATCCACCCCCACTAGAGGCACTGGGTACCACTAATTATCCACTCCCCCTACCCCCCAGAACTCTTGGGATATGCTTTGAGCTACTCCTTCCCAAGAGCTCTGGCCAGAGAAAGGCAGGTGAGTGTTCATAGCTAACAGGAGGGAGTGGACAGCACACGGATCTGCAGGGACTGTCACAAGACCAGAGCTGCCTATCTGAGGCCTTCATCAGGACTCGGGGGACAATGCTGCCAACAGGCTCAAGGCTGACTTCCACCATCCTGGAACTCAGGAGGCAAGTTCTCACTGGATGCTGTCAGGGTGGCGGGCATGGGAATGGGGTGTATGGACAATTACACAGTCAATTACAGTTTGGAGGGCAATAATCAAGGTCCAGAAATGAAAGAAGTAGTCTCAGGGAAAGGAATGATAGATGCAAAGCCTCAGATCCTATTCCTTGACAGGACTTTAAAAACCTGCCCTAATAATAACCAGATGCTCTTCTGAAGGGACAGTGAGCCTCAGGATACGATGACTATCCTTGAAAACACATGCAGATGATCGCCGCCTTAGATCCGGCCTTCAACCGGCTAATGACTTGTCTCATCGACATGACCGTGCATTAGTAAGGAAATGAGCAGAGAATAAACAGCTCATCACTCGGCCTGATGAGTGTTTGCCAAGAGAGAGCACTCAAGAATGACATTTCAGTGTTTTCTTTTCCGAAGGTAGCTTGAGAATACTGGCAACCCCAGTAATGAGGGAGCTGTCTCAGGCACAGATAAGAGGTAGCATTCAAAGGGCTTCATATTTTCCCACTTAGTGGGCATCTCAAACTCGTTTAAGGAAAATATCCTTCTTGATAAAAATGGATGGTGAGGCTAAGGCTGGAGGATGTTCTGTGGGCTGCCTTAAACAGCTTGGGTCCATGTTCAAATGCAGGGCTGCCCGGGCCCAGGCAGGACCCGCACGAGGCAGGTCTGCACCTGGACAGTGGTGATGGCACACCAAACACCCCGACACTTTAATTACTAAAAGTCTTCTTTCTTCCCCTATGGTTAAAGGCAGCAGTGCTGGGAATGATGAAGTCTCCCCGAGTGTGCCGTGAGGATAAATTGTACCTTTAACCCTCAGCTCCACCCCTGGCCTCACAAGTTATGCGACATAATCGTGCCTCAGGTTCCCCAGAGGTAAGACTTAGAGGGGACGCAGAAAGGACTC
Organism: Inia geoffrensis; assembly: GCA_036417435.1. NCBI lineage: Eukaryota > Metazoa > Chordata > Mammalia > Artiodactyla > Iniidae > Inia > Inia geoffrensis. The sequence goes on from CM070921.1 coordinate 4,582,519, forward strand.
TCAGCCACTACAACGAGTGGGCTCAGACACAAAAAAGCAAAAGCAAAGGCGCAGAGATGTGCGTTCATAAATATAAAGTGCCTAGCAGCTCATGATCAGCACCCGACACGTTACATGACCTACTTAGGCAGAGATATGGAGTCTTTTGCAATTTTCAAGTGATCAGCGTATGTGAATACTCTGTACTAATTGAAAGCGTCTCCCACGGGTTTTCCATGTTTCAGCAACTGGGTGTCTGTCTGCCGTCCTTCTGTAGGTATGCACTTCCCCGCCGGCAGGCAAGCTGAGCTGGGCGCTTCTTGGTTCTGCCTGCACAGAAGGCACAGAGCATACGCCCTGGGCAGAGGCAGAGCAGGGGGCTCCCTCCAGGGCCCTGGCTCTGCTGGTGTTCCATCCAGGCCCCCTGCTGATCCCCTGCTTCTTAGGTCCCATGGGTCTGGGGATTTCTGACTTCTGGTGTACTTGATTCCAGGGGCTCGATCTCCCCCTGGATGATATCAGTGTGCCTAGCTTCCAGTCTAACGGAGAAATCTTAATCCTTTTTAGGTGCACGTACCCTGCCTCCAAGTCATTCCTGTGGCCCAGCCGGCACTGGCTTCTCGCCTGTCCTGACGACCACGCAAGCTCCCCAGGTCCTGAGCCCTTGCTTCTGGTGGTGCGGCTCCCGCCTGGGCATGACTCACTGATTACAGGGACTGCTAAGACTTCTCCTTTTTGTTGGATTAGATGGAGAGGACCCAAAGAGGTGAGCCTGGGAATATGGGAAGAGATAATGGCCGAGGAGTTCAGGGAAACATAAAGCAAAGCACAGACTCAGGGAGAGGTACAGTCCACACAAGATCAAAACAAAGGAAGCCATTCCTCAGAAGACCAAAGACCAAGGACAAACCCTTAACAGCAGCTAGAGAAAAGAGACAGATCACCTTCAAGAGTAGGAACAACAGCTGGTTGTTTAGTCAAAGCTATGAAACTCAGGTAACAAGGAAATCATATCTTTAAAGGGTGAAACAAAATTAATCTCAAACCAGAATTCAGGATCCAGTGAAGACATCCTTAAAAAGAGTGGTGAAATAGACACGTTCAGAGAAACGGCTGAGAGAATTTGACATCACGAGACTCATATGTAAACATTAAATGGCATTATTCATTGACTAGAATTTCTAGAAGGATGAAATGAAAGCTTATTGATAGTAGGAATCGTTTTGGTTCCTGACTTTTAAACGGAATGCCGATTTTACCACCAATTAGAGCACTGACTTGGCTTACAGACAAATAGGTATTCTTTATAATAAATATCTATCCTCATCTGATTAAGACCTTGAATATGGAATGTATGCCAATTCTTTCCTAAAGTGGATTTTGAAAAAATAGCATTTTAAGTGACTCTGCACGATATATGAATACCCATCCCTCTGACGAGGTTTTCAATAAGCAAATGTATATACTATGGCATGTTTCCCAAGGTCTCATGTTTATTAAAAGAGATGTTAAATGACATCATTTGCAGCAACACGGATGAACCTAGAGATTATCATACTAAATAAAGTAAGTCAGACAGAGAAAGACAAATACAGTATGATATCACTTATGTGTGGAATCTAAAAAAATGATACTATACAAATGAACTTATTTACAAAACAAATATACTCACAGACACAGAAAACAAACTTATGGTTACCAAAGGGGAAAGGCAGTAGGAGGGATAAAATTAGGAGTTTGGAATTAACATGTACACACTACCATATATAAAATAGATAACCAACAAGGACCTACTGTCTAGCACAGGGAGCTATACTCAATATTTTGTAACAACCTATAAGGGAAAAGAATCTGCAAAAAGTACATATATACATATAACTGAATCACTTTGCTGTACACCTGAAACTAACACAACACTGTAAATCAGCTATACTTCAATTTAAAAAGAGATGAGAGAATATTACGATTCTTAAATACTTCTTTATACAGCAATTTTCATCCCCTAGAGAAACACACTGTTAACATATTGGTAAAACTTGAAAACATTCTAATGTAAAAATACTCATTTTCATATACAGCGTTGTAGAAAGCCATGTGGAACTTGGGAAGCATTGGCATTTGCAGTCAACAAAAGCAACACTGTAATACCATGCATTAACACCAAGTGAGCGGCTTCAGAGTCTCTAAACAGCTCTGTGACAGGCACCCACCACGGAGCGGGGGCCCGTCCTGCCCCTTGTCAAACAGGCTTGATGCTAACCTGGTACTGAAAAAAGACCTGGAAGCAACTCAAATATTTTTATGACTGAAGTGCAACAAGATAAATACCCTGAGATGTATTCCTATTCAGTTTTATATGACTATGGAGCCTGGCATATAGTAAGGAAATAACAATCCTGAATTAGTTCAATCTGGATGACAGTTTTTCTGATGAAGATAGTTACAAGCAAGAGAAATATCCAATGACTAATGAAGGTGACAGAAAGCAAGTACTCCACTGTACAAGATACGATCTGTTAAAGAGAATCACAAGAAACCAGAACATTTTGAGGTATCCTGAAAATCTGCTTTCAGCGTGAGCTGCTCAGACAACAAATATCCTTGGTAAACCAAACATCTCCAACCAGCAAAAACTAGTGGAGAATGCCACATGGACTCGGACATAGGAATAACTGTAGCTGCCATTTTATAAATCTTTCACGATGTGCTAAGGATTCTCATCCCATGTGTGACCTCAATCAATTCTTTACACCAACACTGCAAAGTATTCAGTAACCCCATTTCACAGCTAAGGCATCTGAGGTGGAAAGGGGCAAAATAAAGTGACACTACTAGTCAGTAGCAGAGCTTCGATCTGAATTGAAGTTGGCCTAATTTGAAGTTGGCCTTGCTCTTTAATTCTCATTTTCCCTTTACAGAAGATGATGGTGGTGATGGTAATAATAATAATAGAAATAATTCTAAAGACTGTTGGTGCTAGACTTAGGTCAGAAAGTCTTTCTATAAGGCCAGGGAGGTTTGAGCTTTATCCTGTGGAATAGTAGAGCGTAGGCAGTACACGATGTTAAGCAGAGGAATTAACACCAATAGGCAAAAACTCATTATTCTTTGTTATAGAACTTGTTATCTTGTGCAAATTTGTTTTCAAAATGTGGAAACAGCATTCAAAGCATGCCAAATTCAGCATCAAACCTTCGATGATATTCAAAGGTATGTGCACTGAGGTTTCTAAACACTGACTATCGTGGCAGGCCAGAAGTAATTCCTATTTCTTAGTAAGTCAATTGTCTTAAGCATTATGTGGGTGTCTTCCAGACCTTTTCTCTTTTCTATAAGTCACTGAGCTCTAACTGAAGACTTATTAGGTGGAAAAACTCTAATAAGTAGTAATTAGTATGTTCTTAAAAGTGTTCACATGTTTCATTTAAGTGGGATGAAGAAGAGAATGACCGTGTCATCTCTCGGTGGCTGTCATCAGTACTGAAAATCCTTCTGAAGGACAGGCAACATATGAGCAAACAGGTGCAACTTAGGGCACAAAACGGCGTAACTTCTATTAATCCCTGAAGGTCCTAATGGAACACACTTTAAATGAGCTAAGAAAGTAAGACAACTACTCTTTAAACTTTCTTGGCAGCAGTCATTCTGGTCTAAATTTTCATTATTATACCTCTATGAAATTGATGGATTATTCAGTGGAAAAACACCACTGAAATGTTGTATTGCTTCAATTGCTTCAATCAGACTCACGTAGAAAAATAAGAAAGAATATGTGGGCTTTGACCACACATCTGTATGCCTCTTTTGTACAAAAAAGTACAAAGTGTTTGTCTGCAGAGTTGGCTAAAACCACAAAAACACCACCACCACATTTAAGACCACATTCACCCTAGAGAAAAACTGACCCTGATCTACATCATTAAGAGGCATTAAACCTGTTTGTCTTATTCATGCAAAATGGCTTAATGATTAGAAAACAGCAACACAAATATTTTGGAAGAATGAGATACCAAATCACGTACGTGACCATTTCACTGAGAGCCTTTCTTTGCTGTACGCAAAGACAGCATGGTTCACCTAAAATATGTAAACGCCTACTATACATAAAATAGATTACCAACAAGGACCTACTGTACAGCACAGGGAACTATACTCAATAATCTGTAATGACCTATAATGGAAAAGAATCTGAAAAGGAATATATATATAAAATCAAATCACTTTGCTGTACATCTGAAACCAATGCAACATTGTAAATCAACTACATTTCAATAAAAATTTTTTTTTAATATGTAAATGCCACTTTACCATGTGAGCACTGTTCGGGTTAAAAAAAAAGAAAGTCAATCATGCATGCTTTGCATTTATGTTTTACATTTGCTAGACGATAATTTTTTTTAAAAAAAAAGGTAAAATCATACTCCCATACAAATAAAACATGAACAAGTAAGTGTCAAAACTTTTATTCAATTAAACTCACTGGTGAGGGAACAGTAGGATGTTACAACCGATCCAAGGAGAATTCAAAGAACAGACGCGTATACAGCAATCAAGAATGTTGAAATGAATTTGCTGAAATGATGTAAAATTGGTCAACAGCCAGAGACAACCATGCAGATAATCATTCCACCTGACAATCACATACATCACTATCACTTTTCTAAGACTCACAGAATTGAAAATTAGCTCAAGGAAAATCAATAGCAGAGAACACCGGGGCGGGCCAGAGGTGGGGTGTCCACCAGTGGAAACACCCTGTGATTGTATTGTTCCCATTTTCATTGCCTCTCACTATATTCCCATCACAAAAGGCTGAGTAAATCTACTAAAAGCAGTTAATCACCAAAGTGTAATGTCCAATAAATTGTTCCAAAAATGGGCTACGGCTCTTGGTGGCACCAAGGATGCACTCTGAAATCCAATTCTATCTACATCAAAGAATGTATTAAAAAAATAAATGTTCTTAAAGGAAATGATTTCTCTGAGGCAGAAAATATTCTCAAACGTGGATATGCACCTCGATATAAGATGTAGGCTACCATTATGTTCACACTGAAAGGAAACAATGGAAGATACAGTTCACAGTCAGTCTCTCAGTAGAGGTCCACAGAGATTTAAGGGCACATAAGGAATGTCAACATTTGCTGATAAAGAGAATGATTTATGAAAATCTCATCCTTCATGCAGATTTCCCATTCAGATTACAAACCAAACAGAATTACCATTACCACCTCACTTTTATTAGCCGCTAGTGCATGTTAAGATGAAACACTGAGGAGAGTGATACAGTACACAATGGATATAACTATAATAAATACGTACGTACACATATACACATAAAAGCATATACATATACGTATATATATTTTACATTTTCCAGCCAGGGTTGAGAACAACGAAGAAGAAAAAGAAATGAACCCAAGTTATTCAAATACTGAACATGACTATTCAAGCAACAATTTCCATCTGTGTTCTGGGATGACTCTCTTTTACTTTCTGTCTGTTACGTTACAGTTCATTGACCCTTTAGAGAGTGTGGGCCAGACCCTTGTGCGATGAGAAGGCTTCACAGGCTGAAGGACTGTTCACGTGGAGGTCTGGGAGCTGGGCTTTCCTCTGCCCTTCTCCTGGGCAGCGTGGGTCACACACGTGGGCACAGGAGCCTCTCACTCGTAAGGCGGCAGACCAAACAGCTCGGGCTGGAAGTCCTGCAGGGAATCCAGCACGAGGGTGGCCTTTGTGGTCAGGTCTCGGTTTAAGTTTCCGTCGGGAACCATGACCACCTGCATCCCAGCTGCGAGGGCGGCCTCCACCCCATTGGGAGCATCTTCAAAGACCAGGCACTGTGGGGTGAGGAAGAAAGAGAGGATTGAGACGGCCTTCTCTGTAACCACACGTCTAGACTGGGCTTTCATTGCCCGCACCACTGTCAGCTGAGTCAGCTCGGTGTTCTGCGTGACACAGAAAAGGAGTGGAGGCTGTCCGGCTTATGGTCTGTGGGGAGAAGAGAGCGCTGGCCCTTCTGCGGCCCGAGTGAGTCCCACCACGTCACTTTACAGGGAGAGGTCCATCTTGGCCCCAAAGTGTTACCGAAATGTGGCACAGCTGAGTGGAAAGACTGGATTCTCGATTTACAAATTTATTTTAATTGAATCATAAGAATCTGTTCAATTGATAATTGACCATGCTGAGCATGAGAGGAAGTCGTGAAAAGTAAGAAAAAATACGGTTTTTAGGTGTAAAGTGACTTCAGAGCTGGCAATGTTTCAAGTACTGCAGTTTGGAAATTAAACCGTTAGGATGTTTTAGTGAAAAACTCAGCCCCTGGGAGTACCCATCACACCAAAAACCTCCCGAACACAGAGACTGAGTACCACGTGCGGCACCTGTTTCAGCTTGTTCAGACACCACCACTAAACGGGAGTGTCTGTGCCCCGGTTCGCGTCAGGAAGCTCCTCAACGTGCCATCCTGTGACCATCACTACCGCGAGTTTCACATCAGAACTCGCTCCAAATGCGAGGCAGAAGTCTACCCAGCAGTGAACAGGTGTGTCACCTTTTTATCACCTTCCCTCCGAGGACAGCACCCACTAAGAAAGTTTCCCTTGGCTCCTGGAATCCCACACTGAAGGTAAAAGCAGCTTTAGTCTTTTCCATTAAGATTCTGTAGGGGCTGGACATGTATAAAGAGGGCTCCTCCCGGCACCTCTGAGATGCTCTCCTGTGCCCCTTCTTCTCCACAAGTGCTCGAGGATGCCCAGGGGTGGCCCAGGTTGGACCCTGACAGTCTCCCTCTCACGTCCTCCCAGCCCCCGGCCACCCTGCCATTGATCACAACGACTGTCCCCAACCCCACTTCATAGGTCGCTGCGGTCCCAGCCCCACGTGCTGGTGACCTGGAAATGGCTCCTGGGCACCAGCTGCCAGGTGCAGCCTGACACTAGAAGGTCTGCATCCTCTGATGTCTTTAAGTCAGTGGAAAACGCACAAGACACACAAACACATACACACGCTCTCACACTCTTACTGCTGGTCTGCTCTGGAACAGGTTCACTGACTTTTTTTCTTTCCCTCCCTCCTTCCCTTTCTCCTGGAGGCTGAGCCATTTATGAGCTGACTCCCCCCAGGGCCGAGGTGAGGACCGAGTGAATTACTACTCGTCACGACAACAGGTCAGCACTAGGCACCGCAGAGAGCCGGCTGATGCCCGGGACACAGAGCTGAACTGGACGGTCCTGGGCACACGGAACACCCAGTGCCACTGCCTGTCAGGCTTCCTGCGGCCCCCTGGCTTGTTTCAAGCTCTCTGCCTCTACCGAGAGAAGACGGTTTCCCTCTCAAGGGGGAATGACTCCGCTTAGGCTGGCGAGGTGCCGTTTCTTAGTTATCTCATTCAGAGAGTTCCTGCTGGAGACGTTTCTGTCCCTGACTTTTTAAAGTTATGACCTGACCGTATTCTAAACGTCCCTGTTGTTTTATCTGGGACAATGGACAGGCACTTAAATGTCACCTGCTGACATGTCGTTCTTTAAATACGTGAGATTTTTAGACTTTGTGCAGGCCGCCTGTGAGCTTTCAGTGGGGCGGAGGAAGAGATTTTGTTGATTCCTTGGGGTAACGGTGCTTGGCTCCAGTCGTGAAAACAGCTTTTTGTATTTGTGGGAGGCTCCTTCCAAGGAGCATGTGGGCAGGTGTGAGGAAAAGGTGGTGGCTCAGAAACCGTGGCACTGAGCAAAACAGGGGCCCAAGACACCTGTCCTCATCTGAAAACAGTGGTCAGCCCATTCGCACCTGACAGCTCACCCACATGCCCTTTAAGCTCCAGGAAATACAGAGGAATGTCCACATGCTCTGTCCACATGCCGTTTAAGCTCCAGGAAATAAAAGGAGGAATGGTGGCGGGATCGGGAAAAGCTCCGCAGGTACTTATGGCTAATACAGGCGGCGTAACTGACATACCCTGTTTCTGAAGGTTTCACTCTTTCTGCAGGTGCGCACCGTTTATTGGTTTCTGTTTCCAATTTATCCTTTGTCCCCACCTAATTCTGGAATGAATCACCCCAACGCAGCACGGAGATGTGAAACGCGATGTTTAGGACGCATGCGGCAGAGTGAAGGGTGGCAGGTGTCAGGGAGGCCAGCCTGAAGGACGACAGGGAGGAGGGATGCGTGAGGCTCGTGCAGCAGGAGGGTCGTTGGAAGTGTGTCCAGGCAGATAAGTAAGGCTGAGCGCTCGAAAGGACTCAGGGCAAAGCCCGGCAGACAGGATGGGGAGTTTGCACAGAGCCTCTTGATGCCGACTGCTTTGAAAGGTCAAAAGCGATTGTAGTCTGTGTTGTAAACATGGCCGGAAGAATAGCAGAAACCCTGATTGTATACACTGTGTCTGGAGCTCCTAAAATTCCTTTCCTTTGTCTCCTCTCCCGTGGCCAACAAACGCCTTCCACAATCGCCAGCTGGACCCCTCCCATGGGCCAAGAAGAATTCGAGAAGTGCGGAGAAGTTAAAAGAGAAGTTGAAGTTTTAAACGCAGACTGTAATAGGGAAGAGCAAATACGACTCCATATTGGATCTGCTTCTTTAACTTTAGCCTTTGTACGCTATTGCTTTAGCTTCCAGTTAAGAATGTTGCCTGTAGCCTGAAATACACAGGAGAGCCCATTCTTAAGGCTCTGACCTTTAAAGGTGTAACACCTTCCCATTCAGGTAGAGAGAAAAAGTTGCAGAACAAAGAATACCATTTGCCTTACTGGAGGTTTACATGAACATCGCGACCTGACCTATATGGACAGTTGCAAGAACAAAGGATTCTGGCGCCAAGAAGTTTGCAGCAACTATCCACACTGCTTCCTCAACTTGCCTCTCAAAATGCTTTGCTGAAACGCTTGGGGGGGGTTTGGAATTTTGGGGGGCATGAGCCACCGTCTGCTTGCAAGGCGCTGCGGTAAACCTTTCTCCGCTCCAGACTCCAAAGTCTGAGTGTTGTTTGGCCTCAGTGTGCGTCATCGGGCACACACACCTGCGTTTGGTATCGGAATCGGCCAGTACATTGGAGGGTGTATGATACAGGAAACTGGACCCCTCGGTCCCTCTGCCCCGGCCTTGCCCTCCTCACACAAGCTGAACAGAGCAGCCAAATGCAGGGCAGGAACCACACACACGACGCGGATCCTGCGGGGGACAGCACCAGCGATGGGTCCAGGTGGCCGACCCCAGCGCTGGCAGCACACGGACAGCACTGGGGTCTCAGTCATGGGACAGCACCGGGAATCGTAGGGCTTCCCCTCCTTCTTACAAGGAGCAGAAATACAAAGCAGAACAACTAGATTTTGGAGCACCTGTGAAAATGCCTCAAAAGGTTTTTATGTGCTCGTTATGCTGTGCCCTGATTCCTAAGGCCTAATGGTCTTCTAAGGACCACTCATAGGGAAAGTTACCCAGAGCCTAGAATCGTGGACAGTGTATGAATAGTCACCGCATGGCTTGTCTCTCTACTGAAACCAAAGAATAAACCTTTGAAAGTTACCTGGAAAGACTATGCCTGTTCATAACAGGACTTAACTAAGGTCATAAAACCACTGAATCATAAAACCACTGAAAGACGTAAGCTAAAGCAATACAGCTCACACCTTACACAAACAAAAAGGAGGAGGTATATTTTCCCAGCAAGCACCAAAATATGTCTGGGCAGTTTCTAAAGGCCACATGTGGCTAACAGGAGCTGGCCTTTGTCTCTCTTCTTCCTTTTCAACACTTCATTGTTCCCTCAGTGACCAGCCCAGCCCTTCCCACCGAGAACTGACTGGTTGCACTTAACCTTAACTCGCTCACACCTACTTGTAAAGTGTGACTGGGGATGTGTACTTTGGTGTCTGCCGAAGAAACGTCCCTGTAAGAAAGGCTCTGCAGGGGCTGCAGCAGGTGCAGAGGCCAGGGGAGTAGAACGCCCGCCCTCCCTCACCCACCTGCACCTCGGCCCTCGGCCCAAGAGTCTATGGACGGGTGTGGATACAATCGTTTCACCAGTGGAGTGAGTTTTGGAGCACAGCACACCTAGCAGGTACCACAGGACACACTTCCAGTACTTCAAGGAAGCTGCCGGTCAGGAGTACTCTTCTCACAGCTTGTGCTTGGCTGTAAGCAGGCAGGGCTGCGTGGAAGGCGCCCTCTCACGGTGCCAGGCCGGGAGTGGGTACATGAGGACCACCTGCTGAATTTGCGGAGGTGGCGGAAGCGCCCTGGTCGGGACTCAAAGCAACACAGGGGCCGCAGAGCGTCACCCTCGAGGGCAGCGGCCAGCCCGGCGCTCTCCTGTCACTGTCACGGCTGAGGGATCTGAGCCTGGGAAGCTCAGAGATGAGCTGAAGGTCACACGGGCAGGCAGGTGACAGAATTTGGGAAGTGTGCCCGGGTCTCCAGAATCCAATTTTCTTTTTCACTTTACCAAGCTGAAAGCTAAAATATATCTGAATTCCATCTCCAGGAGAGCAGATGAGCTTAATTAAACTGTAGCTTGAGGGGTTTAATTTAGAAAGAATGACATTTCCAACCACCGGGTAGGTGAAGGGAAGTATTTCAGGGGCTTATAGCTCACGGAGGTGCAGAACCCACTTCTCTGAAGGTGCTCAGACTCAGGAGTGCCCTGTAAGGTGGCCCATGTCCGCGACCTTCGCCTGCGCTGCTCGTCTGAACCACGGGCTGGGGGCGGGGTGGCTAGGAGGTCCTTTCAACAGGAGCATCAGGGAACTAAGATGGCTCATGTGGTAACTATGGAATTGCACAGAACTGAACCTTTGTCTGACGATGGCGGAGAGAACGCAGGGAGGTGGATGGGATTAGGGAAATCCTTCAAAGGCAACAGGGAGTTTGATGGACAATGTCCTGGACGTTGACGCAAAGGAGAGTCCGACCTTTCTGACGCGGAGGGCACTGGGACTGCCATTTTGGTGGAGGGAAAGAGAGCTTGCTTTGTGACAGCCTGGGTTTGAGTCCACTGTGGGAGGGTCTGGCAGAGAGATGAGGGGCCTGCCTATGTCGTGGGTGAGCGGAGTAGGGCTGGGTGTGAGAGGAGGGGGGCTGGGTGTGAGAGGAGGGGGGCGGGGTGTGAGAAGAGGGGGGCTGGGTGTGAGCGCACGGGGGTGGGGGTGGGGGGCTGGGTGTGGAGTTGCAACCAGGAGGAGGGAAAAGGGGAGAGAAGGAGGGGCCCGAGACAGCCTCGCATTTCTCTGAGATGAGCAGAGGGCCCAGGAGGGATGGAGCTTCAGCGACAGTGGGGGGCAGAAGGGGAACCAGGTGAGGCAGCAGTGGGGCCAGGTGAGCTGCAGCCCCAGAAGCAATGTTGGACCCGTCTGCTAGGTGTGTCATCAGATGGCCTGGGGCCCCCTCCCCTGACTTCCAAGGGATGGTTTATACACTGGGTTCCCACACGTTCGGAGTTACATGGCCCTCACCGTGCTTTTTCCTCATCAGCTCAGGCCAACAGGGACTCATCTTCAATCCCATGCACCTATTCCCTTCAGGCCCAGACCCGCCTGAGATGACACTTGATAAGTAATTTTACATTTCAAACAAGTGTACATTTTAAGTGGAACTAGTGAACCTTTTCCGTGTCATTACATCGTCTCTAGGGAAGGAAGCTTTTCCTTTTGCTCAGTAACACACAAACTCTGACATGACGTCACTCTGCCGCACTCTGAAGCCTCTCAGGGCCTGACATTACGTGTATGCAAATTTAAGTCCCCCCCAAAGCAGCATCCATGATTTTTCATTATATATAAAGCCATGGATAATCCAAATCTAAGCACTAAAACAGTTTTCAACTAAACCACTACTTTTCAGTTGAAACTTCCATTATATCGCTTTTTGCAGTAGATTTGATTCTGTACATTAATTTTATAGTATCAAGTTCAATTTTCACACTATGAGACATGAAAATTTTGAGGAGGTCTTAAAGTTTTTTGATTAACTTTTTATTAACAGTGCTCATATCTAAGGTTTAAGTTTTACTGGTCTCCTTGTTCTTTCTCAGTGAATTACCCATAAACAAGTACCACAATATTGTGATATCAAATATGTATACACTTCATTACATGTTTACTTAAATAATAAACCTTTAAGTACTGTTGTAAAAATGACTGAAGTTTGCATGTGTTTTGCTGTTAATTACTACTTTTGTTCATATTCTTCATCTTTTTATCTATCCATCCATCCATCCATCTACCCACCATTCAATCCATCCACCATCCATCCATCCATCCATCCATCCATCCACCCATCCACCCATTCATTCATCTATCCATCCATCTACCCACCATTCAATCCATCCACCCACCATCCATCCATCCATCCAAGCATCCACCCATCCATCCATCCCTATCTATCTACCTACCTACACACCCACCCACTCATCCACCCATCTATAGGTAAAGCAGATTCGAACGGTGCTGTGGTCTCCTACATAAGTGTCTGAGGCTGAGGTCAGTATCTCCTGCACACTGCAGAGCTGCTGTCTTACTGAATTAATTTTAGTCTGAAAGTAAAAGAATAAAGCCGGTACTGAGATAAACATATTCATAAAAAAATCCTCTAGAGTTCCAGGCTAGATACATGAATGAATCACACCACTAAATGGATTCTTTTTCCTTTTGAGGAAAGCCTTTGAAAAATGTAGTATTTAACAACTTGGCGGGCATGGGCGGGAAGCTTCCTGAGGAATTCTCTGTCATCTTATTCATGCAGACTACAGGGTGAGGCCCTCTGGGTGTCCATCTTCAAGTACGCATGTGTACATTAAGCGCTGAGCACAGGACTTGAAGACAAGCTCAGGAACCTTTTCCTCATTTTCTCTCTTAATAATACAGATTCTGTGTTCACCACTTTGTCGGGAACCACTGAAAAGCCCAGCAAGGCTCTCAAAGGCTCTGAGTATTTTAAAGATTCATAAAACAAGTGTTATTTGTTTCTAAATGGTCATCAGAATACTTTCTTTCATCTTCCTACCTCCTCTACATATTCAAGTAAATGGGCAAAATCAGTGTTTTCCTCGGCCTTCTGCACGATACTCGTGAAACACAGGTTTGACTCAAGGTCCCTATTAGTCTCACGTGTTGAGAGCTAAACTATGACACCAGCCTTGAAGATTATCCCCCTGCATGGCTACCATGTCGAAATACATACTACGGGCCGAATTGTTTTCCGCAAGATTCAAACGTTAAACCCTAACTAACACCCAACGTATTTGGATACAGGGTCCCTAGAATGGTTTTCAGGTGAAATGAGTCCCAAGGGGGCCCTCATCGGTGAGGGTTAGGGTCCTTCCAAGAGGAAGGGGAAGCTGCTCTGTCTGGCCCTCCCCTTGCGCTCAGAGGAAAGGCCACGAGAGGACAAAGTAGCAGGGAGAAAGCCCTCACCTGAGGCAGAACCTGCCAGAACCCTCATGTTGGACGTCTGGCCCCCAGAACCGCGAGGATACGCGTGCCTGCTGTTTCAACCCCCCAGCCTGTGATAGTGCGTTCTGGCCACCCAAGCACACTATTACAATTTGTCTAACAGTGAGCTCTGTGTAATCTCCAGTTAGCACTCTCTCAGAGGAAGAACCACTTTGAGGTTTCTTAGATCACAACTGCTTGCAGTTTGGGGAAAGGAAATAAATGTTTCCCGGATGACCTAATTCCACAAATGCCTAGAAGAGCAGAAGCACAGCACGTTTTGTCTGCCTTTGGGCATAGCTACTGAAGAGGCTTAAGCCACAAACAGAATTATCACAGGACAGAGGGAGCCTTTGAAGACCTGCCTAAGTGATTTTTCCACTCCGCCTGCAAACATCGTGTACAGGAGAGGCTGACAGTTACTTTGGGAAGTGATACACACGCAGGGAAAGCCTACGTAATTACTGGGCCTGGAGGGGGTTAAACTCCTTGCTCCCAAGCGAGGGGACGGACAGGCCGCTGTTCCGGAAGTTGACATGTCACTGATGCCGATGCAGGAGGCCTCTCTTCAGTCCTCTGGATGCCAACAGCTGTTACTTATGGCCCAGCCACCTGTTTACAGATGGTGACAGGACTATGAAGGCAAGGCCCTCCAGGATTTACTCTCTGGTACTTACTCTCTTTACTCGCCTGCATCCTGAGAACCCACTGAGTGCCCACCAACCAGATGAAAGCTTCCTTTTACACACAACCGTAGCTAATTCAGCACTTCCGGAAGTGAAGATGTGCTTAATTCCAGGGGAGGCGTCTGATCTTTTTCTTCATCTCTCAATAGTCGTATATTAATGTTCATTTCTAAACATCCATCAACAGAGCAATGCATAAAAAAGATGTGGTACATATATACAATGAATATTACTCAGCCATAAAAAAGAACGAAATTGGGTCATTTGCAGAGTTGTGGATGGACCTAGAGACTGTCATACAGAGTGAAGTAAGTCAGAAAGAGAAAAACAAATATCGTATATTAATGCATATATATGGAATCTGGAAAAATAGTACAGATGATCCTATTTGCAAAGCAGAAATAGAGACACAGACTGTAGGGAACAAATGTATTGGATACCAAGGGGGAGAGGGGTGGGGAGGAACTGGGAGATTGGGATTGACATATATACACCACTGATACTATGCATAAAATAGGCAACTAATGAGAACCTACTGTATAGCACAGGGGACTCTACTCAGTGCTCTGTGGTGACCTAAATGGGAAGGGAATCCCAAAGAGAGGGGATATACGTATACGTAGAGCTGAGTCACTTTGCTGTACAGCAGAAACCAACACAACATTGTAAAGCAACTACACTGCAATGAAAATAAAAGAATAAATAAAATAAAGATAAACTGTCTACTAGGACGTCATTAGGTATGAGGTTTCCACAATGTTCTTTGATGCAGCAGTCCAGAGAGATCTACTGCAAAAAGGAGATTCTTCACATTGAATGAGGGACTGGAGATTCGTGACATACAAAAATCAGCATAAAAAAAGTTTCCAGAAGGACGGCCCTGGATAAACCCATCGCTTCAAGTTTGATAGAGAAGTTTCGCAAATGTGGCAATGTGTTTTCAGAGAAAACCAATGAACGTCCCCCAAAACTAGTGCTCTGAGGAATACATTTGGGAAAAGTTTCAAGAAGATACACCTGACCATGGCAAAATTCACATTAGTGCAAATAAAGTCCTTGGCCTTGTTTTCTTGGAATGGTCTGAATCCTCCCTGTACATAATAACTTTAACTTAAAACGCTTATAATGAATAAAATCAGATGACGCAAATGCTCACTTTAAACGTCAACCAGCTCTGGCACTTGGGTTGCGCTTTTATTTCACTAGGAATGGAAGTGCGTGAAGACGTAAGGAGCTCTGGGCAAAGGGTGCGCAAGAGGTCGCGTGGTCAGGTCACCCTGGAGGGGCAGGGGACACAGTGGAGACGCGTGAGGCCCCTGAAGGTGGGCGCAGAGCAGTCTGGAAGGCAACCTGGGTCCACGTGGGCCAAGAAACGTTCTCAAGAAGTATAAACAGCAAGCCCTGAGTTTGCAAGTCTCTCCTTGGGGTTTACCAATGGGGGGATGGGGCATCTACTGGCCAAGGGTCCAAGCTGACCCGAGCCCTTGGCATCGTGTGGATCCCTGTGTGGCCACAGAACCACACCCTGGGTTTCTGCTTGTTGGACACTGGCCAGTGGACACTCAGCATGGTGGGGTGAGAGCCACAAAAACTAGCCAGGACCGGGGCACTTTGTGGTCCTCCAGGACCCCCAGCACGTGCCCCAGGGACCATGTGCCGCAGGCGCTTTTAGCTGCTGGTAAAAGAAACAGCGCAAGTACTATTTACCTTCATAACAGAATACAGCAACAACAGTAGTGTTTGCGGGCAGAACAGTCAAGTAAAGGACCAATAAATATAGCACTGTATTAGCTTTCTTCCTCTACCCTGAGAATATATTAGTGGGGTGAGAATGCTTCATATCCCATGCGTTTACCTTCTTATAGGCTTCAATCATTTCAGCCCCTGACTCAATTTTAGTGTCTAACAGAACAGGGGCAGTGAAGAGCTCTGACTCATGGGCACTGATACGTCATCCCAACTGGGTGGGTCCTGGTCCAGCCTGGACCCAGGCCTGCCTGTGAGTGTGGCCGCCAGCCTCCTGGTGACCGAGAGCACCTCAGGACCTGCAGACAGGGGGCAGTGGGTCAGCAGCCAGGTGCTGTGTGGAGACTCCGGAAGAATCAGGAATGTGGACCCCTATGGAATATGATGCAGAAGCAGCAGAGAACAACGTAGAGGGACACAGTCAGCAGCAGAGGGCCTGGGAGAAGCTTTATTCCTGCAGCAAATGTCATTTCTAACATTTCTAATATGCTTACCCCATCTTATAAGTGGGAAAGCTGGAACTGAGAGTAGGCACTGCGGTGGGCAGACTGGTCCCCAAAGATGCCCACCCCTGAAGCCCCAGAACCTATGAATGGGGTCCCTTACACGGTAAAGGGGACTTTGCAGATGGGCTTCAGGCTATGGAGCTGGAGACAGGGAGGGTGTTCTGGCCGAAAGGTTGGGGGCTCCTCTAGCCAGGTGTGCCCCTAAAAGGAGAGCACCTTCTCTGGCTGGAGGGGGAGAGACGCTGCAGAAGGAGTGATGTCAAGTGTGAGCAGAGTCGGATGCACCAGTGCTGGCTCTGTGATGTAAGACCCACTGTCAGGACCAGAGCGAGACCTCGAGGGGTGGAGGGCGGAGGCCAGGACAGCCAGCTAGGAGACGGGGACTCCAGTCCTACCTATAAGGAGCTGGGTTCCACCAGCCACCTGATGAGCCTGGGCATGGTCCTTCCCTAGCGCCTCCTGGGAGGAGCCCAGCCAGCCAACATCTTGGTTTCACGCCTGTGAGACTTGGAGCGGAGGACCCAGCCATGCCAGGCCCGGAATTCCAACCTATGGAACAGTGACATAAAAATCTGCGTTGTTCTAAGTCCCTAAGCTTGTGGTCATTTGTTAGGGCAGAGGTGGAAAGGAACATGGGCAACTGGTCCAACGTTAAGCACCAAAATTCACATTTAAAATTCACAAAATTCACCTGGCTAACTGTGGAGAGAACAATACAGTATACAACCAGCACACCCTCTGATTGTGCTAAGAGGCCTTCAGCTAATAAAACAAACTATGCTCTAATTTGCTGACGGTCCACAGAAAGGACCATGGCAAGAAACTCCCAACCCAGTGGCCAGTCTTCTTTACTTGTGCAGAATTCACATCCCAGTTCATTGTGCATTCACCTGGGGACCGATGCTGCTGTGTTTTAGAAAACAGGGAGAGATTCCATTTTCACCCCGTTTACACCCAAGACTCTTAGAATTAGGAGAACTTTGAAGAACTGGTCCAAGACCCCCAGCATCCCTCAAAGAAAGAGATTTGGATCCTCTTGCCAGCATTTAGGACAAGCTGTTGCCAAGTCTGGACTTAAACAAGGGGGGGACCAGTCATCCCCATTGGCCTGGGATTAGGTGGGTCCCTGGAACATGGAGATTCAGAGCTA
The DNA here is from genome assembly GCA_036417435.1 of Inia geoffrensis. Lineage (NCBI taxonomy): Eukaryota > Metazoa > Chordata > Mammalia > Artiodactyla > Iniidae > Inia > Inia geoffrensis. The sequence goes on from CM070921.1 coordinate 4,600,013, forward strand.
GCACTGCACAGGATCTGGCCGATGGCGAGGACTTAGTTACCCTAGTTTAAACAAGAAAAGTGCCGGGGATGTAGCCACTGGAGACGCCCTCTAAAAAAACGCAAGATCACCCTTGAATCTGTCAGATGCTGTCCGTGGAAATTACTGGGGACTATTAACTCAGTATTTGTTTAAGCTAGCGTACGAGTAATCCAGTGTTTCTGAGGTATCTTGTTCATTGTCGCTGCCTAAGAAGCCTTGCAGACAGACTTTTTTTACCCCGATACAGCAACCCCCTTCCCCGCTGATGAAAGGCTAGCAACACAGAAGAGGAAGCTACGACGGAGCCCTGGAGTCACCAGCGAGGGAGGAAGCGGCCGGGCGAAGGGGCGCTGTCAGGAGCCAGGCAGAGCGACACAGAATCAGAGGTAACGACACGAGCACACACGTGGCTTACAGACATTCCAAAGGCCAAGCTGGGAACGGACGAAGAGGTTCTTAGCCCTGGCAGTTGAGTCATTGCTCCCCGAGCCTAGCAGAACTCTGTGTGTCTATGAAGGTTACCTGTGGGCAGGACTATTTAATTTTTCACAAATCCAAGATACAACTCATCCTTCTCAGTGTCTGGAGCCCTGTCAAATTTTCATTCTGTGATGGTGGCTTAAAATAGTTGGGTTATATGTACATGCTGTTACGAGGGCCTAATGAGAACCATCATTCTTTCAAACTGCCGATATGTGAAGACTGCACAACCACACGTACAAACACACAAAGAACCGAGAAAACACATGGTGCAACACAGGGATCACAGCTCCTGGTGCGGTCTGGGGGCGGTCCCTGGGGCTGGCATGGGACCAGCTGGCTCAGGTGGGAGCCAGACCAAGGGCTCCTGGAAAGCAGGACTCCCTGAGGCCCCATGGGAGATGAAACTGCTTGGGGTGAAGGCAGGACTTGAGGTCATTCAGAAACGCAGAGGCCGGGCAGCTCAGCAAGCAGAGGCCTTGCTGCTGGCCAACCAGAGGCTGAATATTCACAGGAAGAAGCAAGGAAGTGATGATGGGGAGTTGGGGGAAAAAACAGGGACCGCTCGGTGGTGAAGGGGGCCCAGAACATGCCACCGGAGCCCAAGGATTATTCTGAGCTGAAGACATGGGAGAACCAACAGCTGCAGGGTGACGCTTTTTCTAAATTCTCCTTATCTTCCTAAAAGCAAAGGCTCCCTAACAATTCAGCTGCCATAAATCCCCTCCCCAGGAGTTTTACAACCCGGGAAGGTTGACTTTTATGGCTGAAGAGAAGTCTGCATGGGTCAGAGCCTGGATAAGAAACTGTGTAAACAGACTCGTCATACAACTACCACGTCTCGCATCTGTTCTCCTAAGAGCCCATTCATGTTTCCCGGAAGTCGTCTCTTCTACCAGAAGGGCCCCTCTGTCTCTCCCCAACCCCTATTAAGATGGTATATAAGCCCCAGGTGCTCACTGCCTCCTTGAATCGTATTTTTCTGGGAACTGCCTCATTCTTACACAAATAGAAATCTGTATTTTCTCTTGTTAATGTCTTCTGTCCGTTTAATTTACAGGCCCCCGACCACCGAACCTAAGAGGGTACAGAAAACGTTTTTTCCCCCCTCGACAATGGAATTTGGGAAAGTAAGCAACCTAGTCCACAGAAAGTCAGTAGGGATACCAAGCAAAGGCAGGTTGGATGAAAGAAAAGATGTGTAATGGGAGGAGTTATGAAAGGAATAGTTGAGATCTATTTTTTTTTTTTTTAATGAAATAAGGGAGGGCCTGGTACATCAGGTTGCAAGAGACATGAAATAATACCAAGACCAGTGACCAGAGGCCTCCGTATTTTCCTCAGTGGTTCTGGGTTACAGGAGAAGATGGGCACGAGGCCTGGGCAGCAACGGCCAGGGATGTGCAGTCTCCCTGAGGCCCTGAAGGTGGCTGACTATGGCCCAGTGACTCTCCACACCGCCAGGAGAGACTCAAGCACCACTATGCCCCTAACAGGGTGTTCAGAAGTGAGACACTGACTAAAGAGCATGCAATCCCCCAAAGACAGAAGCGCAGCTCATCTCACCTGGCCGCCAAGTTTTAACTTTTTTTTCTTTTTCTTTTTTTAAATTTTATGTATTTATTTATTTGTTTGTTTGTTTGGCTGCTTTGGGTCTTCGTTGCTGCGTGCGGGCTTTCTCTAGTTGTGGCGAGCGGGGGCTACTCTTCATTTGTGGTGTGTGGGCTTTTCAGCGCACTGGCTTCTCTTGTTGCGGAGCACGGGCTCTAGGCCCATGGGCTTCAGTAGCTGTGGCTCGGGGGCTCAGCAGTTGTGGCTCGCGGGCTCTAGAGCGCAGGCTCAGTAGTTGTGACGCACGGGCTTAGCTGCTGCGCGGCATGTGGGATCTTCCCAGACCACGGCTCGAACCCGCGTCCCCTGCATTGGCAGGCGGATTCTTAGCCACTGCGTCACCAGGGAAGTCCTGTTAACTTTCAACCTGCCAGAAGCAACGCACCCACTTGATTCCCATTATTCTGGGCGGTGAAGTAGCTCTTCCAGCAGCAACACCTGACAGCCTACACCTGTCTGCAGACTTTGGCTGTATAGACAATACACAATAAAAAGAGGTACAGAGAATGATTTTTAAATTAACGTGTTTCTTTGTCAAGAGATTATGTAAAATATATTAATTGCCATTTCACATACTGCAAAGTCAACTCAGGTGATGACTTCTGTAATTGAAGAAATGGTCCGAGTGTTATATGATGAAGACATTGTACAGTTAATCAGAACTCAAGTTAAAATACATTTGCCATTTTTTAACTCTCTAGGTATATAAAGGCTTAAGGTGTGAGACTTTCTTCAAAAGAAAACAAAAAAGTAATTCAAAAGAAAACTCTGGAGACTTCCCTGGTGGTCCAGTGAGTACGACTCCGCATTCCCAATGCAGGGGGTTCCGGATTCGATCCCTGGTCGGGGGAACTAGATCCTGCATGCGTGCCACAACTAAGAGTTCACAAGCTGCAACTAAGAAGTCCGTGTGCCGCAACTAAGAGCCCGCAGGCCGCACCTTAAAGACCCCATGTGCTGCAACTAAGACCCGGGGCAGCCAAAATAAATAAATTAATTAAATAACTATGATTCTTTAAAAAAAAGAAATAATCGTTCATTAAAAAAAACACTGAAATTCAGCTGTGAACATTAACAAGAAAAATATGTATCCAAAGTAGTGATTGCCATGCTTTTAAAAACTGATTTCAGGTTTTACTTGTAATGTAGTAGTAAATATCAACACAAGAAATCCTGTGTAGATGATGGACGGCATTTTTATTTTGCAACGAAGACGCGCATTTTTGCGGCGAGGCACTGAAGTGGCAGAGCACACACACCCAGGGGGGGCTGGGGTGACTCCCCGCTTGTTCCCTCAACCTGCCCCGGACTCTGAGCACCGTCGCTCCTGTCTGCAAGCCTCCAGCAGCTCAGGTGCTGTGAAAGCTGGGGCAATGATAACCTCTGCCCTGCGGGGCCCCTGGGATTCAGTGGGGGCTCCCGCACTCCAGGTTCCCCCTTGGCATACAGCAAGTACTCAGTGAGTACGCCTGAGCATGAGGATGGGTTAAAGTGACTTTTGAAGACGGCACCGTAATTTTGCGTATCTTAAGCACAAAAGAATGATACATAAATAACTTAGGACATTTGCAATGAACACTTGCTGAATGCCAGCTCTGTTAGGCATTTTCTCCTAGTAAAACGGTGACTAATGTGACAACATAAATTCTCCCTTTTATGCTACTTGTGCTTTACCACAGTCCTATTAGTACTACTGTACCAGATTAATTTGGTGACACGCACAGCATCATAAATTCCCGACGGCAACCGTGACTCTCTCTAGGGACTTGCTAACTGCATGAAATGCCCTTCAACTCCGAGGCTCGTCACCCCTCCGTGCTGGCTCTCTAGGGACTTGCTAACTGCATGAAATGCCCTTCAACTCTGAGGCTCGTCACCCCTCCGTGCTGGCTCTCTAGGGACTTGCTAACTGCATGAAATGCCCTTCAACTCCGAGGCTCGTCACCCCTCCGTGCTGGCGCCTGCACTGCGTCCCAGAGGAAGCAGCAGGACGCGACCGAAGAGCAGTGTCGTGCCTCCATGAGCCTCTCTGCAACTGCTTCCTGGATTTGGAAGACAATGCAAGTACCAAACGGGCGGTGGGCCTCCACAGTCAGGAGCCGATCAACACTGTCCTTTCCTCCTACAACAGGCACATCTGAGGAAAATCCGAACACCTTAACCGTATCTGCCTAGGAAACAGGACAAGACAGGTTTCATTTCTGCAAGACAAATAGCTGCATCAATAAGTGTGGGTGACTAACAAGGGTAACTGGTGGAGAGCACTTCTAGGAGCGAGACTACTCCTCAGATACGCACATGCTTATTTTCCTTTGATGTGCCTAGAACACTATCACCGTGGGCAACAGGGATGTCCGAGCTCTGCCTCGGCGCCTCGGCGCCTCACCAAGGAGAACTCCCGCCCATATAGATCGGAGCCGCACAGCCGTGCCCTCCTCTCCCGCAGCTCCATTGCAACTGGCCTCACGCAAAGCCGGCGTGTGGTCTCCCCATAAACTTGGTTCGCACGCACACTTGAAAACCTGGCAATGCCATGTTTCCATGAATAGGGTGCCCGGCAAAGGAAGGACTGCCTGGAGTAGAAAGAAAGGCAGCACCCTCCTCCCTGAACAGCCAAACGAAGGAGGACACGACGGGTCCGCATCTCATCTTCTCAGCTGTGAAGACGGCTACAAGCAGGCGCTCCTACTCTGAGCTGCTCTGGAACCAGTCTGCTCAGGGTGGCACCTCACTCTACCTGCACCACACAAAGAAGATGACCCTTCTAGGAGGAGGGCTTTATCACCTGAAGGGATGGGAAATTCTTTAAGAAGTTCTTAGGGAAGGAGAACGCACTTGTATGGAATCTGTCGTAGGATGGCAAACACGTGGACACACAGATGTTCTGATGTAAGAAGCAGAACCACACTGAAGCCAGGACCCGTCCCACCAGCCCTGAGGCCTCATCTTTGGCTCTGTGGCTTAGTGGCTGGGCCATCGCAGGCTCCACCCTGGTCATGCAACTCCTGAGTTGAATCCGTCCACGTACTTGTATTGCGAGGAACGTGCTGCCACCATCCCTCAATGATATGCAATAACTCTTCTGGCTGTCGCGTAACCAGGGCCTTTGCCCCTGGTTTCCAGCACAGAGCTCCTAAAACCCTTGGCATTTCCTGGGCAATCAGAACATTTTTCGTTATTCGCAAAAATCTCCTTTCAAGCACGTCAGCTTATGCTAATGAGTGACAGTCCTGGGCCCCAGATGCCTTCGGGATGGAGGCTGGTGGACAGAAAGACCAGGCAGGATTAGAGCGCTGCAGCTTGCACCCCACCCCAACCTGCAGGCCAGGCAATGCAATCAACAAAGGCCCATGGCTTAACCAGCAGTGCCAGGTAGTGGGGCCTCCGCAGAAAGCCCTAAGGTTCTTGGAGCTTCTGAACACAAGGGGGTGCTGGGAGGGTGGCGTGCCCAGAGAGGGCATGGAAGCGGCAGCACCCTGGCACCCAGACCTTAGGCTAAGCAGCTCTTCCACCGGGCTGCTCCTGAGCTGTGCTCCTAAGCTAGACCAGTGAACACAAGTCGCGTCTTCCGAAGTTCGGCGAGTCATTCTACTGAATTATAACAACCGGGAAGGGGACTGTGTGGGAATCCACACCTGTGGCCGGATGGGAGAAGCACGAGGGGCCTGGGTACCTCGTCGGAGGCTGGCGTCCGCAGCAGGGGCAGTCTCGGGGGCTGAGCCCCCAACCCGGGGGTCGGCGCTGACTCCAGTTCCTTAGCGTCAGAAGTGCGCTGAATCGTGGGATGCCCAGCAGGCGTCTGAGAATCAGAGAAAGCCTGAGGGGTGACACAGTTCGCGGGCTCTTACAGGTTCAGTGTAGTAAGTTAGGCCCCAGGCCCAAAAAACACATCACTCAACAACGTTCGCCACTGTCAGCTGCATCGGGAGGCAGGTTTTTGAGTAACCTTCCCTGCGCTTGTGGTTAGTGCGGCAAAGGCTGCGTTAGTGAGAGGCAGACGGTGAGAAGATCTCTCACGGAAAGGCTCTTCCCTGCACCCATGCCCCACAAAGCACCGCACCCTCCGATGCAGGGACCAGGCGGGAGCACCGTCAGCCCTAGGGACGCCCTGCCTGCTGTGCACACACGTGGGTCACCAGCAGCAACTGCTCTGGAGGAGCCCCAGGTGTTCTGGAATCTGCCTCTGCAGGTGGCTGAGGCTTCTCCCCCTCCTCCGTCTCACCAGCCCCCACGAGCCGCGCGGACACTCAGCAGAAGCAAACAAGCCCCGTCGCGCACTCTCAGCACTCTTCCTGGGCTCAGACACCACCTCCCCAGCTCCACCACGGACTGGCAACAAGGAAGCAGCCCACAGAGGCCGGACAGAGCTCCGCCTGCGGCCCCCTGGCAGGGGAGAAACCGAGAAGCGTTTGCGGGGAGGGGTGGTGGGCACTGCTGACTTACATCTGAATTGCTGAACTGCAGGGAACGTGTGTGTCCAAGGCTGCTCCTTACAAATAAGGACGCCGGCGCCATGCACCACTGAAGGCCCCCCTTCCCTGCAAAGTGCCCGTCAGGCAGTGCTCTGCGAGGCCTAGGCTTTCTTACATTCAGGCACCGCAGACGATTCTGACCGGGACTCACTGGCCAGGTGACTTGGGGTGGCTGCACTCCGCCACAAAACGAAGGGATCTCCCCACGCATGCATCTCTCACTCGGCGACCCCACTGCCCTCTCCTTGAGTCCTCGGGAGTGCCGCGCAGCCGCTGTCCACGTGGACACAGAGACCCTGCGCCCGCGCACAGCGTAACCTGCACGCCCACTGCCTCTTACCTGCTCCACGGGAGGGGCGGGAGAAAACCTGCGGGCGCACGCCAGGAAGATGTCTGGCTCCGGCTTCCCACCCCTCACTTCGGGGTCATCGCCGAGGACGACGTGATGGAACAAGCGGAAGAAGCTCTGGTGTCTGCTGGTCTTCACCTGGAAGGATGCGCTCCCGGAGCTGGTGGCCACGGCACAGGGCACGCCGTGCTTCCGCAGGTGGCAGATCAGCCTCTCCACACCTGGGGGCGGGGGGGGCGGGGGCGCATCAGTGATGATGGGGAGCAGAGGTACCGGCCGCAGGCCTCCAGGGACACTGCGCCAGCTCTGCCGCCCTGGCTCTGCTGCCTCTGCCCAGGCATCGTATGAGCTCACACTGTCGTGACAGGGGTCGTCCGCACTGGGGCATCCCCACGCAACATAAACGTCAGAGAACGATTCAGGGCTCAGTGCTAGCACCTCCCAAAGTAACAGAGGTGACGGTACCGGGATGCTGCCGCTGTGTTCGCCGATCCTATCAGAGCCAACCCAGGGAAGGGCCTCTGCACTGAGTACACAGGGCTTCGTTTTGTTTTGTTTTAAAGCAATGAATACACAAGGACTATGCTTTTGGTGTTTTCTGAGGAAACTCTGTATTGTACAGAAAGCAATTCAGCATTCCTCACACTGCTGGACCCTGAACCGGCCCCCATCAGAGGCTGAAGGGAAAGGGCGCTGCTGAAGCAAAGCTGCAGGGCCACCTACCAAGGGGTCAGACGGTGAAAAGGCTCTGCTTAATGCAGCTGAACAACAATAACAACAACACACCACATGAAAGACACGCTTCCACATTCCTATCAAAGGTGGCGGTTAAGTCCGGGAAGCACATAGGTTAATGTATTATCCTTGGAGCCAATTAAGAGACCGCCAGTTATCAGAAATGTGACAAAACACCCGATTACAACAACAGGAATGTCTAAATCCACACAAAGGTTTATCTAAAATAGTATTTTAAATAATCTGATAATCATGGCTGTTTCAGTAAGTACGTAAGGCAAGGCGATGTCCCTAGTTTCTCAATTGCTACAGAAAAGATTGACACGTTTTTTGATACCTGAACCCATTCAGAAAGGCAACAGATACTGTGATCCTTCAGAGAAACAGTTCTATGAGGTGCTCAGAGGAAAATGTGGACCTCAACTCCACGCCAAGACAACTAAATCAGCAAAATCTAGCACTCGGATGGATGTAAAAGTCAGTGGCCGACATCCAATCAAAATGACCATGCTTGCAAAGGAGGAAATACAACCCATAACCAGGAGAAAAAGGCAATCAATAGAAATGAACACAAATATGGAAGAGATGATGGATATCAGCAGATACTGACCTCACATGACAGCTTGATAAATATAATTAGACCCAAGTCAGGGACTGTCAGAATGGAAAAACAAACAAAAATAAAAGTGAGACCCAAATACACGCTGTCTGCAAGAAACTTACTTTAAAGATAAATACTCAGATAGGTTAAAACTCAAAGGATTGAAGGACTTCCCTGGCGGTCCAGTGGTTAAGATTTCACCTTACAGTGCAGGGGGCTCGGGCTGGATCCCTGGTTGGGGAGCTAAGATCCCATATGCCTCGTGGCCAAAAAACCAAAACATAAAACAGATGCAATATTGTAACAAATTCAATAAAGACTTTAAAAATGGTACATATTAAAAAAATCTTAACAAAAAAAAAGGATTGAAAACTATGTATTATGTCACTACCCATCAAGAGTCAGTGTAGCGGTACTAACAAAAGACAACTGGGCTTTGGAACAACGAATGACGGTTATCAGGGATAACTAGGAATGTTTTGTAATGACAAATAGGTCAATTCATCAAGAAGATACAGCAATTCTAAATGTGTATGCACCAAATAACAGACCTTCAAAATAGGTAAAGCAAAAACTCAAAGCACAGAAAGGAGGAAGATGTTTAAAATTCCTCTCTCAGTAACTGGCAAAACAAGTAGACGGAAAATAAGTATGGTACTGCAGACTTCAAAAACACTATCAAGCAACTTAACCAAATGGACATTTATATAACAATTTACCCAACAACAGCTGAATACATATTATTTTCAAGTGCATATAAAACATTCAACAAGATAGAATACACTATGAGCCAAAGAACAAGTCTCAAAAATTTTTAAGTAACTGAAATCATACAAAGTAATTTCCCTGACCATAGGAGAATTAAAATAGGAATAGTATTTGAAAAATCAAAAACTGGAAGAAAGAAAAGAAGATCTACAATAGAAGATTTTATCTTAAGAAAGTAAAGGGAAAAGAAAAAAATAATAAACTCAAAACAGAAAAGAGAACATAGAAAACTGATTAAACCAAAACCTAGTCCTTTAAAAAGATCAATTTAATTGGTGGGCTCTTAGCTAGACTGATCAAAGGAAAAAAAAAAAAATCCAAGTTTATCGCAGTGAAAGAGGGACAGCACTACAGGTCCTTAAAATCATTAAAAAGGATACACAAAATATGACAAGCAACTTCATGTCAATAAATTTGTTAACTTAGATAAAATGGACAAGTTCTTTGAAAGCTAGAAAGCTCACTCAAGACGACGCTAATAACCTAACTAGCCCTAGGTCTATTAAAGAAATTGAATCTGTAGTCAAGAACCTTCCCAAATCTAGGACTGGATGGCCTCACTGGTGAATTTACCAAGCATCTCAGAAAGAAAGAAGAAATAAAGAAACCACAAGAAACTGGAGGGAACGCTTGCTTCCCAACTCATTTTATGAGGCCAGCACTTTCCTGATACCAAAGCTGGACAAAAGCCACACAAGAAAACTACAGACCTGTATGACTTCTGAACACATATGCTTAATTTCACACTGAAAGGAATTTCCAACCGTGTGAAAGTGTTCTACGTGAAGGGTTTCTATGGGGTGTGAATCTATTATGTGAAAACATGAAAAAACCACAGCATTCAAGATTGTTTGCAACAAGCACTGATTAACAGCATGGAGAATTACACTTGCCATTTAAATTTCAGTAAAAAAACCCTTTACTTAACAGATGAATTAATATGGATCAAAGAATGCCTATAAACAAACAGACATCCAATAATCACCTCTGTCTAGATACGGTGATTAAGTTGAGTATCAACATGATTTGAATTTAAAACAAAATATTCAAATTGTATTACACAATAGTAAGCCAACATATTAAAAAATAATGGAGCATATTTAAACAGATACTTTCTCTAAAACCTACTGGAAAAAGAAACTTTGCTGGAAAAGTTCTCTGGTGCTACTGATTTTAAAAATTTAAATATAGTTTATCTCATTTTAGCTTATCCTTCTAACATTTCTAGTTCTGTGAGCATTTCGTAACGTACCTAATGTAACAGCACAGTACTATATATAAATAAGTACACACCAATAAGCCTATATTGGAGTGAGTACTCAACATTTTTATCCATAGGGGAATGAATCAAAAATGGTTTTCGGACGACTGTTTTTAAATCAGACACAACATACTGAGCTCCTTGAAAATGTCTGAGACCAATACAAACATGAAACCCAAGAAAGGGACCTGACCACAGCCTGTGGCAATTACGTCCCCTCTTTGTGACTCAGTTTTTTCTGTTTGTTTGTTTTTTTCCGGTAGGCGGGCCTCTCACTGCTGTGGCTTCTCCTGCTGCGGAGCACAGGCTCCGGACGCGCAGGCTCAGCGGCCATGGCTCACGGGCCCAGCCACTCCGCGGCATGCGGGATCTTCCCAGACCGGGGCACGAACCCGTACCCCCTGCATCGGCAAGTGGACTCTCAACCACTGCGTGTGGCTCAGTTTTGTCCACTGTCACACAGCAATGATTAATGTTCCCGGTGGTGGAGTTGTGAAGGAATGCCTGTAAAGGGGCCTGCACGTAAAAGCGCACACAGGAAGGTAAGGCCCCAGCAGACGTTAGCCATGGTCACCACCATTACATCAAACTTCAGGCTACAGTCAGTAATGAATCACTCAAACGTCCTGATACATTATTGCCTGACTCCTTCAGAAATTCTGTATCATTCATTCATTCATTTTTTAAGTGAACAAAAAATTTTGTTTTTAAATCAGGGAAATAATGTTTTAAACAATTAGGCCTATTCTGTTTGGGTTTGAAAAACACACACACACACAAACCTGAAACACTTCTGTATCCTTTAAATACTGTACACCAACTTTTTCTTATTCAGTCACTCTGAGAAGTAAAAGACTGAAAATGTGAAAGGAGTTCTGTCCTGTGGAGGAGCTGGTTCATTAGGTACATAAACGACACCCACTCAACAGCTTGTAGCCTTGGTGTGCTTAAGTCGGTTTCAGGGCAGGGCAGGAAGACAAGACAGCTCTTGCTACAAAGAAGCCACACTCACAGGATTAACGTACAGGGGAAGAAATATGAAATGTGGAGCATCAGGGATCCTGACAGAAGAATGTTTCCATTTGACTTCATCCTAGAGACCTAAGACTGGTGAGAAAGGACACAGAGGCTGCCACGAAAGTGGATTTGAAAAAGGAAAAATGCAGAAAATATACCGGACATGAGTTCTTTCAGGTGGTGCCATGGAATTCACATGTTGAGTGGGTATATCCATCAAACCTCTAACTAGCTCAGGCATCATTTGTAACACTTCACCCTGAACCCAGCGAGGGTTCACTCCCAGGGGGGAGTGAACAGGACCCAGGGGCAGATGATACCACATAGCAACACACACACGGTGTGTTTCAGGAAGCACAGAGCAGCTGCTGAGTCTAGACCTCTGCAGGGACGCACAGGAAGGTGAGGGTCATGTCACGGCGTCAGCCCGGGGGCTCAGCTGATGCAAGCGCCCAGCCACGTGCCAGGGGAACAGACACCCACACCGTCCTGGCACGGCTGCACTGTGCAGGGCTCTGCTCAGCCTAGACCTCCACACGTGCGTTCCTCACACAAGGCTCGGCCCCTCATCACCCCGAGTCGCACGTGTAAGGGCGTGGGCAGACCACCTCTTCTAGACGCTGACTGTGTCCCTGCCTGAAAGGTGAGCAGCCCAACACCACGGTGTTACAGGTCACAGGGATGCCACCAAGGGCAGCGGGTCAAACGGTGGCCCCCCAAACATATGTCCGAGTCCTAAGCCCTGGTGCTTCTGAACGTGAACTTATTCGGGACAACGGTCTCTGCAGGTGTGATAAAGGACCTCCAGAAATGAGATCATCATGGATTTACGGTGAGCCCTAAATCCAGTGACTGGTGTCTTAACTCTGTTCCTGCTGTTATAATAAAACACCATAGGCTGGACACTTTATAAACAACAGAAATTGATTTCTCACAGTTCTGTGGGCTGGAATTTAGATCAAGGTTCTGGCAGATTCAGTGTCTGCTGACGGGGCCCTCTTCCTGGTTCACAAACGGCTGTGTACTCCCTGTGTCCCCAAATGCTGCAAGGGGTGAGGGAACTCTCTGGGGTCTCTTTCATAAGGGCACTAATCCCATTCATGGCGCTCCACCCTCATGGCCTAATCACCTCTCAAAGGGGCCACTTCCTGATGCAATCACACTGGGGTGGGGGGGTGGGGGATTAGGGCTTCATATATTATGAACTTGGGGGTGAGGAGGGATGACAAACGTTCAGGTCATAGCAACTAGGGTCCTTATAAGAGGAGAGACACAGACACAGAGGAGAAGCCACAGGAAGATGGAGGCAGAGATGGGAGGGAGGTGGCCACAAGCCCAGGGAGGCCTGGAGCCCCTGGAAGCTGGAAGAGGCTGGAAGGATCTTCCCCTGGAGTCTCTGGAAGGAGTGCAGCCTGCCCACACCCTGATCTCAAACTTGTGGCCTCGAGAACTGTGAGAGCATAAACCTCTGTTGTTCTAGGCCACCAAGTTTGCAGTCATTTATTACGGCAGCCACAGAAACTGTGGCCCCAAGGACCCAAGGTAGCAGCGCTGGTGGTGGAAACTAGAAGCTGGGGCCTTGATTCTAAGACGACGACATAATTTATGACTACAAATATGAACGTGTGCTGGCAATTGTTAGCAATCAAGGGCAGAGCTCAGGAAAGAAAAAGGAAACACACACACACACACACACACACACACACACACACACACAAGGGAAGAGAAGCCTAACAGTTGTTCTCAGCATCAGTAGGAAGAGGCCCCAGGAACCTCCAGCTGCCACCTCAGACCCAGAGACCAGGTCACTCCGCTGGGATCAACAGCCAGGAGGTGCGAGGGTGCTGGGAGCTACAGGAGCAGGTTCTCAGAGGGGGGATCTTGACACCTCTCCCTCCTTACAGGAGACCTTTAGCAATGCCCGGATTTTAACGTCACTGTGGATTCCTAAGGAGTGCTTTGGAAAGGCATGATCACAGGCCATGAGTTCACATTCCAGGGCAGACAGGGGAGACAAGGTCCTGCTGACTCACCCTGAGGGTCGCCCTTTCCAGGGTGGATTCTAATTAGGATTCTTACCTAAGTATGGGAGGATGGTGGGGACAACTAGACATTCCACCCTCCTTCCCAGGGCAGGATTTGGAGAACAGGCCCATCAAAGGCAATGACAACTCAAGTGAAGGGTTGCCTTCCAAGAGGAGCAAGGCCCAGGAGACTGAAATTTCCATCCGCCCCATAACACACTCAGAGGGACCTGACACGATGCCTTCCCAGTCTACCACTGTATTTAGGGCAGTGGTTCCCCAGCAGAGACAATTTTGACCCCCGCCCCCCGGGGCACCTGGCCACGTCCAGAGACACTGTTTGGTTGTCACAACTGGGGGAGGGGGGGCTCCTGGCTCTGGTGGGTGGAGACTAGGGATGCCGGTCATCATAGGCAGTGCCGTACGCAATGTTCTCAGTCAGGGCAACGTAGGAATGGCCTAGAAGTCTGGGGGTCAGATTCCTCACTCTTCAGTTTACTTCTCCAAACCTGCATCCTCACCTATAAAATGTGGGTAAGACCAATCCTGCCTACTTCACGGGATGAGTATAAAAACTGCAGATGATATAAAGATGTAGGAAGCATGTTCAGTTTTCAATTCGTACACAAACAGGAGATGATGGAAAGAAAGGTGGGTGCCTTCTAAACAATTCACATCAAAAATGGATTGATTTCCTTCACCTGATGCATCCAATAGAGACGAAAGCAGCGGAGTGCATTACTGTGGCTATCAAACTAATCTAAAAGTGATCAGCCCAATTTGTGGGGACCAGGACAGTCAACTGAGATAATTTTCCACTGTCAACTATTTTTTCCTTGCTGCCATTCTGCAGAAGTTTCAACACTGTGGCCAGAGTTTCTGTGCATGTTGTTTTTTCTGGGCATTATCTCAAATATAAAATTCTCTTTTTTTAAATAATTTATTTATTTGGGCTGCGTTGGGTGTTCGTTGCTGTGTGTGGGCTTCCTCTACTTGTGTCGAGCGGGGGGCTACTCTTTGTTGCGGTATGTGGGCCTCTCACTGCAGTGGCTTCTCTTGTTGCGGACGGAGCATGGGCTCTAGGCGTGCGGGCTTCAATAGTCGTGGCTCACGGGCTCAGTAGTTGTGGCTCGCAGGCTCTAGAGCGCAGGCTCAGCAGTTGTGGCGCATGGGCTCAGTTGCTTCACGACATGTGGGACCTTTCCAGACCAGGGCTCGAACCCATATCCCCTGCATCGGCAGGCGGCTTCTTAACCACTGTGCCACCAGGGAAGTCCTCAAATATAAAATTCTCGGTGTTATCGCCTATGCCCTCGGGAATGGTCTGGTAAGGAAACAGAAAGTCCTTCCCTGTGTTCCTGTCTAGGCTGCTGCAGACATGCCGAAGGCACCAGCGCCTGGAAGGCTGCAGCAAGCCCCTAGTGAGGGGCCCCTCCTTTCCACGGGTATCTCTCAGAGGAGGACTCTGTGGTGAGGTGCTGGAGCCCCACTCAACATGCCATGACACTGGGACTAAGGTCCCACTGAGTGTGTGCTCAGGGGGACACGGAAGCGAGGCCCTTCCCCTAGTGGCTGTGTGGCTCGGTTTGGGGGAGAGGCGACAGGCACAGCTGTGACATTTAAGGGAAAATCCTTTGTACAGCATGCAATTACCACCATTTTCTACCTCACCTGTCCAGGAACTTTAACAAAATACAACTTCGTAATCCGTGAATGGCTTCTGGTATTTAAAAACAGAACGAAATGTTTTTTTCTTTTTTTTTTTTTCTTTTGCGGTACACGGGCCTCTCACCATTGTGGCCTCTCCCGTCGCGGAGCACAGGCTTCAGATGTGCAGGTTCAGCGGCCATGGCTCATGGGTCCAGCCACTCCATGGCATGTGGGATCTTCCCGGACCGGGACACAAACCCGCACCCCCTGCATCGGCAGGCGGACTCTCAACCACTGCGCCACCAGGGAAGCCCCCGAAATTTTTTTTATTGTGGTAAAATATCATAAAGTTTACCATCTTGTGCATTCTTAAGTGCACAGCCAGTGGCATTCAGGAGCCTCACCTTATTGTGCAGTGGTTACCACCAGCCATCTGGAGAACTCTCTCACCTCCCCAGACAGAAACTCTGTCCCTGTGAACACTGCTTCCCCCCCGCCCTGCCCCAGTAACCTTCATACCACCTTCTGTCTCTGTGACTCTGACCACTGCAGCTGACTCCTGTCAGTGAAATAACACAGTATTTGTCTCTTCTGTCTGGCTTCTTTCCCTGAGCACAATGTCCTTAAAGTTCACCCATGTTGTAGCCTGTGTCAGAATTTCCTCCCTTCTTAAGGCTGAATAATATTCCACTGTAGGAATATAAGACATATTATTTATCCAGTCATCCATCAGTGGACACTTGGGTAGCTTCAAGTTTCTGGCTATTATGAGTAGTTGCTTTCCATTCTTTAAAAAATACAATATTTTTTATTTGTTGAAAAGCAAGCCACAGCTGAAATATTTCGTCTGTTGTGCACCACATCCCTGAAATAATGCTGGGAGCAGATCTTCCAAGATTGAAAATAAATAGACTAATGTACAGCTGACCACTGAACAAGAGGGGTTTGAACTGCGCGGGTCCACGTACAGGTGGACGTGTTTCAACAGTAAACACTACAGTGCTACACGGGCTGTGGTGGGTTGACTCCGCAGGTGAGGAGGAAGTGCAGACACGGAGGGCCGACTATAAATTACAGGTGTTGTCCAAGGTTCAAGTGTACCCGTACCGTCTGTGCACACACTGCGTCCCCACTGCTGGGTGGGTCGTCTACGGGGAAGCTGTGGGATGCGAGGCAAGCCAGGCGGCCCCCTGGAACCCGGTCGTGTTCACTGGGACGACAGGTCACTCCTCACCCCACACAGGTGCCACCCACCCCGAGTCTGCACCTGTGCAGTCAGCACCTGCTCCTCAGACACCCAGAGCCTGTCCAAGCAGCTGGAAGCCACTCTCCTCAGCTGCCGACGCCCATGACTAAACCATCTTGGCCATCTATCTACCCATTTTCTCTCCACTGAATTGAGGGGTCTTTCAGTAAGGACTTCTTTTATCCATGATCTTTTCCTCCCAAGTATTTAAAAATCCACAGGGGAACCGCTACACATTTAAAAACAAACTGCAGCTCATTCATTTGAGAAAAACCTTTACGCTCACAGTTAAGTAATAGCTAGAATCGCAGGAAGACAAGACATGTATCTTGTGGCTTAGTCTAGGGTGTCTCTGTTCTACTTTAGGCAGTAACAATTCCGGTGCCTGGCAGCCTTTGAATGCCAGGACATTTCAACCAGGAAAGTGGAGTAGCGTCCATGTACAGCATCAAATAAGTCAGCACTCTACAGGCCAAGGGGGACCAGAATTGTAAAGGTCTGTTACTGGCATTACTGGCCGGCAAATGATTTTGAAGGAGCATGGCATCGTGATGGTGGTTTGTTACCACGTCCATACTCAATACTGTCCTTTCACTGCTGTTGTGATTGATTTCATGATGAGAAAAGCTATGCGTGACCTGAGGCTCACACCTTCTCTCTGTATGTGCTGTCTGCTGGATTCTTTTTATGTTTGCAATTCTACAGCTTCGGTGCTTAAGTAATAATGACTCTTGAAACTTCCGTTCCAGTCCTGGTTTGTCAGGTGAATGTTAATTTTTGCCAGTACCATGTCACACTGTCACCTTACATGGGACTGTGGTCCACTGAGACCTTCTGACTCCACCTTAGGTCAAGCCCTCATAGCCTGGTCCTCCTCCCGGCTAACTCTCCCCTGTCCGGCTAACTCTCCCCTGCCGTCGGCATCATGTGCTATAAACCCAGAGGAATTCCCCCCGACCCCGCATAGGTTTCCCTCTGGCACATCATCTCTTCAAAACTCCTACTGGTACTAGAAGCAGCAGACAGCTTAGCTCAAGACTAAAGCCCTAGTTCAGCCGAAGTCCTTGCCCATTTCTCAAGCACATCAGCAGTATGAGGCTTAGCTTCGAGCCGCCTCTATCTTACATGCTCTCCGCAGTTTCCCCAAAGTTCAAGCCCCCGTCCCCAGCACAAAGCTGCCACTGCTCCGAGAATATTCTGCTTTATTTTCCTCCACCCCCCTTCCACCACTCTTTTCTGAATTTCCCTTTTTGATGTAAAACTACATGTTACTGTAGATTTCCACTTAAACGGATATGCACGTATCCTAAGCTGATTATACACAACTTTCTTTAATGTGCCCATGAGCAGCCACCCAGCCCCAGATGCCCTTAAGGACTGAGTAAAGGAAGAGGAAAATTACAGGATGACCCTAAAGAAATGAGTGCCTTCTTGCCAGGACGGTGGACCGTGTGTTCAGAAAGTGGGGTGGCAGGAGCCGATAATGTGTGCTAATAGCCATGGGGGACTAAGGGCATAAGACACATGAAGAATAAAGTAGGAGAGAAGCAAAAGGCGGGGGGGTGCAGGGGTGGAGACACATAATTACCCAGGCCAAAGAGGCTGGCAAAGAAGAAACGGGCTTGGGTAGAAGTGGGACTGTGGCCCACACCACAGAGAGCAGTGTCCACTTCGCGGCCGGGCTGTAGTCTTCAGGGGCGCTCCAGGAGAAGAGCACAGGTACCTGCTGCACCCCGGTGAGGCCCACCCTCCTGCCCAGGGAGTCCCCATGTGTGCTGCTCTCCAGCTTATGTCGGGGGGCCACACTCCACGGTGGACACGGCCGAGTTCCTGGTCTCCCGAGGGGACCTGGGTTGCAGAGCACAGGGAGGCTCCGCTGACGGGAGTGCGGGGACTGGCCGCCCCCCAGCCGCAGAGGCCTGGGCACCACAGCCGAGGCTGCCCAGGGGGCCGGGGATCAGCGTGCACTTCCACTCTTCTGCTGGGTGACGTCCAGAGCAAGAGGAGGGGAGAGAAAAACCCGAGGAAGCGCGGTGCGGCGGGAGGGGTGGGGGGGCGGGGCCAGGGGGGCCGGCACCTCCGAGGGGCCCGTGTGACGGGCAGCGCGTGGGCCATTGCTCCTCTGCTCAGCCTTGTCCACCTCCTGTCCACTGGCCCAGATGCCACACCCTAGGCTCTTCCGTGGGAAATCCCCCCATCCCAGCCTGTGAAAATGAACAGGAAAAGTAGAGAGCCAGGCCAACAGGAGAACCTTCCGGGGGGTTTCACACCAGAAGAGGCACCGACTTTATGACTGGCCTTCTACACCAGTTACTCTCGCTGAATTATGCCAAAATACATCATTTCATCCATCTCAAAGAATCCATGACTGAAGAAATGTGCTTCAAAACACAATGGAGGTACCAGCATCCTTCATGGGGACCCTGTTAAAAAGGTTTCCTTACGTCCCATGGCAAAAGTTTTTCTTAGGTTAGGCCACATACATTTCAATACTTCTTATCAAAAAGTTGTGCCACGATTCAGAAGATGTCTCTTCCCAGAAAATAATTAGACCTTTCTCTGACCTACACCCTACATTTCATCAGTAAGGCATGTGGTAAATGCCTACAGAACATACTGGTCAAAAGAATCTCCCTCCTAGATCATTCAGGACCCACTTCAAGGAGAGGCATCCACAGCATTCAGTCATTAGGCTGCTGATAGGAAGGTAATCAAGTCACTTGTGCCTGGCCTTCAAGCCAGGTGAGTTCTGTAGGACTAAACTGTCTTTGAAGAACCAGTTCCTGCCTCACTTCTATGGTGGAGGTGTCTGGATTCAGTTCTCTTCTGTTGCTACCTACGATTAGCACCTTACTTAACCCATACCTAGTCACTGGGAGAGACAAATGAGGACACTACAATGACTAGATCACCAAGCAGATTTCATAATACAGACTTGTTGGCAATCCAGCCAAATAACCAGACTAGCTGAATGGGACATCATATTTTCTTGGAATTGTAGTATAACATATCTCAAGTAAATCTTAGAATATAGGACAAAAATTCTAGAAGGAAAACCACTTGAAAGGCTTGGGTGGATAAGAAAGAAAAAGGATATTTACATTCCTAAAACATCACAGGTGCTTTGTATGTTAAACCATGAAAGAGACTCCAGCTCAAATATGAACTGTACAGACAAATCCTTAGCTGGGTTAACTAAGGAAAAAAAAAAAAGGACTCATAACTACAATCAGAAATGAAAGATGGGACATTAAAACCAATGCCACAAAAATAAAAAGGATTAAAGGAGAATAATATGAAACAGATAAATTGCTAGAGACATACAACCTATCAAGATCAAAGCAAAAAAAAAGAGAAAGTCTGTTTAAACCTCTAACTATTAAGGAGATTAATTCAGTAATGAGAAACCCCCCAACAAAGAAAAGAGGACCAAATGGATTCACTGGAGAATTCTACCAAATTTTAAAGAATTAATACCAATACTCCTCAAACTCTTCCCCACAATTACAGAAGACGATATACTCCCAAACTCATTCTATGAGGCCAGCATTACCTTAGTACCAAAGCCAAACAAACTACAAGAAATTGATACAAATACACTCAGCAAAATACTAGCAAACTTATTTAAATAACACATTAAAAGGATTATACACGATGCCCAAGGGGGAACACAAGGATGATTCAACATACGAAAATCAATGTGACATACCATATTAACAAAATGAAGGACAAAAACCACATGGTCATCTCAACTGATGCAGAAAGAGCATTTGACAAAACTCAACACCCTTTCATGATATAAACACTTAAACTAAAAATAAAAGAAAACTACCTCAACATAATAAAGGCCATATATGAAACGCCCACAGCGACATCATTACTTGATGTGAAAAGGCTGAAAGCTTTTCCTCTGGGATCAGGAACATGAAAAACATGCTTTCTCTTGTCACTTTTATTCAACACAGCACTGCAAGTCCTAGCCAGAGCAAATCAGGCAGAAAAAGAAATAAAAGGCATCCACGTTGGAAAGGAAGAAATGAAGTTATCTGTTCGCACATGACATGCTCTTATATGTAGAAAAGATTCCACGCACATACACAAAACTGTTAGAACTAATAAACAAATTCAGCAACATTGCAGGATACAAAAATCAACACGCAAAAATCAGTTGCATTTCTATACACTAATGATGAAAAGCCTGAAAAGAAAATTTAAACGCTTCCATTTACAATAGCATCAAAGAGAAATAAAAGTTAACCAAGAAGGTGAAAGACTTGTACACTGAAACAACAAAACACTGTTGGAAGAAACAAATAAAGGAGACACAAATAAAAAAGACACACATAAATGGAAAGACATCCCATGTTCATGGACTGGAAGACTTGATACTGTTATAACGTCCATACTTCCCAAGGCGATCTACAGATTCAGAGCCATCCATATCAAAACTCCAAAAGCAATTTTTGTAGAAATACAGAAATCCATCCTAACATTTATATGGACTCTCAATGGAACCTGAAGCGCCATAACAATCTTGGAAAACAAGAACAAAGTTGGACAATCTCACACTACCTGATTTCACAACACATTACAAAGGTACAGTAATCAAAACAGTGTGGTGCTAGCACAAGCACAGACATATGGACTAATGGGATAGAACAGAGAGCCCAGAAAGAACTCCTCACACATACGGCCAAATGATCTTCAACAAGGCTACCAAGACCACTCAAAAATGGGGAAAGGACAGTCTCTTCAACAAACTTGTGTTGGGGAAAGTGGATATCCACGTGCAAGGAACAAAGCTGAACTCTTACTTTATACCATACACAAAAATTAACTCAAAATGGATTAAAAACCTAAAGGTAAGAGCTAAAACTATAAAATTCCTGAAAGAAAACACGGGGAAAAAGCATTATGACACGGGATTTTTAAAATATCTTTGATATGACACTAAATGCACAGGCAAGAGCAGAAACAGCCAAATGGGAGTACATGAACCTTAAAAAGTTCTGTGTATCAAAGGACACAGTCAACACAGTGAAAAGGCAACCTATGAAAGGGGAGAAAATATTTGCAAATCATGTATCTGATAAGTGGTTTATATCCAGAATTTATGAAGAATTCCCAGAACTCAACAAGAAAAAAACAAATAACCCTATTAAAAAATGGGCAAAGGACTTGAATAGACATTTCTCCAAAGAAGACATACAAATGGCTAACAACATATGGAACAATGCTCCGCGTCATTAATCATTAAAGAAAGGCAAAATCAAGAGAGAATCACTACACACACATTAGGACAGCTACTATCAAAACGACAAAAAATGACAAGTGTTGGTGAAAATGTGGAGAAACTGGAACCCTTGTGGGCCGTTGGAGGAAGAATGAAATGGTACAGCCAGTATAAAAGACCGTTATGGTGGAGCCTCAAAAGACTAAAAACAGAATTACCTTATAATCCAATAATCGCACTTCTGCGACCATACCCAAAAGAAATGAAAGCAAGGCCTTGAAGAGATATCTGTATATACATGCTCACAGCAGTGGTTTTCACAACAGCCAAGAGGTGGAAGGAACCGAGTTATCTATAGACAGATGAAGAGATAAACAAAATGTACTCCGTAGAGTGGAATACGATTCAGTCTTCAAAGGGAGAAAATCACATGCTACAACATGGATGAACCTTGAGGACATTATGCTAAATTTAAAAAGCTAGTCACGGGGCTTCCCTGGGGCGCAGTGGTTAAGAATCCTCCTGCCAATGAAGGGGGCACGGGTTTGAGCCCTGGTCCGGGAAGATCCCACATGCCACAGAGCAACTAAGCCCGTGCACCACAACTACTGAGCCTGCGCTCTAGAGCCCGTGAGCCACAATTACTGGGCCCACGTGCCACAACTACTGAAGGCCCGCATGCCTAGAGCCCGTGCTCCGCAACAAGAGAAGCCACCGCAATGAGAAGCCCACGCGCCACAATGAAGAGCAGCCCCTGCTCACCGCAACTAGAGAAAGCCCGCGCACAGCAACAAAGACCCAATGCAGCTAAAAATAAAAAATTAATTAATAATTTTAAAAAATTTAAAAAAATAAAAATAAAAAGCTAGTCACAAAAGGACAAATACTGTATGAGGCACCTAGAGCAGTTCAAATTCACAGAGACAGAAAGAAGAAGGGTGGGCGCCGGGGGCCGGAGAGGGGGAGGAATGGGAGTTAGGGTTTAATGGGGACAGTTTCAGCTTTGCAATGTAAAAAGTTTGAGAGATGGAGTGGTGATGGTTATACAACAACTTCATTCTTAACACTACCAAACTACACTAAACATGGATAAGATAGTAAATTTTAAGCTGTTTCTTGAGACATATGGATGTGTTTCCATCACTGAAGTTTGTCAGGATTACTGGGTGTGCAAACAGCCCAGAGGCAGCTGATGAAGCGAGTGTGAATCGCGGTGCTTGTACCCGTGCGTGAGGAGTGTGTGTGTGTAATCCAAGAACAGTCCACATGGTTTCTGTGTGACACAGGCAGCGGTATTAGCAGGGTCCTTTGACAGAAAATTCTCTAGTTCCAAGGAATACTCAATCTGCCCCTCTGGATATGTGTACAAATATAGATAACAACACATGTTTCAAAAATGATGATGATTCATATGAATACAATTTTGAATCCAAAATTACTGCTATAACTGTAAACTTTTTCTCCCTTAGCACCAGGAATTCTAAAGACTGAGTTTTCACCTTTTCTCCTAGAAGAATCTTAAAATAATACTTCACTTTTAAGCATTTTTTGTCCCTGTAATCTAGAACATTCTTGACCTCCTCACTTGTAGTAAGAACTAGCAGGCAATTCCGTTGTGATCAACCTTCAGTTAACATGTCCCATCATCTTCCCTTTCAAAGGAAAACAAGTAAAGAGAGCGAAAAAGGCAAAACAGACATGTCAGAACAGAATTATGCCTTTAACTTAAAAAAAAAAAATTAAACTTCTTTGGGGAGATTTAGGTGCTTGCTTATCATCAACATGCTAAAGTTTGCAAAGCTGCTGAAACCTTAGCCGTGTTATCTGATTGTGAAAAGAAAAAGCCTACTGTCAGGAATGTAATCTTTACATAATACTGATGCAAACAAAATGCAAATGTTTTTGGACCTCAGGAGTCAGTGAAAGGAATGCATATTCTTCTAAGAAGCCTTTAAAAAGACAAGATTGAATCGCAGCACACAACAGCATCCACCAAACTCTCTCTGGAGTCACTCTGAGCCTCACAAAGAAGAGAATTTTCTGAGAAGTTATCAAGACCAAAGGACAACCCTAGCATGCCCCGCATGAGTCTGTGAGAGTCACTACTAAGGCAAGAGACACGATGGCGAGGATGGCAGAGGGCGGCACCTGGCATGAGCGCGGCGGTGGGGAACACTTCCTTCAGCTTCGCCTGGCTGGCTTCCACCAGCTCCTCCTTGGATGTCGGGAGCTGCAGGGTGTCTATGATGATCTGGGCCGCCTCCAACGCCGTCTTGCCCATAACGAGGGACTTCACATCCCAGCTGTATTTCTTCCCATAGCGACCGCAGACTGCCTCAAACACCACTGAGTACAGCCGTTCAGTATCTGCAGACACAGTGAGACGAAGACACAGAGGCTTTTAGGGTGCGCGCGGTGGTAATGCCAAGTCTACATCCGAGAAGCACGTGTGTTCACAGTGCAGGTCAAGTTCAGGGCAGAAAGCTCTCTCGGGGAGACCTATGGACGTGGGGGAGACGTTCTCAGGCCAAGGGGACCAGACGATGCCCTGGGCGGCCTGCTCTCTGCTGCTCGGGAACGTTACAGGCTGGCCCAGAAAGGAAGTCTCTATTACGGTGAAACTGCCTTGTCTACGCGCACGCACGCCATCTGGGCCTGAGTACGCGCTTGACGCCCAGAGCTGGTCCTCCCAAGCGTGCACCGTGACGGCAGCACGCAAGGGTCTGTGTGCGAGCCCTCCGCTGTTAGGGATGTGTTCAGTGCCCCGAGGAACTACTCCCACCCGGCAGGAGCGCCTGGCCGCGGGCGCAGCGGTGAAGCGCCTACGCCAGGACAGACATTTGTGCGCGGCTCTGAGTAGGAAAACACAACTCCTGTGCTTCTCGTTTCCTCTCACGGGACCAGCTCCCTCACGGCACTTGTGTCATCCACCATGGGGTGGGGGGAGCGGGCTTCGCCCACCAAGCCTTCCTGCAACAGCGGCGGCATTTCCTGCAACGTACCTGGATGCTGACGCTCTGTGGTGAAGGGATCAGTCCCAGGAGGCCGCCACCCACCCCGTGGCTGCTCCTCCCGGCAGCTGATCTGCCCTTCCGCTCCCCACCCGCTAAATGTGTCGTTCTAGAGCCTCCCTGTAGGCTGCTTCCCCGGACAAGCCCTGGACCCTCAGCCCCACGGTGGCATGCTTCAGCCTTGACGATGACCAGCAACAGAAAGAGCTTTTCTTTCTCCTCTGCTTTTCAAGGCAAAATATCTACAGCTGCGTATCAAGTACGCTCTCAGCGCTTTAACTCTTTGGGTCCTCACCGTTCTACCACGGGCTGGATTCTGGCGGGACGGTATAAGACACACAACAAAAAGATCTCAAATATCCACCCTCAGGCATACTCCCCACCCTCAGACATACTCCCCAGACTGTGCTCGGGCATGACCCCTGGGCTGGGTAATACATTCGGGCTTTTGTTTCCTTTTCTTTTTTTGGTACAAAAGAAGGTGAGACTTGAAGAAAAGTCTTCCCGGGATCCTTGGTAGAAGCAGCCAGTGTTTGCATAATAACCTGAGTGGTTCTAGTTTTTCTAGAACCCACACTGCACTTAAACTCCCTAAAGAAGACCCAGCAAAAAGGGAAGGGCTGGTCCACCCCTCTTCTGGACGATGAGGGGGACTGTCTGTCACACATGCTCTTTTACATCCTTCTCGCCTGTGAGCAGACACAGAGGGAGGGCTCTTGCGGTGGGGAGATAGATGCTCCGGCAGGGAGGCTGTACATTTTACTTTCTACACGTGAGCACTTTTCTTCTAGCGGCTGAGAGAGAGAAAGACTGACAAAAAGACATCGCCGGCACCAAGTGAGTGAGAAACCACTGATGGGTTTGCGAAGGCTAGGGAGTGCCAGGAAAAGCAGCAGAGGCCGGGTGGGGAGTTAACATGAGGGACTCATGCTGAAGCAAGTGGACGGGAAGGAGAAAGGAGCATGAAAAAAGACTAATTCTGAAGACAGAAAACAGCTGTATTCTTTAAAAATGCTTCAAGCAGCGTTTATTGAAAGCTGAAGCTTTTAATTTAAAGGACACAGAACGGTGGGATTATAAATCTGTAGGAGAGTGTGCCGACAGCCACTTTTCTTCACAATT
This sequence comes from Inia geoffrensis, assembly GCA_036417435.1. NCBI lineage: Eukaryota > Metazoa > Chordata > Mammalia > Artiodactyla > Iniidae > Inia > Inia geoffrensis. The sequence goes on from CM070921.1 coordinate 4,625,614, forward strand.
TAGATAAAATCACCCCAAACCCTCGGTGGAATAAGTGAGGATCTGAACACATCGCCAAGCTCCTCAGACCCGGCAGAGAGTACGCGAGCTGACGACAGCGTACGATCATCGGAAGGGACAGCGTTTTGAAAGGAAAAGGTTCTCCAGAAGCTAAACTGAGACGAAGCCGCATAAAGCAGCTTGCTCTGCGCCGTGCTTCTGGGTTGTGTTTCACAGGAAAACTCACGTTGTTTTCCACAGGCTACGTGCACACAAGCTGCTCCCTTCCTCAGGTGTGCAGGTACACGAGAACCTCAGCCCTGGGTGGTGGGGGCGATGGGATCCAGGTAGCAGTCCCAGCAGGTGCAGATGAAGGGATCAGGCAGGTAGTGACACGAGGGCATCGGATGGTGGGGGGCAGGGGTGGTGGTGAGGGAGGTGAGCGGACAGACTCAGCCCAGAGGCTGGTATTTTTATCCGAGCTGCGGGCTGGGTCCCCAGGTGGGAAAACAGAAGGCACTGACGTTTAGGGTCACTGAACTGTTACTATAAAAGACATCAGCACACCTGGAAGGCCTCTCTGTTTCGTCTGAGGCTGAGCTTCTGTGGTTGTACTATGCTTAGCAACAGCTTTTATCATTGAGAACGTATTTAAATGCTGGCTGAGTCCATCCCAGGCTCTGAGGACAGTATCCGTTTGTGTTTCAGCTTATGAAGACGGAAGAGGTGAGTGTATTTCCCCACTTCTCTCTTGCACGAAGCTGCACCTAATCCAGTTCTAAAGGCATGATCTGCATTATTTAATAGCAAAACCCCGCAATCAACCCGAGAGTAAGAAGCATGTAGGATAAGAGCTGGCTTGGTTTCTCGGCCCACCCCACCTCCGTTTATGTACCACACGGACACAAAGCAAGGGCATCCTGATCCGAGAGGAGCAGCGAATCCCCAGCCTGGCCACGTTCTGGCTGGACGTCCCAGGAGGAGCTGCTTCGCCTCGGTGACCTGCGGCTTCTGCCGGGGGCACCGTGGGGAGCAGCGGCCGCCCGCAGGCCCAGGCGTGCCAGAGAACTCTGGGCTGGGAGCCGGCCCCACACTCGGAAGCCCGGCAGGCCTGGGTTGGAGGCCCTGCCCCGCAGCTGGCCAGCCGCTGGGAACTCAGGACATGTGCTCAGCACCCCACTGGGCCTCAGCTTACCCGTCTGAACCCTGGGGGGGTCTTCCCATGGGCACACACCTGCTAGGCGCCTGCGTCAGCTGAGCAGGTAACCAGCGCGCAGCTGTGAGCACGGCGCCCGGCCCTGCCTCCCCGCTTCTAGGGCTGTCTGGGGCACACGTGCCCTGCAGCGGCTCCACGGAAGGCGGTCAGGGAGCATCTGTGAGCTCAGAGAAGACAACGAGCTCTGCTTTCCCTGCCTGCACACCACAGCTCCCAAAACGGCAAGGGCTGCTGCATCTGACAAGTCACAGGGCCTCGTTCCGGGTGCTTTACTTTAAAAGGAAGTGGTAACCATTTGGGATTCCCTCCCACAGTGTTACACATTCCCTAGCTTCACAAATACTTGTTAACTGTCCGCCCGGCCTTGGACAGGCACACTGACGCCGTGTCCCCAGCCCCATAATCCATAGACTTCCGGAAACGAAAAAGTTCTCATTTAGTAGCAAAAACAGAGTCAGTTTTAATGTGTAATATTTGGGACGCTTAGCGTGAACCTTCTTGCGTTTCCCTGTACAAACACCAACAGGCTTTGGATTACGGATGCTGCCCCAGGCCACCACCGCCCCCCCCTCCAGAGTGTACATATCATGGAATCAATGCATTCCACTTTAAAATAATAATCTAAAAATCGAAATACAACTGGCTTCTCCGGTTTTGGAAACGGACTGTGGACCCACATTGATTACTGCTCTCCAGTCAACTTACACCTTCCATACCCTGTACACCTTGAACAAAGTGAGATAATGCTTCTCAGAACTTAATATATCTTGAGAATAATCTTACTTTCCAATTACTAAAAAAAAAAAAGGAGGGGGAAGGTGACCTAAAGACACTGTTTTGTGCTACAGATAGTTCCTTAACGATACAACATACCTTTCCCCGTGGAAAGGCAGAAGGGCCCATCTCGGGCTAAAATCAAATTGTCACAGTCTGGCAAACAGGGAGTTGTAGAAGGGGAAGCAGACTGATGTAGCCGGCTCCATGCTTCCTCTCACCCAGAAATGGAGCGGTCTTCTTCAGTGTGGTGAAAGCTACATAGTTTACATGTGAAACGGCTTTAACGATAAAAAGGCAGCGCACGGTACATTCTGATCAAAGTGGTGGTGCCATTTTTCTAAGCCACTGTGGTAGTATACAGTAGGTAATCAATCACTGAATATACTCCTGGAAAAAATGCACTTCTTTTGTTCACCTACCACTGGTTTCCCTAACCCACTGGTCCTCAAAGTGTGGGCCCTGGACCAGGAGCGTCAGGAATGCAAATGCTTAGGCCTCAGCCCAGACCTACTGAGGAGAAACTGGGTGAGGCCCAGCGCTGTGACCCCAGATCTGCTGTGTGTTTTATCAATCTCCCCCTCCCACCAGCAGGAAACCAGGGTGTACGTGCCTAACACGGGGGAGAACCACTCACCTGACCTGTTTTTGCCAAAGCCCTGTGCTCTGCAGTCAGCGATTTTAAAACCAGATCAAGTTTAACCAAGAAAAGCTTGATTTTAACGATTACACGCATAGATCTATTAGCAGAAATTAAAGAAAAAGTAATCTATTTACACTTTCCTCTGTATTGCATCCCATGCATACTTAAACTTCTTTTTTCTTTTGAAGAAACATGTAGCTTGCGGTAAACTACAGACAACTTGATGGAACATACTATACTGAAAGGATTAGCGAAGTAGTTCATCTCCCAAGTGGAAATCGAGAAGAAGGATGTCTAGCCCTGGGACCACAGAACAGGAAGCAAAAGCTGTTGCTGGGGCCCTCGCTCTGAGAACGACTACTGAGACCGACACACTTGCTCTCTGTGCTTTCTAGCAGGGGATCCTTGATTTCCTCCAGTGATGAAGGACCTCACTGGAAAGTAAGCGTTCGTTCCCAAAAAATGGACTCTTAGATCAAGCGGCACAGCCATCCTACGGCCTAAGCTCTAGATGACGAGCCTGCAGACGTGGCTGGTGCTTCTCAGGAAGACAGGAGATGAGTCATCCGACCCGGCGGGCCCTGGTGTCAGGGGCTGCCCAGGGCTTTTCTTGACTTCTCAGGGCGGCCCAGCTTGCTTAATAATTTCTAGCACACTCATGGTGAAAAGTGTTTCTGCAACAGCTGTCAGCTGCTTTTCTCCATGCTCCCGGCACATGGCACGAAGCCCAGAGCCTCTATCGGCGCCACGCTTGGCTCCGAGTTGCCTCTGCCGTACCCCTGAAGGGCCAGCCGACCAGGACGTCCACCAGCCTGACCGGCCGCTGTGACGAGCAAGGCCAAGGTGGAGGAAGGTACCTGCTAAAGGTGCCGGTCACCCCAGGTGCGGCGGAAGGGCACTGGTGGATCTGGAGGAAGGCAGAAGAAGGTGTGGATGTTACCAGGTTCTGAGAGGGGCTGGCAGGGGCACAGCCTGAGGCAGGAGGCCCTACAGGACAAAAGGCCCTTCCGGGAGCCAAGAAGGACCCCCCGGTGGTGAGCGCTAGCGGAGGCGCCTACGCCTAGCTCCCCGCGGGAAGACTCAGCCAGTGCTTGGCTGAGCAGTGGCAGAAAGGCAGGCAGGGTAGTGGACAGCCCTCCCGGGAAGGGGGTCGGCCACAGGGATCGCCTGGTGGAGGCTGCAGGGCGGGGACCCAGGAGGTGGCTACCATAAGCGGGGCACGCAGCATGGCTGGTTTGGGGGCGTATCTATCTGGCTTTCCCTGGCCCGTCCTGCGTGGGAAGCTGCAGGCGCAGAGCACTGATCGCTGCAGGGTCTGTGGTCCAGACGCTTGGGAGGCTGTCGGTCGGTGCACGGCTGGCACGTCCCGTCTCTCTAGCGTAAGGCGTCTGCCAGCTGCTTGCTTTCTCACTCTTGGAGTCCAAGGTCCAAAGGCCACTGTCCTCCGAGTCAAGACAGCCACCCGGCAGGCTGCGCCGGCCCGAGAAGGACAAGGTTCCCACCCGCAGGGGGCAGACGGCTCCGTCTCCAGGACAGGATGTCACTGTGGAAAGCCACTGGGTGAGCAGAGCAGCTGTGGAGACTGTGCGGGATGCCCCAGACATTCCAGTTCCATTAAGGGAGACAGGCACTGAGCCCGTCAAAGACCCTGGGCCACACGCTGGACCCACGGGCCCTGCATGGATGGCCCTACGTCTCCTCCTGGCCACCTGACCCTCCACAAACCCACCCTCAGCACGTTCCCAGATGGAGGTAGGACCCCACTCCCTACCTAGCTCCATTCACCTCTCCCCTGGGTGAAGCATTCCTCTTCACACAGGTGCGTTGGGCACATTCTCTGTGAGAGGCACTGAAAAAACGTTAAGTGAGACAGAAACACCCTTGCCAAGTTAAATATAGAACTCAGTGGTTGGGACTGAAAAGCTTATTATAGTTTGCTTGGGGGAAAAAAAAAAGGAACAGCCAAATACCTGCAAAGGTAAAGGGAAGCTGTGCAGAAAGAGTGGTAGAGAAAAGGCAGTATGTAAATCAGAGTATTTTTCTCAGCTCAGAACTACTTATATGTGGCCCTCTGCTAACCGTAAGGACCTGGAAGTCCAGGAATGTCCTCTCACACCTGAAAAGGGATGCCAGTCAGAGGCTACGTTAGACACCGAATGCAGAGGCCTGGCATCCTGGGGAGGAGAAAGAAAACAAGACGAGGAGAACACAGATGCCGTCTCCAGCAAACACTGCAAGTCTCCACGCGCCGAGGGCACTCGGGTGCTCTCTCCAGGGGCCACCAACACTGCGTGTTGTTTATACACACAGAAGAGGCTTTCCTAGTCTGTGCGGTTTAAGCTTTACAAATGAGCTTGTATGTAAGAGGGAACACATCCTCGTGTTTAGGAACGTAAAAGACCGAAATGAGTAATTAACAAGTATGAAATTACGAGTCCCGGTAATACGTGCTTCAAATTAGCAGCTTGCTTGCTCTAGCAGGCTTAGAGGAAAAGTATTTAAGGGTCTGATGTACTGTTTCCTGTGGCTGGAAACTATCAGTTTTCAACTGTAAAGAAGAAATAATAACTCCTTAAAATGAAAATCGGTAATAATAATTTAACTGAGTGATCACTTGTAAAGTAAAAATCTTGATTAGTATTCAGCATGATTCACCGGCGTTGTCAATTATTCCCTTTAATATACCTATTAATTCCCTTTAATAGGTATAGGTATTACTCAAGAATTTTTTTTTTCTGGGAATCCATAATGAAGTTTAAGGAAATCATTTTAAAAATGAACTGGTTCAAAAAATGTTGCTGGATCGTATGTATCTCTATGGAAACATATCTATACTGGAGGAAAAAAAATGAACACTGACCCTTAGACTCATAAACCTAAATGTAAAACCAAAGCTATAAAACTTCTGGAAGAAAATACAGGAGACCATCTTTGGAGCCATGGGTTCTACGAAGTTTTCATACACAGAACACACAGTAAGAACCCTAGAAGAACACATGGATAAAGGGGCTTTCGTCAAAATTAAAGGACCCCAGGAAGAAAAGGCAGGCCACAAAGTGAGAGAAAATACACACACACAGACACAACTTACATGCAGAATCTATAAGGAACCGCACTTTACAGCTCAGCGGTGACACAAACAACCTGCAGTAGAAAGAATAACAGCCCCGCAGATGCATGTGCCCTAATCTCCAGAACCTCCGAATGGGTTTCATGGCAAAATGGACCTTGCAGGTGTGTTTAAGTAAGAGTCCTGAGGTGGGGAGATGACCCTCCAGGATCACAAGGATCCTTCTGAGAGGCAGGCAGGAGGGTCAGAGTCAGAGATGTTGAGGGAGAAGCAGAGGTCAGGCAACGCAGGGTCACAAGAATAGGAAGGTGGGTGACCTGTAGAAGGCAGAAAGACAAGAAGACTCTCCTCTAGAGCCTCCAGAAGGAATGCAGCCCTGTCGACACCTAGATTTTAGCTCAGAAGGAATGCCTGTCGACACCTAGATTCTCCCCCGGCCAAGACTGCTTGTGGATTTCTGGCCTCCAGAACTAAAAGATACGTCACTTTGTGTTGTTTTAAGCCACAGGGTTTGTGATAATTTTTTACAGCAGCAATAAAAGTAATACACAACCCAACATAAAAACCACTTTGGAAAACAGTCTGGCAGTTTCTTAAGAAGTATACCACTATCATACAACCACTAGCAATAAAAAGGAAAAACAAATAACATGCAATCCCATGAATGAGTTCAAAAACATTATGCTCAATGCAAGAAGCCAGATAAAAAAAGGAGTACATTCTGTATGATTCCATATAAAATCCCAGGAAGTGTAAACTCATCTGTTGTTTCAGAAGGAGACTGACAGTTACCGTGGCAGGGGCATGAACAGAGAGGGATCGCGGAGGGCCACAAAGATACTCGTGGGAGCTGTATCCTTACATTCCTTACCTTGAGTGTGGACACGGTATCACGGGAATTACATGCTAAAACTGATCCATCTGTGCAGAGTAAACTACCCCTGAAGTCCAATGTGATCAAAGTGTCCTGACTAGACTTTTCAAGGTCTGCTCAGAACAAGGAGAACCAGTGTTTGCAGCACAAGAAAATGAAGACGTACCTGGAATTCCAGGCAGCCGGACTGTTCCTGAACACAGAGACGCTCCTGGAGTCAGCCTATCAGTATGAGGACGTGGGGGACAAAGGACAGGGTGCGTGAGACGGCTCTCAGTCAACCAAAAGGAAGGCTATCTTTTAGAAAGCGTGACGTCTGTGCCCAAGGAGGGGAGACTTAGCAGCATTGTCCCCTATCTTTGGCCTAGGAAGAGAGCAAGACTTTCTCAGGATTTAAGGTATAAAATGAGCTTTCCCTGAGGAGACACCATCTTGATGGATGCGAACAATGGCCTCTGAAAAATAAAACTGGAAAGACTCCTACCTCACTCCTTACTACTGTAGTAAATGAAAAGGTCAGACACCACAGTCGGAGGTCAGGGGCTGACTCTACCCAAGGGATGCAGGCCGGGAAGACCGTCCTAAGAGGACCGACGAGAGGCTCATCATGCTGCCTGCCGAGGGGCACCGACAGGCAAGGGAAGTAGCTGTTTAGACACAGTGTGCGTGTCCCCAAAATTCCTATGTTAAATGCTAATTCCCCATGGGATGGACGCTGCTAGGAGGTGGGGCCTTTGGGAGGTGGTGAGGTCATGAGGGAGGAGCCCTCCTGAATAGGATTAGGACCCTCCTAAAAGAGACCCACAGAGAGAGCCCCCTAACCCCTTCTGTTACATGAGGACACAGAAGGCACTGTGAACAGAGATCGGAGACTCTGCAGACACCAAATCCACCTGCCTTGGTCTTGGACTTCCCCAGCTCCAGAACTGTGAGAAAAACATGTGTGCTGTGTAAGCCACCCAGTCTGTGTACTTTTGTTAGGGCAGCTGGAGCAGACTGAGGCAGGGTGATGGCAGGACTCCCTCACACACGGAAGGACTGGAGAAGGACAGGTGGGCACTGTCCCACATGACGAGCAGTCAAGAAAAATGTGACCTCTGCAGTAGCTACCAGTTCCAGTGCCCCGGACGCCAAGTACGAACAAAGATGAGTCTTCAGGCAAATCCCAGATGGCCCTGCACACCTGCCAGGTCAACTCCAGGTGTCCCCAGTTAGTCAAGGGGTGTGGACAACCGGCCTTCCACCTACCCACCCCCATAATCACACTGAAGCACTGCACGTGGAAAACACAGGAAAAACAATTCCTCTCCCCGTTTTTGGTTCTTGTTTGTATTTCGGCCAAGGCACAACATAGACAAAGAAGGTAAAAAGAACGGCAACTCAAGCTTCTCTGCAACATTTTACTTAGACCGCGGCGAGGTACATGCCCAGCTACGCTTCGTTCTCCAAAGGTGTTTTCTGTTTCCATTCCACCACTGAAACTGGTGATGTAGCCCCTGCATCTAGGCTTTCCCTTGTTCACTGTCTCTGCTTTTCGATCACCCACCCTGTGGCCCTGCTCTACCTCCCGCCCTCAGGGACACTGAAAGTGACGGGAAAGGCGAGGCATTGGCGATGGCCGGCCCTGGAGCCAGAGGCAGTGGTGGGGATACAGAACGGGCCCCAAGAAACAGAAGAGCAGGGCGGGCAAAGTCGGAGGCAGGGGGGCAAGAAGCACAGAGGACGTTTACTGAGCCCTGACAAACTGCAAGACTAGGAGACATACCTTCTAAAATGGGGAGAAGTTCAGGGAAGTAAGTGTAGAATTTGGTAGTGATGATTAAGGGCTTTTCAAGTTAAAAATCTCCCAGACTCATCCATGGGAGTCACTTTCCAGTTTACCGATTATTTTGTGATATTTAACAGTATGTTATTGATACAGAAATGCTATCAGGACAGCTTAAAAATAAGAGATTCTTTTTAAACTTTTTTTTTTTAACTTCTATTTTTAAGCTTTTAAACAAGGCATACTGAGTTTCCATGACTTCTTCCAGGTCAGTGAGCTCACTTATGGCCCATCCAGGGCTGAAACCACGGTCTGCGTATGAAAATCCCAGGAGCTCCGAACTTTAACTCGGCCTGGCACACGCTCCTACAACTCACGGGTGCCGGGCACTCTGACTTCAGCCACGGTTCTGCCAGGTGTGGGACCCTGACCAACGGTACGGGCCTCACCTGGGAGCTGGTGGGAAATGCATTCTCGGACCCACTCCAGACCCACTGAACCAGAGCCTGGGGCTCCAGCAATGTGTGTTTGCACAAGCTCTCCACAACAGCCTGATGTCTGCTCGAGGGAGAGAAGCACGGGACCAAAGTTTCGTTAGCATTCCTGGCAATCAGATGACACACACTGTCTCCTATCATCACTACGGCTACTAAAGTAATTAGTAATAGCCAACAATCAATCACTGGGCACCTCCCATGGGATCTGTGTGTCCCTGAGATCCATGACAACCCTCCTGATACGTACAGGATTACGCCATCCCCAATTTTTGGATGGGCAGACTGATGCTTGGGGTACATGGTCCAGGACCAAACAGGAGGTAGAGAAGAAGTCAGCCTACCCTCTTCGGATGTGCTGACTCATGCTCTCAGTCGCTACACAAACCAGTGTCTCCTAGGAGGAGCTCGTGTCTGCCAACACCTGGCTCACAAATTTTCATCCCCATAACCCTGTACACCCTCACTTTGCAAACCTAAGATCCGGGTTTTGGATGTGTCCCTGTTTCTCACCTTCCTGTTGTAAAAGACAAATCTAGAAGCTTATGGCAGCACCAATTCTGTGGGGCACTGGCTGACCATGAAGACACCTTATTCAGGTGAGGGGATTCAGTGAAATGGTTACCAGTCCTGCCCTGAGCGAGCTGTCAGCTGCAGGCTTGTCAAAGGTAAGATCTCTCCAAGGTTTCTCTTAAGACTTGGAGCAGAATCGACCAAACGTGTGCACAGAGGGTTCCACGAGGTCACTGATTCCTACAGGGACCTGTGGCTCAGGACACCAGCCTGTTCCTTTCCTGCAGAGAACCTATCACCTTACACCAAAATTTTCTATGAGTGCAACCCTGGGCTCTTCCACCTGGTAGAGTAAACACAGGCAACAGCGTCCGGCAAAATCGAACAGCATCTGTAACTGAAGAAGCAAAAGGAAGATGCTGTTTTCACCCGTAGAAGGTAGAGCCGCTCGAGAAACGCAAGACGAAGGCTGAGTCGGAACACCACACACAACACGTCTTTTTGTGCAAGGAAATCCAGGAGGTGGGCGTGTGAGTTCCACGTGCCCGTCGCTTGACCAGGGGTAAGCGGGCTGCCCTCATGCTCGTGACAGTGGGGGTCCCCCATCAGGCTACTGAAAATTCGCCCTGGAATCTGGAGGCTGAGGGAGAGCTTGCCTCAATTGCAGGAGTGGAGGCTGGGCTGAGGGCAGAGTGGAGGGGACTGTGTCCTCCCCAGAGTGAGATGCTGTCTCGTCAAGCACGGCGTCCTGGGGACCCTGGAAGCCTCAGGAAGCTCTCTGCCCATGGAGGAGATACCGTGAGTGGGGACAACCAGGATTCGCGTGCTGGCCTTGCTGCTTCCTGAAGGTGTCCCCTTGTCAAAGGGACAAGTGCACTGGAAACACAGTTTCCCCGTCACCGAAGGCTGTGCGGGGGGGATGAAAGGTGCCATCAGATGTAAACTGTCCAGAGCGGAGTTATGTGCTCCGTCAAGGGTGTTCCCATGAGATGCAGCGGGAGATGGAGAAGGGCAGGTAAGGCAGGGATTTTCTGGGAGGGTCTGTCCGCAGAGGGTGCATGTGAAGACATCTGGGGAGAGGGGACGGTCCATAACGGAAGCACAAGCGACAGGAGAAGGGACCCCCGGCTGGGCCTTGTCTTCGGGAGGACATGCCGTGCCTTTCATGTCTCCAGTCCCCTCTGTCCCCGGACGCAGGGCACGGGGAGCAGCAGCATGGGATGGCACAACTTTCTCCAGGGAGTTTCAGGAGTCAGGTCTGCAGGCCATGCTCCTCTGCTACTTCTCATTATGGGACAGTGGGCTCGAAGGGGCGATTTCAGAGTAGAGCAGGGGCCCTGGCCCCCAGGGGGATGGTCACCCGGCGCATGGACAGGACAGCGAGGCTCCTCGGAGGGAACGGCCTGAAGGGAGGCGGCTGGGGGTGGGGCAGAGGCACGTGGAAGGGGCTGGGGCTGGGGGAGGCCCACGTGGCTGACAGGACAACGGGCCTGCTCCCTCTGAGGGCGCTCTATGTGCCACGCAGTGCGGGGGCCCCTCCTGCCGCTGTGCGATGGCGGGGAGGATAAAGAGGCCCTGGTGTAGATTCACAAATTCGGGAGAGCCACAAGGTCTTCCAGCTGAGCTCTCCAAAGAAGAGTGAGTCTTAAATCCTGCAGATACTGGGATTAAGATACTGTTTTTACAAATTTATGGTTACCAGGGGGGAAGGGGGGGAGGGGTAAATTAGGAGCTTGGGATTAACACATACACACTACTTAAAAAATAGATAACCAACAAGGACCTACTGTACCACACAGGGAACTCTACTCAGTACCCTGGAATGACCTATATGGGAGAAGAATCTAAAAAAGGGTGGATATGTGTGTATGTATAACTGATTCACTTTGCTGTACAGCAGAAACTAAGAACACTGTAAATCAACTATACCCCAATAAAAATTAAAACAACCAAACAAGATACTGTTTTTACATTCACTGGCGCAGAAAGGTGATATACCTAAAATGAGGAAAGAACCCATATAGACACTGAGTGAATCACTCTACGCTATGTATGTGACCACATGTGCAGAAACGGCTTTTCCAGTTAGTTTTTTCTCGGCACAGATGGTGATGACCTCTCCCTCTCCTCTCCTGTAGCCTGCCTTCCTCTCTCACGTTTCCTACGTGGATGTTTCCAAGCAGAATCTCAGAAGGTGCAGAGGCTGACTAAAGACTGCCTTCCTCTTTCCTGCAAGGAGTCAGCAAGCACTGCATGGGACAGCACATTTATCAGGCCCTGTTTCTGAATCACGGCTGCATCAGCGTGCGTCATCCGGGCCCAGCTACAGATTCTGGGCGGGGCCACGCCGGCCTGAGCATGGCTGAGCGTGAGGGTGTAGGGCTCCAGGCTGTGCCTCCCTTACACTTGGGATGCCTGGGAAAGACTGGGCCCCCATGGCGGCCTCAGGTTTGGATTCTGACCACCAACTTACACACTAAAGTATATTCAGAAGGTACAATGTAAGACAGCGTATTCAGAGTACGTAACCCCCCTTGCCGTGGAGCCCACGCAAAATTGCAATAGTGAATCCGGGTACAGGCAATGCTCAACGACTTTCTCCAAAAAGACTTCTCCTAAGGTCAAACTGAAACTATTACTAGAGTCAGGTTATGATTTTGTATCTATTTCCCTTCTCAATCAACGTTATTTCCCATATTTGAATACAACTTACCAAACCAAGAAAAGTTCTAAACTTGAAGGTGGCATGCATCCCAGGAGCTATGATAAATTTTTACTTTTTGTTTTGGAAAGTATCATCAAGCAAGATTTGGAAACACTTAAAAATGCAGTACGTTTTACACATGAGTGTTTCTTGATTCACTACCCAATGACCGATTCAAGAATTTCCCTGGCAATCTTACTAAATTATGCTACAATTATGCTAAGTTACTTTAAAATGAGATGAAGGATAGTGATGCTATAACCCTTTTTTTTTCTTTAATTCCTTGAAGTGGTTTACAATCAGGGGTGATTCTGCCCTTGGGGGACATAAAAGACAAGATAAATGTGTTTTTTGCTTGTGAATCGTTTTTTTCCTATCTGATTTAAAAGACAACTGCATAAAGCAATAATTATAAATCTCTGTTGATGGGCACATAACGTATGAAGATGCAATCTTTACAGCAATAACAGCACAAAGGAGGATGGGAAAGGAGATACGTAGGACCAATGTTTTTGTATACTATTTAAATTAAGCTGGTATTAATGCAAACCAGATGGGTGTAAGTTGTTCACTGTAATACTCAGAGCAACCACTAAGAAAAAAAAAAAAAAAAAAAAAAAAGATAAGACAAGAGAATTTAAAATGTACACTAGAAAATCTATCTGGTTAACATAAAAGAAGGAAGGCAGTGATGAAGGAATAAGAGGAACAAAAGAAAAAGACATGGATTTGTTCGTTTTATTTTTTTGATTCCACATATAAGTGAAAACCTACATTATTTGTCTTTCTCTGATTTACCCTCTAGGTCTATCCATGTTGTTGCAAATGGCAAAATTTCAAACTAATATAACACAGAAACTTGGGACTTCCCTGGTGGCACAGTGGTTAAGAATCCACCTGCCAATGTAAGGGAGATGGGTTCAAGCCCTGGTCCAGGAAGATCCCACATGCCGCAGAGCAACGAAGCCCCTGCGCCACAACTACTGAGCCTGTGCTCTAGAGCCCGCGAGCCACAACTACTGAGCCCGCACACCACAACTACTGAAGCTCACGTGCCTAGAGCCCACACCCCACAACAAGAGAAGCCACCGCAATGAGAAGCCCTCGAACCACAACAAAGAGTAGCCCGCACGCGCAGCAACAAAGACCCAATGCATCCAAATAAATAAAATATGTAAATAAATAAATTAACTGAAATGAAACAAAACAGAAACAGGCTCACAGTTACAGAGAACTAATAGTGCCACAGCGGAGAGAGGTGGGGGAGGGACAAGATAGGTGAAGGGGATTGAGAGGTACCAACTACTAGATATAAAATAAATAAGTTACGAGGATGTAAAGTACAGCACAGGGAATACTGTTAATATTTTATAAATTTACACAGAGTGTAATCTATAAAATTATCAAATCATGATGTTGTATGCCTGAAACTAACATAATACTGTAAGTAAACTAATATTGACACTTCAATAAAAAAATTAATGCGGACAGAGGAAAGTCTTCCTTACAGTAGAATGCCAACTAATAAATACAGATTGATGGCGTCTGACCAAAAAAAAAAAGACATAGAGAAAACAAATAACATAACACCATACATAAATCCTCTCATCAATAATGGCACTATATGTAAAAGGTTAAAAGTAAATTAAAAGGTAAAGATTGGCAGAATGTATTAGAAAAAGAAAAACCACATGATCCAACTATATGCTGTCTACAAGACACACTTTACATTGAAAGGTGCAAAAAGGTTGAAAGTAGGAGAATGGAAAAGATATCCAATGCACACGATAACCAGAAGAGATCCAGACGGACCACATGAGACAAAGGAGACTTAAGGCAAACATTTCTATTAGAAACAAACAAAAAAATTAATAGAAACATTTTATATGGATAAAGGGGTCATTCCATCAAGAAGATGCAACAACTATAAACATATATGAACCTAACAACAAAGCCCCAAACACATAAAACAACAACTGAGGGGAGAAAGGGATGATTCAACAACAGTAGTTGGAGACTTTGATGCCACACTTTTAATAATGGAGAGAACAATTAGACTGAAAATTAACAAGGAATATAAGACCTGATTTAAAACACCTAACTATGTAAATACCATAAACTGACTAGAGCTTATGATAGTATGGAACACTCCACCCAACCATGACAAAATATTCATTCTTCTCAAGTTCACAAGGAGAATTCTACAGGAAAGATGAAATTTATTGAGACTTGTTTTACATCATAAAACAAGTCTCAATAAATTCACAAAGGATCAGAATCATACCAAGTATTCCCGTGATCATTGATAGAGTGAAATGAGAAATCAGTAACAGAAGGAAATGTGCGAAATCCCCAAATATGTGGAAGTTAAACCACACACACCTAAACAGTCAGTGGCGAAAAGGAAAAATTACAAAGCAATTATGAGATAGGTTGGGATGAAGGAAAATGCAAACATAACACACCAAACGGTATGGGATACAACAAAACCAGTGCTGGGAGGGAAGCTGATGGCTGTAAATGTCTGCGTTAAAAACGAATGGTCAGAGAGGGGAAGCACTGGTGGGTCTGAACGTGAGGAAGTGGACCATGAACCAAGGAACGCAGGCCGCCTCTACAGCTGGAAAAGGCAAATAACAGATTCTCCCCTGAAGCCTCCTGCAGGAACCAGTCCTTGATGTGATTAGCTCCTGAGACTGAGGTGGGGCTTCGGACCTCATAATACACTTGTGTTGTCTTAAGCCACTTGGTTTGTGGTAACGTAAGGCAGCAATAGAAAATTAACACAATAAGAAACTTTCCCCGCCATCTATTTTTCTTTTTTTCTCATTGGGTTTGTGTACAATGACTCTCAAACAGACCAAGCACAAGAACAGACCTTTCTTAACGTCTCATTCACAGGTGCCTTAACCACGGAAGGTCGAGGACAGCTGCAGAGAGTTTGTAGAACTATCATGTGTGACAGCTTCCACTGTGTGTGGAGGTCACCCACCAGGTAGTAAGAACACCATGGCCTCGGCCTTTGTGACTGCTACATCATAATCACACACGTATAAATCTTATTAACCACTGGGCTTTTTAAATCCAGGTCGTACTGACATATGATGACTTCCACTTAGTAAATAACTTAAATTCTTTTCAAATTTTAAAAGATAAATAAACATACAATCATAGGGTTCTAGATGGATGTGCCTTTCCCATCTTCTAGAGAGCTAAACCCTCTTGAGAGTTAGTTTCCCCACGCCTCAGGCTTTATGGATTAATGCTAAATCCCTAGTTCTCATGCCTTTTGAATAAATGCAAACCAGAACGTGTCCTCCAAGAATGCAGAAAAAGTTTCCATCTGACTTCACCCTAGAGATCTAAGATGGCTGAGAAAGAACATGGAGGCTGCCACGAAAGTGGATTTGGAAAAGGAAAAATGCAGGAAAGACTGAGAGCAGACATGAGTTCTTTCAGGTGTTGCCTTAGAATCCCATGTGTTGGGTGGGTATAGCCATCAAACCCCTACTAGTTCAGGCATCATTTCTAACACTTCACCTTAAACCCAGAGACATGCACTTTTAAAGATTCCCTTCCCCACGTAAACCAACAGCTTCCGTTCCTTTCAAGACCTTCCTTCAGTGGCTGCTCCTGCTTCTCCTGTATTTCTACCCTTCCTATGGGTACAATGGAATCCAGTACTGAATGTATCACCAGTGGTGCGTGCATTAGTATGAAGGCAGTACCAAAAACAGTTTTAATTTAGCACAGTGCAAATCATTAAGGAATCTAGGAAATGCACTGAAATGAGAAGAGATAAAGAAGCACACAGTCCTCCTCCTTCAAAGACACACAAGCCATTGTGTCACCAGCATAATTCTTTAGCTGTTATGTGTGTTTCCATTCACTTATTTTTTGGTGTGGGTCGGGTGGAGGAATGTCAGACAACTCAACTGTAAAGAGATGACGGGAGTTAAGGCTGGAGAAACTTATGCTATAATCCTGCTGGTACAGCCCTGGGCATCCATGCTCTACCTCCCTGGCCAGTCTGCCTGTGAAATCTGTAAAATATTGGTCCACATGGCTTGATCTCTTCACAGTATCAAAAATCCTACATTTCTGGGTGGATTAGTTTGCTCTGGATGCAATAACAAAGCACCACACAGTGGGGGGCTTAAACAACAGAAATTTACTTTCTCACTGTCCTGGAGGCTGGAAGTCTGAGATCCAGGTGTCAGCAGGGCTTGTTCCTCCCGAGACCTCTCTCCTGGGCAGGCAGACGGCTGTCTCCTCCTCACATGGTTGTGTGTGTGCGTGTGTGTGTGTTTGTGTGTGTGGTATGTGTGGTGTGTGTGTGTGTGTGTGGTGTGTGTGGTGTGTGTGTGTGTCCTAATCTCTTCTTGTAAGGACACCACCCATACTGTATTAGGACCCACCCTAATGACCTTAATTATTTTACCTAATTACCTCTTTAAGGACGTTGACTCCAAATACAGCCGCATTCTGAGGTCCTGGGGTTCAGGGCTTCAAAATATGTGTTTTGGTGGGACGCAATTTAGCCCACAACACTGAGTTATAGATGTTCATCTACTTAGTGTGTCTTTCTATCAAAGGCAAGGGCAACCAATTAAAAGTACCCTTCTATGTCTTCTTTTTTCTAGGTTACTAAGAATGTAACCCAGAAATAAGGGTCAAATTTTCTTTTAAAGAACATCTGTTTACAAGGTATAAATTGATTCACATAGCTCAGATGTCATTTAACACTACCCAGGATTTCTGCAAAGACGAAAAAGCAGTAAGGCGTGCTTCCCCCTCCCACGCAGAGTGTACCTTTGGTGACATGGGAGCTTTCTTGAACAAAGAAGCCAGAGCTCGGTCACCACAGGTAGAGCTTAACTGACCAAGCCTTCCAACTGCAGGGGATCTGACAGCTGAGCAGGGACAGTGCCCATCCTGTTCTCAAACAGAACTGGCTTTTAGTCCAGAGCTCCGAGGACCTGGGAAGTGACAGTAGGTGAGAGAGGCTGTCTCTCTGGGAACAGGCAGAGGCTCCTCGG
Organism: Inia geoffrensis; assembly: GCA_036417435.1. NCBI lineage: Eukaryota > Metazoa > Chordata > Mammalia > Artiodactyla > Iniidae > Inia > Inia geoffrensis. Next base: position 4,642,685 of record CM070921.1, read on the forward strand.
ACACAGAATTAAGCCTGGCTCCTATTCATTTCCTAACTCGCGTGGGTATATGGCTTTACACGGTGTTACTCCAAGTCAGACAAAGTACACGAAAGAAATCCATCAGGCAATCATGTATTATTTTCATGGCCCTCTCTGGGACTTGCATGGACCTGGGAAGTATACTGAAAGAATGAAAAATTCTTGTCAGGTTCAAAGATTATTGGATTTAGGTGGAAAGACATTTACATATGCCAAGAAACGCAAAATCTCATCAGCTGGGCGGGAAAAGGCTTTCTCTAATGGACAGGCACCTCTGGATCCCCAGAACATTCACAGAGATGTTTAAGGGCAGACAGGGTACTGAAGCAGTGTTTGTGTGTTATCTATTACTTTATTACTTGTACCCTTTAATGGAATTTGGCCTACTGGGGCAACAATGCTGTAAATAAACTTTGAAATACACACTGGAATTACTAATTGTCACTAACAATTTAAGACTACATTATTGCAACTGTCTTGGAACAGTCAAGGGAACTTGACGTTCATCATAAACTTCACTTACTAGGCTTAAAATGATCTCTGGCTATTCAGAAAGGTTCTGCGTGTTAATTCAGACGAGGGAAGTGTGGAACAAGGAAATAAAACATACTAGCTTTATAAATGGAGCTTAACAAGCACAAAGGTGTTTCAGTTGATTAAAAAATGTGTAAACAGAGTCAAACACTGTCATGGCCTCTTAACAGTAATGACTAACGTCTACCAGATTTGTCAACAGAATAAGCAGAAATTAAGTGTTTAAGGGACAGCTAGGCTTTTTTAAAAACCCGGTGTACAGGAGCCAACTCAGCACACAAGCAGCCGCATCAGTAATATTAAGCACCCGTGATACGCGGCCCCCATGTGTGTCGGTGACGCGAGAAGAGCGGAGGGTGCAAAAGGGCTGGAATCCCAGGGCACCGCAGGCGGAGAGGCGGGGCCCGGGGCAGAATGGTGCTCCTGGGGCTCCCAGAATGGAGATTCCCATAATCAGGAGGAGGTGGGTGGGCACGCTGGGAAATAAGACAGCTCTATAGGTGCGGGATGGGTTTTCTGAACATGGGACTGGGTATCTAGCTTCCATCTATGAGATCTGTATCTGGGGAAACACATTCTGGTTATCCGAGTACCGGACGCCTACGTTATTTTAGGCCCTACTTTTACACGCTAGTGTCCATGCCAATCAATAATGACGTGGACAAAGTTCAAGCAGCCGTCAGGTGAAAGAGCAGGGCCCACGGTGATCCCTGCCGGAGTAGCAAGAGTATGGACATATCGGATCATTTTCTGATCCGGGACAACTGCCACACACCCCTAGCCAGCTCCCAGCCTGTAAGACGCAGGCATCCACGCCATCAACAGTGTCTCTGTACGGCATCCCCTGCCTGCGAGACTGTGCAATGGCTAGGAGGTAAGGCTTACGTTCCTGCATCTGGCACAAGGCTCACCACGCCCCATCCCCTTCCTGAGACCTCTGCTCCCACCTTTCACCGGGCAAGGAGCCTCTTCTCCAGGCCCTGCTCTCTCAGACTTACACACAGTGCCCTGCTGGCCTGGGATCCTCGCAGCCCTTCCTGCTGCCCCACCCAGCCGACTCCAACAGCCCTGCCCCGAGGCTGGGGAGGGACCCAGTCTCCCGGGAGGCACCCTGGATCTCAGCCCGCTTCCTCTGCCCGGCTCCCAGGGAACTGGGTCAGCTCAGCTGATCTCGTGACGAGGCAGCAGAACAGAAAATGTCTGCCCCTGCAGCCCACCTCCACGGCACCCCTGCGTGGCCTTGTATCCCTGCCCTGCACCGGTCTCGGTACCCGGTGTCTGGTGGGTGGGCCTGCTACGAAAGCCTGTGGGACTCAGGCAGTGAAGCAGGGCCCTGAGCGCCTCTCTCTCCTTGACGCCCCGGTGGATACTTCCTGTAACGCTTTTCTGAAATCCCCTTTGAACGTAAAGCTCTATCCCCAGATAAACGCTCAACAGCCAGGCGGACGGACCTGGCTACAGGCTGGAAGCGTTAAGCCACATTAACTCCTTGGGTGGCTGGCCCAAATCACCCAGGAGCCAACTCAAAATGCTTTTATGAGGCTCCTCTCAGACTGGTTGAACAAGATGAGTGCCGAGATATGGCTCGAACTTCCAGAAAGGAACGTGTTCGTCGGGCTGCAACTGGCAGACCCAGAAATGATTTACGTTGTGTTATGACCACACAGACGAGTGAGCACACACACACATAACTCAGCACATGGGAGAGGGCATCAGATGTGCAACAGGTAGAGTCGAGGGTTATTTTTATGGGCACGAACACCTTTTCTCTTGGAAAGTATTTAGGGACCAGCTTACAACCAGATTCCTATGACAAGGGAACGTAGGACCATTCTGGGGATAAACTCCTGGTAAGCTGTATCCTCTTGGCAAAGCCTTCTTCACACACAGTGGGCATGGAACACGGCTTGCAATCTTGCCAACATGAGCACCAAAATTCAACTGCCGCCACTGACGTTTCTGGAAGTGACGGAACTGCCCGTGAGCACGCCTGAGTCTGGTGAATCACTGCCTCTTTTTCTCGAGCTGCGAGAGGAGGCGGGGGAGCAACACCTGTCAGGCACTGCCTCTGAGGTTAAGTCGCTTGACCTCAGTAAGCCTCGCTTCCCTACCTGCAAAATGGGCAAAGCCGAGACGGCCAGCGCGGGGTTTCGTCGGCCTGCTGCCAGGGAAACAGCAGAGGCGGGCAATGTGCGCACGGCTGCACGGGGCACGCGGTGAAGGCTCGTGGTAAATATTCACCATTACCACAGAGGATGGAGACGGAGGGCCTGGAGAAAGGCGGCGGCAGCTGAAGGACACAAACATGGCTCTGAATATTGAGGAATCAGTACTGTTATGTTGGGAGGGGAGGGGGGCGGGAGGACCGGAAGACGGGAAGGTCACTGCCTGTCTCTAATGTGGGCGGCTCACGGGGCGCGCAAGACGGCAGATGTGGCCGAGAGCTCTGGGCTCAGCTTGAAACCCGGGGCTTGGGCGCGACCTCTGGGTGGAATAGCCCGCGTGCACTGGGAAGTGTGGACGGAGGCCCAAGAGCAACAGCGGTCACTGAGGCCATGCGTCCACAGCCCAGTCCAGGGCCCCGCACAGAGGTGGAGAGGAGGACAGACAGACAAGGAGAAGTGAAGCCATGGAGACAGATCCCCCAGGACGGAGTGGGGCACTGGCCCATGAAGCAGAAAGTTCTGGAAACATAAGAAAACATGCCGAGTGGTATGGCAACACGGAAGTCACTGCTCCCTTCGTGCAAATGACGTCCACGGGCTGCGGGCGGAAGGCAGTTTGTGCGCAGGAAGCGGCAATGAGGGAGCAGAGGTTTTGTTTATTTTTTTAAATTTATGGCTGAGTTGAGTCTTCGTTGCTGTGCGCAGGCTTTCTCTAGTTGCGGCAAGCGGGGGCTACTCTTCGCTGCAGTGCATGGGCTTCTCATTGCGGTGGCTTCTCTCGTAGCGGAGCACAAGCTTTAGGTCTGTGGCTCAGTAGTTGTGGCTCACGGCCTCTAGAGCGCAGGCTCAGTAGTTGTGGCGCACGGGCTTAGTTGCTCCGCGGCATGTGGGACCTTCCCGGGCCAGGGCTCGATCCCGCGTCCCCTGCACTGGCAGGCGGATTCTTCACCACTGCGCCCCCAGGGAAGCCCGAGAGGTTCTGTTGAAATGACAGATGTAGCACACTTTACGCTGAGGTACAGAAGCATCAGCAGAAGAGGAAGGCGAAGAAGCTGCTTACACCCAGAAGAGAAGGAAGCCTTTCCTCCCGGGAGGAAGGGAGGGCCAGGGCCGAGCCCGGGGGGAGGCGCCAGTGATGGGAAGGACAAAAGGATTCCTGGAGAGTCCTGCAAACTCACCCCAAACTAGGGTACCGATGAAGAGGCCAGTGTTAAAGTACACCCTCAAATTCAGGACCCTGACTCTACTCCCAGCCCAAAGAGCAGAAACAATATTGTAAATGTCAAGACAGATACACTGCCCTTATTATTCAGTATTACAGGTGCGATTACATAAAGATATTAAATTCACAGAAGGGCCATCTGCTAAGTGAGGATGTGCCTTTACTTGATCTAACAATAAATATTCATGGTATTAAGAAGGGCTGCATATATCTCGATGATTAAATCTCTTTTGCAAAGTCACGTTAAACAGTGCCGTAAGGGCCGTGGGTCAGCTAGCACATGATCTTGGATCTGACTGTTTTTATATCTTAATGAGACGCTGAAGTCCCAGAAGATGTCCCACACCATCTGGGATGTGCTGAAGGTGGGAGCGGGCAGGACCCTGGGGAGAACATCGGGGGATGGGGAATCTCACTAGGTCAGCAGGTAGAGCAAGTACCCCGGGGCGAGGTGAACCAGGCTTCATCCAAGCAGCACCTAACGCTTTCAGTCAGCCAAGGGGGATGTGGGCAGTCTCCTCATCGGCGTCTGAGATAAAACTAAAGCACTAGGCATCAGCTACCTGGCCTTTAAGGAAGGACTCCCACTGGCACCTGTACCAGTGAGGGCTGCCCAGCAACAGAGGTGTCCGGGAGTTCTGACATGACACCAGGGCTGCACACAGAGATACATGATGAAACGACCAAGTAGAAGGGACGGGGCCTGATTTTCACTGGGCTCTCCAGCTAGCTCACTGCGTTGTCGATACACAGCTCAAATTCGACTACAATGCCGCTCTGCAAAGCCAGTCACTTGAACCTACCACTTTAAAAGCTGATGTGTGGTCAAGATGTCGGTACCAAGGTCAAAATATACGGTGGCACAAGGCACTAACTCAGCTGGTTTGAAGTCTGCCTTGATTATATGTAGTCATCATGCAAAAAAATAAACATCAATGCAACCAAAGGAAATGCTTTGTGGTAAGATAAATAAGGGAAATAAGAGATGCAGAGAGAAAACAGGAACGTACTAGGGGACCGACTGAAATTGATGACTGTTTGTGGCCAGAACAGAAATACGAGTAACACCTTGCTGGCACAAAACATTTCTTCAGTAACCAAGTGACTTTTCTTTTTTTAAAGCAAGAGCAGAAAGGTTTCCAAGCCACTGAAATTGAGATGAACGAGGGAAAGAGAACCCCGTCTAGGTACGAACGGGTAGCCCCCAGGGCTCTCACGCCAGGGACTGCAGCAGCCCCGGGAACGTGGACAACATGTGCACATCCCTGTAACACCCATCTCATTACTTCACTCCAGCTCAAGCTCCAACCTCAGGTTTCCCTGGACCTTGGCAGCTGACAAGGGGTAAGGGATGAGAGCAGCCCAGGCCCGCAGCTGCAGACATCTGCTGAGAGCCGCAGAAGAATCAGTCATGGGGGCCCAGGGCTCAGCTGACAGGCTCCAGAGGGACGTGGCTGTCACCAGGTCTAGTCAGCACACCGTGTGAGATGCAGGGATCGGTGTGGGTGGCTACTTTGGTAAGTCATTTAGAAGCTTTTCTTTCTTTTTTTTTTTTTTTTTTTTGAGTGTGATCTCCTGACTGAATATCAGCTGCCATTTTAAGATTCCACCAAAAGAAAATTTGGTACACAAATGTCTTTACAAATCCTGGGGCCCAGGTCCAAGCGCACTGTGAGAAAAAGACAAGGAAGTGGATAGAGAGGATGAGAACAGTGAAGGGGCCTCTTCTTTTCCAAGTGTTTTCTGCTGTCACACGACACCAGGGAATGCACTGCCACCTAAAATCTCCAGGGACCCAAAGGCTCTGGAACTGTTTATTTTACACTGTTCACGCAAATCTTGTAAAGATGTACATTTTATATTCTTCTCTCTTTAAATAGAATCAACTGATGACTACTTAATAGTTTGGTTTTGTTTTTCAGGGGTTCATGCTTCAGGCTTAATCCTCCCATTCTTTTTTTTTTTTCTTTTTTCAAATACGTAGAAACGTCGAAAGAAGCAAAGACAAGACCCACATAGCCTACATCTGTCAGCAATAACCCTAAAACGTTGCAGATACCCTGCCATGTATCCCTTTATGCCTCTGCATGCTTCTCCATCAAATTAAGACACTCTTCTACACAACCATGACTAGCACCAGCACCGGCCAATCAGCAACGACTGAATGACATCATCTAATTAGCCACTGCACACAGCATTCTCCAACTGCCCCAAAAATGTCTTCTATAAGATCTCCCCGCCCCCAATCTAAGATCCACTGCATTTGCTACTCAGGTCCCTTTAGCCTCCTGTAAACTAGAGCACCCCACCCCCGTCATTTCCCGTGACATTTGACACTTTCAAAAGTCCACCCAGAGACCTTGCAGAATGCCCTGCATTCTGGATCTGTCCGGTCGTTTCCACATGGTGTCACCTTGCTTGTTCCTCCATCCCTCCAAACTAGAAAGGACACCTAGAAGTTCGACTGGACTCAGGTAAACTGCTGCAGCAGCACATGGCAGCCAGCGGCTCCCCCGCTGACACAGCTGAGTGGGATGCATCATTTAAGCGGTGGCCCCCAGAACCGTCCATCACGAGCGTGCGTGTCCGCCTGTGCTGTGTGTCAAGTACCCTGTCGGGGTGGCACTCTGGCACTGTCTGAACACCCTCGCCCCCAATGAACCCAATGGTCTTGGTTTCCACCAGTGCCGCTTGTCTGAAGCATGTACGGTGAGGCCTGCAAGATGGCGACCTGACGAATTCTACCATTCTTTCCATATTTATTAACTAGCATTTCCCTGCTGCCCATGCCTCCCCTCTCTTTTCTTTTAAGGATCATGACTCACAGATTTCTTTTTCAAAAATTCAGAGTCTTAAAATCCATCACAGTCATTATTCCTTTGACTTCCACTCACCCTGCCTTTCGCCAGTGGGACCCCCTGCCCTGGCTCTGGAAAGGTGCCCACACTCATCTTGGGTTTCACAGGCCCCAGTCTGGAGCTGGCCTCTTCTCCCCAGAGCCTTGGTTCCTTTCCTTGTGTGGTATTTAGAAATCCAGAACTTGACCGCTTTTAAACAGCCATGAATGCTGCTCCGGTGGTGTGGGGAAAACATATAAATGGTGGGGAACACAGAACCACATTGACAAATATACGGCTCTGCTGGAAAGGTTTACGTGGCGAAAGTGGGCGCGGTGCAGGCAACCGTATTTGCTTTGATGAATGTATGCTTTCTCATGAGTCTGACGGCAAAGGTGGGGATGCCCTTGGACCCCGTCCCCTAACACCACTGGGAGAGATCAGGGCACGTGGTCCAAGTCAGGCAGAGCTGCAGGGATGCAAGGGGTCCCATCTCACAGAGCCACCCTGGCTTCCTGAGGGTGAGCAGCGGCCAGGCAGCCCTCCACTTCCCCGCAAGCACCCCTGCCCCTCTTTCTGCCTCATGGTTCAGGCCTTCGGGACACACAGGCATTACGTCACTGCCAACACTGGGTCCCTCAGGCTCCTGGCTTCTCACTGAAACACCCCATGCACTACCACGGAAGACAAGAGCTGTCTTGATACGACAAGACTTTACTAGAAGGAGGGCACTGACCACATGGAACATCTACCCCAAAAGGCCGTGAGTTGGTGCAGTATGTTCTTGGCAGAAACGGCTGAGGGAGGCCAAGGGAGGCATGGGCATGATGTCTGGATCAGAGGGAATACGAGGGATGGAGAACAAGTGAGGTGGCAGCAGGAGGAAACAAGCAGGCCAATCCGGAACGCAGAACATCCTCTGAGAGAACCAGCCTGCGCTCTTCCAAGAGTCCCTCTCACGGCGAAAACACAGGCCATGCAGCTAGGGGATGGGGCAAGGTTTTCTAGTTCAAAACAGGCTCAAGGGACATGACTACCGTCTGGAACCCAGTGTGGAAAACACCAGAGTAATATCCACCAGGCAGAGATCATCCTCACTCCCACATTTCAACACAATCGTTAATAACAAGTCTTTTTTTTTTTTTTAATACTACTCTCTGCGTGATAAAAACAAGCTCTTCTCTGCTTCAGAAAACATGTTTACTGCTCAGCCATCTGTTCTCCTGGTCTGGAATATCCACTGTCCTACCTGCCCTTGAGAGCACATCCTCCCAGTGATTTCAGTTCAAATGACTGCCCTGCCCCTTCTCCTGTCCTTGCCATGTTGACCGCCAGCAGTTACTCAGAGATTCACGCGTGTTCTGTGTCCCAGCTGGACTCCAAGACCACTACAAAGAAGAGACTTGCTGTGAATTCCCTGCAGCACCCGGCACAGTATATTCCGAACAGATAAGGAAGGAGTGAACTCACTCCTGTAGAGCTGCGTTGACCACCACGGTACCCACAAGTGGCTACTTCAATTAAATAAAACTAAAAAATGAAGAGTTCAATTCGTCAACTGCCCTGGCAGCATTTCATGTGCCTGGGTGTCCTCTGCGGCTCCCGTCCAGGGCTGCTCAGATAAAGAACATTCCCTCCACGGCGGGCAGTTCTGCCGGGTGGACATGCTGCTCCAGAGAGCACAAGGGTGTCCGGTTCTCGTCAAGGACACGATGATGGCAGCGGAGAGATGGAAGCCTGCTGCTTACTTTGGAACGCGTCTCCAAGGCCCCACATAGCTCAGGTACGCAAACTATGACCATCTGCTCTCATTTCGCCTACAGACTGGGCAGTGAGCAGACTGGGAGTCGAGCAGACTCTGGCTTGCCTCTGGATCCGTCCCTGATGTCTAGGCCTAGAGAGGCGAGTCAGGGGACATCAACTGGCCAGCCCAGTGCCGGGAGCCATGGCGATGGAACTGCCCTCCAGGCAAGGGCGTGGAGCAGACCATCCTCACCCCAGGTGTGCGCCCCTCTCTGCACAGACACTGAGCTACTGACCGCAGGCAGCAGAGCGAAGGATGTGTGGGAGCCGCAACTTGAAGGAAGGTGGGCATGTACCTGCCAAACACTCAAAACGCATGTTGAGAGGTGTTAGGATGGCAGTCCACCTCGGCAAAGCCAAAGGAGGAACACATTTCTTGAGCAGAAATGCATGTGTGTCACAATTATTATGTTTTCAAGAAAATTCTCCTTAGACACCCCAAAGGCAATTTTAAACCACAGACCAGCATTGCACCCCCCATTTTAACACAATTAAGTGAAGCTTTTAATATATGAAATGCCGGAATTATGAGTCACCGGTATTCACATATACCTGACAGTGAGAGCTTTATCTTCTAATGTAAGCCATTCTGCTATAACACTACTGCACCTTCCAGCTACATGCTATGTATCCATCACTTTTCAAACATCTCAAACAAAGCTGTGAAAAGTCACCTGGGCACCTGTGTAATAAGTGCTTTTGGTGGACGTTTCTTGGGGGCATCATCTCCCTTGCTCTTTTACATTGCATTAAATCTCCGTCTACCCCTGAAAAATGACACAGTGTAATGGACAAATTATAGTAGCTTAAAAAATGAAAGAAAAAATAAAGGAACAGAATCAGAGAAAGCAGAGAATAATCAGAAAGACAAAAGTGACCAAAGAATCCCCCCCACACAGCTTTCCAAGGAGAAGAAAGGAAAAATAGGTTCGAGAGAGGAAAAAAAAAAGTTTGCACAGCTAAGATTCTAAATCAAAGCACACGATGAGGGGGACGAGGAAGCTAGCAGGAAGCAAGGAACGGGCACTCTACACCTGCACTGACAGAAACCTGCTGAATATCTTGGTTGTGTTACCAGCTGGACCAAACTCCCATCGACCTGCAGAATTTTGCAATTTTGATCTCACCTTCCTGTTAATCTAGAAACGGGAGCAGCTGTGGTGCATAAGAACCGCTAACCGCAGGAACACGGGGAAGGGTGACGCGGCTAAGGTCTATTAGGAAGCACGGCCAACGGGACCTGAGCTTACCCACCTTGGTCCCCCCTTGAGTGCTTTCATATTTCTGATGAATTTCCTGACATTCAACATAGTCCATGGGTACCTTCGCCTGCCCCTACCAGTGTCTTACTCCGCACTGAGAAAGTACAAGTCAGGGCCCCCTTCTGCGTGGGCTCTGCTCGGCCGCAATGCCTCAGACTGGCCTCCGAATTTCCGTCACCTCCTGTGCAAATGTAGAAGGGACCTAAATGTTGCCTGGTAAGGTAACATCAAATGCGAGCATGTGCCCTTAGTTCCGGGGATTGGGGGCAGGGCAGAGAGAAGGGGAACGTGTCATAGCACAGGTGCCCTGAAATACGTGACGAGACCCCAAGGCACACAACAAGCCAGGGACGGGGTGAGGGTGTCTCTGGGAGCCCCAAGGGCAGACAGTGACCTCACACCAGCCATCCCGAACGAGCATTTATTCTGCTCTACCTTCCTGAGACTCTCTGGGAATGTCTGGACTGAGTCACATTACAGGATAGGAACCAATGGACGCCGAAAACCTCATCATCTCCACTTTTAAACCTCCTACGTGTTACACAGGGTCAAATACAACGTACGAAAGCTCTTCCGAAAATTCATCTAGGGCATGCGCTACAGCTGTACAGGGAGATCCTGTGTTTGTCATCAGCTTTGTGGAGGTCCCAGCATCTACAGAAACCAGCGTAGGTGAGGTGAGCCAGAGGACGATGGGTGACAGCGGATTCTGAGCAGACTGGGCAGGGCTGCGAGCTGCTACGGTCAACAATGGATCCCTGAGCCCCAGGAGCAGCACAAAGGTCCCGCCTCCACCCAGCGTTCACGCTGTACCCTGGGCCCCGGACAGAGAAACGGGCACTTCCATATGGTCTGAAGTGCTATGATTACTATTTGGCAAGCAGGAAGCTGTAGGAGTACAAACAGGTACAGGACAGGGGATCTATTCCTCTACATGAAGGTGAAGTAGAAGCCAGCTGTCACCCATTAAAATCCCGCCATCTCTGTGTGTTTATGGAGACGTGGTCAATTATAATCGACACTGCAAAGAATCGTATTTCCCCTCACAGATCTATCGTATTATTTTTCTGCTTATTTTTTAAACTTTTGAAAATAAGCTTTTTATTTTTCCTTGCTGATTCTTTAAGGATTTAATTACTGTAACAGACTCCTAGAAAGCTTATTTTATGTACACCACATTTTACATATTCCTAATTCTGAATATTCTTAACATCCACCCTCCATCTGGCCCCGTTATCAACAGCAGACATCAGTGAGTTGCTTCCTAAGGCTCTGTACCTGGGTTGTCCCATACGGTAGGCACTGGCCAAACATGGCAAATGAACCCATGAAACCTGGCTAGTTTGAGCTGAGATGCCCTGTGAGTGTAAGATACACACAAATTTCAAAGGCTAGGTAACAAAAAGGAACGTAAACTATCTCAACTATTTTTTTTTACTGACCATGTGTTGAGTAACAATGTTTTGGATGTGTCAGGATAGGCAAAAAGTACCATTCAAGTTCATTTCCTCTGTGTCTTTTTGCTTCTTTAATGTTGCTATAACAAAATCTTACATGGTGCTACTCCTATCAGATAGCAGGACTCTGGACCACCAACTTTCTTGTCTCTTAAAGAGAACGGTCCTACCTTTTGTGCTCCTAACTTCAGCTATTTAATGAACTAGATAATCTTCCCTACTCAGGAGCTGACATAGTATTTCAAACTTGTATCTTCTTCCTTCAAAATCTTATCCTTGTTCATAAATAATCTCAGTCCCCTTGGTCTCTGTCTCTAAATGGCATTTAGGGCCAAAATTACTATCTAGCTCACAGCTAATTGTTACCTCTGTCAACAAAAACAGATTCCAAAGATTGAAAGGAAAACAGCATCAAACATTTCAAAAACACTAGAAAGTAACCCTGGGTTTCTGGTCAACATTTCTGCAAATATCTCCACTGACTTCATTCTCCTCTGGTTAAACAAGCTTCCCCATGCAACTCTTTGTTTTCCGTTTCACTTCCCTGAGAATACAAGGATTGGGGGGGCTACATTAACAAACAGAACTTCCTGGGGAAATGGATTCACCATTCTGAAAAGCAGGCCCACCGAAAAACACCTCACAATAAACTGTTGATACATTGTTATGCAAACAACAGACAACTGAAGTCAGGCGCTTAAGAATTACAACAGGTACAATCAAGTAGATTAAATGAGGTAAAGTAGCACATTCTGGAGTGGTGTTTTATACCAGATATTTTGTTAAAAAAAAGAAAAGAATAAGCAAAGGTGCATTTCTGATAAAGTTCTGCAAGGCCTTACCGCCTCAAAGAGTCAGGGCGGAATGAGGTAAAGGGCAGAAAACGAAGGGGGGAAGAAGAGCTAGGTCTTATCCTCCCAAAGGCCACTAATTCATGATTCTCTGACCAGTTCAGAGTATTGGGTAACAGTGCCAGACCAATGCTTGATAAACTTTAAACTTGCCTTAAGTAGCAAAGAGGAGACCCTGGTTGATAACTACCCCTGCAGGCACCACCACATAAGTCACATTCATGGTTCCGGGGAACAGGTCTATGTGTATCTTGAGTCGGGATGAGGCATCAATCTCTCTTAGAAGTGTAATAAATTTAATTTTAATGGGACATCTCAGTTTGTATTAAAATTCATAAGACTCGCAAAACATGTTCTCTGGACTTTTCATTAGAGGATAAGGAATTTGACAATTTAACTTGACCATCTAAGCAGGAAAACTCACATCTACAAACTGTACTTACGAATCCCAGATGCTTTTTAAAATTGAGCCATTTCAGATTTAGTAGCTGCATACACTGTTCTACCCAATTAGTTTCCTCTATGGGAATTTATTTTACCCCTTAGGAATTCATTCTTTTACATCTCCGGTTCCATAAAAATAAGACTGTTTTCTGTGTACCTTTAAAATAAAAAATCAGTGCCATTACTACTGAACCAGTGAGCCAAATGATCATGGGGGCAAGGTCACACTCCCCTGTAAAATGAGCACATCACTTATATTTAGAATCAGATCGATCTGGAATCATTTCTCAGCTCTGTTCCTTATTAGCTGTGTGACCTTGGGCAAGTAACTTTACCTCTCTGAGTGGTGCCGATTTTGTTTTTAATTAGGGCAAACATCTCCTCCCACCTTGCAGGACTTTATGAGAGGCAGCACTGATGTATGCACACCTCCACCAGGTTAGTAGCCTACGTAAAGCATGCAGACATTTTTAAAGTCCTATGAAGCCCTCCGGAGACAATTATGTCAGAACGCGTTTCCTAACCATGTAACACCGGGTAGTGTCATGAAACATACGCCCAAGCTGTAGGGTAGAGCTCAGAGCAGTTCTCTGTTGAGTTATAAATGCAGCGTTTTCTACGAATTCTACTTGAATTCGCCTCGGTGGGTAAGTTCATGCCTACCACCATAGACTACGGGGCTGTTCGGCGCACACAAGATTGTTAACCGCTCAAAGCCACAGCACGGGTGTGCACCTCTAACTCTCCAGCACTTGGGTGAAAATGTAGATTCTGATTGGGCAGCTGTGGGGTGGGGACAGAGCTCTGCATTGCAAAACTGCTGCTCCCCGGTGATGTCCCTGCTGGGAGTCACTCGGACCAGCCAGACCGCTGAGCACGGCTCCTCCGCCGCCTCCGCGCTACAGATAACTCGGGTGTGGAGCAGTCGCGGTGGCGTGGAGCAGGCCTGTGCACTGCGAGAAGTTCCGCCGCATCCCAGACGCTACCCTCTGGACGCCAGTAAACTCCCACCCTCCAGCTAGGCTGCCCCAAACGCCTCCAGACGTCGGCAGAGGCCCCCAAATCGGCGGCAGAGGACGCTGCCCTGTAGGATGCTACGAGCAAGGTGCGTGCACCTCTGTGCAAGCCGGCAGGGATCCTGGAGGCCGGAGTGCAGACAGGGAAATGGAGGCCCGGCTGCGCGCGCAGCGCCCGCGGCCCCCTAGGCCCGATGCCAACCTCCCGCCCGCGCGGTGGTCCCCTAGCACCGCGCCCTCACGCGCCGCCCCCCCACGCACTCCGCCCCCACGCGCCGCGCGGCCGCCGGAAGTAAGTGCCCCGGGCGCCGTTGACGCCTCAGCCACGAGCGCGGCCGGCCTGACGTGGGCCCCGCACCCCCGCCGCCCGCCAGCCCTGGGGTCCCACACGCCGCCCTGCCGCGGCTCCCTCCCCAGAGAGCCTGTGCCCCCAGCCCGCGTCCTCCCAGACAGCCCTCGCGGGAGGCGGCCGCAGGCTACTCACCCAGAAGGAGGCCGTCCAGGTCAAAAAGCAGGTGGGTGACGGGACGCAGCGTGGGCAAGGGAGCCGCCATTGTGCCGCCGTCTCGGCCGAATGGGGGCGGGGAAGAGGCGCGCGCACGCGCGCTCCGGGCCTCCCCGCGCGCCCCGAGCCGTGTTGCGCACGCGCGGCTCCCGGCCTCCTCGCTCACGCGCCCCGGGACGCTCTCGCGCACGCGCGCCCCGTGAGCCCCGAGCCGCTCTGCGCACGCGCGCTTCAAGCGTCCTAGCGCGGTCCCTCAAAAATCACGCGCCCTGAGCCTCCGCCGCCCGGCGTTTGCCTGCGGCTGGCCTCCTTCCGAGGCTCCTGGAATACGCGACTGGAGCCGCGCACGCGCACGCGCGCTCTGGGCCTCGCCGGCTTGTCCTGCGCACGCGCGCCGAGGACGGTCACTCCTGCCGTCGCCGCGGGGCTGAGAAGTGGCACACGCGGGCGCGACAAATTTGACCGCATCCACCCAACCCCCCCCCCCCCCCCCGCCCACGCTCACTTCATACCCGTAAACGGGCTGGGATGCCGAGTCAAGGGGCCGAGCAGAGCCGAGTTCCTAATCTGGGTGCCAGCGCCTGGCTCGAATTTGGAAAGGGCATGAGGAAGGAGGGAGGGCGTGGAGGGACGACGGCGCATGGGCTTGATGGAAAGAGTGCATAGATGCTCAGGTTGGCATCCTTGAGAGCCACCTAGTAAATGGGTAGCCAGGTGGCTTTAGTTACAGGGTCCCCGGTGGTTTCGTCCCGGCCCGGAGCGCCCGTCCCTGAACGCCTGGCAGGTTTCCGTTTCAGTTTTGCCCGCCCGGCTCCCTGCGTGCCTCGTAGGGCGCACGCGCAGCGGCGCGCGAGTCCGCATCCTTTGCGCCTGTACCCGCCGAGCATCCCTGGCTGGTCCATTCTCCC
Source organism: Inia geoffrensis (assembly GCA_036417435.1). Classification (NCBI taxonomy): domain Eukaryota; kingdom Metazoa; phylum Chordata; class Mammalia; order Artiodactyla; family Iniidae; genus Inia; species Inia geoffrensis. The sequence continues at coordinate 4,657,710 of CM070921.1, forward strand.
AGAGCAGCCCTCCGCCGAAGTTTGATAGGAAAGGGCCGAAATAATAAGACGTTTTAAAATGCCTTGCCGTTTTTGCGTTTATGTCTCATCTGTCTTGGATTGCTCTGTGTTTTCTTTTTTTCCCCCAAACTTTCTGAAGGCAACCTGAAAAGCATTCTTTTTTTTCGACCACTCTAAGGAGTACTTTCCCACACCCCGTTTCTATTTAGTGTTAGTTGGCATTGCATATGCATGTTTAAGCATAAAGATAGGATCTTTCAAGAAGCAGAAATAAGAACGTTTCAGAGACTTTAAAATCTGAGCGTTGTGTTTCTGGTGAGGTGCGTAAACTGCACTTGGAGGCACCTGAGTTCAGCACATGTATCAACAGTAAGCAGTAAACCTCTGTGCCTTCGTTTCCTCGTGTGTAAAACAGGCGTGTTAAATGACGCAAGGAAGGTCAAGCTGTTGGAACTGGCAAATAGTATATGCTCAATTCATTTATGTCTTTTTAGAGCTATCGCTGTGAGACACATTCCCTGTTCTTACAACAATCATGATTTCCCATTGAGGACCCTGGACCTCAGAGAAGGCAGTTCATCATCGAGTTAGTGGAGAGACTGTGACCCAAATGTGCTAGGCTCCTGTATCAAAGCACCACAGACCGGGTAGTCTCAACAACAGGAAGGTATTGCCTCAAGCCAGAAGTCCAAGATCAGGGGGTCAGCAGGGTTAACGCCTTTTGAGGAAAGGATTGGTTCCAGGCCTCTCTGCTTGGCTTGTACATAGTGGCCTTATTCCTCTATCTCATCATATTGTGTTTTCTCTATGCATCTATTTCTGTGTCTAAATCTCCCCTTTTTATAAGGACATTAGTCATATAGGATTGCCACCCAGACTCATGACTACATTCTAAGTTCATTACATATGTCAAGACCCTGTCTTCCAGTAAAGTCACACTCTGAGGTACTATGGGTTAGGACTCCTACACTATTTTTTTTTTTTTTTGAGGGGGACACCATTCAACCTGCAAAAGATTTATTCCACAAACATCGGACGCATACTGTGTGTCCATGCTCACCTACTGGAACCTTTAGAATTCTTGCTCTCTTGAAATTCATTCCATTTTTGGAAACAAATGGACACACAAACGAGAGAGTTCTTTTTCTCTCCCATGGTAACAATGTTGCATCTGTTCATTGCTTAGATAAAAGGAGCATTTTTATTTATTTATTTTGTGCAGTTTTTTTTCTGACAAATTGATTAAGATATAATTCACATACAATACAAATCAGCCATGTAAGACTGTACATTTTAATGACTTATTTATTTATTTATTTATTTATTTATTTATTTTTTTGCGGTACGCGGGCCTCTCACTGCTGTGGCCTCTCCCGTTGCGGAGCACAGGCTCTGGACACGCAGGCTCAGCGGCCATGGCTCACGGGCCCAGCCGCTCCGCGGCATATGGGATCCTCCCGGACCGGGGCACGAACCCGTGTCCCCTGCATCGGCAGGCGGACTCTCAACCACTGCGTCACCAGGGAAGCCCTTTAATGACTTTTAATACAGTCACAGAGGTGTGCATCCTTCCCCATAATATGTCAATGCTACTCTCTCACTTCATCCCAGCTTCCCCTTCCACTGCACCGTGCTCTCAAGTCTGCTTTCTACGTCTGCGTCTTTATTCCTGCCCTGCCACTTTTTTATTCATCAGTACCGCTTTTTTAAATCGCATATATATGCATTAGGATACAGTATTTGTTCTTCTCTTTCTGACTTACTTCACTCTGTATGACAGACTCTAGATCAATCCACGTCTCTACAAATAACTCAATTTCATTTTTTTTTACGGCTGAGTAATATTCCATTGTATATATGTACCACATCTTCTTTATCCATTCATCCGTTGGTGGACAATTAGGTTGCTTCCATGTCCTGGCTATTGTAAATAGTGCTGCCATGAGCATTGTGGTATGTGACTCTTTTTGAATTACGGTTTTCTCAGGATATAGGCCCAGTAGTGGGATTGCTGGGTCATATGGTAGTTCTATTTTTAGTTTTTTAAAGAACCTCCATACTGTTCTCCATAGTGGCTGTATCAATTTACACTCCCACCAACAGTGCAAGAGGGTTCCCTTTTCTCCACACCCTCTTCAGCATTTATTGTTTGTAGATTTTTTGATGATGGCTATTCTGACCAGGGTGAGATGATACCTCATTGTGGTTTTGATTTGCATTTCTCTAATGATTAGTGATGTTGAGCATCTTTTCATGTATTTGTTGGCCATCTGTATGTCTTCTTTGGAGAAATGTCTATTTCTGTCTTCCACCCATTTTTGGATTGCATTGTTTGTTTTTGTGATGTTGAGCTGCATGAGCTTCTTGTATAATTTGGAGATTAATCTTTTGTCAGTTGCTTCATTTGCAAATATTTTCTCCCATTCTGAGGGCTGTCTTTTCGTCTTATGGTTTCCTTTGCTGTGCAAAAGCTTTGAAGTTTCATTAGGTCCCATTTGTTTATTTTTTTTAAATTTCCATTACCCTAGGAGGTGGGTCACAAAGGATCTTGCTGTGATTTATGTCATAGAGTGTTCTGCCTATGTTTTCCTCTAAGAGTTTGATAGTGTCTGGCCTTACATTTAGGTCTTTAATCCATTTGGAGTTTATTTTTGTGTATGGGGTTAAGGAGTGTTCTAATTTCATTCTTTTATATGTAGCTGTCCTGTTTTCCCAGCACCACTTATTGAAGAGGCTGTCTTTTCTCCATTGTATATTCTTGCCTCCTTTATCAAATATAAGGTGACCATAGGTGCATGGGTTTACCTCTGGGCTTTCTATCCTGTTCCGTTGATCTATATTTCTGTGTTTGTGCCAGTACCGTACTGTGTTGATTACTGTAGGTTTGTAGTATAGTCTGGAATCAGGGAGCCTGATTCCTCCAGCTCCGTTTTTCTTTCTCAAGATTGCTTTCGTTATTCGGGGTCTTTTGTGTTTCCATACAAATTGTGAAGTTTTTTGTTCTAATTCTGTGAAAAATGCCATTGGTAATTTGATAGGGATTGCACTGAATCTGTAGATTCCTGTGATTTGTATAGTCATTTTCACAATATTGATTCTTCCGATCCAAGAACAAGGTATATCTCTCCACCTGTTTGTATCATCTTTGATTTGTTTCATCAGTATCTTATCGTTTTCTGAGTACAGGCCTTTTGCCTCCTTAGGTACGTTTACTCCTAGGTATTTTATTCTTTTTGTTGTGATGGAAAAGGGGATTGTTTCCTTAATCTCTCTTTCTGATCTTTCATTGTTAGTGTATAGGAATGCAACAGATTTCTGTGCATATATTTTGTATCCTGCAACCTTACCAAATTCATTGATTAGCTCTAGTAGTTTTCTCGTGGCATCTTTAGGATTCTCTATGTATAGTATCATGTCATCTGCAAGCAGTGAGTTTTACTTCTTCTTTTCCAATCTGTATTCCTTTTATTTCTTTTTCTTCTCTGATTGCTGCAGCTAGGACTTCCAATACTGTGTTGAATAAGAGTGGCGAGAGTGGACATCCTTGTCTCGTTCCTGATCTTAGAGGAAATTCCTTCATTGTTTCACCATTGAGAATGATGTTTGCTGTGAGTTTGTCATATATGGCTTTTATTATGTTGAGGTAGATTCTCTTATGCCCACTTTCTGGAGAATTTTTATCATAAATGGGTGTTGGATTTTGTCAAAAGCTTTTTCAGCATCTACTGAGATAATCGTATGGATTTTATTCTTCAATTTGTTAATGTGGTGTATCACATTGATTGTTTTGCATATACTGAAGAATCCTTGCATCCCTGGGATAAATCCCACTTGATCATGGTGTATGATCCTTTTAATGTGTTGTTGGATTCTGTTTACTAGTATTTTGTTGAGGATTTGTGCATCTGTGTTCATCAGTGATATTGGTCTATAATTTTCTTTTTTTGTGATGTCTTTGTCTGGTTTTGGTATCAGGGTGATGGTGGTGTCATAGAACGAGTTTGGGAGTATTCCTCCCTCCACAGTTTTTTGGAAGAATTTGAGAAGGATAGGTGTTAACTCTTCTGTAAATGTTTGATAGAATTTGCCTGTGAAACCATCTGGTCCTGGACTTTTGTTTGTTGGAAGATTTTAAATTACAGTTTCCACTTCATTACCTGTAATTGCTCTGCCTATATTTTCTAATTCTTCCTGGTTCAATCTTGGAAGGTTGTACTCGTCTAAGAATTCTTCCATTTCTTTCAGGTCTTCCAATTTCTTTGCATATAGTTGCTTGTAGTAGTCTCTTACGATCCTTTGTATTTCTGCGGCGTCAGTTGTAATCTCTCCTTTTTAATTTCTAATTTTACTAATGTGAGTCCTCTTCCTTTTCTTCTTCATGAGTCTGGCTAAAGGTTGATCAATTTTGTTTATCTTCTCAGAGAACGAGCTTTTAGTTTTGATTGATCTTTGCTGTTGTTTCCTTCATTTCTTTTCCATTTATTTCTGATCTGATCTTTATGATTTCTTTTCTTCTGTTAACTTTGGGTTTTCTTTGTTCTTCCTTTTCTAGTTGCTTCAGGTGTAAGGTTAGATTGTTTATTTGAGATTTTTCTTGTTTCTTGAAGTGAGCATGAATTTTATGAATTTCTCTCTTAGAAATGCTTTTGCTGCATCCCATAGGTTTTGGATCATCATGTTTCTGTTGTCACTTTTCTCTAGGTATTTTCTGATTTATTCTTTGATTTCTTCAGTGATCTCTTCGTTATTTAGCAGTGCACTGTTTAGCCTTCATGTATTTGTGTTTTTCACTGTTTTTTTTTCCCCCAGTAATTAATTTCTAGCCTCATAGCTTTGTGGTCAAAAAAGTTGCTTGATATGATTTCAATTTTCTTAAATTTTCCAAGGCTTGATTTGTGACCCAAGATGTAATCTGTTCTGGAGAACGTTCCTTGTGCACTTGAGAAGAAAGTGTATTCTTCCACTTTCGGGTGGAATGTCCTAAAAATATCAATTAAGTCTATCTGGTCTATTGTGTCATTTAACGCTTGTGTTGCCTTATTTATTTTCTGTCTGGATGACCTGTCTATTGGTGTAAGTGGGGTGTTAAAGTCCCCCAATATTATCGTGTTACTCTCGATTTCTCCTTTTATGGCTGTTAGCATTTGCCTTATGTATTGAGATGCTCCTATGTTGGGTGTATAAATATTTACAATTGTTATGTTTTCTTGTTGGATTGATCCCATGATCATTATGTAGTGTCCTTGCTTACCTCTTGTAACAGTCTTTATTTTAAAGTCTGTTTTATCTGATATGAGTATTGCTATACCAGCTTTCTTGTGATTTCCATTTGCATGGAATATCTTTTCCCATCCGCTCACTTTGTCTGTATATGTCCCTAGGTCTGAAGTGGGTGTTTTGTAGACAGCATATATAAGGGTCTTGTTTTTGTATCCATTCAGCCAGTCTGTGTTTTTTGATTGGAGCATTTAATCCATTTACATTCAAGGTGATTATCAATATGTATGTTCCTATTACCATTTTCTTAATTGATTTGAGTTTGTTTTTGTGCATCTTTTCCTTCTTTTGTGTTTCCCACTTAGAGAAGTTCATTTAGTATTTGTTGTAGAGCTGGTTTGGTGGTGCTGAATTCTTGTAGCTTTTGCTTGTCTGTAAAGCTTTTGATTTCTCCATCGAATCTGAATGAGATTCTTGCTGGGTAGAGTACTCTTGGTTGTAGGTGTTTCTCTTTCATCACTTTCAATATGTCCTGCCACCCCCTTGTGGCTTGCAGAGTTTCTCCTGAAAGATCAGCTGTTTACCTAATGGGGATTCCCTTGTATGTTATTTGTTGCTTTTCCCTTGCTGCTTTTAATAATTTTTCTTTGTATTTAATTTTTGAAAGTTTGATTAACATTTGTCTTGGCATGTTTCTCTTTGGGTTTATCCTGTATGGGACTCTCTGCACCTCCTGGACTTGATTGACTAGTTCCTTTCCCATGTTAGGGAAGATTTCAACTGTGATCTCTTCAAATACTTTTTCAGACCCTTTCTTTTTTTCTCTTCTTCTTCTGGGACCCCTATAATTCAAATGTTGGTGCGTTTGATGTTGTCCCAGAGGTCTCTGAGACTGTCCTCAATTCTTTTCATTCTTTTTTCTTTATTCGGCTCTCTGGCAGTTATTTCCACCATTTTATCTTCCAGCTCACATATCTGTTCTTCTGCCTCAGTAATTCTGCTATTGATTCCTTCTAGAGTATTTTTAATTTCAGTTTTTGTGTTGTTCATCACTGTTTGTCTGCTCTTTAGTTCTTCTAGATACTCGTTAAAAGTTTCTTGTATTTTCTCCATTCTGTTTCCGAGATTTGGGATCATCTTTACTATCATTATTCCGAATTCTTTTTCAGGTAGGTTGCTTGTTTTGTCTTCATTTATTTGGTCTTGTAGGTTTTTACCTTACTCCTTCACCTGTAACATATTCTTTTGTAGTTTCGTTTTTGTTTTTTGGTTTTTTGGGGTTTTGTTTTTTGTTTTTTTTGTGTGTGTGGTATGCGGGCCTCTCTGGTTGCCGAGCACAGGCTCCGGATGTGCAGGCTCAGCGGCCATGGCTCACGGGCCCAGCCACTCCACGGCATGTGGGATCTTCCTGGACCGGGGCATGAACCTGTGTCCCCTGAGTCAGCAGGTGGACTCTCAACCACCGCGCCACCAGGGAAGCCCTGTTTTTGGGGTTTTTTTTTTTTTTTGATGTTTGGGGCTGCATTTCTGTCTTACTGATTGTTTGGTCTGAGGCGTCCAGCACTGGAGTTTGCAGGCAGTTGGATAGAGCCGGGTCATGGTGCCGCGATGAGGACATCCAGGAGGCCTCACTCTGACTGATATTCCCTGGGGTCTGAGGTTGTTTATTAGTCCAGTGGCTTGGACTTGGAGCTCCCACCACAGGAGCTCAGGGCCAACCTCCATCCTGGGAACCAAGATCCCACAAGCTGCACAGTGTCACAAAAAAAAAAAAAAAAAGAGTAAAGAGAAAAAAAGGAGCAGTACAATAACAAAGAGGAAGATACAAAATAAAAAGATAAAAAATATATTAGGGAAAAAATATAATTGAAACATTTGCAACAGTATAAAACAAAACCTCAATAGAAAAAAGAAAAAAAATGGGGGTGGGGTGGGGGGGACAAGCCAAAAGGAGCAGAACAATAACAAAGTATACAGAATAAAATAAAATTGTAAAAATAAGAGATTTTTGGACTTCCCTGGTGGTGCAGTGGTTAAGAATCCACCTGCCAATGTGGGGGACACGGGTTCAAGCCCTGGTCCAGGAAGATCCCACATGCCGCGGAGCAACTAAGCCAGTGTGCAACAACTGCTGAGCCTGTGCTCTAGAGCCCGCGAGCCACAGCTACTGAGCCCACATGCCAGAACTACTGAAGCCCGCGCACCTAGAATCCATGCTCTGCAACAAGAGAAGGCGCAGCAATGAGAAGCCTGTGCACTGCAATGAAGAGTAGCCCCCACTCACCACAACTAGAGAAAGCCCTCACACAGCAATGAAGACCCAACACAGACAAAACAAAATTAATTAATTAATTAAAAAATTTTTTTTCAAAAGGAAAAGATTTATTAGAAAAAGATAAAGATATAAATGAATCAATAACAATGAATCAACAAAGTAAAACAGAACCCCAATCTAAAAGAGGAAAAAAGCAAAAAATCCCCAAAGCCTTCGCTGTGGGGGCAGAGTGGAGGTGGGGGTGGAACTTAGGCAGGGGTGGGGCTCAGGGTGCAGTGGGGCCTCTGCCCAGGACCTGCGCCGAAGGGGAGAGGCAGCACGTGGAAAGGAGGGCCTCTGGAGTGGAGTTCGGGAGTTTCAGGGTCGGGCCCTGGGTGGGTGTGTGTGGGTGGGGTTATGTCCAGCACGTTGGAGGGGGTCTTGGAGGGGGGTCTCCGAGTGTAGAGGTGGAGCCCTGGGTGGGGTGCAGGGGTGGGGCTTGGGCTCTGAGTGGCAGGAGGGAGGCTCCCAGGGCAGAGGATTGGGCCCAGTAGCCCAACAGGCTTCCCGGTGCCTAAGTGGACAGGGACAGTGCTGGCTGCATTCCCTTCAGATCCTCCGCGCCCCCACCTCCCCCAGGGTCTCCCCATCCCCGCTGGACCCCTAAACAAAGAAGGAACTTTGGTTCCTTCTTTGTAGGAACTTCTCCCCTCCCCCAGCCGCCCCTCAGGGGGTGCCGGTCCCTGACGTCCGGCCTTTACTTGTGCTCCCCCCTTCCCTCCCTTCCTCTCCCTCAGGACCCTCGTGGCTGGAGGAGGCCTAGGTGGGCAGAGGATCAGGCCCGGGATCTCAGCCTGGGTTCCTGGGGGCCCAAGTGAGCAGGGGAAACCTGGCCATGCTCCCTTCTGATCCTCTGCCCTCCCAGTGGTTCCCCAAGTTCCCCCTTCGGGCAAGGGATCCCTTCCTCTCCCCCAGACATCCCTCAGGGCACCAGTTCTCTCTCGCCTTCACTTCTCTTCCCCCCTCACTTCTTCTCACCCCCCCACATCCTACCCGGTCGCTGGGGGTTCCTCCGTCCCCTTAGGTGTCCGCGGTCCCCCGCCGGTGCCTGATAGGTGCCCTAGTCGCGCAGAGACGAGAATTCCGTGTCCTCCTGGTCCAGTGCACCATCGTGACTCTGCCCCCCAAAAGGAGTATTTTTAAAAGGGAAAAAAAAACCTCCAACGCCAGGGTGAAGGATTGGAAACAGCAGGGATAATGCAAGAGATTTCCATGTTAGGAAAAGTTGGCTCCTTAGAAGGAGCTTAGGGAGTTGCCTGGGTTTTGAAGCTTCCTAAAGATTTGCTGCAAAAATAAGCAAACACATAGATACAGGTGATGAAGGCATCAGATTTCCTGGTACAGACATCGTTGGGGAGTGTCCCCCTTGCCCTGGTGCCATGGCTGCAACACTGGGCCTGTCTGGTTGGACAATCCAGTTTGTTCACTTCCAGGAACCAAGGTGCTGGCAGTGGGTTCCCCCTTCACAGCGGCTAAGCTGACAAAATCTCATGGCAGTTGTGGAGGAGATGCATTGGGGAACTTCTCCCACAAGGCGTGAAAACGTGGCTCAGATATTTTTTTTTTTTAAGTATTATTTTCCACGCTCTTCAGAAACATCTCTTGTACACGATGGAAGATGCCTTTCGCTTCAAAACAACAACACCAGCAAGAAAACTGAATAATGCTTCTTTGTCACAAGGTAGATTAAAAAAAAATGAAAATGTGTTCTATTAAAGTTGTTTCTACACAGGTCACTAGGTCCTGTTTAGCTTTTCATAATTCTCCTAACAGCCAGAGATGGATACACACAGAACTTCTACGAAGAGGGAGGATGGCTTTCTTTCCATGAATTACATTTTATTTTTGCAAAATTGTCTTTTCCCTGTGGCACGATATCTTACTTTTCCTGACAACTTTAAAATGCAACACAGACAATCCAGTAAACTGTAATACGATGGTGTCGAAAGCTCATGTCTGATGGCACAAATAAAAAGACGATCCTTTCCCACACAGTGTGTAAACTTACACATGCCATTTATTGTAAAAGAAAACACATATATACATATACGTATATATGCCACTCTCTGTACAGTCCTGACTTATTTCACCTTCCTTATTTTGCTGTCTTGGTTCTTCCGTCTATGTGTTTGCTTTGTGTGCTGTATTTGGAAAGCTACTTAGAGCCCAAGTTATCTTTGGAAGCAGTCCCAGGCCTGCAGCTTGCGCTCAGCAGCCCTGATTTCCGTCCCTAGCTCTGTCTACCCTGGTCCTAGGATGTGTGAAATTCAGGGCTGATGCCTGTCTTGCAGGTTACACTTGCAAAGCCCCACAGTGCCTGACCTGAGTCTCAAAGGGCTGTGTGTTGATTCAAGACCCGAGGAACATTGGGGGCTGCTGGTGGCAGGACCAGTTGGGCTTTGTGGTGAGCTTGGAGATGCCAGGATGCCTTCTCCAGTTGCAAGGGTTCCATGCTCAACTCTCCTTGAGCTGCAGTACTCACATGGGAGCAGCTTGAAATTTTAAGGTGCAGGGGATGGAGGACAGACATCAAAGTCCTGGTGTCTTGAGTGAAACTTTGACACTCTTTATATATCCATACAATGGCATATTTTATATATATATATATATATATAACATATATTTTAGATATATATATTTACTTGTATTCCTTATATATGGATGCATATAAATACACATAAAGTATATCCATCCATACATAAGGTATATGCATATATAAAGTATAAATATACATAAACATATATATTCTTTCTATTTAATAAGATCAAAATCTAAACAGCACACAATAATAAAAACTTAAGCACTCACGACCTCTTAGGTAAGTGCTAAGGGTAGTTGTCTGTCAGTTTCAGAGACTTGTAAAATTCCTTGGTGAGAGGCACTTAACTAAGAAATTGTGTTAGTCAGCATGGGGTGCTCTAACAAGGTATGGACCGGGCTGCTTAAACAACAGATGTTTAGTTCTCACTGTTCTGGAAGCTCGAAGTCTGAGATCAGGGTACCGGCAGATTTCAGTTCCTGAGGAAAGACTGCTTGTTGGTTCTTGGATGACTGACTGCCTTCTCTCTGTGTCCTCAGATGGGGTAGGAAGATTGGGGTGGACATCTGGTGTCTATTCTTTTTTTTTTTTTTAAAGAAGATGTTGGGGATAGGAGTTTATTAATTTATTAATTTATTCATTTTTGGCTGTGTTGGGTCTTCGTTTCTGTGCGAGGGCTTTCTCTAGCTGTGGCAAGCGGGGGCCACTCTTCATCGCGGTTCGCGGGACTCTCACTGTCGCGGCCTCTCTTGTTGCGGAGCACAGGCTCCAGACGCGCAGGCTCAGTAGTTGTGGCTCACGGGCCTAGTTGCTCCGCGGCATGTGGGATCCTCCCAGACCAGGGCTCGAACCCGTGTCCCCTGCATTAGCAGGCAGATTCTCAACCACTGCGCCACCAGGGAAGCCCTGGTGTCTATTCTTATAAGGACATTATTCTTACCATGGCGGCTCCACCATCATGACCTCATTTAAACCTAATTACTTCCCTGTGAGTTATAAGAAATACATGTTTGGTCTTTGTTCCATTTCAGGCAGCTCCTAAAACCTTTGGAATTTCCTAAGTGAGGAAAGAGATCAAGGTGTCTTTTGTTATGTTAATGAGGTGACGTTTGCAAAGCCCCTAATTGTGAGGACATATTGCCAGGAGAACCTGTTGTCTGATTAGAGGATTGGAAGGTTCAGTTTCACCCCCAACTCCTAGGAGGGGAGAGGGGCTGGAGGTTGAATGTATCATACATGGCCAATGATATAATCAATATGCCCAGGTAATGAAGCCTGCATTAAAAACCCCGGGTTTGGAGCTTCTGGGTGGGTGAACCCGTGGAGGTGCTGGGAGGGTTATGCCCTAAAGAGGGCATGGAAGCTCCGTGCCCCTTCCGCATACCTGCCCTCTGCATCTCTTCCAACTGGCTGTTCTGGAGTCATGTCCTTTTATAATAAAGCAGTAAGCAGGAAAGTAAGTTGTTTCCCTGAGTTCCGTGAGCCACTGCCGCAAGTTAATCAAACCTGAGGAGCCGGTTGTAGGAACCTCTGATCTAAAACTGGTTGGTCAGACGCACAGGTGACAACCTGGACTTTTTTTTTTTTTTGCGGTACGCGGGCCTCTCACTGTTGTGGCCTCTCCCATTGCGGAGCACAGGCTCCGGATGCGCAGGCTCAGCGACCATGGCCCACGGGCCCAGCTGCTCCGCGGCACGTGGGATCCTCCCGGACCGGAACACGAACCTGTGTCCCCTGCATCGGCAGGCGGACTCTCAACCACTGCGCCACCAGGGAAGCCCCAACCTGGACTTTTGATTGATGTCTTAAGGCTTGTGGGCGGGGGGAGGTGTTCAGTGGAGGGGGGCGACTCCCACGGAGCCCTTACCCTGTGGGATCTGAAGCTATCTCCGGGTAGATAGGTCAGAGTTGAGCTGAACTGTAGGACACACCACTGGTGTTGGAGAATTGCTTCCTGGGGTCGGAAATCTCTGGAATTGGAATTGTTATCAGAAGTAAACTCCCATGGCCCTAATGTATAGCACAGGGAACTATATTCAATATACCCTGGTAAACCATAATGGAAAAGAATATGAAAAAGAATGTATAGATGTATAACTGAGTCACTTTGCTCTACAGCAGAAATTAACACAGCATTGTAAATCACCTATACTTCCATTAAAAATAAATTTGGAAAAAAAAAAAAAAAAGAAGTAAACTCCCAAAGATCCCACCTCCAAATACCGTCTCATTGCGGGGTTGGGGCTTCAAGCTATGAATTTTAGGGGGACACAAACATTTAGTCCATCGTAGAATATTATCTTTTATTTTGTTCTTTAAAAAATCGATAACCAGGTCTTTTACTTACTTCTGTCCTATGTCGAGTGACCCGGCTGTCCTGGCATTCCTACAACTTTACCACTTTCGCGCTGAAAGCCCTGCATCACAGGAACCTTTCAGCCACAGGCTTACGGGGACCCTTTGCCAGCCTTCCTCAGCTGCCACCCGTGGTAAGGTGCAGTTAGAATATGATCGAGCCCACCGCCTCAATAAGGTAGAGAAAGGGTGACAGGCGTGAGCCCGCCTCGCCTGGCATTTAAAGCAAGGTGACTTTGTGGTTGGGCTGGTGACTGAAGCAGACATTCCTGTTAACAGCCACGTGGACATGCCTGTGAGGACCGGAAATGCAGGTCATCCTGCAGACCTCTGGCCTCAGGGTCCACGTGGGCCAATGTTCTGTCCCAGACGTGGCACCACAGGTGGCCTTTAGGGCAAAACAGCAGGCTCGCCAAGGAGAGTTTGCGGGTGACCACACAGCCTTAGCACGTAGGAAGGGATGCAAAGAGATAAGTGTTGAACTGAGGTTTTAGAACCTACAGAAGTCACTCGCCTGTGTACCTTTAGTTCAGGGTTTTCCCCCTTGGCATTATATATATTTGGGGCAGGAAGGTCGTTATGGGCTGAATTGTGTCCTCCAAACTTCAGTGCTGAAGCCCGAGCCAGTCACTAGGACCTCAGAACGGGACTGTATTTGGAGATCTTCAAAGAGGGGATGAAGGTAAAATGAGATCATTAGGTTTGGAGATCTTTAAAGAGGGGATGAAGGTAAAATGAGGTCATTAGGGTGGGCGCTGATAGGATTGGCGTTCTTATAAGAAGAAGAGATCAGGACACAGACACACACACAGGGACCACCACGTGAGGACACAGGGAGGAGACGGCCGTCTACACACCCAGGAGAGAGGCCTCAGGAGGAAGCAGTTCTGCAGACACCTAGATTTGGACTTCCAGCCTCCAGGACAGGGAGGGAATAAATGTCTGTTGCTTAAGCCATCCAGCCTGTGGTACTTTGTTATGGAAGCCCTACCAAAATAATGCAATAATTTTCATTGCGGGGGGGAGAAGGGGTGTTTCTGTGCATTGTAGTATATTTAGCAGCCTCCATTGCCTCTACCCACAAGATGCCAGTAGCAAGCACCTCCTGTCTGTCTGTCTTACCTATCTATCCATTCTTCTGTCTATGCATCCATCTATCCATCCATCCATCTATCCATTTCTCTATCTATCTATCTGTCTATCTATATTTCTATTTGTCTGTACATACACACATGCACACATACATATGGACTCATATGTATATGGAATCCCAGTAGCCTAATGAATCAGGAAAGCAGGGTAATAGCTCAGAGGTTCTGCCCTGTATATGCAGTCACCTCCTTCCCCATGTCCCTTGACTCCAAGAATTCATGACCCAATTCAAGAGCTCTCTGTCCTGGACTCAAGAAGGATTTAAAAAAAAAAAAAAAAAAAAGAAGAACATACTCCTTGTAAAGCTAAAGCATTTCACCGATTCATTTTGACAACATCTTCCTGACAACAGCATGCTCATTGCTGCTTAGAAAATGTGTCCTTTCTCACTTTTAAGACACAGTTAAGTGTCCTGCTAATTAACGCTTTCCTTATAGACACCAGATAAGTAAGCTGACAGTCACTTGTCACGGTCTCTCAGCTCCTCGAGGAGCTAGGGTCTGTCTGTCTGGTGGCCAGTCTGCTGTAGCCGCCATCCATAATCTGCCTCTACCCCATCCTCGTTTTCACGTCTGTGAGGTGCGAGTCCCATCCAACGGAGATTGGGGGTAGGTTGGGCTCGGGCCTGGTGCTCTCTGCAGCTGTCTGTGGACAGGTACCTGCAGTCTGTGCTCTGCTCCAGCCACGGGGGCTCACAAGCGTTGCCCGCACCCTCCAGCCCGAGGAGATAGGCTTCTGCATCACATTCAGGGTCAGGATGGACCCAAGGGGGCGCCTTTCCTGACGATGCTGGGAAGTCAAAAGCTCTGGCTTCCATATGTAGCTGGCAAGGTAGTGGGGACCAGGGGATGTGGTCCCCTCCTCCCACCTGTTTCCCGCAAGCCCCGGGAACTCCAGAAGGGAGGCCTGACGTGGATGACTGCATTTGCCTCTCGTGGCGTTTTCCTCCAGGATGCTGTTAGTATTTTGCGGGAACGTCATTAGTCTTGACCTCCTTTGCGCTCAGAGTACCACCTGGAGGACCTGCCTTCAAGAGAGGAGCCCCGTTTAGCGCTCACAGTGGTAGACGGCAAAAGTGGTCCACAGACCCACGGCATCAGCGTCATCTGGGACCTTGCCAAAGATGCGGACCCCCAGGTGCCACCCGGCCCTCCTAAATCAGCATCTGCATTTCACCCAGGTCCCCAAGAGGTCTAGGCCACTGACCCTCCCCTCCTGGGGCATGAAGGACACTTCGTGGTGGTGTGCAGGCATGTGAGAACCTCGACGTGTGAGGATTTTATGTAGAAAACAGGAAATCAGTTAAGCCTTACTAGCATTTATTGTGTGTGTGGATCCTGGCCAGTGATCTCCATGGGGGATTGTCGTGTGTCCCTGTGGGTCCTCCAGCTGTCTAGCGAGGAGAGTGTGGAAAGACATCCATGCCCCAGATCGATTTATTTGATTTCAGCATAATGCAATGTGCATATTAGTGTGAAGCATATTTACAGCTTTTTAAACGTTTTTATTGAAGCATAGTTGACTTACAATATTATATAAGTACACCTTTTATTATTTAACTTTTAAACCAACCTTCAGGAAATGGACAGAGGTCTTAAAGTCCTACAAAAGGAGTAAAATGCAGGTTCAGGTTCTTAAGAAGAAAAGGGAACTTCTGACATGAGCTTTGTAGCATTCACTGATGAGGGAAAACATGTTTGCTAACACACACAGCGTCCGCACGTAAGTCGATAGCACTGTGCAAAATCACACGTATGGACTGAGGCTGAATGGTCAACCGTGGGGGCGGTGAGGCGCATGTTTGAACCGTACGCTGTTTCAGAATTCCCTCTGGCCCTCAGAACCTATGACCATGGACACCTGAGGGAGGGGCCTGAGGCTCCCCCCTACCTCGCCCTGGGGAGCACTGCTCACTACTAGGACTCATGAAGCCTACTGAGTTCTCTTGCCCTCCCTCTTTCCTTCCTCCTGTTGCAGGAAGGGGACCCTTCCAGGGCCTGAGAGTGAGCTCTTGTCTAACGTTCAGAAATGAATCGTCCGAGGAGACACACGTGCTGACAAAGCAAGAGACTTTATTGGGAAGGGGCGCCCGGCTGGAAAGCAGGAGGGTGAAGGGACCCAGGAGAACTGCTCTGCCATGTGGCTCGCGGTCTTGGGTTTTATGGTGATGGGGTTAGTTTCCGGGCTGTCTTTGGCCAATCGTTCTGACTCAGGGTCCTTCCTGATGGCACGCGCATCGGTCAGCCGAGGTGGATTCCCCGAGAAGGATTCCTGGAGGTTGGTGGGACCTGTGGACTGGCATCTCCTCTCTCCTTTTGACCTTTCCCAAATTCTTCCAGTTGGTGGTAACTTGTCAATTCCGTGTTCCTTACGACGACCTCCTGTTCTAAGAGAACTCATGCCAGTGGCTACTCTTGGGCCCGGCCAGGGCGGGAGGTTTCGGTCCGTGGTTCCCCTGACTCTCCCTTCTCTCCTTGCTCCCTCCCTCTCCCTGTGTCTCCCGCTCTTCTCCCCCTCCTGATTTTTGGGTCTGGCTGAATCCTCTGGCCTACCCCTTGCCTCCAGGACCTGTTAGGGGTGGTGGTGTCCACAGCAGACGTGCCCGGGCATCTGGGTCCCTTCCGTCTCCTTCCCAGATTCACAGGAGGGGTGCCCAGGGCCCTGCATGCCGAGTCTCTTGTCCCCGGGGCGGAGTCACTGCCCGGCCTCTCTGGCACAGGGGCTACTTCAGATGACACCGCCTTGATTTCACGTGACGTCTTAGCAAGCCTGTCTGTTCTCAGAAACACATACTCAAGGCAGATATGGAGAGCCTCTAGGAAAGAGCGATGAGCTGTTCTGGGTTCAAAGTGGCTTTTTTGTTTCCTAACAACTGCAGTAATTGCCACCAGCCTTCAAAGGACTGGAACATGCTCACTACTTTAGAAACATCTCTTATTTCATTCACTCTATGAGAGAGGCAGGTGATGTAATTATCCTTACTATATCAATGAGAAAATGGAGCTCCAGAGAAGTGAAGTCCACCCCCACGGGTCAGGCAGCTGAGAAGGCACAGGGAGGGTGTATCTTGCTGCCTCTCAAGGAACCCATAGGCAGAATTATCTATTTCTATATTCTTCTCTGTGTTTTTGAAGTTTCTTATACTGAGGGTAATCAAAACTACATCCCTAATAGACGACTAATGTGAAAATTAAATACATTCATGATTCTATCTATCCATCCATCCATCCATCCATCTATCTGTCCTGGAGGCCACCAACAAAAAACTGTAAGAAAAAAGGAAAAAGAAAGGTCCAAAAAAATAAACCAGAAGAAACATTTTTGTTTTTTATTTCTACCATTTGAATGTAAACCCATAATGGCAGCAGCAGTCGTGTCCGACTGTGACCTTATTTATTTGAGCGCCTCTTAGCCCAGCCAGGCCCAGAGAAGCAGGTTTTATCCTGTTCAGCCTGACCAAGCGAACCCCAGTTAAACAAAGAGCAGGGGGGAGTGGAAAGTGGGCTTCTGGCCACCTCCTCTCCCTCCCCAAGATGACACAACCCTGGAAGAAACAATGCACCTTGCATCATCCCTCTGAAATCCACAAGCCACATGTCACTCAAAATGCTTCATACCTGAGGTCAAGGATACTCTTCTCATTTTTTTTTTTAACCTAGCATTTCGCAAGCACATCACACATACTCTTTAACAAGAAAGTAGTTATCTGCTAACTGCCCGTTAGGTTGGATCTCAGCCCCTCCACCATCATGCTTTTAAAAGTGCCAGACTACTGGTGTGCTTGGGGTCCACTGGGACCCTCCAGCTCTCTCTAAATACCAGCTGTCCTGAAGCAGTCACTTAGTACAAACTTCGGATCTGGGCAGTTCATTGTGATACCCAGAGCATTGAAATATGAGTAAATTTACGTATTAAATTGTACGCAGAGAGAATCGAAGTACCTGTAAGAGTGAAGATTCAAGAATCATAAGAGGAATGGGATATGTGTGTGTATGTGTGTGTGTGTAGACATGCATACACATTTATGTTATGTATGTAAATAATCGAGTTGTGTGTGTGATTTTAAACTTGAGGAACCGTCTTTACATAAAATTTAAAGGTATTTAACTTATAAAGACACACATTCTTATATGTTATGTATTAGATACAAATAATGTGTGTTTAAGAAACTTAAGAGGAGGGCTTCCCTGGTGGCGCAGTTGTTGAGAGTCCGCCTGCCGATGCAGGGGACACGGGTTTGTGCCCCAGTCTGGGAGGATCCCACATGCCGTGGAGCGGCTGGGCCCGTGAGCCATGGCCGCTGAGCCTGCGCTCCGCAACGGGAGAGGCCACAACAGTGAGAGGCCCGCGTAACGCAAAAAACAAACAAACAAAAAAAACAGAAAACCAAAAAAAAAAAGAAACTTAAGAGGAAAGGTCATTACATATCATTTAAACATACTTAATTTGCATATATCATATATAAGAAGTAACTAGACGTGTGTGTTGCTTCAAGAAACTTGGGTGAGGGACTTCCCTGGTGGTGCAGGGGTTAAGAATCTGCCTGCCAATGCAGGAGACACAGGTTTGAGCCCTGGTCCAGGAAGATCCTACATGCCGTGGAGCAACTAAGCCTGTGCGCCACAACTACTGAGCCTGCACTCTAGAGCCCGTGAGCCACAACTACTGAAGCCCACGCACCTAGAGCCCGTGCTCCACAAGAGAAGCCACCACAGTGAGAAGCCCACGCACCACAGTGAAGAGTAGCCCCCACTCGCCACAACTAGAGAAAGCCTGTGTGCAGCAACAAAGACCCAACACAGCCAAAAAGAAATAAATAAAAAATTTATTTTAAAAAAAAAAAACTTGGGTGAAAGTTCTTTTTGTGTAATGTATGGTGTATGTGTGTTATGTGTAAATAAAATTGCACAGGCTTCAGAGCTGTGTAATAAGTTAAGCAGAGTAGATGGATCCAACAGTTATAGTCAACATATTTTGTTCTTTTGTGGGCACTTTTCAGTCGGATATGTTTGTTGGTGGCCGTCATATGCACATATAAAGAAATAACATTTCAAAAGCATGTTTCAGCCCCATTTCCTGTGGCCATTTACCCTGAAAGGGCCTCAGGGGCAATCAGTTCCCATGACTTCCCCCTCCTGGAGTAATCAGAATGTCATTTAAAGGAAGGTGATTTACTACAGCTCAGTTTTGCACTTAATGCTAAAGCGATAACTTCAAGCCCCGAAAAACAGTATAACAAGGACAAGGCTGTGATTAGCCCAGCTCATGACGAACGGGCAATGCATGATAATTAAAACCCACAAATGACCAAAAACACCCACCCTGAAATGACTCAGAATTTTACGTCTTCCTCTGTTGATCAGCCACTATCCACCTTATTTGTAGCACCAGAGGAAGCGTATGTGTGTGGGGTCCACACGTGTTTTGCCCCTTTTCTGCCCGAGAACCTTCCTTTTAGTCTCCACGGAGCGTCTCAGGACTAGAGATAGGAGAGTGCTTGTGATATTCTAGCATTACTGGGCTTTGTTGTCATTTTTTATTGAAGGATAGTTGATGTACCATGTTGTGTTAATTTCTGCTGTACAGCAAAGGGATTCAGTTATACATATATATCTATTTTTTTTCATATTCTTTTTCCATTATGGTTTATCCAGGATATTGACTATAGTTCCTTGTGCTCTACAGTAGGACCTTGTTGTCTATCCATCCTATACATAATAGTCAGCATTTCTGAGCTTTAGAAGGTGGCACTGGCTTGCTGGAGAATAGCTGAGCCCATCCTGAGCTGCAGAGCTGCAGAGCTGAACCTGTACGTCCAGAATGCATGCACTTGATCCCGTGCAGAGACAATAGTAGGTGATTATAGATAGTAATAGGCCAGCTGCACAGTGGATCCTGAGGTTCCAGGCACCATCTAGGTAAAGAGATGACCCTCCCACGAACGCCATATTGCTCTGGTCCCAGTTGCCTGATTTGCATTGAGATGCCAGTTCCTCTAGTTAATGCCCTAAGGACCAAGCCTTGGTCTTTACAATCCATCTTGGAGAATGAGTCACTGCTTGCTACTCTTTGACTGACTGCATCATGCCCTAGTCCTAGGGTAGAATTTTCCACCAACCCTCTCTCCACTGGGCTCTCCTCTGCAGAGTCCAAAGTGAGGAGATGTGCCCAGTTTTATCTTGAGGGTTATTTTGGTGGTCACCATGCTGAGAAGGATGTCAAACATCCCCTAGCTTCCACCTTGAACAGTTTCATTACTACGCCTCTGCGAGTCTTAATAAAACAAAGCCCCTGATTCTCCTGACCTCAGAGCACAGTGGTTTACGTAGTTCTATCAACTGCAATCTTTTCACTTCCATTCTATAAAGTTAGCTCAAAAGGAGCCTTGATTTATGTTCTCGCCACTGTGTCCTGGTCCATTATCTTGTGAATAACCTGGCCTGGAACGCAGCAGAAGTGAGAGCCAGTGCTCCAGGCTGGATATGTACTTTTCCGAGGTTGCACAGCCAGCTTGGGACCTGACTCCAAGGCCCCTTTCCACTTACTGAGATAAATCCTTCTGGGGGATTTTTTTTTTTAACATCTTTATTGGAGTATATTTGCTTTACAGTGGTGTGTTAGTTTCTGCTGTATAACAGAGTGAATCAGCTATATGTGTACATATATCCCCATATCTCCTCCCTCTTGCATCTCCCTCCCACCCTCCCTATCCCACCCCTCTAGGTGGTCACAGAGCACCGAGCTGATCTCCCTGTGCTATGCGGCTGCTTCCCACTAGCTATCTGTTTGACATTTGGTAGTGTATATATGTCCATGCCACTCTCCCACTTTGTCGCAGCTTACCCTTCCCCCTCCCCGTGGCCTCAAGTCCATTCTCTACGAGGTCTGCATCTTTATTCCTGTCCTGCCCCTAGGTTCTTCAGAACCTTTTTTTTTTTTTTAGATTCCATATATATGTGTTAGCATACAGTATTTGTTTTTCTCTTTCTGACTTACTTCACTCTGTATGGCAGACTGTAGGTCCATCCACCTCACTACAAATAACTCAGTTTCATTCCTTTTTATGGCTGAGTAATGTTCCATGGTATACATGTGCCACATCTTCTTTATCCATCCATCCGTTGATGAACACTTAGGTTGCTTCCATGTCCTGGCTATTGTAAATAGAGCTGCAGTGAACAATGTGGTACATGATTCTTTTTGAATTATGGTTTTCTCAGGGTATATGCCCAGTAGTGGGATTGCTGGGTCGTATGGTAGTTCTATTTTTAGTTTTTTAAGGAACTTCTATACTGTTCTCCATAGTGGCTGTATCAATTTACATTCCCACCAACAGTGCAAGAGGGTTCCCTTTTCTCCACACCCTCTTCAGCATTTGTCGTTGGTAGATTTTTTTGATGATGGCCATTCTGACTGGTGTGAGGTGATACCTCATTGTACTTTTGACTTGCATTTCTCTAATGATTAGTGATGTTGAACATTCTTTCCTGTGTTTGTTGGCCATCTGTATATCTTCTCTGGAGAAATGTCTATTTAGGTCTTCTGCCCATTTTTGGATTGGGTTGTTCTTTTGATATTGAGCTGTATGAGCTGCTTGTATATTTTGGAGATTAATACTTTGTCAGTTGCTTCATTTGCAAATATTTTCTCCCATTCTGAGGGCTGTCTTTTCATCTTGTTTATGGTTTCCTTTGCTGTGCAAAAGCTTTGAAGTTTTATTAGGTCCCATTTGTTTCTTTTTGTTTTTATTTCCATTTCTCTAGGAGGTGGGTCAAAAAGGATCTTGCTGTGATTTATGTCATAGAGTGTTCTGCCTATGTTTTCCTCTAAGAGTTTGATAGTGTCTGGCCTTACATTTAGGTCTTTAATCCATTTGGAGTTTATTTTTGTGTATGGTGTTAGGGAGTGTTCTAATTTCATTCTTTTACATGTAGCTGTCCAGTTTTCCCAGCACCACTTACTGAAGAGGCTGTATTTTCTCCGTTGTATATTCTTGCCTCCTTTATCAAAAATAAGGTGACCATATGTGCGTGGGTTTATCTCTGGGCTTTCTACCCTGGTCCATTGATCTATATTTCTGTTCTTGCGCCAGTACCATACTCTTGATTACTGTAGCTTTGTAGTATAGCCTGAAGTCAGGGAACCTGATTCCTCCAGCTCCGTTTTTCTTTCTCAAGATTGCTTTGGCTATTCGGGGTTTTTTGTGTTTCCATAGAAATTGTGAAATTTTTTGTTCTAGTTCTGTGAAAAATGCCAGTGGTAGTTTTGATAGGGGTTGCACTGAATCTGTAGATTGCTTTGGGTAATATACTCATTTTCACAGTGTTGATTCTTCCAGTCCAAGAACATGGTATATCTCTCCATCTGTTTTTATCATGTTTAATTTCTTTCATCAGTGTCTTATGGTTTTCTGCATACAGGTCTTTTGCCTCCTTAGGTAGGTTTCTTCCTAGGTATTTTATTTTTTTTTATTGCAGTGGTAAATGGCAGTGTTTCCTTAACTTCTGTTTCAGATCTTTCATCATTAGTGTATAGGAATGCACGAGAGTTCTGTGCATTAATTTTGTATCCTGTTACTTTACCAGATTCATTGATTAGCTCTAGTAGTTTTCTGGTAGCATCTTTAGGATTCTCTATGTATAGTATCATGTCATCTGCAAACAGTGGCAGTTTTACTTCTTTTCCAATTTGGATTCCTTTTATTTCCTTTTCTTCTCTGATTGCTGTGGCTAAAACTTCCAAAACTGTGTTGAGTAAGAGTGGTGAGAGTGGACATCCTTGTCTTGTTCCTGATCTTAGTGGAAATGGTTTCAGTTTTTCACCATTGAGAATGATGTTGGCTGTGGGTTTGTCGTATATGGCCTTTATTATGTTGTTAGTTCCCTCTGTGTCCGCTTTCTGGAGGGTTTTTATCATAAATGGGTGTTGAATTTTGTCAAAAGCTTTTTCTGCATCTATTGAGATGATCATATGGTTTTTCTCCTTCAGTTTGTTAATATGGTGTATCACATTGATTGATTTGCATATATTGAAGAATCCTTGCATCCCTGGGATAAACCCCACTTGATCATGGTGTCTGATCCTTTTAATGTGCTGTTGGATTCTGTTTGCCAGTATTTTGTTGAGGATTTTTGCATCTATGTTCATCAGTGATATTGGCCGGTAGTTTTCTTTCTTTGTGACATCCTTGTCTGGTTTTGGTATCAGGGTGATGGTGGCCTCGTAGAATGAGTTTGGGAGTGTTCCTCCCTCTGCTGTGTTTTGGAAGAGTCTGAGAAGGATAGGTGTTAGCTCTTCTCTAAGTGTTTGATAGAATTCGCCTGTGAAGCCATCTGGGCTTTTGTTTGTTGAAAGATTTAAAATCACAGTTTTAATTTCAGTGCTTGTGAATGGTCTGTTTATATTTTCTGTTTCTTCCTGGTTCAATTTCGGAAGGTTGTGCTTTTCTACGAATTTGTCCATTTCCTCCAGGTTGTCCATTTTATTGGCACATAATTGCTTGTAGTAGTGTCTCATGATCCTTTGTATTTCTGCAGTGTCAGTTGTTACTTCTCCTTTTTCATTTGTAATTCTATTGATTTGAGTCTTCTCCCTTTTTTTCTGGATGAGTCTGGCTAATGGTTTATCAATTTTGTTTATCTTCTCATAGAACCAGCTTTTACTTTTATTGATCTTTTCTATTGTTTCCTTCATCTCTTTTTCATTTATTTCTGATCTGATCTTTATGATTTCTTTCCTTCTGCTAGCTTTGGGGTTTTTTTGTTCTTCTTTCTCTAATTGCTTTAAGTGTAAGGTTAGGTTGTTTATTTGAGATGTTTCCCAGGGGAATATTTATGGTAGCAGGGTAATGTGTCAGCTGAGGGGCAAATACATGAGGTCCTGGAGGAATCTTCAAAGTAGGCAGCGTGGAACCCGGTGGTCTCTGTGATCCAGCAGCAAGGGCATAAAAGAAGAAGAGGAGGGGGCTTGGGAAGAGGTTTCTTTGGCATTAGCCCTGTGCCCCTCCCTATGGAGGGGTGGGCTTCTTGCTTCACCCCAGCCCTGTGAGGCTTCAGCGAGACCCCTTAGAGAGGGTGAGACCTCATTTTGCATCTCTGGTGCCCCAAGGGCCTGACTCCTGCCTGAATTTCCAGGGAGGGGGCTGTGCTGGTAGAGGCTGGGCTTCCCAAGGCTCGCAGGAATGCACGGCTAGCTGCCCTCGGTGGCCCATGGGGACCAGCAGGGAGGGAGTCTTGCCGCCGTTTGGACTTCTGCTCCTGGGGGGTGGGGGGGACTCCAGCTGAGAAGGAACTGCAGCCACGCCCTCCCCCTACCCCCCCACTCCCCCAGTCTCAGGACTTGTCGATGGGGAGGAATCCAGCTGGGACAGGTCCCATGAACTCGTAGGAATGCACTTCAGAGGGAGGGTGAGCCCTTCCAGTGGCCTGAAGTAGGAATGCACTTCAGAGGGAGGGTCAGCCCTTCCAGTGGCCTGAAGCTGTCTCTGGACAGTACCAGCCGCAGGGGGATGATGTGCCCCTTTGACCTTATCTTTCCCTCCACATTCCTTGCTGGGAGGGACAGGAGAGCAGCCAGAGGTGCAGTGAGTGATCCATGAAGACACCAGAAGCTCTTTCCTCATTCTCTCCCTTCCCAGACCACCAAAACCATGCATTCACTCACGGTGACTTACCCTGGAATTAAACCTGCAGCTTTAGAATTGTATTAGGCGTTGAGTTTTGGGCTTTAAAGCATTCAGTGACCAGAAGCGTCCCTGGACGTGCTGGAATTTTGGCCCCTGATACTGTGAACCGCCTCTCCAATGAGTAAGTTTTATAGAGACATCCCACCCCCCCTCTAAGACCAGATGTCACCGTTTGATGATGTCAGAGTCATGCTTATTCAGGTTAAAATAGTTTTTCAGGTTTCACCATACTATCGTCCTGGGTTACCATGAAGAATGGGAAATATGTCAGCAGCCGCTACATTATGTATTAATTATGTGAGTGCCTGCCAAGAGCCAGAGGCACACAAAATAATTCACACCAAGTAAGGTTTTATTTATAGACATGGAAAACAAAGGTGGAGATTTAGTCTTTCCTTTTTTTTTTAAACCTAAACAAAACGAAATAATGATGGTTGGGAGGGGACAGGCCAAAAGAGAAACGCTGACACTTATCTTTCCCGGGGTACATGTGTCCCCCAGACGTGTGGGCTGAGGCATCCGGGCTCACTTCCTCTGTGCTGCTTTCCGCCCACCAGGCTCAGGGCTGCCCAACCGACTTCCTCACCCTGGGTGTTGGCCAGGAATGCCTTCCTCGGGGCTCTGTGTGCCGCATGCCGCAGGAGCGAGACACGTGATAGTCAGGGATGCAGGGCTGCTGTGCTGCGGGCCATGCCCAGGGCCTGGAACGCAGTCCCGGCTGTGCATGGCCTCACCCTCACCCCGGTGCCTCCCAGTGGGGGAGCAGTTGTCCCCACGTGTGACGCCCACCTCCCCACTGCTTTCCAGCCCCCTCAGCTTCTCCGCCCACACGTGTGCACCTGCCACACCTGCCTGCTGTGCACAGTGGCGTGGACACTCCCGTGCACACACGAGATGCTCTGAGTACATGTCCGCTTTTTTTCCCCCTCCCACTTCAAGGTGCCAGCAGGAAAAGAAAGATCACGGTGCAGTATTCAGAAATGATAGATGTGTCCATTTGATTACTGCCAAGGTGTGACTGATCCTTTCAGGAAGCCCAGCTCCCCTCTGATTTATAGATGAGGCACTAGGGGCCTGAGGGAGGGGACCACGTGAAGAAACACAGGTGTTAAGTAACTGTTTTATGAGAGCTTCACCAGTTATCCGGTGATGACTTTACAGCCTGTGATATAAGTCCGTATAACTTCCCCGGGCTGTCCAATGACTGTTCAAAGCCCGGGAGCTCTTGGCTGGGGTGCTGTCCAGTGCAGTCAGTGGAAAAGCTGTGTGAGGTTCCTGCCTTCTCTGTGTGCCAGAGAATAGCTCTGTCTGAAAGCCTCATGAGTTGATGAGTTGGATTTTGTTTTTGGCTTCTGGGAATAGTCACTTTGTCTACAGGTCCCTGTTTTGTTCCTTTTCTGGAATAGTTAAATAATACATGGGGTAAGAGTTAATTACATAAGTCGAAGGGCTAAGTGTTAGTTAGCTATGGGCAGGTGGAGGTTTGAATTACCTGGCGTGGGACTAATGAAAGTTAGTATGTGTTTTATCTGGAGTGTTACCTTTAAAAAAAAAAAAATCTGTAAAACCACCTGCAACAATTGAGATGTATTCATTTGTTTGTTTGCTCTGGAACAAGGAGGTCTTGTGGGAGAGGAAAGCAATTGCCTAATAGTCCTTATTTGATTCTTTCTGGATGAAATTCATACTTTGAAAACACCTGCGGGTAAAAACAAGAAACCTAAGAGGAAGTGAGTAAAAAGGTGCACTTTGTGCTGTAGCTTGACTCAAAAGAGAAATTGGGTCCATTAACCCTAGCTATCAAAGTATTAGAACCACTGCTTCTGAGTTGGATACAAGGAATATGAATAAGAAGTATTTGCCATCAAATGTATTCCATGAAAGACGAGTGTCATTCTCAGCTTAGCACTTGCTGCTTTTCCGAAACATAATTTTGAGAAGGAGTTAATAGCAGTTCCACTTTTTTTTTTTTTTTTTACCTTTTTTCCATGTCACATCTTTCTTTTCTTTCCTTTTTTTTCATACTTAGGAATTTGGGGGGTTTTTTTGTTTTTTTTTTTTTGGCTGCGTTGGGTCTTCGTTGCTGCGTGCGGGCTTCCTCTAGTCGCGGCCAGCGGGGGCTACTTTTCCTTGCGGTGCGTGGGCTTCTCATTGCGGTGGCTTCTCTTGTTGCGGAGCACCGGCTCTAGACACGCGGGCTTAAGTAGTTGTGGCACGTGGGCTCAGTAGTTGTGGCTCACGGGCTCTAGAGCTCAGGCTCAGTAGTTGTGGAGCACGGGCTTAGTTGCTCTGAGGATGTGGGAACTTCCCGGACCAGGGCTTGAACCCATGTTCCCTGCATTGGCAGGTGGATTCTTAACCACTGCGCCACCCGGGAGGTCCCACACATCTTTATTTTCTGTTCTAAATATACAAGTTCAAAGTCTGTCATGAGCCACTTGAATCTGTGTCCTGAAAAATGACAACCAGATTTCCTACCTACTTGGGAGGCATGTACGTCGATCACTGAGTGTGTCCCCAGGACCATGGCTTCCACCACTCCTTGTGGCTACACTGGCTGTGTTTTCGGATGTGCTGTTTATTATTCCAGTGTTTGGCTACGTAGACAGGGTTTGGCTTCTGTATAAAGGAGCTGGGTTAAACAGGGAATGAGTCTGTGGTTCAGAAATCAACCTGTCCATTCTGCAAATGCACGTCAGTTACAGAGAAACCAGCATCTGGGACAGTGGGTCCTTTGCAATGCATGCCATACATAAGCTACCTGTTATGAACCAGCCAAATATATTATTTTTTCCCCCAGAGATAGTTGCTAAGAAATGCATGTAACCCCACCATTCAGCCTTACCCTCCACGTTTCCCTTGTGAATGAATGATCGGAATGAATTAAGATGTCTAGCTCTTGCTTACTTTACTTTTCTTATCCAGGTATCAGCAGATTTCCTGTCCACATCAGTTTTGCCCTTTGTGCTCACCCTTGCAGATTGAATCAGAGGGCTGCTAGCAACAATTGCCATCCAAGATGATGTTACTAAAAATGGTGAAACTGTTTTATTGAAAGATTACTCCGCGGCGTGGTTATTTGCCGTGGGGCACTCTGTGTGTTCAGTAAACCCATGGCAATACCTGACAGACTATTCCTATGAATTGGTGTCTCCGGGGTCATTCATATTTCCCAACTGAGATATTGCCCCATATTCATTTATAATGAGATTTTAATATAACAACTGATGCCATCAGGATTCAGAACTGTAAAAGCTTTCACTGCGTGGGAAAAAAAAAAAACGATATACAGTCTCCCTCTATTTGTATTTAAAAGCTAAACAGTAAATGTCAGGCATCCCTTAAAAGGCTGGATGAAACAGGCATTAAAAGTTGGTGGGTAAAAATCCTAAGCCGTGTTCTCCAGACCAGTCGCCACCTCTGCTGTTTTCTTTGCTTCTTGTCTTCTGATTAAAATCCCCTCTTTTTTTTGGATATTAACCTTGTAAAACTCGATCAGTCAGTCGGTGAACTCTTATCTAGGATCCCTGGGATCCAGGTCAAAAAAGGTGTAGCAGGGCTTCCCTGGTGGCACAGTGGTTGGGAGCCCGCCTGCCGATGCAGGGGACGTGGGTTCGTGCCCCGGTCCAGGAAGATCCCACATGCCACGGAGCGGTTGGGCCCGTGAGCCATGGCCGCTGAACCTGCGCGTCCGGAGCCTGTGCTCCGCAGCGGGAGAGGCCACAACAGTGAGAGGCCCGCGTACCGCAAAAAAAAAAAAAAAAAAAAAAAAAAAGTGTAGCAATGATGAAACACAAGCACAGTCTCACCTCCAAGGCTGTCCAAGATGGAAAACAAAACTTGGGAAATGCTGCAAGTGCCAATGTCAGGGATCATTAAATGCCTATCATGAGCATCAAGTGCAGGGAAAGACACACTGCTGGGCTCAGCTAGGGCAGCCGGCTTGACTGTCAACTCTGGTAGGAAGCCTGCAGGTGAGACTGAATGGGTCCCGGGTCCAGTGTTCCTCTTTAGTGGTTCCAGGATGGGGGAATTGTCTTGTCTACAGATAGATGGAGAGTTGGGGTGTGAAGGTCTCCTTTACAGTTAATTTGTCTACCCCAGGGTTTCTCAGCTGCAGAACTGGAAGATGCTTTGCTGTAGGGACTGACCTGTGTGTGGAGGATATTTAGGATCCACCTGCTAGATGGCAGTATCAACCCCCCTCCCAAATGTAACAACCAGACTTGTCTCCAGGTGTTGCCCCATGTCCCTTCAGCTCCAGGTGACAACCACTGACCTACAATAAGCATTTAAAATGCACAAGGCACTATTCACAATAGCCAAGACATGCAAGCAACCCAAGTGCCCATCAACAGACGGTTGGATAAAGAAGATGTGGTACATATATACAATGGAATATTACTCAGCCATAAAAAAGAATAAAATATTGCCATTTGCAGCCACATGGATGGACCTAGAGTGTCTTATGCTTAGTGAAATAAGTCAGACAGAGAAAGACCAATACTCTATGATATCACATGTATGTGGAATCTCAAAAATAATACAAATGAATGCACATGCAAAACAGAAACAGACACAGAAAACAAACATATGGTTACTAAAGGGGAGAGGGACGTTGGAGGGACAAACTGGGGGTATGGGATTAACAGATACAGACTACTCTATATAAAATAGGTAAGCAACAAGGATTTACTGTATAGCACGGTGAATTACAGCCACTCTCTTGTAATAACCTGTAATGGAATATAATCTGCAAAAACCCTGAATCACGATGCTCTGCACCTGAAATTAACACAACATTGTAAATCAACTGTACTTCATAAAACAATAGGATAAAATGCATCAGTCAGAGCTGTGCGGTGGAGCAGGGTTCCTCAGCCTGGGCACCACAGTGCTGGCTTTTGGGGCTGCATCATTCTTTTTTTTTTTTTTTAAAACCTCTGCAATTATTAGTTTATTAGTATCATCCAGGACTCAGATGTTCAGTATTCCTCCTGAAATTACATAAAACAAATGCAGATGGAAAGACTCCAAGTCAAAATTATATAACAAAACAGCACTCCATCACAAAAGCGTGTAAAATTACAAGAATGCTATTTTAAAACACTGGCACTTCAAGAGAACGATAATCTCAAAAACTACAAAATTGCCAAATTGTTCCCTAAACTGTTAAGCAGATAAACATATGACCCTGATGAATCAGCTTGAGTTTTGTAAAGAAAAATCAAATTCAGATAAATCAGGTAATTCACACTGAAATAGAAAGCTTGTCTTCTTCCCTCATGTCTGTTTCATTTACAAAGGGGCAAACCATAATATAGGAAAATATACCTGATTTAAAATGTGGTATATGATTTTAAAAGTTGGCCCAATTAATTAAAAATACCTTTAATGGAGGATCTCAAGTTTCCTAAACAATCCATATTTAGATAAATAGGAGAAGACATTTACAGCCAGCACTTTTTCTCCAGAGCCTTTGTTGGGACTAATATCAACAACAACAACAAAAAACGTAATATGGCAGTCTTGTATTTTAAGCTCACGCTTTTGGGGATACATTCTCAGTCTTAAACGTGGGAACTGTAAATATAACTGCCATTACATGGTAATGGGAGTTAAAGGATGTAGAGTCCTCATGTAAAGATTAGAACACACTTTTCTATTAGTCCTTCAAGGACAGACTTTCAAAATGTTTGATTCTAATAATCCCGTGCTGTGAGTAGACTGATTACTCTTCACTTTGTAAATGAACCTGGGCTATGTGAAATCTGATATCAACTGATCAAGATTTGAGTTTCAGTTATGTATGAAAACTGTCTCAATTAAACTCTTATTACCCTCATCGTGAGTATGCAGGGTGTGTACACGAAAGCTTTTTATCAGCTAAAACTATACGAAAGATAAACACTGTAATAATTCGTGTGATCCACAATGGGCAAAAGCAAGACTAGCTTCCCCTTAAGAAAATTTTCAGACCTATGAAAAGGACAACAATACTAATAAAAAACATTGTATTTACTTAGAAGCATTCAGAATGTCAACAAAACAGCTGCAACTTTTCTTTTTTTTGCAATTACAGAGTGGTATTCAGTTAACAGAACAACAATTATTTCATATAAGCTACATCAGAGACAGCTGAAGATGAAAAAACTACCATCCCCATATATAAGTAATTTGTGCTGTGCACCAACAAGAACCTGCTTTAAATTTCCGTGCCAATTTACAACCCCCAGACTGTACCAGGCAAGGGTAGTGGCTATTGAAAATACCACCAGGACAGGGCTATCTAAAGACACATTCGGTAGTGTTAACTATACAAAAAAAAGACACTGTACAGTTTAAAAACAAATCTTACACAGCCTTACATTTCCATGTTTTTTTTTCTTTAAAAGGAGTGAGTTGTGTACAGCGGGGTTAAATGCTTTATAGACAAGAAAAAAAAAAAGTGCGCTGGAACCAACTTACTCATCATCATCATCATCTTCCTCCTCTTCCTTCTTTTTCTTGCTTTTTTCAGCCTTGACGACTCCCTTTTTTGCTGCATCAGGCTTCCCTTTAGCTCGTATGCAGCAATATCCTTTCCGTACTCTTCCTTCAGCATAGCAGCCTTCTTCTCCTAAGGCTGCTTGTCATCTGCAGCAGTGTTTTTCCACATCTCTCCCAGTTTCTTTGCAACATCACCAACGGATAGGCCAGGAATTCTCCTTTGATTTTTGGACAATACTCAGAACAAAACAAGAAAAAGGCCGAAGGAGGCCTCTTGGGTGCATTGGGATCCTTGAACTTCTTTTTTTGTTTCCCCTTTAGGAGGGATAGAAGTTTTCACATCTCTTTCATAACGGGCCTTGTCCGCTTTTGCCGTGTCTTCAAACTTTCCTTTCTTTTTAGCAGACATGGTCTTCCACGTCTCTGAGCACTTCTTAGAAAACTCTTGAGAAGTTGACGGAAGCATCTGGTTGCTTCTTCCTGTGCTCCTCCCGGCAAGTTGGCACAAAGAATGCACGTGATGACATTTTGCCTCTCGGCTTCTTAGGATCTCCTTTGCCCATGCTTAATTATTTTTCCTCCGCGAGGCACAGAGTCGCCCAGTGCCCGTCCGGCTCTCACTTGCCCCGGCGCTGTCTCTATGGAGCTCAGTGTACTGCGATCCCGCGTCATTCTTTGACGTGGGAGTGTCCTGTGCACCGCAAGGGGGTTGAGAACACCTCCGCCCTGGTCCAAACATTGCTGAAGGCTTCCTGGGGAGGCAGAGCATCCTCTGCTTAGCACCTCTGAACTGGAGACAGGAAGGAGCCCCTGGAGGCCTGACGGAAGCGGGAAGAGGGCCCCTGTGTCCTGTCTGCAGCTCTTCCCCCAGGTTTCCTGGCATCTCTTCACTTTTGCTGGAGGACGCCCCAGCTTGTCCGAACTGAGTCACTGGGCCAGTCACTGGGTCCCTACGTGCCACCTCTGTCAGAGACGAGGAGACTGTGGGCTTATGTGAGTTCACGGGATTGGCCAAGATACTCTCAGCGTAGGAGGGCTTTGCCAGGGCTGACTTCTTTAATTGCTTCTCTACAGAGCCCTGCCTTCCGATCCACAGCCCTTGTCTGTAACCAGAAAGAAAAGAAAGAGATTGGAAGCCCAGTGTCTGGCAGGAACACTTGTTCCAAACCAAGGAATGTAAAACTGATGTACCGTTGAATAGTCTTTCTTTAGCCGACAGAATGCAAATATTCATCGTGTTTATCGCTGCGAAACCACTAATATGTGTGGTTGCAGGTTGCTTTCTAAAACTTTGCTCAAGGTATATGGATTACATGATATATTTGAAGATATAGTATATGTGTGTGTGTGTATATATATATATATATATGTATGAAGGTAATGGTGCATATATACATATATAGATATCTATATATATGAAGGTAATGGTGAACATATACACGTATAGATGTATTATACCTATATATGAAGGTAATGGTGAATACATACATGTATAGATGTTTTATACACATATATATGAAGGTAATGGTGAATATATACATATGTATTCCAGTTTTATTGAATGCCAAATTTATAGATATTCCAGTCTTACTCAGACATCGTTGACCTTAACATTGTATACCTTTCAGATGTACAACACAGTGATTTGCTATACCATGCGTATTGTCAAATGACGAGCACCGTAATTTTAGTGAACATCCATCACCTCACATGGCTACAATTTCTGGTTGTTTCAATGGCCGAATGGTGTGTGTGACAGAATGAATGCTTTCAGTGTAGAAAACTACTGTGTCTTGTTATGAGTGCCGTGTTGGAGGGGGTCTGTGAATCCTTTTAATGAATTAGTTTTGATTTTTTTTTAAAGCCATTACTTTGTAAAACCCAAACAATTCTGAGCTCTGAAGCACAACTAGCCACACTTGTTTGTGTTTTTTTTGAGACCGAGGACTTGGGGTTGTAATTGCCAGCAGGGCAGGGTTCATTTTTAGCACATGGTGACTTTGAACATCAGATGGTGTTTGCAATATGTGGGGTTTTTTTTTTCTCCATTTACTGTATCATCATATGCTCTCTTATACCCTCGGAGGAAGCTTCCACTGCTTAAAACCGCATGACCTTTCTGCACCGTTCAAGCTTTGCAATAATGTGAAAACGCTCAGAAACCTAAATGCAGCCAGAAGAGTTGGGCAGAAGGACTGTGCCTTTTGGACCCTGTGCTCAGAGCTGCTGTGCCCCGTGCGCTCAGGGGGTAGCTTCTCCCCAGCCTGTGCACCTGAAAGGCAAAGAACCCCTAACTCCAATGGACCGTGTGGGTTATGAGGGCCCAGCCTGGTGTTCTGTGGCCCTGGAAGTACTAAACTGAAAGGCACATACTGACTTTGAAAAGGCCAGCTATGTGATTCTGTTAAAAAAAAAAAAAAAAAAAAAAAAAAAGGACCAAGTCCATTTTTGGTTAATTAAGAAGAAGGAAAAATTGTCGTTTGGCGAGCAAGCACGTATGCCTCTGGGTCAGGATTTCCCAGCCTGGGCACAGTTGATCTGTGGGCCTGGGGAATTCTTTGTCGTGGGATGAGTCTTGTGCATCGTGGGATGTTTAGGCGCATCTTTGGACACCATCCCGGAGATGCCAGTAGCACCTGCTCTGTTGTGAGAACCAGAATGACTCCAGACACCACTAACACCTCTGAGGGGCGGGGAGGGCGTTGGGGACGAGCTGCAGAGTCACCCTCCGTTGACAACCACCGGGCTAGAAAAAGCATTTAAGAATTAGTAAGACAGAGCTTGGACTGAGAGCACGATGTGCCACCTTGGCACGAATGATACCTGGGGCCGGATCGTTCTTTTGTTGGCAGTGCATTGTGGGATATTCCAGTGCATCCCTGGCTTCTAAACACTGGATGCCAGTGGGTAGAAGGTCACAGCTTGTGAGCACAGCCGTGTTGCTTGTGGAGCAACGCCCACAAGCTGTGACAACCAAAAATGTGTCCAGACAGTGCCACCTGTCCCCCAGAAGACAAAGTTAACTGGGGCTTGACAGTCGTTGGTCTAGGCGGATCTTATATTACAGGTGGGAAAAAATAAACCTGTGTTCTATAGGTAGTGTTGGGGCCGAGAGTTTTCCTGCCCCACCACCTTGTCACCCATCCCCTGGGTGACTCATCCAAAGGGGTGTCAAAAGCCATTTGCCTTCCTGGGCATGCCGAGTCATGTCACATAATTGACATCTCCTGAGGGAGACTCATCACGGTCGGCAGCACGCAATCGAGTCCAGGAACTTCTAATTGCAAATGAGTCCAGGTGAGGAGTTTATTAATCAAGGAGGTGATAGTCATAACTGTCTAGAGCTAGAGGGTGCACACTCAGGTTTTTTTGATTGGAAGTGACAGAAACTCAGTGCCCCCTCACTCAAACCCAGAAAGGGATTTTTTCAGTTGCACAGATGGGAGGGAGGCTCACAAAGTCAGAGGAAGAGGCCCAGGAACCAGGACTGTTGGCCTTAAGGAGCCGAAAATTCTTTGTAAGTCCGACTGACATGGCTTGCCACTGCTGTCTGTGGCTGCTGGTGGAGGGGACCACTGTATTATTTGAGAGTTGCTGGGTTTGCATCCTGGTTAAATGCAGTGGTGCTATTACCATTTTATGTACATTTGGGAGTGGATGTTTTGGTAGTTATCCGTCACTGGATACAAATTACCGCACATTTAAGGGCTTAGAACAACATCCATTGATTATCTCCGTGTCTGTGGGTCAGGTGTCCCCGCATGGCTTACCTGGCTCGTCTGCTCACGACGGTCTCTACAAGCCTGCAAAATATATTGGCCACAGTCGTATTATCACCTGAAAGCTTGGGATCCCCGTCTAAGCTCATTCAACATGTTGGCAGAATCTAGTTCCCTGTGGTTGTAGGACTGGGACCCTCATCTCCTAGGGGCCACCCCTCCCTATGGGCATTTCACACCACGACTGTTTGTTCCATCCAGGCCAGGAGGATTGCAAATCCTCTGCTGGGAGTCCATTTGCAAGGGATCACCTGATTAGGCCAGGCCCACCCACTTCAGTCTCCTCATTGAGTTGCACAAAGTCAGTTGATTAAGGACCTCAAACATATTCCTTTACTTTTGCCAAGTCCTACATCTCAGGCCCCCCTCACACACACACACACACACACACACACACACACACTCACACACACACCCCCTCAAGAGGAGAGGATCACACAAAGATGTGGGTACCAGGAGGTGGGAGCCATGGAGGCTATCTTAGAGTCCTGCCTACGACAGATGCCTTTTTGTGGCAGGACCTGGGAGCCTAAATAAGATTTGGAAAATAGGTCTCTCTGCATAGCCCTTGCCTCCCTACACCCAGTAGACCCTAGTGACATCCTTCTTCTGTGATCCTAGCTACCAGGTCAGCTCTCCCCTCCCCCCCAGCCCCGTTTGGTCCACCCAGGCCTTACAGCAGAAAGTGTTCTCTTATTGGTTGGAAGTTATCACTCCACTGCTGTCCGTGTAGTCCTTCCTTCTGTCCTTACACAGAAGGTTCATTGGACCCGAGTCTGTGGTCCCTGGGCCAGGCTGGTGGGTCCAGATCGTCACCAGTGGTGACCTACAGTCCTGTTTGCGTTCACAGTGGGGGGTTGGCATTTGTCCACATCTCAGTTTGAGGCTGGAACATCACGCTAGTGAAACCAGAAGACTTAGCGGTGGTTTTTTAAAAAGTAAACTTGAGCTTGATGTTTCTTTTTTAACGCTTTTAAAAAAAAAAAACTTGGGGTAAAATTCAACAAATTGCATATTAACAGTTTTAAAGTGTGTAATTCAGAGGCATTTAGTATATCCAGCCACTTTGTTCAACTGGTACCTCTCGCTAGTTCTAGAACTTGTTCATTATTCCCCCCACCAAAACCCCATACCCTTTATCAGTCCCCCCCAAACCCAACTTCCTTTCCCTTTAGCCTCTACCACTAATCTCCCTTCTGTGTCTATGGATTCACCTATTCTGGACGTTACCTATAAATGGGATCACACAATATGTGGCCTTTTGTGTCTGGCTTCGCTCACTGAGCATCATGTTTTCAAGGCTTGTCCACGTTGTAGAACTCTGTTCTTTTTTATGGCTGAATCCTGTAGCATTTTATGGCTGGACTGCATTTTGTTTATCCGTTTACCTGTTGCTGAGCATGTAGGTTTTCACCTTTCAGCTCTTGTGAGCCATGCTGCTGTGAGCCCTGGGTGTACAGATGTCTTCAACAGTGTGGTTCCGCTTCTTTTGGGTGTACACCCAGAAGTGGCCTGGCCAAGTCATGTGGCCAGTCTCTGTGTCACTTTCTGAGCAACTGCCGTGCTGTTTTCCACCCCCAGGTTTAATCTCTCTTCATCGTTGAGGTCCTCATTTTAGATGGTTGTCTCTGCTGTGGCTGAGCAGCCCTGAGAGGTAAAATTACAGCGTCTCCTTTCAGAATTTGTGTTGAGGAAGATGCAGTTTATCCGTGAGAGGGTGCCTGGCAAAGCCTCAGTTTGTATCATGAGCGTTTGTAAGACTTGTTTCTGTCTGCCCGGCAGCCTGTTGGGAAAGGTGGGACAGCCAAGGCTCAGGTGAAATACAAGGAGGGAGGGGCCCAGAAACCAGTCACCTGAGACACAGGGTCACATGGTTCCAAGGTCACAAAAGGAGGCCCGTGGGTCCCGAGAGGCCATCAAACCTGTCCTGGTGGCTGGAGATGGACTTGAAAATCCATAGGGGCAATTCCTGGTCCTGTTGGGAGTTGCCGTTGGGCGGGGCTGCTGGTGTTCCAGATGGTGGCAGGGACCCCAGGAGTCTCTGAGTTGTTGAGTTGAATCTGCTCCCCAACTTGAAATGGGCCATGGAGCCGGGAGTAAACGGGGTCTTCTGGGACCCTCCCTCCACCTGCCTGCTCTCCATCACACGTCACCTACCTCTCTCCTGCGTCCTGGCCTCCCTCTCCTCTCCACCCACAAAGTGTTATTACCCCCATCCAAGCCTGCTTTGGTCTGGGGACAGAACTGGGTGTCCTGAGGTCCAGGGGATGGAACCAATGGCCCATCACCTTATGAAGATTCCGATTCCAGTTAGATCAGGAGCCTTTCTTTCTGTGTTGACTGCACTAATTTCCATCTCTCTTCCAACCCCATTTCCTCACCCTCAACACATACAGTTGTGTCCAGTGGACACATTACGAGATTAGGGATTTTATCAAACATAGTACTGTGAAAGCGGCTGAGTGACTACTTACAACTTACTTTCAGCAAAAAAAAAAGTGCTCCTGGCCACTGCCCAAGCGTTCATTAGGACATGAAGCCTCCTAGGGTACGATGGTGTGTGTGGAATATATGTGGCATCTAATTATATATTCCATTAGAGCCATTGGAAGAATCAATATGGTGACTCCAGACGGCCTTCTTTAAAGAATTACATGAATGCCATACATTCCCAGCTACCTTTGAGCATAGCTGCCACTGAAGTTTTCAAATGGAATGTCTGTTCCTGTGATTTTTTTCACTCTGCATCTTTGAAGCTGAATGAACCTTGTGCATAAAGTTATACTTTGAGTATGATTATTTTTTCTTGGTTCCAATAGTGAGCTAAATTCGAGAGGCTAGTGTCACTTTGACCTGTGATAACTGCATAGCAGGGATATTGGGGATCCTTTCTATGGCCCTTTTATATTTTCCCACCAATGTAACAGTTGGTTATTTACCAATTTGCTTGGAATGCTGCCCACAGTTAGTCCCTTGTATTCAAGTGACAAACAGTACAAAACTCGTTTGTTTTTCAGTAAGACTTTTAGGATTTCCTTCTTCACCAGACCTGGAGTCCCCTATTGCATCAGTGCTGTCCCAGGAGAACTTTCCCTGCAGCGCATAATTAACTACAGTTTTTGAGCCACCATGCCTGCAGCATGTGCAGAGTCTAGAAGCCTCAGGAACCCAGTTGTTGGTAACTCTCGCCCTGAGTCACTGCCCTCGGCCATTCCCCACACTCCGTCCCATTACACAGTGTACTCTGTGGGTCAAACCCTGTTTGCTTTTCTGTCTTGTTTCTACCCACACATTGTTGACCTTTGCTGAGACCTTAGCTCCTCTCAGCCGTGCTGGTTCCGCATCCTGGTGGGCTGCCTCAGACAGACGCTGGGGAAGGGCCTCCCAAGCGGATGTGTCCCTGCCAGGAACATCAGGAGGCATGTCAGTCACACACACACACACACGTTCACATTTAGCAGAAAGAGAGAAAAAGCATAAAACATGTAAAAGCCCAACCACCTTATTCAATTTACAGTGGCACACAAGGGCGCT
Source organism: Inia geoffrensis (assembly GCA_036417435.1). Classification (NCBI taxonomy): domain Eukaryota; kingdom Metazoa; phylum Chordata; class Mammalia; order Artiodactyla; family Iniidae; genus Inia; species Inia geoffrensis. Next base: position 4,695,773 of record CM070921.1, read on the forward strand.
CTGTTCTAAATTTACATGTATACATTTTTAATTCAGTCTATGTTATTTTTCTTTAAGTGATGTAACGCCTGTTTACAAATTTTTTGAGGCTTATTTTACGTATTTTGAAACTCACCCACTTGCACCATTCAGTGGTTTGCATTAAATTACCAAGTTGTGCGATCATCACCATAAATCAGTTTTAGAACGTTTTCATCACTCCAGTGAGATCCTTTATGCCCATTTCTTTTCATCCCCACTCCTACCCCGTGCCTGAAGATGTTTTTAAGAAGTCATATTTTTCTCAATTTCATCATATTTCTTGGAACCCTGTGATTATTGCCCTCGGGGATGTTGCCAATCATCAGGTTATATCATTCTGCTCCATGCCCCTATAATCCTTGTCTTACAAGGTCCCAGAACTAATCGCTCAAGCATGAGGAAATAAAACTTAGGTGTTCCCTACATCTCCGTGCCCCTCACTGCTTGGAATGCTTGTCTTTTGTCTGCCTTTACGCTAAATCGTCTGACCTTCTTCGGCCATTTTCACCGTGTTCTCCTAACTCCTTGAAATTATGGTCATTTCCAAAGGAAAGGTATATGGACCAATACTTCTGTCCTTAAGACTGATTTCCCTTATAAACAAGTCAGTGTCTGTCAATGAGATGATCATTGCTTGTACATCTCAGACTGCTATCATTTGAACAAATGTACAGTTATTTCAAAAGGCACAGCTAATTGTAGGAGTAAGGGAATGCGCTGAATATGGGCAAATGACACAGTTGTAAATAAAATCAAAACTTGAAATCTGGACATGGAAGCATGCTAGGGTATTATTTGGTAAGGATTTTCAAAAGAGAGAAGATACCGAGTGAGAGAATTTGCAATTTATACAACAGACTCCCAGGCCTGGTCCAGGCAGTGAATAATGAGTTCTTACCTATAGATAATGAAACTGGCACCAAAGCCTGATCTACTGGTGATCTGGGACTTTAGTTTCTGGATGTCGGCTGGAAGTGTTGCCCAGCTGAAAGCTTAATATCTGATAAACTCTCTTCTTTCTGGAAACTTTATCCCACAGATAAAATATTGCTCTGAAATTGACTGTGATAAACCAGGAAGACTTGGTTGGCGAAGCAAAGTGATAGAAATCCTCAGAAGGAAGTGACCTCTTTTAAAATCTGTAATAGTGAATGGCCAACGCGTGCCCTGGGGTTTAGAGTCGTTCAGACAAAAATGGATAATATCTCCTCGCCAGGGACTCTGGAAAAGGAATGACTCGAGCATTAAAATGGACTCAGACATGAATGTCTGCCATTGCAATCACAAATCTGTAACGGGTCCAGCGGAGCAGGGAGAAAGCAAGAAATCAGCCTGGCAAAATAGGGTTTCCCTCTAATGAACCCAGACTTTGAAAGGGAGTATTCGGGAGTTTGGGGAAGGGCAGAGAATCATGAAATGAATGGCTTCAGATCTCCATCATGTCAGGAAGACCAAAAACCCCAAACAAACTCCTCAAAATACTCACCTGGTGCTCTAGTTCCCAAGTCTACCTGGGCAATTTCCATGCCCTTGGACGGGACAGCATGCCCACTGCATCAGACCTAATCCTTAAGAAGGTAAAAATCCATTTAGGGCTTCCCTGGTGGTGCAGTGGTTGAGAGTCCGCCTGGCGATGCAGGGGACGCGGGTTCGTGCCCCGGTCCGGGAAGATCCCACGTGCCGTGGAGCGGCCGGGCCCGTGGGCCGTGGCCGCTGGGTCTGCGCGTCCGGAGCCTGTGCTCCGCAACGGGAGAGGCCACAGTAGTGAGAGGCCCGCGTACTGGGAAAAAAAAAAAAAAAAAAATCCATTTAAACAGCACCTGTGTTTTCAAAGTTCTGAAGCCATACCGGCGGACGTCACGGAGCCCCACCTGGAATCGGCCCTATTCGCTTTATGTGTCTGACACCACATGGTGCTGATATGTTTCTTGGAGACCATCGCGTGAAAATGCTCACCTGATCCACTGCACAGTGTTGACTCACATCCTGGGCTGTGCCTTCGGGTTTGCTTGTTGTTTGATCTACTCACACGAGCTGAGACCCCTTTTGCATTCCCCGGCATTTTAAATCCAGCCTCCCTCCTGGGATCTCCCAGGATCACAGCCTCACAGACTCTCATGGGTAGCAGGAAACTTTGCTACCTCTGAAACTCTGAAAAGTCTACACAAACAAGCAGACTAACTAACTGACTGGCCAGCCAATGGCCGTTGACAAATTGGACTCACCTCTCTCTCTTTAATCCTTAGACTTGCCTTAGATTTTAGGCTGCCTCAGTGATCCCTTCTGGCTTCCCAAAGCCACCTTCTTAATCAATACTCTTTATCCCATCAGGTCCACGTCACAGACTTCCATCTCTACCTCTATCTAACTGGCTTGGCGTCTCCTGGATCTTCTTTCCCAAGGTCACCTTTGACCGTCTTACTGCCAGTTCCAGTTCTTTTCCTTTGCGATGGTTCCCACTTCTGGTTCTTTGCATACCTTTCAGCATGCTCTTTCTGAGCTGCGTTCTCTGGTTCTTTTTCCCACCTCTGCCCCTGGAAGTTTCAGTTTACTCACGCTTACGTCTTATGCCCTTTTTTTCTTGTTTCCGCTCAGTGGGCAATCTCACCCAGAGCCATGGCATCAGATGTCACCCTTAGTCCTGTTTCCTAATTCCCTATCCTGTGCTCTGCTTTCTCCCCTCATTCTAGCATCCAGCGAGGCAATACTGGTATCGTGAGTGATGGTAGGTACCGTTCCAGATGCAAAACCTGTACCTCAATCCCACCTTTTCTACATACAAGCTGAGCTGGTAAAAACTTCTGTAAATGTCAGTTTCCCCTTCTGTGAAGTGGGAAGGAATAATAGAAGATAGATAATTTAGGTTAACATAGATAATACATATTTACAGTATCAAGATCATAGGTTATATATAGTCACAGTATTAGGATAATGCCTAGCACATTGGTAGCCCTTAGTAATTGATGATGGCGATGATATTTTATTGTCTTTCTCCTGTGACATGAGCTACAAATATTTTCCAAACTAGGCATGTGCAAAATTCAACCTTTAGCTGCTCTTTTCCAAATCGCTGTACCTTCAGTACCTCTCGTCCATGTGCTGGAAGCATTCATGTCCATCCCCCCATTCCCTTATCCAGTAAGTCATCCACCTGGCTGGCTTAGTTTCTGAAGTACCTCTCTGACCCCATGGCCACCATCTGCCGATGCTGATCTTAGGAGTTTCACTGCAATGCGCCATTTCGATGCATCCAATAAGGGGGGCGTTTGGGCACTATAGCCCTGTCTGTGGCGGAAGTTCACAGTTTTCTTTCCATCTTCCTATCTTGCATCTCCACTCACCCTCAAATTCTGTACTTACCTGGTTCTTTGTTCTTTTTCTTAGAAACAGTATTCATGTTTATTAAACACATTTTTAAAGTATTATTAAGTGTTTAGCTTTCATGAGCTTCAAGGTTTACTTTTTCTCTCCAGTTCTGCATAACTGAACTTTCAAATCTGCCGACTCCCACTGAAATGACTCCACTCTGGATTCTAAGGCGTCAATTTCTGGCAGATTTTCCTTTGCTTCTTCTAACATTTCTCCTGTTTCTTCTTGAGAGTGACTGGTGAAAGCACAGGGAGACCAATCTGATGAGGTATCACTAAGCGGTCAGCATCTGCAAGCATGATGTCCTCACAAGCATCTTCGAAGTTTTTGGAGCTGTTTCTTTCTTCACTTCTGTTTCTTCCTTCAGCTGTGTGATGTTACTTCTATTCTGTGCAAATGTGTTAGTTTTTTTAATCTCCTGTTTAATCTCCTCAAAGCCACATTGATGTCTTCTGCACCTGCCCTTTTTATGGTGGCCACCATCTTGGGTGGTTCTTTGTTCTTTAATTCATCTCCATTCCATCCAGAATGCTCCTTGAAAGTGGACGTTGTATTGGCACTTGAGAACCATTTCCATGTTTCCTGGCAACTCCCTGACCAATCTAGTCCCGAAGGACTCACCCGTGGCCCTTTGGCCAATATCCCATTGATACTAAGATTTCACATTGTCCCTGAAGCGCTTGAAAGGATTTTATATCCTGGGGTGATCTCCATGGTAAGAGCCAGGGTGCCAGCGATGCCTTTTGTACCAAGTGGAAGAAGGTGAGGGTGGAAACCCAGGCAGCATGTTTTTGGAGCAGAGCATGAATGGAAGTTGAAAGTCTGTCAACAGATTCCCGTAGGGTCATCCCTTCCCCACGTACCCACGCCCCCGCAAGTCTGTGTCTTCCGAGGAGTCGGTGAGCCCCAGTTGGAAGACTCGTGACCTGGATTATTGGATTACCTCCTCCCTGGTCTCATTTTCTGCCAAACTTCATTCGATCAAAATGTACCCCTTTTGCCTCTGTGAGAGTAGTTTGCTCACAATGTGCCTCCGTTTTCTTTGAAAACCTACCTGGTCTGACTCTGGAAGAAACTCTTGCTTTTGGTCTTTGGATGCTTCCAAGATCTGTTTCCATTTCACTCAGTGAGCCTCACCTTTCACATCGCCTCCGTAAACATTCCATTGCAGGGAGGCCGGCTAGTTTTCTGTGGGCATATCCCTTAGCTATTTCTGTGTTCAGCTCATTAATAGCCAGTTGTGTTGCTTGGTAAAATGAAATTATTACAGAAGTAATAACATTTATGTGTCCCCTAACAAGTAGTGTGAACAGTAACGTTTCCTGCCGCCTCATCCCACATTGATTTTACACAGCAGAAACTTTTTTCCTCAGGCCACTGTACTTGGGACAGTTCAGGGACATCTGATAGATCAGAGAGAGATGGAGGGTTACGGTGCAGTAAGCACATTCCTTCTGTCAACATAGAACACTTACACAGAATCAGAATGTTCATTATCGTGGGGCATTAGCAAAAAAAAATAAAGTTTTGCCCTTTCCATTTTTTTATACCTACGAGAGCTTCAACGCTGAGAGGCAGTAATTCTGTTCAGTGATGTAGCGCTTCTAACCTGAGCTTAATTTGGGGGAAAGAGCTGTTTTGCTGTCGGCACAAAGAAGGGAATTGCCGCTCCCAGCAGCCTCTCCTACTGTGCACGCTCCCTACGAGTGCCGAGGGCCACGGGGGCAGCACGTGGCTCCGTGACCCCCGTTCATCAGTTTTCCTCCGGCTGTTGCCTCTGCCCTTAGTCTCTTGAGATAAAACTTTCTGCTTTCTTGACCGACCTCTCGAGAAGGTCATAGTTAGCTTTCTCCAGTCCTTGACCCCCGGTTTTCTTTCTGTTCACTAGATCTGTCTGAATGGTGTTGTGACCTCTTTGGTTTCTAAAACCAACTGGGGGTGAAACACCAGGAAACGGTGTTGTTCACACTTGTTAAAGTCATTTCCTAGCGAACGCCGGCACCTGATATGAGTTGCCCTCTGCTGCCACGGTTGGCCACATGTCAACGGGTAGCAATATTCCCCCTGTGGGGGAAGCAAGTGATGCCACGTGGGTAGCCAAAACGGGGTCTGGAAGGAGCCCCGGGAGTCTGCTGTAGTGTCAGCTGCCTTCCCGTATGACCCTTGGGTCAGGCACTCACCTTTCACGGGGCTCCATCGTCTGACCTGTAGATTGAGGCTCTTTGGATTTTAATTCCTGGACTCTATAGAGTCCGGCCCTTTGGTTTGAGCCAGAACACCCATATTCTGCAGATTTCCCAGGCTACAATTTGAGATCAAATATCCTGAGCTGTAAAACCAAAACCAGGGGTTACTTTAATGAATGTGACTGCACTTTGGGGTAGGGGGTGGTAATCGAGTACTAGGTCACTCATCAAAGTGATGATGATGAAGCATCATCATCAGCTCCCTAAGGGAGCTGGCATGTTCCCTAAATCCCCCCAGCTACCCTAGATGAATAATTTTACACTGAAAGCAAGTAATCATGAATCTGCCTCTAAATCTCGTCTTTAGATCCACGCTCAAAAGTTGACAGACTGTCCTCCTGAGTCAGACGCCACTTATCAGCCTGTATATGGTCAGGCCACTCAGTATGGCTGTTCTCTTGTTCTCTGTACGTCCCCTGCTTGACCAGTCCCTGCTTTGCTTACACCCTACTCACAGGACCGTGCTTGGCCCCTGCCCCTTCGGCCAGAGCAGCCCCACCTGTTGGCTTATTAACGGGAGACATCTGCCCTCGTGATGATTGTTAACCTGAGGGGCTGTGGGCTCCTGGTTTCCCTGGTAACGGATGAGCCCACCTGATGTTTATTCCCCCTATAAATGGTAGCCTCCTTCTCCCCCGCCGCTTGCGGAGATGGTTGCCCTGTCCTTTGTGTTCTCTGCAGTACACAGCGGGGGTGTTTGCTCCAGGACCCTTTGCTTCTGACGTCTAAGTTCCCCCATCCAGTAAACCGTCGGTGCTGCTGTGCTCTTTCTTCCGTCTCGCAGCTGGGTAGCGACAAAGCTTGCGGGGTGCAGCCCCACAGCCCGTGACCGGCAAGGAAAGCCCAAAGCTGGCGCTGCTCACTCATGGCCTGCTTCTCAGTGCCCTGACTCAAGCCCATCTCTGTAGACAAAGGCAGCCGTAGCATCCACCAAGGAACCCTTCAGGGTTTAGTCGGCGGGGCCAGTATATCTGCCAACCCGAGGGTGTGGGACTCAAGTCCGTGGGCAGACAACAAAACAGAAGTGGTGTTGGCCGTCGACGGTTTGAAAATTCGACACACATCAGTTCAGCAAGTTATCACGGTTAGTGTAAAACGTTAAGACTATGAAGACGGGTCTGCCAGCTGCCGGGTGCCAAGGTAAAGTGAAGCCCCATTTCATGATGAAGCGATCATGGTGAAAATGCCAGTTAATATGGTGAGGTCATGCCAAGAACGGTTAAGGGTGAGGAATATGAGGGATGCTGTTTTAGGGAACCGTGACCCTCCATGAGGTGTTGACACAAACACCCCAAGGACGTGTCCAGAGCAAGGACGGGACGCTGCAAAGCTCCCTGAAGTGTAAGGATACAGGTGTGTGACGTGTGGCCACCGGCCATGGGTGGAGTGCCCGGCCCACCACCTGACATCACCATCAGACACCTGGCAAAATGCGAGCACACCCCGACATCCTGGCACATTCAGGCTGTTTATTGACTTACCGCTGGCCTTGCAAGTCCAAGGCGGTTTCAGGAACCTCGTCGTCATGGCCAAGATGAAGTTTGTTTGTCTTATGAGTTGCTATGTGGATGGCCTTGCAAAACAAAAGGTTATAGTTTATACTTTGTTTCTGTTTCCTAAAGTTCTACCCAACTTTTTGTTACAAATTTTCCACCCACTTAAATCTCACGTGAACGAATGATCACCTTTACATCCTTCATCATGGATCATAGATTCGGCAATTGAAGGGCTTAGAGATGATCGTAGATTCAATAACTGAAGGGTATACAGTTGATGATAGTCCATAATTGAAGGGTTTACAGACAATCGTAGCTTCCATAGTTGCAAGGTTTACAGATGGTCATAGATTCCATGGGGGAAAGGTTTATTTACGGATGATCACAGATTCAATAGTTGATGGGTTTACAGGTGATGACGGTAGATTCAATAGTTGATGGGTTTACAGGTGATGATGGTAGATTCAATAGTTGATGGGTTTACAGGTGATGATGGTAGATTCAATAGTTGATGGGTTTACAGGTGATGATGGTAGATTCAATAGTTGATGGGTTTACAGGTGATGACCGTAGATTCAATAGTTGATGGGTTTACAGGTGATGATGGTAGATTCAATAGTTGATGGGTTTACAGGTGATGACCGTAGATTCAATAGTTGATGGGTTTACAGGTGATGATGGTAGATTCAATAGTTGATGGGTTTACAGGTGATGATCATAGATTCAATAGTTGTCAGCATTTTGCCATATAGGCTTTATCCATCCAAAATCAATGGCCATCTTATGGTGTCTTTCATGAAGCAGGTACTCAGCAGTTCATCCCACAGTGGGTGCCAGAGTCCTTCAGAATCTAGAGGACGAGAAGCAGAGTGAAGCTGGTGTACAGGTGTGTGCTTTAGGTGTTGGCTCAGTGTTAATAACGTGCCCTAAAGTGCCCAGAGCTGGGCTCCCCCTGAAGCCCAGAGGATGGATGTGCCTTATCGTGGAGTGACTATAACTTGCCGCTACCACCAGGTGTCTGTCATAGCTTTTGAACCAATGTATCTGACTAGACTTGGAAATGGAATCTAGCATTAGCTCAGAACTTTGACACCCCCCCCCCCCCCGCCTCCCAGGTCCTTTTACCTGTAACCAGGGGAAATAGTCTTTTCACAAACACAGCCTGTTACAGGTGGGATGGGTAGGAAAGTGCTTTGAACAACAGTGAGTGCCTGTGGCATGTGTAAGCGTCCTGGGGTTGCTTTACAGATGCTGGTTTAAGACAGGGTAGAAATGAGGAAATTTGGGACAACCTGCAGATAGGAGAAAGGTAGGTGAGTTCTGGATCAGCTCTGGCTTTCCTCCATTTCTCCCTTCCTGTATTCTAGGAGGTGGGTACACTGGGGGTACCCATCCATTGTTGGAGAAGGCTGCTTGTTCTGGGTTGAAGAGTGATACCCTCTCCCCAACCCCCGCTGCCAATCAGTTATTGGCAGAACCTTGGAATGCGACCTTATTTAGAAGTAGCGTCACTGAGGATGTACATACTAAAGATCCCACAGGAGTCAGGTGGGCCCCTGATCCAGTGAGGCTGTGTCCTTATAAAGAGACTCATAGAGCCTTGCGGAGAGAGAATGATGGGAAGATACATGGCGAGAACTCCACGTGCTGGTACAGGCAGAACTTACAGTGGCGGGTCTACAAGCCCAGGAACACCAAGGGCTGCTGGCAACCGTAGTCAAGCTGTATATCTTACTCAGTGTGTCTTCACATTTACAGCTTTTATAGAGTTTGATAATTATAATAGTTTCCCACAGCTCTTTATTTCCAGTTCTCTTTTTTTTTCTTTTGGCCACGCCTTGAAGCTTGTGGGATCTTAGTGCCCCTGCCAGGGATTGAACCTGCGCCCTCGGTAGTGGAAGCTCAGAGCCCTAACCACTGGACCACCAAGGACTCTCTCTTCATTTCCAGTTCTGTGTTAAACTTGTGACTTCCCCAAGACTCTTGCTAGTTCCCCGGGAGAAACCTTCAGAACTTGTCGTACAACTAACTGAAGACATAAATGCAGCAAACATTTAGTGAGATCCCCCCTCTGCCTGCTGCTACACACAGCCTTTTGGACAATGGGAAGTACAAAGAAAATGTGGCCTCCATGGGGAGAATGGCTCAGTTGATTTAGAGAGAGAAGATGTAAATGTGCTCAAAAATGGAGACTCAGAGGCAAAATCGTTCACCCAAGATCGTCCAAGTTATTAAACAGGAGCCTCCCTGTGCTTGATTCCATAGTTAAAGGTTTTACTAGGATAGCACACAGAATAGGTTCTAGGAGATATTAATTGCATCACCAGTATGCAGTTTTGCAAATGGAGATGTTTTCTTTCTGTAGCATATGAGTGAAAACAATTACGTGATCCTGAGAGCCTTCCACTTCTTGAAGTATCAGAGGACCAACTGACCCTTTGAAAATTACAGTATTCTTAGAATATAATGAAGACAGTAACAACCTCCAGAGCAAACCAGAAAATGGCCTGAGTAAGAGGAAGACAACACAAATTGAATTTGTTGGCAAATCGGAAACTGTCCCCACCCATGGCAAAAAAAGACAGTTCCGTGGTTGTAATTCTTTCCCCTCATTGGGTCAACGTTATTCTGTTTAGCTGATTTATGGAATTTGTTTTGTGTCGTAAGTTCATACTCGGCCCCATTTCAGGCATAAATGCCACTTGGCAGTTGGACTCAACTACGGAAAATCCTAACATTTTCGACTGTGGGTTTGAGATCAACCCAGCCTGCCAGCAACATAATTGAGTCTCCACCCTGGGAAACAGGGAAATACCACGTGGCTTTTGTTGCTTTCAAAGGGGCTTCTGTGAATTAAGAGTGCAGCTGTCTAATTTGATCTGATTCCAGATGTCGTTGATATATAGTGACATCTTGGTACTCACTCTGATTCAATTCCCAGGATTTCCACAGTTGAATATCGATACACAATTTCTTATCTGAAGTCCTTGGAGCCAGGACTCCATGGACTGGAGCTTGGAATTGAGTTAGGCATGCTTTAGAAAGTTAACAAGTGCCTTTTCCGTAGCTCATAGGACCCCCTCAGCAGGTGGTGGCAGCACTCTGAAATCAAACGTGTTAATATTCCTGCAGAAAAATGTATGAATATTTCTCCCGGTGGGATACATGAAGACAACTGCTCTGATAATTACACTGTATTCATATACTGGTAAATTAAATTGTATGAGGATAGACCATCAACACCCTGGGTACTTCCTGTCTCTAAGGAAAGCATGAGATGTAGCCAAGTCAAAGTAAGAAGTAGCTGTACACGAACCCGTAACATATGTCCATGATCTCTGGATGCTCGAGTACCTTTGCAGTGGGGTAATCAGCATGGTACTCTCATCATGTACTGTTTGGCCAGGTGGTGATGGTTAGGGAGCAAGGGTCTACAGGGACCAAAGGGTCATGTGAAAATCGACCCTCTCAGAGACTGCTTTTATTACGGTCTGTCTTGTCAATCTAGTGTCCTTTCTGAGTGGTCTCTCTTGTGGAGCAAATTTGCCATAATCTCTGGTTCTTGAGGCCAAGAATTAACAGATCACATATCTTAGCCATTATCTGGGTCAGGGGTCGGCCAACAGTTTCTGTATAAGACCACATACATGGTAAATATTGTTGGCTTTGCAGATCATATGGTCAGCTGTGCAGTGACAGGGCAAAAGCAGCCATAGACGGTACATAAATGAACGTGCACGGCTGCGTTTCCAGTAACATGTTATTTACAAAAACAGGTAGTGGGCTTGTTTGACCCGGGGGTCATAGTTTGCCAACCCCTGTTCTACGTGATTTTTTTTTTTTTTCCACTGTAGTTCACAATTCTGTGATCGTGACCACCACTGTTAACTTTGCACTTATCAGTGTACAACCAACGTAGAGTGGAAGAAAATGTTTATCTGCCCTTCATGGACTACAGAAACCCGTGGTTTGATAGATTTCATATCAAAGAAGAAATAAGTACCTGATGTGTTACATTTCACAAGAAGTGTGTGAGAGAGCACACTAGAAACTATATTATTTTACAGTTTTGCTCTAGCCTGGCTTGTCTACTCTTGGTATGCTGGTTCTTGGACCACTTGGGGAATATTTCTCAGAAAACCCTTCCTGTGTGGGTGAGGATGAAGAGGTGATTTGAGTTCACATTTCCATCATCTTGGCTGTTTTTTCACGACCGTCAACCTAAGCTTGAAGACCTCTCTCCCACAGCTTGTAAGGGTTTCTCTGGGATCATAGCTTAGTGGCAAGATTGGGCTGTTTTCATCCGTGTTACATGTATTTTCAGGACCAAAGTTCGTATCAGCTTTTGTCTTTCATGGAGCCCCAGGAAATAGATCCTGGGACCAGATCTGCAAACCTATGGCAAGCCCATCGGTCGAATTTCATCCACTGACCTTTTCATCCTTTTCATCTGTTTACCATCTTTCTAGACCACCTTCTTCAAGTAAGAGTCCTCCGAGGCTGACCTTATCTAATAACCATGCTTCTGGGTATTGCTAATGACAAATACCTTCCTTCTTTCCTCTCACTGTTACTCACGAGGTGTCTTGACCTCCTTTTGATGTTTTCCCAGTGCACTTGAGCCTAGTGTTTCATGACAGTGCAGCATGATACTAGCAAACAGCTGAGGCACGAGGGCTGAGACAAGACGGATGCCTCAAGTCGGTTCAGGTTGGGTTTCGCTGCCAAATAAAAAACAAAATGTACAGAAATCTTTCGGTTTCCAGGGCTTTTGGTGTCTCACAGTCAAGGACAAGGAACAGTGGGTTCTAACTCCGCCCTTACACCACTGTTGTGATTTTCCGTGTTGTACAACTAAAACCTCATTTGGAGAGGGGATGAGAATGATGAAGAAATGACCAAGTAAATGACAGTTGCGACGATTAGATAAACAGTGGGAAGGGTCATGGAGCATGCTTACTGTTAACTCACGAACTAAATCAAAATATAGGTTCCTAATAATAAAGCAGACCTAACCCCTTGATCTTCAATTTTCTTGTTCTGTGGCTATAACTTGGGTTATAAATTTCATCTCCAGAGACTTTTATTTTCACACAACTTATCACAGTCATAGTGGAACTACCACTCATAATTGGCTGTGCGTGATGGTTGGAACACACTGTTGTGACACGCCCCCTCCAGCCCCATCCACGTTTTTGCCAGTCTCTGGCATCACACCCGGTTTAATGATGACCAGACCGATTATCTAACGCAGTTTCTCAACCTCGGCACTAGCGATGTTTTGAGACCAGCGCGTTCTTTGCGGTGTGGGACTGGGTTGGATGCGTGTTTGTGGTTGGCAGTGGGAGAGGCTGTTCTGCGCATCATAAGGTAATTAGCAGCATCCCTGGCCTCTCCCCACTGGATGCCAATAGTACCCACACATTTGCGAGAACGAGAAATGTCTCTAGACATCGTCCAGTGACCCCTGTGGGGCAAAATCGCCCCGGGTGAGAACACGCCAGTGTTATTTTGAAAAGTGTGCTCTGCGCATGGGCCATTAGACTTTCCTTTGTGTGTGTTCCTCCTGCAGGTATAGTCCCTCGTGGCAAAACCACTGTGAGAGGCATTGTGACCTAATCCCTTTGGATGTGTTTGTTCCTCTTCATAAAGTATCAAATGCGGGTCAAAGGGCTTCCATGCTGATCTCTTAAAATCTGTTTCCTGTCAATAAAAGGTGTGCGCACAAGAAAGGAAGAATGATGATTTGGATCTCCCCTGCCTCGCAAGGGGAGTCACCCACGTGTTCAAATCTACGTCCTTACGATCTTAATCTTGCCAGTTAATATCCTGGTGAGAGGGCAGAAGAGGTGACCATGCCCAGAGATTCCTTCATTCCTGAAGACAGAGGCGAAGGGTCAACACTGATGGCACACCATTCCTTTTTTTAAAATGTTTTCTGACTTCTATTAATTTTTATTGCAGTATAGTTGATTTACAATGTTGTGTGAGTTTCAGGTGTACAGCAAAGTGACTCAGTTATACATATATATACACTCTTTTTCAGATTCTTTTCCCATTATCGGTCATTACAGAGTATTGAGTAGAGTTCCTTGTGCTGTACAGTAAGTCCTTCTTAGTTATCTATTTTATACATAGTAGTGTGTGTATGTCAATCCCAGACTCCTAATTTATCAGTTCCCCCCGTGTTTCCCCTTTGGTAACCATAGATTTGATTTCGAGATCTGCAAATCTGTTTCTGTTTTGTAAAAAAGTTCATTCACTTATATGTGGAATCTGATTTTAGAAATGGAACAAATGAACTTTTTTTACACCATTTGTTTTCAATAGAACCTAAGATGGAAAGCCATGCCGGAACATTGATGACAGTTTCAAATACCATCTCTGGGGGGAAAACATTTCTGGGGTACTGATTGAACCCAAGAAATTGTTGCTGGGAGATGAACGTCAATAAAGCAAGACTTAGATTGACAAAAATCTATGGAATAGTAATTTCTCTGTAACGTGGCATTCTCTTGTGCATATTATTATTATTATTTTGTGTGTGTGGTACACGGGTCTCTCACTGTTGTGGCCTCTCCACTTGCGGAGCACAGGCTCCGGACACACAGCCTCAGCGGCCGTGGCTCACGGGCCCAGCCACTCCGCGGCACGTGGGATCTTCCCGGACCGGGGCACGCACCCGCGTCCTCTGCATCGGCAGGCGGACTCTCAACCACTGTGCCACCAGGGAAGCCCCTTGTGAATATTATTTACCAAGTGAGATTATGCTTCCTATTCTAAAAGGATAAACAGTAGATTTACACATTAATAAATTGCTCCATGGGACATGCTAGTTTTTGTCTAAATGTCAACAATTTGAAAAAATATGTATATATATTCTTCAGGTTGAAGGGCATTGAATTGGCTTTTTTTGAGCTCATTTTCAATTCGTGGGTGGGGCTCTATACCAGAGATCGAAAAACTTTTTCTGTAAAGGGCCAGATAGTAAAACATTTTCAGCTTTTCAAGCCAAACAGTCTTTGTCGCAACTACTCCACTCGGACTCTGTAATATAGGGGCAAACAGGTAATAAGTAAATGAATGAGTGTTCCAGTATTTTTGGACTTTGCTTATGGACCCTGAAATATGAATTTCATGGACTTTTCATGTGTCACAAAAATGTCCTTTTTCAACCGTTTAAAAATGTGAAAACTTTCTTACTTGGCTCCAAAAACAGATGGGGGCACAGTCCCCTGCCCCGTAGTCTGTGACCCCAGCTCTGTTGGGAAAATATTTAGCGAGAGCTTGTTATGACAAAGAAATAGCCCCGCCCTGTAGACTCTTAGAGCCTGTGGGAAGGACAGTTACCAAATAAAATGAAACCAAATAAATAGACTATTGCAAATAGTGACAACTGCTATCGAGGGGGGAAGAAAAAAACAGTGCTAGGATTCGTCAGCCGTGGGGCAAATGCTTTATAAAGATTGTATAAATCACAGGGAGCTTCTCTGAGGTGCTGGCCACTCAGCTGACACCTGTGGATGAGTAGGAGTTGGGCGGAGCATGGAAAGAAGAAAACACGCAGGAGGAATCCCCTAGGCCAGAAAGAGCTCGTTTCGTTGAAGTGTTTCAGAATTCAGTGTCCGATTGTTCTTCTTTTGGATGAGTTCACAGGATGAGCCGGGTGCACCCTGTTTCTGTCTGCTGAAAGGCACTCACCATCCCCATTCCTGCTCACGGTGGTCTCGGTAACATAAGATCTGGAGGACAGTCGCCCAAGACCGTCTGAAATTGTTGTCACTGTAAGTACCAGAAGCGCATGGACGGGTACTTTGGCTCTGGAAATATCATGGCCTATTCACAAGACGCTCTCCTCACCCTGACCGCGTGCACTGTCTGCGTCCTGTGGGTATTTGGTGCCCTTTATAACGGTGTTTCAGGACATTACCATATTGCAGGGGTGACATCAGTTTGGAGCTGCCCCAGCTCTCCTTTCCTTCAGACACGGCTTCCCAACAAAAGGTCACTTTGTTAAAGGGGAGAAGGAAGGGGGACAAACATGTTTTCCTGGAGAAGAGCTGTCCTGGGCCCGTGAGGGCGTGTACACTAGTCAGCAGTAATAATCAGCGTGTCTCAGAGAATTTAGGGGTGGAGTTTTCTAAATGTGTGTCGGCCTCATCACCCAAGGCACAGCACAAGCTTTCTTCCTGCAGGCTGCCCCTGGTTCAGGTGAATGTGTGTGTGTGTGTGTGTGTGTGAGATATTGATGGGGACAGGATGAAGGAAGCAGCTTTCAAAGACCTTGCAGGTGACATTCCCTGCTGTACACCCTCCTCTCAGACAGAGGCTGCATCTTGATGATACTCTGCCATTATGATGGCAGGGGGGCACTGCGGGGCATTCGGTGTCCCCACCACCAGCAGCAGGCTCGGAGGAATGGGCACGGGAATGCTGTCAGACAAGATATGGTTCGCGTTGGTACGCAGAGGCTCCCAGAGGTGGAACCATGTGGAGTCAGGGAGACCCGGGCTTTGGATCCCAGCTCCCCACCTGCTGGTCTCGTTCTCAGGAAGCGGATTAACCTTCCTGCGTCCAGGTTTCCTCTGTACAATGGAGATGCACAGGACAGGTTCCCAGGGCGGTTATGAAAAGTAAAGGATGCCCTTTGTTTGGGAGAAGTAGGTTAAGTACCTGGTTGATCCTGCCAGCCAAGGTGATGGGGTGCAGACAGATGTAACCATCTTCACAATGCAGCCTGGGACTCTGGCGTTACCGACGACAGCCCTTCTCCTGCCGCCCGGCGGCTTTGCCCTCCGGGGGAGGTTGGCAAATTCTGGAGGCATTTTGGGTCTCATAACCTTGGAGGAGCTTGGCTCCTCGCATCCAGGGGGTAGAAGCCAGGGATACTGCTCAACCATCCCGCAATACACAGACAGCACACAACCGAGCGTTACCCTAGCCTCCAACGTCACGGGTGCCATGTGGAGAAACCCTGACCCATATAACAAGAGATTTAACTTAATCCTCTCTTTCTTCTTAGAATATTCAATGGTCTTTTACTTTGAGGGATTAGAGTTAGAATACAAATTAAAAGAGGAAAAAGACAATCACCTTTTAGGATTTTTTTTTTTTTTTTTTTCTGTTAAATTTAAACACAGAAGCACAGGGTTCTCATCCTGGAGCAGACATCCACAGAGGTTTAGAGCCATGGCTTGTGTTCACTCTTAACGCTGAGCAGCTTAAGAGGTTTATTTTCTATTGTGATTTCTGTAATTTCTGTTCTTCAAAAGCATCGTGTGGGGCTTCCCTGGTGGCGCCGTGGTTGGGAGTCCGCCTGCCGATGCGGGGGACGCGGGTGCGTGCCCCGGTCCGGGAGGATCCCACGTGCCGCGGAGCGGCTGGGCCCGTGAGCCATGGCCGCTGGGCCTGCACGTCCGGAGCCTGTGCTCCGCCACGGGAGAGGCCCCAACAGTGAGAGGCCCACGTCATGCAAAAAAAAAAAAAAAAAAAAGGATCGTGTGTTCCTTTTCTCTTTCAGAAACAAACTTTTGGGGGTTTTAAAGAATACTTTCTAAAGTTCTTGTTAATGCAGGAGCTGGCTTTGATTTGTGACCCAGCTTTCAAAGCCTTAAAGCACCTGCTAAGTAGAGTCTTATTATTATTCTGCTGCAAGACAACTGTATATTGCAGGGAAATGCTTCGAGCAACATACTTTTGGGGTTGTTTTAGTCTAGAGGGAGATAGACATTCTTTGGACCCAGCTAGAAGAGCTCAGGAAAAAAAAAACGGACAGAGTCAGTAGGTAATTAAAAGGAGGCAGCTGAAAAAGAGTCATGATTCATTCAAGATAAATTAATACAGCATACATTATCCTTTTCTAACAGTCGATACAAAGGGAGAGTCTTTCGGTGGGGGCCGAAATATCTGTTCCTCAGTGCCTGATAACAATATCCATTGTATCTTACCAGCATAAAGGCGTCCTCACAGGGTATTTTAATGTACTTCACCATCTGGAGTTTGGGGTTCTTATATCTAAAACTTTCCCTTAAGTGGATGAAGACTTTAATGATAATCAAGGAAATACTTTGATCTTGTCTCTGGTATTTGTAATTCGTTCCCATCCAGAAAAAAAAAAAAAAAAAAAGGTTTAGGGATGTTAAAGCTTTCTTATGAACTAAAAAAAGAAAACAGGAGGAAATCTGCTTTTTATGAGATGTCGTTTTCTTTGACGGGACCTGCCAGCAGTCTGTTGCTCACTCTGCTATTTTGTGTGTCTGAGAGAAAATGACGGAGAGAAGGTTCGTTAAGAAGTAAATTGGGACATAAAATAGAGCCATCTGTGGGCTGTACTCTTAACCAAGATCCCCCAAGAGTGGGGCACCTTGCTGTCACGTACCTCGTTATAGGAGGTAACAAGAAAGGCACCAAAAAACCGGTGTAATATCCCTGCCAGAAAGGTTCAACCTGCATCTGTACACGAGGAAATAGACAAATCCAGACGTACTACATTGTCTAAGACAATTGAACCTGGATACTTCCCCCAAAAGTCAGTGTCATGCAAAACCAAGAACGGTCAGGGGTGAGGGAATGGTTCCAGATTTCAAAAGACCAAGAAACATAAGGGTATCTGAATCTCGAATGGATTCTGGATTGGAAAAAAGACTCAGGTGGTACAATTATTTGGGGACTGTGTAGGAGGTTTGTTGATTGAATCATTGTTACTCTTCATCATTTTCATGGTAGCGAGGTTGGGGGAAAACTATCCTTACTCTAGGAGACCCGGGCCAAACTACGTAGGGGGTGAAGCGCCATCCTATATGCAGCGCCCTCTGAAATGGCATGATACACAAATACGAGTACATGCCTTATTCTTTTAAAATCTTCTGATGTAGAAAAAATGTATGATGTATGCCTAGGTGCCTCTGTGTGTGTACACACATGTGTACACATAGAGACAGAAAGCAAGCAAGCAAGCGTGGCAACATGTCAACAGTTAGCCGTCCTAAATGAAGGAGTATACCTGGGTTTGTTTTTATTCTTTCGACTGTTCTGTAAGGTTGAATAGTTTCCACAAAACGTTTTCTGGGAAAATACGTATGACGTTTTACTTTGCTTCTCCTATTTGAAGAAGTGGTTTGGTTCCATTGATTTTTGTCTTTAAAATTTTGTACAGGGCCAGTCGTTAGAGGCGTATGTTGTGTGTCCCTGCCTCCAGGGAGCTTCTGCTGACCATGGGGCCCTGCTCGTCCTCGTTCCCTTTGGGTGGATCACCCTACGGTGTGGTTGTAGGTTGCGTGT
Organism: Inia geoffrensis; assembly: GCA_036417435.1. NCBI lineage: Eukaryota > Metazoa > Chordata > Mammalia > Artiodactyla > Iniidae > Inia > Inia geoffrensis. The sequence continues at coordinate 4,714,185 of CM070921.1, forward strand.
GGCGCAGCGTCATCCGCGTGGCTCTAAAGATGATGAATCCATCTCTTTATACGCGCTAGTTACACAGTAATGGCGGAGGCTGTCGTCTTGCCTTTCCGTGTAGCTTCTTTACGTACCGTTGAGCACACAGTCGGTTCTTGCCAAGAGGTGCATTCACAGTGTGTCCGTGACAGTTCCCATGCCCCCTTCCAAACCTTCCCAGCTCCTGCTGTGTCTGACCTGAGGACAGGGTTCACGTGACAGTTGTCTCCACCCTGAATACAGGTGAGGGAGTCGTGTCGGGATGTATGGGGAGAGGGTTCCGGTACCTTGCATTCTGTGTTTGTCTCTGCGTGATTTCCCGCAGCACGATTAACTCGGGCGCTGTGGGTCTGTGGATCTTCGCGTGAGTGCCAGACTCACAAAGCCCATTGGCGTCCTCCCTGGCAAGCGCTGCCTGTCTTCAGAATCGAGAGCAATGCTTTTGTTCAGCGTTTTGAAACAGGGCATGTGAAAAAGACAAATATCACTTCTTTGTGGCATCTAAAGAAATGATACAGACAGACTTATTTACAAAACAGAAATGGACTCGCAGGCATAGAGAACAAACATATGGTTACCAGAGGGGAAGGGGTTGGGGGGAGGGATACATTAGGAGGTTGGGATGAACAGATACTACTACATATAAAACAGGTAAACAACAAGGACCTGCTGTAGAGCACAGGGAACTATATTCAATATCTTGCACTAACCTGTAATGGAAAAGAATCTGAAAAAGAATATATATAATGTATTACTGAATCACTTTTGCCATACACTTGAAACTCACACAGCATTGTAAATCAACTATACCTCAATATTAAAAAAAAAAAAAAAAAAAAAGAAAGCGTGTGAAAAGACTTAAGGAACAAGGCGTTCCATTTATAAGAAGACATTTCAGGCACAATCCAGCCAAATGCTTAGTTTGCCACCTTGACATCCATTCCAGGGAAGACATTTAGAACATTCAACCCGATATTCAGTGCTTGGAAAACCGTTCCTGTTGGAACCCCGAGGGCTCCGCTGGCTGCTCCTGGGAACCTCCTTGGGCCCTGGGGTGTGGGGAGTGGTCTCAGTTGGTTCCACCCACTTGCAGCAGACCCACGCTGTTACTCATCTCTAGTGAACCTTCTTACGGACAGAGAATTTGTAAGTAAAAACAGTGACCCCTGATTTCCCCACCTGTCCTGTCTTCTAAGCGAGGACAGCAGTGAGGCTGGAGCCTGTTCAGTTACTTACATAAAGACGAGCGAGGTCTGTCCGTGGCCTCCCCTGTGTCGTACCCACGATTTCCTTAGCGGCACTGCTGTCGAGCCACAGGGATTCACAACAACAAAAAGCCTCATGGTTTGTCTTGGAAGAGATTGCATTGATACGCGAAGCTCTCGAATGTAAAAAGCCCCAAAGGCCCCTTGCATCGGCTTCTTTGCTGTCTCTTGTTTCTCCAGCTGGATGTGGCACACCTTGGGCTAAGCCGGCTTCATCTCCCACGTGTTCAACACACTGGCCTCCAGTGATCGGTCTGCATCCATCAAGGCCTTTCCCACCACTGGGAGCCAGAGGCACCTTCTCAACACCCAGGCCTGATCCTGCCTCTGGCCCTACTAGAGCTCTCCAACGGCTTTCCATCAGAAGGAAGGTGGAATTCCAGAACCACGGCCGGGCAGGCCTCTATTATAGGGCTCCTAGCACCCTCAGTTCCAATATTTATCCTGCATGTCAGGTGTTCTGTTTATTTTGAATTTTTTTTTTCCTGTATGAAGCTCATGTTAAACTTTCCATTTTATCTTGTATGGCAAGATAGTCTACTGTATTGTTTCAAGTATAAAATACGATCTTATTTGAAGTCAATCAGGAAGTAATCTATACAGGAAATAATCTATAATCTAATAATCAGGAAAAAATCTAATTACAGACGTTTTATGACTGGCTTCCAACACTTTATACAGAAACACAAAGAATTATAACAGCTTATAGATTTTTATAATTTTATTTATTTATAGTTTATAAATTTAGGGGTACAATCTTTGAATTTTAAAATTATAATCAATTGCTGATGAGTGGTTGGTGTACTACTACTTGAACCTACACCATTGTACTACATTGTGTCTCTGTACTGCCTTAAGGATATCTCTATATTGCTTTAACCTATACTACTTTATTTCTCTCTTTGTATTAAAATCAACTCTGGACTTGAAGACCTAATGGAAATTTACCAATTTATATTACGTTTTCCTAATCCCCTGCTTTCATGACCTGAAACGCAGGTTCTTTCCTTGAACTTAAAAGTTTTATTAACTGTACATTAGTCTCTAGTTGTTTGGTTTTTTTGCAGTTTGTTTCCAGAGCCTGAGGGGTTTTGCTGAGTTGCCTTGAATTGTGTAACATTTCATACCAGATGAATGCGGAGCTAGTTGTTTCTACTTACGTTTCAAGTTTATTTATTGCTACAGTCTAATATTCAGGGAGGGGTTGATCCAATGTATAGCTAATGTACATTTACAGTAATGAGTGGATGTCATTTCCTTACTTAGTTACTTGCGGGTTTCGCTTTTTAAAATAAGCCTCAGCCAAAAAACATCGACTCCAGAATAAATTTATCTTTCAAGGACAATTCTATTTGCTAGAAATAGGAAATTGCCTAATAACGTCCTCCCTTTTGGAGACATTATCCTACAAATACAGAAGATAAGTTTGTTAAGCACATTTAATAATACTGAACATCATACTGATATAACTAAAAGTAATTTTGGTTTCCTATTCAGAAACCACACATTTGAAGTGTTAGAGAACTTTGTAACGTTCCATGATTTAAAAAAAACTACTGGTCTTTAGTTTATTTCAGATATTATTGTAAGTCATCTTCATTAGGAATGTGAAGAATTGGCTTAGTCCCCATTCTCTAGTTTCCTTCTCAATAATTTGAAAATATCACTTAAGTACTATTTTTTTGCTGTAACTCTTTCATAATATTGTAAAGCATTCAGTAACTAAGATGTAATTCCCTTCAGAAAATTTTGTATCGGGTTTGTAGGAAACTTTGAAATTCTACACAGTAACCTTAGACTCTGAAATCGCGAATCACCTTACAATGTCTGTGATGTAAAAAAAAACAGGCTGCAGCTTTCCCAACCTTATTAGTGTAATTACTCTCGTGACAGTTCTATTTCGAGAGGCAGAAGGAGTGGGATGGGACCAGGCTGCATCCTAAAAGCAATGAAGTGAGTTTCCAGCTTCCTCTGTGGTGTTTGGGCATTTGTTGGGTCAAGTGGGAAAGGATGGGTGAGGGACAGAGGGAGGAGACATGATGCATTTGGGGTGTTTCTTTAGCGATGAGAATGAGCCTCCTACAACAAAGTGGATGCTTAGTGCCGTGGTTCACACCTTTCCCCAGCTCTGAGTCTGGTAGTGGGAGCTTCCCTGGGTTCACACCCGCCACAAACTCAAGTCCCAGTAATCGTGCTGCCCATCACACACACTCGCCCACAGTGCTGTGGCGCCTCTTGGACTCTGATTTTCCAACCATTTTGCCCCCTTTCCCCTCATCCCCCGCTAAGCCGCCCCACCGTGGAAGCTGTCATTCAACATGTAGTTTGCTTTGCCGCCTACGGTTTGAATGAAGCCATACATAAAAACCGTATAGTGGTCTCAGACACACACACACAGAACTGTGTTTATACGTAGTCGTTTCTGCTTCGGCACCCTTGTGGATTCCGTGTTGAGAATGTTCTCCAAGAGGCATGTTTGTGGTGAAATGATGAGTCAACAATGAAGATACCCCTTTAAGAATGTACTCAACATGAAAACCCAAACCCGCTTTGTGTTTTTTCTTAGCCTTTCTCTTTCTCTCTCTCTCACACACACCCAGACTTTTTTTTTACTTTTTTTTTTTTTTTTTTTTTTTTTGCAGAGTTAGAGTTAAATGTGTCACTGTGATCACTACAAAGAAAAGCCATCAGGTTCTTTCCCTGTAGGAACAATTTCACTTGACATCCTGTCTCCTTTCTATCTGTTCTCTGGGAAGGATGGATGTCCTCTTATCATATCCATACTCCTGTTGCCACTGCATGCTTCTCAATAATGATCTACCCATGACTGGCTGGTTCTTTGTGTGTATCTGGGGGATACCCCCAAGTGGCTGGCTCTTTATGGTTTATGTGTATCTTGGGGGGATCCCCCTGAGTGGCTGGCTCTTTGTGGTTTGTGTGTATTTGGGGGGGTCACCTGAGTGGCTGGCTCTTTGTGGTTTGTGTGTATTTGGGGGGATCCCCCAAGGGGCTGGCTCTTTGTGGTTTGTGTGTATTTGGGGGGTCCCCCGAGTGGCTGGCTCTTTGTGGTTTGTGTGTATTTGGGGGGGTCCCCCAAGGGGCTGGCTCTTTGTGGTTTGTGGGCATTTGGGGGGTCCCCCGAGTGGCTGGCTCTTTGTGGTTTGTGTGTACTTGGGGGGGTCCCCCAAGGGGCTGGCTCTTTGTGGTTTGTATGTATTGGGGGGCCCCCCGAGTGGCTGGCTCTTTGTGGTTTGTGTGTATCTGGGGGATCCCCCCAGGTGTCTGGCTCTTTGTGGCTTGTGTGTATTGGGGGGATCCCATGAGTAGTATTTTATTGTTTGTGTGTATTTTGGGGGGCAGTCCCGCACTGCTTTGGGGCACCGCCCTGGGGGTTTGGTGCATTTTTCTTGGAACACTGATTTAGATGCTTTCCATCCCATTGTGGGTTTTGTGGACATTGATCCGCCGATGCTATAATGTAAGAACAGACAAGACCTTTGAGATGGGGAATCCGAGCCCTCCTCAGGCTGTGCGCTCGCCGTGTCCCAGGCCAGGACAGACCCCTGAAGTCATGCCCACCGCCATCATGGTGTTTATTTCCTCCTTGCAAATCCACAGGGCTCTCAATTTGAAATGATCACTCTACCTTTTATGTCTCTCTTTTCAGCAGATACTGTGGGGGTCATTTTCCTTTTTCCAGCTAAACCTATGGAAAAAGAGGCTGGGATAAAGAAATGGAGCTTTACCAGTGATGAGGGTTCTGAAGGTGCGGCAAACCCAAGGTTTTAGACCTAGGGTGTGTTTGCTGTTGTGTCTTCAAATTCTGCACTATAATAATCAGAGCTTTCTTTCACGAAGGGAAAGCTGTAGAGATTAAAAATCTGTGTTAATACAATTCTCTGCAACAAGTATTTATTACCCATTTATTATGTGCTTGTGCTAAAGGAATAAGGGCTTAAAAAGGGATTTTTTTTTTTTTTTTTGATTCTATGACAAGGGCCAGATGCACAGTATTTGGCAGAACATCAGTCTTTAACAAATTGAAGTTTTCTCAGTTAGGGTCTTTCAGGCCAACTGGGAGCCCAGGGTCATTTTCTTTTTTATTCCTATTTGTACAAATTATCATATTTGAGGAGTTTGGGGCATTTACTATGACAATGTCTCCAGCGTCAGAAAGACAGTATGATTAAATTGTACTTTACAGGCTCTTTTTCTTTCCTGATTACAAAGATAAGTAGAACATTCGATACATATATACAAGAAGGTATAAAGCATGGTGTAAATACCATTAGTCCTCCTCCCCTAGAACTAATGACAAAGTTCTGTCATCTTTCTTTTCAGTTTTGTATATGCACGTCTATACACACAGACACAGAAAACATACATAGCCATATATAAATATGAACTTCTTTTATTTGCAATCTTGCTGCCTTTAGTTCCTGTCAGATTTTGCCTTTTCCACCCTAAACTTATACCCTGAAGTTTTTCTTCATGGCAAAATAATAGTCTTCGAAAATCAAGAATTTTAAGGGCGTCATAATATCCTATTACGTAATTTATTGAACCTTTCCCCAACTCTCCTGGCTTCACAAATTTCTAACTAAGGTTGGTAGGAATATATTGATAAAGGACACGTGTGTTGTGTGGGTCTCTTGATATTTTCACAGAAAACGAAATTCCTAGAAACGCAAACAGCAATTCAGAGAGTGTAAAACTGTTGAGACTATATTCATCCTCACATATGCTCCCAAGCGTCCAGGGAGCCTATGTGCAATAACATAACCCACAAGCAGGAGTCCCCGTTTTCTAAGATTCAGCCTCATCCTGTCATTGTGTTTGCCACATTGATAGATTACAAACAGCATTTTCCCTCTGTTTTCCTTTTAATTCTTGATCCCTAAGGAGGCTGGACATTTTTCATGTGGATATGACTTTATCACGGTTTCCTCGTTCATCGCTTGACGTTTTTTAGTTAGGATGTTGACGGCGCCCTCCGCCTTGCCATCCCTCTCCTTCTTAGCCAGTTGCTTAGATACCCTTCTCCGTTCTCAGATCATGGTTCATAATCACATATTTCCTTTGAATTACTTTGTGGCCCCCGCCTTGTTTTCCACTCTGGATTCTTCTCCAGCGCAGAGTCTTTGTTGCATGTTGCTGCAGGTAACGCTGCTGGGCTTGGGCACGTCTGGTGCCCAGATTGCACAGATAATCGGAGAAGAAATATCCGATTTTGGACCATTTTTCCCATAACATAGAGTCTTGGGAACTCTGTGGTCCTCCAGGTGAGCACAGTAACGAGGGGGGGAGGGGGCGTCAGGATTTCAGAGGTAGCTTTGTCGCTTTCATCCAGGTGCATTACGTTGCAAGTCCAGCGTGATTTTGACTGCTCGGCTACCACTATCCTCTTTTGACCGTGAGAAAGAGGAGGACCAGGGATTGAATCGTTGCAGGTGTTGGTAATCATGCTTCGGGGTTCCCCCAAGCTCAACAGGATGTCTGCATCCCATTCGTTGTTCTTCTCTGGGGATCTTGTTCATGAGAGAGCGGCAACCAGAAATGTGGTCGTCTGGGCATGAAGGCTCTCTCCCCATCTCCCCACCCTGGGTCGCAGGTTCCGGGGAAGCAGAGACCGTCCGCCTGAACTGCAAATACTTGGCCCGCGATGGGCTCTGTTCCTGGGCCAGTGCAACTCTGGCCCCCGTGGTTTGGCTGGTTTAAAACTCTAGTTCGGAAATGATTTTCCCTCTGGTTCTTGCAGCCATTGCTTTGCTGTGGCTATTCAAAGACCAAAGCCATCCTGGGTCTTTTTTTTTTTTTTTCAGGTGAAGCCCATTTATCCTCCCCCAGCCACCCAACACGTGCTTGGGACGTTTTGTTTGTCCTCCGTGTCCAAAGGTTTCATGAAACGGTCTGTTTTCACTTACCATTTGGACACATCTGTTCAATGTGGAGATGCATGTCCTTTGCTTCTGAATCGATGTCTCGTTTGCATCCTGGGTAATTTATCCCCTACGTGCTTTGTCTTTCTCCCGTCGTCTGGAATATCCACTGGCTGAATACTGGACCCTTGCTTGTTGATATCCCCATTTTCATATCTTTTCTCCCCTGTGGTCAATCACTTGGCCTCTTTGCTCCATCTTCCTTTGACCTGTCCTCAGCCCCATCTTCCCAGCATTCTGCTGAGTCGTCTGACATACGATGCATTTCCAAAAGTTCTCATTTGTTTTCTAGATGCACTTTTTGCGAAGCATCCTTGGTTGATTGGTTAGCTGGTCGATGGTTGGTTTTTTTTTTTGGTCCTTTTGTCCTAGTCCTTTCTGCTAGAGATACCTTTCAGACGTGTCGTGGTTCTTGGCTTCTGTTCATAGTCAAAAGGGAGGCTGTGCCACACCGAACCTGTTCTGCTGCTTACTGGTAGATGCAGCTTGTTGCATGGCTGGCCGTCATATCCGTGCCCTCCAGGTGTCAATATCTGTGGTCTGAGGCCATCCATGTCCTGCAGAGAGGAATCCTGTCTTGCAGAGAATTGGGACCCACACGTGAGGAGGCCCGTGGCTCTGTGGGGGGGGCAGGGTGGCTCACCCCATTTCACATCCCATCTTCCTTGACACATGCTCAGGTTGCCGCCTCTTTTGGATAACTCTTCCAACATGGAGTTGCCGCTGTCCAAAAACCTGTGGAATTTCCTCGTTCTGCTCTTGTCTGCTCTCTGCCTGTCTTTGTCCAAGTGGGTTAATAGATTGTAAAGATTTCCTCAGTGGAAGTGGAAGTGGTGTTCAGAGATCATGGATGTATCGTATGAGATGCATCTACCATTTTGCCCTTGCAGCCCTCGTTGGCTGTCAGCCTCTCTGTAGAACGCAGTATTCTTAGCCCTCCTGTTAGACGAGAAAATTGACACTGAGGATTTCGGAAATTTCCCCAGAATCGCACAGGTCATGTGTTATAGCTGAGACTGGACCCTCTGTTGTCCTTCTGTTAACTTCGTGGTTACTAATGCAGGCTGTGACACCCATTGGAGATATGGGGCATTGCCAATGATCCATCTTTTTTTTTTTTTTTTTTTAAAGAAGATGTTGGGGGTAGGAGTTTATTAATTATTTATTTTTGGGTTGGGTCTTCGTTTCTGTGTGAGGGCTTTTCTGTAGTTGGCAGCGAGCGGGGGCCCCTCTTCATCGCGGTGTGTGGGCCTCTCACTATCGCGGCCTCTCTTGCTGCGGAGCACAGGCTCCAGATGCGCAGGCTCAGTAGTTGTGGCTCACGGGCCCAGTTGCTCCGCGGCATGTGGGATACTCCCAGACCAGGGCTTGAACCCGCGTCCCCTGCATTAGCAGGCAGATTCTCAACCACTGCGCCACCAGGGAAGCCCCATCATTTTTGATCTATAGGAACGGCTCTTTCAAATGTTTCATCCTAACTCTGTGATAACAAGATCTTGTCCCATTTCTCAATCATTAAAGCTTTTCTTTTCCATTGCAAACAACCATTGAACTCTAGGATCCAAAAAGCATTAAATAAAAGGTAGGGGTGTCCCTCCGTTGAATAAAATATAAATCCTCAGTTGAAGAGCTAACCACAGTTAAGCTGAGACACATTGCTGTGAATTTACTTGTTATTTGATCTATCGTGCAGATGCAGTGGTTATCAGAGGAGATAATTCATTTGTGTGCGCTGGGCAAGCAAATTCATCTTCTTTTCCTGTAATCCATTTTCATGTAAAGGAAACACATTTTTAAGAGCTGCTGCTTGATTTTTCTGCATGCCTCGGGAGGTGCATTTTTATTCGGAAAAATAAGCACACTGCTCTCAAATCACTTCTGCACACATATGTGACTTCTGTTGGCAGGGTCCTCAAGTAGTTCCCTGACAGGGGTAAACCCTAAGGCAGAACGGGGAAGTGGAGGTTCAGACAGTATTGCTTATGTTCCAACAATTCAGTCAAGAGAGTCTCTCTTATGAGCACTTTCAGGCAGGGGAAGGACTGAATTTACAGGTTTCCCTGTTGGTTGAATTCATAAATGTTCATGTTAAACACTGTAATGTTTCTAAATGATGTCAGAAAAAAAGGTCTCGTACGTAACGATGAAATAACCAAACCCCAATATTAAAGGTTTACCACAGCATGCAGGAATATTGGTAGGTGGAGGAAAATTTAGAGTTCAAAGTATTTTAATGTTATATTCCAAATTGGAGCTTGGATAGAAAAAGCGTCATCATGTACAAAGAAACTTGCATGTACGCTTTCTGGTAGTTTCGTCAACTCGTTCCTGATTATAAACTGGTCAGGAACGTAGCACAGAACTGAAGAATTACTCTGTAACTTAACAGAAAGAATCATTTACGTGATAACTTACGGCTCGTCCAAGGTTACACCTATCTGTTAAGAGTCATGACCTGTCCACAAATCAATGTGTGCAAATATTTTCTCAGTTCCCCACTGTCCTAGGAGTTGAGTTGGTTGTGGAGGGCATGAGATGAATGGTCTCCTGGCCCCCTGCAGTTCTAGAACAGCAGGAAAACCAGCCATTCAATTGGATGCTAACTTTTTCTTTCTTTTCTCATTTCCTCCCCAAAGTCCCCCTTCCCTAGGTTCTTCCCTTCCTTTCTATATTCACTTTCTGTGACTGCTGTAATAATTGTCACAAACTTTGTAATAAATCACCGCAACATAGATTTATTATCTTAGGGTTCTGGAAGTGAGAAGTCCAAAGTGGGTTTCACTGGGCTAAAACCAAGATGGTGGCAGGGCCAGTTCCTTCTGGAGACTGTAGGGCAGAATGGTTTCCTTGCCGTTTGCACCTTCTAGAGGTGCCTGCATTCCTTAACCTCCTGGCTGCTTTCCTCTATCTTCAAAGCCAGCGGAACTAGCTTCTTCCAATTTCTCCCCGTCTTCACATTAGGCTCACATTGGGCCCACCCACCTGGCTAATCTGGGACCATCTTCCCATGTCAGGGGCCTTAACTTAATCACACCTGCAAAGTCCCTTTTGCCGCTTAAGTTTTGCCACTTAAGGTAATATAGTCACAAGTTCTGAGGATTAGGACGTGGGCATCTTTGGGGGGGTCGGGACTCAGCCCACCACGATGCCCGTTGTTCTATCTGCCCGTTGCTCTGTCAGTATCCTCTGAGGTTGCTCCGTCCAGACAGTGTATCCTGGGCCTTTATGAGATGCCATGGACTGTGCTGAGTCTCATACCACGTAGCATACAGATGCAGCTCAATACCTATTTGTAGGTGGTATGAAAAAAAGAAAAGAATTCGATATAGTGATGAATACCACAGATTTTTTTCCATATGTGGGATATGGAAATACATTTGTAAACCAAATCTTCTAGCCTGAGATCTCTCTAGCTTTGGATAGGAAAGCATTTGGTTTAAGATTTATACCCACTGTACTCATTTTCTTTTCTACACAAACAGTGGCTTTAAGGAAGCTTTGTAAGTTATCTCCCAGCCTCTGTGGGTCAGGAGTCCAGGCCAGGGATAGATGCTCCCTCTACTTAGCCTGTCACCAGGCTGACATCTCTTTTGAAGCGCGGGATCCCTTTCCAACTTCAGTGGGTGCTGGAAGAATTCAGTTTCTTGCAGTTGGGGTCTGAGTTCCCTGTCTCCTTGCTGGCTGTCAGTCCCGGGCCACCTTCAGCTCCTAGAGGTCACCCACCGCTCCTGGGTACATGGCCCCTGCAGGCGGTTCTCATCATAGCTATTTGCTTCTCCTCTGGTACCAGCTGGGCACACCTCTCGTGACTTCGGAGAGACTTCTGGGCTCCATACGTTTTAAGGGCTGACCTGATTAGGTCAGGCCCACCCAAGGTTATCTCTCTGTTGAACGAACTCTCAGTCAACCGATCAGTGCCCTGATTACAGGAATGACACCCATCCTATTCACAGGTCCCGCCCCCGCCCCCCTCAAGGAGAAGGGATTATACAAGGTGTGTATAACAGGGGGGCAAGAATATTGCTGGTGTACTTAAAATTCTGCCTGTCATACCCACATTTCTCTGGCTTGGGTTTGTGGACCTCATCTCCTTGGAGACAGTTGTCCTCCGTGCAAACAACTTTCTTTCTCTTTGCAACCACTGTTTCTTGAATCCCATAGTGTGAGTGTATGTCTGTGGCATGCTCTTGGGGTCCCCATCATCATTTGCTGAGATTCCCAGTGGCCATCAATCAAGATCTCTCCTGGGGGGTTCAGGGAGAAGGCTGGACGGCTCCTGGACCCACATGGCACTCCCTCTCTTTTTTTTTTTTTTTCCCCAATCTCAGGGCTGGAGCATCCCTGCCCTGCTCCAAATGTAAGGAGAAGGCATCTCTCCCAAGTCTGAAGTCCAGGCTGGGATTGAATCCAAACATCTGGATGTCCTTTTCCTGCACCGTCTTCCAGGGCCTCCCCCATGCCAATCCATCACGTACATCGTTGTCTCTGGGTTCTTGACTCTTGGTCCCCATCCTTGGACAGTCAGCAGACATCAGTGTATATAATAAATTACTTACAGGGCAAAAGTTAAGAAATGCAGGGTAGGCTGTGATCATAATAGGGGTACGCACATAAAACTGTGGCTTTAGAGGAAGATTTGAATTGAGACGGGGACGTGGTTATAAATACTTGGGAAAGAACTATGTCTCAAGATAGGCTAGCATCTCTTTGACTGTATCCACTGAGAGTTTGCCATGTATAGAGGGGGTTTTATATAATGCTGACGTTTGATTTCGGGGGTCTTCTTGACATTGGAGTTAGTTTTTTTTTTTTTAAAGATTTTTTTTTTTTTGACGTCGACCCTTTTTAAAGTCTTTACTGAATTTGTTACAATATTGCTTCTGTTTTACCTTTTGGTTTTTTTGGCCGCAAGGCATGTGGGATCTTAGCTCCCCGAACAGGAATGCAACCCGCACCCCCTGCATTGGAAGGCGGCGCCTTAACCATTGGACCGCCAGGGACGTCCCTGGAGTTAGTTGCTTTAAGTAGGTAACTCACGCACCTGGAGGTAACCCCTCTGAGCTCTCACCCAAATGTTTACGTATTTACACACACAGGAGCCATGCTTCTTCCCTTTCGATTATGTGGTGAGACATTGTACTGAACCTAACGATTTTCTTGCTGACAGTTACTGTGTTGCAGTGAGTTTGCGCGATACAATTGTGATCGGCATTAAATGCAAGGCTTGCTATCTCAGTGTCTGTGTATCTCCGTCGTTATTGGAAGTGGTACCATTTAAAGTGGTTTCTGGGCTTCCCTGGTGGCGCAGTGGTTGAGAGTCCGCCTGCCGATGCAGGGGACGTGGGTTCGTGCCCCGGTCCGGGAGGATCCCACGTGCCGCGGAGCGGCTGGGGCCATGAGCCATGATGGCCGCTGCGCCTGCGCGTCCGGAGCCTGTGCTCCGCATCGGGAGAGGCCACAGCAGTTGAGAGGCACGCGTACCGAAAAAAATAAAAATAAAAAAAATAAAGTGGTTTCTAAGTGCACAGCCTTGTTACTGTTTCTTTTCTATGTGTAAGAATGATATCCATCTCTGTCCTCAGGAGGGAACTAGACACCACCGCTCTCCCAGGCCAACTCCTTACTAATTTGGTGCCCCACTTGGCTTTTTTCTTCCTACTCCTGCCCCCCCCATCCCCCATCATGTTAGCTCTAAGGATTGTCACGTAGATTGTTGGTTGACTTCAGCTCTTTTGGACCTTATGGTGTAGAGGACCTCTCCATAATCCTGCATCACCAAAGATAGGATGCTTGTGGACTGTGGATGAGTACCAAGAGGGCCACACACAGAATGGGTGTAGGAAGCTCGGGGCTTGGGGTCCAGTTCCTTGGTGTCAGGTGTGGAGACAGGATCCCAATCACGGAAACTCAGAAGTGAGCCCAGGAGGCTGTTGAGGTTGGCCTTAGAGGCCGGTCATCAGGCGTGGGGATGGTGTGTTAGCAGTGGGGTTCTATGTGACTGACTATAGATGGTACCTCCGCTTTCGGACAGCATGTTGTTTCTCAAAACTCTGCAATCTGATTTCTTCCATTTGTTCACTGAAACACCAGTCTTGGGACTCAGCAAACTCCCAATTACCAATTCCAGAGCTGTTTTCTCATGGACTTTATACAATTTGATAATTTTGACTAGATCTTAATTCTTCAAAGCATAATTTGTATTTAAAAAATAAATGGGTACACAAAACAGAAGTTAAAGTCATCCATTATATCATTGGTTTGAGTTTGTAATATGGAAGTAGGTGGAAGTCTTCTCCTCATCTTCCAAAATAACCATCCAGAAATAATCTTTTATTAACATTTTGATGTTATTTTCAGTAACTCCAGTAATTATAACTTTTCTAGTAATTGTTGATTCCAGTTTTTAAAAAAATATTAAAAAATTTTAGTCGTGGGGCTTCCCTGGTGGCGCAGTGGTTGAGAGTCCGCCTGCTGATGCAGGGGACACGGGTTCGTGCCCCGGTCTGGGAAGATCCCACATGCCACGGAGCGGCTGGGCCCGTGAGCCATGGCCGCTGAGCCTGCGCATCTGGAGCCTGTGCTCCACAACGGGAGAGGCCACAACAGTGAGAGGCCTGCATACCGCAAAAAAAAAAAAAAAAAATTTATTCGTATCTTTGTCTGTCATGTTGTACAAATACAACGTATATGACCGTATTTTTAAAACATAGAAAATATTTTTCTTTTTAAATCTCTTTACTGATTGCATTTCCAAGCTTATCTTTTGTTTCTTTACGTATAAACGATACTTATTTTAGGGTCTTTGATAATTATACTCTCTGTAATTTATGAGGGTCTGTTTCACTTGCTCTTTGTTTTGGTTGGGTTTTATTCATGGTACTTGTTTGCTTGTGTGTTTTGTGAATTTTCCAAACTATTGAGTTTCTCGTTTTTCTTGAAAATATATCGATTTGGATACTTTGAGGCTAGATTTTTAGTTTGATTTCTACAGAAAATATTTTTATTTTTTTCAGAATCTTGGCAGAACTTCAGTGAAAGTCGTTTTATTTCAATTTTCTGTATCTCATTAAAAAAAATCTTTATGGAAATATCAGGTCTTTATAGATGCCCATTAGGCATCTTCCATATTGGTCTTTTTTTTCTTTTTTTTTTTTTGTGGTACGCGGGCCTCTCACTGTTGTGGTCTCTCCCGTTGCGGAGCACAGGCTCCAGACGCGCAGGCTCAGCGGCCATGGCTCACGGGCCCAGCCGCTCCGCGGCATGTGGGATCTTCCCGGACCGGGGCACGAACCCGTGTCCCCTGCATCGGCAGGTGGACTCTCAACCACTGCACCACCAGGGAAGCCCTCCATATTGGTCTTCTAGAGCCCAAGGAACCTCCTGTGACACAGACCTCCATACCTAGGGTAAATCCAAGGAGATACCTGTAGAGACCACCTGGCAGATACAGGTGACTTGAACCAGCATTCTGGACCCACCTGTGACTCCACAAGGTCATTGGGAGATGCAAAATGAATCCTGGAAAATTCCATGTCGTGTAGCAGACAGTTGTTTCTGTGTGTTTCCTGTGGGTCGGTATTTTCTTTTCATCATGGGAGTTTCCTAAAAAGACAGTAATTTTATTTTATTAAAAAAAATCCTTTCAACATTCAGCCTCCCTGAAGAGCCCATAAATAAATGTCATAGGCAGCTTCACATTGGAATTTGAGTGGTCGTTTTCTGCATTGTCTCTGTGTGATTTTGCTGTCAGTTCTCCTTTGCAGTTACCGGTGAGGGGCCTCGTGCTGTAACTTCACCCAAATGCAGCACCTTCTGCAGATGGGTTCTATCGCTGCTGGATCCTTTTGAAGACAAGCTCACAAGACTATGAGAAGTGCTCGCCGGATTGGACCCAGGCTGGCTCATATCATGTCTCCATTTTGCCATCACAGCCATACATTGTCTGATCTTATTCTCTGGAGAGGAAGGGGATTGGCAGCTGTTGGGGATAAAGAAATATTTCTCTACCCTTGTAGGTTCTTCAGGCTGGTCTAAGAACTAAATGGACATGAGACAGCTGAACAGGAGAAAATCACACAGAAGTTGAATAACATGTATTCATGGGAGAGATCCAGGAGAACTGAGTCAGTCACTAAAATGGCCCAAACCCTCACCCTAAATATCACCTTTACTTAAAGACAAAAGAAGTTGTTGAGGGTAGTGCTTTGGGACTTCACAGGGGAGGAAGGCAATTTATATGGAGACAGAAACACAAAAGTTTGGTAAATAAATGTTTGCCGGGCCAGGCAGAGATAATGGGACACAGAGAGGACTCTGATCTCCAGGCCCTGCCGAGTTTCTCCCAGCCCGCCTGGTCCACAGTCTTTGCTGACATGTCTGGTGATGCTGGAACAGGCCCTTTATAAAAGTAAGTTTTTTTAGGACGTTAGGGAGAAGATCAAAGTTTCTTCCCGAGTCTTTTGGGCTGGGATTGTTTTCAGCTGGAGATAGTCTGCATGCCAAAGAGATATTTGGGGGTGGCAAGTTTTGCTCCCCGACACAGGGCCTCCGTAGACCCGCAAGGCCATGCTCAGTAGCCCTGAATAGGAGCCGGAGTTGCTAGTGTGGAGCTGACATGTAGAGCAGAGATATTGGACTGTGTTGTTCCTTCAAGCCCATGAGAGCTCTCTGCCAAAGTAACTGAGTCATAGCTAATCTGACCTACAACGCTGACAGGTATGTAACCAGCATCTCACGAGGCGGGGCAGGCACACACCTGCACTGATTTTCATCAAAATGATGATAAGTGGCATCTGGCTTTCTGTAGATGCTAAACAGCCAGGATGAGACACCAAGGGCTGTGATTCTGTAGTCTGTATGATATGTCACGGGAAAGGGAGGTTGATTTTGTGTAAAATTCAAACTTGACAAGGGCTCCAACTCTGCGGGTCCAAGTGTCTGCCCCAGCCAGCCTGGTCGGCGTGGTATCCAATAGAAAAACAGATCCCGTCTCAGTAATGAGCGACTTTTACTTAACAGATTTATTGCAAAGGGCGAGACAGATTATTGCAAGATGGAAAACACACTGACCATACGGTCTGCCAGAGTTTCAAAGGTTAAGCAAAAAAAAAAAAATATATATATATATATATATATATATTTATATATATATATATATATATATTTATAGATAGATAGATATTTTTTTTTAACAGAGAGAAGTGAGCCGGGCTGGAAAGAACCAGGTGTGGTGAAATGGATGAAAGGGTGGCCTGATTGGACAGTAGATCAGAGAATGGTTTACCTGGAGGCCAGCCAGTCCTCAGGAGGGACCGCCTGCGGGCTCAGGCTGAGGGTGCGACTTGGAGGAAGGAAAAGCTGAACCCAAGTTTGGTTCCCAAACATCGTGTTCCAGTTGAGCAGTGGGGACAAACCATTCAGTGAATCAGCCACGAGACAAAGGACGGGAATTCTGAGGTTGTGTGTCTGGCCTGGCTGTAGGCAGGCATGGGAGGCGTCCATGTAAGCCTTACAGGGAAAGGAGGTCATTGTAGTCAGCCCTTTTCCAAAACATAGATGGTGTGGGTATTTCTTAGCTGTCTCTTGTTTCCCAAGATCACAGGGCTCGGGTGAGATTCAACGTTGTCAGCGGTATGATGTGCGCCTAGCAAGTTCTTCTTCCATTCTTGTTGTTGAGATGCAAGGGAGAAACCATTCAGTGGTCACCCCAAGAGAATGTACATGTAGGCATATCTTCATCACGTGACCTGCACAGGCAGTGCTGTTGGCCAAGCCTTGGCAGCAGAGCGAAACTGGACGGTTAAGAGGTGCTTGAGAAGGGATGCCAAGACTTGGTTGGGAGTTCCTGTTTCCAGGGAGAAGCTCCTTCTGCGAATATGGGAACTAAGTTCCCGCTGGTGCAGAAACCAGGAACGTGTTACTGAGTTCAAGATCCTACTGCTTGCCACACAACAGACCAGTGAATCGAGAGACAAGTTGTTGGGACAAGGAATAGCCACTTTATTCATAAAGCCAGCAGACCAAGAAGGTGGTGGACTCGTGTCCCAAAGACCCATCTCACTCGGGTTTGGGTGCTGGTTTCTTTTATAGAACAAAGAGGGGGCAGTGAGGAGGTAGAGTCAAAAAGGGTATAAGTTGTTGCATATATCTCCTGGCTCTGGCCAGACAGCAAAGGGCATGTGTTCATTTCTTCCTTCCTGCAGCCATTGACAGGTGGGCCTGGTCGGGATGTTTCCTGTGAGCTAAGCAAAGGTATTTTCGCTTCATGCTCATTACCTAAAAGGCAGGGGGCCCAGAGATGGGCCATTAGGTATAATTTAAGGTATAGGCAACATCCTTTTCGTGATAAACTTGTAGCAAAAGCAGTAGAGTTACAGAGATTAAAGAAACAGATCCAACATGGAGTTAGATTTGTTCTTCCCTGTTACCGACGGAGGGTAGAGGAATGGAGTTTCCATCTCCTGGACCCTCTGCTCACATCCCTGACCCGGAGATGGTGCCTTGAAGATCATGAGAACGCCTGTTGCTTTAACCTTGAAACAAACCGAATTGGGAAGTTCATGGGAGCTGCCCACTTCTGTTGGATATTCTCTCAACACACATTTCCATGTCCTTGTTTTTAAAACCTGTTGTTGCTGGGTAATTTCCATTGATTATAATGATTTTCCGTGAAGCTTTGCAAGAGAAGGTTTAGCAAGGGTTATAAATGGGACTAATTAGTAAGATGCAAACTGCTTTTACGGCTGTTTCAAAACATTCAGATGACCCGTAATTAAATTATGTTGCCAAATTATTTGTTAATTATCATCTTCCTGTCAAGTTTATTTCATCAGGAGACCCCATCCACCATCTAGTAGGCAAAGAAAGAGGCGTCCTGTGAATAGGTGCCTTGGAGAGCGCTGGTCTGGTTGGGTTTCTTTCCTATGGCGTACGCTTTTATTTTTGTCTCTCTGCTTGTGTATATCTTTAGATGTTGAGTTTGCTTATGGACTGATGGAGTCTCCTGGCTGGGAAGGATTATACTAGTCACTTTGTTCAAATTCCCTGCTCCTCGCTGAAGTAATCCCTCTGCAGTATCCCCAACAGATGGGGTTTTGTCCATCTCCGATAGATGCGATCTGACAGGCTGATCATTTTGGGGTCTGGCAGCTGTTAAAAGGTCGTGGTCCTTATTTTGCGTCCTCAGCTTCCTGATGGGTTTTAAAAACGATGACTTTATTGGAGAGTGTCCTGTTGCTGGTGAGAAGGTAAAACGCTGCAGCCGCTGTGGAAAATAGTCTGATACTTCCTCAGTTAGTTAAACATAGAATTTCCATATCCACTGCACTCCTAGGTGTCTGCCCAGAAGAACTGAAAGCAGGTGTTCAAACAAAAATCTCATGTATCAGTGTTCACTGCAGCACTTAGTTAAAATATCCCTGAAGTGGAAGCAGCACAAATGTTCATTCACAGATGGATAAAGAGAAGTGGCATGGCCCTGTGCAGTAGCATAGTACTGAGCCGTGAAAAGGGATGAACTACGGACACGGGCTACAATGTGGATGAGCCTGGAAAACTGATGCTCAGTGAAAAAAGCCCGACACAAAAGGCCACATACTGTATGATGATCCGTCTATAGAAAATATCCAAACTATGCAAATCCGTAGAGAAAGCAAGTTGGTGGTTGCCAAGGGCGGGTGGGATGAGAAAATGGCGCGTGAGTAGTAGATGGGTGCTGGGTTTTCTTTTAGGTGATGAAAGCATTCTGGAACTAGACACAGGTGATGGTTGCATTACATTGTGAGGGTACCAAATGCCTGAGCCGTACACTTTTCACTGGTCTGTGTGGTGAATCTGATGGTATGTGAATTTCTCCACGATTAAGAAAGTCGTTATGACTTTGAGGCTTTGTGCTTTATCTTGTCAACGTGAGCATTGGGGGTCCCTTTGGCTTTCTACCTCTTAACTGGCAGTGAACACAGTGCTTTTTTCACATCCTATAACTTCTGTTTCTTTAAACATTTTCAACTATGTACTTGTCTCCTGAGTGGACACAGGCTCAGTGTCAGCATTTGCATTCTGGGGTGTCGTCGAAGGGTATTTGGGATCCAGTGGCAAACAGCCAGACAGTGCAGATCCGGGGAACCAAATTCAGACCCAGAGCCCAGAGGTCTGGAGCTGGGGAAACTGACGTGAATGGGAAGGTCATGGGGCAATGAACAGAGGGGTGCGTGGGGTGATCCCTGAACACCAAGCACCGTCTGCAGGCTGCATGAGCACCGTGGGAGGGATGGGGCTCTGTTCCTGTACTACCAACTCTTATATTTTTATTTATTTATTTATTGGCTGTGCCACACGTCATGCAGGATCTCGGTTCCGCGACCAGGGATTGAACCTGCGCCCCCTGCCGTGGAAGCTTGGAGTCTTAACCACTGGACTGCTAGGGAAGTCCCTAAATTTTATACATGCATTCTGCTTAATTACAGACATTTGTTGGACTTCTTTCCTTTTGTTTCTTTTAAACATCTTGAGACATGGAAGATGGTTTCAGAGTAAGCAAAGCGACACATGCTTAGCTCTGTTGGAGTTTGCATCTTCCTCTGCCTTGGTTTGTTTCTGAACTCTTTCTTCCAAGAGGAAGAGGCTGGGAAGATTCCCATTCCAATTTGCTTTCACTTTTGCCTGGACCAGTGAGGTGGATACACCAGGGGAGCAGGGTGCCACTGTAGTGGGGAATGAGGGGGCTGTGCCTGCTTCCCCAGACCCCGGCCCTGGTAAGGCTGACTCCTTGGGGGGAAGGATGGAGGGCAGGGTCTGGCGCTGGTCAGGGAACCAGGCTGTAAGCCCTGCCGACACCCAGGCACACAGGGCTGTGTGCTGGAGAGTCCCATTGTCTCATTTTACATGTCAGGCCAGCTCACAGTTCCCTGAGGCCTTGGGGCGCGTTCGCTGCAGACTCACAGCCAAGGACACGGTCATTCCCTCACTTTGGACAAATTTAACCCTGCATCTTCCTCTGGCTGGATTTCATAGCTGGGAGAATGTTCTGATGGTGATGAGGCCATGCGTTTCAGCTGCGCACCATCTTAACGACCAAAGCAATTTTTTAGAAAAATGCCTTTGCATTCTGCTTATAGTAAGTGCCCTATGCCCTTATTTATAATCTCTAAAAGAACATCAGTGATTCTGTGAGTGCTGGGGAGGGAGTAGCCTATCCTCCCTGGAAAGGTGGCCAGGCTGATCATCATTTCTATGAAATTCCTTCAATGCAGAGGGTTAGCTAGCTTGCTGAAGTGTGAGCTCCGGAGTAACAGCTGACCATCCCGTTAGTGGGGATGCTCTACTTGTTTTGAGCCATCTTTGTCTTGTGCCCTAATCTGGTCGTTAAATTGGTCAAGCTTGGCCCAGATCCTAGCAGCTAAAATAATGTTGTTCTTTCTCATCTCAAGTCACGGCCCTCCTGAGCGGTCCTCACCCCGGTCACAAAAGCTTTAGTATCGCAGGGGGAACAGCCCCAGAGGCGTTCTGATGTTTACAGCACAGGTGACAATATCAGGATGTAAAGAAGCAGTTCATGTCTTTTCCAAAGCCCTCACTTTCTCTTCTGCTCCACACTTTCTACTTCGTGTTCTGTCTTTCTCCTCATGCATTTTCATTCTGTCCGATTGCCTATAATGTAGGCCCATTCCTTCATACTGCATGTTAGAAATTTGGGTGAATAAGTTCATTTATATCTTTTTTAAAAATTAGATTCCACATGTAAGTGATATCATGTGATATTTGTCTTTCACTGTCTGACTGACTTCACTCAGTATGATCATCTCTAGGTCCATCCGTGTTGCTGCTAATGGGGGGAGGGATAGACCAGGAGCTTGAGATGAACACACACACACACACACGCACACACACACACACGCACACACACACTAGTATAGATAAGATATATAACCAGCAGTATATCCCTGTGTGTGTCTAGCACAGGGAAGTCTACTCAGTACTCTGCGATAACCTATATGAGAAAAGAATCTGAAAAAGAATGAATATACGTATATGTATCACTGAATCACTTTGCTGTACACCTGAAACTCACACAACTTTGTAAATCAACTATAGTTCCACTAAAATTAAAATTTGAAAAAAAGAGAAATTCAGGTGAGATTGGGGTACTGTGTTTTGTCCAGGTGATGCAGGAAGATACAGGTATCCCAAATCTGTCTTGACGCAGGCTCTGTTCCTCCCCGTGAGGGCCCTGAGAAAACTGTGTGTGCAGACAGGGCCTCTGTAGACACAGCAACACTGTCGGCTCCAGCCCTGAACCCCAAAGAACTCTAGCAGGAGGGACTGGAGTCTGCATAAGCCAGACGGCCTGCCATCACTTCCTCACCTGGAGGAAGGGGTGAGGGAGCTCTCTGGGGCCTCTTGTACAAGGACACGAATCCCATTCGTGAGGGCTCCACCCTCATCATGACCTCATCACCTCCCAAAGGCTCCACCTCCAAATAGCATCGCATTGGGAGTTAGCATTTCCACGTATGAATTTGGGGAGCATGCAGACCTCCTGATCTTAGCCGTTTCTATATATGTTTTTCTTACAGAATCCTTCTCTAAATCACTCTTAGCATTAGAGAGGTCATCCAAACCTGGCTTTCTCACCCTTCCTTCCATATCCCAGTGTAATGGTCTATCTGCTCACTATTCTCTGGGACCGAGAACACTCCAGCTAGGGTGACTCTCCCCAGAATTTTGAGGACCACTCCGGTTACACGGTTTTCTTTGTGGAATTCAGCCACAATTGTAAATGAATGAAAACCTGAGGTGAGCCCTGATGCATGGTGGATCATGGCACAGCCCTTAGGATTGGAGGTTGAGCAGATTATTAGGCAGAGCAAGAGAGAAATGCCTTCGTCCCACAAAGTTGTCTTAGCGATAAGCGCCCTGTGCACAGACGTGCCACAGATCCTGGACCTTCGGGGATCTCGCTGGAGTAGTTAGAACTGGAGCAGCAAGGGGAGAATCCCGTTTACGAAGCCACTCAGATGCATTCCAAATGGAAGTCTACAGGAGGGGCGTGCATGGTCATAACAAACGCTGTTACAATTCATTCCAGCTGGCTTTTTCTATGGGAGGCCTGTCTCTCCCTCTCTCTTCTTTTTTTTTTTTTTTTTTTTTTTTTTTTTTTTTTGGTAGAATAGGGGTTGTCTTTATTATGTAATCATTTAAATTTTTAAAAATTTTATATTGGAGTACAGTTGATTAACAATGTGTCAGTTTCAGGTGTACAGCAAAGTGATTGTTATACATATACATATCCATTCTTTTTCATTTTCCCATAAAGGTTATTACAGAATAGTGAGTTCTTTGTGCTATACAGTAGGTCCTTGCTGTTTATTTTATATAATTTGTATATGTTAATCCCAAACTCGTGATTTATCCCCCCCCCATTTCCCCTTTGGTAATTGTAAGTTTGTTTTTGAAGTCTGAGTCTGTTTTGTAAATAAGTTTATTTGTATCATTTTTTTTTTTAGACTCCAAATATGTGATATCCTATATGTGTCTTTCTCTGACTTCACTTAGTATGATCTCATCCATGTTGCTGCAAATGGCATAATTTCATTCTTTTTTTTTTTTTTTTTTTGTGGTACGCGGGCCTCTCACTGCTGTGGCCTCTCCCGTTGCAGAGCACAGGCTCCAGACGCGCAGGCTCAGCGACCATGGCTCATGGGCCCAGCCGCTCGACGGCATGTGGCATCTTCCCGGACCGGGGCACGAACCCGTGTCCCCTGCATCGGCAGGCGGACTCTCAACCACTGCGCCACCAGGGAAGCCCAATTTCATTCTTTTTTATGGCTATTATTCCATTGTATAAATATAATGCATCTTTTTCCTCCATTCCTCTATTGATGGACATTTAGGTTGTCTCCATGTCCTGGCTATTATAAGTAGCGTTGCAATGAACACTGGGGTGCATGTAATTTTCCAAATTATGTATTTCTCCAGATACATGCCCAGGAGTGGGATTGATGGATCATATGGTAGTTCTATTTTTAGGTTTTTTTGTTTTTTGTTTTTGCGGTACGCGGGGCTCTCACTGCTGTGGCCTCTCCCCTTGCGGAGCACAGGCTCCGGACGCGCAGGCTCAGCAGCCATGGCTCACGGGCCCAGCCGCTCTGCAGCATGTGGGATCCTCCCGGACTGGGGCACGAACCCATGTCCCCTGCATCGGCAGGCGGACTCTCAACAACTGCGCCACCAGGGAAGCCCCTATTTTTAGTTTTTTAAGGAACTTCCATACTGCTCTCCATCATGGTTGTACCAATTTACATTCCCAGCAACAGCGCAGGAGGGTTCCCTTTTCTCCACACCCTCTCCAGCACTGTTTGTAGACTTTCTGATGATGGCCATTCTGAATAGTGTGAGATGGTACTTGTGGTCTTGATTTGCATTTCTCTAATAATTAGCGATGTTGGGCATTTCTTTTTTTTTTTTTTTTTTAACATCTTTATTGGGTTAAAATTGCTCTACAATAGTGTGTCAGTTTCTACTTTATAACAAAGTGAATCAGTTATATATATACAGACGTTCACATATTTCTTCCCTCTTGCGTCTCCCTCCTTCCTTCTCTCCCTATCCCACCCCTCCAGGCAGTCACAAAGCACCGAGCTGATATCCCTGTGCCAAGCGGCTGCTTCCCATTAGCTATTTACCTTACGTTTGTTAGTATATATATGTCCATGCCCCTCCCTCGCCCTCCCATAGCTCACCCCTCCCCCTCCCCATATCCTCAAGTCCGTTCTCCAGTAGGTCTGTGTCTTTATTCCTGTCTTACCCCTAGGTTCTTCATAACATTTTTTTTTTCTTAAATTCCATATATATGTGTTAGCATACGGTATTTGTCTTTGTCTTTCTGACTTACTTCACTCTGTATGACAGACTCGAGGTCTATCCACCTCATTACAAATAGCTCAATTTCGTTTCTTTTTAACGCTGAGTAATATTCCATTGTGTATATGTGCCACATCTTCTTTATCCATTCATCTGACGATGGGCACTTAGGTTGTTTCCATCTCCGGGCTATTGTAAATAGAGCTGCGATGAACATTTTGGTACACGCCTCTTTTTCAATTTTGGTTTTCTCAGGGTATATGCCCAGTAGTGGGATTGCTGGGTCATATGGTAGTTCTATTTTTAGTTTTTTAAGGAACCTCCATACTGTCCTCCATAGTGGCTGAACCAATTCACATTCCCACCAGCAGTGCAAGAGGGTTCCCTTTTGTCCACACCCTCTCCAGCATTTATTGTTCCTCGATTTTTTGATGATGGCCATTCTAACTGGTGTGAGATGATATCTCATTGTAGTTTTGATTTGCATTTCTCTAATGATTAATGATGTTGAGCATTCTTTCATGTGTTTGTTGGCAGTCTGCATATCTTCTTTGGAGAAATGTCTATTTAGGTCTTCTGCCCATTTTTGGATTGGGTTGTTTGTTTTTCTGTCATTGAGCTGCATAAGCTGCTTGTAAATTTTGGAGATTAATCCTTTGTCAGTTGCTTCATTTGCAAATATTTTCTCCCATTCTGAGGGTTGTCTTTTGGTCTTGTTTATGGTTTCCTTTGCTGTGCAAAAGCTTTGAAGTTTCATTAGGTCCCATTTGTTTATTTTTGTTTTTATTTCCATTGCTCTAGGAGGTGGGTCAAAAAGGATCTTGCTGTGATTTATGTCATAGAGTGTTCTGCCTATGTTTTCCTCTAAAAGTTTGATCGTTTCTGGCCTTACATTTAGGTCTTTAATCCATTTTGAGCTTATTTTTGTGTATGGTGTTAGGGAGTGATCTAAGCTCATACTTTTACATGTAGCTGTCCAGTTTTCCCAGCACCACTTATTGAAGAGGCTGTCCTTTCTCCACTGTATATTCCTGCCACCATTGTCAAAGATAAGGTGTCCATATGTGCGTGGGTTTATCTCTGGGCTTTCTATTCTGTTCCATTGACCTATCATTCTGTTTTTGTGCCAGTACCATACTGTCTTGATTACTGTAGCTTTGTAGTATAGTCTGAAGTCAGGGAGCCTGATTCCTCCAGCTCCGTTTTTCGCTGTCAAGATTGCTTTAGCTATTCGGGGTCTTTTGTGTTTCCATACAAATTGTGAAATTTTTTGTTCTAGTTCTGTGAAAAATGCCAGTGGCAGTTTGATAGGGATTGCATTGAATCTGTAGATTGCTTTGGGTAGTAGAGTCATTTTCACAATGTTGATTCTTCCAATCCAGGAACATGGTATATCCCTCCATCTATTTGTATCGTCTTTAATTTCTTTCATCAGTGTCTTATAATTTTCTGCATACAGGTCTTTTGTCTCCCTAGGTAGGTTTATTCCTAGGTATTTTATTCTTTTTGTTGCAATGGTAAATGGCAGTGTTTTCTTGATTTCACTTTCAGATTTTTCATCAGTAGTATATAGGAATGCCAGAGATTTTTGTGCATTAATTTTGTATCCTGCTACTTTACCAAATTCATTGATTATCTCTAGTAATTTTCTGGTAGCATCTTTAGGATTCTCTATGTATAGTATCATGTCATCTGCAAACAGTGACAGCTTTACTTCTTCTTTTCCGATTTGGATTCCTTTTATTTCCTTTTCTTCTCTGATTGCTGTGGCTAAAACTTCCAAAACTATGTTGAATAAGAGTGGTGAGAGTGGGCAACCTTGTCTTGTTCCTGATCTTAGTGGAAATGCTTTCAGTTTTTCACCATTGAGGATGATGTTGGCTGTGGGTTTGTCATATATGGCCTTTATTATGTTGAGGAAAGGTCCCTCTATGCCTACTTTCTGTAGGGTTTTTATCATAAATGGGTGTTGAATTTTGTCAAAAGCTTTCTCTGCATCTATTGAGATGATCATATGGTTTTTCTCCTTCAATTTGTTAATATGGTTTATCACATTGATAGATTTGCGTATATTGAAGAATCCTTGCATTCCTGGAATAAACCCCACTTGATCATGGTGTATGATCCTTTTGATGTGCTGTTGGATTCTGTTTGCTAGTATTTTGTTGAGGATTTTTGCATCTATGTTCATCAGTGATATTGGCCTGTAGTTTTCTTTCTTTGTGACATCCTTGTCTGGTTTTGGTATCAAGGTGATGGTGGCCTCGTAGAAGGAATTGGGGAGTGTTCCTCCCTCTGCTATGTTTTGGAAGAGTTTGAGAAGGATAGGTGTTAGCTCTTCTCTAAATGCTTGATAGAATTCGGCTGTGAAGCCATCTGGTCCTGGGCTTTTGTTTGTTGGAAGATTTTTAATCACAGTTTCAATTTCAGTGTTTGTGATTGGTCTGTTCATATTTTCTATTTCTTCCTGATTCAGTCTTGGTAGTTTGTGCATTTCTAAGAATTTGTCCATTTCTTCCAGATTGTTCATTTTATTGGCATAGAGTTGCTTGTAGTAATCTCTCATGATCATTTTTATTTCTGCAGTGTCAGTTGTTACTTCTCCTTTTTCATTTCTAATTCTATTGATTTGAGTCTTCTCCCTTTTTTTCTTGATGAGTCTGGCTAATGGTTTATCTATTTTGTTTATCTTCTCAAAGAACCAACTTTTAGTTTTATTGATCTTTGCTATTGTTTCCTTCATTTCTTTTTCGTTTATTTCTGATCTGATTTTTATAATTTCTTTCCTTCTACTAAATTTGGGGGTTTTTTGTTCTTCTTTCTCTAATTGCTTTAGGTGTAAGGTTAGGTTGTTTATTTGAGATGTTTCCTGCTTCTTAAGGTGGGCTTGTATTGCTATAAACTTGCCTCTTAGAACTGCTTTTGCAGCATCCCATAGGTTTTGGGTCGTTGTGTCTCCATTATCATTTGTTTCTAGGTATTTTTTAATTTCCTCTTTGATTTCTTCAGTGATCACTTCATTATTGAGTAATGTATTGTTTAGCCTCCATGTGTTTGTATTTTTTACAGATCTTTTCCTGTAATTGATATCTAGTCTCATGGCGTTGTGGTCGGAAAAGATACTTGATACAATTTCAATTTTCTTAAATTTACCAAGGCTTGATTTGTGACCCAAGATATGATCTATCCTGGAGAATGTTCCATGAGCACTTGAGAAAAATGTGTATTCTGTTGTTTTTGGATGGAGTGTCCTATAGATATCAATTAAGTCCATCTTGTTTAGTGTATCATTTAAAGCTTGTGTTTCCTTATTTATTTTCATTTTGGATGATCTGTCCATTGGTGAAAGTGGGGTGTTGAAGTCCCCTACTATGAGTGTATTACTGTCGATTTCCCCTTTTATGGCTGTTAGTTTTTGCCTTATGTATTGAGGTGCTCCTGTGTTAGGTGCATAAATATTTACAATTGTTATATCTTCTTCTTGGATCGATCCCTTAATCATTATGTAGTGTCCTTCTTTGTCTCTTGTAATGGTCTTTATTTTAAAGTCTATTTTGTCTGATATGAGAATTGCTACTCCAGCTTTCTTTTGACTGCCATTTGCATGGAATATCTTTTTCCATCCCCTTACTTTCAGTCTGTATGTGTCTCTAGGTCTGAAGTGGGTCTCTTGTAGACAGCATATATATGGGTCTTATTTTTGTATCCATTCAGCCAATCTGTGTCTTTTGGTGGGAGCATTTAGTCCATTTACATTTAAGGTAATTATCGATATGCATGTTCCTATTCCCATTTTCTAAATTGTTTTGGGTTCGTTGTTATAGGTCCTTTCCTCCTCTTGTGTTTCTTGTCTAGAGAAGTTCCTTCAGCAGTTGTTGTAAAGCTGGTTTGGTGGTGCTGAACTCTCTCAGCTTTTGCTTGTCTGTAAAGGTTTTAATTTCTCCATCAAATCTGAATGAGATCTTTGCTGGGTAGAGTAATCGTGGTTGCAGGCTTTTCTCCTTCATCACTTTCAGTATGTCCTGCCACTCCCTTCTGGCTTGCAGAGTTTCTGCTGAGAGATCAGCTGTTAGCCTTATGGGGATTCCCTTGTGTGTTATTTGTTTTTTTTTCCCTTGCTGCTTTTAATATGCTTTCTTTGTATTTAATTTTTGAGAGTTTGATTAATATGTGTCTTGGTGTATTTCTCCTTGGGTTTATCCTGTATGGGACTCTCTCTGCTTCCTGGACTTGGTTAACTATTTCCTTTCCCATATTAGGGAAGTTTTCAACTATAATCTCTTCAAATATTTTCTCAGTCCCTTTCTTTTTCTCTTCATCCTCTGGAACCCCTATAATTCGAATGTTGGTGCGTTTAATGTTGTCCCAGAGGTCTCTGAGACTGTCCTCAGTTCTTTTCATTCTTTTTTCTTTATTCTGCTCTGCAGTAGTTATTTCCACTATTTTATCTTCCAGGTCACTTATCCGTTCTTCTGCCTCAGTTATTCTGCTATTGATCCCATCTAGTGTATTTTTCATTTCAGTTATTGTGTTGTTCATCTCTGTTTGTTTGTTCTTTAGTTCTTCTAGATCTTTGTTAAACATTTCTTGCATCTTCCCCATCCCTGCCTCCATTCTATTTCCGAGATTCTGGATCATCTTTACTATCATTATTCTGAATTCTTTTTCAGGTAGACTGCCTATTACTTCTTCATTTGTTAGGTCTGGTGCATTTTTATCTTGCTCCTTCATCTGCTGTGTGTTTTTCTGTCTTCTCATTTTGCTTATCTTACTGTGTTTGGGGTCTCCCTTTTTTTTTTTTAGCAGGCTGCAGGTTCGTAGTTCCCGTTGTTTTTGATGTCTGTCTCCAGTGGCTAAGGTTGGTCTAGTGGGTTGTGTATGCTTCCTGGTGGAGGGGACTAGTGCTTGTGTTCTGGTGGATGAGGCTGGATCTTGTCTCTCTGGTGGGCAGGTCCACGTCTGGTGGTGTGTTTTGGCGTGTCTCTGGACTTATTATGATTTTAGGCAGCCTCTCTGTTAATGGGTGGGGTAGTGTTTCTGTTTTGCTAGTTGTTTGGCATAGGCTGTCCAGCACTGTAGCTTGCTGGCCGTTGAGTGAAGCTGGGTGCTGGTGTTAAGGTGGAGATCCCTGGGAGATTTTCACCGTTTGCTATTATGTGGTGCTGGGAAATCTCTTGTGGACCAGTGTCCTGATGTTGGCTCTCCCCCCTCAGAGGCAGAGTCCTGATTCCTGGCAGGAGCAGCAAGAACCTTTCATCCACACAGCTCAGATTAAAAGGGAGAGAAAGTAGAGAGAATTAGTAGAAATAGGAAGATAGAAAGAAAGAAAGGAGGGAAGGAAGGAAGGAAGGGAGGAAGGAGGGAGGGAAGGAAGGAAGAAAGAAAGAAGAAGGAAAGAAGGCCAGAAGGAAGGAAAGGAGGAGGGAGGAAGGAAGGAAGGAAAAAGGACAGAAAGTAGATACAGTAAAATAGAATGAAGTAAAGTATAATAAAGTTATTGAATTAAAACAATTATTTAGGGGAAAAAAGAAAAAAAAAAAAAAAGAAAAAGGATGGATATAACCTTAGGACAAATGTTGAAAGCCACGCTATACAGACAAAATCCTACACTGAAGCTTACACATACACCCTCACGAAAAGAGGTAAAGGGGAAAAAATCATAAATCTTTCTTTCAAAGACCACCTCCTCTACTTGGGATGATTCGTTGTATAAAGGGGGGAAGGAAAGAAAGAAAGAGGGAAGGTAAAGTATAATAGAATTATTAAAATTAATTATTAAGAAAAAAAAGGAAAAAAAAAACAATGGACGGATAGAACCCTAGGACAAATGGTGGAAACAAAGCTATACAGACAAGATCTCAAAGAGAAGCGTACACATACACTTTCACAAAAAGAGGAAAAAGGGGAAAAAAATCATAAATCTTGCATATGAAGTCCACCACCTCAATTTGGGATGATTCACTGTCTATTCATGTATTCCACAGATGCAGGGTACATCAAGTTGATTGTGGAGCTTTAATCCGCTGTTCCTGAGGCTGCTGGGAGAGATTTCCCTTTCTCTTCTTTGTTCTCACAGCTCCCAGGGGCTCAGCTTTGGATTTGGCCCCGCCTCTGCGTGTAGGTCGCTGGAGGGCGTCTGTTTTTCACTCAGACAGGACAGGGTTAAAGGAGCCTCTGATTCGGGGGCTCTGGCTCACACAGGCCGAGGGGAGAGAGGGGCACGGCGTGCGGGGCGGGCCTGCGGGCGCAGAGGCCGGCGTGACGCTGCACCAGCCTGAGGCCCGCCGTGTGTTAAAAGTCTCTTGCCTCTTTGGCAGGTGCAGACTTTCCCCCGGACTCCCTCCCGGCTAGCCGTGGTGCACTACCCCCTTCAGGCTATGTTCAAGCCGCCAACCCCAGTCCTTTCCCTGCGCTCCGTCTGAAACCGAAACCCGAGCTTTAGCTCGCAGCCCCGCCCGCCCCGGCGGGTGAGCCAACAAGCCTCTCGGGCTGGTAAGTGCCGGTCGGCACCGATCCTCTATGCGGGAGTCTCTCCGCTTTCCCCTCCGCACCCCTGTTGCTGTGCTCTCCTCTGCGGCTCCGAAGCTCGCTCCTCCGCCTCCCGCAGTCTCTGCCCGTGAAGGGGCTTCCTAGTGTGTGGAGACTTTTGCTCCTTCACAGCTCCCTCCCACTGGTGCAGGTGCCGTCCCTATTCTTTCGTCTCTGTTTTTTCTTTTTTTCTTTTGCCCTACCCAGGTACGTGGGGAGTTTCTTGCCTTTTAGGAGGTCTGAGGTCTTTTGCCAGCCTTCAGTAGGTGTTCTGTAAGAGTTGTTCCACGTGTAGATGTATTTCTGGTGTATCTGTGGGGAGGAAGGTGATCTCCGCGTCTTACTCTTCCGCCATCTTTCTTAATCTCCTCTTCGTTTTTTTTTTTCAGTGTACCTATTTGATTTTTGTTTGGGGGTGGGTGGGTGGGCTTGCATGTGGGATCTTAGTTCCCCAGCCAGGGATTCAACCCCGGGCCTACGGCAGTGGAAGCGCGGAGTCCTAACCACTGGAGGCCACCAGGGAAGTCCCAAGAGGCATCTCTTAATTACAGAACTTTGAAACCGCATAAAGAACACTTTTAAAAGCGCTTAGCCTTCCAAAGTGTAAGGAAGTGCAAGGGAATTAAGCTCTAGCAGGGATTCTCTGTGTTGGTTGTTCACATTTGTGAATGTGCTAGATTTAGCACAGCTCCATCTCAAAATGCATTTTTCCTTTGCTTTGGAAAAAAAAGCAGTTGAGGGTTAAGATGACATCTTAAAAGGCAATCCACTCATTACAGAATGACATTTTACTGTGCTGTATACCTGAAACTAACACAACATTGTAAATCAACCATACTCCAATGAAATTTTTTTTTAAAAATGACACTTTATCAAAGCTCCATGATGTCATATATCTTCCGGGTAGCATGAGAGCATGATTCAATATTTGCTCACGATAATTACGAATTGTTACGTGCAGGGTATGTGAATTGCTAATCTTCCTTTGTCTTAGAAGCGAACCTTTAGTTGTAGACATCTGGCTACGAGATATTCAGCTACTTAGACTGAAAATAATGCATCAGCAGCAACAAAAATTTCTTTTGTAAATTTTGGAAAACACTGAAGTGTCAACTTTTATCAAACATTGGTAGTCATAGACATTTCAACATATGACTACAAGGTGATGTGTATGTGTGTAACCTGTTTATGAACTGAGATATGTATTTTGGCATACTACTGGTCACGATATATATGTGTATAGCATGTATTTGTCATCTTATATAGGTATGTATATGGTATATAGTATCTGTAGTGTGTGCATATATGTGTTTAATGTACCAAAAGTGCATTTTTCTTTTTCAGTTATTTCAGAATTCAGTGAGAAGTTATTATATGATGAAGATGGGTGTTCCTTTGAGTTGTTCATAAATGAACGATCTTATAATCAGGACACAGGTAGCACTCTACAGCTCAGAGTGATCAAAGGTGTTATAAACAGGTGGATTATATAATTTCAAAATCTCTAGGTGTTCACAAATTTTAACCCTTCAAACAGCCAAAAATGAGAACTTTCTAAAAGTGGTCAGAAGACCAAGGCGAGAGTTAATAGTGGTTAATGACTTGGTGTCTCACTTTCTATATTTGGTCCTTTAAAACTAATTGCCATCAACAGACAAATGGATAAACAAAATGTGCTCTATCCACGCAACAGAATATGGTTCAGCCTTAAAAAGCAAGGACATCGTGACACACACTACGACACAGATGAACCTGGACATTGTGGTCAGTGACATAAGTCAGATACAGAAGGACAAATACTGTGTGATTCCACTGGTGAGAGGCACCCACAGTCATCAGATTCCTAGAGACAGAAAGGAGAATGCTGGGTGCCAGGGGCTGGGGGAGAAGAAAATGAGGGTTTGTTTAACAGGGATAGAATTTCCGTTCTGCAAGATGAAGAGTTCTGGAGATGGGGAGGGGGCGACCGTTTTCAACAAGATGAATGTACGTAATGCCCCTGAAATGTACCCTTAAAAATGGTTAAGATGGTAAATTTCGTTATGTGGATTTTATCACAGTCAAAAATAATTTTCAACTTACCCAGTGCGTCATGAGTATTCAAATAACGCCACCGTGTATAAAATGAAATAGAATCCTCCCTGCCTGCACACGTGGCCCCGGCCCCCTTCTTAGGCGGTCCCTACAGCCCGCTCTTAGCTGGACAGTTCTCCTCACGTTTGTCTCGGAATGGATTTGGCGTCCCACAGAGCTGGGCTGTGACCCCCCCCCCCGCCCCATCATTCACTGGCTACATGTCCTCCAGCAGATAATGTCACCTCTCAGCCTTACTTTGCTCATCTGTAAAATGGGCACAGTAACAGCCTGCGCCGTTGGTTGTTAGAAGTAGGTAGCAATCTGTCTAAAAGGAGCACCTCCAGGCTAACAGTTTGATGCCATGCGAGGGGTGTGAGTTGTTTTTGCTGCTTTCTGCCATTGCTGTCTCATTCTGAAGCCTTCTGCTCTTACTCTTCCAACTGGGGTTGAATTTGTAGTTTTCTGCTGCTCTGAACTCCAGCAGCAGGCTCCCTTTCAGCCGCCTTGCCTGGTTGGGTCTTTAAGCCATGGCAGGACCGTTGGTACCTTTGCGTGAGAAATTCCCCAGCTTCTGGACTGGGCTGGCAGGGATCTCATCTCATGCCAAACGCAGTCACATCTGTGCCATTAAATCAGCCGGAGCCCAGCCAGGGCACCTGCCTTTTCTGTTTCTCTATCTCAAGGTGAACGCTCTGCCTTTGCTGAGGTACCTACCCAGTGCAGGTTGAGGCAGCCAGAGACTGACCCTGACAGTCAGCGGTGGGGGAAATGCTTTTCAGGACCTCAAACAGGATGTGGGCTGTCGCATGCTTTTCAGACTCGGGTTTTTACAGTTTTCATGGACTATTTTGCTCTGTGATGATGCTCTCAGAGTCGGTCCCTCTGGTATCTCATTGGAAAACAATGCAGAGTCATTTCCAGGCAGACGTAGAGAACTATCAGGTGTGGGCACAGAAACAGGGTGGGGTTTTAGACATGCCGGGAGCCCTCTTATTGTATAGGAGCGGAGACCTACACAGACAGGGCGACAGCATGGGCATGGCGGCGGCCGGGTCCCGTCTGGGTTCCTTGCTTTGCTGCCCTCCCGCCTGTGTCTTGCTGCATCAGCTGGACTCAGGAGCAAGGGAAGAAGTGAGTGAGAGCCATGAGAGTCTTCCAACATCCAGAACTGACTGTCTCCCCAACCGTTCGGAAGATTTCAAATGTCAGCAGAGAGGTTGGGCGAGACTTACTTTTTTAAAGGTACCTTTCTTTATTCATACTCAGCACAGTTCCTTTAACTGTACTGGGTGTACTTGAGCATCCTGAAAAAGTCAGACCAGAGTACCAGCCAGGGTTGCGCCGTCAATAAAAACCGGGGTTCGCTAAATAAATAAGACGTGAATATTTACATTAGAGAACACACAAGCAATCTGGATAGGTATTTCAGCCTATAGAAACAGCTGTTTAAACACATAGTCATTTGGGGTTTTTGCTGCCCTGATGTCACACTCTTTTTCTTCACAAATTTAAAATAGGACATTTATTAGGTAACACTTTGTTAACCAAATTTCATTGATGCTACATAGCTTGGGTTGAACAAAAATGGCATTTCTTCTAAACAAAGTGTGGTTTGCAGTGTAGGTTTTTCTCTGTTTCCAATAAGCCTTTTCCGCATCAAGCCAATAGATCGGGGACATTTTGGTTGCTGTGGTAAGAGTTTCTGTCATGTATGTGCAGTGTTAATATTCTTTTAATGAACAAATTTAATGTAATTACGTCTCTAGTTATGAAAATGTTCTTTTCTCTCTCCGCTTCACAATAATTCTGTTTTAGGAATAGCTGCATTCTCCAAAAAGTTTTTTTTTCTTGCTTTTTTGCCAAATTAAGGTTGTTCAGAAGAATAATTTAGTTTTTTCAGGGGGGACATTATGCTGTTTTTCAGAAGTTAATGTGCTGTACTCTTAATATCTTGGAGCACTTTTATTTAACTTTTAAGTACTTTTATCAACTAACTCTTTTAATAGTTTGAAACATCTTTAGAAACACTTTGTACTGATCCATGTTTGTGGGGAAAAATAAATTCTGGTTACTTCAAACAATAATAATTCAAATGCATTGGGATTGTAAGTGGCTATTGAGAAACATAAAATTTGAAACATTCTTTATTGGACTAGGTGGTATTTCTCACATTAGCCTTCATAATAGCTACCCCAGACACATTTTGGACCTATAATAAATGATACACGGTCACAGTGAGCGAACCAAAACCATTTGGCAATTCAGAAGTTTATGTAGATACTAATAATTATTAGTGGATTTTTGTCCTGTTGGATTTCAATTAAAAAGTTTTACACGTAGGGGCTTCCCTGGTGGCACAGTGGTTGAGAGTCCGCCTGCTGATGCAGCGGACATGGGTTCGTGCCCTGGTCCCGGAAGATCCCACGTGCCGCGGAGCGGCTTGACCCGTGAGCCATGGCCGCTGGGCCTGCGCATCCGGAGCCTGTGCCCCGCAATGGGAGAGGCCACAGCAGTGAGAGGCCCGCGTACCGCAAAAAAAAAAAAAAAAAAGTTTTACACATAAACTAACCCTGTCACTGAACAACACAGAAAATTGGAATGCTTTTTTTTTTTTTCCCAAAGAGCACACATGTGTACAATGGGTCCTTACTACAGCAACATCCTGGCATGGAGAGGGTTCAAAATCTTAAACCCCAAATGTTTTCCCCTTTATTGTGCTCTTTGACAGCTAACGGCCCCTGTCTGTTTCCAGAGAGCAAAGTTGAAGTACCATTCACTGCCGTCTCTTTCTGACACTTCCTGTCCCGTTAGTTACCAAGGTCTGCTGATTGCATCTCAATGCAGTTCTGTTCTCCTCTGCTGCCTGTCCCCACCTACTCTGGGTACCGACATCTTTGTAGGGTCGTGGCGTTTATCTTCATGTCCACTGTAGCCTGTGCCAATCCATCCACCACAGAGTAGCAGAATGACCGTCTCAGTGGAAATCAAACCTGCCTGTCACCCCCTCAGTAAAATCTTTACTGTCTCTCCATCGCTTCTGGATAAAAATGAACGTCCTTCGTGTGCCGACAGTGTCTTCCATGTCTGACCCCTGCTCTTTCTTAGACTTTCCTCCACCCTATAGTGAGAGATCTGCGTGGAAAAACAAAAACAGCGTCTAGGGCACGCAGTCATAGGAGTGCTATGCGTTCAGCTGTTGACACAACCATAGAAAAAAGAAAAACCTGGAGAGAAACACAGGACCCAAGTGGTTCTCTGAATAGTTGGTTTGTGTGTTTTCTCTTGTGTACACTTAGAATATAAGTAAATACAGAATGAAGAAAATTTTATTTGAAAAGACATCATATTTGATTTTTGTGTATAGTAAAAGCGTAGTAGCCCGAAGTAGGTCTCTGAGTAGCTGGATTTGGGGCTGAAACTTACTTAAGATTCACACAGAGTCTGAGTTTCACACCATTTAATCTCTTTCACACGTGTCTACCATAAGAACATTTATTCCTCTTCTGGTATCTTCAACTTTCACTTGTAAAACAAAAATTCATTTTTCACATGGTGGGTGAGCTGAGCCATGTGTCTGTACTTTTTATTTCATTGATTTTTGCTTTGGGAGTGAGCTTGGTCTTTTTTTCATTAACTTTCATTGGAGTATAGTTGCTTTACAGAGTTGTGTTAGTTTCAGGTGTACAGCAAAGTGAATCAGTCATACATACACCTATAGCTCCTCTTTTTTTAGATTCTTTTCCCACAGAGCCCATGACAGAGTATCGAGTGGAGTTCCCTGTGCTATATCGTAGGTCCTTATTAGTTATTTCTTTTATATATAGTAGTGTATATATGTCAATCCCAACCTCCCAGTTCATCCCACCCCACCCCCCCTTTCCCCGTTAGTATCCATGCATTTGTTTTCTACATCTGTGATCTATTTCTGCTTTGCAAATAAGTTCATTGGTACCATTTTTCTAGACTCCACCTATAGGCGATATTATACAGTATTTGTCTTTATCTTTTTGACTTACTTCACTCTGTATGACAGTCTCTGGGTCCATCCATGTCACTGCAAATGGCATTATTTCATTCTTTTTTATGGCTGAGTAATATTCCATTCTATATATGTACCGTATCTTCTTTATCCATTCCTCTGTCAGTGGACATTTAGGCTGCTTCCATGTCCTGGCTATTGTAGATAGTGCTGCAATGAACATTAGGGTGCATGCATCCTTTTGAATTATGGTTTTCTCCAGATATATGCCCAAGAGTGGGATTGCTGGGTCATATGGTAGCTCAATTTTTAGTTTTTTAAGGAACCTCCATACTGTTCTCCATAGTGGCTGTCCCAGTTTACGTTCCCACCAACAGTGTAGGAAGGTTCCCTTTTCTCCACACCCTCTCCAGCATTTGTTGTTTGTAGATTTTTTGATGATGGCCATTCTGACTCATGTGAGGTGATACCTCGTTGTAGTTTTGATTTGCATTTCTCTAATAATTAGTGATGTTGAGCATATTTTCATGTGCCTCTTGACCATCCATATGTCTTCTTTGGAGAAATGTCTATTTAGGTCTTCTGCCCATTGTTTGATTGGGTTGTTTGGGGATTTTTTTGATACTGAGCTGCATGAGCTGTTTGTGTACTTTGGAGATTGATCCCTTGTCAGCTGCTTTGTTTGCAAATATTTTCTCCCATTCTGAGGGTTGTCTTTTTGTTTTACTTATGGTCTCCTTTGCTATGCAAAAGCTTTTAAGTTTCATTAGGTCCCATTTGTCTATTTTTGTTTTTATTTCCATCACTCTAGGAGGTGGATCAAAAAGGATCTGGCTGTGATTTATGTCAAAGAGTGTTCTGCTTGTGTTTTCCTCTAAGAGTTTCATAGTATCTGGCCTTACATTTAAGTCTTTAATCCATTTTGAGTTTATTTTTGTATATGGTGTTAGGGAGTGTTCTAATTTCATTCTTTTACATGTAGCTGTCCCGTTTTCCCAGCACTACTTATTGAAGGGACTGTCTTGTCTCCCTCATATATTCTTGCCTCCTTTGTCTTAGATTAGGTGACCGTAAGTGCATGGGTTTATCTCTGGGCTTTCTATCCTGTTCCATTGATCTATATTTCTGTTTTTGTGCCAGTACCATACTGTCTTGATGACTCTAGTTTTGTAGTATAGTCTGAAGTCAGGGAGCCTGATTCCTCCAGCTCCGTTCTTTCTCAAGATTGCTTTGGCTGTTCAGGGTCTTTTGTGTTTCCATACAAATTGTAAAATTTTTTGTTCTAGTTCTGTGAAAAATGCCATTGGTAATTGGATAGGGATTGCATTGAATTTGTAGATTGCTTTGGGTAGTATAGTCATTTTCACAATGTTGATTCTTCCAATCCAGGAGCATGGTCTAGCTCTCCATCTGTTTGTGTCATCTTTGATTTCTTTCATCAGTATCTTACAGTTTTCTGAGTACAGGTCTTTTGCCTCCTTAGGTAGTTTATTCCTAGGTATTTTATTCTTTTTGATGTGATGGTGAATGGGATTGTTTCCTTAATCTCTCTTTCTGATCTTTCATCGTTAGTGTATAGGCATGCAAGAGATTTCTGTGTATTAATTTTGTGTCCTGCAACTTTACCAAATTCTTTGATGCGCTCTAGTAGTTTTCTGGTAGCATCTTTAGGATTTGCTATGTAGAGCATCATGTCATCTGCACACAGTGACAGTTGTATGTCTTCTGCTCCAATTTGGATTCCCTTTATTCCTTTTTCTTCTCTGATTGCCATGGCTAGGACTTCCAAAACTATGTTAAATAAAAGTTGAGCCATGTATCTTTAAATTACTTATATAAATTCCTCCTACTCATTAATAATGAAACATCTTCTTAAAATACATTCAGCATGACCTTCTGAGCCACCAGCATGGAAAGCTTTTTTCAGGTCCTCATCAGCACAGCTGAACTTCCCATCTTAAGCTACTGCACTTTGTATTAGTTACCTACTTCGGTGTAACAAACAGCCCTCAAGCTTGGCAGCCTAAAGGGACACACATTTGTTATCCCACCGTCTCAATGGGTCAGGAACCCAGGCACAGCTTAGCTGGCTCCTCTCCTTGGATCAAGGTACCAGCCTGGATGGTGGTCTCATCCACTGGTTCAGCAGAGGCAAGCTCTGTTTCCAGGCTCAGTAAGATCCTTGTGGGCAGGGTTCAGTTCCTTGTAGGCTGGTGGCGTGAGAGTCTCACATCCTTGCTGGCTCTCGGCTGGAGGCCTTCCTCAGTTCCTCGTCATGGGGGTCTCTCCAATGTGGCAACTCAGCTAATCAAAATCCAGCAAGAAGTAGAGCCTGCTAGACAGACAGAGGTCGTTTGCAGCCTCATCACAGAAGTGATGTCACATCGCTGCTTTCATCTTCTCTTAGTCAGAACCATGCTGCAAAGTCCAGCCACACTCGTGGGCAGGGGATCATGCAAGATGTGAGCACCAGGAGGGGTGTCATCGGGCCATCTTTTAGTTGGCCTCCCACATCTTCATTTAAAGCTGTGTGACTGTACTTATTAGAGTCTACACAACATTATAATCATGCTGCTGATAACTGCAGCTAACAAGTACTGGCACCTATGAGTCCCTTGCTGAATCATAGTGCTAAGTATATCATGTTATCCTCCCCATAATCCCCATTTTACAGAAGAAAATGATGACAAAGAGGCTAAGTAAACGTCCTGCGGTTTCACCACTATGAAGCAGGGGAACCAGGATTGAAACTCATCTGCAGAAGCCACATCTGTCACTTATTTTAGTGGGTTCTGTACTCATGGAATACCTCATTTGGCCACGTGGAGCCTCGCAGGATGATTCTGTGTCTCATTCAACCATGAAACCAACACAAGACCATCATGGTGTTGCTTAGCCAATTTTTACGTCATAAGCATTTGTGGAAATGGATTTGGTTGAATTGTCAGTGAATGGCTTTTAGCTGCAAAGGTATCGAAAGACAGAAATACTCCTAACAAGTTACATCTGTCTAGTACTTTATCATTGTGGATAATTTCTTTGGAATTATTTGGATTTATTTCTTTTTCTTATAAGGAGGGGAAGGGGATATTCTTTTTTTTCCAGCTCAGTTGAGGTATAATTGACAAATAAAATTGCGTATATTTAACTATGGTGATTTGATATGCATGTACATTATGAAGTGATTACCACTGTCAAGTTAGTTAACACATTGGTCACCTCACACAGTTAAGACTTTTTTTAATTTTTTTATTTATTTATTTTTTTTATTTTTTATTTTTTTTTTGCGGTACGCGGGCCTCTCACTGCGGTGGCCTCTCCCGTCGCGGAGCACAGGCTCCGGACGCACAGGCTCAGCGGCCATGGCTCACGGGCCTCGCCGCTCCGCGGCATGTGGGATCTTCCCGGACCGGGGCACGAACCCGTGTCCCCTGCATCGGCAGGCAGACTCTCAACCACTGCGCCACCAGGGAAGCCCGAGATTTTTTTTTATTGATAGAGCACTTAAGATCTACTGTTTAAGCAGATTTCAAGTATACAATACAGTGTTATTAATTATAGTTACTTTGCTGCACATTACTTCCCAGAACTTATTCATGTTATAACTGGAAGCTTATACCCTTTGAGCAATGTCTCCCCATTTGTTCTGTGCCACCGCCCCGCATCTGCCCGGGGCAACCACAGTTATACTCTCTGTTTCTATGAGTTCAACTTTCTTTTTTTAGATTCAACATACGAGTGACATCATGCGGTATGTGTGCTTCTGTTACTGGCTTATTTCCTTTAGGATACCGTCCTCCAGGTTCATCCATATTGTCACAAGTGGCAGGATTTCTTTCTTTTCAATGCGGAGTAACTTGCCATTATATCACATTGTCTTTATCCCTTCATCCGTGCATGGACACTAAGGTTGTCTCTGTATGTTGACTATTGTGAATAATGCTGCGACGAACACGGGGGTGCAGGGGGGTCTTGGTTTCATGGAGACCCTTTCTTTCCATCTTTTTATGGGAGGCGGGCTCTGTGTCATCAGCTGAAAGTTCTCTGCACTGAAAAAAACAAACAGGCGTTTAGTTGCCTGCCCGACCACAGAGATGGCATCTTGGTGAAATGTGGATGAGTCATCCACGCAAGGAGGTGACCCAGGCCTCGTAGCGGCTGGCCTGAGCTGATGTGAGACCCTTGACTCTTCATTCTGCCCTCATGCCT
This sequence comes from Inia geoffrensis, assembly GCA_036417435.1. Classification (NCBI taxonomy): domain Eukaryota; kingdom Metazoa; phylum Chordata; class Mammalia; order Artiodactyla; family Iniidae; genus Inia; species Inia geoffrensis. The sequence continues at coordinate 4,755,062 of CM070921.1, forward strand.
CTACTCCCCGACAAAGACAGGCCACCAAAGAGAGCGTGCGGGAGACAGGAATGAGAGAGTGAGCTCTAGAAGAGCGCATTGAATGGTCGCATTTCCCTGGTTCGTTATCTTTGGACAAAGGGCGCCGAGTTTGCCTTTGTAAAAAAATCCTTAAGAGACAGAGAGGTGAGAGGGGAGACTGAAAGTAGGTCAAGAGAGAAAGGTATGGCTCCAAGTTATCCACGCACTACTGGGGGTGAGGATCCTTTGGTCTGGACTCAGAAAGGCAACTGGCAAGATGACTGTTCGGAGAGCAGAACATCTGATGAAAAGGCGTGGTGGGGATAGATGTTCCACATGGACCAGAGACAGGTAAGTCACAGGTGAGGCAAGACGAGAAGGAATGCTCGGAACCTAAGGCCCTCTTTGAAGAGCCTCTTTGAGCTTGTTGCCCACATGCCCGGGAAAGCAAGGGCTTCTGTGACCGACGGGGAAACGTGATGGCTGAGGAATGTGATCTGTTAGCATTGAAGTTGTACTCGTGGGTGCAAAGGAGAAAGTCAGTTGCTCAGATGGGCTGGAGCTTCCGAATCCCTCCACAGAAGCCAAGCTGCCCGCCTATGACAGCAAAGGGAGTGAGTCGTCACTGTGTACATACAGGAGCGAAGGTTTCGCCAATGATTTTACAGATGATGAAGAGGGTGATGGGCCGGCGGTGACTCGGTGGTTCTGCACAGGGGGTGACTTTATGCCCCAGGGGACATGAGGCAGCATCGGGAGACTTTTTGTTGTCACAAGTCAGGGTGGAAGGGTGCGCTGCAGGCATCTAGTGGGTGGGTCCAGGGGTCCTGGCACGGCACAGCTCCCATGACAGAGAATCGTCCTGTTCCAAGTGGGCTCCAGGGATGAGGACCTGCACATCTTTGGGGGCTGGGCTGTCTTTCCACATCCCACTCTAGGTGAGGATCCGTGTTACGGAGAGCAAGGAGGTGCAGTGAAAGAAGAGGACCACGTGAGGGTGGCTGGGTTGGCGTCCAGGTGTCCTCTGGAAGCAGCACCCGTGTTGTTTGCTCCGACGAAACTCTCATGGGATTTCTGCTGCACGTGACCATCATGCCTCCTGTGGAATCCTACAGCTCCCGTGGGGTTTGTGTGTCCCAGGCCCCTTCCCGCCCCCAATGAGTTCCTGATGCCACAGGTTCTGCTATGGTTTCCTCTTGTTTCCCTAAGTCCTGAGTTCTCTCGAGGTGAGCGATAGCTCAGGTGTGTGCATCCCTCGGTCTGGCCCCTTGTTCTGTCCCCGTGGACGTTGAATCCCACCCAAGGGGATAGGCCTGAGGATGCTTCTGCCCCCAGCTGCTCAGATGCGGACAGGCTCTGTCCCTCTCCTGAGTGTTCACTTGGCAGTTCCTACGGGTGTCGGAGCGGGAATTTCAGGTGTGCATCCACCCCCAAAGTCCTCCTGTCCGTTGTTCTTGAAAGGGGTGAAATGCCGGGGCAGGGGGGTGAGTGTGCGTTGGGATGACAGCCATAGAAGGTGGATGGATTTCCCCCCCTCTCCACTGCGTTTGCTACCACCTACTAGCACCCAGAGCCGCCCCAGGCTGTGAATGTTGTCTTCCTTGTGCTTGGAAAGGTTTGCATCACGCCCAAGTCTACGTGTTTCCCTTTGAAAAGCCACTACGCCGAAACTCGTGGCTAGTTTTAGAAAGGATTTGACATTGACAATTGGATTGTCCTGAAATGCCTGGTTTTTGTTCAGTGCAGAGAACTTTCAGCTGATGACACAGAACCTGCCTTCCCTAAAGAGATGATTGTGTTTTGATTTTTCTAGACAGAGCCTATGTTTTGGTTCGGGGTAGAAAGGAGAGGTCACTGCTATCCAGGGAGAAAGAAGTGTTTGTTTTGGAAACAGACACACAGGACAGAGAGGATACAGTTCTTCGCTGCATGATGTCTTAGATGCTTTGCAGCCCATGTCATCGGGGGTGGCCGGGTCGACAGAACGTCCTCTACTGGGAGGAGGGGGAGGGTCGCAGCGAAGGAGGGTGTGCTGCCTCAGGCCAGCATCCTTCATGTCTCTCTTCCCCTTGCCCTTTGCAGGAAGATGAGGACACTTCTGCTTCTGCTGCTGTTCATCTATGAGGCCCGGAGCCATGCGGCGTCAACGCCCAACTTCGTCCTACTGATGGCCGACGACCTTGGCATTGGGGATCCTGGCTGCTATGGAAACAAGACCCTCAGGTTGGGTGACGTTTAAACACAGGGCTCCCTTCACAGGCTGCCGTCCTGGGATGGGCAGCGCACGTTCACAGAGCGCAGGCCACAGGGAAACGTTCAGAGCCCCGCAACGGCACACTTTCCTGTATGACTTTACGTAGACACACACAGGTGTTAGTAGGCAGATGTGATGACTTATCTACTCGAATCACTGTTGGATGAACTCAGACGGCTCACTGGGAACGTATTCATCATAATTCTTTCTTCCTCGCCCCTAGTCTGTGGCTTTTTTCCCATCATCATGTTTCCCTCCCTTTGGTTCGCCTCTTCTGTTTTGTCTTCTGTTTTCGGCCTCTGGCTCCGTTCCCACTGGGACCCAATCCATCCCCCCTTGTCAACCCCTCGCTGTCACCTATGTACCTTCCTTCCACCTCTGGGCCAGGCTGTGCTGGATTCTCAGGCAGACACACCGGCCGGGGACAGATGTCTTGGGGACACGTGTCACGTTTGATGATGTCAGAACTTTTCAAGGGCTAGGGGTGACTACAGTGGTAGGGAAAACACAGTGGGAACCAGACTCGGACAGAGGAGGGTGTTTTGTTCCCCAGCCCCCCGGTGTAGGGCTCTTGGGTTTAGAATTAGTCGGTCAGGGTGCAGTGGAATATTGGCCTTAGGGATGCACTTTCTCTGTATGATCACGGGGAAATGTTGACATAACTGTGGTTCTGTGGAGAGCTTCATCTCACACATGATCAGCGCAAACAAAATGAAAGGAGAGGGTGGGATTCACCAGAATTTTCTCGTAAGAGCTACAGGTAATTATCTGAAGCTCAGAGGGACGTGCTGCTGAGTGCCACGGGGTCTGACTTGTGCTCACACCACTCGCTGTAGGTCCTCCTCTTCTGTACAACATGACCGTGTGTCTCAGGACGTCTGTTTCATTGTTATGTGGCACAGCAAACAAAAACGCAGTAAATTACACTTTTGAGGAGGACCCGGGGTGCAAGATGCAGCCAGATGTGACGTCACTTCCAACCTGATTCTGTGTGTCAAGTGTCACGTGTTATTTTTAAAATGTATGCTGACCTATGATGTTTGCTAGATTTTGTTTAAAGCACGTGCAAGGATAAGATCTGCACTCAGTGTTCTCTTAAAATTTTAATTGACCACGTATGTTTTCTTCCCCACCTTTTGCTTCATTTTGGGAAAAGTTTAGATCTCACTGTTAGGCATTTCAGACACGAGCCTTGTTAGTAATTTAATTTTTCTTATCGAGGTCACAATTTTTTTTTTCATTTTCAGTATCATTTAAAAGTACCATATGTTATCAGTATTAGAGATAATATTAGATATGATATTTCTAAACGTTAGTGAGATAAAAGATAACTGTCCCTACTAAGGTGTCTTAATTAAAAAAATCACAGTCAAGCCTTTAAGGTTCAGTGTCTGCCAATTATCCAAAGGAAAAAAAGGGCTATAAAATCCTAAGTAAGAATTCATACCAATAATACCCTAAATCTGCCTTGTCCTCCATATTAGCATCCAGTTCTTTTATTTATTTTTTTTTAATTGAAGTATAGTTGATTACGATGTTGTGTTAGTTTCAGGTGTACAGCACAGTGATTCAGTTTACTATCAATATATATGTATATATTTATATATATATACTTATATGTATATATTTATACATACATTTATATATGTAGATATTCTTTTTTTCCGATTGTTTTCCATTTTCCATTATAGTTTATTACAAGATAAGGGATATAGTTCCCTGTGCCCTACACTAAATCCTTGTTGTTTATCTGTTTTATATGTACTAGTCTATATCTGCTAATCCCAAACTCCCAGTTTATCACTTCCTCCCCAGTTCTTTCTGAAGGACATTTTCCATTTTACGTTTTATAATATCACACCCCAAAATAGCCAGGTTTTTCAGTGGCCAATCTAGGCACTAGGGGGATTAAGTCAACTATACAGACAGCCTCAGTGTTCTCAGCATCTTGTAATTTAAGGCCAAAGCAAAGTGGAAATGTTGAGAATTAAAGGCATAAGTTACACTAATAGGTGAGAGAGCAGCTTGACATTACAGTGCAATGCCGTGATCTTCCCCTTCGAGCTATGCATTATTACAGGACTAGCCTGTGGGCGCTGGGCCAGGGAAGCAGTGGCGTCACAAGAACAAGATACGTGCCCCACGCCACAGGCGGAAGTCTTGGAGGGGAGTGCGCCGTTAGCCACTCCGTCCCTTTACAGGGAGGAAAGTGCTGTGATGGGGGATAGGGACTGACATCCTACAGATGGAACAGGCCTCTCCCACAGGACAAGGAGGCCATGGCAGGGTACGGGGAGTCCCATCTGTGCTCAGAACTGAAGTATAGAAAACGAGCAGCCTGGCTGAGAGGCAGGCGCTGGGGTTCCCACCGGAGGATAAGGGATCATCACTCAGCGTGGACCCAGACCTGAAGGAACTTCCCCCTCTGAATGCCTAGGAAGTCTGGCATGATTTCCTAAGGTGATGGACCACACCAGTCCTGGATAAAAGGTGGCAGGATGGCTTGTCCTGCATAAGGCGTCATCCTAGAAGTCAGCCCATAAATGAGTGTTTCTTTAGCAGGAAAAAAAAAAAAAAAAAGCCACTCACAGGGTGTGCGTGTCTCACGGCATGTCGTGTTTCCACGTTGCTGTGTCCCTTTTCCCTGGAGTCTGTGACCCCTTTGTTACTGACCCCTGGTAAATGCACCTGGAGCCCATCGTTCCTTTCCCCGGACGGTGCTGTCGCCCTGTTCTCCTTGGGGCCACGTGGAACTTCGGCAGAGCCTGGTGAGAACTGGTTAGGAGCTTCTCTTTGGCTGTGGTTGGGAAGAGAAGAGACGGGCTGTTCCCAGAGCTTTCTCATTTGGGGTACGGAGGTAACTAGTGGGGGGCACAGGTGATGGAGGACGGAGACCTTGACCCTTGCCCCTCCCGCCTCTCACAGCACCCCCTTGTCAGGACTTGGCTTCTCTCCTAAGTCAGCAGCTCAGAGCCCCCAGCGGGGCATGGGTGGGCCCCTGGAGAGGGCAGACCTGGATGATTTCACCCTCAGTGTGGTTCTGTTGTCACCCTGAGTCTCGGTGCTGTGTCCCCTTCCTTCCCCCTGTCCCATCGCAGTTTCCCTGGATAAGTGACACGCGACTCACTGTACAAAGCCAGAGAGAAAGCTTTCTTTTCAGGGTCGCGAGGGATGACCTGAGTCTTTGTTCCAGGACTCCCAATATCGACCGCTTGGCCAGAGGGGGAGTGAAGCTCACGCAGCACCTGGCAGCATCACCCCTGTGTACACCCAGCAGGGCGGCCTTCATGACGGGCCGGTATCCCATCCGCTCAGGTACCCAACCTCCTGGTTCCGTCGCTGCGGCCCTGGTCCGCCTCCCAGTCCTAAGGTTCCCCTGTCCTAATGGTGCGTTTCTCCTGGCTTAGGAATGGCGTCTCGGTCCCAAGTGGGAGTTTTCATCTTCTCGGCCTCTTCCGGAGGACTTCCCCACAGTGAGATTACGTTCGCCAAGCTCCTGAAGAATCAAGGCTATTCCACAGCTCTGATAGGTATGGGCAGCTGCGGCGGCGGGGGGGGTGGGGGTGGGGGCCGAGGACCCGGGTGAGTGAAAAAGTGGGGAGGGCATGAGAGCAGCCTTCTTGAAGATGAACTGACTGATAGCATTTGCACAACTGTAAATAGGGGAGAAATTATTTCAATGCTGAATTCAAACACCATGCGTCTATATGTGCTATTTGAATGTGTAGATGTGTGTCCTTATTTATGTATGTATGTGTATGTGTGTGGATGGATGGATGGACGGTGGATGGGTGGAGGATGGATAAATGGTGGATAGATGGATGGATGGGTGGATGGATGGACGGTGGACGGATGGATGGTGGATGGATGCATGGGTGGTGGATGGATGGATGGATGGTGGATGGATGGATGAATGGTGGATGGATGATGGATGGATGCATGGATGATGGATGGATGGATGGATGGATGATGGATGAATGGATGGATGGTGGATGGATGGATGGATGATGGATGGATGGATGGTGGGTGGATGGATGGATGGTGGATGGATGAGACAGAAAGATGAGACAGTGATAGAAAACAGAGAAATGGATAACCAATCACACACACACACAGCGTGCAAAACTACACACACACACACAAACACACACAAACACACACACCATACTATTGATAAAGGTTTTCATTTTACGTTTCAGTACTAAAATTGCGTCTGAGTTTTTCTCAGTTGACATTCCCACTGATTTTATCCCTTGGGTAGGAACGAATCCCTCTCCCCTTTCACTTGATAAACTTAGGTCTATGCGGGTCATCAGAGAAACCCTAGAACATCTCATGGGAGCAAAGTGACCGGTCTCTTTCCTCCCACATTTTGTCAAATCACCATCACTTTTTCTCTTGTGTGAGGCACTCCCTAATTTAGTGATAGTCACATTTCTTTTTTTTTCTTTTTTTGGTGCAGTACGCAGACCTCTTACTGCTGTGACCTCTCCCGCCGCAGAGCACAGGCACCCGACACGCAGGCTCAGCGGCCCTGGCTCATGGGCCCAGCCGCTCTGCGGCATGTGGGATCTTCCCAGACCGGGGCACAAACCCGTGTCCCCTGCATTGGCAGGCGGACTCTCAACCACTGCGCCACCAGGGAAGCCCTCATTTTTATTCTGTTTTATTATTTGGCCACACTGTGTGGCATGTGGGATCTTAGTTCCCTGACCAGGGCTCGAACCCATGTCCCCCACAAGTGGGAGCGCAGAGTCTTAACCACTGGACCTCCAGGAAAGTCCCATACAGTTCACATTTTATAAGAAATGTTTATACGTGTTTACAATAATTACTGAGTTATGAGTATGATTTCCTCATGCCTCAGGGGTAGTTTTTACATACGGATTCATTTCCACTTCTAACATTTCAGGGACAAAATCAAGTTGGTTTTCAGACTTTCCTTTTAAGGAAATGTCTTTCACAAAAACACATGTCCCCCCAAAACATTGGTGTTCATCGATGTAGTTTTGTCTCCTGCCTATGAAGTGTGTGAGGTGTGTGTCTTGCATTTTATTTGTATTTCTTCCAATCGCTAAATCCCCTCTTGTTTTCTGGTGGAGAGAGTGGTTCCTAGCCTACCATTTTTGGAAACGGAGGTGGAAACGGTGGAATCGTTTTGGCTGATGAATATGCAGAAAGAGGCCGCTTTCCAGCAGGCACGACTCAGAAGCTGACCTTCGTGTCGGGGTGTTCCTCGGGACTAAACATGCCGCCTGTTTGTTTGTCTGCTCAGGGAAGTGGCACCTTGGCACCAGCTGTCACCACAGAGCGGACCTCTGTCACCACCCCTTGAGCCATGGCTTCGACTATTTCCACGGGCTGCCCATGACCAACCTGAGGGACTGCAAGCCGGGAGAAGGCAGCGTGTTCACCAGGGCCTTAAGGCTGCTGGTCTTCATCCCACTGCAGGTCATCGCCATCACGCTGCTGACCCTGGCCATGCTCAGGTGCCTGGGGCTCGTCCAGGTGCCCCACTGCATCTTTTTCTGCCTCTTCCTCCTGGCCGCCCTGGTCCTCGGCGCCCTGCTGTGCTTCCTGCATTACTTCCGGCCCCTGAACTGCTTCCTCATGAGGAACCGTGACATCATCCAGCAGCCCATGTCCTATGACAACCTCACGCAGAGGCTCACGGCGGACGCGGTCCAGTTCATACAACGGTTGGTATCGCCTCCCAGCCTGATGCTGCCTGGGACACATGTCATATGCTATTTCAGGTGTTTCCATGGAGTTGGAGGAACCGGGGTGGCCCTTTGAGCCATGTTTCCCCTTCTGTGGTTGGGAGATTTCTCCAGCTGGGCGTGTATTGGGCGGCGGGGGAGTGGGTCGGGAATTGCGATGACCTGGGCTCCCCCCAGAAGATGCTTTGCCAGTTTCCCGCATGTCCTCTGCTTATGAGGCCATGCCCCCAAAATGTCTGGGTGACAACAGGGACCTTAAGGCATCACCACGGTCTTTACTCTTCAGGTGTGTGATTAGGAGAGGAAAGGTCATGTGTATTGTTTACTGTAGATGTTATACGATGTAAACAATGGGAGGAGATCCACAATATTCTGGGCACATTTCCGAGCAGAGCAACTCTGTGAGTCAGCTGGGTGAAGCAGATGATCTCTTGGGGCCTCTTGAGTTTGTAGCTTTGGTGTTTGCAGTCAGCAAGCGGGGTAGCCATCCACGGAGGGCTTGACAGCAGTCTGTCTCAGGAACACTTGCTATTAAAAATGAACACAATTGTTTTGTTGCCTTTGAAAGTTTAGAGGATAGTTGTATAGAGAAAGGTGGGAACTCGGTGTGAAAATCCGATGTTTGGCCTTGGTGGTTACGTGCCCTGCCCGTGAGAGCAGGTCTGTTCAGGCACCAGAGAGTGGAGGAAGCTGGCAACATGGCGTGATGAAGGACATATCGATAATTCGAATCTTAAGAGAGGGGGTAAGATGTTCATCTGGCCAGCACGCTGGTGAACATCTGTGTCCCTGATTTTGAACCTGGAGGTACTGTTGAGCTATCAGTGCTCACGGTCAGCCTACCCATCGGCCCGCACAGCCAGAGGCGGGCATCACTTGAACGGCCACCCGCATCGCTAGGCGCGGATCTGTCCCTTGTGGGATTGCCTTTGACAGCTCAGCACGTGGTGGTGTAGAAAATTGGATCGTTGGAACTTCCCACAGATAGACCAAGGAGGGAAGAGGGGAAAAGCTGTTGACCGTAGGTGGAGAATTGTGAGTCCTCAGACTCTGTGCAGGGAGGTGCTGGGGTGCTGGCTGAATCTGAAGATTGCCAGTCTTACCTTGAGAAATTCCTACGGAGAGTAGTTCTAAGGTGAGGCTTTGCCTCTCCCTGTTAACAAGGTCCCCTAGAGTTCTAAACTCCCATAGAACACTCTGAGAACTACTGGAGCATCTGTGGGTTTTTGCTGTTAGAGAACGGCACCATCACTAAGCTGCCTAGATTTTTCTAGAAGGCGGTGCTAACATGATCTAATGCAGCAGCTTTTGAACTTCGTAAGACATACATTTTACACCGTCATCCAATGAGATGTCACACGCAGATGTTTAACTGAAGCAGAAGTTTCCAGAAAGGATTTATTTCTTCATAGAGTGATCACTTCTGATACCTCCTACCTGATTCCCTTCTGTTTTATTTTTTTTTAAAAAATTATCTGGTTGTGGACGCGACATTAATGTCATGACTGAACAGTGGGTCTCAGTCTGCATGGTAGACAAAGCTTTCACCTCATGGGTGAGCCTTACAGTATTTTACAAGTGAGAGAACGGCCATTCCGAGGTACAGCGGTGCTCTGTGGGTGGCAGACCTCCCCGTTTAAGCCAGAATACAGCCGTCTGCTGTTTGGCAAACTTGCTGAGGCAGTGGAACCCTCTCCTGTCCCTGTCCATTGACTAGCAAATCCCTCAGAAACCTGTGGGGAGGGGGTGAATAATACAATGCTGCTTATAAAATCACAGGCTTCAGGAGTGATCCTCAACTTCCAGCGTGAGGCACATCTTGACAGTTTGTGGTATTTGGACACAGATGATTGAACCTATAGGACATATGGATATTCATACGATTAGGAGGAATTTTAATGGGCTCCTTGGCATATGACTTTGGGACGGGATCGAAACAAATTTGATTAGCCTAAGGGTATTGAACCTCAACCAGTTCATCTTTGTTTAACTTTAATTTCATTTATTTTTTATTGAAGTATAGTTTATTTACAACGTTGTGTTACTTTCAGGTGTACAGCAAAGTGATTCTATTATATATACTATAGATATGCTATATACATATATAAATTCTTTTTCAGATTCTTTTCCGTTATAAGTTATCACAAAATATTGAGTAGAGTTCCCTGTGCTGTACAGTAGGTCCTTGTTATTTGTTTTATGTATAGTAGTGTGTATCTGTTAATTGCAAACTCCTAATTTATCCCTCCTCCCCGCCCCCTTTCCCCTTTGGTAACCGTAAGTCTTCTATGTCTGTGAGTCTATTTCTGTTTTGCAAATAAGTGCATTTGTATCACTTTTTTAGATTCCACATATAAGCGATATCATATGGTATTTGTCTTTGTCTGACTTACTTCAGTTAGTATGATCATCTCTAGTTTCATCCATGTTGCTGCAAATAGCATTATTTCATTCTTTTTTATGGCTGACTAATATTCCGTTGTATATTTATACCACATCTTCTTTATCCATTTATCTATTGATGGACACTTAGGTTGCTTCCATGTCTTGGCTGTTGTAAATAGTGCTGCAGTGAACATTGGGGTGCCTGTTTCTTTTCAAATTAGAGGTTTCATTTTTTCTGGATATATGCCCAGGAGTGTGATTGCTGGGTCATATGGTAACTCTGTTCTTAGCTTTTTAAGGAACCTCCATACTGTTTTCCATAGTGGCTGCATCAATTTGCACTACTGCCAGCAGTGTAGGAGGGTTCCCTTTCCTCCACACCCTCTCCAGCATTTATTGTTTGTAGACTTTTTGATGATGGCCATTCTGACCGGTGTAAGGTGATACCTCATTGTAGTTTTGATTTACATTTCTCCAGTACTTAGCGGTCCAACCAGTTTATCTGGATTATAATGGGGTTTCTGCAGTTTTCTTCCAGAACTAGATATTTAGGATGCTCTAGCAACACCATAGTGGGAGGTTATGCTTATTGAATTATTTGAAAAGGGTTTAGTCTTTAAATAGGTGATTCTAATGTAAACGACCGTTGCCCGCATTGGAGCAATGCATAAATTGGTCAGTATTAGTGACAATACTACCATGTGTGTACCATGATGTCATTCACACCAAAAACTTCTCATATACATTATCCGAAGATTCAAAGATTTTAAACATCTAGGTAAAGTCATCCTTGGGTAACATGGTCTTCCTGTGTTACCGGAGATATCTGATTTCCTGAATTGTTATTTTCAGGAACCTAGAGAGAATTGCCTTAATATGGTACCAAAGAATCATAACAGACTGTGACACTGTCGTACTTATAAGAATTTTTTTCTGGGATCTGAAGACATTTAAATGTGTATCTCCTTGACCAGAATATCCTGAGTAATTGAGGCAGGCCTTACGAGCTCTGATAGACATGGATTCAGGGCTCCTCAGAAGTACAAGAAGGAGAACTTCATCCAAGCAATAATGGTGTTTGTGAAGTTTATTCAAATGCTCTTGAATCAAAATTTTCCGATTGAAACCAGTGCTTTATTTCAGTGTATTGATCTAAAACCCAGTTTTGGGGTACACAGCTCTCCCTGGGTTCATTTGTCCAAGGTGATGAGGAAAATGATTTCAGCTCTCGTTTCTAAAATGTATATTCTCTCTCTGAGCCTTGTGGATGAAAGGATGTGTACTCAGACGTTCGCTCTCGAGACACTAACGTGTGATGTGAAGATACAGATGACAAGGGCTTAAGGGGATGATGCTTTATGGGTTTGTGACTGTCTCAGATGAAGTCTGCTGAGCCAAATTTAGGTACGTGCCCCGGGATTACAAGCAGGTGTTTCCAAGGTGAGGAGCGTGACGGTGTGAAATATATAACTATGCACTCCACGATCCCTCACCCTAATTTGCTCTTGTAGGGATAGAACTTATTTTGGGGAAATGCTTATACTATTAGAGACCTAGATAATTAGCTCAACACATGTTCTAAGCTGTACAGTGATTCGAGACAGGTCATCCTAAACACACTTTAATTAGCAAGAAGTCCTTGTTGCTCTGACAGGAAGGAATGACCTGTAGATTTCTTAGAGATACTTAATCCTCCTTATATGCCCTGAATGAAGGGCCCTTCAGTCATTCCAGCCTTCTCCCTGGTCATGACTCTCATCCATGCTTTGTAAAACAGATCCAGCTGGGGTGCCCAGCTAGGGGTGTGTTCAAGTTTTAGCAGATACTGGTAAGATATACACCAGGCACTGTGGATATACGTGTATTCTTGGTCACGTTGCATACCCGTCACCTCTTATGTGCTACAAAAGGACCCTGGACGATGGGTGAAGAGATGTCTTCTTGTGGAGGAGTTTGAGGCTCAGAACTTTGGAGTGAGAGCAAAAGCCCCACAGGGAATAGTAGATAGCTGGTTAGAACCCATATCTAACTCTCTGTGAGGGCTCTCCTGAGCGGACCATAACAAGCTTGCTGCCTGCTTTGCTTCCACATCTACTCTGCAGACTTACCAATCAGGTTCGAGTGTGGATTATTTGGAAGAAGACTAGGAAATTCAATACCCCTTCTCCAGATGGAAGCGTCCGGGTCTCATGCCCCCAAAGGCGAACACACCTGGGCATTCTTAGATAAACTCATGTTCATAGTACAATCCTTAACCGTGGTGAGGGAGAAGTGGCTGAGTATTCCGAAAAGACATAGGCTACGTGGTGACGGGTGGATTTAGCGAGTTAATTTTGTTCCCAAGGTAGTTTTTTAGTTCAGCTTGAACTGCATTGAAAAAGGTGCGATGCCAGCGGGTGGAAAGAGATTCATGTTTCCAATCGTCCTTCATAGAGAGAGGCGAACCCGGGTCATTTCTGCCACGGCAAGAGCCAGATTTATTGGCCCCTTCCCTCCCTAAAAGTCACTGAAACCGGCGTTTCATTGCTAGAAAAAGCATTTCAGTTGAAAGGAACCACTGTGTGTTTCTCTGCCAGTAAAGACACCCTCACTCTGAAGAAATATTCCAAAATGATGACTTTATACAAACCCACATAATTTGTATAGTTTAGGGTATCCAGTTACTGGATTCATAAATGCATATAAAATCTACCAGGAGTGTTCTGTTCTCCAAGTCCTGGTTTATGGAAGTTACACTGACATTACACACAGACACAGACACAGACACACACACACACACACACGTGTGTGTGTGTGTGTGTGTGTGTTTGTAGCTTTAAAGCCCATAGTCAAAAGTGAAATCAATGCTAACCATTTTCACGTAAGCTCATTTTCACATATTTCTTGTGTTTCATGAAAGTGTCCTTTAGGGTCTACCAGAAAACAAGTCCAAAAGCTGGAAATGACATAGAGTTCTACTTTTCATCGGATTCCCCAGAGTTGTAAGATCCCCTTTTTCTAACTTTACGAAACCCTGATCCCTGACCTCTCCTGACAGGGAAGCCACGTGACATCAGAATTATGGGGGGTATGAGTGACTGTGGGCAATAACATCCACAGGGAAATGTCCTGCCCTTGGTGGGGAGTCATGGGGAAGAGCCCCCCACCCCACACCTTTTCTGTAGTCCGCAGTTCTATAGTAAATAAATACGCCTTTGTACAAGCATCGCTTGTGTCATGGTAACGCCCTCAGACCTGTGAGAGCTGATAAATGTATCATCGGATATCTGACCTTTTATCCTGTCCTGGTGCCATCAGCATTTCACACACTCAGGGTCCCGAGATGCATTTACAGGGCACCTCCAGCCTAGCCTTTCACCTTGCCAGCTGGGCTGTGGTCTCAGTGGCCGTGATGAATAGCTGTGATTGGACACAAAGCTTCTTTGGAGCAAAGGGATCATTTTATTAGTTTAAATAAGAGTTTAAGCCAGAAAAGAATAGGGGCGACATTGACTTTAGTTCTTGGTGAGAAAAGTAAATCAGATGAAAGATTAAGGGCAACACACAGGGAAACACGCACATACAGACACGTTCAAAAGTGAAAAGGTTAAATAATCAAAGAATTGTCTTGTTCAGTAAGGGTAGATGCTACTTGATTGGTTTCCTTTTTTTTTTTTAATATTTATTTATTTATTAGGTTGCACCAGGTCTTAGTTGCAGCATGTGGGCTCTTAGTTGCGGCATGTATGTGGGATCTAGTGCCGTGACCAGGGATCAAACCTGGGCCCCATGCATTGGGAACACGGAGCTTTAAACCCCTGGCCGACCAGGGAGGTCCCTTGGCTCATTTTCTGACTTTCATCGGGCAACAGGACATGAATTTAGGAACGGGGAGTGGTTCTTTGGACGCGCCCCTCCTTCCAGGCTGAGCAGGCTGCAGGCGGAGCACAGTTCTGCAGGATGCTTGTCTGTAGCCATCCTGGGTCCAGGCCCATGACATTTCTACCTGAATGGGGTCTGGATAAAGCGCACTCGGACCTTCCCTTTTTCATCAAACCCCCAGATCTCTTTGGTGCCCCAGGATTATGACCCAAACGGGAATCAGGAGGTGTGAGCTTTGGTACGTCAGGCGTTAAGGCGCAAATACGCCGAGGCCCAGGCTGGCAAGGAAAAGCGTGATGGGCGGGATGAGGCTTGGGGCCCGAGGGAGCTGGATTTGGTGCAGCGCATTCGGATGGCTGACTCCTGAGGGCTCCCGCTAACTGCTGTCCCGAAGGAGTGTGGGTGGTACTCCCAACATCCCAACGTTCCAGAGAAATCAGAAATACCGATTTGCATGTGTGCGGGGGACTATTCCGGGGAATTTTTTTTAAGTTGGAAATTTCTCAATTTTTAAAAATATTGGCCTGTTTTTTTAGCATTCGGTCCTGATGTTGAGTGAATTGCTGTGTGCTCCACGTCTTAGAAGGGATCCCCATTATACTCACTTCCCTGGTTCCCTCTGGCGAAGCATGAGGGTGGTCTGCTCACATCCTGCATGTGCTGCTTTCATGGGTCCAGGCTGGGAGGGAATCTGTAGAATAGATGACCTATCTTTATATCGGGCATCCACCTACTAACAGAGGTATCCCAGACAGGGCAGATTTCCTGGGATGGGGTAACACAGGCAGTCTTGTTTGTTTCCCTTGGAGGGTCCATTCAAGGGGGCACACCCCCATGCTGTTGTACCCCCATCCTTTTAGGGCACTCCTGAGCACTTGGCATGATTACTCAGCCGTACTTGCTCTACCTGCTTCCAGGACAAGTCATGATGAGCCCTTCGGCGAGGCAGTCCCCACTCATCGCCCACCTGCATTGTCCCTAGAGAGAGTCTATGAGGATCCTCGTGTCCACTTCACTGGGCGGGGGGCCTTCTCCCGAGAGGAAGGGGCTCTGTCCAGAAAGCTGAGAGTGGACAGGGCCTCTCATCAGTTGGTCGTGAGCCTGTCGTCTTTGCCAGGGACCAAGCATAGACTTGAAGGAGGGGGACACGAGGAGGAAGAAGACAAGAAACAGAAACAGAAGTAGTTTGGAAATCCATCTTCTTCCCTAGTGTCAAATCTCCTATTACAACGATTTCAATAGTGTTTTCTTTCCTACTACCTGAAGCATAAAGAAATTTGACTTTTTTTCCTACACATGTTCAGTACCTCCGGGTTAGGAGACTTAACGAATGAACGCCAGGTAATTTAAAGCCGGAAGCATCAAAGAATCTTCCCACCACCTGTTCCGGAGTGGGGCGTGTGGCTGACCTCAAGCCCTTTGATTGAAGTCCAGCTGTGTGTGGAGGGTTGAGCCTGATTATGGATGGTGTCTCCGGTCGGGCGTCCTCACTGTACCACATTGTGGGTACAAGACCATATAATCTATAGGAGTCACACAGAGTCACAGGCAAGGCTGTCTGTGAAGGATCGTCTCACAAAGAGAGCCCGTCGTGAAGCTTCACAGATGAGGCCATTGTGGGGAAGCTGGGGTGCTTGTGGGGAAGCAGGGGTGCTGGTCATAGCTGGGGGGACGCCAGCACGACTAAAGTCAGGGCAGCATCTTAAATCTCGTTACACAAACCGACTTTCAGACCTGGGTATCTATTTTTTTTCCCTCTGTTTCTGTGGGGGAAAGGTGGCTTTCATGGTTTTCCTGTCTTCGTTTTTATATTTAAGATAGATCTTCGTTTTTCTGCGGTTTTGAAAATAGCATGTGCTACTTTAAAAAATCAAAGCAGTATAAAAATATAAAGAAGTAGAAAGTTAAAATTGTTCCCAGGTTTTCCCCCCTCCCAACTAATCGTCATCCTATTAGTGGTGTCTTTCAGTTAGTGGTAAAAATCCATAGAGTGGGGTTTTTGTTTTAAAAAAAATGTATTCTGAAGTGTTTGGTGAATCATTTGGGACCACATGCCGTAGAAAGTGTGCTTTTCAAAGTTCACCAGGTAAGTACACAGGTTACATCTCTGCCATTGTCCACTCCTGTAATCTGAATAGCATCCAGGGGACAGTGGCTCGGACACCGATGCATTTATGGAAAGCGTTCACGTACGCTGGCGCACGGCGGGAGCTTCTGGAATCTCTCTCTCTGTCCAGGAGTCAGTTCTGACCCCTACCAGGTTGAGATTCACTCTCCTTCTCTGTATCCATCCTCTGATGTGCTCCGTCGTGGAACTTAAAGCAACTGAGACCAATTATTAATGGTCTTGTCTGAACTGTGGGTTTGCTGATGGCGGGAGCCGGTCCAGCTTAGCTTTATATTTTTAGTGCGTGGAGTCACGTGGGCAGAATAGATGTCAAAGGCCTGGATGGATGAAGTGAACAGCCAGGTGTGTCCACCTCTGTGCGTGCAGAGTGGTGGTCACACGAACTCCGGCTGGGTGACTGTTGACAGCGCCACCTGGTTTATGCCTTAGTCTAATCACCAGCATCTGAGGGGTCTCAGGAGGAATGCACAGAGGCCCCTATTTGCATTCCTTTCATTCCCTACGCTGACTCAAATGGGGACACTCAGTGAATAATCAAGGTCAAACTTTGAGAAGAGGAACGTGGTATGCAAGACCGTGGCAGACAGAAAAAAAAAATAATAATAATAATGCCATAGCCATCTTCTTGCCTAGGTTTCACTCATGCGTGGACGGGAGGTAAATCTTTTTGATTCTGAGATTGGAGTGATTGCAGGTTGCCGGGAAGGTGCAGAGCTTCCTTCTGTATTTGTAACAAATAGAGGGAAGGCACGTAGCAGCTGAAAGTTCTATCTTTTCACACAGTGTGCGAGACAGTGGCAATAAATTTTCAAGAGAGTTGTTTACTGAAGTGCTCCAGCTAATAAAAAAGGAGCTAAGCAGTTACGGAGAGATCTCCCTCCCGCCAACTTGCTCCAGTGTCATTTAGTTTTCAAGGTCGTAGAGAGGAAGGGAGACCTGGGCCTTCTGAACGACGGAGGGTGGCCTTTCCTGCGCTCTTGAAGGATAAGGCTGATCAAGGGTTCCTCCCCGCCCCCCCCCCCGCCCCCCCCCGCCAAAGATCGAGCTGTCAGTCACATCTCAGGGTGTGTGCAGGGCAGTAATGATGGATGTCTGTCCAGCCCACATGCCCATGCTACATTGATCACACCTCTGTTCCCGGAGGGTAAATCTTCGTGGTTCGGAGTTTGTGCAGCTGGGTACGCTTCCCTAAATGCTCCAGGGTTGGTTTTTGCGTATAAAACCTCATCAGTCTTCTTGGACACCTAGCACCTTGGCTGGTATCTGTCATGGGCAGTCTACTGGACGCCAAAGAGATTATAGAAAAATAATTCTGTACATAGGTGCATATTTATAATCAATGCATGAATGGCCCTCTCCCCTTCCACCCAGGGTCCCCCTACATTACAAGACACAAATCACATCCCGTCGTCATTGATTGAGCCCCAAAGTGGTACCTCTTGGATTCAACTCAGCTGTTCTTCCTGCCCTCTTTACGAAGGACGTTTGTCTTGGGTTCCCTTGTTTGCTTGTTGCCCCCACTTTATCCTTTGTTCTTTCATCCTCACCTCACGTTTTCAAATGCCTTCATCTCGTGATCCCTGTGATTATAAAATGCCAATAATGTTGATGGCTGCCTCTTTCCTCAGTTTTCTTGTTTTTTTTCCAAGCTGTTGGACGTGCAGTAGCTCATCCTTCTCTGCCAATCACATCCTGCTGGTTTTCTTTGTTTGTTTGTTTTTTGGCGGTGCGTGGACCTCTCACTGCTGTGGCCTCTCCTGTTGCGGAGCACAGGCTCCGGACGCGCAGGCTCAGCGGCCATGGCACACGGGCCCAGCCGCTCCACGGCACGTGGGATCCTCCAAGACCGGGGCGCGTCCCCTGCATTGGCAGGCGGACTCTCAACCACTGTGCCACCAGGGAAGCCCACATCCTGCATTTTAAGTTATGACCATGTACGTGCTTGGGAAATGGAGTTTTTAAGCTTCCTGGTCTATTTTCCTTAACGCTAAGTCTAAAGATAAATGGGAGAGCAGATGAGCCTCAGGTGGCTGTGAAATTGTACCCATTCGTAATGTAACTGTCTATTTCGGGACGAGTATGAAGAGTGAGATTTTATGTTCATTTTGGGAAATCCAAGCCAGTTTTTAGGGCCCTCATCTGGTTCTTGAGAAGGAGGTACAGTGTATCCAGGTGTGAGGAAATGTGCGCCCAGAATGACTAGGGTGGAAATTGAACAGGCCACCTGTGTGGCCAAAGTCCATGGTATACCCTGGCTTAGTCTCACTTCTTTCAGGGTCTTCAAGGGTATGTACCCTTTGAGGTAGCCAAGGGATGCCTTTGGTACACACACTCATGCAAAGATCATCAGCTCGGATGACAGCCCCTGTGCGTCTGTCTGCACATGAATACCTCTTCTTTTCTTCCTGAGAGGCAACAGTGAGATTTATACAGCAGAGGCGGTGGCCTCTAATTCTCCTGCCTTCAAACTGTAACTGAGAGAAGTGGGGCGAGCCACTTATAACCTTTTTTTTTTTTTTTTTTTTTTTGCTATCCTAGTTGTGAAATAATAACAGTATTTCTTCATTTTATACTCATGTAAAAGAAAAAAAAAAGTGTGACAGAATTCATCTCCCAGCGCTGGAAATATAAAACACTATTCAAGTAATCAACAGCAAGTTGCTGAACCTGCTGTTTTCAGAGAACAGGAAGTGCCTGACTCACTCATAGTGTGTTCTCTTGTGTTTATTTTCTGTTCCCAAAAGCGAGCGACCTTGAAAGTGTGAGACTCAGTAGAGGTGAGCAGTTGACCCACAAGTGCAGTAGGAGCTGAGGGAACCCAAGTTGTATTCCCGTTAGGAAACAGAAAATGAATTTAGAGGAGTGTCATCCATTTATTTATTAAAGGTAAGGTTATGGCATTTGTGAGACCCAGGTGTAAATTTGAAGTGGTTTTGGTTATCATGAGGGGTTAGGTGAGTAAGTAAACAAATACAAGCAACGTTGCTTGAATTAAATAGATTCTTCCTTTAGAACTTTTGCTCAGTGGCAAAGATGTCGAACACAGGGTGTGATTCCTCCAAAACAGCCAGAGACTTTTGACTTAGGTTAGAAGTTTGGAGATATAGATCTACATATATAGATAGACACACACACAGACACGTATGTGTGTGTGTGTGTGTGTGTATATAGTGTGTATATATATATATATATATATATATATTATACATATATGTGTATATATAAAATATATGTACACGCATATATATATATATGTATATAAAATACCTCCTGTAGGGCAACTTTTACATGAACTACGTTGCATTCATGAGTCCCAAGTAGTTCACTAAAGGTCTGGGTGGTACTTTTGAAGCTGAAAGAGCTAATGCAACGTTTCATTGAATAACAGAGGTTTACGGAACCGATGGTACCTGCCAGTCATCGTGCTGGTGCCAGGAATCCACAGATGTAAATGACATGCCCCAGCCTGTGGTCTAGTGGGAGAAGGAGAGCATATAAGTGATCCTTGGGTAGACCAGCAAATGCTTTATCAGAAATTACACTCATTCACCCATTAATGCATTCATTCCCTTCTTCATTTATGCCCTGATAGCCTTCTTAAGGGCACTCACTCAGTATTCCCTTTTAGCCAGAAAGGAACTGCTGATGGTCGCCTGGAATAAGGTATAGGAGAAGGCTGTTGCATGAAATTGAAACACAGCAACTGAGTGCATTTCTCAGAGGTCCACTAGATGCCAAGAGGAAGTGATGTGACTAGTTGATCCCTTGGAGCAGACTCGGGTGTGAATCCCCAGACCTCCCTACAGTAACCATGCTGCCTGGCAGTTGTCCCAAGGACCACATGTACACAGTGACTTTTAACGCTCCAAGGACTTACAGTACTCCAGCATCTGCGCTTTCTCAACAATTCCACCAGACTAGGTTTAGGTGTACTCTGAACTACAAAAAGCTTTTGCAGTACCATCCGCCTCTCTCGACTAAAGTACAGATTGAGGCCAGTTCAGAGGATGTTCCATTTAACTTCCAAAATTCAGTATTGACAGTGGAGTGTTCCTGCCAGGAGACTTGTTCTCTAGTAGGAGGTGGGCAACATGGCGGCACGGAAAGTTGAACTGGCTTTCAGCTGTGGATCTAAGTAGTTGACAACTCAAGATACTGACTTTACTAGGTAGGAGCGTGTACGTGTGTGTGTGTGTGTGTGTGTGTGTGTGTGTGTGTGTGTGTGTTTTCCTGAAAGAATACAGTCTTGTAGGTGCTTCAATTCATATAAATTTCAGAGAGAGAGGGAAGAATAGAATTAAAGAAAAACGTAGGTCATTCTCCAATACTTTTTTTTTTTTCTGAGTTGTCTCTTTGGAGAATATCTCAAGGACATAGCACATCAGTCTGCTGAACTGTAGAGGGTACAATGAGTTACCTACAGAGAGAGACTCGCCATCCCCCAAATAAGAGATTCAGTATTCGGCATCATTCAGTGGTGTTTTCTGAATTTTCAAACTACATCGTGTAATCATAGGTTGATCCTAATCAGAATGGTGGCCATATCTTCTTTATCCATTCATTCGTTGATGGACACTTAGGTTGCTTCCACGTCTTGGCTATTGTGAATAGTGCTGCTATGAACATACGGGAATGGATGAGGAAGGTGTGGTACATATATACAATGGAATATTACTCAGCCACTAAAAAGAATGAAATAATGCCATTTGCAGCAACATGGATGGACCTGGAGATTATCATACTAAGTGAAGTAAGTCAGAAAAAGACAAATATTATATGATACTGCTTATACATGAAATCTTAAAAAACTGATACAAATGAACTTATTTACAAAACAGAAGCAGACTCACAGACTTAGAGAACAAACTTATGGTCACCAGTGGGGAAGGATAGCAGGGAGAGATAGATTGGGAGTTTGGGGTTGACACGTACACACTGCCATTTTTAAAATAGATAACAAACAAGGACCTTCTGTATAGCACAGGGAACTCTGCTCTGTACCCTGTAATAACCTAAATGGGAAAAGAATTTGAAAAACAACAGATACAGGTATATGGATAACCGAATCAGTTTGCTGTATGCCCGAAACTAACACAACATTGTTAATTAACTCTATTCCGATACAAAATAAAACTTTCTTTAAAGTTCACTGCCATTAAGTCGGAGCTGATTTAATTTTCCTTAGTAAGTATGCTGAACCTGATATTACTGTTTGAGACTGAAAAATTATAAATGCCATCTTTTTTAACCAAGGGAGTAAACATTTTCACTTTCAGAATAAAAAACAAACAAACAGCAATGGTGGCCACCATGTTTATTTTGCTCTTGGATTTTGGTTTTTGTTTTCTTTTTTCAGGAATGCTAAGACCCCTTTCTTGCTTGTCCTGGCTTTCCTACACATGCACACGGCTCTCTTCTCTTCGAAGGACTTTGCCGGCAAAAGTAGACACGGCGCTTATGGAGATGCTGCCGAGGAAATGGACTGGAGTGTTGGTATGTGTACCTTTATCTTCAGTCTGTCCTTCAGATGTGCCTGAGGATTTTCCTGCTTCTATCTTATTTCCTCTGAGTTTCCACCTATGTCCCCGATGCCTTTAGAGACAGCACGTGCTTTTTTTGTTTTTGTGTTTCAAAAAAAAAGGAAGCCAGACAGACACTAACTGTGAAAGGTAAGCAGAATATAAAACGCATCTCAGCCCCGAGTCCGTGCTTGTGTTTACCGATGGATACAGCAGCAAGAGGAGTCTGGGTCTGTGGGCTGGTGATCAAAGACATGAACGAAGAAAAGGAATCAAAGCATTAATCCTTATCACCACTTCTTATTTTAGCAATTCAGTGTGAACAGCCCCTTGCCTGTAGCGAAGTGAGGCACAGGGTAGATTCGGGAGGCAGAGGACTCGCCGTGGGCTCCGGCCTCGGTGAGTCTCGGGGCAGTAGCGCTGGGGTCTTCTGTGGATGCTGTGAGCCCCACTGTGTTTCCTTCTTCTGCAGCTTGTGTTCTCCTTGCTGCTTCTGTGAGGACGGCAGGAACTGCCTTGCTCTCTGTGTCTCTTCTCCCTAAGCAGGTTACCCTATTTCTGAGAAACGTTAGCATGTTTTTCAGAGGTACTGGGAAGACTTCCTTCTGAGGTTTCCTTTTTAAACGGTGTCTTGTACATCGACGCGAGATCAGGGTGACCGTGCTTTCTTCTGCACAGCTAAGCACTCTCCGGTCTATTCCACAGAGTGTAGAGGAAGCCAGAGTATGTGGGGTAAGCAAAGGGATGGAAAATCAGCGGGTTCTGTACTTTGCATTCAATTCCTGTCTATCCCAGAGATGTCTCTTCTGGTGACGTTGCTCGCTCCATCTGGCAAAATTGGACAAAATTGAGCAAATGGCAGCCGTGAACAGGTTGCTTAAGGTTTTTGCATATTTCCTTTCTTTTCCTTTCCTCCCCCCACCCCCCGCCCCTCTTGTTCTTCCTTCCTTTTCTTTTTATGCCCTGGATTGATAGTTTTTTCATCGAGATGTTTTGGAGATGTTTGAACATGGCCGCAGAGTCTCTTGGTTGGATTGTATTAAAAGAAAACTGAGCGTGATTCGGCCACCAACGTTGGGAATGACAAGAACAGGTTTTGTTTCATTTAAATCTTCTAAGGAGCACCGTCCTTTGGACAAGATGACTGTACCCTTATTCTAGCTTCTAGCTCCTTCTGTTACTATCTCCGTGAACTTGAGAGATGTCTTAAACCTGTGGGCCTGATGAATTCAGACGAGGTAACTTCCAAGTTTCTTTCTTTTCTGACCTTCTCTGTGATGCTGTCAGATAACAGAAGTGAGCACAGATGCCGAATACGTACTAGGAAAAACAAAACCAGAACAACCTGCCTAGTGAGATTCGTAAGAAGAATTCATTATACTTAGGGCTTTGACATACACCCATACAAGCCTGCCTTCTCTCATTTTTCATTCTTAAAACGTTGCCTGTAAATTAGTTTACATTTTCCACACCGTAGTAGTGTAAGTCACTAGAGTACTTCGTAGTGTGAGTCAGTAGAATATTTTATTTCTTTAATGAGCGTTATATGTTAGTGTAGCAGGTTTCGTGTACCCCTCTCTGACGCTTGTTGGCTAGCAAGCAAACTCATGCTGGTGTCATCACACTTACTGATGAATTTTTCTTTAATTAGAGCGGTACACGTGCCTACCCTGACTCATTAAAAAAGTCTAACTTCCAGTGTTTTCCTGCTACTGGTCCCTCTTGAATAAAACAGAGAATGTTTTTTAACCTTCGAGATCTGCGTTAGACCCTGATATCATATTAATAGATGATTGTGTTCTTTTTTTGCCAAAAAATAAAGATCCTTCCCTTAAGCCATTACATTCATTTCTCAGGACATTTCTGTTGTCTTACAAATGCCTCTGAGCATTTGGAGGAATATTCCTTCTTTCCAAAAAGAGCCTTTTTTTATCGTCACACAGGAGGGGGCTGTCGCACTCTGGATAATCACGTAATAAAATAACATGAGAGTCTTGGCTTGAAAAGAAACGCTGCTAGTGCCACGGGCAGCTGAGCTACAAGATGTTACCCAGAGAGGGCACGTCCCTGTCCTTTAGCGCATTTTCTTTCTAAATGTTTGGAGGCAACATCATTATGTGCAGCATAACTTTCCACACTGTGGGTTTCTCTGTACCTGTAAAGGCAAAATCATAAAAGGAACCTCTCTTACTTAATTGTCCTCCGTGGCCAACCTCACCCCATATCATGGTGCTGGATGGCCTTATTCTTACCTGTGTGACCGCTGTAGCTTGTCTTGTTATCATGACGTAGGAAGGACTGACCGCACAGGTGTGGTGTAAGGTCTATGCCATGGAGCTCGCCGTAAAAGCTGGCAGGGGTAGCTGAAATCCTGGAACTCGAATACTGCCATGCAGTTCGAGGGGTGGGCAATGTTCTAATACTCACAGCCACCGCCTACGAACTGTGTGCCCCGCACCTGGTCCGGGGCTTCACAGGTGTCCCCTCCCTTCATGCTGTTAGCAGTCAGGGCAGCATTCCTGCTGCGTCAGAGTGGTATACAGTCGACAATAAGTCACAGGGAAAGAGCTGGTTCCTTCATTCATCACCTCTAGTAGATGCCATTTGTGTGCCTAACGTTTTTTGGGTTTTTTTTTGAGGGAGAATGCAATGATGATGAGACCTTGGCTTAAGAGAATTTAGGGGCTCCTAAGGGATTTAAGATTCTTCCAGTTGATCTTGTAATAACCCAGAGCAGAAAGCAATGAATGAATGTCCCGAGGGAGGTGCAGATAATGCTCGAGTGGTTTCGAAGGGCAAGGGTCTCCGTATGTGACCAGTGGCCGGCCTCACCATTTCAGCAGGGCACACTTACGGGTGAAGCCTTTGGGCAGTCGGGGCTCTAGTGCCGAGTCTGATTTTCAGTTTCTCAAGCAGCAGAGCTTTGGGGGAGGAACAAATGGGTAAAATCACAGTGTTTTCCGGTGCACTCCAAGTATTTTTTCTTTGGGGGGGGGGGGGCGGGTGTGTGTCATCCTATCTGTTGTAATGACATCTACCAGAGACCTGTGATTGGGCGGGGGGCAGAGGGAGCGGGTGGAGGGATGGAAGTGGTTCCCGCCAGTGGTTTGTTATCTGTGATGTATCCCCGTTACAGTGCTCACAGCTGCAGGGTGTCGGGTGGAATTTGCCTGCAATGGGCTTTTATTTTGCTCAGGATGAGACTAGCAAATTCTGTAACCTACACAGAGAATGCAAGTCGAGAACAATGAGGTGAATGTAAAAATAAATCTCTGACTTCAAATCAAACCTTTCAATTAAAAAACAACTCCCTGCCACTTCTGAGGGTTGGGACCCCGTGGCTTACGTGAGATTCTTTCTTTCAAACAAAAACACTAAGTCTTTTTCTTACGTGGAAGAAATACCGACCTTCTTAGTGGGACCCCGGAAGTCTTCAGGGGTTTGGTTGTCAACCGCTTGGGGTCTGTGATCCCTACGGGCCGTGTCTGATGAGGCAACCTCAGTTTCTCCAGCTAGTGATTTTCGCACTGGGGCTCTGGGCAGCGCCACCGCCTGCGGGTACAGGAATGGAACAGCGAACCCAGCGGAAGGACAAATAATGGATGAATTCATGAAAGGCGAGCTGGGGGGATGGTACAGAATGAATCCTTTTCCATACCTGCCGTGTAGTCAGCCATGTGCCACAGAGCTTTCTCGGCCACACGTCAAATCTGTCTTGACAAATGGAGAATATATTGGAAAGCCTCATTTAGCAGGAGGTCAGGATGGTCCCAAGAACCTCGAGAAACCCAAGGAAACCCTGAAAATAAGAAGGCTTAGGGATTGGTCCAAGTCCCTCAAACGTACAGCATAATTCTAACCAGGGTTTGGCGTTTGGGACATAGGCCTAAGGAATGATCCATTTAAAAAACGGACTATTTCCAAAACTCTTGGATTAGAATAGTTGTTAGAGTCTGAAATGCAGTGTACAGTGAATAACCCCTCAGTGACAGGTGCATTTACTCAGTCAAAAGTGCTCTGGCTGAGTTTCTATAGAAGACATCTTTAGAATGCTGTAGACCAGGCCCATAGTAGGTACCCAGTAAGTCATTTTTCAGGGTCAACTCACGGGGAGCAGGTGCCTGTAAGTTGTAAGGCCCTGACTGTGGTGCTGGAATTGCTAGGAAAGCGTGGCTTTTTCTTACACATGTGGATACTGGTCCAAAACGTGTGGCAGTGGATTCAATGGCTTTGCAAGAATATTAAAAGCAGTCGAGCACCTTGTGACGCAAGATGTATCTCCATCTCAATCCAGGATAAAAGTTTCAAAATCCACCTCCCTGTTTCTAGTTCTCGAGAACTAACATTGCAATGTCAATATTCTTCGTCCTTCCTCCGTTCCATAAAGTGTTTCATCTGAGCTGTAAGGTTGTGTGTTTCGCTTGGGATTCAATACATCACTTTTCCATCTTGGATTTTTAAAATGCTCTCATTCTTGATAAATGAGACCTTCTTTAAAACGTGAAAATCTGTACTCAGCCGTAAAAAGGAGCAGAATTGGGTCATTTGTAGAGACGTGGATGGACCTAGAGACGGTCATACAGAGTAAAGTAAGTCAGAAAGAGAAAAACAAATATCACATGTTAATGCATATCTGTGGAGTCTAGAAAAATGGTACAGATGAACCTATTTGCGGGGCAAGAATAGAGACGCAGGCGTAGAGAACAAATGTATGGACACCAAGGGGGGAAGGGTGGGGTGGGATGACTTGGGAGATTGGGACTGACATGTATACACTATTGATACTATGTATAAAATAGATCACTAATGAAAACCTACTGTACAGCACAGGGAACTCTACTCAGTGCTCTGAGGTGACCTAAATGAGAAGGAAATCCAAAAAAGAGGCGACATATGTAGACGCAGAGCTGATTCACTTTGCTGTACAGTAGAAACTAGCACAACATTGTAAAACAACTCTACTCCAATTTAAAGAAAAGTGAAAATTGTGCGCTTGCTTCTGAGGCATCCTGAAAATGGAAGGGCAGGTAGGCATTCAAAGGAAGGGCAAAACAGGAGGAATCCCCAAAAGAAAAACGAAAGAACAGCCAGAGGATGAGAATGAAGACTAGGAGAATTAGGGTCATGGCACTCAGGGGTGAGGAGCATCTCAAGGAAGGAAGATTAGCGCCAACCAGGACTTCTGAGACATCACGTAAGGAAGAGACGAAAAGGCAGCAGTGCATGCAGCGACCGTGAACTTGAGGATTGCATCAGATTGCAAAGCGAGGGATATTTGAGGAGCTGGCGGTCAGTGAGGTTGGATATTCCTTTTCTTTTTTAACTGAAGTATAGTTGAGTTACAACGTTGTGTTAGTTTCATGGGTATTTCTTTTTAAGAAGCGGAGAGGAACTCGAACACAGGGATGACTTGTCAGACTGTGTCGAGCTCAGCTCTGTTTGGAGACTGTGATTTGAGTGTTGGCATCCATATGTGGGGACTGAGTGACTTCCAGTCCGATGCAGGGGCAGAGAGAAGGATCATGGAGTTGACAGATGACTGAGATTTTGCCGGGGTATACCACAAAACACGACTGGACGGCAGAGTTGGGTGGTCGTCAGGAGAGCGACTGGGCTGGCAGAGTAGGGGAGGGGAAGGGAGAAGGAAGGGGACTGGTGGCTTGGGAGGTGACAGGTTGGAGGTCCAAATCGGATGGTAGGAAAGGTGTTGGCAGGCTAGGACAAGGTGAAAGTGTTTACATTTCAGGAGTAGAACAATTCCAGCTGTTCCCAGATCCATGGCATGTGTTTAGTTTTTTTTGTCTTTTTGGCCACACAGCATGGCATTCGGGATCTTAGTTCCCCGACCAGGGATGGAACCTGTCCCCCCTGCAGTGGAAATACGGAGTCTGGACCACTGGACCACCAGGGAGGTCCTTGCGGCATGTATTTAGGATGGTGAGTGAAAGACTAGGATGCACTCGTCTCACGTCAAGGGATGAAGTAACTGGGAAGCCAGGGTGTTCAGCGGGCACCTTTGGAATGACTGGGATACACCAGAGATGGGGACCTTGGCAGTTTATGGGTGGGCGGGGGGCTGGAGGGCTAATGGTGGACTTTACAGGGAGAAATGCCGAATCATTAGGGACCACGTGTTCAGGAGCTGAACTTCCAGTTTCATGAGTTAGACAGTCACAGTCAGGGCTTGGAAATTATTGCAGGGGTGGGTCACCAGTGGAAGGTCCCAGTTTTTAAGAGGTTTCAGGGAGGAGCAGGGGTGGTCCATGTGCTCTAAAAGCTCCCAGCCCTGTGCAGCAAAGCCCCATCTGTCAACTCAGGGACGGGACATAGAGACGGTACTAAGAGCTGGGTGCTCGAAACACGTGGATCGTTGTCACTTTGTAGCCATTGGGCCCGAGGTCATGAGCACTGCTGGGGGTGCGCTTTGAGGTCATAGGAACCAGAATGTGGAGCGTTCCGTCTTCAAACTCTTAACCTTCAGAAGGAAAGCACGTGTATTGCCCAGAGTCTTCTGCAGCGGAGGTTGGAGGTGGTGGGAATTCTTAAATGTGTGTGTGTGTGTTTTTTTTTTTTTTTTAATTTGCATTTTTGTTTTAAAATATGCTCTGCATGAAGGGATGCTCAACGTAGCTAATTATTAGAGAAATTCAAATAACCACAATGAGTCAGAATGGCCATCTGGCCATCATCAGGAAGTCTGTAAATGCTGGAGAGGGTGTGCAGAAAAGGGAACCCTCCTATACTGTTGGTGGGAATGTAAATTAGTGCAGCCACTGTGGAGAACAGTATGGAGGCTCCTTAAAAAACTAAAAATAGTTTTTTCCATATGATCCAGCAATCCCACTCCTGAGTATATATCCAGAGAAAATCATAATTCGAAAAGACACATGTACCCCTGTGTTCATTGCAGCACTATTTACAGTAGCCAGAATGTGGAAACTACCTAAATGTCCATCGACAGATGAATGGATAAGGAACATGTGGTACATGTATACAATGGAATATTACTCGGCCATAAAAGAAGAATGAAATAATGCCATTTGCAGGAACATGGTTGGACCTAGAGATTACCACACTAAGTGAAGTAAGTCATGCAGAGAAAGACAAGTATTATATGGTACCACTTATACGTGGAATCTAAAAATTAAATGAATCTATGTACAAAAGAGAGACAGCTGAGCCTGCGCGTCTGGAGCCTGTGCTCTGCAACAGGAGAGGCCCGCATACTGCAAAAAAAAAAAAAAAAAAAAAAAGAGAGAGACTCACAGACATAGAAGACAAACTGTGGTTATCAAAGGGGAAAGGGTTGGGGGAAGGATAAACTAGGACAAGCTTAAAGGAAAAGACTGCTAGATTTAATGACAAAATCTATTATTTCCTGATGTCAAAAGAAGCAGTTACTCAGACCAAATACCAGTTAAAAAGCCTTTGTGACGTCTGTGAAATGAAAAGAAAGTCTATGTGATACAGAAAGAGCTCATACAGAGAAACTGATAAAAAAAGGTAAGCATCAGAAGAAATGAGTTGGACCCATTCATAGCATCAGCTCACCACAAATTGCTAGCATTATGATTTCTAACGAAAAAACACCCCCCCAAAAAAACTTTGTTAATGAGTGAAAGAGGGCATCTTACTACATTTTTTACTTTTTAAATTTTTGTATTGAAGTACAGTTGAAGTAAAATATTATGTTACAGGTGTACAGTATAGTGATTCACCATTTTAAATGTTATACTCCACTTATAGTTATTATAAAATATTGGCTATATTCCCTGTGTTGTACATTCTTATAGCTTATCTTTTTTTTTTTTTTTTTTTTTTTTTGCGGTATGCGGGCCTCTCACTGTTGTGGCCTCTCCCGTTGCGGAGCACAGGCTCCGGACGCGCAGGCTCAGCGGCCATGGCTCACGGGCCCAGCCGCTCCGCGGCATGTGGGATCCTCCCAGACCGGGGCACGAACCCGTATCCCCTGCATCGGCAGGCGGACTCTCAACCACTGCGCCACCAGGGAAGCCCCTTATAGCTTATCTTATACCTAATAGTTTGTACCAAAAGAGGGCAACTTTTTTGAAAGTTACACATGCCGTACCATACTGATTCCTCAAAAGGTCAGTTTTCTTTCTTTTTTTAATTAAACAACAAAAATACTGTTGTCGTTTATCAAGTGGGGTCAGTACATTTTCACAAGCCCCATCCTCCAAGGATGATATGGTGAGGAGCTCCAGCCGCTGAATTTTTCACAAAGTCGCCTCTGCTATAACCATACTGCTGAGTTTAGCTTACAAACAACACTTCTTCTGAATCCCAAGCCATCAATGACACAATTATTAAAACTCAACTCAAGCAACAAATTGGATCGTGCTTTCCCTTCATTGAAAATTCCCTTTTCGAATTTTGAAAAAACTTTAAGTCGTCTGGGAGACAGAGCGAGTGTATGTGTGTATGTGTGTGTTTACACTTGTTCTTTTGCATTTTCTCTTCAACTGCATCCTTAATATAACACACCTTAAAAAATGCATGAGTTTGTAAAATTTGCTTAATTCAATAACTTCCGTGAGATGCTAATTCCCCAAAGTGGAAATTGAATTTTTTTAAAAAGGAAATGCACCAGTTTATACCAGACTATCAAATCTTAGCTATATGCTTGGGACGGCAGTTTAGCTCTGAATCAGAAAAATTAATGACCTCCAGTACCATCACCGTAATCCCTGGTTACCGAGATAATCAGGAAACGGAGCCTGCAGACGGCATCATCCTTGGGACTTTTGACAGGGTCTGGTATTACAAAAACCTCTGCCTAGTGAACAGATTTTTCACTCAAGCAGGTCTAGACAGGAGAGAAATGAAATCCTTTCCATTACAGACCACTGTTTACCTGAATGCAAGATACATAACGAAGTTTTGAAACTTGAAGAAAACATTGAACAGGAAATGATGACAACCTGTACGTGTAAAGGAGTGACTAATACAGACCCACCTACATATCCCTCTCTTTCCACGATTGTCAAATCTATTTAATAAAGACAGGATAAAAAAAAAAAAACTACTATGCTCAATTAACAAAGATAGACACTAAGTTTCAGCACATGTACCAAAAAATTAAGAAAATGTGCTGTTAGGCTGTTTGGGAGAGCTTACTGGGAAATTTCAAAATGCAGGGCTTCTGCAAATAGTATATGGGGTATTGTTACTGGAATATACGTTTCTTTTTTAAATTTTATTGAAGTAGAGTTGATTTACAATGCTGTGTTAATTTCTGCCGTACAGCAAAGTGACTCAGTTATGCATATATATATATATATATTCTTTTTCATATTCTTTTCCATGATGGTTTACCATAGGATATTGAATATAGTTCCCTGTTCTGTGCTCTACAGTAGGACCTTGTTATCTATCCTATATATATATATATATATGATAGTTTGCACCTGCTAATCCCAGCCTCCCAAGCCATCCCTCCCCCACGCCACTCCCCCTTGGCAACCACAAGTCTGTATGTCTGTGAGTCTGTTTCTGTTTTGTAGATAAGTTGACTTGTATCACTTTTTGTAGATTCCACATATAAGTGATATCATATGGTCCCTGTCTGACTTACTTCACTTAGTATGATCATCTCTAGGTCTAACCATGTTGCTGCAAATGGCATTATTTCATTCCTTTTGATGGCTGAGTAATTTGGAATATATGTTTATTGAGGTTCATACTCCTTGTGTCCTTGAAGGAAATGAATTTATGTTACATGAAAATCAAATCACCTATGCCGAGATTTCCCATTGTTGACAGCTTCTGAAGTGTACGTTTCAGTTCTTTGTGAATGACAGGGCATGGGTTGGTGGACACAGTGGGTGTGAAAGATCGCTGACCAGCCCAGAATCATGCTTTCTTCTGTGCCGCTACTTTGGGGCAGTTTTCTATTCCTGCAGGGGCTGTCGTGTATCAGGATGAGGTCACCCTTTTGTTCTGGGCTCCACAGAATTCAAGAGCAGAGTTCTGAGGGCCCTGTCTACCTGCATCTCATATACCCTTTTGTAAGGGAAAAAAAGTTTTTAAATTGTTGTCAGTGTCATCTGTATTATTTTTTAAGTTGAATGTTCTCCTCACTAGATGTAATGCTTTTTCTGATGTCCAGGGTTATCCATATTATGCAAAACCAAGTAATGCAGACACAAGCAAGAGAAAGGGATCGCCCCATGTGACCCCACCCCTATTAGGTAACCTCGTTCATGGATCCCTCCATAGCTTTCCTGTCTTATATGTTGCCAGTGGTATATAAGACTAAGATGCAATCCTTATTATTGAGTGTTTTATACAAACTCTATACACTGTTTTGCAATTTTCATTTTCCACTTACCTATATATACTTAGGCATCTTTCAATATCAGCATTTGAATCTTCATATCCTCACTCTTAGGCTATGGTTTACTTAATCAGTCCCCTGGGAGGGACATCTGAGTTCCCACCAAGTTTTTGTTTTTCTCTTTCAAGCAATGCTGTCATGAGTATTCTTCTCTGTATCTGTATATGAACTTGTTGGAGCATTTTTTTTAAAGAAAAAAGTCCCCAAATTAAAATGCTGGATCAAAGAGTCTTTAAAAATTGAGTGTTAGTAGCGACTGAGTAAAATGTCTTACCCTTGTTTTTCCCGCAACAGTGGGACACCCACTGAGGATCTGTGACAATGCTAATTTCCTCATAATCTTACCAACTCTAGAATTATGATTCTAACAGTGTGATTCTGAAAGTATTGGGTTGGCCAGAAAGTTCGCTGGGGTTTTTCCATAACATCTTATGGAAACCCGAATGAACTTTCTGGCAAACCCAATATTTTTTTTTTTTTTTTTGCGGTACGCGGGCCCCTCACTGTTGTGACCTCTCCCGTTGCGGAGCACAGGCTCCGGACGCGCAGGCTCAGCGGCCATGGCTCACGGGCCCAGCCGCTCCGCGGCATGTGGAATCCTCCCGGACCGGGGCACGAACCCGTGTCTGCTGCATCGGCAGGCAGACTCTCAACCACTGTGCCACCAGGGAAGCCCCAAACCCAATATTTTTACTTGTAAATTTGTCAGGTGGAAAATACTCTTTCGCTACTTAAATTTCCCTTTCTGCTGCATGTGAAGTTGAGACTACATTTTAGTCCAGGGTTGTATTTTTTTTCTCCTAAGAATTCCCTGTTCATATTTTTTGGCCACTTTTCTGTTGGATTGTCGGTCTTGTTGATTTGTGTGGGCTTTTTACATATTAAGGACATGAATATTTTACTTGTATGTTGCAAATATTTTTCCTGCTTTTTTGTTTGTAGTTTCATTTTATTTATAGATTCCTTTGTGATGAATTCCCATGGTCAGATTTGACTGCCTTTCTTTCTTGACTTTGGGGATTGATAACTGGCTAAAACGGGCTTTCTCTACCCACCAAATTGTATAGCATTTGTCTTATATTTCCTCCCATTATGTTTATGGTCTCATGCTTAACAGTTAGGTGTTTAATCTATGGAGAAGAATGTGTGTGCGTGTGTGTGTGTGTGTGTGTGTGTGTGTGTGTGTGTGTGTGTGTTCCCATGGATTGTCATTTGTCCATTATTATAGGTATTGGTCTTGGTTGGGTAGCCCGCCTGGCTGGTGTGGGACCTCGTGGAACTTGAGTAAGACGGGTGTTTGTGGCCCTATGCTGTACCTTGCTTCTGGGCAGCAGGCAGCAGGTCAGGCCCTTTCTTCAGGTCTCTGTGCATTTCACAACAGTGGAGTCCTTACAGCCACTGTATATCAGGTGTCTGTAGTTTGGGGATCTCCTCCCATGGGGACCAGCACGGGACAATTGACAAGGAAGGTCTACCCTGTGAGTGGACATGGGGGTCGACTCACACCTGTCCTGACACCCCCGGGGGTTGGTGTCAAGCACCTTAGGGCAGACGGGGATGGCAGCCACACCCCTTCCACTACCTGTTTCTCGTTGGTGTTACTGTCCCACCTGGCTGGGGTCACAAAGCCTTCAGATCGTTCAGGGGAGAGGCTATCCCCAAATATCCCCAAAGGGAGGCCCCTGCTCTGCTCCTAAATGGCTTTGCGGGCAGTGAGGAGGGAGCAGTTTGGCAGGTGCCATGTTCCCACCTGCCCTCACCTGTGCAGATCCCACCTGCATCCAAAGCTCAAGGTGCACGCCTGGGGTCCTGCTGTGCCTTCCCCTGATGGTCCTGAATTGGTCATGTTCCTTCTAGATGAGTCACCTTTGCAAAGAGAGTTAGGACGCACATTCACCCTGTTTCTAGAATCCTCAAAAAACAGAGTGAAAGCTATATCGATTTTTACTTTTAGAAGATGGAAAAAAATACGGGATTGTTGGGAGGCATTTATAACCATGTTTCCGTGTGTGCGGTTTCAACAAAGGCGGGCCATTCATGAGCTGAGCCCTTTCTTCCAGGTTAGACAGTTCTCAAAAGGCTGTTAAGATATACCCAGAGAAAACCATAATTCAAAAAGACACATGCACCCCAATGTTCATTACAGCGCTATTTACAATAGCCAGCACATGGAAACAACCTAAGTGTCCATTGACAGATGAATGGACAAAGAAGATGTGGCACATATATACAATGGGATATTACTCAGCCATAAAAAGGAAGGAAACTGGGTCATTTGTAGAGACGTGGATGGACCTAGAGACTGTCCTACAGAGTGAAGTAAGTCAGAAAGAGAAAAACAAATATCGTACATTAACGCATATTTGTGGCATCTGGAAAAACGGTACAGGTGAACCGGTTTTGCAAGGCAGAAATAGAGACACAGACATAGAGAACAAACATGTAGACACCAAAGCAGGGGAAAGCAGGGGTGG
Source organism: Inia geoffrensis (assembly GCA_036417435.1). Classification (NCBI taxonomy): domain Eukaryota; kingdom Metazoa; phylum Chordata; class Mammalia; order Artiodactyla; family Iniidae; genus Inia; species Inia geoffrensis. The sequence goes on from CM070921.1 coordinate 4,789,760, forward strand.
GATGAATTGGGAGATTGGAATGGACATATATACACTACTACGTATAAAATAGATAACTAACGAGAACCTGCTGTGTAGCACAGGGAACTCCACTGTACCGTAAAAACTAACACAATGTTGTAAAACCACTATACCCCAATTAAAAAAAAATAAGTTAAAATTTTTTTTAAAGGACTGTTAGAGATGGAGTTGCTCTTGGCTGTGTTCAGTGAGAGGTTTGGTGTTGTGTTCCTGCCTCTAGTCCTGGCCCTTGTGGTTTTCACTGTGTCTTCAGACTTCATCCTGTTGTCACACCGCCACCACCTGGCTCCCTAGCAATACTGATTCTCCCAATAGTAAGAGTGTGCATCTTCTCTCGCCTGCCACTTACTCTCTCCAGGTGCCGTGCCTCTGTAGCAATTCCCACGTAGTCCTGTGAGGTGGGGGCTGCATTACCCCATTTTACAGATGTGCAAACCAAGGCACACAGGTGGAACCAGCTTGTCCCAGCAAGCCCTCACAGCTGGCAAGTGGCAGAGGCAGAATTTTGATGCAGGTCCATGCTGTGACACACCACATAGTGTTATTTTGACAGATGTCGTCGTGAGACATGGCTTCTGCATCTTGACGGCAGTGGGCCTGTCAGGGTAGGGCGTAGACTTTGGGACCAGAGGCCCGAGCTTCCACCCCACCTGCTCCAAACCTGGGTAAACCGGGGCAGGTTACCTCTCTGGTTGGACCTCTATTTCCTCATTTGTAAAATGGGATGCTAACATTGCCTATCCAGTTGCAAACTGGTATATATATATGTACATCTGGAAAGCTTAACATAAACCGTAATGGAAAAGAATATGAATATGTATAACTGAGTTACTTTGCTGTACACCAGTAATCAACACAACATTGTAATTCAACTATACTTCAATAAAAAAAATTTTTTTAAGAAAAACTTTGCAAAAAAAACCCAAAAAACACTGCCTCTCTTGCTGGGCCATCTTGGAAACTGTCCAGGATGTGTTAAGAACTCTGTAGATGTCCGTTAGGATTATGACAGCTACACACACAACTTCCATTGTGTGTCTGCACTTCACCACCTCTCCTCGAACTATACCTTCTTAGTCTTTTTTGGTGGGAAAGGGGAGCAAGTGGCCTTTGATGTCACGGGTGCCAGTTTCATGTGTTAGAGTCTTGTGACATCCTGTTGGTTTGATGTGTAGCCATGAGAAAATGGAGTAAATGTGACCGAGTTCAGGCTCGTACTGCTCACCGCACAGCACGCCGATAAATAGAGAGACGAGTTACTGGGGCAAGGGGTAGCGACTTTATTCGGAAAGCCAGCAGACCGAGAAGGTGGTGGACTCGTGTCCCAAAGACCCATCTTCCCCATGTGAGAACTCAGGCTTCTTTTACACTAAAAGGGGAGGGAGTAAAGTCAAACATTTTCTGGTGCTGGTCAGCCTCTGGAGGGGATGTGTTCATTTCTTCCTTCTTGCAGTCATTCACAGGGAGGACCTGGTCAGGGTGTTTCCTGTGAGCTAAGCAAAGGTATTTTAGCTTCATGCTCATGACCTGGAATGCGGGGTCCCCAGAGATGAGCCATTAGGTATATAGACACCATCCCTTCAGTGGTGAACTTGTAATAGAATACAGAGGTTCTTCCCTGTTACATCAATAGCATCTTTCCGTAGTCTTTGCCGTCTGAGATCACTGGAACATGACTCTGCATACAGGCTGAAGGAGTTGCATCTCCAAGAAACCCTGTGGATCGGGAATTCAGGGCCGCTGACTGAGTCTGCGGAGAGATAACTGTGTGTGTTTGCAGGTGGTTTCTGGGCTGACCCACTTGGCTGCATCTCTCAATATGGCGGCCGTAGCCCTGGGTTGGGGGCAGTTATGACTTTATGCTTTTCATTTACCTTAGGATGGAAGCATTTGGGAAGGCAAGTCTCTTTACGGAGGACTCTATAAGTCGTTTGATTTGCTCCCAACCAGTAGAGAAAAAGCGAAGCCAGGTCATCAAGTAGCATATATCCCTAAACAAACTCTTTCTCCAACCAAAATGGATCCTGTCCATTGGGTACCCCAGATACCACTGATGCAAAGAAACTAAAACAGAACAAAGCTCTGTCGTTTCTGGAGTTTGCTGGGTGCTTGCTGCACTTAACAGAAAATTTCATTTATTAAGGTCACTGACAGCAGATGCACCCATCGGCTCTAATTTACAGAAAAATGTGCATGTTTATCAATTACTTAACTTTTAAAACCAACACTCAGTGACATTCAGCTCCATGATCTCCTGGCAAAATGTGACTTTGGCAACGCGTTCACATTCCCAGTTCACAGAAAATTGTTAGAGAAGGAGCAGTGTTGTCACAGTATTTTTTCATGCTGAAGTAAGACAATAGCCGGAAGAGAGCAAAAATGACAAGATTACAGCATTTTAACTTTTAAATTTGATCATTTGAAGGTAGAATTGCCCATCAGATAACTCTGTCGACACCCCCGTTGCCTGCCTGCCAGATTTCATCGGTAACAGCCATCTTATAAATGCATTTATGCATCTGATTTTTAGCAAGTAAACAAGCCGTGCATCAGGATGACGGGAACCTACAAGAAATAAGCATCTTTGACAACCTTCGAAGCTTTGAGCACTGACTTTGAGAAAAGTCATTTTGCTTTGTCTCTACAACTTGGCATTTGGGTTTTGCTCAGTACTGCTTTGCAGTTAAGCCAAGGGGAAGAAGAGAAAGGAAAGGGCATTGCTGTTTATTTTGAAACAGAAGGAATGACCATAGATGCCAGTAGCGTAGATGCTTCCATTCTTTGACACCTCATCCCCATTCGGGGATGCTTCTGTACAAAACAGCTGTTCCACACAGGAGCAAGGCTGGCTCAGACATCATTGCCTGAGGAGGAAGCAGTCCGTTCAACTGGGGTGAAAGAAAGGGAACCTGTCCGCTCTGAAAAACAGTGTGGTATCTTTTTTTAAAAAAATTCTAAACATATATCAACCATTAACCCAGCAATTGCACTCCTGAGCCATTAACCCAGAGAAACAAAAATATATCTTAAGACAAAAATCTTTACATAAATGCCTGTAGCGTTTTTGCCTATAACAGCCCTGAACTGGAAACAACCTATAAACAAACAACGGTACATCCATACCAGCATGAAAAAAGGAATGAACTTGTGATACCCACAACCTGGATGAATCTCAAGGGGATTATGCTGAACGAAAAAAAAACAAAAAACAGTCTAAAAAGGTTACCTACTGCGTGATTACATTTATGTAACATTCTTGAACTGACAAAATTATAAAAATGGACGGGATGCGAAGAATTAAGGAAAGGGTAGGGGCTAGAGGGAAGTGAATGTAGCTATGAAAGTGCAACCATAGATCCTTACGCTGATGGAAACCTTGTCCATTGACATTGACTGTATCAATGTCGGTATCCTAATTGTGATATTCTACTAGAGTTTTGTAAGATGTTACCATTTGGGGAAAATAAATACTTTACCATGGATCTCTTTGTATCATTTCTTACAATCGCCTATGAATTGACAATTATCTCAAAAGAAAAAGTTCACTTAAAAAATAAATTTTAAAAATTGTTTTAAAAAGAAAGGGAACCTGTGACCAGGGCAGTATAAACAGACTTAGGACAAGCACAGGTTTTGTGAGTGCTGACGGCTCTGAGGGTCGAATACACACGCACCTGCATGTGTGTGTGTGCGTGAGTGTGATGCACGGAACTACAAATCGTGTGCTACACGTGACCTTCCCCTCCTCACCCCACACAAGCCAGGAAGTCCCTTAGCTCATTGTGGCTACGCAGGGGGCCTCCACTTGCTGTCATCCGGAGCTCTGTTGTGCATGGCCTTGTTTTGCACGTCGTGCCACGTGCCGGGATGCCCACCCTCAGAATGGCCATCTCCTGGGGTAGGGTGTTTATTCTCACGGGAGAAAGGTTTTCATCCCTCTGTTCACCATCTCCCTAGAGTCCCATGTGGAGCATTTCCTAATCCAAAGGGCGATATATACATTTGTCTTTCTCTCTTCTTCATTTGCTGCTTGGCAGGTCTACGTGGTGCTGGAGGTGCGGTCACTGGTCAGGGTCTGATCTTCCCATGCACGCTGTCTAAAGGGTCACCCATCCGCTGTTTGGCCTCAGTTTCTCATTCTGCTTTTAAAGCAGCCTAGGGAGAGGCTGGAGGGCTTTTGCCCTTGTTCTAGGAGGGAGAAGAATGAACTGCAGGTCGACGGCTGCTTAACCACCAGAGATCAACTCTGCAAACCCTGTTAAGTCTCCGATGCTGCCTACACGGCAGAATCAGACATCTACACACTTGGGCTGCCTCCTAAAGTCTGATACTCGAACCCCGTGCCCACGGACCAGGAACCCCTCCACCACGTTTATTGGGCTTCTTTACATGGATCTTTTTAAAGAGGAGAGAAATGGAATCCTAACCTAGAGGCAATGTAAGAAAGTGTGGTTAAGACAAAGGCACATTATAGCCACAGGGGACCTAGAGAGTAGAGCCATTTATTTTGCCCCCTTCACCGCGCTTGTACAGGTAGCGGTGTTGAAGATCTTTTCTGCTCTGTTCCTCCGTGACCCCTGCCCCATCCATTTGTCCACCAAGGTGACACATCCCTCACTTGCTGTAGTGAGTCCTGGGCTCTGCTCTCAACGGCATCCATTTTATGTATTTACTTATTTATTTATCTTTCATTGAAGTATAGTTGATGTACCATGTTGTGTTAATTTCTGCTGTACTGCAAAGTGATTCATATATATATATATATTTATATATTCTTTTTCGTGTTCTTTTCCATTATAGTTTATCACAGGAGATTGAATACAGTTCCCTGTGCTCTGCAGTAGGTCCTTGTTGTTTATCCATTCTATGTATTCTAGTTTGCATCTGCTAATCCCAACCTCCAAATCCATCCCTCCCACACCCCCTTCCCCCTTGGCAACCACAAGTCTGTTCTCTATGTGACTCTGTTTCTGTTTTGTGGATATATTCATTTGTGTCATTTTTGTAGATTCCACATATAAGTGATATACATTTGTCTTTCTCTTTCTGACTTACTTCACTTGGTGTGACAGTCTCTAGGTCCATGCATGTTGCTGCAAAAGGCATTACTTCATTCTTTTTTATGGCTAATATTCCATTGAATATACGTGCCACATCTCCTTTATCCATTCCTCTGTCAATGGACATTTAGGTTGCTTCCATGTCTTGGCTATTGTAAATAGTGCTGCAGTGAACACTGGCTTGCATGTATCTTTTTTAATTATAGTTTTGTCTGGATATCTGCCCAGGAGAGGGATTTCAGGATCATATGGCAACTGTGTTTTTAAGGAACCTCCATACTGTTCTCCATAGTGGCTGTATCAATTTACATTCCCGCCAACAGCGCAAGAGGGCTCTCTTCTCTCCGCACCCTCTCCAGCATTTGTTATTTGTAGACTTTTTAATGATGACCATCCTGGCCAGTGTGAGGTGATACCTCATTGTAGTTTTGATTTGCATTTCTCTAATAATTAGCAATGTTGAGCATCTTTTCATCTGCCTGTTCACCATCTGTATCAACTGCATTAATTTTCAATGCTTTGCTCTTGCAGATGAATCTTTATCTTCCAAAGTGCAACTGTTTTCTCCATTAAGCTATTCGTGATTTTATATGTGTGCATCAGGTACGCACATCTGGAGAGCTTAACGTAAATCGGGGTATCAGAAAATCCAATGATACGGCAGCAAGAATAAAGGAAATGTATATTTTTTCTATATATAGAACAGGAAGTTTCTATATAAGGGAAGTTCTCTTCCCTTCCTGTGTGAGTTTCCAGTGAATCTGTATTTGTGACAAAATAGTAAATTTTCTGCAGAAAGAAGTTTTTGCAACCGCAGCTTAGAGATGCAAGCATGAAGGGGAGGGCAGTTAGGGTGGGGAGAGAGCGCTGGAACAGGACCAGTGCAGGTCTGCTGATCCAGACTTTTCGCTCTAAGATTTAGTTGGAAATTCATTGTGTAGAACATTGATTTTCATTCTCTAAATTAATTTATCTTATATATCACTAGCCTCTGGGTTTCATAAACTCTATAACCACGTTACCATTTTTGCAGACCCCGAAGCTTAATTTCACGTTCTCTGGCCTAGGATGTGTATTATTTTAGCTTGAATTTACCTCTCAAATTAAAGCAAGTAGTGTTTAACACTCTTTCGTAAATCATTTCCCTAAAGAAGATAGTACCCTAAATTATTGAGGAATGCAGTTGCGCAATCAATTCAAACAGGATTAATAAAATTTCTGGTTACAAAACAACAACAACAGTAAACATTTATTGACTTACAATAGCTAAACTCTAAAAGCCTTTGGTATATCCTAGTCACTTATTTAACATCTGCCACGGGTTGTTTAGTTGACTCCCCACAGCTGTGCTATGCGAGATTTTCGTCACCTTTGCAGGTGAGAAAGTGAAGTCTGAGAAAGGTAAGTGACTTGTGTAAGATTTGCTCAGCCACTACTAAGCTATACTGCTTCTCAGGAGCCTGGAAGGATTTCTGGTTTGTTGGATTAATTGAGAGAGTAGGTTTGTCTCTTCTCCAGCTGCAGCTCAATATCAAAAAACAGACAACCCAATTAAAAAATGGGCGGAAGACCTAAATAGACATTTCACCAAAGAAGACACACATATGGCCAAGAGGCACATGAGAAATGCTCAACATCGCTAATTATTAGAGAGATGCAAATCAAAACTACAGTGAGGTATCACCTCACACCGGTCAGAACGGCCATCATCAAAAAAATCTACAGGGACTTCCCTGGTGGCACAGTGGTTAAGAATCCACCTGCCAATGCAGGGGACACGGGTTTGAGCCCTGGTCGGGGAAGATCTCACATGCCGTGAAGCAACTAAGCCCATGCGCCACAACTACTGAGCCTGCTCTCTAGAGCCCATGAGCTACAACAGCTGAAGACTGCGTGCCACAACTACTGAAACCCACATGCCTAGAGCCCGTGCTCCACAAGTAGAGAAGCCACCACAATGAGAAGCCTGCACACGGCAACAAAGAGTAGCCCCCACTCGCCGCCACTACAGAAAGCCCACGTGCAGCAACAAGGTCCCAACGCAGCCCAAAATAAATAAGTAAATAAATAATAATTAAAAAAGAAAAAAAAAAGATAAGCCTGTTTGGACCAATGGCCTCCAACGGTTTTCATGCAGCTTTTGTCTCCTAGGAGTCCCTCCGTTCCTGTGTTCTTGAGTTTGCCTGTACACTTAGACGCATCTGCCTTCGAAATTAAACAGCGGGTGCAGAGAACAGGAGGATGTAGATGTGGGTATCACAGGGGTGTTTTGGATAATACTTCCTCCACCTTCAACCTCTTCCAATTAGCACATTTAATTTGCTAGTTAGATATTTCTAGGCAGAGCGAGAAAAGGTAAATTAGGATTTGGGAGATGGGGTTAAAGCAACGTTCAAATAATATTCCACTGAGGACCAGTATATATATATTTGAAAGGTGAGGTCAAAATGTGGGGTCAGAAGTAGTTTGAATACCTGTTGCTTTTGAGTCATGACCCAGGGAGGGCTTGTCAGAATGTCAAATGCAGCAGTCCCCCTGAAATTCAGATGGATTGCACCTGCTGGAATTAGTCGAATTAACCAATCAGATGAAATGACGTCATGTATTTACAGTAGTCAGCATGGTGTCTGGCATGCAAGAAGTGCTCTATAAATGCTAGCTGCTGTTGTTCTTATTATTACTGTTACTCTCACTCTCCCTTTCACAGATGGTTAAAGCGTCTTTGCTTAAGATGTGTGTATGAGGCCATTACACTGAATAGAAAAATCATAGATGAGACAAAAGTCTACGATGGAAAAGGGGACATCTATTTGGACCATCTTGTGGGTTTTTATATCATTAGTAGTATTTCACCTTCTATTTGAAATGTTCCCTTTGGACACTTCACACTTCCGAAAGAGTCCCTCTGTCCATAGCTTTGGTATTTAGGATCTTGCGAGCAGACCTAAACTGCTTCTAAGAGCTTGAGCTCTCCCCATAAAGTCAACGCATCACCCCAGAGCTAGACGGACGTTTAATGGCAGCTGCAGGCTGGTGGACTGGAGGTCCCTTGGATTCAGAACCAAACATAGGAGAGGAGCTTGGTAGGGTGTTAGTCAGTGTGTCCGGGTTTGAATCTGTGATTAATGCACAAGGTTTCTGCAAAGGAAAGCATAATTTTCCATTTTGTATCTTCAGCTTTATAGACGATCAAATCCAATGCAAAAAAAAAAAAAATCTAGTCCTAAAACTGAAAATGGGTATGGATGGTGTAGGAGAGCGTCATAAAATAAGAGCGCTCTGAAGGGCTTAGTTTCCTGGATCATTCACCGTCCGTCGTCTCTGGACATTCTGTGCTCACAGCCCAGCTCAGGCGGGAAGTGTGAGGTGATCCCTCTTATTGCTGGAGAAGTTCTGGCCGATCTCTAGAGCTTTTCACTGGCTCCCATCACAGAAATGGCCCCATAGGCATGCAGGCAGCGTCGTTCTCCATCACAAAGCCCGGATAACCTCCCACAGCAAGTTCAACCGGTGGTCATTCCAGAAAGCAAAGGAGCCGCAAGCTCTCTTTTCTGCGAGACAGTAAAGTCCAGCAGATAGAGTGGCACAGCTGCATCAAGAGTGGGGAGACCTGTGTTCACTCCTAGCACCGTCCTGTCAAACGATTCCCTGCTGGTCTGAGTATCCGCTGCCCAGGTCAGCCAGCCCGTTGTGATGCTTGTCACCCCGGGGAAGCACTGACCACACACACCAACCATGCCTCTGACTCACAGGCACACCGACTTTGGTTTTCCCCCGGACGCATGTGTGCAATGCCACTGCACGGACACGGTGACACTTGTGTATGTGCAGGAAAGCGCTGGTGTGCTTGGTGACAGTGAGGGCTATTTAGAGTTATTCAGATTCTCTCCAGCAAATGCAACACCCTGGGGAAAAAAACACTTATAATTTAGTGTTCATTGGAGAAGATAAGCTGAGCAGAGCCACGAAAGCATCCCAGATGGTTGAGAGCAGATGCCAGAGCAGGAGGTACCATCACACATTACAGCTGTGATGCGATGAGGTCAAAGATGGGCTTTATGCAGGAAACCACAGCATTACCATAACAGCCAGGTACAACGCCAAATAAGGATGCATTGCCTGGAAACAGTATGAACTCACACAGGAGCTAACTCAAGAGGGAAGTGAAGCTACATCAAAGAAGGGTCATCCATACATAGGCAACATTTCCGTCTTACAGTTTCTTGTTTCTTAGTTACCCTAATAATCCTAATTCTCTATTTATTGTGTTTACTTACCATGTATAAAAGTTATGTGTTCAGTGGTCTGCAACTCAAATCTCATTCCTGGTGTAATTCGTGAAATCTGTTAAAGGCCAACCATCTCCTTTTATTATATGTCAGCAGGTATTAAACGTCGTCACAGGGAAACTCTCTTCTAAAAATATGCTCCTCAGATAGGCATCATTTAGGAGCTTTTAAGAAACTCAGGTTCTCAGACCTCACCCCAAATTTACTGAATCAGAATCTTCATTTTAGGTGGGGCAGGGGAGATAAATTAGGAGTTGGGGATTAACATATACACACTACTATATATAAAATAGATAAAACAAGGACCTACTGTAGAGACAAGGGAGCTCTACTCAGTATCTTGTAATAACCTAGAATGGAAAATAATCTTAAAACGTATATATATATATAACTCAGTTGCTGTACACTTGAAACTGACACAATGTTGTAAATTAAGTATAATTTAAAAAAATAAAGCACTAAACAAATGTTGATCAAATCATTAAAAAAATATATATTTTAGCATGGTTCCCAAGGTGACCAATAAGCTTGTCAAAATTTGAAGGACACTGATATATAATAAGAACATGCTACGGAACCTATATTCTACATACAAGGTCTTGATCAGTATTTTGGTCACCCAGAAGAATGAAAAAAATGCATCAAGTAGCCTGATCAGTTCCTTACTATCACATTTGCTTACTTTTCTGTCACTATTGGGGAAAATGATTAGGGATAGCTTCTAAACGTGTTTCTAATGAAGTTCTTCTGTATGCACTTAGGAGATGGGAAAGTGAGTGACGTGGTAAGAGGATGATCCCAAAATCAATGGACGTGGGTGAATCTGGTTGAATAGGAAACACACAGGATGTGGCGATGGGTGTGTTGATGTCTATTTCACCATGGCTGCCAGGGAAGGATTTAGCCTTTTATCGAGGGCCTTTGGACAGGAAGTTGCCAGGACTCCTGCATCACAAGCTTGTGGCAGGTGTGCCTGCGTTCAGCAGAAAGGGCTCCTGACGTGGTCGGAGCCTCTCCTCTCCTGCACATTGTTGTTGTTTTTAATATTTATTTATTTATTTATTTATTTATTTGGTTGCACTGGGTCTTAATTGCAGCAGGCAGGCTCCTTAGTTCTGCCTCACTGACTCCTTAGTTGTGGCAGGTGGGTTCCTTAGTTGCAGCCTGCGGGCTCCTTAGTTATGGCATGTGAACTCTTGCATCATGCATGTTGCAGCATGCGTGTGGGATCTAGTTCCCCGACCAGAGATTGAACCCGGGCCCCCTGCATTGGGAGCACAGAGTCTTAACCACTGCACCACCAGGTAAGTCCCTCTTGCTTGGATTTTAGCGGACGTGGAGGCCACCCTGGTCTCATCACTCAGGATGTGGAAATGCAGTGCGTGTAGCAGCATCTTGCTCCCAACCCCTAGGTCCTAAAACCATTCTGCAAGAGTTTCATTTTCAATGCTTCCTTGGACCTGCTGTCTGGGCGGCATCTGAGTGAGTCTCAGACTATATTTTGTGCAACCTTTGCATTAGATCCAAGTATAGTAGGGCAAAACACCTCATCTTCTGTTTATTTATTACAATATTTCACTTGCTACTGTCTGAAAATACCCTCGAATCAAATAACAAATGCAAAGCTTCTGAGCAAACAACACCAGCTCTCCCTCTCGTATCCCCCAAAAGCCAGCACATCATTTTTGTATCTTATGCATTGCAAATAAATAATCCAATCTTTTTTGGTCCTATATTATTTTTCCCTTTGATGTATAAGCTTTTTTTTTTTTTTTTCTTTTGTGGTACGTGGGCCTCTCACCACTGTGGCCTCTCCCGTCGCGGAGCACAGGCTCCGGACGCGCAGGCGCGGCGGCCATGGCTCCCGGGCCCAGCCGCTCCGCGGCATGTGGGCTCTTCCCGGACCGGGGCACGAACCCGTGTCCCTTGCATCGGCAGGCGGACTCTCAACCACTGCGCCACCAGGGAAGCCCTGATGTGTAAGCTTTTGAACTTGATTTTATACTGTAGGTAAGCCATATGCTTTCAAATGTCCCGTCTGTGGGATCCCTTGAGCTCCATGGGATGGAGAGGACCACGACTGGCGTTCTGGAAATCTTGACTGTTTATTTTGGGAAGGAGCACAAGATCGAGTTTACCTACATTCCATGGACATTGCTTCCAGCTGGAGACGTCAATCTATGTGCTTGTTGACAGATATGTCCTGCTGTTGTGGCATGTTGATTATGCTTCTAATCCCACATAAGCTAAACAAAGACTTGCCTTTCCAGGGCCAGTCAGTGACGGCAGAATTTCTCTATCCCACTCAGTAACTGATTCAGGAGAGCCTCAGAACCTAGGGTAAAGCTCGCTTTCTGGAGCAACGCCTAGCATTTCCCATGCCCCAGGGAGAGTCATAGCCACCACCAGCTGCTGCAATTAAAAACTCTCATTTATCTTAAAATCCTATTCCACCACTCACCTATGGATCACAGAAAGGACTTAGCTAAAATAGTTTTAAGGGAACTTTTTAGGGTTTCCTGCGTTCCCTGGAATTACATTGAGTAGGTGGACGGTCTTCCTTAATTATTCATGGTGGGTGGCTGCTTCAGGAGATATTTTCTTTCCTTAATGAGCTCGATGTTTCCAAAAGGGTGAATAGGGACATCAAAGCCTTTTGCTTCCATGTTTTGCCTGCGTCGACCTACCTTGTAGGAGAAAAATGACAGATCTGCTGACATAGCAAAGGCTTCCATTAGGCAAAGCTGATTTTTAAAAACTTTTTACTGAAGTATAGTTGATTTACAATGTGTGTGTGTATGTATGTGTATACATATATATATATATATATATACATACACACATATATATACACATTTTCAGATTCTTTTCCATTACAAGTTATTCTGAGATATTGAATATAGTTCCCTGTGCTATACAGTAGGTCCTTGTTCCTTATCTATTTTATATATAGTCGTGTGTATCTTTTCATCTCAAATGACTAATTTATCCCTCCCCACCTCTTCCCCTTTGGTAACCATTAGTTTGTTTTCTAGGTCTGTGAGTCTGTTTCTCTTTTGTAAATAAATTCATTTGTATTATTTTTTTAGGTTCCACATGTAAGCAATATCACGTGATATTTGCCTTTCTCTTTCTGACTTCACGTAGCACGGTCATCTCCAGGTCCATCCACGTTGCTGCAGATGGCATTATTTCATTCTTTTGTATGGCTGAGTAATATTCCATTGTGCGTGTGTATAGATATAGATATAGAGATATATATATCACATCTTCTGTATCCATCCACCTGTTGATGGACATTCAGGTTGTTGCCATGTCTTGCCTGTTGTAAATAGTGCTTCTATGAACATAGGGGTGCGTGTATCTTTTCGAATTAGAGTTTTCTTCAGCTATACGCCCAGGAGTAGGACTGCTGGATCATATGGTAGCTCTATTTTTAGTTTTTTTTTTTTTTTAACATCTTTATTGGGTTAAAATTGCTTTACAGTGGTGTGTCGGTTTCAACTTTATAACAAAGTGAATCAGTTATATATATACAGACGTTCACATATTTCTTCCCTCTTGCGTCTCCCTCCTTCCTTCCCTCCCTATCCCACCCCTCCAGGCAGTCACAAAGCACCGAGCTGATATCCCTGTGCCAAGCGGCTGCTTCCCATTAGCTATCTACCTTACGTTTGGTAGTGTATATATGTCCATGCCCCTCCCTCGCCCTCTCATAGCTCACCCCTCCCCCTCCCCATATCCTCAAGTCCGTTCTCCAGTAGGTCTGTGTCTTTATTCCTGTCTTACCCCTAGGTTCTTCATAACATTTTTTTTTTCTTAAATTCCATATATATGTGTTAGCATACGGTATTTGTCTTTGTCTTTCTGACTTACTTCACTCTGTATGACAGACTCGAGGTCTATCCACCTCATTACAAATAGCTCAATTTCGTTTCTTTTTAATGCTGAGTAATATTCCATTGTGTATATGTGCCACATCTTCTTTATCCATTCATCTGACGATGGGCACTTAGGTTGTTTCCATCTCCGGGCTATTGTAAATAGAGCTGCGATGAACATTTTGGTACACGCCTCTTTTTCAGTTTTGGTTTTCTCAGGGTATATGCCCAGTAGTGGGATTGCTGGGTCATATGGTAGTTCTATTTTTAGTTTTTGAAGGAACCTCCATACTGTTCTCCATAGATACTGCACCAATTTACATTCCCACCAACAGTGTAGGAGGGCTCCCTTTTCTCCACACCCTCTCCAGCGTTTGTTATTTGTAGACTTTTTGATGGTGGCTGTTCTGACGAGTATGAGAAGTTACCTCATTGTAGTTTGGATTTTAGGCAAAGTGATTGCTTAACTCAGATTTTTAACTCCATTGTAAGAGCTGAGCTGCATTGAGCGCTCCTAGTGCTGGGCTAAGAGTTTGGGATGCAATTCTCTTTCATCCCTTATGGCAGCCTTCTACTGTTACATGTTATTGCCTCTGACTTACAGGCAAAGAACCCCAGTGAGCAAACCAGGGACCTAGGACTCAAACCAGGTTGGCTTCTGTCAGGACCCAGAAGCCAGAGCCTGAGCGGTTAATTCTGCATTATAGCACTTCCGTTTCACGACAGAGCTAGGATTCTGTCCAAGCACCGGAAACCCTTCTCTCCTTTGTGGCACGCCACAGTCCTGACTCCAAAGAGTGGCTTGGCACCCACTCGTGGTGTGAATCAATGGAGTGAACAAACTCTCCAGGACCCAGGCTTCACACCTGAAGGAGAAAGGACACTGATTTTCACAGCACCAAGTTTTCTCCTTTAGAATGACAAGTTCTAATCTTTTCCAGTGTGCTAGCTCTTGTTGTCTCTGGTTAAATAACAAAGTGCTCTCGAAATGGCTTGTTTCCTGTATTTGTTTCGTTCCAGGAAGAATGTGAGTAAGCTTTGGAAATAAAGCATATTTCATTTATAAGCTATCCTGCAGCCCACCATCGGTAATTCAAAGCTATCATCCTACATAAATTGGTATCATTATACCTAGAGAACCTTCTGAAAGATAATATTTGTAGACCTCTGACTTCCAATGTATGGGTCTGAAAGCAAGAATAATCCAGCAGTATTTGTTCCCACAGGAGATTTCTGGGCACAATTTTTCTTTTTTTTTTTTTTGGCCGTACGCGGGCCTCTCACTGCTGTGGCCTCTCCCGTTGCAGAGCACAGGCTCCGGACGCACAGGCTCAGCGGCCATGGCTCACGGGCCCAGCCGCTCCGCGGCATGTGGGATCTTCTCCGACCGGGGCACGAACCCGCATCCCCTGCATCGGCAGGCGGACTCTCAACCACTGCGCCACCAGGGAAGCCCTGGGCACAATTTTTAGAAGAGAAATATGTTAGACCTTTATAGGATCAATCTCATGAAAAATTTAATGGTTAATGGGCCCCGGGCTCTCTGAATGAGATTCTGGCATAAGACCCAAATAGTTATGAGGTACAAGGGTTCCTCTTACAGGAGAAAAAAGAACTAAAAGGAAATCAGAAATCTGATGGTTTTCTGTGTGTAAATGCATGGTGGCCTCAGCTAGATTCTCTCGTATTAATCCCAGCCCAGTGGTGTGCAGTGATTTTGATGAAAGGGATAAAGTTATCACTCTAGGCAACGAATCAGGAAAATTGATGGGGACAAAGAAAATATCATGTATCATGTAGCAAGTATCATGGTCATTTGAAGTCTTGGAATTAGGAGGAAATATCTAGGGAGGAGTGTGAAAATGGGGAAGGATGCAAGATATATTTTAGTAGAAGGAGTCTGTATCGTAAATGCAGCTGCAGCTTTGTCTGGTTATGAAAATAGCCTAGAGGGGAATCTGTACCTAGGAGATGTAACTGGCTTGAGCAAAGGCAAGCGTCACCAGGAGGCTTTGGGAACAAACGCCATCCATGACCCTCTGCGTGCCCTGGTCTTTAGCCTGTGTTTACTAGGCTTTTGTGAACACGTGTTGAATGCATGGATGAGGAAGTCTAGGAGGCAACAGTGCATTTGAAAGGCATCTTTTAAAAATTACTGGACTTTTTTTTAATATGTATTTATTTTAATAATGCTTCTTTTTTAATTAAAACTAAAAAAAAATTTTTTTTTAATTTTTTGGCCGTGTCGTGTGGCTTGCAGTATCCTAGTTCCCCGACCAAGGACCGAACCCGGGCCCTCAGCAGTGAAAGTGCAGTCTCCTAACCACTGGACCGCCAGGGAATTCCCAGTAGACTTTTTTTTTTTTTTTTTTTTTTAGCAGTTTTAGGTGTATAGAAAAACAGAGTAGAAAGTACAGAGAGTTTTCCTATAGTCACTTCTTCTGCACACAATTTGCCATGTTATCTCTTGTATTAGCGGGGTACATGTGTTGCTTTTGATGAGCCAATATTGACACCTTATTATCAATTAAAATACATGGTTTACATTAGAGTTCACCACTGGAATTGCGCCTCCTGTGGGTCGGGACAGATGCGTAATGATTACAGCATCACACATAATACTTTCCCTGCCCTAAAAATCCTCTGTGCTCTGCCCCTTCTTCCCTCCCTCCCCTCCAGCGTCTGACAAGCACTGATCTTTTTACTGTCTGCCTAGTTTTGCCTTTTCCAGCATGTCATAGAGCTGAATCACGCAGTATGTAGCCTCTTCAGATGGGCTTCTTTCACTTAGCACTATGCATTTACGATTCTTCCATGTCTCTTCTCGGCTTGGTAGCTCATTTCTTTATATCACTGAATAATATCACACTGTCTGGATGGACCACAGTTAGTTTATTCATTCACCTGCTGAAGGACACCTTGCTTGCTTCCAAGCTTTTGGCAAAAATTATAAATAAGCCTGCTCTAAAGATTTACATTGTGTCCATGGACGTTATCACGGAAGCCACATTTTTTAAAAAGGCATTTCTTCACGGCATTTTCTTCATGCTAAGATACTTCTATGTAATATGTCAAAGGCGAATTTCATTTGAAATGGAGGTGCATGGTTGTATGCTCTTTTGCAATGTACCAATTAAAACACAAGGAAGTCACACCCTGAATGCTCTGCTCTCTGCCTAATCTGTGTTATTTTATTTAGAAATTACTATATGCACCGAAAGGGGCATTTTGCCTTCAAAGTGTTGTTGCGGGGTGGGGGAGGCGCTCCCCTGGTGGTGCAGTGGTTGAGAGTCCGCCTGCCGATGCAGGGGACGTGGGTGCGTGCCCCGGTCCGGGGGGATCCCACGTGCCGCGGAGCGGCTAGGCCCGTGAGCCATGGCCGCTGAGCCTGCGCGTCCGGAGCCTGTGCTCTGCGACGGGAGAGGCCACAGCAGTGAGAGGTGTGCGTACCGCCAAAAAGAAAAAAAGTGTTAAGTGGGGGTTACATCGCCTTGTTGCTTCTTCCTCTGTGAACTCATTAAACTAATTACCATTTTCAAAGTGATAAAAGCCTTAAATTAGTGTCAGAGTCAAACTCCCCCAAGCCCGAGTGCACACGTGGTTTGCTTAGCTGAACCAAATCACAGCACAATAAATGTCTGGCTGACGATGATTTATCATGGGTGACAAATCACTAAAATGGCCCCGTGCACATTATTTTTGGTCCCAAGGATGACATTTATGTATATGGTGTGGCTTCTAGGAATGTTTATTATATGAGTTAAAACACTGAAAAAGTTTGAACGTACTCCACCCTGGGGCACTGCAATCGACTAGCAAGAATATGTCTGGTAACAGATGACTGGGGTCTTGCTTTCACATCAGAAATCATCTCTGCCACCCCCGTGGAGGGTTGTCTCTGTGGCCCTCTACCCCTTTTCTGGACCAAGTTGGTGAAGGCGCAACCCTGGAGTGCAGGGCCTGTCTCCACGGAGGGCATGACCTACCTGATGGGCAGGATTTTACCCATATTCAGTTATTATTTCTGCTGCAAAGGATGCCTGGTGTCCTTTGAGAACTCCAGTTGTGTGGTTACCTACAGTGAAGAGATGGTCCCCTGTCGAGAAGAGTGACGCCATAGCCACAGCAAGAGGACGTGGAGAAGGTTGTAACTCACATATAATGAGGCTCTCTGGGGAAAGCAGGACAACGCCTAGGCTGGTCTGAAGATGGCTTGAGGGAGATGGGAAAGGAGACAGATTCAGCTTTCATGGCGGGTAGGAGCTGGGGCTTGGATATGGGTTCCCACATGGAGGTAGGAGCTGGCATCATTTGAACCTTCCACGGGCACTGGGGGAGGGAGCCCCCAGGCTTTCTTATTAGCTTGTTGGGCACAAGTGGCAGAGGCAGAGGTGAGACTTGAAAGCTCTTAGCTGTCAAACATCAAAAAACCGAGTCAGACCCTTTACTACCTCAAACAATAACTGCATGCATGGACTAAATTAAATTGGCAGCATGTGAATGTAGCAATCTCCGTGAAAATTGTAAATTATATACCTCTGGTCTGACCATCATTTTCTTCTGATCTGAGAGCAGGTGGTAGCTTCCTAATCAGAGAGTCCGTGTTTCAGCCCATTCTTCAATCTTCAGCTGGCTTCTGTTTTGTTTTGTTTATTCTTATGGAAAATTTGAGGCATCCATAGAAGCAGAGAGAAAAGCGCAGTGAACTGCCATATGCCCTGGGTCCACATTTAACAATTAATGAAGTCACGCCTGATTTTATTAATCCATGCTCCGTACTCACGTCCCTTCTTCCTGGCTTAATTTGAAGAAGACAGCAGCCATCATTATCATGTCATCCATGGGTGTTTCAGGATGTAGCTCTTTTTTTTTTTTTTTTTTTTTTTTCTTTTTTTCTAAGGTACGCGGGCCTCTCACAGCTGTGGCCTCTCCCGTTGCAGAGCACAGGCTCCGGACGCGCAGGCCCAGCGGCCGTGGCTCACGGGCCCAGCCGCTCCGCGGCATGTGGGATCTTCCCGCACCGGGGCGCGAACCCGCGTCCCCTGCATCGGCAGGCGGACTCCCAACCACTGCACCACCAGGGAAGCCCCAGGATGTAGCTCTTAACTTCTTTTCCTTCATGTCTTTTTCTTTTTTTTTTTTTTACTCCTCTGTGATTTTCACTGAGTTCATCCACTTAACTCTGCAGGGTTTGAGAGTTTGCGTGTTGCAGTCAGACTTAACTCTTCCTTTCTGGGTCTCTAACTTCCTAACGGTGTGACTTTGAACAGGTCATGTATCTTTTTGGAGCACTGTGGCCCTCACCTGTGCAATGGAGCCAGTGCTCTTTACTCGTAGGGTTCAGTATGATGTGATCAAGAGAACATGGAATAAAGTCCTCTGCAGGCAGAGTGTTCAACAAATGGTACCCCTTACTCTCATTGTTGACCGTGGTATCATTATTATTTTGAAGGGTTGCTATATGGGGGTTAGTATGCAATGTGAAGTATGGGGAAAGAAGGTGAGGAAAAGAGAAAGGAAAGTGTGAGGAATATTTATTTTCATGATGGACAGTTTTAGACCTGGGTATCTATGGTAAGTATGAAAAAGGTCATTCATCATAAAATAGCTTTAGAGATGTTTGTTTGTATAAGAGGAACAGTGATGATTTAGTTTTTTCCACTCAATAAAGAAAACCAGTAGACTTCTTTATAGCCTCAGGCCGGCTGGTGATTGCAGCAATTTGGCTTCTCTCTTCCGGCATCTTCCTCCAAGGGGCTCATGATCTGTGAGCCTGATTCTTCTAGAATCTTTTATCAGGTCTCCCTACAGGGTCACCCCATGATGCCTAGACGTTCAGATGATGCTTGTAGATGATACTTAATTCAGTGGCTGCATCTTCTCATTGTCTCTGCCAAGAGCCCGGCCACTGTGGCTCCTCCTCATTATGCTGCATCCCCTGTTGGGATCAGCACAGGAGAGCCCAGTGTGTAAGACCATCTCTTTCTCACCACGAGAAATTAACAGACAGGTCGATGAGGGTGAATCACCTCCCTTTCTCTTGTAAAGATTGCACTGTTTTAACACTGAGTGTTTTCTCCCCTTCAGGGCAGATCTTGGATATTCTAGATGAGTTGAAACTGGCTAATAACACCCTGGTCTACTTCTCCTCGGACCAAGGAGCTCATGTAGAGGAGGTGACTGTCAAAGGGGAAGGTCACGGAGGCAGTAACGGAATCTATAAAGGTGAGAAATCTATCCAGGTGGGAAATGGCACGGTGTCAGCTCTGTGCTCTGCCTGCCCCCCGCAGCTTACCCCCTCATCACCTTCTCCTGGACCTTGGAGCTGTGGTGCTATTCTCCTGCCACTTGAAACATACAGGGCTTTATTGGGTCACAGGCCTTGAAAACTCAGATGGCCAAAGTGACCATTTCCGGTATGGTCCCCCCAGAACTTAAAAGCACGCATTCTGTGTCCAGACATTAAAATGAGGGTGTTTTCCCCCCTAAATGTAAATTCAGCCCCATATGTGTAGCTGGTTCAAACAAGACGCCTTACACCCTCCCCCCATGACCTCTACAACTACAGTTGCTTTAAGCCTGGAAGTTTGTGTTGATTTGTTACAGCAACAATAAAAAGCTATTAACTTGTAGTTGGGCATCAGTTTGAAATGGGTCTCACTGGTCTAAAATCAAGATGGCAGCAGGACTGCATCTTTCTGGAGGCTCCGGGGAGAATCCATTTCCTTGCCTTCTCCACCTTCTGGAGGTGGTCACTCCTTGGCTCATGGACCCTTTCTTCCACCTTTAAAGCCACCAATGCAGTGTCTTCAAACCTTCCTCTCTCTCTCTCTCTCTCTCTCTCTGACCTCTGCTTCCATAATTCCATCTCTTTCACTTACTCTGACTTTCTTGCCTGCAATTTTAAGGACCCTTGTGATTATATCAGGCTCACCCACGTAATCCAGAGTAATTTTTCCTATTTCTAGACCCTTAATCACATCTGCAGAGTCCCTTTTGTCATGGAAGGTAACCTAGTCACAATGTCCGGGGATGAGGATGTTGACATCTTTGGGAGGTCATTATTCTGCGTATCTCCATATGCTACAGCATTGTGGGCTAATGCTTCCTTCCTGGCAGAGCATTAGCTAAGCCACCACCAAGATGGATCAGGCTGCCTGTCATTGGGGATATTAGATAAGACCCATCCGCTGACCCCAAGTTGCTTATACAACATACACTCTACGAATATGAGACATAGATACCTGGTTATAATAACATGTGGCCCATTTCACAAAGACTTAGGTGAGATACCTCAAAGGGCATATCCATGCTAAGGGTTAGGACACCACCCGAATCTGAAGTGGATGTGGATTGGAAGTAACATGGGGGAGGATGATTAGAAGTGACCATGCAAAGAGGCAAAGCAAGGTGTCTCAGACAGTAGGGGCTGCTGAATAAAGCAAGATGCGTGACACATAGGAAAGCGCATTGAATTTTGCTCCCTAAAGCCATGAGGTACTTTATTGCCCTTTCATTATTCTCTCACATGGATGTTTCACAGATTCCCAGGGACTCAGAAAATCAGAGTTTACCTACAAAGATATGAAATGCTAATCTATGGAGTGCTTTCATCCATTAGTTTACAAAACCCTGATTGAGCTGTGTATCTGGCACTGGGTTAGAGGCAACAATACGGTCCCTGCCCTAAAGGAGCCCATGGTCAATGGGTTGGGTAGGTGGGTGGCTGGTTGGTTGGGTGGATGGTTGGATGGTTGGTTGGGTAAATGGCTGGTTGGTTGGGTGGGTGGTTGGTTGGGTGAGTGGTTGGTTGGGTGGTTGGTTGGGTAAATGGCTGGTTGGTTGGGTGGGTGGTCGGTTGGGTGGGTAGGTGGGTGGATGGTTGGGTGGGTGGATGGTTGGGTGGGTGGTTGGTTGGGTGGGTGGTTGGGTGGTCGGTTGGGTGGGTAGGTGGGTGGGTGGTTGGGTGGGTGGGTGGTTGGATGGTTGGTTGGGTAAATGGCTGGTTGGGTGGGTGGGTGGGTGGTTGGGAGGGTGGTTGGTTGGGTGGGTGGTCGGTTGGGTGGTTGATTGGGTGGCTGGTCGGTAGGGTGGGTAGGTGGATGGGTGGTTGGTTGGGTGGATGGTTGGATGGTTGGTTGGGTAAATGGCTGGTTGGTTGGGTGGGTGGTTGGTTAGGTGGGTGGTCGGTTGGGTGGGTGCTTGCTTGAGTAGGTGAATGGTTGGGTGGTTGGTTGGGTGGGTGGTTGGTTGGGTGGGTAGGTGGGTGGCTGCTGGGCTGGGTGGATGGTTGGTTGGGTAAATGGCTGGTTGATTGAGTGGGTGGTTGGGTGGGTGGCTGGTTGAGTGGGTGGATGGTTGGGTAAATGGCTGGTTGGTTGGGTGGGTGGTAGGTTGTGTGGGTAGGTGGGTGGATGGTTGTTTGGGTGGGTGGATGGCTGGGTGGGTCGTTGGTTGGTTGAGTCGGTGGATGGTTGGGTGGTTGATTGGGTGGGTGGTCATTTGGGTGGGTGGGTAGGTGGGTGGGTGGTTGGTTAGGTGGATGGTTGGTTGGGTAAGTGGCTGGTTTGTTGGTTGGGTGGTTGGTTGGGTGGGTGGGTGGTTGAGTGGGTGGATGGTTGGGTGGTTGGCTGGGTAAATGGCTGGTTGGTTGGGTGGGTGGTTGGTTGAGTGGGTGGATGGTTGGGTGGTTGGCTGGGTAAATGGCTGGTTGGTTGGGTGGGTGGTTGGTTGGGTGCGTGGGTGGGTGGGTGGTTTTTTGGGTGGGTGGATGGTTGGGTGGTTGATTGGGTGGGTGGTCAGTTGGGTGGGTGGTCAGTTGGGTGGGTAGGTGGGTGGATGGTTGTTTGGGTGAGTGGATGGTTGTGTGGGTGGTTGGGTGGGTGGGTAGGTGGGTGGATGGTTTTTTGGGTGGGTGGGTGTTTGATTGGGTGGGTGGTTGGTTGGGTGGTTGATTGGGTGGGTGGTCAGTTGGGTGGGTAGGTGGGTGGATGGTTGTTTGGGTGGGTGGATGGTTGGGTGCGTGGTTGGTTGGGTAGATGGTTGGATGGTTGGTTGGGTCAGTGGCTGGTTGGTTGGGTGGTTAGTTGTTTGGGTGGGGGGTTGGGTTGGGGGTGGTGGGAGGAAGCCTAAGGAGGCCCATGCGCTTTAACAAGGGTGTCAACATTCTTGGCACAAGATGCCAGTGGTGCATATAGCAAGGAGAGCCTCACTCGGCCAACAGGGCCCAAGAAATGTTCCCAAAGGAGACCAGGCTGGGAAGGAGGTAGCCAGGGTGTACTTGAGCTCTTATTCTTGTACCTCGAGCTCTTTCCACTCTCCCAACCACATACCCTCCTCAGTAGAGCTGGGATGAGGAGAGAAGCACATGGCTTACTCTGCAAACTGGCAGGAATGGGGTAACACCAGATCACACCAGTCCTGAACCAAACAGACAGCGAAAAGGCAGTCTGTCACCCATCCCAGTGGCAGCACATAGCCTGTGAAACCTTATAATTCTATTTACATCCTTGACATGCACATCTGAGTCCTTTCAAATTCTGAGCACTGGGGGGCCAGGACCTTTGTTTACACCTTCGGTTACCTGGAACCTAGGAGGGAAGGATTCCTGTTCAGTGCGGGTCTGGACAACCTCGCTGCATGTGCATACCACTTCCTTTGCTTGTCATCGTTCCCTCCCCAGTGCAGGACACACGACTGATACTCAGCACGGGTGAAATGACTGAACAGGTGTCTCTACTCGGAACAGGATTAACCCACTCTTTCAGCCAGCCGTCCTCTATTCAGTCTTATTTTCGAGGAGCGAGAAGTGAAAGTATGTATTCCTGTATAGTAAGATGAGGTGCTTTCGTCGTATTTCCTTGAGTTTATGGACTGTGTGCGGAGAGTTGTTTTTATGTTATTTTCTACGTGATAGTGTCTCTCGAGATGGAGTCACAGACTGCATTTCATGCACTGGCACCCCCGTCCATTCATTCCCCCAGTGAGGGTCTGTTAGGTTCCAGAGTTGCTTAGTGGCTGCTGCCGAGACGTGTACATAAATCACAGTAATAGATGTGGTTAGCAAGTAAGACGTTATTTAAGAAAGTCACATATATGGTGCGACGGAGCCTTGGTTCAGGGACAGATGACCAGATGACCACCAGCTGATGAACCTGAGGGAGCCTGATGATGAGAAGAATGAGATGTACTGGCATTTTGCGATGGCTGACTCTTCAGAGACATAAGTGGATGGTGAGGATGAGTCAGGAAGAGAGTGTCCAAGGTCTGAATGATGCCTTGGAACTGGGCTTCTCATACAATCTGAAGAGCAGGCTCACAGCTGCTCCCTGTTTTGTTTTGTTTTTTTTTAAGAAACATATTGGATGTGTTAGAAATGCTTTGTTTGAATGCTAGAACTACCATCAGTGTCTGACACTGTATTAATATCTCAGCCACTACTCTATTGCGAAGCTTTATCCCTTTGACAAGTTTAGTTGAAATCAAGTTCACAGTGAAACATTGTTAACGGTATGATGCTCAAAAAAAAATAAATAAATAAAAAGACGCGGCTTCCTTCTAGCTATGGGGAATGACCAAAGACTTCTCAGTGTCAAGACGCCTTGTTTCCTAAAGCTGTGAACTTGCATGCACTCCTCTGATTTATGCAGACACAGAGAAATCACACCGTTTGAGCTCACCGATCAAAAGAGCATCCTTTCCGAACAATCCTGATTTGCAGTCTTCATCCGAACTGCTCCAAAAGATCTATACTTCCTCACATGTGGCCTTCTCTTCTATAGTCACATCCCGTCCTGCCTCACTCTACTAAGGGCACTCCTACTGTCACTTAGGGCCCCCCGAGATAATCCACGGTAATCTCCCCATCACACCATCAGGAATGTAATCATATCTACAAAGTCCCTTTTTCAGAAAACAAGGTCCAATTCAGAGGTTCCAAGGATTCCAACATGGACATCTTTAGGGGTCATTATTCAGCCTTCCCCTAAAAAAAAAAAAAAAAAATGTATACTATTTGAGCTCAGTGATCCCTCTGTATTGCTCAGTCTGTTTCACTAATGAAATCTACGGTCCACCTTGGTAGAATGGCTGTGATTAAATCACTACACAGAGTTCAAGAGCTCATCCCTTTTAATCAGAGAAACATTAGATTCTGCTGTAGTCTGTGTTTCAAAAAAATTAAGTATTTTGTGGGGTTGAGGGGATAGTGGCACTACTCGTTTTTTCTCTCTTTTTTCTAATTGAAATATAGTTGATCTACAATGTTGTATTTGTTTCAGATGTGCAGCAAAGTGATTCATTTATACACACACATATATCTATTTTTTTCAGATTCTTTTCCCTTGCAGGTTATTACAAAATATTGAGTATAGTTCCCTGTGCTATACAGTAGGACCTTGTTGATTATCTTTTTTTTTTTTTAACTTTTGAAAAAAATTGATTTATTTGATTTATTTATTTTTGGCTGCACTGGGTCTTCGTTGCTGCGCGCGGGCTTTCTCTAGTTAAGGTGAGCAGGGGCTACTCTTCATTGCGGTGCACGGGCTTCTCATTGCGGTGGCTTCTCTTGTCGCGGAGCATGGGCTCCAGCAGTTGTGGCACGTGGGCTCAGTAGTTGTGGCTCGCGGGCTGTAGAGTGCAGGCTCAGTAGTTGTGGTGCACAGACCCAGTTGCTCCGCGGCCTGTGGGATCTTCACAGATCAGGGCTTGAACCCATGTCCCCTGCATTGGCAGACAGATTCTTAACCACTGCGCCACCAGGGAAGCCCTGTTTATCTAGTTTATATAAAGTAGTGTGTATCTGTTAATCCCAAACTCCTAATTTATCCTTCCCCCACTTTCCCCTTTGGTAACCATAAGTTTGTTTTCTATACCTGTGAGTCTGTTTCTATTTCACAGATAAGTTCATTTGTGTCATGTTTTTTTTTTGTTTCCTGGTTTTTTTGGTACGCAGGCCTCTCACTGTTGCAGCCTCTACCATTGCGGAGCACAGGCTCTGGACGCGCAGGCTCAGTGGCCATGGCTTACGGGCCCAGCCGCTCCGCGGCACGTGAGATCTTCCCGGACCGGGGCACGAACCCGCGTCCCCTGCATCGGCAGGCAGACTCTCAACCACTGCGCCACCAGGGAAGCCCTGTGTCATGTTTTAAATTGCATATATAAGTGATATCATATGGTATTTGTCTTTCTCTGTCTGGCTTCACTTAATATGATAATCTTTATGTCCACGCATGTTGTTGCAAATGGCATTATTTTATTCTTTTTTATGGCTGAGTGCTATTTCATTATACATATGTATCACATTTTCTTTTATCATTCACCTGTCGATGGACATTAGGTTGTTTTCCATGTCTTGGCTATTGTGGATAGTACTGCTATGAACATTGGGGTGCATGTATCTTTTTGAATTACAGTTTTGTCTGGATATAGGCCCAGTAGTTGGATTGCTGGATCATATGGTAGCTCTATTTTTAGTTTTTTAAGGAACCTCCAGACTGTTCTTCATAGTGGCTGCACCAATGTACATTCTCACCAACAGTGTAGGAGGGTTCCCTTTTCTCCACACCCTCCCTAGCATGTAATATTTGTAAACTTATTTTCACCTTTTCCCTAAAATATCCTCCCTTAGCTGGGACCAGAATAACTTCCCTAAGATTTACTTAGAGTTTAGAGTTTCCTTCCTCATCCTCACAGCTGAAAATTCCCCGAGACGAAGTCTCAGATGAGAACATCATACTCCTAGCTTTGGCTTTCTTTTCATTCCTCTCCCAAGTCAAGGTCACCCAGCAGGAGGCTCCCCCCTCAATCCCCGCCTCCCTTTTACTCTGCCTGAAGGCAAGTAATAAATGTCAATGGAGTGGATAAATTAACTCTATAGATGGCTTCAGCAGAAGCATTGGTTGGTGGGTGTGAGGGCTGAAAATCGTATTTTCCTAAGTGTTCATGAATGTAGATTTTCTCCACGCTCAGAGAAATTCTTTCCGAATTTCCTGATGCCTGCAAGAAAGGCACTGCAGTTTTCCTTGAAGTGCAAATTCCAAAAGCCACTGATTGGCTGGAGTCCATATGGCTTAGGAGTTGCTTCTTACAGTCACTGAGTTTGGTGGCTCTTTGCCTCATGCAGTCACACAGCTCTCAGAGCAACGGATGCTTTTGTTGGAGAAAAAAAAAAAAAAACCAGAAAGAGGCTCTGGTAGTGTATTAGGGGGTGGTTACATTCGGGTTCATTCTTCAGATTTTAGCAAACATTTTCATCAGCTCCCCAAGAGAGGGCAAAGCTGGCTGGTCTTGCTGGTATCAGGACTTGTGTGCCAGGAGGCATCCCCCAGGCTTCCCCAGGCTTTTCCTCTTTGAAAGAAGCTCACATGTTATCCTCACCTAGCAGTTCATTCCTTCAGTTAAATTCCACTGAGAAGCATGCATATATTGAGCCTCCATAGTATGCCAGGCTCGGGGCTGGCTTCTAGGACATAATGGCAGCGAATACAGGGTCCTCAGCCTCTAGTAGCTCATATTCTTTGGTTGAGATGGACATCTAAGGAGATGGTTTCAGAACAACAAACTAGAAAGGAAGCTCTGAGAAGGGACGATTAGACGTTGTTCCCCCAACCTGGGAATTCAGAGAACTTCCCAGGAGACATGGACCTTTTGCAGGCTGATGTTTGGGAGTGTTGGCTGCGAGAGGAGAGGTGGAGAGTTCATTCCAGGCAGGAGCGAGATGCTTCCAGGGAGCAAAAAAGCAGCTCAAGGTTGCTATAAGGGATGAAGGTGTCAACAAGGGATACTGGGCGATGTAGCTGATGAAAGGTACCCTACATCCACGTTAGTACGTCTGATAGAATGAAGTAGATAGATTGACAGACAGATAGGGATGGATAGATAGATAGGGATAGATAGATAGATAGGGATAGATAGATATGATGGATGGATGGATGGATAGATAGACATAGGTAGGTAGGTAGATAGATAGATACATAGCTAGATAGATAGAGATAGATGAACAGACATAGGTAGATAGATAGAAATGTGTGTATATATATTGTGTGTTTATATATATTTGTGTATATATATATATGTGTGTGTGTGTGTATACATATATAGTTATTGCCATTTGGGTAGTAGTTAAAATTGGAGGTCAAGAATATCACCCAAATCCACTCTAAGGAAAGGGTGAAGAAGTGAGAATAAGGATGAGTTGAGGGGTAACATAAGATGTCTCATGTTTTTGGCTGGTGTGATTGGGTAGACAGAAGTACTTTGAGGGATTAGGACTCCCAGGCAGCGACTTGGTTCCCTTGTCTTTAGAATTTGAATAACAGGATTGTTATTATAGGAACATCATAGAAGACTGTTGAGATGACTAAGAAGTCAGTACGTGCAAAGTGTGTCCTCAGTGCCCTCCGTGAGGGCAAGGAATGCTGTTATCTGCCAGAGCGCAAGAACTGCGATCCAGACGTGTTCTCCTCACATCTGTATTCTTAGAAGCTAGAGTAGTGCCTGACATATTGTAAGAAATTATTTTTGAGTGAATATGTAAATGAAAAACCACTTGAGCTTAGGTTTGAAGGATCAGTGGTTTAACTCAATGAAGCGGGCAGTGAATCAACGTGCTTGTATTGGTAAAGCCACTGGTATTGGGGATTGATGAGATACTGGGTTTGAGGGAAGGGAGGGCGTCAAAGCTGTCTCTTCCGTGTTTGGCTGGTGTGATTCGCTAGACAGAGGTTCCCTTTAGGAATTAGGACTCCTGGGCGGAGACCTGTATTGGGTTGGTGTGTGGGATCATTGAGTGTAAGAAGAGGAGAGCATCAGGGACCAAGCCGAACATAAAAGGTGATACGGGAGGTGATCCAACAAAGGAGATACGGAGAGAGTGGCAGGGAAATCAGAAGAAAACTGAGAGGGAAGGGAAGATCCAGGGAAGAATACGGTTCGTAGGAAGAGATGCTGATAAACACTCAAGGAGGATGTAGACCCCAAGGGTCCAATGTGTATATTATACATGTGATGTTCCAATGAGTATTTTCAGTGGAGAGCAAGGGGCAGAGGCTGGCTGCAGGAGAAGAGTGCCGGAAGGTGAGCAGTTTCTCAGATTCTTTTTAGATATGTGTCTGTGCAGGGAGACGGGCTGTGAAAGGGGTGCTTTGTCATGGGGAAGGTTGGAGTGTATTTCATTCTCTCAAGTCAGCTTCAGTAGACAGATCGTGAAGGTACAGGGCACAACTGAGAATGTCAGATTTCTGAGAAGACGGTGGGAAATGAGACCCCACATGTAGGAGGATTGATCTTTGCCAGGAGGAGAGACCTTGTCTAGTCTGGGAGGGAATGCGGAGAGCAGATGCTGGCGCCTTGAGAAGGGATAGTGGCTGGAATGTGAAGTTCCTCTCTGCAGAAGGGAACAGAGTTACCTACTGAAGGCAGGGTAGGGCGGGGCATGGGGGTGGCAAGTAGTATCCTGGGGGAGGGTTGACATGCCAGCTGCACGTGGGGAACACTGGATTCCAGGAACAGGAAGGGACCCCATTTGGTCACTTTAAGCAGATGCGCAAAGTTGAGAAGATCTCGATTTACAGAGTACAGATAGCTATTTTCATTGAGGGCTGGTATCGTACTGGGAAGGCATGAATATGTGTCAGAGGTTCTCTGGGATCCAATCTTTTGGCAAGAATGTGATGGAAATGGTATATTGCATGATCTGAGCTGCTCATCGGGACCACATAGGGTAAAGTTAGCAAACATCCCGAAAATTGAAGTGTCATTTGGCACAATTGGGACTGTCCACTTAAGTACAAAACTGAACTACTGAATGATTGCAGTCCTCGACGAGTTGACTGCATTGGGTTTTATTTGACAAAACGTGTGACCGTGGTACGACAGGGTTCGATATTGCAGAGTTTGGGCCCAAGGTTGAGAAAGCTGTATTGGAAGGCAGAGGTTTGTGGTTAGAGTGTTTGGATCACTCACTTCTTAGATGGAGCAGGTGGGAGTGATGTGGTCTGTGGGTGACGGAGGCCAAGGTTGCCTGGAGGGGCACGTGGTTGGGGATGTGACATCGGTGGATAAGCTGAGGTCTGGGAGGGCAGGGCATTGATGTATTTCGTGCTGATCGAGCTCGTTTTCCTGGATGGAATGCACAGTGAGACTAAGAAGATGCGCTTGTTGGCTAAGACTCTGGAGGAGAGAACTTTTGGAATGCAACAGGTTAGGGAAATGGAAAAGCCTAGCAAAGTTAAGGGACCAAAAGAGGTTGGAAACAGGAGTTTATAACCACTCCCATCTGCAAGGTTCTCTTTTTTTTTTTCCCCAGGAATACTCTGCATCAATTCATCCATTACTTTATTCATTCGCTGCATGTATTGGACCTTCTCTATTTGGAAGGTATTATGCTGTGGGCTGCAGTTGATTCAACAGTCGATTAGAGTTTCTTCTCAAGTACTCTTGGTCCCGCTGGGACGATGAGATGGGATCACATTGGTTGTCACACACCCCATAAACGAGAACCTTGAAAAATGCCCAGGAAGTGGAGAGTAGGAAGACATGACGTGTGGTAGTGGTTGTAGGAGACTTGATTAAATAGGAAGAGCGTCTTATGCAGGCTGTCGAGGGTTTATAGAAATGATTGGGGGGTGGGGGGAAATCCTGGCAGAGAAAACAGCCACAGATCTTTGCAGAAGGCGGGAGAGGAGGAGTTGTTTGCTGGGGCACTGAGGTGAGACTCAGCTCATCTAAGGAATGGTATTGGAAGGGCGGGCCAGAGCCGGGATGTGTGGTTACTTTACATTTCAGGCTGAAGGAGAGATTCTTTAGTTTTTCGTTCTTGCAGAAGATAGGAAGGAGTCCAATTAAGTGAAAAACTAAATCATCAGTGGAAGTTGTGGTGACATTTCCCCCCTAATAACACTGAAGGAGTTAATATTATGGCGTCTGGTCAGGGCTGATGCACGCACCCTACTCCCCAAATCTAAATTCAGTAACTTGAAGAGCAGGGCTCTACATGTGGAATCTATCAATCAAAAAATTTTTAGAAAGGGCTACAAATGCACTTATCTACATAACAGAAATAGAGTCACAGATGTAGGAAAGAAACTTACGGTTACCAGGGGGTAAGGGCAGGGGATAAACTGGGAGATGGGGATTGACACATACACACTACTATATATACAATAGATAACTAATAAGGACCTCCTGTAGAGCACAGGGAACTCTACTCAATACTCTGTAATAACCTATGGGGGAAAAGAATCTAAAAAAGAGTGGATATATGTATTATATATAACAGATTCACTTTGCTGTACAGCAGAAACTAACACAGCATTGTAAATCAACTATACTATACGCCAATAAAAAAAAAAAAGAAAGAAAGAAAAAGAGCAGGGCTCAGTAAACCATGGCATTTGGGCCAGATCCAGCCTGATGCCTGATTTTGTAGATCAAGTTTCCCTGAAACGCAGGCATGTTGATTTGTTGGTGTCTGGCCCTCCTGCTTCTGAGGAGCTGGGCAAGCCACCCAAACCACCTAAAATCGTTACTCCCTGGCTTTTCAAAGGAAACACGTGCCACCCCCTGGGTCAGATGATTTAGCCGTTTGATGTCTTGCGTAAATAGTCACCTTTAGCTTCTGAAACCAGGTCAGTTAACTTAAGGGTGTTCTTCAGTTCTTTACCTTCAAGCAGTGACATGAGCTGATGGCTGCTGTTTATTTTTGCCCCGATAACAGGTGGATGATAGTTTGATGGAACCTGGGCGGTTTTGTCACACCTCCCATCTATAATTGGTGGGGTTTTAGTCCCTGGACTGGATACATCGAGGAGGGTGTAAACTATAGCATCTTGACTGAGAAAGACTCTAGTGTGAATTCGATTCGTCATGTGCTTCCTTGTGATTCCCATCATCAGCCCAGGGAACCAGTGTTATCGGGCGGGGAGATGCCCAAGAGGACAAAAAATGACAAATAGGGTATTGCATAAAACTCTGTGCCCACATCA
Organism: Inia geoffrensis; assembly: GCA_036417435.1. Classification (NCBI taxonomy): domain Eukaryota; kingdom Metazoa; phylum Chordata; class Mammalia; order Artiodactyla; family Iniidae; genus Inia; species Inia geoffrensis. The sequence goes on from CM070921.1 coordinate 4,820,995, forward strand.
AGCAAAAGAATGACAAAGCATATGCTCTTGTCATTCAAAGGCATTTGACCTGCCAGGTGGCAGCATGTGCAAAGACGAAAATAGAAGTGTGGCAATTAAAAAAACAAAAACAAAAACAAAATAGAAGCATGGTTTAGAGACAGCTGTTCCTAACAAGAGTCTCAGAGTGAATGGCAGAAGACTTTTCTCTGCACCTTCCTGGAGAGATTAACTCAGCCGTCGTCTGTCTGTGACTTCCTATCACGGCCGAGTGCCACCGCGATGTTAAATGCGTGAATTTGACAATTACTCGACCAAATTTTAAATTTAGACCCTGCTCTTTTCTCTGTTCAGACATTTTCAGGAAGAATCCACACTCCTTCACCTGTTTTTCCTGTATCTCCCTTGCAATCCCCTGTCCTTCTCTGCTAACCCTATTTCTCCTTCGCAAACCAACTCAAAGTCTGTTGCCTCAGGGCCCGTGTTCCCAGGGAAGAGGCATCCTCTGTGCTTTTTGTTGGACTGCAATCAGAGTTATGCACAGCTTGTTATAAAGTCATGGGGAACTACTCCTGGGGAAGCAGCCTGTCTGTTTTTCCATCCATCCGCGGGTTCCCTGCTGGAGGGATTCAGCATCTCTGGCCTCTTTGAGCCCAAGGCCGCCGTGCTGCTGTCTCCCTTCCCCAAGGACCATTAGTGAGAGACCCTGGGGAGCATCTTCTGTTGACATGGTGACCCACTCCCAGCTCACGCCTCCAGCCCCTCCTGATACCCCTTTCACGCTCTATTTAGTTATTTTCGAATTGCCTCATACGTGCAAAGCTCATTTTCCCAACTAAACAGTAAGAGCTGTGTCAGTAATAAAATAATAGCGATGATGAAAACGGCTATGGTCAGTGGTCTCCTGTCTCTCAGGCTGGGGATCATAATCCCGTGAAATACTCACATCTTACATGTCTGGAATGTGTGGCACAGCCGGTGGCTCCATGTCCCCAAGGGCACAGAACTGGTGTTTTCATTGCCTAGGGCTGCTGCAAGAAATCACCACCAATTTGGTGGCTCAACACAACCACAAATGGATGATCTTACAGTTCTGCAGGTCCGATGTCCAAAATGGGTCCACGTGGGCTAAAATCAAGGTGTCGGCAGAGCTGTGTTCCTTTATGAAGGCTCTCGGGGAACAGCTGTTTCCTTGCTTTTACCAGTGGCGAGAGGCCACCTGCATGCCTTGGCTTGGGGCACCTTTCTCTCTGTTCAGAGCCAGTGACGTAGCATCTTTCAGTCTCTCTGACTACAGCCTCAGCTGCTCTGATGCCAATTTCCCTGCTTCCCTCTTTCCCTTATAAAGAGCCTCGTGATTATATTCGACCCACTCACGTAATCCAGAATAATCTCTCCTTCTGTCGGATAAGGTACCATATCCCCAGATTGCAGGGGTTGCAAGTGGACATTTGGGGGTGCCATTATTTTGCCTCCTACCAGTGGTAAAAAGCAGAAGTGGAATTTGAACCCCATGACTCCAGAAACCTTGTTATAAGTCTTTGTTGCTGCGAGATTTGAGTCTCCCTGATGACAGAGTCGGCACTTGTGTCCACCAGGCAATGCTGGCCGTGTGTCATGCCTGTAGAGACCATGACTTGTATATATTGGGTTGGCCGAGAAGTTTGTTTGGGTCCTTCTGTAACATGTTATGGAAAAACCCAAACGAACTTCTTGGCCGACCCGATATGTTTTTTTTCACCACAAGAGATACAGTATTGCTTGTGAAATTCTCATTGAATCCATGTCATTAAATCACTAGGTTCTTCCAAATCGGCCACCCCACATTAAGCATTGAAGAGTGCGTTGAGGTACGTGTTGGAAAGACGTATAAACCTCCTTGATTCCTCTCCTTTGGCGTTTTAGGGGGAAAAGCCAACAACTGGGAAGGAGGCATCCGGGTTCCAGGCATCCTCCGATGGCCAGGGGTGATCCAGGCTGGGCTGGAGATTGATGAGCCAACAAGCAACATGGACATCTTCCCCACGGTGGCCAAACTTGCAGGGTCCCCTCTGCCGGAAGACAGGTACTGTGACTCCCAGGTGCTTGGAGCAGTCTCCTTCGGATTTTGTGGGCAAGGGTGTTCCGACTCGCCTGCACGGTGGCATATGCTACTTCCGGCTGGACCCTTTATCCACGCCCAGCTATGGGACTTACTGGTGGGTCCAGCCATGTGAACACCTCCCTGTCCCTCCTGTTATCCCAGTGGGAAATAAAGTCCAAAGCCTGAATGGGATGGACAGTCTTTTTTTTTTAATATTGGTTTATTTATTCATTTATTTGGTTGTACCAGGTCTTAGTTGCAGCAGACGGGCTCCTTAGTTGGGGCTCGCTGGCTCCTAAGTTGTAGCACGTGGGCTCCTTAGTTGTGGCAGACAGGCTCCTTAGTTGTGGCATGTGAACTCTTAGTTGCAGCATGCCTGTGGGATCTAGTTCCCTGACCAGGGATTGAGCCCGGTCCCCTGCATTGAGAGCATGGAGTCTTATCCACTGTGCCACCAGGGAAATCCTATGGGATGGACGGTCTTTAACTGGGCCTCCCTCTTTTGGCATTCCGTGGAACCTCTCCCCCTCCCTCTCTCTCCTCTCTCTCTCTCTCTCACTCTCATCTGTGCCCATCATTGGCTTGCAGAAGTGCAGCTGGGCAGATGCCCTCTAACCTCCCTTGTTCGTCCCACACCTCTCCCCCTGGCCCTGTTCACCAGCTCTTTGCTGCAGCAGCGAGAAGGGCAGTTGGGTGCCTAGTCAGGCCCCCTTTTTCCCAGCACGTCTTCATTTAGCGAGTTCTAAATGAAATGTCTTTCTCTTAAATTTAAATACAACTTCTGACAGCATTGCCAGTGGTTTCTCCTTAAGTGTTATTACCAATCTGAAGAGTTCTAAGTGAGGCACACTGATTCATTGTTTTCATTAGTTGGGTGGCAATCCAGGGTGACGGCAGGCACACGGGCTGCAAATCTTGTTCAGATTTAGCTGGCGACAGAAGCAAGAGGAAACCGGAAACCAGAGACGAAAGCAACAGCTCAGCCAGAGCTGAGTCCATGGAGAGGTTTGCTCCCCTCCCATTGTGCACAACCTTGGTTCACTCTTCATTTTTTTTTTTTTTTCAAATTTCTGCATTAGGTATACCTTCCTCTCAAAGTGCACGCACATGCACACACACACACACAAACGCGCGCGCGCACACACACACACACACACACAGATGGGAAAGGCAGAATTGTAGACTTCAGCCCTTCTCAAACTTTGTGGTGTCGAGATTCATGTACACTCTTCCCAGATCCAGGAGCCCAAAGATGTTGTGTTTCTGTGGGCGGTATCTATCAGTGTTTGTCATATGAGCAATTAAACCTGGAAATAAAAGTTTTTAGACGCAAGAGGGCCCAAGCACACATCGCCTCGGCTGACAGAGTGATAATGGAGCCACTGGGGAAACCCACCGTAAACTCATGAAAGAGTGGGGGTACAGAAGGCAGGTAACATTTGGAATTACTGCAAAGACAGTTTGAGCTCATAGACCTCCTCATAGGTCTCAGGCATCCCTGTGGGTCTCTGGACCACACCGTCTCAGGGTAGCTGGTGCTTCAGAGAAGAGCAGAGATTCCCGGAGCTATACTGCTGTGGCTTCACTGCTGCTGAAGCACTCAAGTCCCTGGGCCTTGCTTTCTTCTCCTGTAAATGGGTTCACGCTTGCACAGAATGGCAAGCACTAGAGCATGTCAAGTGCAGAGTAGAGATGCACGAATACTTGCCATTTTTGTTTCACCCGCCATATCGAGAGGCAACAGGTAGGGAAGTAGAGTTCTTTCCACTTACACGTTTCACGTCCATCTGGGCTCAGAGACTTACCACTCTGAGGGCTGAAGGGGCTTCTAAGAGTTTCTATTCCCATCAAACTATTCTCCTTCCCCTCTAATGACAGAAAACCTGGCAGGAGTAACTCATCGAAAGTCTTTTCTTACAGAAAACTGAAACTCTCACTCCTTATTTTACTTACTCTTTGGCCCTGGTTCTTTCCCTTGGAATAAACCTAAATAGTTCCGTGACCCGTGCACACTGAGTGTTCTGATAGTTTCATTAAGTACATTTTTCTCTCATGGTTCATGACATTAAATTCGTCGGTACTCTCTGCTTTCACAGTATCTTTATGTTTTTATTATTTTTAAAATATTTATTTATTTGGCTGTGCCAGGCCTTTAGTCACGGTATGCAGACTTCTTAGTTGTGACACGCGAACTCTTAGTTGCGGCATGCCTGTGGGATCTAGTTCCCTGACCAGGGATCGCACCCGGTCCCCCTGCATTGGGAGCACAGAGTGTTAACCACTGGACCACCAGGGAAGTCCCTGCTTTCACGCTATCTTTAACTGGTTTTCCACCTCACTGGGAAGAGCCAAGGGAAGGGAAAAGTTCAGAGGCAAAGAGGAAGATCCCTAAAGGGAGATCTTGCTGCCGGCACCTCGTACCCACCCCAATCTGAGGTTAATGGGGGTCGTCCTGTTTTTCTCCCACGTGCCCATTGAGGGAGGAAGCAGCCCCCCTCCTAAGCTGACCCAAACATTTTGTGCATGAGCCAGTGTCATCAGTGGAACCCATTCTGAGTATTGAGGGTTCTTTCAATGGATCTCACCTGTTGATGGTCCAACTCAACCCAATGATACTATGTCTGGGTTTTGGCCCAAGGCTCTATAAGATGTCATTGTTCTCCAAGAGACAGCACAGATAAGAAAAGGGCAATCTGCTTCCAGGGTGCTCATGGGAATAAAACGATCTCACAATATATTATTTAGATCACGTTACCAACCAGGTCTAGAAGACGTCCTTGTGTGTCTGCCCTGGAGACATTGACCATCTAAAGGGATGGTCCTCAGCTGGGGTGACTGTCCCTCCCAGGGGCCATTTATCAGTGTCCAGAGACATTTTTGATTGTTTTGACTCGGGATGTTGCTGGCATCTAGTGGATAGAGGCCAGGGTTGCTGCTAAACACCCTACAATGCACAGGATGCCACCCTCCAGCAAGGAGTGATGCAGCCCAGTATGTTGGGAGTGCTGAGGCTGAGAATTCTGCTCAAAAGCTTATTATTGCTCTTTTATGGAAAATGTCATTATCTATATAATGAAAACCTCATCAAAACTTTTCAATAAGAGCATCTGGATAATATCCTCATATTTATCCATATCCATCTATAAATCTGATACATAGGTATCTACTCTTCAGAAAACAGCCTAACTCTCTCCCACTAAGATTGGTGGAAATCAGCTTCCCTGATTTCTTGCTTAAGCAATATTAAATTTACGTTTCTCAGGTGAATAAACACATTCAGAGAGTTGGACCCAGGCTATATGACAATCGCTTGAGGTTCCCTCACGTTTTGCCACATTTTTTATTGAACGAGAGGAGTTTCATTCAGAAGACCCCTCTCCTTCAAGTACAGCCTTGTAATTCTCAAGAAGCAAGTGCTGTTCTTGACAATCCTAGCTTGGTGAGAAATGAAAAGCCCTTCGATGCAGGGTTTCTGCTTCAGTAAAAAGAGCAGTAGTCCCAGGGTTACACATAGAGATTTTCACTTTGCAGAGTCTCAGTGCTGCCGTGAGAATTCTCTAATTCAACCCCGTGGTGTGCCTATATGAGATCCCTCTTGGCGGTGAACCTTTTCTTCATACCTACCCTGGCCATCACCCCAGCATATGCAGAAAGATCAAATCCCCGTCTCCAAATAAGCTGATTCTGGACATACATGGAGGGCAGTCTTTCTTTGTGATATAAACCATAGGCAACAAAAATATAATACCTAAATACATTAATTCATCAAAGTGAAAACCTGTCAGCCTCATCTTTGCAAGCAGATAGAGTATTACCATAGTGAGTCTATGACCATGCTCCCTCTTAATGAAGATTGGCATATGCCCAATTCTCCTATTCCATAATGAAAATTCGATTTCATTTCTTTTTTCCAAGTTTGGAAAAGAAATCCAAATGCTTGGTATCACGTCTGATGAAGGCAAGGGGAGTGGCTTGGTTCTCCCACTCAATTTTGCTGACATCTAGCTGGGTGACCACAAAAGACTTCTTCCATAGAGCACTACAGATACAACAGCAAGCTGTACCCAGCTGAGCTCCATTTTGCAGAATAAAAGTCGAAACTCTTCACGTACGTGTGACTACGTATAATTGATCTTGCTTTCTATTCACATATGGCAGAATGTTTGATGTTTATGGGTGGAAACACTTTTAATTATGAAAGAGACTTTCTGGGTACTTGGGATTCCCTTTAATTTATCAAAGATCTATGTGCTTTCTTCTAAAAATGTTTCATTTCCTACTCTACAGTGAAAAAAATCACCTTATTTTTTTGTTTGTTCGTTTGTTTTACATCTTTTTTGGAGTATAATTGCTTTACAATGCTGTGTTAGTTTCTGCTGTATGACAAAGTGAATCAGCTATACATATACATATGTCCCCATATCCCCTCCCTCTTGCGTCTCCCTCCCACCCTCCCTATCCCACCCCTCTAGGTGGTCACAAAGCACCGAGCTGATCTCCCTGTGCTATGTGGCTGCTTCCCACTAGCTATCTGGTTTACATTTGGAAGTGTATATATATGTCAGTGCTACTCTCTCACTTCATCCCAGCTTACCCTTCACCCTGACCCCGTGTCCTCAAGTCCACTCTCTACGTCTGCATCTTTACTCCTGTCCTGCCCCTAGGTTCATCAGAACCATTTTTTTTTTAGATTGCATACATATGTGTTAGCATATGGTATTTGTTTTTCTCTTTCCGACCCAGTTCACTCTGCACGACAGACTCTAGGTCCATCCACCTCACTACAAATAACTCAGTTTCGTTCCTTTTTATGGCTGAGTAATGTTCCATTGTATATATGTGCCACATCTTCTTTTTCCATTCTTGTGTCAATGGACACTTAGGTTGCTTCCATGAATCACCTTATTTTGAATATGGCAACAAGTGACTCACCTTGTGTCCCAAGTTAACCTCTTTTTCAGTCCCCCAAGCCTTTCCCTTCTGCTGTGATCCCCAAATCCTCCCCAGAGTGGACCAGGCACAGGTGGGTCAGAGGGACGTCCCGCAGTACATGGGTCACTGACTCAGCTGAGAGAGAGACAGCACATTCGTGGGGGGATGAGGTCACTGTCCCCCCAAAAAAGTTCCCCAAACGTGTTCTTTTCAGTTACATGAGAGTCATCCGCATGCTATTGAATTTGACCTGACGTTTAGACATGACTCTCCTTGACACTGAATTGTTACTCTCCCCATGGTTGCCATGAGTCAGAAGCCCAAAGAGAATCATCTCGCTTTCCAAGTTAAAGGCAATCTCAAATGAGCACAATTTTCACAGAATCAAGCAGACACCAGGGGAAAAAAGCATCCAATTTTGTAGCCGTGGCTGTCCTGCAAACTTGCTATGCAAAGTTGAATTTGTTTACAGGAAAGACCAATCAGACAATTCCCGCAGGGAAGCGGCGATGCTTTGCATCACTTTGAAAGTGTAGGGGCCCTTCTGCCACGAATCGTGATGTTGTACAAACATTTCCATCCCAGCCATCCCAAGTATTTTGATAGCTCAGACACCGTTTAAAAGTTTAGCTCAGTAGAGTCACTTTCCATTTTTCATGGCAGAAATGAGCCTCTTTTTGACAAGCCATATTTCTGCAGCACTGTTCAACAGCGGTTTCCATCACAGCGTGATTTATTGCCGGCTTCCGGGAAAGAGTGCGTTAGGTATAGGATGTAAAACAAAAATGAGATCAGTCTCTGTATTGCAAGAAAAAAGTTTGCAGAACAGACTTTGCTTCCCTCCTTAAAAAAAAAGGAGACAAATCTGCTTGGAAGTGAGAAAAAAAGCCTGTGAGATTTACAGTGTTCTTTTTGTCATTAAATCCCCCTTTGTGGGATCAGGCCCAGTTCAGTTATGAAATACCAATCTTAAGAAAACAGTTCTGTCTCCTGGGTTCTTAAGTGCTGAGTTTTGTGGGTTTATGATGAAAACCAGCTTCGAGAAATGAGCTAGATACTGAGTCAGAGAAACAGAGATTCACTCTCACCCTCGGGCCATCGTGGAAAGGCCTTCTCTCCATGTGGAGCTAAAGGTGGTGGAGAGGTGTCGGGCCCATCTGTCCCATCTCTCACCTTCAGGGTTTTCACCACTGAGGGCTTTTTATGCTCAGGTCCTCCTCTCTGCCCCTCTCCCCTCTTCTTTGCTTCCTTTCCACCTACTTAGGCTCTCCTAATCTTAAGGCCTGAGTTTTTCTTGAAATTCACAATATCGGCCATTTCAGGATAGAGCTAGTGTTCAGAGAACACCCTGCTTCTGGATTGAATCATCTCTCTACCTTGTTCCTCTCATGGCAAATAAGAATCAGGCTTGGAAAGTGAGCCAATTCTGTCTTTTGTTCTTATTTTCAACTTACAATAATAGAATATTTTCAGTTCCGTGGACTTGTGCGGAGTGCATGATTAATAACTAAGGTGGGGACCAGAGAAGCAGTCAGCAATAATTACATGATGGGATTTTTAGCGACACCAAAATAAACCACAAAGAAAAAAGAAAAAAACTCAAGGGATGTAGGAACTCTCAAGGGTGCTTACCCACATTATATAACCAAGTTAAAGTTCCGGTTTCTCAATTCCTCATAGTAGGAGGGGCCAGGGATGGAGTGTTTTGGGTTTCTTAAAAGTTTTTTGTTGGAGTATAGTTGATGTAAAATGTTGTGTTAGTTCCAGGTGTACAGCAAAGTGATTCAGTTATACACATATCCACTCTTTTTAAGATGCTTTCCCTCATAGTTCATTACAGTATTCAGTAGAGTTCCCTGTGCTATACAGTAGGTCCTTATTAGTTATCTATTTTATATATAGTAATGTGTATATGTCAGTCCCAATCTCCCAATTTATCCCTCTGCCCACGCCTTTACCCCTGGTGACCATAAGTTTGCTTTCTGCATCTCTGACTCTATTTCTATTTTGTAGATAAGTTCATTTGTACCCTTTTTTTAGATTCCACATATAAGCGATATCATATATTTGTCTTGGAATGTTTTTAATCAGAGAAAGAAAACCCTCAAGTTCAACAATCTACCTCTTTCCAAGTAGCCTTCAGCCCCAGGTTTTGGTGGCAGTGGCCTAATGGTAATCAACGACTTCAATTTCTCTAGTGACTGTTAATGCATGTTTCACTGAAAACAAAATTATAGGCTTTTTTCCTTTATGTAACATCCAAATAGTCTTAATTTTGCTCCTTAGCAGTTGTATACAGTTATTGCCTACCATCTGGAAAGTTCCCCTTCTCGGCCTAGTTATAGAAGAGATATATTTTACCTTTGAGAACATAAACATACGTGTAAATGTGTATATGCGATATGTAAACGCATGTGAGTACATTTACATCTTCGGGGTATTTAATATCATCATTATTATTTACAAATCATGCCCCTGGGACTTAGAACTTCATTTGCATTGAAGTCCATCCAATCTAAATTGCCCCGTGCTGTATATTATCTTTTTTTAAAAACTCAGATTGTCAGAAATTCTTATTTTCTGTAGATCCGTAGTTTGTGAATACACTGTTTGCCAAGGCAGTAGGCAGAAAACTCGGTATAGGAGCAGTAGCAGGGGAAAGCAGTGGAAAGCATTGACGCCCAGTCAGCTGGGTTTCAGTCCCATTGGCTCTTACGACACATGTGGAGTTGGGTGAATCACTCCATTTCTTCATCCCATCATCCTGGCATGATACTGGTCACGACTCACGGTGCTGCTTGGAGGATGAAATGAGTTCACGCACGAGCAGAGCTGGCCTCCCTACATTGCATACAGCTCCCAGTGTGGGTCAGTTAGTGTCCTGGGTTGGTTACTTCATTACCATGTTGTAGCTCTATCATGCCCCCATTTGCTGGAAGGACAGCGCAGACATCGGGAGGTTTTAGCCCAAGGCTGATGTGGCCCCCTGATGCCCACCTGCTTTATCCCCCAGGATCATCGATGGACGTGACCTGATGCCCCTGCTTCAAGGGAGAAGCCATCGTTCGGATCACGAGTTTCTCTTCCACTACTGCAACTTCTACCTGAACGCCGTGCGCTGGCACCCACAGAACAGTGAGCAGACACATCTTTCTTTCCGTGCTTGTAGGGCTACGTGCAGTCACAGCCATGGGGATAGAAGAAATTGCAAGAGGGCGTTGCTCTCATGAGATGCCCGAAAGATGCTCAGTTTTGCTTTCTCTGTCCTCCTCCGCGTTCCTTCTTCTCTTACGCCTCCTGGTGCCCTGGTTGTCCAGGTAGGGCGTCACACATTGCCGTGACATGTGCTTGCAGCTCCCTCAACCTGGGAGGACTTCCTTTCTTTTCCCTTCCTGGTTGATGCTTATCCATCCGCCCCACCCCACCCCTGAAGGCCGTCTACTCTGCCTGCTGTCCTGTAGCTTTTGCACTGGCACTGAGTGCGTTGGAGATGTTTGCCCAGCCCTCTCTCCCGAGCCTCGAAGGTGGGGGTCGTGACTCATCGATCTGTGTTTGGTCACGGATCGTGTGTATTCGCTAGACGTCAATATTTACGACAGAGTTCAAACGCTTTGATGTTATCATGGTTCCCAAACCCGGGAGTGTCGTCAATCGTGCACCGTGTCAGTGACGGGACCTGCTTCGGGTTTTCCGGCAGCAGATACAAGGGTGCGTTTCTAAAAAGTCATAAAGGACCGAGTGGAACCAAGTGAGAATCGTCGGTGTAGTGATAGGTTCACATCTGGTTTTCGTGCACTTAAACTTAGAATTACAGTAAGGCTCACATCGCTAAGATGCCTAGGAGTCTGTGGGAATCCAGCAACTATTATACCCCTGCTGTATATCCCAGAGGTAGAGGCTGATATTGGACTTTGAGGTTCCTCTGCAGTGGGAGGGTGAAACTCCCCACTTTCCCTAGTGTGTTTTGGGCTCCTGCTCCCGGAGGCGAGATTCTCAGAGCAGCTTGTTTATCCCCTGCCTCTGATGACTTTGTAAAAGCTCAGGTGACTCTGATACTGGATTTCAACCCCATTCTGCTCACCCAGTCAATTTACCAAAGACATCATTTGAAGAGCAGCTGCTCCATTCTTCTTAGAGTGGAATATCATAACCCTTCCGTTACCCAAAGAGATCACACCAGGTTTACCCTTCAACGTTTATACTTTCAATCTGGACGGCTTCCTTGAGATAGCTTGTGGAAGACCGATACGGCAAAACCATAGGCGCAGGATTCTAGGCCCAGAGGGATCCTATCTACGTATCTCGTCAATGTGTCCATCATTCCTAACACCCATAGGAATGCTGTCTCTTTTTAGCATTATTGGCAGCATTTAGATCTGAGCCATCTCATCATAAATGAGAGATGTGGTCCTCGCCACTTCCTTTTATACGGAGCCTGCGAGAAGAAGGACAAAGTCTCGGGGACTCTCGGCTGTTTAAAGAAGGATGATATCACATCCTGAGCCTTGCAGAATTGCATTTAAATAAAGCCAACCCCCTCGAGTTAGTGGAGCCGGAAGAAACACGTTGGATCAGGGGCTGGAGAAGCACATTATGTGGAGGGGTAAACAGAAAAGGGACAGGAAGAGGCAGAAAATAGGAGTGAGAAAAACAAGACCCAGATTCTGATAGGCAGCTGGCCTGGGGAGAAAGCTTGCTTCTAAGACAACACACAAGCGACATTCTCTCTTGTGCAGTTCCTTACGATCTTCTGTCTTGAAGCAGCAGCACACGAGGAAAAATGACGGTGTTTCCACACCGGAATCATCCATCTAGCTAAAGGGTCTCAGGAAACCGTGGGTTTTATGAATCGTCTCATCTACTTTTCAGATTGTGCCTGAAACGCAGTAACAATGGTTGCTGCCTTGGCTGTCACACACGGCTCCCTGGCTGTTTGCTCAGTATTTCATCTGTTCGTTTGTTGTACACGTATTTATTGAGCACCTACTAAGTGGCACCTTCTGGGCTAGGCTGCGCACCTGTCAGTGGGCAAAATAGACCAAATTCTCTGCCAGGGAGTTGCTTACCTCTTAGCTCAGGACGGGCTGTGAAGGCTGTGCAAACAGCTGGGAATGCACAGGTGTGTAAGGAAGTGTCACCCGTGTGTGTGGAGTTACCTGTCAACTAGAGAATACAGAAAGTAAACTAGTACTCGTTAGAGGAGATGACTGACATCATCTCGGATCTGTGCTGTTAGGAGTTTGTGGTAATCACTGCACGGGAGACACTTCCCATAATTGTCAGTGGTTAAGAGGGCTGCCTCCTGGCCTCCAACTACTCTGCTAGAAAAGAAGAGAGACATTTAGGATCAGGGTTTAGAAATGTAGCGTCAGGGCAGCAGTGAGCTGGAGCCACCTCCGGCTGGCTCAGGAATCTTGCCAGCTTGTTGGGAAAGCATTGCTACCTGGAAGTCAGCCGGGCGGCGAGCACTGACACCCCGGCAACTGGCAGACGTAGCAAACGCACACCCTGTTCCTCGCTCAGAAAGCACAAGCTTACCAGCAGTAAGTACGCTGGTACCCGTAAACTAGAACTGAGTGGTGGTGTGGTTAAGATCCAGTTGCCGTTTGTCTTCATCGGCTGGACGCCTACATGTTACAATTCCCAACTTGTTACTCATTTTTCCAAAAACTTAGAGCTGGAATGCTGTTTCTACCCTTTTAAAACATGAACCCCTTTCAGCTTTTATATACAGTGTCTTCTCTATAATTGAATAATTCTCTAATGATAATGTTTCGGTAATTTCGTTGTCTCAGCAAATTGAACGGCCTAACTTAATCATCTCATATCCTTACGCCCACTGCATTTTAGAAGAACTCACGAAAGCATTATTAGGACACCGGTAACTCTTCTTGCATTACAATGGGAATTGTGAGTTTAAATTTCTGTTCCGTATGTATTCAAAAAGTTTGGCTTTAAGTTTTGACCTATGAAGCCGTGTTAGTAAAAATTCAATGTAATGACAACTTGATTTTATGGTAAAATTTATCTTGAAAGACTGGTAGTTAGCTCTGAGATTCTGCTGTAGAGTTTTGAGCGGATGAATATAAGTCTATAAACTAAATGCTCGCATGAGTGTGAGAGTTTCCAGGCCAGCTGGTCGTACAAAATTCCGTGGGATGTGGTTATGCTGATGTGGAATCCAAGGAGCCCCATAAATCCTGCTAGCTTTTCAATTCAAGTTTGTTGGAAACTTCTCTCCTGTGACTTTTTTTTTTTAAAGCATCATTTGAAAAACCTCGATAGTACACCTGAAGCGTACATTGTTTATAGAAGAACGAGAAACAATTTTGACTTCTAAGACTTCAAAATAATTTTTTAAAATCTTAAATCGCTACAAAAAGCAGTAGGAAATTAGAATTCATTCCAAAGAAATTTGTTTATATCTAGCTCTTTTGAAGGTGCCTTTTTTTGAAAATAGGAGATAAGCGAGGTTTAAAATTGCAACAGCATTACAGTGGTCATTGAGGAAAAACGCTTGCTTTGTTCGCTAAGATTTTCACCCAGTTAAGAAATTCATTTTGCCTCTAAAATGCACCTAAGAAAAGAGAGAAGATTCTAATTACAGCTGCCTATGTCTCGGGAGTTGAGTGGTATAAGAAAGGCTATGCTTAGTTTTTGTCTTTATTAATGACTTCAGTTTGTGTTCGTTGTCTGATTCTCCTTTGTCTGATTATCGGACGTTAAACCTGAAGGGTCAGAAACAACAAATCGAGGGCTGAAGCTGAACCCACGGGGGCTGTGGCGTTTTCAGATGAAAGCTGCAGAGAACCTTCCTGTACTCCAGCTCACCTTAAGAAGGAGAAGGCCTCGCCCAACCAGAACTTCTATTGCAATTAAGAGAAAGCGCATAGACGTAAATGACTCCAAGCCTATATTTCAAGTCTTAGGATTTCCTTTTCCTTTCGGTTGAAAATCTCGACCAAAGGCTGCATTCCCAACAGCTCTTGACCTTTGCGATATTCACCCACTCATTCCTTCAGCCGCCTTCTCAGCCCGGTATCGCGGGACGTGTGTGCATGTAATTGTAGGCACGCAGGGTGACGTGTCCCAGGATGGACGGAATCTGCTTTGCCCACAACCTAAGAGAAGGTGTGATGGTGATATAGGAGGATGGAGAAGGTTTCCCGGAAATTGTGTTCGATGTTCCTTCAATTTGTTTTATCTCATTATCACTCAGACTCTTCAGTAACGGGCTTATCGTCCCAATCATTCATTTTCTTTAATGGAAAAACACTGTCATAAATGGATTTTTTTTTGTTTGTTTTCTCCCACTTGGTCTATCAAATATGTATTTTTATATGGCACTTCCTATTACCTTATAAATAATATTAGACCATTTTTGAAACATACATCTACTCTTTTTTTATTGGTCTATAGTTGATTGACAATGTTGTGTTAATTTCGGCTGTACCGCAAAGTGACTCAGTTATACATATATACATTCTTTTTCATATTCTTTTCCATTATGGTTTATCACAGGATATTGAATATAGTTCCCTGTGCTCTACAGTAGGACCTTGTTGTCGATCCATCCTATATATAATAGTTTGTATCTGCTAATCCCAAACTCCCAATCCATCCCTCCCCCAAATCCCTCCCCCTTGGCAACCACAGGTCTGTTCTCTACAGACATCTAATACTTTTCGACTAAAGTTTTCGCGTGTCTGACCTAAGATTACGTTAATTCTTGGATGAAAAACGTGTCAGCCATGACTTGTGTTCATTTGTCGCAATGCAACCTTGCTTCCTTACAGAGACAAAATACGTCAAAATGGGAGTTTCTTTCTCGAATGCCCAAAGCACAGTGTTTCTGAGCGAGTCCTCCAGTGTTAGCTCAGCACCCAGCTTATTTGCAGCTACCATAGGCCACTTCCTCTGCCCTTTTCCCCCCGACATACTCGCTCCTACTGATTTTCTGCAATATTTTGCACATCTCTCTTCTTCGATGTCAGCATGGGGCATGTGTCAGTTCTCACAGTATTCCTGCTTGTTTCTAACTCCGTCCTGATTTGCTTCCATCTGCTAGCAGACCTGGGCATTTTCTATGGGAACATTTTAGTTCTAACCAAGGCATGTTGTAGTGAATATTTGTATTAAGTATTTATATTAGGTATTCATATTTATATTAAATATTTGTGTCTTCCCCGCCTTCGGATCTTCTATCCACAGATGTTTTCTAGGTGGTTTTAGGCTTTTCCCTCTGTTAATCTCCTATTCTTGAAACGCGTCATCTTTTCTGTGTGACCACTGCATGTCTTTTGAAGACACACTTGATAACAATACACTGCACCCTTACGTTTATTCCGTATCTCCTGTCCTGTCTAGCAGACGCTCTGCTACTCTCTTTGCATATGATGCCTCTTTTAATCCTCCTTATTAAAAGTGAGTTTGATTATGTTCGTATTAGAGTTGGCCGTAACAGAAACAAAAAGTCACGGTAGCTTATATCGGAGGGAGGTTTCTGTCTTCACCTCGTGAGCGAAGTCTAGTGGTAGGTGGTCCACAGAGTTTCAGGGATGCAGACTCCAAGCTCCGTCCCACCACCTGGAGGATGTAGCAGCTTCTCCTGCCTGGACAAGGGTGACAGTGTCCACCTACGGGCAGCAGGAGGGAGCAATGGATGGAAAGGATGATGTTCCCCAGGCCAGAAGTTGGTCACCTGTGCACACCTGGTATCAGAGGAGGCTGGACAGTGTAGCCTTCATTATGGGTGTCTGTGTGCCCTTGTGACACCCCACAACCGTGGGCGCCTGAGGATAGTTTCAGTCTCTACCAAAGTTCTTTGCAGATGAGGACGAAGAGGTGTCAGAGGTCACAGAATAGGCGTGCAGTAACAAGAGTTGACTGCAAAGCTGGTGCTAAACCAACACTGGCTACTTTGAGAGTCTGCCCCGTGGTAAATTGGACCCTCTTCCCCCAAGACAATAGTTCCTTTATTCACACTTGCAAAGATAATTTTTCTTCCTCACTGTTGTCTCTCTGGCCACCTCCGCAGCCCCATGGACTGTTTCTGGAATTCATTCGTGTCCTCTCATTCCCTAAGTCCACCCATCTTTGGGGACCTCAGCTCTGGTCTCCCCTGGATGAACTCTGCCCCTGATCCACACCCTCCCACTGCTGCCATGTCCACCCTGCACATGCCTCTGTGCACACGCTTTCTTGAAGGCAAAGGTGACGTGGAGACACCCCGAGAAATCTCGGACCTCCTGGCTCATTTATCTGCCGTGACCAAATGTCACCAAGCAGCCTGGATCTCCGGCTGGCTGGAGGCTGTGTTGGCGCTGAGTGATTTGGGGCAGGACGCCCCCAGTGGCTCTGGAGGAGAGACGCACAGAATGTACCGGGCTTCCTGTCTGCGCCCACGCCGGCTTCCGTGGTGGCAGCTGGCTTTTTCCCTCTTTTTCGGTGTCTTCCTGATCATCATTAATTTACCAGCACATTTTTATTGAGCGTCTGTTCTACGCAAGGCCCTGGGCGCTGGCGATTCACAGATACATTCACTCTTCTATGTAAGGCTCTAGGTACTGGGCATTTAGCACACGTGGGAGATAACAGTTCTTGTGTTCAGAGAGCGAGTAACCTAGAAAGAAATGGAGCCCACAGACGGTGGTAGCCCTTCAGGGCTGAATGCGCAGTAGAAACTGCTGAGAGGCGCCAGGAAACAGGGGTAGCTTCTGGGTGGAGACCTGGACAGGCTCATGGAGGAGGAGTTGTCGGACCTTGAACAATGGATAGGATTTCAGCACACAGAGACGGTGAAGGGGGGTGGGAGACTTTAGCACGCCTTGTGTACCCACTCAGTACAGGATTCATGTTTCCGTCCCCCCAAATGCAAACACAAACGCTTAGTCAAAGGGAGTGTGTTGCTTTCGGGCACTTAGGCCTCACTCGTGGAGCTAGGGTTCCTCTAAATCTGAATTTAAAAGCAGGTGCTCTGGGTCACAGCCCTTACCTACTTCCTCTTCCTTCTCAGTGTTTTTGTATCTTGAGTCTCAGTGCAACCAGCACAGGAAGCTGGCAGAACCGGGTCTATAATCCATGAGCCCAGTACTGGGTCATTGAGGGTCTGGGCTACAGAGAATGGGCGGACATGAGTCTCAGGGGTCAAGAACAAGGGCCCTTGGGTGCACACTTCTCTGGGAGCATGTGTGAAGACACTGGTGCCCTAGGTGGCTCCCTGTGGGCCCCCATCTTAGGATCTTTGGGTCTAAGACAAGAATGTGGCATTGATGTTGGGTGGCTGACTCAGGACAGGGGAACACGGTTGGGGGGCATCGTGGAAGCAAGGAGGTCGCCATGAGCATGGGGACCTTGGGGTGGATTTTCAGACGTCCGTCCAGGAGATGAGATCAACATTACTAAGGGGGCAAGCTGAGGGTCCCAGTGGGGTGGTACGGGCCGCTCACAGTGGGAAAACACAAAAGTCTTTGAAATGCTTCTAGAAGGACTCCAAGATGGCGCTATGTAGTGGGAAACACTGCTAAGACCGAAAACCCCAAATGACTCTGGGTGGCTTCTGTATGTACGCGGTATCCTCCAAGCATCCAAAATAAATCTTGCCAAGACTACCTGTTCAACAACATTGATCAAAGGCTGTCTAAATCTGTGATAAATTAAGAGCCAGTGTGTTGAAGCCATTTAAATTTTGTTGTCCATATTCTTTAAGAATCCTTAGGAGGCAGGGGAAGCTGTCTTAAGACTTGTGTTACAGTGGCAACAGGTTTAAGAGCCTAAAGAAACTAGTGTTTTTGTCTTAGATTGAGGGCAGCTTTATATTCAGAGCACGCAAAGGTGGTTATTACTCTGCACCAGGCATTGTTCTGAGAGCTTTACAGTGGGGATGGATTGTTAACCCCCAAAACAAAGCCCGGAGGCCGGTACTATTATTATCCTCACTTACCAGAAAAGGAGCTGCGGCCCTGAGAGGTTAACAGCCACGCCCAGCATCCCACAGCTAGGAAGTCGCAAAGCTGGGATTGGAACCCACACTGTCAGAGCCATCAGAAAGGGGAGGAGAGTTCAAGCAGATCATAGTCAACGAGCCACCAAAACAGGAAACCCTTCTGAGCTCAGAGACAAAGGATGTCTCCCCTCGATGCTGGTCATGGCTCCAGACTGACAAGAATCCTCGCATGAAGGGAAAAACACTTTGCCAAGCTGACTGGTATCTGTTAGGCAGAACTTAGCATCTAATATCTGCAGAAGGTGGTTCCAGTGCCACATGGACAGAAAAAAACGGGCTCTGCATTCTTCTGTTTCTGTTCTTGGGGACCCTGTGTGCTCAGGCTTGGGGTTTCTCTGTCAACGGACCTCTGAATCTTTTCTGGTGGCTGCGTCCCTGGAAGTGATCAAAATCACAACAGCTGTTCCTGTCCTGGGCTCTCACGCCCCTCAGATCCCCAGGAAATCCCAGGAACCCACTGCTTATTTTAATTTGGATGAAATTGCTGTTTTAGGATTACACTTGGAAGGTGCTGAGTTCAGGGTCTAGCTTAGGAGTCAAGTTTTTCTCACTTAAACTCTATTTGCCTTTTTGTCAAAGGACTGTAAACTTTCTTTTCTCATGAATCCACTCAGTTTTTTTTCCAGTGGTGATTTTGCATAAAAATGGGTTTCACAGGTAGGTAGTGATCTCCACAGCATTTTTTTTTTTTTTTTTTTTTTTTTTTTTTTGCTGTACGCGGGCCTCTCACTGCTGTGGCCTCTCCCGTTGCGGAGCACAGGCTCCGGACGCGCAGGCTCAGCGGCCATGGCTCACGGGCCCAGCCGCTCCGCGGCTTGTGGGATCTTCCCAGACCGGGGCACGAACCCGTGTCCCCTGCATCGGCAGGTGGACTCCCAACCACTGCGCTACCAGGGGAGCGCTCCACAGCATTTTCTATGGCCTTGCCAAAGCAGCACTCTAACTGTATGTCATCTTTGTCCTCTAATAGTCACAATTATTTCTCCTAAATTTTGGAGCGTATTTTAAACCTAAGTCGAATTATTGTTCCCATCACTACTTAGACTATTTTTTTGAAAAAAATGTTCCATTTAATTTTCCTGCGTTCTCCCTAGAAAATGTAATAATTGCTTCCTCTGGTCAGTGGGCCTCAATTGTAAGAAAGATTCAGATCCTGTGGTGGTCAAAATATTTATCTGTGACAGAGGTGAGACAGAAGCAACCTTTGTTCAGAGTGGACTGGAATTTTAACAACAATAGAGAAAAAAAACTTTTTTAACTCAACATTTTTTTAGTAGTATATGGAGAAATCCAGGATAAAATACATTATTAAAATAATTTTGGTAAACAGGAATAAATATACCTATTAGAAATATAAGGTGACACCAGGTGCCTCCTGTTTTATCGTATGATCTACTGATTTACTTTTTTTCTGTTGAAATGACAACTTTGACAATGTCAATTCCTGGGTTTTTGGTGAGCAACAGAACAGACCCTGAAGTAAGGCTTGGTATCTTATACACCTACATGCAATAAGATGCAACCCAGTTTCTCTCATTTGAGCAACTCCAGAGTGGTCTAAAGAAATAATATAGAGAATACTCAATGTATCTTTTTATAAAAAGTTTCCAAAGTCCAAACTGCGCTATAAAAAGGCACACACCCCTGTAGCTTACCCAACAAAATCTTCGGAAAAATTAATTCTTCATTCTGCACTTGTCCGAGCTACATTGCCATTACCACCGCTGCTCCCTGTGAGGATGCTTGAGGTTTATTTACTGATTGGTCCTTAAAACTGCCCGCCCGTCTGTTCACACCTGGGCAGGACAGAGCACAGGTGGCTAGTGACGGAATCTACGTGCACGGCTTTCAAAAGCAAGCGGGTAGGGCAGGCCCTTAAATGAATTTGTTCCAGGAGCCTGTACTCTCTTGGGGTTTTAAGCGCACCAAGACTTGACTCGAACGTCAAGTTCAAAACAGCCACCAGATTTGCAGCTTTGGGGCTGGAGCAGGAGAGTCTTGCTTCCCCAGGCCCCTGTCTGTAATAGCCTCGGCCCCGCTGACCCTGATGGAGGACAGATTCTAAGTGGCTGCAGCTTTTCACTGCTGCAGAGGCTCCTGAAGGAGATCTAGGGGTCAAGGGGAATGAGAAGGGGGGACGGAAAGAATTTGCAGGTAACCTGCTTCCTCATTACCTTCTGCTGGAGAGGGAAAGCAGACCCTGGAATTCTTCCTGCAGCCTCGCAGCCTGAATTCATCTTTAGAAGGCAGGTGCTGACCTGTAAGCTGTGTAAGGCGACACAGCCAGTAAGTGCCGTCTCTCCCAGCATCAACTACGCGACGGACGGGAGGTTCCCCGTTATGGATCCCTTCAGTATGTTCATCTAGGTCATATGCACATTGCTTGTCTGTGCTGACCAGTTCTTCTCCAAACCAGAGAGGTTTAGTCGCCTTTGAATATGCTTGTCTGAGGTCAGGGGCTGTTTGGGGAGAACGTGGGACCCATGGCAATTGTTTTCTGTTAATTCCATTAATTTCTTTTGCATTTGGATCCATGGGTCACTCGATACCTGTAACTACAAAATCGCCACCTCCATGCAAACAAATGATCGAAGTGAATTAAATAGGTGTGTGATGCTTTCTAGTGGGACAGTCTCTATGGTTTTATATAAAAGAGCTGAAAGGACATTTTCGGTCTGCACCTAATTCTGCTTGGTTCATACGTGTCAACTCTGTTTTGCTCTGCCACCTTTTTCTACCCAGGAAACAGTTTTTAGACCTCTGTCAGAGCATGTGTGATTGGTAGTCAGCTTTCAGAAAGTCATGCCATTGTAGGATAAACAGGAAACCAAACATTTCACAATTATTTGTTTGTAAATTAATTTTTCCTAAAAATGGCAATATTGGGTGTTGAGTGGAACACAGAAGTTACAATTTAAAAACTGTGTAACCATCCTACTCTGGGGTCAATTTGGAATTTTTAGCACCTTTATTAAGGTATCACATGTAGAGCATAGAATTCCAATTCAACCATTTTTAGTAAATGTATAGAGTTCTACGACTATAGTCAAATCTAATATCAGAACACTTTCTTCACCCCCAAAAGATCATTTCTGAAACCCAGCTGCAATTTCTCCCCATCCTCACGCCCAGCCTCACTAAATTCTGGATGGGACGCGTCTGGGCTTTCTTTTTTTTTTTTTTTTTTTTTTGCGGTACGTGGGCCTCTCAGTGCTGTGGCCTCTCCCGTTGCGGAGCACGGGCTCCGGACGCGCAGGCTCAGCGGCCATGGCTCACGGGCCCAGCCGCTCCACGGCATGTGGGATCTTCCCAGACCGGGGCACGAACCCGTGTCCCCTGCATCGGCAGGCAGACTCTCAACCACTGCGCCACTGGGGAAGCCCCTGGGCTTTCTTAAAAGGGAGGAAATCAACTGTTAGCTGAGGTCCTAGCGTGTTTCAGATGGTTCCTGACGGCTATATGTATATGTACACGTGTGTATATGTGTATGTGTGTGTGCCGCGTTTTACCATCTCTCATACGTATTAGCACTGAGCCTCCCTCTTCCCTCCTCTTTGTTTTAAACAGAAACACAGGCTGCGAAGCTTAGCATCTTGAAGTTGGAGAACAAAAAGGGTCAGAGCTCGGAGCTTAGAGTCTGTTAGTCAGTGTGTGTATTTGCTGAGTGCCTGCTCCAGTGCAGCTGCAAGCTGTCAAGTTTATGAGACTGAACTGTGACAGTCCTCTTAGAGTTCTCTGCTCAAACGATTAGTGAGGTTTTTTCCTTTCTCACCAGCTTCTCCCAAGCAGTTAGGGGTTGGGAAAAAGATGGAAGAGGGAGAGAGAGGAAGAGGGAAGGGGCAAGAGAGAGAGATGGATTAAGGAGGAAATGCCACAGTTCTAATATGGTTAAATTTGCATCCTAACAGCTATTGCATAATCAGCTTCGTCTCTTGTTCTGTCGCAGTTAAACAGCAATGCATGGGGTTTTTTTTTAAGCTATGTCTCTTACTCTTTTGAGCCTTAAGCGTGAGAAATCCATTCCATGCGTAATCGAGTGGTAGGTCTCTGTCTTCTTGCAGCGCACGGCAGGGTGATTTCTGTGCGTGTTCTTGTTGGGGGTGACTCCCATGACCCTGTCCCCATGAAACCCACTTCTGTCCTTGTCAACCACAGGCACGTCCATCTGGAAAGCCTTTTTCTTCACACCCAAGTTCTTCCCCGAGGGCGCCAACGGATGCTTTGCCACCCACGTGTGTTTCTGTCACGGGCAATACGTCACCTACCATGACCCGCCTCTGCTCTTTGATATCTCCCAAGACCCCAGGGAGAGAAACCCGTTAACTCCGACGTCACAGCCCCGGTTCCGGGAGATCGTGGAGACCATGCAGGAAGCGGCAGCCCGCCACACCGAGACCCTGCGGGACGTCCCCAATCAGCTGTCGCTGGGGAACCTTATCTGGAAGCCGTGGCTTCAGATGTGTTGCTCATCGTCAGGCCTGTCTTGCCAGTGCGACTGGGAGAAGCAGGTTGGGAGAGGAAGCCGTTAGCCACGTGCGTCTGGGGGCGCCCGGGGCCACCCCACCTGCTGCATCACAGACGAGCTCGGGGAGTGGCACTGGGTGAAGCCAGCCCTGGCAGCTTCCACCCCGGGAGTCAGATCCCTTTTCTCTGTCTTCTCACCTGGAGGCGCCATCAAAACCCCACATTTACGCCCTGGGGAAAAAAATCAGCGTTCGCAGTAAACAGAGGCATAGACATTAGTCACGTCTTCCAAGGCCAACGTTACATGAATGCGGTAGGCGGGACTTCAATGAGTCTGGCCAACACCAGTGCAGACGGAGAGCAGGAAGTTGCACAGGTAACCTGTTCATCTCTCAGCCAATGCATGTGATCCACGACATAAGGCATCTCTTACTCCACAAGCTGCTGTGATGCTGTGGCCACTGTGATTCCCCTTATAGCGCATCATGAAAAAGAATAAAATTTAAAGAGTGTTTACTAAATCTAACACGTGCAACGTTATAATGAGTAAAAGACCATCTTGACCCATCATGGACGATGGTAAGTTCCAATTTGGTTATTGGAAGGCAATTACTGTCAGTATTATTTGCAATAATACGAAATACTATTCATGATATATATGTTTATATATATACAGTTTCTTCGAGAAGTTTACAGTATTTAGAAGCTTATCACTATTTAAGTAAAAACAGTAGAGGCTCACAGCTCTGTCTGTGCTGCAGCCTTTTGGTGAAATCCCTCAGGAACAGTAATGCCAAGACAAATCTCTCCTGTATGGGTTTGCATCCCATAATTTGCAGCATTCTGCTTGGGTTCTCCTGTTTCTTTGGTGAACGGAGGTTCTGAACTCAAAGGCCACTTCAGAGATGCTGCAGTCCCTGGAATCCCTTCTAAGAGGATTCAGAGTTTTTGGCATGTAAAATGTGCGATATTTCATGGGGGGAGAAAGACACAAGCAATCCATCCACGACCCATACCCACGAATGTGACATCTTGAGTTCTTGCAGAATTGAATGAAGAGAGAAGGTGGTTCATGTCTGTACTTGTGTTTTCTGTGGTCTGATCCTGTGGCTAAGAAATATCTATGCCTCCACCATGAGATGCGCAATTTTGTGTGAATTCCATTTCCGGCAACCTCAGTAACTCAGGATGAGGCATAACCAGGTCACGTCGGAGACTGGGGGTTAGAGGCACAGCTGGAGAGAGTTCCAACGTCTGAGCCACCAGCCCCTCCTGAGGAAAGGATTCACCTGTGCAGAGAGCACTTAGGTCACCTTCAGGCGCTGAACATCCTCCAGCAATATCATGTAGATTCCTTTACTGACCTGTCCTCAGGAGCTGTGGTCCACCTGCCTCCCATTCATCTCTTTCGGGAACATGTCTGAGCATCTGCTCTTGGCTCAGGGTTTTCTCGATCCCACAAGAGTGCAGGTCAATGGAATACCCCACCCCACTGGTCCCCTGACCCCTCCGGGCACTTTGGAGAGAATGTGTACAGTGTGGCTCAGGCTTTCTGACAGTGGACTCTCATTTCCTCTGTTTGTCTCCACTGAAGAATTTCTAAGATTCAGCAGCATATCCCCAGCTCCTCTTTAAGGTCTACTATTTCAGATTTTAATCCTTCTTTTTCTTAAAAAAGAGAAAAGATTCCCACCCCCCCCGCCACCCCGCCCACTCCCTGGGAATGGTTTAAAGTTGGAAAACAAACAGGATTCTTTCTTTTAATGCGGATTGCTCATTGCAGATATTGCCCGAAATCTGTCACATTGTTTTAGGAAATCGTCTCATGAAAGAATGCAGCAGCATGTTACTAATGTGTTAGGATTATTGCTGTTATCATACAGAAACTATATAAAGCTACTGTTAGGAACTTAACGTTTGAAGATGATCATGTTTACTCAGAATTGAACATACTCAATGCAGATGGACTTTTACAAAACATTTTATGATGTAAGAACCTGTGTTTGAGGGTGAAATAGCTTGAAGGAGTTTTATAGATGATGTGAATACGTAACTTTGCACAGAATTAATTGTTTCCTCTGTACAATCGTAACAGCCAGTGAAGAATCCATATACCTCTGGAGCTACAATGAGCTTTCAAGTATTTGCCTCAAAATAACTTGGATCACCCTTATGTTTCACGGTATTTGAAAATCAGGTTTATTTGTCATAATCATAATTACCATAGACTTCAGACCACTTACCATCTGAAAGTTTTGCTTGGAATGTACAGCAGGAAATTGGAATTCCCATCGGTGTGGCCTCTTAAGTTGTATGTGCAAACCTCAGTGAGTTTTGCAGCTTTAAACAAATTCTTTTTAAAAACCCTTTGTATTTCTAGCATTTCATAGATGTTAAAGGCTAAGCAAACACTAATCTGTAGACAGGGCACTATTTGACAATGTCAGTATCACTGCACGCAAAGCAAAATCACAACCTACGTATCGAGGTAATTAAGGATTAAAGAAAGGAAACGGATTTCAGGGAGCCCTGAACGATATCCAGTGAAGGGTGAAGAAACAGGAAAAGTATTCGGCATCTGTCTGAACAACGCGATCTGTGAAGTGTTTGCCTCTGTGCAGGTTTCCCAGAACCTTGTCCTGATGTTAATGCAAAATTAAAATAAAATTTTCCTTGGCAATTAAACATTCTGTGCTGTCGTGCCGTGCTTTCCCACAGGACTCAATTCAGCAAGCGTGCGGAGTGTTTCCTATGTTTGGGGCACGATGTTAATTGATGGGGAATATGGGTTTAAGTTCAGCAAATATTTATGGAATGTCTGAGGCTCTGGGGAGGGGTAGGAAGTATAGAGATGGCTAAGAAATAAATAGCCCATGACTTTCATGATTAGAGGGCAGGGCAAGGGCCAAGTTATCCATCACGCGCACGGCCTCTTTTCAGGGGCTCACAAAAAAATGTCTAATGTCTTTTTAAGGTCAGAAACAAAAACTGAACATTTGGGGTTGAAGATCATAGGCGCACAGGTACCAACGCAGTCGTAAAATACAATTCTTGTGTGTTTTAATATGGTTTATGTTTTTATGTAACCTGTCTTTATCTTGAGTCTTATGCATATGTTTCCTTCCTGGACCCTGGAAGTCTTAACCGGTCCTGGACCTAGATGAAGCAGATTCTTTGCTCAGCAGATGTTTGGGGCAGAGAAGAGTCTAAATTTTGATACGACAAACCTTGCCCTCTCTTCTCCACCTTTCGACTGGGCTCCCTAGGAAGGCAGAAGTGAAGTCAGACTAAACCGCTGAAGCCATGAGAATAAGGAAGGAATGCAGTGATGCTGGGGCTCAGGTGGGCTCTCACTGACCCAGCCATTCTGGATAAAAGCTAAACCATGCCCGTCGGGAGGCGGGCTGACCCGTGGGTCATAGTAGGGAGAGGTGTGCGTGGATGAAAGATGTTGCTTTGCACAGGCTCCTGTGCAATACATGCCAAGCTTCGTCACATCCTCTTTGGTCCTGAGAGGATGTCAGGTGTGATGTCAATGACCAAGTGCCTCGTAAACTATAGCTGCCTGACTCCCCTCACCTCCCATCCATCCGGGCTTCCCTGGCCTCAGACAGGACAGTGTGGGTGCCCTGGCCATCCTTGGTGTTCCGGTGCCGCGAACCGGGTCTGTGTTGCTACACCTGCCTCTAGCTGACATCACTTCCTACCATCTCTTTGTGTGATGGGCTCCGAGTTAAGTGATCGTAATTTACCAATATTTAAGAATGTCAAATATTATGTTAGAGGAGCTGTTTCAATTAAGAAAACGTCCACTTACCTAATTAGAACACAAGCAACTTGAAAACGACCTGTGTGTTCATGCAAAGGAGATACTGTCATGAAGCAATTTCTCAGTTTTCTGAGAACTCAGTGGACCTTACATCTAGGAGGGCCTGAAATGTTTGCCCTAAAGGCAGTTCTCCTCATGAAGTTCAGAGCCTCTAAATGACCTCTCAGGGTACTGCTGTTTATCTTACCCATCTTCAAAGAAGCTGATTGTCAAATGAATGTATAATATATTCAAAACAGAAATAGGCCTTCCCTGGTGGTGCAGTGGTTGAGAGTCCGCCTGCCAATGCAGGGGACGCGGGTTCGTGCCCCGGTCCAGGAAGATCCCACATGCCGCGGAGCAGCTGGGCCCGTGAGCCATGGCCGCTGGGCCTGCGCGTCCGGAGCCTGTGCTCCGCAATGGGAGAGGCCACAGTGGTGAGAGGCCCGCGTACCGCAAAAACAACAACAACAAAAAAGAAATAGACTCACAGACGTAGAAAACAAATTTATGGTTACCAAAGGGGCAAGAGAGGGGAGGATTCAATTAGGGGTTTGGGATTAACAGATACACACCACTATATACAAAATAGATAAAAAACAAGCATTTACTATATACCACAGGAAACCATATTCAATATATTGTAATAACCTATAATGGAAAATCTGAATATATATATATATATATATATATATATATATGAGTTACTTTGTTGTACACCTGAAATACACAATATTGTAAATCAGCTACACTGCAATTTTTTTTTTATTTTTTGCAGTACGCGGGCCTCTCACCACTGTGGTTATATGAGGATCTCAGGTTTCAAACCGTATTACCTGCGCTGAGGGATGGTGGTGTTTTTCTGAAGGCCCAATTTCCGATGAGCATATTATTATAAATATGAACTGTGAGTTGCCTGTCAAAATTTATGTTGTCTAAATTTAACACAGGGTGCAAAACTAAGTCAGACACAAAGATAGGACATATTACCTAGTGGGCAGGGCCCCTCAGTAACTGCAGGTGAAGCAGACACTGTCTCACAGCTCTTACATACGGTTTCATTGCAATGGGTATCGGGCAAGAAGACACATCCCGCTTGTTTTATCTTTGGGACCATAGAGACACTCAGGCCTGGCCGGAAGTTCCCCGCACCATCCTCTGTTTGTAGCTGCAGAATGCAGAGTGTCCAGGTAAGGACTCTGAGATGGTCCTAAGGGATGGTGACGCCATGATGGTAATGAAATAGCCTGGATCCCTGAGTCACCACCTGGGGCAGCTCCAGAGAAACCCCCCCTCCGCTCATCAACAGGTGGCTGTGACCTGAACAGGATCTAATCTTTTTTTTTTTTTTCAGCCACCGAGATTTGGAGGCTGTTAGTGCGACAGCAGCTAGGGTTACTTACCTTGACTAATAACACTAAGCTTGGCCACATTATGTAAGCTCGACATTCTGTGGTCATTTTTTGGATCGCAAACAGATTTTTCCGATCTACCGGTGTTGCTTTGAATAGAAGGCTACGCACTAATTTTTAATTTTGATTTTATGATGGGAAGAACGCTTAACATGAGATCTGCCCCCTTAACAGATTCTTCAGTGTACAATAGAATATTTTTAACTACAGGCACAGAATTGTACAACAGATCTCCAGAATGTATTCATCTTGCATAACTGAAACTTTATACTCGTTGATAGGAACGCCCCATGTTCCTCACCGCCCCCCCCCCACCCAGCCCCTGGCAACCACCGTTCTGCTCTCTGCCTCTATGAGTTTCCTCATATAAGTGGAATCATGCAGTATTTGTCCTTCTGTGACTGGCTTATTTCACTTAGCGTCTTGTACCTAAGATTTATCCATGTTGTTTACTGAAAGATTGCCCCCATTTTTAAAGTTCAAGGGTGTCTATTATTAAAAAACAAAACAAGGGCTTCCCTGGTGGCGCAGTGGTTGGGAGTCTGCCTGCCGAGGCAGGGGACGCGGGTTTGTGCCCCGGTCCGGGAAGATCCTACGTGCCATGGAGCGGCTGGGCCCGTGAGCCATGGCCGCTGGGCCTGCGCGTCCGGAGCCTGTGCTCCACCATGGGAGAGGCCACAACAGTGAGAGGCCCGCGTGCCTCAAAAAAAAATTTAAAAAGAAAGAAAAGCCATAACATGAGTTGGTGAGGGTGTGGAGAAATCGGAACCCTCTACATCGTTGGCAGGAATGCAAAGTGGTGTAGCAGCTGTGAAAAACAGTATGGAGATTCCTCAGGAAATTAAAGATAGAACTACCATGGGATCCAGCCATCTCACTTCTGGGTATTTATCCAAAACATTGAAATCTGGATCTCAAAGAGACATCTGCACAACCATGATCATTGCAACATTATTCATAATAGCCGGGATGTGGACAGAATCCTAAACATCACTCACTGATGAATGGACAAGGAAATGTGGTATATGCCTTAATTCTTTAAAGACTGTCAGCCGTATGAAGGTGGGAAACAGAGAAACTTAAAGATAGAAGTATACTGGACACTACCACCACCTGCCCACAGCCCAGAATTGTGGAGAGGTGATTCTGCAGCTACAGTGTGAGTGAGTGAGAAACAGAGTTGCTTGCTTTGTACAGCCAGCAGTTTGATCACTACTTAAATGTTGAGATTCTTTCTCAAAGTGGAACATTACATTTTGCATCATGGATTATAGGAAAATAGCAGATTTCAAAATATATATGCCTAGGCACGATGGTACTTCTAATAGTAAAATCTTCTAATGAATACCTTTTTATAAAATATTCTGGCTAACAGATATTTGGTCCTGTCCAAAACGCCCAAGGACACATCTTGGGCCGCACCAAAAGGTCCTTGATATTTGGTCCTGTTCACAATTGTGTGGCATGGACCAAATATCTCATGGACCTTTTAGATGGGACCAAATTTCAAGGACCTTTTGGCATGGACCAAATGTGTGATGCACCAAATGTCTTACAGAAGGTTTGGACAGGACCAAATATCCTGCAAGGAATGTTTTTTTTAATTCCCTGCAAACTTTATCACTTTCGAAATACTTTCAGAAATATTTCCTGTGAATATGTAAACGACTCCTGTGAACGCGATATTTTAGTTTTGTTGATCAGATTTTAGTCTTAGAAAAAGATCAAAAGGTAATGTAATGTTTTTATGCCAACTTCTTTCAGCAACCTTTGAAATAACGCCATGTAACTAATGTTTAATATTTCCAATTAATCCATGAGATGCTTATTTCCTGTGCTTTTCTTTAAAAGTCAGCATTGAAAACATTCAGTTAATGCAGAGTATCAGTTTCGTGTTAAAATCTGAGGGGCATTTCTGCAGCAAGGTTTGAAAGCAGCGTTGTCTAGTGCCTCTCAGCGAAGGTGACAAGTGCCATATGAAAAGGTTGGGAGAAGTTAAGAGTTTCAGGTAATTGAGAAAAGGGCACTCGTGGCATTTTATCAGGCGAGGCAAATGTATTGGGTCAGTAACTGCTACGAGAGAGAGGTATGAGGCAGCCCATCCATTAGAGCTTGTATCAGGGAGACGTATTCCCAGCTGTAGCATCAGAAGCAGAGATAAAGTGAGTTTCTGCAACGCGTTTCATCATCCTGAAGGTGAGGTGGGAAACGGTCCCAGGGCCCATGCGTTGCTGTGATAGGCTGGCATATGCGATGATGTTTGGTTAGACTCATGCATCCCAGGCTTTGTTCCAAGTGCGTCTGTGCATTCAGTAACTTAATCTTCATTCCATCTCTGTCAGATAGATGTTATGATTGTCTCGTTACAGATGAAGAAACAGATAAAGAAAACAGGATGTAAACAGACTGCTTTATGCTCAGATTTATGCCGTGATGTTTTGGTTAAAAAAAAAGTAAACGGATAGATTTTCATGGTCTCCATGTATGACTGTGCATGCTGTCTACTGCACGACTCCAGGGCTGACATGAACACACCACCGTAGGAAGAGTGCTTCCTAAATTTGTCCAGTGTGCAACCTGGGCCACCATACGTAGCAGGCTTGGTTAGATGGTGACATTGTACAAAGAGCTGGATATGTAAGTCATTGATAGAACTTATTATTTTCATTGGCCTGCCAAGGAACACAGGAGGGTACTGCATGAATTCAACCCACACATTGAATCTATGAGCCGGCCTATAGACTTGAGACATTTCCAGAGGAAAGAAGCAATCTGAGGATACTGACCGTTAAAATGGAGTTCAGATTAGCGGAGTCGGTTTACTGCATTTAAAGAAACAGGCATGTGGTTTTGTGTTTGTTCATTTACTGTTTACAGCCCTCCCTGTGGTGTTTGCTAAAGGTCTGTGGCTCGTTCCACAGTCCAGGCACATTTAAAATTGTGTTTTGGAGGAAATGTCACCTGTCACTTCAGAGCTGCAGCATCAGTTGCCAGTGTAAAAATCTCCCAGCACTCTTTCCACATCTCAGATAGAGGCTGATCCCCCAGACTGGTCTCAGGGTGAGGAGGACACCAACAGAGCCCCAGATGACCCACGATGACCATGTAGGGTGAGCAAGGAATAATCCTTTGTTCTTAAGTGACCAAGGGCTTAGATGTTGTCACTGCACCTTTAAGTACCTTCTTCTTGACCGACTGATGTCACCACTCTGTTTCTGCAAAGGAATAATGATTAAATGTTGCCAGATACCTCATCACTCATTTCTTTCCCTTACAGATGATCTGCTAAGGAATCCTGGGGCAGTTTGAACACTGGAATGGTTGAGGCTTAAGCAGGCTTAGAAAGATATTTTAGGTAGTTGGAGGAGAGGAAAAATGAGGACGGCTTTGGGCCAGGATGAAAAACAAACAAACAAAACACAAAAATTAACATTTATGTTGACTGAAGCTTCAGAAATGTACACATCTCCTAACCTTTCCTGAGTGGGCTTTAGGGAGGTAAATAATCACTTCACTGGGTGACATCTTACAGGGCATGGAAATTTATCAACGACCGTACAAGTTAAATGTCTCTGCTTTAACAATAACAACAAAGCCTACATTTAGTGCCATGTTAAATATGTTGAAAATGTTTCATCTTGTTTAATTGTATGTTTGAAATTTTTGACACTATATTTAAAGTAAAAAGAATAGATAGTAGGAACAGGGATATATTTTAAATGCCAGTAAACCATCTTCTGACCTTTCATCCTTTGAATTGTTTGCCCTTTTTATTTTCACCCCAATAATGTTTAGTGGATTCTGGTGCCCCCCCAAAAAAATATTATACAGTGTCCTTGTTTTCCCATGACAGTGTTTTAAAGGGCGACTTGTGTTAGGGAAATATTTAAAGCCATATTGTGTAGTTTCCATCACAGCAAGGCAGTGTTAAAGATTTTCCAGGGCTATAAATGATTCTGCTCATGTATAGTTGTTTAAATTCAACAGTGATGACAATTAGAAGAGAACGACCAAGCAGAAATGAGACAGTGACTTATATGCATTATAGTGGGGGCAGGGGTTGGAGGCGAGAGGAAGATTAGTGTTCAATATAGAAGCAAGCCTTAATCATCCCCACTTCTGTTTATGGTGCATTTCTCTTAAAAGATGAAAAAGTAGAGGTCAGAGGACCGAAGCTGCCGTGGGTCGCAGTGTGGCAATTATCCCGTAATAGACCATCTTCAGTGATTCTAGATAAGGCATGAGAAAGCACTTGATGAATGCTTCTGTCCAAACAAGTATTTAGCTCCCGGGCAGACAGAAAAGCCAGAATTCCAGACCTTCACCTCTCACTGTCTTGTGTGTCTAAAACGGGCAGGAATCCAGTGTCAGCTCATCACTTACCATGCTGTAAAAATACGTATTTCTCTGCAAAAGATGGCCTCTGTGCTTCTCTGCTCCGAGGAAGTTTTCTAGAAGTACAAGAAATCCCTTCTGAAGATGTGGAGATTTATTCTAGGACAGGACAATGCTCTTGAATGATCTTTCGATGAGACCTGGCCACGAGCAGGGTCCCTAACAGCTCGATGGCATGCTGCCCTTTCTAGAAATTAATGGCCGTGACAAAACAGTCTGCAGCAGCCCCGGCGAATATGTTAACGCGTACTCAGGGAATGGCCTACGTACTGAGCGTCGCCCATCCAATGTGAAACATTCAGCAGTAGCACGGAGCCGGCCCTGTCCTCCGCTCTCCTTCTGGTGTTCATCTAGACCAACCACTTTGGTTCAGCTTCCCATTTCTCCTCTTTGGAACATAACCACAGAAATTTGCACGCTCTGGACGGAAAAGAATTTGACCGAGTGAATGAATGGGACTCTATAAATCACTAATTTTGAGGACTGAATCTCAACATAAAAGAATTCAATTTCTGTAGTGTAAGTCACGCCAGTGCCTGAGAAGGGAGGATGGTGACAAAGGCAGCTGCATTGTAAGGCACCGTTATGATTAAACACGATTATTGAATAGAACACATTTAATTCTCCTAGCAAGAGAGGGTTACCCAATTAGAAAGTGTTTTCGTCAGTACCATATTAAGATCCATTCTGATGTATCTTTCCTACTGTTTGAATTGTAGTGTGTAAGGACAAAAATGCAAACTGCAGTAGTACCCTAAACCATTTCCTAGTTGGTCGATAAATATTCCTGAACCATAAAATATGGATTGCCAGTGTAGGGAGTTAATCATATTGCCCTAGAGTTTCTTCTATCTTGGCAGGTAAGTACAGAGTTCTTTCCAGCATGGAACTCAGCTCTCTGATTACTGTGTAGTCCATTGTAGTTGCCAATTACTTAGGTGTCAGAAAAGCAAGACATTTTCATCATGGACTTGGACACAGAGCAGACTATGCCTTTTGATTTCTTACATTAAATGTGATATTAGTAAAAATCATTTATTTGTAATTCGCATGGGGTTGCATTGTGGTTGTGCTGACAGGAAGATGCTTTCACTCTGCCCTCGGAAGCCCCAGCACTTTGAAATGAAAGCTTGGAAGGAAATAATGTAATATGTTTCCGGAGAGAGGCACAGATGAAAATTTACATTTTAAAATTCATTCTCATCAGTGTTATTCCAAATGGAAAGACAGGATAGAAAGACTGCATGACAGTTGCTAACCATAATTTGTTTAAAGCACTATATTGTGGAAAACGGCAAACACAAAAGTAGAAAGACTGCAGTATTAAACCCTCCATGACCTCATCCCCAAACTTCAAACACCGTCACCGTCGTGCTCATCTTCAAACACAATTGCACTCACAATATCCCCTGGTGGTCCAGTGGCTGAGACTCCACACTCCCAATGCAGGGGGCCCGGGTTCAATCCCTGGTCAGGGAACTAGGTCCCACCTGCCGCAACTAGGACCTCGCATGCCGCAACTAAAGATCCCACGTGCCACAACTAAGAGCCGCACGCAGACAGATAAATATTTTAGAAATAAATAAATAAACATAAAAGTTTGCCTACTCATCCCTGATCAGAACGTAACCATTTTAACGTTGTAAGATAGACTACGTAAATGGCTACATTTTCCTCCAGAGTATCTGTATTTTCATAGGAGTAAAGAGTAAAGATGATGAATAGACAGATGGTATCAGGGTTCTCTGTGTGTCACACCATCTCAAAACTTAGTGGCTTCATACAGTACCCACTCACTTAGCTCCTGATTTTGTAGGTTGACATTTAGGTGGGGCCCAGTGGGGTGAGGATTATCTCTGTGGATCTTGGCTCCAGCATCTGTAATTGGTGGATGAAAAGCTGGGGTGACTGGTTTATTATCGCTTCATCCATGGCTTCATGGGGTCAAGATCCAGGGACCCTCTCCATGTGGCTCCCTCATTCTCCAGCAGGCTGGTCCAGGCTTGTCCTCAAGGCTGCCATTCCGGTGGTTTCAACATCAGAAGGCAAGGGCAAGCCCAGGTGCAGAGAGTTTGCAAGCATCTGCTGTTGTGTGTTTGCCACCTTCCATTGCAAACAGGTTCTGTGGCCACACCCAGATGCAAAACGTTGATAAGTAGACCTCCACACTTACAGGGCATATTTGCAAGTTCACATTGCAACAGGACGTGCACACAAGGGAGGGGAAATCTGTGGCTAGCGTTACAATCTACTTCATAAAGTTTTATCAAGGAAAGCAAAAGGAAATGACATGGACAGCAGTGAAAACGGCAGAGTAAGGACCTCCAAAATTTCCCTTCTCCATAAAATCAGTGAGACAGCTAGAAAAAGTTGTCAGAGATAACTTTTACAGGAATCTGGAAATTAACCAAAGGCTTGCAGCAATCCGGGCAGCAATTATGCGAGGAAAATGGTTGAATCTCAGTAAAAAACAGTAAGCTTGGTGGTATTTTACCTTGCCGAGTGCGATCCATCATTCTCCAGCCTTGAAAAACAACATCCCCCGGCTTCCCTAGCAGGCAGCAGAGGGAAGGAACAGCCTGGACTCTAGCAAATCCTCATTCCTAAGGGATGGTTTATTTGTCTGTTTTTGCCCTGACTTGGAGCTTGCCTAGTGCAAAGCTCCTTTACCTGGAGAGAATGAAGTGCTGAAACATGCAACATTGAGGATGACAATTGAAAACATTGTGGTAAGAGAAAAAAATCACAGCCAAGAAACCACATATTCTATGATTCTGTTAAGACATTTCAAGAATATGCAAATCCATAGTGACAGAAAGTAGATTAGAGGTTGCCAGGGTTCAACAGACTGAATATTTATGACTCCCCAAACTTCTTCTGTTGAAATTCTAACCCCCAGTCGGATGGCATTGGGAGATGGGGCTTTTGGGAGGTGATTAGGTCCTAAGGGTGGAGCCCTTAAGAACGGAAGTAGTGCCCTTCTAAAAGAGACCCTGAAGACTTCTCTCTCCCTCCTGCTACTATGTGAGGACACAGCAAGAAGACACTGTCTGTGAACCAGGAAGAGGACCCTCACCAGACACTGGATTCTGCCGGCACCTTGATCTTGGACTTCCCAGTGTCCAAAATGGTGAAAAATAAATTTTTATTGAAGCTACTCAGTCTATGGTATTTTTCTTATAACAGCTCATAAGGATTAAGACAGAGGCTGAGAGTGGCTGGGAAGTGGCCTCTAATGGATGCAGGGTTTCTCTGTGTCTTGATGAAAATGTTCTGAAATTAGATAGCGGTGATGGTCACACAACTTTGTGACTATCCTAAAAGCCACCAAATTGTCAATGTGAAAATGCTAGCTGGGACTTCCCTAGCAGTCCATTGGTTAAGACTCCATGCTTCCAGTATAGGGGGCACAGGTTTGATCCCTGGTTGGGGAACTAAGATCCCACAGGCCGCATGGTGTGGCAAAAAAAAAGTTAAAAAAAATAAAATGCTAACTATTATGAGATGCAAATTGTATTATAATAAAAAAATGAAGTCCATTATTTCAATAACTTAAGAAACAAGAAAGTAAAGTAGCTCTCTTTTAGCCTTCAGTGATTCAGAGTTGACTCTCTACATGTACTTTATGGCAAAATTGTTTAACTTTTACACCATCTTTAGGATGGAGTCCTGGGCTTTTGATGGCGCTTTCTGTTTGTTTGTTTGTTTGTTTTTCGTTTGCCTTGATGAGCAAACCCCAGCTATGTTCCAGCTACTCTTCATGCCTTGAATGCCCCCTTCTCTACCCACTGACTCACCTCCCCAAATTGAGGAGCCACGATTTATCTTAGAATTCTCAGTTCAGTTATCCCCTCTCTAGGAAACATACTGTTTCCCCATGTTAACGTATAACCACTGCTATTGTGTCTTTTGTAAGATGTGGATTCAACGAGATGGGTTTTAGACTTCTAGCCCCTCGAGGGAGGGACCGATTTTTATTCATCTTTACATCTCATGTGAACAGAATGATGCCTGAAACCTTCGCAGGAATTTTTCATCTTCTCTGGACACTGGGAAGGTTATACCTGCCACCATCTCTGGAGCATCGAACCTGAGGCCACTCCACACTGTCCATTCTCCCACCTCTCTGCACACGTTGCCCAACCAGCTTAAAAACAGAATGGTCCCAAAGGAGTGGGAAACTTCCATCCACACAAAAGCCTGAACAGGGTTGCTTACAGCAGCTGTAATCATAATTGCCAAAACATGGATGCACGCAAGGTGTCCTTCAGTAGGTGAATGGAGAAATAAACTGTGTTCCATCCAAACAATGGGATATCATTCAGTGCTGAAAAGAAATGAGCTATCAAGGCATGGAAAGACATGGAGGGACCTTAAATGCTTATTATTAAGTGGAAGGAGCCAATCTGAGAACACTACATACGGTATGATTGCAACACTGTGACATTCTGGAAAACATGAAACCATGGAGAGGGTAGAAAGATCAGTGGGCACCAGGGGATGGAAGGGAGGGGTGAATAAGTAGAGCACAGAGGATTTTTTAGGGGGGTGAAGCTGTACTCATACAGAATAGATACTATAATGGAAACTGTACTCATACAGAATAGATACTATAATGGAAACTGTACTCATACACAATAGATACTATAATGGAAGCTGTACTCATACAGAATAGATACCATAATGGAAACTGTACTCATACACAATAGATACTATAATGGAAACTGTACTCATACACAATAGATACTGTAATGGAAGCTGTACTCATACACAATAGATACTATAATGGAAGCTGTACTCATACAGAATAGATACTATAATGGAAACTGTACTTATACAGAATAGATACTGTAATGGAAGCTGTACTCATATACAATAGATACTATAATGGAAACTGTACTCATCCAGAATAGATACTATAATGGAAACTGTACTCATACACAATAGATACTGTAATGGAAACTGTACTCATACACAATAGATACTATAATGGAAACTGTACTCATACACAACAGATACTATAATGGAAGCTGTACTCATACAGAATAGATACTATAATGGAAACTGTACTCATACAGAATAGATACTATAATGGAAGCTGTACTCATATACAATACATACTATAATGGAAACTGTACTCATACAGAATAGATACTATAATGGAAACTGTACTCATACACAATAGATACTATAATGGAAGCTGTACTCATACACAATAGATACTATAATGGAAGCTGTACTCATACACAATAGATACTATAATGGAAGCTGTACTCATACACGATAGATACTATAATGGAAGCTGTACTCATACACGATAGATACTATAATGGAAGCTGTACTCATACACGATAGATACTATAATGGAAGCTGTACTCATACACGATAGATACTATAATGGAAACTGTACTCATACAGAATAGATACTATAATGGAAACTGTACTCATACACAACAGATACTATAATGGAAGCTGTACTCATACACAATAGATACTATAATGGAAGTTGTACTCATACACAATAGATATTATAATGGAAACTGTACTCATACACAACAGATACTATAATGGAAGCTGTACTCATACACAATAGATACTATAATGGAAGTTGTACTCATACACAATAGATACTATAATGGAAGTTGTACTCATACACAATAGATACTATAATGGAAGCTGTACTCGTACACAATAGATACTGTAATGGAAGCTGTACTCATACAGAATAGATACTATAATGGAAACTGTACTCATACAGAATAGATACTATAATGGAAGCTGTACTCATACAGAATAGATACTATAATGGAAACTGTACTCATACAGAATAGATACCATAATGGAAACTGTACTCATACAGAATAGATACTATAATGGAAGCTGTACTCATACACAATAGATACTATAATGGAAACTGTACTCATACAGAAAAGATACTATAATGGAAGCTGTACTCATACACAATAGACACTATAATGGTGGATACTTGTGTCATTACACATTTGTCCAAACCCATAGAAGGTACAAGACCAGGAGTGAACCCTAATGTAAACTACGGACTTGGGGTGATGGTGACGTGTCCACATAGGTTTATCCGTTGTAACAAATGTACCATCTGGTGGAGGGATGTAGATAATAGAGGAGGCTGTGCAGGCATGAAGGCAGGGGGTGTGTAGGAAATCTCTATACCTTCTGTTCAATTTTGCTTTGAACCTAAAACTTCTCTAAAAACTAAAGTCTTAAACGTACACATGCACACAGAGTAGTGATCACTGGGCTGCAACGTGACCCTTTCAGCTCCTCCTGGATCCCGAGGGACGGAGTGAAGTCTCCTGTCCAGCATGTGTTTTCTGTTCCTGACTTGAATCTAGAACCCAGGGAGAGTTCAGAATCTGCTATCATAGGATATTCAACCCCAAGGAAGAGCCATTCCCACTCCAGGGAGTGTATCTCACTTTGCCTCTGTGAACAAGACTCCCCTTTGGAGCCCAGCAGAGAGTCCAGTGTGAGCAGTGCCCCCAGGAGGTGTGCACTGTGGCCATACTCAGCTCCAATCCGTTCCCCTTCTCCAGATCTCTGGGCATCTTTGTCCTACTGTCCAGCTTCTCAGGGGCTCCAGCTGACAGGTGCACACATTCTGGCTCCTCTTCCTGATCTGGCTGTGAATATTGAACCCGGCTCTCAACTTTCACCCTCAGCTTTCTTTCACTCCTCCAGTTTGGCTCAGTGGTCTCACCTCTGCTGTGGGATTTTCCCCACTGCACATAATTATGTTTGTTCCCTTTGAATGAACATTTGTGGCCCCTCCCCAAGTCATGCTCACTAGCTGCTATGATTCTCTCTTTGCCGCCCCCCGCAGCCCTACATAAGTCTTTATCAGAACCTCTTTATGCCTCCTTTATGCGGTCCAATGATTTCTGCAATCTGAAAAAATTCTTAGTAAGTCAAGGTGAAAATAGGATCTTTCAAAGGAGGACACATTTTTGGACACTCTCCTCTTGAGAGACCTCTAACAGCTCAGCTGCCATTCAGAGTGGTCCAAACTACCCACGTAAAAATGGCTCTCTTAGGAAGAATTGTTCCATAAGCATCACGCTGATCTAAAGTTATGTATGCAAAGTATGTATTTAATTTCTCATTAACCTAAAAATCTCAATGAAATAACTGTGCCGCGTACATTTGTATCCACTTCTTCCTTTAGTGGACAGTATCTAATTATTCTTTGTGCTACTTTGAAATAAATGTCTCATGGAACACCCAATAATAGCCGATTCTGAACTTTCCCTGGGTTCTAGATCCCAAATGATATATTGGCGTTTTTGGAAAGTTAGATTTGTAGCAATAAAAAACCAAGATGCAAACTTAAGTAGCTCTCGGAATAAAAATAGTGGAGCAACAAAGCAAAAAGTACTTGTTTTTGCAGATAACACAGGCTTAAAATAGCTAAACTCATGTTGAGTTGGAAGATAATAATAGGAACAAGGCCTTGGCCTAATTAAAATCATTCCAAAAGCTACATAACATATATTCAACTTTCAGGTATCTCAGAGATCACAGAATTGGGGGTTTGTGAATGATAATTAAACTTTAGCCATAGAATTAAAGCCTTAAAAACTGGCAAAAAAAAAAAAAAATTTTGTATACGTTTGTTCTACCCCCTTCAATCAGATTGATTGTTTACTTCTTCTGTATTGTGTGAGCTGTTTTTGCATTTAAGGGATAAAAGACATGAAACAGGGCTTCCCTGGTGGCGCAGTGGTTGGGAGTCTGCCTGCCAATGCAGGGGACAAGGGTTCGAGCCCTGGTCTGGGAGGATCCCACATGCCGCGGAGCAACTAGGCCCGTGAGCCACAGCTGCTGAGCCTGCGCGTCTGGAGCCTGTGCTCCGCAACAGGAGAGGCCGCGATAGTGAGAGTCCCGCGCACCGCGATGAAGAGTGGCCCCCGATTGCCGCAACTGGAGAAGGCCGTCGCACAGAGATGAAGACCCAACACAGCCAAAAGTAAATAAATAAATGAATAAATAAAATTAAAAAAAAGGTAACTGTACCATTTAAAAAAAAAAAAAAAGACATGAAACAATTTTTCTAAGGCTTGTTGTTTTGAAGAAGGTGTAGGTTTTCTAAGTAGAACTGGTCTGAGCTATAATGTCCTCACTGTAGCATCCAGAATTGAACGCCTGGCTTTTTAATCACTTACTGAACTGCTAGAAATATCACAGAAGGACTCAATTTTATATAGATTGCTAATTAATGAGCTTCAGAAATTTGGTGACTTAGAAAAGTAACATTTCTTAGGCATTTATGATGTGGTTACTTTCTGTAAATACCGACATACCTTGAGCATGTGGCATTCAGTGGTTCTGGTTCAGGACAGACCTTTACTTGAATGGCTTTATTTTCATACTCCTGTCAGTTTCTTGGTTTTGAGGCCATTTGTTGGCAGTCTTTGGTCTTCTGCTCTTTGATGCAAGTGCCTTGTTCTGTTTAATTCCATGTGTCAGAAAACCACAGGAATAGACCTTCAGATAAATACATCAATTCTGGCCCAAGACCTGCAGACTTTGGCTTGGCAATGGTGATGTATTAGTCAGTTATTTCCATAATAATGCTGCATAACAACCAGCTCTACTCAGTGGCATAAAAATACACATTTGTTCTCCTGCTCATTGGTTTGTGGGTCATCCAGTGTGGCTCTGCTCCATGTGTTGCACTCAGGATCCAGGCTCAAGGGGCAGAGGACAGAAGCACCCAGAGGGGCAAGAAGAAACACATGCTGCTCTTCAGATCTGTCCCTGTAACAGTCATTTCTGTTCACATTTCGTTGGCTGAAGCAGGTGGCAAGAAAGTCTACTTCTCCCATAGGTAATTTTCCGTGGCTATGCAGTGAATCACCACCAACTTAGCAGCCAAAACCAATACCCGTGCACCGATTCACAGTTCTGTAACCTGAAGTCCAGCACAGTTCAGCTGGGTTTTCTGCCGTACATCTCACAGCGTGGAATCAGTGTATCATCTGGGACTGACTATAGTTCTCACCTGCGGCTTGAGACCCTCTTCCAACCTTGGTGGTTATTTGCAGAATTAATTTCCTTCTCATACTTTCCACGTGGGTTCCTCCATTTTTTAAAAGTAAATTATTAATTTATTTATTTTTGCCTGTGTTGGGTCTTTGTTGCTGCGCACCGGCTTTTCTCTAGTTTTGGCGAGCGGGGGCTACTCTTCATTGCGGTGCTCGGGCTTCTCATGGCGGTGGCTTCTCGTTGTGAAGCATGGGCTCTAGGCATGCAGGCTTCAGTAGTTGTGGCTCGCGGGCTTAGCTGCTCCGTGGCACATGGGATCTTTCCAGACAAGGGATTGAACCCGTGTCCACTGCATTGGCAGGCGGATTCTTAACCACTGCGCCACCAGGGGAGTCCCAGTTCCTCCATTTTTAAACCAGCGATTGCAGGTCAAGTTCTTCTCTGCTTTTCGTTCTATTCAGTCCCTCAGCTGATTGGATGAAGCCCACCCACAGTGGGAGGGCAACCTGCCTCACTCAGAGTACTGATTCAAACGTGAATCTAATCCAGAAACACCTCACAGACACACCCTGAAAATAATGTGTAGCTAATTAGCCCAGCCAAGTTGATACATAAAATTAACCATCCCAGAGCGGGTCAAGTTCATGAGCATAGTTGAAACAAGTAGGGGGAAGTGGGGCTGGAGACGGAGGCTAGGCAAGGACCACAGTGTGGGGAGTCTCACTAAAGGGCTTGTCCTGTAGTCTAAAGTCATTGGGAAACCGCCAGAGGATTATAATAAGGGCAGAAGTCTGATCCCATTTGAAAGATCATTCTTCGTGCAGTGCAGAGGAGAACAGAGTCTTTGGTGTAGCACTGGAGAATGTGAAAAGTAGATTCAAAACTTCTTGAGGAGATGAAGTGGATGGGACTTGGTGGTTGACCAGATGTAGAAGATGAGGGAAAAGCAAGGATGCTTCATACTGTGGGACCCAGGACAGTTGTAAAGATTTTGCATGTACCCTGGGGCACTGCTTCTCAGTTGTAATCTACAGACTGTCAGGGTGTCTATGAGTTCTCTATAGAATTTTTTATATGGCATTCTCATTTTTTTAATAAGGTTGCTAACAGCTCGATGCTTTTATTTATTTATTTTAAAAATTTTTCTTTGGCTCTGACACACAGCTTGCAGGGTGTTAGTTCCCTGAGCAGGGATCAAACCTGCACCATCGGCAGTGAAAGCATGGAGTCCTAACTACTGGACCGGCAAGGAATTCCCACATTCTCATTTTATTGATAGTACAGGGGAAATATTTTTTTTAGAAATGACCTGAACATTCTGGGTGATCTGGCCAATGACCCCCTGACTGAGTTCTGTCATCTTATTTCAGAGACTCCATTTGAAATTGCATGAACAATTAATTAGTGTCCTCTGGGGACCATGTCACGTCCCAGTGAGCTGTTGGCAGAAAGGTTTGATAGTACATAATTCAATAGAAAAAGTTTTGAGAGAAAGGAGTCACCACCAGCTCCGCAGTGATCGCAAATTCAGAAAATCTGTATTTCAGAAATCGATGTCAGGAGCAAGGGGGATTCTGAGGTTGCAGTAATACGTACAGAGTCTATATTAAAAGACATTATTTCCAGAAACGTCTCAGAAGGCCACAGGATATGGCTTAGAGGCTACAGAGCAAGGGTCAGTGCAGCCTGGAAGGATCCGTGTAGCAGATACACCGAGTTCTTCTAGAGGAAATGTTGCTCCCCACTGATTGATCTCCACTTCTTGATGTCTACAAGACTAGGGACTGAGCCCTGGAACCAATTCCATCTGTCCTTCCCAGCATACACACACTCCTTGTAGGCTGAGGTGCATGAGCGCTTCCAGAGCCCCCTCCGAGGGTGTGTGGTTGGTGGAAGCAGGTCGTGGCGCAGTCTCGTCAGGTTTCTCTTCCAGTGTCACCTGCCCTGACTCCACTGACTTTCCTCCTCACCCTGAGTTATTCTTCATAGCACGTAGCACCACCCAGTTGACGGTGGTGCTTCGTGGACCCTCCTGCACCCAGCTGGAATGTGAGTTCCATGCAAGTCAAGACATCACAGCTGTGTCCCCAGTGCCAAGTGCAGAGACTGGCACCTAGAAGGCAGTCCGTGAGGCTGTGGAAGGAATATGTTACTAGTTAACATAAAATCAATCCATGCATTCATAAAACAGAAGAATGAGACCTGGAGTAGGAGTGTGCAGGGTGTGTGGCTGGGACCACCACGACCCTCTCTAGGGTCTAAAGGACAGATTCTGTGAGAGAGAGGGGTGTGGGTGGATTGCCTCAGACTAGAACTGAGGTCACAGACACGGACACTACCTGTACTTCTCCATCCCATCCAGGGATCCGAACAGTCCCTGATGGGGTCTCTCTTCTTTTCTCAGAGATTAGCCCAGAGGAGGTGGCTAACAATGAAGAGAGTGATTGCAGGGGTGCAGATAGAACTCCAGGGAAGG
Source organism: Inia geoffrensis (assembly GCA_036417435.1). Lineage (NCBI taxonomy): Eukaryota > Metazoa > Chordata > Mammalia > Artiodactyla > Iniidae > Inia > Inia geoffrensis. The sequence goes on from CM070921.1 coordinate 4,864,570, forward strand.
TGATGGTTGAGGACTTCCTGGGTGGAGAGGGAGATAAGGAAGAGACGTCAAGAAACACCCCAGGGAAAAGGACAAGCTCTCTCTTAGGTTGGGTGATCTTTTGAAGGGCTCAAAAGGCCTCCGACCCAAATGAAATGTGACTTACACAATATTGAATATGGCTGGTTTAGGACTGGCTTTCTGTTAAGACTTTCTCAGGGGTTCAGAGAAACCCTCCCATCCTGTTTTTTGTCATCCTTCAGATGCCGTTTTCCGAGACGATTCACGAACATGTTTTGGAATTTGGACCGTGTTTCACTTTCATTTCTTTTTCTTAAAAAGGTTTTTTTGATGTGGACCACTTTTAAAGTCTTGATTGAATTTGTTACAATACTGCTTCTGTTTCATGTTTTGGTTTTTCGGTCGAGAGGCATATAGAATCTTAGTTCAAACCTGCACCCCCTACATGGGGAGGCAACGTCTTAACCACTGGACTGCCAGGGAGGTCCCTTCACTTTCATTTCACACTGGCTAGAATGCAGTCACATGACCAAACTAAGCCACAAAGTAGTCTGGGAAATGTAGTCTTTATCAGCGTAGCTCTGTGCTCAGATAATAATTCTATAATTATAAAAGGGGTATGGAATAGATATTGGCGCCACTGGCAGCCTCTGCTACCCTCCCTAATGACCTACATTCCAGCCTGTCATCAGCCTCGTTTCCATTGTCATTTTAGTTTCATACTAAATTATTGTATATTGAGTAATTATTGTCTCTATTTACAGGTGAGAAAAAACAGTACTTCATTTGAGGGAGGTAGTTTTCAGCAGGTGGATAAAGCAGTGATGGAGTTGTGGGCAGAAGGTTGGAGAGGAGCGTAGCAATTGCAAGCCCTTTAATGTTGTCATGCCTACATGCTGATGTATGTGTGCACCCCTGTGTGTGTGTCTGAATTCATGCAGGTGTGTGTGTGTGTGTGTCTGTATGTGTTTAAGGATACTTTTGTGTGTGTTGTTTATGAAGGCTGAAAATTGGAGTGTAAGGAGGCAGGCCTTGAAAGGTTTTAAGAAAGGGGCTAAAATGCTTCTCAGAAATTAAACTATAGGGCTTCCCTGGTGGCGCAGTGGTTGAGAGTCCGCCTGCCCATGCAGGGGACACGGGTTTGTGCCCCGGTCTGGGAAGATCCCACATGCCGCGGAGCGGCTGGGCCCGTGAGCCATGGCCGCTGAGCCTGCGCGTCCAGAGCCTGTGCTCCGCAGCGGGAGAGGCCACAACAGTGAGAGGCCCGCGTACTGCAAAAAAAAAAAAAAAGAAAGAAATTAAACTATAGCAACAACAAACTCTGTGTTGCACCCCCTTGGTGCCTTCAGAGCCTACGCGGTTCAGTTGAGTGAAAGGATGACGGGCAGAAAAGTATAAGGTTTTGTCCTTAAAGTCAGTCAGTCAGTATGTCACCGTATACACAAATGATGCTCAAACCTATTTTCTTGGAAGGGATAAAATACCCCCTTCTATACACTGTTCTGTAAGGTGCAGAAATGCTTCTCATGTTTCAGAGAATTATACTTTTCTGTGCTTCAGAGAAGAAAAGTAAAGCATGTACTCAGAATCTCCCTTCCAGGATTGAAAGCCTTGTTTTTACAAAAGGCTCGTTTTTCTCCTGGGAGGTAGGAGGAAATGACCCTTCTCCAAAGGTGGCCGGCTCCCGTGTCTTCCCTGCCCCTCTCCCACTCCCCTCTGCGCTCAGCATCTTTGCAAGAGGCTGGAGTATCATGTCACAAGGCAAATTTCAATCACATTAGCACTGTAAATGAATGCAAGCCATAGCAGATGCAACAAATGGGTTTCTGTCTTGAGATATGACATCTGTGCCAGCCATATATCTTGGAGGAAAGACGGCTGTTCCTTCCTTCTCCTTACGGATGCTGAGGCACCGTATATAATGCTCCACGATCAAATAAAGGATGGCACGATGGGGAGTGGTAGTGATTATAAATCCCATGTGTGACAGCACGTACTAGAGGGATTTCAAGGGAACTGCTCTACCTAGAACTCTTTCCTAGAGCAACCCCTGCCCAGAGGCCCTCTTCAGAGGCCACACCCATGGCTGCATTGGTAACCACCTTCTTACTTCAGCTCCACGCCCCCTAACTACACATACAAGCAGCTAGGAATAGGAATAGATGAAGGATGCGTCTACAGGCTGATGAGAAATGGACCATCTGTCGGGCTGGGTATGAAGGCAAGCAGCTGAGCCAGCCCAGTTTCTCGCCAGGAATTTGAACCTCACAGAACCCGAGATTCTGAGGCATGTGGCTGCAAGAGTTCCAGCTGGGACATCGTGGAGAGTCTTGTCTTGGGCTGACATTGGCAGCCGCCCGATGCTGAAGTTAGCAGAGAGAGAGAAGCCGGGTAGATGGAGGGAGACAGTGGGGAGAGAGGATGGAGGGGGACAGATGAGAGAGAAGTGGAGAAGCAGAAAAGCTGAACAGGAGGCGGAGAGAATGAGAGAGAGGAAAAGATAGCTCTTCTGCAAATACATGGCCCCATTTCTAGAACCCCCAGGGTTGGCTTTCCTTGGTTTCCTTTCTTTGCATTGCATGAAATTTCCATGAACTCTCACAATAATGTGACCTGACTACCCAACCGGAGTTGTCTCTCAAGAGGATATCTGATAGTTACCAAAACACACGAGCCCCACTTTTTTTTTCAATCAGAATTAGCTCATTGCCTGTTTACTGGGTACCAGGCAACATTCTAAAAGCGTTACGTATATTGACTCCGTTATTTCTCAAAAAAGCATTACCAGGCGTTTCACCCCATTTCCCAGATGTGGAAATTGAGGGTTGGAAAGGACAGTCCCTTGCCCCAAGCCTCCACAAACATAAGGGTTAGAGCTGCAGTCTGCACGTGGCAGTGTCACTCAGATGTCACACCCTTAGCCTCTGTATTAGCTGCCGATCAGAGAGACCCATTAGGGTGTATGTCAAGGTGAAGGAAATAAAGAGTTTGACACATGGTGTCTTTTTTGTGTTAATTGGTCCATTTATGATGTAAGATTCTCAACAGCCCCAGAATAGCTGTTGGACTTACATTAAGACATGCAGTGATACCAAGCCAGGGGTTTGCATCGATTCAGCTGCTGACCACCTTTGGATATTGCTGGAGAGGGGGCAGCTCTACAGGAAAAAGAAAGGAAGCTGAACCTATGGGGGAACAGCTACAGCAAAATCAGGACAAGGAATACGTGTCCAATCAAGGAAAGTTGTCCTCTGGACTGTCCCTTGGCCAAGGGGTGGTTTTGACTGCGTTGGTAAAGCCAGCGGTCCCCTCTGGACAAAATCCTCACGCATTTTCTTACCCCATACTTCTGCAGTCGTCAGCCTTCCCTGGGCAATCTGTCTCTCTCACTTCCCCTTTCTCCCTCGTTGCCTCACACTGTTGCAGAAACAAGGGCTTGCTGGGTACCACACCTGCTTTTAAAAGTCCATGGCTCTAGTTGCGTGCCCCTGTCCCCGGTTGCCCTCCTGCAAGGTGGACGTACATTCTTTGGCGTCCACAAATACACCGCATCCTTGGCCCGCCCTCTGGGAGACCCTGCATCCCTACTGCAGGGTCTATCCCATCCGCCACGACAGCTGTTTACACCGCGGCCACAGTTTTCACATCTCCAGGCCTTGGTCCCTTTCCCCTCTCTAAATCTTACCGAACTGCGAACACGGAGCTCTGTTGGATGACTCTCCTTCCGCTTTTGCACGCCTCCCCTCGAATCTCCTCTGTGCCCTTGCGTCTTCCTTGTGTCTTGGCGGACTCCTTCGAGACGCGCCGCTGTTCTGCTGGGCTCTTCCGCGTTGGAATGCGCTCACCGCCCTGTCTCTAGGATCTTGACCCACCCGGGTGTTTCCTTTGGAAGTCCAGCCTCTTCCTTCGCACAGATCTCCCCGTCCTCAAGCTTCCGCCTAGTCCTCCCTCCCTGGTCCACGAACGCTCCATCCCATTCCTGGTTGCCTCGTGAAACCTCGCTACGTCACCGTGCAGAAGTGCGCCTGCGTTGGTTTCACCCTCCGTGGGCCACCGTCCAGCGTTGAAACACAGCACCTTCCGCGCTCTGCGCCTGGAGCGCCCCTTTCAAAGGGGCCTGACGCACTCTGGGTTGCCAACAGGAGTAGCCGCCTCGTGGGTTCTTCCGCGTGGTGTTCTCTAGGCCACGTGCCGCTGCCAAGCAGCTGTTCCTTTATAAAACCCTCCTTGTGGGTCTGGGAAACCATCCTTCTGAGCTCCCCTCTAAGTTCATCACATCCCTCATTTTCCTCTGAGGAGCTCTGTGTTTTCCCACCATTTCTCCCTTATCCTGCCCACTGCTGCCTTTCTGTTAAGTGTAGGGATTTTCCCCTTGAGGTTTCTCATGGCTTATTTCGTATTCACTTCCTGGCTATAACTCCTTCCTCTTAGAAATGACTCCCAACCCTCCCACCACTCCCCGCCACCCCTAGCTCTTACTTTTACCCCAAGTTGCAGTGTTACAAGTTGCTCCCTACACCCTTTAAACCCAACCCATTCCGAACAGAATGAATTAACCTCCCCTCTTTCCCTGAAGGAAAGAAAACAAAAAGACACAAAACACGCAGCCCTCCTCTTCCTTGTGGCCAATGGCATGACCGTCTTCTGATTCCTTTAGCCTCAGAATTTGGGAGTCGTCTTTTCTCGCTCGTAAGAGTGCACTGAATTTTTATCGCGTCGTGTCAATTCCACTTTAGAAATGTCTCTTGAACGGGTACACTTTTATTGATTGCAAACGCCGCTCTCTGAGTTTAGGGTTATCGTGTCGTGTCTTATCTAGATTATTTCTGATGCATCATCCTTCCTGCAGATTCTCGCCCACTCTCATCTTTTCTTCAGACAAATGCTGGGACTTTCTTTCTCGATACTCATCCCCGAGCCTTATGTTCCTGTCTCTGTTTCCTCTTCCCTCCATATTTCTTATGTTCTAACCGCATCAGATAACTTGCCGTTTCCTCTCCTTGGCCGCGGCCATATATCTTGGCTCGTGCTAACAGATCCCCACTGTTTGGAATGTCTTTTCTTCTTCCCCCAACCACCGAAGTCGGTATCGGTTTTTCTAATCCTGCCATAAAAAATTACCCCAAACTTAGCAGCGTCAACCATCACACATTTATTATCTCCCAGGTATATGGGTCAGATGTTTACAGGGTGGCGTCACTTTGTTTCTGTGCTGTGGGTCTCCTAAGGCTAAAGTCAAGGTGATGGATGGCCCGAGATCGTATCTGGACTCAGAGGGAGGATAGGCTTTCAAAGCCATTCTGGTGGTTGGCAGAATTCACCTCCTTCTGGCTGTAGGACTGAGTGCCCCGTTTGCTTGCTGGCTGTCAGCCAGTGGCTGTGCCATTCTGAGCTCATTATGGACCCTTGCATTCCTTGCCATGCTGCCACCTCTGTCTTCAAACTGACAACAGGACACTGGCTCCTTGCCACGCTTCCCATCTCTCTGGCTTCTGCCATGTCTCTCCCACTTCAGCTGCAAAAAGTTCTCTGCTTTTTAGGGTTCATGCGATTGGATTGGGTCAACCTGTGTAATTCAGGATTATCTCCATATCTTAAGGTCCGTAACCTTAATTACATCTGCAGATGTAATTGTCCTGTAACTTGACATGTTCATGAGTACAAGGGATTAGGGTGTGGACATATGTGGGGGGCATTGGACTTACCACAAAAACCCAAAGATTTTTCAAAATGCAAACTCTGTCTCTGTAAAGCAATGTTTGCTTTGTTGCTTCCTTCAAGGTGTTACTGTGACATTGTGTTTATTAATGTCCTCTTCATGCAGTATCTCACTTTGTGCGGTATTTAATTATAGACGCTTATTTGCAAGTCTGCTCCTACCACTAATGCTAAATCACACCAGCTCAGAAAACACCCTGATCACCTTGATATTCATATGCAGAATCTAGCACAGAGCCTTACGTGCATTTGTGAAATAAATTGAGTGTGTTTTACAGTAATTTGATGAAGGTTTCTTAAACACTGGCTATATCTGAGGCACTTTGACCTCCAGGTCATGAGCAATTAAAGATAGCAGTTAATGCAAACCATGGTAGGTAATTCTTCCTAAGTGTTACTCACATCAATACCTACTCTGACTTACATGGAAGGAGAAACCCCACACACTCATTGTAATAGTTGTGTATTGCTGCATGACGAGAAACCACAAACTAAATGGCTTGAAATGACACACATTTATTGCCTCAAAATCATTGTGGATCACGGACCCAGGCATTGTGTCCTTTACTGCATGATTTCTCACTAGGCTGCAATCCATGTGTCAATCAGGGCTGGGATCTTATCTGGAGGTTTGACTGGGGAAGGAGCCACCTGACATAGCTGTTGGAAAATTAAGTTCCTCCCCAGCTGTTTGTTTGTTCCTTTCCAAGCAGAGGCAACTCCAGCATGGAAGTTTTCTTCTTCCCAATATGTGACCTGAGAAGGCAAAAGAAATTCTAAAAACTCGAAAGCAACCAGTCAGAATGGCCATCATCGGAAAACCTACAAACAGTAAATGCTGGGGAGGGTGTGGGGAAAAGGGAACCCTCTTGCACTGTTGGTGGGAACGTAAATTGGTGCAGCCACTGTGGAGAACAGCATGGAGGTTCCTTCATAAACTAAAAACAGAACTACCATGTGACCCAGCAATCCCACTACTGGGCATATACCCTGAGAAAACCGTAATTCAAAAAGAGTCATGTACCACAATGCAGCACTATTTACAATAGCGAGGACATGGAAGCCATCTAATTGTCCATCAATAGATGAATGGTTAAAGAAGATGTGGTACATATATACAATGGAATACTACTCACCCATAGAAAAGAATGAAATAATGCCATTTGCAGAGAAATGGATCGACCTAGAAATTGTCAGAGTGAAAAGGTCAAAAAGAGAAAAAGAAATATCATATATCCTTTATATGTGAAATCTAGAAAAGTGGTACAGATGAACTTATTTGCAAAGCAGAAATAGAGACACAGATGTAGAGAACAAACGTATGGTTACCAAGGGGGAAAGGGGGTGGTGGTGGTGGGAGAAACTGGGAGATTGGGATTGACATGTAAACAATACTATGTATAAAATAGATAGCTAATGAGAACCTACTGTGCAGCACAGGGAACTCTACTCAGTGCTCTGTAGTGACCTAAGTGGGAAGGAAATCCAAAAAAGAGTAGATATATGTATACGTATAGCTGATCACTTTGCTGTACAGCAGAAACTAACAGAACGTTGTAAAGCAACTATGCTCCAATAAAAATTAAACAGAAAAAAACATGAAAGCAAGGTGAAGTTAAAATCTTTCATACATCATGATGGAAGTGCCATCCTATCACCTTTGTGTGTTCTTTTGGTTAGAAGCACATTACCAAGGCAGCCTACATGCAAGGGAAGGCAGTGATGCAAGGGAATGGGTTACCAGGAGGCGGGGTCATTGAGGGTGTCTGAGGGTCTGCCTGTCCCATCCATCCTTACAGAGACAGGGGTCCTTAACCACGTGAAGTCATTCAGGTGATTGTAGAGTTCAGAGGGACAGTTTTGAATAAGTTAGATGGAGGGGCTGTTATTTTGAGGAAAGTGATTTGGTCAGTCAAGAGAAGATGGATGGGGTCCTTTATTTGTAAAGGCTTTTAATAAGATTATGTAATTGTAACTTATAGAAAGTGTAAATTATATGACTATAAATGAATGTATTTATAAGTCCTTTATTTATAAAGTTAATAGTCTTCACATCAACGATCAAGATATATCATAGCAGTTAAGTACCTTCCCTGCCCACTGCTAGGCATAGGACCCCATAGAGATTTTATACCCGTGAATTATATGTATTTATATTTACCACACTAGAAGTCATAGTGGAGACACCTAAAAACATTTATACATTCGTATAAAAGTAACCGTAATAGTAAACGTATTTCACAGGAACATAAAAACATGTTTATAAAAAATAGCTATAGTTCCCAAAATAAAATTGTTAAACGCAGCATTACTTTTCGTTAAACATTTTTGCAAATTTTTTAAATCTCTGTTTTTAATAATAGCTGGATACTCATAGCTGCTGATGCATTCAATCTGTAACGATATATTGTTTTAGTTGGTAGGTATGAAGAAAATCTGGTCTCAGGCATGCTGCTGGAAAAGATAGGATAATTAAATAAGTAAATATATTTAAATAATCAAATATATTGAAATAATCAAATAATAGTGGATATTTTTTCTTTAGTACTATACCAAAACTCGTCATGGATAGATTCTTACAGGTTAATTAAAAACGTGATCTGATATTTTCCATTATTTTGGTTACTTCAAAATTTAAATTCTACTTGAAAAAAAGAAATGTGATCTGAACCTATATCAAGAAACTTTTTTTCCTTTGTGACATCAAAATTCATTTTTAAAAATTGAAGTATAGCTGCTTTACAATATTGTGTTAGGTCCAGGTGTACAGCAAAGTGATTTCCCTGTGCTATACAGTAGGTCCTCATTGGTTGTCTATTTTATAGATAGTAGTGGGTATCTGTTAGTCCCAACCTCCTAATTTATCCCTCCCTCCCCCTTCCCCTTTGGTAACCCTAAGTTTGTTATCTGTGTCTGTGGGTCTGTTTCTGTTTTATGTATAAGTTCATTTGTATCATTTCTTTTAGATTCCACATGTAAGAGATATCATATGATATTTGTCTTTCTTCTTCTGGTTACTTCACTTAGTATGATAATCTCTAGGTCCATCCATGTTGCTGCAAATGGCATTATTTCACTCTTTTTATGGCTGAGTAATATTCCATTGTAAATATATACTACATCTCCTTTATCCATCCATCGATGGACATTTAGGTTGTTTCCATGTCTTGACGGTTGTAAATAGTGCGGCTGTGAACACTGGGATGCACGTATCTTTTCAGATTATGGTTTTCTCAGGGTACATGCCCAGGAGTGGGATTGCAGGATCATGTGATAGCGCTATTTTTAGTTTTAGAAGGAACCTCCATACTGTTCTCCATAGCGACTGTACCAATGAAATCCATTTTCTTCATCTAGTACTTTGCGTGCATCTTTTACCCACACGTGACCTGTAACATTATGCATTAGTCATTTAAAACATATCGGTTCACTAAGTTATGCAGGACTTTCAAATACTCACACATTTCATTATATAAGATCAAAAACTCACATTTATTAACATCACCACTGATTTTATTGGGAACAGATTTAAGTTTTGGGAGCCCATCAAGTTCATGGTGGCAGATGCAAGGTTTCTAAAATTCTAATTTTTTCCTGAAATCTTGAATTTCTCACTGGCAACAAATACTGTCAGTTGTTTTCCATGAAGTGACATGCTCACTTTTGTTCATTTTTGAGAAAATGTCTGCCAGACACCCAAGTCTGAATGGCCACAGATTGTCTGTCAGTCATTCTATCAAGTAAAAAGTGGGAGCTACTATTTTACCGCACTTCTCAAACAACAGCACGCTTTTTGGTTTTTTCCTGGAGACAAGCATCAAACTTCATTGTGCAGGAGAAGAGCTTTACGTATACCTCCCATTTCTTCATGCAGAATATTAAAAAGACACGTACTCAAGATATTTAAGAAGATCAGCAATGTTTACATCTTCATCAACAACATTCTGAAATGAAACTGGCATTCTTTTATTCCAGAGCGTGGTAGTGATGAATATTAGTACAGTTTGGGATCAGTGCCTTGGTCAGTGCTAAGGTGCCAACAGTTCTCCCTACTTTTGCACCATCAGTACAATTGTGAACGAGGTGAAAATGGTAAATGACATTTCCATATTATTATGAAGGTGGACGTGTTCTCAGGGACCCTGTGAAACATCTCCCAGACTACTGGGGTCCAAGGTCCACACTTTTAAAGCCACTGTTCTGGAATATAGCAAGCAGCATCCCTGAGTGATGCTTGACGAGATCACAAAAGTTAACATGTACTTGACTCAGAACTCCTGTGCTCTCTCCCGTCAACACTGAAGCTAAAACTCAACTCATCGTTGCCTTTCTCGCCAATCACTTCTGTGGACACCAAAACAAAGCAAAACTTCTCAACTTACTGGCTACTTCCAAGTTAGCCAAACCCAGCTCTGCAGAGCCTTCTGAGTTTTGGGTGCAGTTGTTATTGCCATTGTTTTTAATTTACTTGTAGTTTGTTCATTTGCTTATAGCTTTTATTCATTTACTTATAATAATATGTGTCAGCAGTGTATGCATTTACTTGTTTTGCAAATATCTGTCTGTTCAACTAGATTCAATACCTCTTTGAGGAGTCTGTGCCTTTCCTAGTATATTACACTAAACTTTGAAATACCAAACACTGTGAAGATCTTTGTTTTTTGTTTTTTATTTTAATGTCTTTATTGGAGTATAATTGCTTTACAATGGTGTGTTAGTTGCTGCTGTATAACAAAGTGAATCAGCTGTACATATACATATATCTCCATATCTCTTCCCTCTTGTGTCTCCCTCCCACCCTCCCTATCCCACCCCTCTAGGTGGTCACAAAGCACCGAGCTGATCTCCCTGTGCTGTGTGGCTGCTTCCCACTAGCTATCCGTTTGACATTTGGTAGTGTATATATGTCCATGCCACTCTCTCACTTCGTCCCAGCTTACCCTTCCCCCTCCCCGTGTCCTCAAGTCCATTCTCTGCGTCTGCGTCTTTATTCCTGTCCTGCCCCTAGGTTCTTCAGAACCTTTTTTATTTTATTTATTTATTTATTATTTATTTATTTATTTATTTAGATTCCATATATATGTGTTAGCATACGGTATTTGTTCAATAAAGATCAGGAAATGTGTACCATCTAATGAAACTGTAAAGAAAGTAAAGATACAATCAAGCATATAAACCCCATGGAGGGTGCAGCTGTCCTTGTGTTTGTAATAACAAAAGAGTGAATTGGAAAGAGAAACAAATAGAAACAATCTTTTAATTCTGTTCTCCTAAAACACACCTTGAAAGGCTCATAAAGATACATATACCACAGGCAACACTGGCAATTATAAATAAAAGCAGTACTAGAGAGAGAGAAATAGATCTTAAAATGAGAATTGACTGAATAACAACATACGTCTAAAAGCAAGTGCTTTATAATTGCCCTTTTATCAATCCAGTTTGCATCAGGGAGCGCTCTTAAAACATAGTGGTGTTTCTAAATGTTCATGGCCCAGCTGTATTCCCATTTTATTTTATTTTTATTTTTTTTAAAAAAAGTTATTTATTCATTTATTTTTGGCTGTGTCGGGCCTTTGTTGCTGTGTGCAGGCTTCCTCTAGTTGCGGCGAGCGGGGGTTACTCTTTGTTGCGGTGCACAGGCTTCTCATTGCAGTGGCTTCTCTTGTTGCGGAGCGTGGGCTCTAGGTGTGTGGGCTTTCGTAGTTGTGGCACACGGGCTCAGTAGTTGTGGCACACAGGCTCAGTTGCTCCGCGGCATGTGGAATCTTCCCCGACCAGGGCTCGAACCTATGTCCCCTGCAATGGCAAGTGGATTCTTAACCATTGCGCCACCAGGGAAGCCCTGCATTCTCATTTTAAAGCTTGTTTTGCATAATGGGGTTTGGAGATTTGTATAAATTCCTGATTATGGACTGTTTTCTATCCTGGGTGTTATCACTCCACATCTGAAGCACCGACCTGACACCCTGGCAGAGATGGGAGACCTCTGGAGTTCTAGTAACCAGGGTGTGGTGGTGATAATGGGGGTGATAACCCCTGACATCTCTCAGAGCCTCAGTTCCCTCTTCTGCGAAATGGGAATAAAAACATTTACTGCTGGATGATATGGTAGTTCTATTTTTAGTTTTTTAAGGAACCTGCATTATGTTCTCCATAGTGGCTGCACCAATTTACATTCCCACCAACAGCATAGGAGGGTTCCTTTTTCTCCACACCCTCTCCAGCATTTATCGTTTGCAGATTTTTTGATGATGGCCATTCTGACTCGTGTGAGGCGATACCTCGTTGTAGTTTTGATTTGCAATTCTCTGATAATTAGTGATGTTGAGCATCTTTTCATGTGTTTTTTGGCCATCTGTATGTCTTCTTTGGAGAAATGTCTATTTAGGTCTTCTGCCCATTTTTTGATTGGGTAGTTTGTTCTTTTGGACATACAGCTGCATGAGGTGTTGTGTAATCTGATTTTTAAAATGATGTAAATGAACTTATTTACAAAACAGAAACAGACTCACAGAATTCAAAAACAAACTATGGTTACCAAAGGGGAAACTTGGTGGGGAGGGATAAATTAGGAGTTTGGGATTAACATACACACACTGCTATACATAAAATAGATAACCAACAAGGACCTGCTTGTATAGCACAGGGAACTCTACTCAATATTCCCTGTATGGGGAAAGGATCTGAAAAAGAATGAATATATGTAAAAAAAAAAAAAAAAAATTAATGTTCCGGAGTGTTGTAAATGTTAGAAAAAATTTATGTATGACATTTTACACGTACTGAGTGCTCAGTAAGTGTACCTGTTGTGTGTATGAGGCCCATGCTGTATTCTCACATAACCGTTTTCCCCTTTCATTGCTCTCTGAGAAATATTTTTTCTTAAAAATTCAATTCGCCCCATAACTTACCTCCTTCCTGCAACATAACATTCTCAAAGAAATTGCATCAGTCGCTAGCGGCACTCAATGACTTCTCATCTCTCCCGCCACACCACTTGACCCTGACCTCATCCACTCATCCTGGCCTGTGCTTCCGTCCAGGCCTGGGAAGGTCGTGATGGCCATTTCTTCTTAATAAACTCTTCCTGGGAGAAGACCCTACAGGTCCGGTTTCCTTTTGGATAACTCCCCACGGCATGCAGGTCTGGAACCCTCAGAAAAAGGGTTGTAATTCCTTCATTTGCACCACTCATGGGAGATCTCAAGTTCCAAGATAAATGTGCCACAATCGGGCAGTTCTCCTGGGTGTCTGCCGTGAATATTCATGACTAAGGTCTGCTGCAAAAGTCTAGGCCCCTCCCTGCCCTTCCTTTATAATAGGAATAATACCATGTTTTATAAAACATGGTATTATTTTATTGTTTTACAAAAACAATAATACCATGTATTACTGCTATCTATGTGCGGCATATTCCGAAAGGAGATGCAAGTGCTGCAAAGGAGGCTGCTTTAGTTGCGGCCTCTGTAATTCTTATGCATTATGAATTTTCTTAACCAAACCAAAACCAAAACAAAACAAAACACCCCATGTGCACGTCAAGATTGATTAGCATCCTTAATGGAGATTTAATTTAAGGGTTGTTGCACCATAACTTCTGCCCAATAGCACTGACTCTTGGGAGGAATGGTTCGCTGTCTATTGGTTACAGCAATAGTTACACGTGAATATCGTGTCTCATGATCTCAGACAGGCTGCCTGGTGACCGTGCTTCTACTGATCCGCCTACACGTGCTTTTCCCAAATTGAAATTCATTGGAATAAACATAGGTCAGATACTTAGATTCAGTAACCTAGCCTTAAAGGGATGATGCCGCTCTATTTCATATGCACAAGCCTGGCTGTTTTTTCCTTCTTACGCGTTGGTCCTTTGGCCCTGCCTTTTCACGATAATGTGTTTTTTTTCCCCATTCCCGGGTTCTCAGATCTCCCAGAAGCAGGGTAAGACTCAGGATCTGTCTGCAAGTGGGGAAAGAGCATGGCCATTTGGTCATGTCGCAAAAGTGGCAGAGGCAAAGAGGAATCAAACCCTTCACTTGAACGGGCAGCTGCTCCATGCAGTAATTATTCCACAGACGCTGAATAAGTATCTCTGAAATAAATAAAAGCGGTAGATGAGACTTCTTTAACCTTGGCATTCTGCACTCCTGTGAACACAGCCATAGAAAACTGACAGGTAGGCTCTGGATGTTCTGAGAACTTACTGCTCATAAAAGACTTACGCATAGGCATGTATTACTGGATCAGAACAAAACCCAAAACGGGCAGTGACCTTGAAAAGAGGGCACGTGATTCCTATATACAAGGTGCTTAGTGTAGTGCCCTGCATTTTTCTAAGCACTACATGTTACTCTTATCGTGTGGGATACCCTCCGTGGTCATCCAGACATTGTCTCTACGGAATTTGGGGTGCGTGACATGTGATAGGAGCAGACTCCTGTTCTGTACTGTTGTATTCTCATATAAACCAAAGCACTCTATTTTGCCCGAGGTTCCAACTGTCGATGGCCAAGGATATTGAGGGAAAAGCTATGCACCGAGAAAACCGTCCTGAAAGCAGCAGTCTTGCACATCAAGCACTCATGTTGACTGAGTCCAGACGTATCATGTACGTGTGGATAATCATATCTGAATACCATGTATTATTGTTATCTATGTGCTTATTAACATGTTTCTTGTATCCCATTGTTGGGTGCATGGTTGATACACAGGCAGGGCATAGCTTTTGCAGACACTCCTGGTGACTACGGACACACAAGCGTACGATGTCGCTAACTGCCAGCTCTGAAAACACAGCCTGATCTCTTGGGAAAGCTGGACTCGAGCTGGATACTTCAAGTTTCTTTGCGCCTGGATGTCAGCGGCATAGCCGTCTTTTTGCAGCTTATGAAGTCATCAAACATATATCTGACTAGACTTGAGGAATTTAGGGCTATGCACTTGTGTAAGGCTGGCAGATGAATTTGCATCCAAATTGGCTTGTGGGCAATTCAGAAAAACAATCCCAGCAAAGGAGAGGATCTAGCCCGCCTTGTCAGTTACCTGGGTTGTCTGTCTCTGTCTGGCTTGGGATTCAGCCTGTTGGATGAATCACGGAACAACCGCCGAAAGTTAAAGGAAAGCTTCTTGAAATCGCTGCAGACTCCTGGGCCAAAAACAAAACGTATGTCAAAATATTTCACACTACCTTTCAGGTGTGTGCGGGGGAAAAAGGTACCTTTCGTTATTTTCCGTGTGGCCTCGTCTTATTGTCAAATCTCCCATGTCCAGTGGTGCTGGGGGAAGGGGAGGAATCTCAAACTTCAGCTTGCCTTTGAGGATCACAGAGGCATCTGGTTTTATACTTTGGGTAAACGTCCCGTCAACTCAGGATTGAAACACCCCGCCGCGTTGGAATCCTCCTTCACCCCGACCGAAAGGCTGTTTCCCATCCTCAAAATGGTGTCGGAGTTTGGGGGCCGCCTCTGTAGCTTCTTGGGGGTGGGAAAGAGACCTGGGGAGTGAGGTATCTCTCCTCGCTTCTCGTGCCGCTTCCGGCCGTGCCCGTGCACTTGCAGTTGGCGTAGCCCTGGGGTGAGTTCTCTGGAGGAGAGCGATGCTTCTTGGTCCTCCCCCCAGACCCGCCATGGAGCTGCTCGTGGAAGCTCCACCTTGGCAAACTCTCTTGTTCCCTAGATTGCGCCTATTTCCATTTGTTCCTTGTTTGGGGTGTTCCCTTCTGCGGGCCTCCAGCGTGGAGTAGTTTTCTCTCCCCGTCCAAAAGACAAGCTGATCAGCCACCATTCAGCTCTCTTCCAGATAGGAATGACTGAATCTCACCGGAGCCAAGGATGAGCGCCGAGAGGTTACATTTTAACTTTTGGGTCTCCTCTTTGAGATTGTTTATAGCAAAATGATGGGCCGAGACTTCCAAGTTTTGCTTTCGGTTTATCAAGAAAACGTTTTGAAGTTAGGAAACCTTCTTCTTTCTTGTCGATGCCTGGTATGCAAAACTAGAGTATCTCTGAAGATTGAAACACATCCACTTTGCAACCCAAATCGAGCTCTGAATTCTTTGTCCTGGGGCCGCGTGTCTTCTGAAGTAGTCAGATCCGCTGGGTTACTGGATGCAGTGGGCAGGCCCTCATGAACTATAGGGAAGAGAAAAATAGTTTGCTTTAATATTTCCAGTAGACTGTTAGCTTTATATACAAATATATGTGTATCTCCTATCCAATCACTGAATCCCCATCTACAGCTAGTTATTAAAATAAGCCAGTTTTACATATTTATAGTTAGGATAAGTGGCAACTTTCAAGTCTAATCTTCCAACGGGGAGAATTGATTTGAGAGGGTGAGTAAAACATAAAGACCTGAAGTTGTCGGTCCCTTCCTTGGAGACAGTGGGCAGAGTGTCTTTATTTATCTATTTATTTTTTTGGCAGCATACAAGTTATATAATTCCTGATATAGCAAAGTCATATCCAAAGAAGTGATGGAAATAACCAGGGCAGTAATGTGTTCATGAGATAACACAGTGAGGGAATTTAAAAAGACATTATGGTCAATTAGGAGATTTTGTCCTCTGAAATAACTCTATGAAAATATTTAGTATACTGGCAGAGTGTCTTGATAGCTTGTCGTGGGCTCAGTCCTCACCCCAGATTCAGAGCTTTCCTCCATGTGCTTCCAGTTCTTTGCTCTTGGGGTCAGGTTACCTGGCCACCCAGGTTTGTCAGCCTTGAAGGGGTATGAGGCCCACCTCCACCCCGATTCCTCGTGGAGGGAGGGGCAGCCTGGGCCCTCAGGCTCGGGGGACCCTAGCCTTCCCTTCTGCTCTGACCCTGGTGATGCTGAGATCCCCACTTTTTGTCCCCATCCCTGCCTTTCTGCTTGGCTAGAATATCGCCACGTTGCCTCTCTGCCTTCCTGAGAGGATAGGAACTACGAAGCAGGTGATGTGGAGTTTTCGGGGGGTGGGGGGGGCAGGAGGGGAGGGGCGTAGGTAGGCAGTGTCGCACCATGGGGTCTTCCCTGTCTCACTCCCAGCCCCCGTCCCCAGCGCGGCCATGGGATCTAAGACACGTGTGCATTGCGTCCCTTACACCCCCTTCCCCAAATGTTGCCTGCATGAGACTGAGCTCCATTCACAGCCTTTGGTTCACATTCCTGGTTGGTCTTATACCAGCTGTGTGACGCTGGGCACGTTGCTGCATCTCTTCAAATCTTCCCTTCTTCCCCTGCCAAGCCGGAGCAATTTCTACCTGCCAACATCAGGATTTCCACCTGCGTGACACAGCGCCTGGGGCGTGGGGCATCCTCAGTCAGTGCGGATGATCTTGTCCCTCTGGAGACCCACGACAATCTCTCCTCAGCTGTCTAGTCCCTCCTTTCCAAGTTGACCCTCCGTATCAACTCCACGCCTGAGATCTCAGTATCTTTTTGCAGTATATAGGGGCTTAGAGCCAGAGGTTGGCACGCAAAATCCTTCCATGTGGGAACATTGAGCATTTCACAGGGAGGAGTATCCTTCGTAGTCGTGGCTTCCAAGGTCAGTGGAAAATCGTGTTGATTCATATGAGGGTGGTTGATTAGAAGGACAGTTTTTTCACTTCATCGCTGGTATCTGCTTAGGGGCGGGAGAAGCCACGAAGGGGAATTGGTACGAGCAGGCCAAAGGAATGGTGATGAGAGTCGTGTGATTGGAAAGTTTTACCTGTGTGCAAAAATCCATCCACCACCCGTCTTTAAGTGCTATGGCAGGTCTGCTTGTAACTATGAACAAAATGCCGTTTCTGCTAGTAGAACTGGTTTTTCGGCTCAGGAAAAAAAGTATATGTGTATGTGTGTCTGTGTCTGTGTGTGTGTCTATGTGTGTGTGTCTGTGTGTTCCAGTCACACCCAGGAGTCAGAGTTCAAAGGGTATAATCCAATGGGTTGGTAAAGAGGACAAGTCAGAGAGAATGCTGAGGGGCCGGGGGGAGTAGGAGAGAGAGAAAAACATCGGCAGAAAACAACTGGAGTCAAGCCACACATGCCCAGCCCTAAGCTTTCCCCTCAGCCCAAGACACTGACACAAAACCACTGGTTTACCTTGAAAACCATTTTCTGATTTTAACTCTTCAACATTTTGCACACCTGGAAGTTTCCTACTTTCGGCCAGAAGCCGTAGAAAGGCCACAGTCACAGCCAGACACTCTGTAGCAAAGTCATTCGTTTGTTACATTCAGGATATTCAGCTCTTTCTGACTGTCCCAGCCTCTCACAGACATGGGGAGACGTCTCGTTTCCCAACACGCTCTGCTGACATGCTGCACACGGTGCACGAAAAGTTTTCCATTTGAGCAGCCGCCGTGGCACAGGTCAGACGTGCCGTGTGACGGCATTTGCCCACAGCCTCCGTTTTTCTTCACTTGAGTCGTCACTCCTCTCAGCCAGGGAGATTTCGACCAAGGCACGGATACCCTAGTTGAAGATGATGCCCGTTCCATCCTCTTAGACACGTACCAGTCCAAGCGTGCCTGGGATCTTTGTGGATGCTTCACAAAGCCCCAACCTTTGAGGTCCTCACCGATGGAGCCAGGACGTGGCTTCAGCAGAAAACTGGGCTGCAGTCTTGGGAATCCACACGGAATCCCGTGGATGTCCCGAACCGGGCTGTTTGACCTCCCTCAGATGATACTTCATTCTTCAGGCTGAGTCGGGCCACTGTGAAAATGCAGAGGGGCCTGAAGCAACTCAGAGACCAGTGACTAACACCTCGAAACCATTTCTCCGGAGGAGCCTCCTCGCTGCTTCTGTAACTCGCAGTCCTTGACCTTCTTTAAGTTCTTAACTGGTTCTTTACCTTCCGCTCTGTGAGGCTAGGGCTGGGCCTCGGGAAATATATCTGTTTGGGCCCAAGTGAAACTGGCGATCCTGTGGGTCAGAAGCAGTGGAACATGGGCAAGTTCACGTGGTCCGAGACAGTACACGATCTCCTTGACCTCCTGGCTTCCAGGACGGGGGCTGCTAGAGAGAGATGGCGAGGCAGGAAGAGACAGCAGAGATTTCTGCCTACTACTCCAGCCGCAGCTCTTGGTTGAACTTGGCTGTTGGCTACCGTCCCATCTTTTTGGACCTCCCGGACCAGCATCCTTGTGCCCTCAGGGGCTCTGGCTCCGACCGGGCAGAGTCCTCCCTCGGAGGTCCGAGGCCAATTCCTGAGGTCCCCTCTTCCCATGCTGCTGGGTCTCGTTAACACCATCTCTCCGTGCCGAGCCTAAGGAAGAAAGCTGTTCCAGCAGCCTTCACCTCTGCCCCTCCTCTGTCATCCCTTTTTCCTTTTTAAGTACTCCACCGCCTTTGAGACTGACTTGCAATATTAAATGCTCTGCGTCGGACTGACGAAAGCAGTTTGTCCTCTCCTAGCCAGACCTGACACACGTGTTGGCAGCTACGGTTGGAGAAAGCTCCTTGCGAGCCCTGCTGCGTGACAGAGAACAGATTCACAGTGTTCGAAGGCCCCGTATTGCCCCCGCCCCGTGCCCACATCCTTTCCCATGTCACCTTAGAGTGGACCCGTCTGTGTGTCCACGGGACGTGATGCACGCAGAGGCTTAAGGAAGCATTTGTGTGCCTCCGTTCCCTCTATCTCCCTGCCAATACCGTGGCGCGGCTGAGCCCACGCTCTGAGGGGTCCCAGGAAGAGGATGGAGCAGAAGTTAGGTGCCGAGTCACCCCAGTTAAGGTCATGTGGCTCCTCCAACTTCCAGCCAAAGCCCACACGGGACAGCAAGCCTGCACCCCAGATGCATGCACAGCACCTGCTTACTTTTGAGTGGATGGAGGGTTACACAGCCTTCTTGTGTATCCCACAGAGTATCCCACAGCCTGGCTCATTCACCTGCACGAGGGCATGGAACAGGTGCCCGTGAGTTAGCCCTCTGGACGCTCTGCAGACCCGCCCTGTCCTCACTTCATACTCACGTGCTTTATGCTGAAGGGAAACGCACAGCTCCTTCCTAGATTTCCGCACGGCCTTCTTGGCTTTTGTCAAGAGCCTTTTGTGTCAAGCCTTTTGTGTTTTCATGGCCCCTTGTGCACCCTCAGGAGAGTTAGCTGAACGTCTCTTCACCCGTAGGGGAGGTGAGTGTCCTCCAGAGGTCTCCTCTGCAAACTCCCTACCTTTCTTCACATTTCCGTAGGACACTCATGGCCGCTCACCTACCTGGCTCAGAGCCGTTGGCCAGCAAGCCCTTCCGATAATCACCCCGGTGTTTCCTAGCTGCCTCTCCTGCCACGCAGGCCTCTGATATATTGCCTTGAATGCACCAAGTGTGACATTAAATTTGTATTAATGCTTGTCCCCTAAGGGGAGGGG
Organism: Inia geoffrensis; assembly: GCA_036417435.1. Lineage (NCBI taxonomy): Eukaryota > Metazoa > Chordata > Mammalia > Artiodactyla > Iniidae > Inia > Inia geoffrensis. The sequence continues at coordinate 4,884,632 of CM070921.1, forward strand.
TGTTCTCCACTCACTTCCAGACTTGCACACTGAGCCTCGGTCAAGCCTACAGAGTTAATTCTGCCGAGGCGTAGATGTGATCATACCTTCGTTCATTCAGCAATCACTTTTCAGGCATTTATATCTATGTGCCAGCAGGTGGCTGTTGAGGCACCATCTTTGCTGAAGTGTAGCGTGGCAGGAAAGGTAGGGACCATAGATGCATGCAGATGGAGATGGGCGTGTCAGAGTTGCTGGATAGAAAGTGGGTGGCGTCTGCCAGGCAAGGAGCATAGAAGGCACCAGGCGAGTCTTTCTTGCAACCTGAGTATGCCTTGAAGGAGGCATATGAGTCAGCCAGATCACGATGTGGAGAGAGTAGTCCAGGCAGGGGCCTGAGCAAGGGGCAAAGGCGTGAGGTGTCTCCAGGCATCGGTAGACAAGATGAGGTTGGAGACCCACCAGGAGGACAGGGCCGTTCCAAGCAGTTGTTTCTCGTTGTGGAAGAGATGTGTAGTAGGAAGTTCCTATTTGCATTTCAAAGAGATCACATGGGGAGCCTTGATAGAATGTATCAGCTTCAGAATCTCTAAGAATAGTTCTAATCAGGGGGATTCTTCCTCCTACGGGGTATTGCCAACATGTGGAGACACAGGGCCGTGTGTGTGAACCAAGAAGAGGGCCCTCACCAGACACACCAGACCCGCCAGTGACTTGGTCTGGGACGTCCAGCCTGCAGAACAGTGAGAAATCAATTTCTGCTGTTAATAAGCTGCTCGGTATGTGGTATTTGTTACAGCAGCAGAACAGACTAAGGCCACTTTTTTCTTAGATTCAAGTTTCTCCTGAGGATGCTTGGTAAGAGAGAGACTAGGTTGACCAGTCATCCAATCGTGCCGGGCTGCGTGGGAGTTAGAGTTCTCATTTCCGATATACGTGTTGATGTTCTGTTGTACACACTGGTCCTTTACACGAGCCTATCCCCCCCTGAGCTACTCCCTGGCTTGGAGGGAGGTCACCAGTGTGCTGGGCGACAGTGATTCTGGCCTGAGTACCCACAAGAAGTTGGCCTGCTCTCCTTGCTTTGCTCTAACTACAGAAGCCCCTCTGATCCCTCCAGCCCCCTGTCCCAAGACTAAGATTCTTCTAAAGGAACATGACACCCTGCTTACTGTTTCATACCAAGCGGTAATATTCAGGTAATAGGAGACCCTTCCAACAAAGTGTCTGATGTCCAATTCATCTGGGACATTCTGGTTCCTATAAATAGGTTTCTTTACTGTGGGACGTCTTAGACCTTTTTATTTTTGAAAATGCGTTGTGAAGATCCCATCAGATGTATTACAAATTGTTTCTCAATGTACTTCAGTAAAGAACATGGTTTTCACGTTCTCTATTAATTGCGTGTTCCTGTGTCTCTTTCCTGCCGTCCCCTCTTACTTCTGCCTGGTTTCTTTCTATTCTCAAACAACGCCAACTTGGGTGATCATTTCAGTGTCTTCTCTGACCCCTACTTAAGAAAAATTAATCACACCTTTCCTTGTAAAATCTCTGTTACACACCGACCCAAGCATGTTGTGTCCGTGTCATTTGTCCGTTATCTCTGTCTCTTTGACTAGAGATATTTTCTCTTTCACTTTTTGTGTCAGGGAGGACCTTGTTCTCATTCAGCTTTTCATCTTACTTCCCCTCACCTAATTGGGTGCCTGTATCTGGCTCACAGAGTGTTTGGTTTTTTATTGAAGTATACTTGATTTACAATATTATATTAGTTTCAGGTGTGCAACATAGTGAATCACAATTTTTGAAGGGTATATTCCATTTAGTTACTCTAAAATGTTGGCTGTATTTCCTGTGCTGTATAATATATCCTTGTGGCTTATTTATTTTAGACATAGTAATTTGTACCTCTTAATCTCTTACCCCTGTCTTGCCCCTCCCCCTTTCCCTCACCCCACTGGTAACCACTAGTTTGTTCTCTATATTTGCGAGTCTGTTTCTGTTTTGTTATATTCATTCATTTGTTGTATTTTTTACATTCCACATATGTGATAACATAGAGTATTTGTCTTTCTCTGTCTGACTTATTTCACTTAACATAATGCCCTCTAAGCCCATCCACGTTGTTGCAAATGGCAAAATTTCATTCTTTTTCATGGCTGCATAATATTCCATTGTATATATGTACCACATCTTCTTTATCTATTCATCTGTTGATGGGCACTTGGGTTGTTTCCATGTCTTGGCTGCTGTAAATAGTGCTGCTATGAAAATTGGGGTGCGTGTATCTTTTCAAATAAGTGCTTTTATTTTCTTCAGATATATACCCAGGAGTGGAATTACAGTGAGTATTTTTAAAGTCAGACTCAGAATAAAATAGCATTGATTCCTCAGAGATTATGAGTCAGGGCTGCTATGAGAGTGAGAAGAAGGTGGAAGTGTGGCACCACTTCCCATCACGTCTTTCTGACTTGTCATTCCTGGGCAGTCAAGCCATAGTCAAGCCCAGTTACTTGGGATTTATCCGACATGTACGTCCTTGTCAAAGTTCAGCTTTCACTCTTCTTTCCAAGCAAGGGTGAGTTCAGATAGCTTCCAGTGACCCTCTGTCTTCTTTCTCTAAGGCCGTTCCGTCAGACTCCAGCCCTCTCCTGGTACAGCTCCTGGCCCCCTGAACTCTTAGACTCGGGTTCCCAGGAAGGAAGGAAGGAAGGAACTAAATGAAAAGCATCTGGCCAATTTTAGGGTCACTTTAACTTAACTGCAGGGTTTTGCTATCTGCTCTACATGGTTCACCTTTTTTTTTTTTTTTTTTTTTTTGCGGTACGTGGGCCTCTCACTGTTGTGGCCTCTCCCGTTGCGGAGCACAGGCTCCGGACGCGCAGGCTCAGCGGCCACGGCTCACGGGCCCAGCCGCTCCGCGGCATGTGGGATCTTCCCAGACCGGGGCACGAACCCGTGTCCCCTGCATCGGCAGGCTGACTCTCAACCACTGCGCCACCAGGGGAGCCCTGCTCTGCATTGTTGTTAGCAGTTTTAATCCCTGTTCTCATGCTGAAAATTGTGGAGCATTATTTTTATTGTTCGGTGTAACCTGGCAGGGATTCGGACACTGGCCTAAGAGCCATAGCTGATTTTAAACATAAAATAAGGTCGAAGAAAAAAGCCATCTTATGCTGAGCTAGATTTTTCTTGAATGTGACTCCTCAGTGTGACGTTGGAAGCTGCTTGGGGTCTTTGAGCATCTTCTCCTCTCTGTGGATAGTAATTCACAGATGGAGGAGGATAGTCCTGTTGTGCAGCAAAGAACTCCATCTTTCGGGGGCTTCATCCCCCTTTTCCTAACCTTCTTCGCATTCTCTCCAATTTTGGGTAAAATCCTAAACCTGACCGTTGATTTTTAAAGAAAGACATTCATTAAAAAGAAGAAATTTTGACTTCGTTTCACCCCCTTTTTAAGTCATGCAAATAGGCATCTACATTTTCTAGCTTTTTCTGAGACACTGAATTGTTAGAGGAGTGGAACGAGCAAGTGCATTTTGGGGGTGTTAGTCAATTTCAAGCATTTGCCCCTTTGTGTTGGGCATCCAGCAGCCTTTCTGAAATGAAATAAGAAGCATTATACTGAGAAAATCCCTTCAGCATCAGTGAGAGACTGTGGACTACGTCTAGGAAGAGAGAAATTACTTGTTATGAATAGGGGTTCTGTCTTTCATTAAGAAGAAATCAGGAGGTAGGAAGAAAAGAAGAGAGGGAGAGGAAAGCAATGGAATGGTAGTTGGAAGACTGGATCAAGGAATTCATTATTGGATACTTCATGTATTTCTCGTGTATGATTTATTTGCATTTAATGCTTCTATTATCTGGGGCATGCACAGAGTCAGTGCAATCTATTAGAGATACATATTAAAGGCCTGTGCTGTAATCGATGCAAAATTCATTTTCTCAGTTTAAAATAGAGAGGCAGTTTCTTTTTTCCAGGCCCTCTCGTAAGACTCTGGAACAAATCAACACCCTTTACAAATATAAAAAGCGTGCTGCAAGCCAGCCGGCGATTTGTTTGCTCACATCGTCCCAAAGGTTTTGGACAGGGAAGGCACAGATCAGTACAGTTCTCAATGAAACTTCAATTGACTAAAAGCTTGACAAATGAAAGAAATCCAAATGCTAATAAAAGAAAAGAAAACGTTTCTTATAACGGAGAAGATATATAGATACAGACGTAGACACACACATTTCGCCCACAATTTTTGTTAAGGCGGTATGTTAGCATTGCTTTGCCATTTTTCCAGAGTATGACAGAAAGAAATGGATTCTCTCCACATCACGTGCTACCAGGTAGCTTACACCTTGCTGGTGAGACAAACAGGCATTGCTCTTGCAAATCTCGTCCTCTGACACAACTCTTATGAAAGTAATAATAAGCGATATCTAATGCCTCTGGAATATTTGTTATGAGCTAGGTACAAAGCAATTTAATAGACTATGTAATCTCTTCCTAATGGTAGAAAATATTGCTCTCCTTATTTTTCAGATTATGCTATCCATAGAACTAATTTCTTTCAAATAATAAATGCTTCTAGTGAGAGGATTCCAAATTAAGCCAAGAACATTTCATGCTGACAGTCAATTTCTATTAGTGTGTAAAAAAATCAATTTATATTAGCGTATAAAGCAATTAATGCATTCATTCACTTGTTGACTCATCAACTTTTTGGAGTACCTAGAATTGTGCCTGGTAGGCAGCATGTGCTCAGTAAATATTTGTTGAGTGAATGAATGTGTGAATGAGTGAGTTAGTCACAGGGCTCGGGGGGGAAATAGTTGACCCCAATAGGGATGTTGTCCTCAAGCCTGATATTGGGAATCTACCTTGCACCTAAACGGCAGCAATAGAAGATAGAAATGGCATATAAAAGGGGAGTTCTTTGAGAAAAAATATAGCTTGCAGGTGGGTGACCAGAAAGGACTAGTGGAAGAGAGCATATTTTCATATGACCAGAATGGGGGTCAGGAAGCCAAGATTTGTAAAAGAAAAAGAGAATGCATTTCCATGTGGATTACAAATGGCTGGAAATTCACCAAGGGAAGACCTTGTGAAGATGAGGCCATGGTAAGAATTCATTCTATTAGCCAGGTAAGGAAGCATCCCCTCAAAATCCATTTGAGGAGATCTTTGAACATTCCCGTTAGAATGAGTACGATAGGCAGAAAAATGACCTCTCCCTGCACCCCAGAGATGTCGATGTCCTAATCCTCAGAACTTGTGAATGTGTTACCTTGTATAGTGAACAGGACTTTGCAGGTGTGATTGCATTAAGGAACTTGCGCCGTCGGGGTTATCCTGGATTACACCCACAAGGGTCCTTGTCAGACAGAGGCGGGAGGGTCAGAGGAAGAGAAGATGTGAGGACAGAAGCAGAGATCAAAATGATGTGACCAGGAGTCAAGGAACGTGGTTGACCTCTAGAGGCAGGAAAACGCAATGAGATGGATTTCAGACCACTGGCCTCCAGGGGAGCAAGATACTGCATGTGTGTTAAGTTAGCCCCAAAACGTGTGGCCATTTGCTACAGCAGCCATGGGGATCGAGTACAATGAGCTGAGCTCTTAGACAGGCATGCTTTTTCCCGTCTCATGTCCCTTTTCCCTCGCCATGTCCCCCATTCAGCACGATAAAGCAACCTTGGTAACTCCAGAGTGTTATTAAATGAAGTGCCCTGACTCATATGGACGTCCAGGAAGAGCTGTGTTTAAGTTTGAGCTGTGTATATGGCACGGCAGCCCAACCCTCTGAACTGAATCCTCTTTTTATCATTGGCCTGTTGTTGCTATGGCGCCCAGATAAAATGCTGCAGCTGCTTTTTTTTTGCCCCTGAGGGCAAAACACCATCAGCTCACATATTCCAAGAAAGATGTGCCACTTGTCATCTTTATTCCAGGAATACAGATGTGCACATTTATTATTATATATATATATATATATATTTTTTTTTTTTACAGAAATGTGTATGTCAGAAAATCATTTCGATGAGCTTTCAAAATATTCGGAAGGAAATGCAGTTGAAAATGCACAGCTCTTTACATTGATTCCGTTAACCTTTGGCTTGCTAACCTTTACGTTCCTGTTTTCCCGTGGAAACTCATCAGTTGTTTCTGCAAAAATATAAGAGACATTAGCAAATTGGACAGCATCTATGCTCTTATCTTTCTCCCATGTCCAGGATGAAAAATGACTCTTTTAGATCACCATCAATAATGATGACATTTTCTGAGTTGGACAGAAACCCACCATCAAACTCATAACCTTCAAGGATTCACTAGAAGACGTGGATTATGTGCTGCAGTTTTCTTTTTTTAAATGACATATACATGGTTAGGGTCTTTGGTTGAGTGTGGAAAACATCACAGGTTCTTTAGACCTCTGTGAAACTCGAGAGATCCAACGGTGTCCCAAATTTAATGAAAAGTTGTCAGGATTTTTTTCAACCCTGTGTGAAGCAACACAGACGCAAAGATATATTGGAGCTGGTTCCTGGTTTGGAACTAGGACTTGCGAGAGAACAGAAATCGTAGACACACAATCACTGCAATGCAACCTTCTTGATCCTGAGGCATAAATCAAACCCCCAAACCCAGACAGTCTTATCTTTAACTCACTTTAAAGCTCAACAGAGATGAGTGAGCTTTGATCTAATGAAATTCCTGTTTTCCAGGACCACGGAGAAATTTTGTGCACGTGCTTGTGTGACTATGAATAAAGGCCATCATGTCTGGGATCCCGCTTTTTGTAATTGTCCCCAAAAACAGTTGAGGGTGGGAAACAAGTGCCTAGTTAGAAAACGTCACAGGGTATCCACATGATGAACCTGGTTCACCTGGGTTTCATTTGTTCAAATGTTCTAAGGTGTAGATTTGAAGATTTAAAGACACAAAACCTGAACTACTGTAGGAACTTTCCAAAATACTGGTCCTAAAAGTGTCCTGTATTCTTTGATTATATAACGTCTTGGTTTGTTCAGGCTGCTATAACAGAATATCATAGACTGGGGACTTAAATAACAGACATTTCTTTCTCATGATTTTGGAGGCTGGAAGTCCCGAGGTCAAGGTCCTGGCTGATTTGGTTCCTGGTGACGCCTGTCTTCCTGGTTCATAGACGGTCACCTTCTCAGTGTGTCCTCACATGGTGGAAGGGGTGAGGGAGCTCTTTGGGATCTCTTCCATAAGGGCACTAATCCCATTCATGGGGGCTCCACCCTCCTGACCTCATCACCTCCCAAAGGGCCCACCTCCTGATACCATTACTTTGGGGGTTGGGGCTTCAACATGTGGATCTCGGAGGGACACGGACATTCCGCCTGTAACAAATAATGACAAGAGAAGGACAAAGTAGGACCAAGTAGAAGAGTGTAAGTGCACGTCGGACATCCAACCTGAAAGGAAAGGTGTTAGGAAGGTATGCTCCTTCACCGTGGGTTCACCACCTTCCTAGATGGTTGATAGGTGTCGTGCACGTTGCAATGGTGCAGCCAGGATGGGTTAAGGTTGTTTGTGCTGGATAAGATCTTTGGGTGGGTGCCAAGAGCTTCTGGGCAAGAGAATGCCCATGATGAAATATTCATTTCTGGGAAAAGCCAAGGAAAAATTAAGTCTGAGGGTGACATATTCCACAATAACAGTGTGAAGATTGAACCCGTCTGTCGATAAGAGAAAAGTAAGGAGAACCTAAAGCTATTTTGGGTGAAGCAACCCAGAGGGCAGGATTCAGTGTCTTTCTGCTAAAATCACAGTGATGTTCTGTGAAGAGAGAGGCAAACAGTGGGATACGGTTTTTTATTCGGCAGCCAACCGTTTTTGAATAGATGATGTGTGATTCATGCTGATTTTCATTTTCAGTACCTGGTCTTTCTGTAAATGTTGTAGTTTGGGAATCTAAGCAGGGAGCGTCTCCATGGGGGACAAGACACATCAGTATCTATGTGCTGACGTCCGGAGGGTTCTGGGTTGGCAACACAGAAGCAGGGGACCTGGGCAGGAAAGCCAGAGGGAAAGTGGAGAATCAACGCATATGCGGGGCTGGAGGAAGCAACGTGTCCCCTCGGGCAGGGTCTCCGGGACATTGGAGAGGGTGCCCCACCTATGCCCCAGGCTGCATCTTGGCTGCAGAGGTGTGTCTCCTGCCAGAGAGAAAACGTGAACCCCCTGTGCTTTCTCCACTTCTCTCATCGTAAAACAGGGAGGCCCAGCTGGGAGCCATGTACTGTGTGACCTCTTACCCTCACCAGCCCACCCTCAACGCCCAGCAACGGCTGCGATCATGAGCTGGAAAAGAGTGTAGGTACGTCTTCTTCATGTGGCGGTCTATCCGTGGTTCTCCTGTTGGTCTGGCACTGAGACCGGCTGGCACCTGGGACCCTTTGCTGCAGTGCTGTGATGCTTGCACCTGGACACACCTCTCCTCCAGCAAGAAAATACAAAGAAACTATGTGGGACTAAAAATAACTGCGTGCATGCACAGGTAGGGCAAATTCTGGACAAAAGATACAAAGAGACCAAAACACCCAATTGCCATTTTTGAAGAGCCCGGAGCAAAAGCAGGGTACTACACATGCCCCCTGCACTCAACACCACCAAAGGGGTGGGCAGACCACCTAAGCCTCCCCTGCAGCCCGACCCCTGGACACACCCCTACCCTCACCCCATAGAAGGAACCAGCTTGCACCCCCTTGGGGAGCAAGCAAGCAAGGGAACCTGTTGTTTGTTCTTACGCCCCTCCCCGGCCCCTTTCCCCCCCCACCCCGCCCCCCGCGGCAGCAGGGGCCCCGATACAGCCTTGCCTGAATTTCTTGTCTGGCCTCCGATCAATTTCTGTTGACTAAGAAAGACCAAGAACCATGGTTGGAAACAGCACTGTGCATCCCAGAAAACCTCCGACTCCCTGTGATGCTGGCGCCCGCCTACTCTCGGGACTGGCCTGTGGTCTCTGGGCTCACGCTGCCCACACTTCCATCCCGAGTCTTCTCTTTATCACCCCTGCAGTCGGGAAAGCTTTGTGGACTCTTTCCTAGGGGTCACGGCTCTCATCCACAAAACGTGGCCGATGCCACAGTACCTCTCAGATGGCATTGCTGGGAGGATGAAAAGGGGGAGGTTCCGAGAGGGAGCACAGGGCCTGCTGTTAGCAGTAGGTGCTCCGCCAGCGCTCACCGTAACACTCATGCTTATGGTCCAGCTGACGCTTCTAAATCTCACGCTCCATGGATGGTGAGGAATAATCTTGTAGTGTAGGCTGTCACGTGACTGCTGTCCAGCGTGGACGGGGACGGCGGGGGGAGTCTCCTCACTTTGCGGGATCATCCACTTAACGTCCCCAGATCTTCTCCATTCTCTTCTTGCTCTGTGCCCTGGGAGGCTGACCAGTGTGGACAGTATCTGTGGATGCTGTGTTTCCGGCTCTAGGATGGTCTGACCAAATCGGAGGGAGGGAGGGAGGAAAATGGGAACGAGGGCGCCTCTCCCTCTGGCTTCCTCTCTCTGTGTGAGGACATCTGGGGCTGGAATGGCCCTCAGCAGAAGCTGACTGTCTTCTCAGGTGGCTGCAGCAGACGCATCTATGTCTCCCCAGAGGCTGGGAACTCTGCCCTCGCCAGGGTGTGGAGATAGCTCCGCTGCTGTTCGTTCTGAGCTCCTCGCCCGGTTTCGCTGCACACATTGCTAATTAGACCATGAATTAAAACAACCAGAAGAGGAATACAGTCCTTCCACGGATAATCCCAATTTGAAGATGCTCTCGGTGTGTCCTCAGAGCATTCTCATTCTCTTATGCTGTCTAGTCAGACACATTTTGGAGGTGATGGATTACTCACAGAACGTGGGTTTGCGGATGCCAGCCTTGCAGGATCAAATGTACTCGTCTAAAAGGCTGTGGCATATGAAACCACTGGTAAACATTAAGGTCTGGCCATAAAATCATTTCCCTCAGCTGTGTGTTGCAAGGAGATGCATTGAAGCACGGTCTGTGGGTATGGGTTTTTGGATTCAAGCATTGTCAGCAACGACTTGGATTAAATGAACCCTCACTAGACGCCTGATCACAGACATAATGCCACATGGGTATACATAAGTATTTTGAACATATAACATCTTTATTTTCCTAGATTGCTCACACTGAAATTTTACCCTTCGTTGCAACTTGTGATGGTCATTTGTAAGTCCAGCCACGTAGATATAGCAGATACACTACTTCTGTTGTTTAGATATGTTATTTAGGTTCAGAAACGTCTGGAAATTGTACTTTGAAAATTTTACACGAATGAAATAAGGAAAGGGATTCTTGGATTTCTCCCATCAACTGTAGGGAATCCTAGTACATTCTTACCCTGGGTTTCTTTCTTTTTTTTTTTTTTTTTGAATTATTGAATTTTATTTTATTTATTTTTTTATACAGCAGGTTCTTATTAGTTATCCATTTTATACATATTAGTGTATATATGTCAATCCCAATCTCCCAATTCGTCGCACCGCCCTGGTTTTCAAAGCCCCTTTCCACCGCTGTATTTCTGTCCATCATATAGGACTCTCATTGCTTCTAGCCCTTCTGGTTAAGATAGAAATCCTAAAATTTTCTTCTTATCATTTCCTAATAGCCCACGATGCTGGATTTCTGGCTGAGTGCTGGAATGATTGGCCAGCTATTTTAGGGTGGGGGAAGAGATGGTAGAGGGACTGCTTTCTGTATCTGAATTGAAAAGCAATCCAGGGATCTCCTCTGAAATGACTCAGAATTGCTCTCTCGGCCCAGAAAGAACCTGATAAAACCAGACTTTTAAGGGAACTCAAACATTTAGCTCTAGCTGTTTGACACGGGACTATGTCTGAGGCAGTGTGTTTCCCAGGGCATGTGTAGAGGACAATAGTTTATTCCGAATTTACCCTTAGCTAAACCCTTTACCAATTTCTGGCAATCAATGTGTTTCCTTAACATCAAGTGCATTCAAAACCCAGTGGGAGCACTACCGGGAAAATGTATTTGACTTCAGAAAATGAATTGACAGGTAGAAACAGGAATCAATAAAACTGCCCCTACACCCCAAGCTTGATGCATCTGAGAGCAGGATATGTAATTTTTTGAGTTGTCAATATTTTTTGAGGTTACACAGGGGGTGAAAAATGCTTTCTAGAAAGCAGTTCTGATATTCTTCCATTGTATTTACACATAACATGTACATTAAGATAACGGATAGATTCCATATTACAGATTCACCTTAACTTTTATAAGAGATTTCTCAGAAAATGTTATATGCAGAAGGCATTGGAGGCATGGAGTCTGTATGCATCATGAGCTGCCTGGTTACCTCTTCATGTTGTGTGTGAATAAATTCCACCTAAATTCATGTTACGGGTGGTGGTTTTCCTATTTCACCAACAGATAATCCAAGCAAAGTCTCGATAATCAAGGTCCTCAGAGCTGCAAACTCTCCTTGGTTCCTGGTTGAGGGCCATAGTAAACGCTCTCTGAAGTATTTAGAAGGGGTGGGACGCGCACACTTTCTATCATCACTAATACAGCATAGAAGTTTTCAACGCTTTATGAAGCCATTTTTCATCCCGGTGCAAATTTTAGCCTTTAGGCTTGGCTGTAAGTCAGTGCCTCTTACTAAGACCAATTCAGCTAGGGTTGAGTTTGGGGAGTCTGATTCCTAAGGAAAGAGTGTTTGTGAAGGAGTGGGAATGGGTAGTGTATTCGTTATCTACGGCTGCATGACCCATAACCACAAACGTAGCCATTTGAGCGAACACCCATCTGTCATCTCAGAATTTCCGTGGGTCGGGAATCTGGGAACAACTTAACTAAGTCTTCCGCTTGGGGTCTCTCAAGGTTGTAGTCAGGGTATTGTGCGAGCTGTGTTTTCATCTGGAGGCTCAACTCTGGGAGAATCAGGTTCCAAGTCCCTTTAGCAGAAATCATTTCATTGTGATGGTACCCTTGGCAATGTGTCTTGTGAAGCCAGCCACTGAGAAAGGGGGTGGATGGTTTTGCTGCTTGGATGTTCTGGGTAGTCCTGGGCTCGCTTTGAAGGATCTCACCGGATTAGGTCAGGCCCACCCAAGATAATGACCCTTCTGATTAATTCAAGGTCAACTGATGAGGGAGAGTTCAATTATATCTACACACTCACTTTATTTTTGCCACAAAACCTAGCATGGGAGTGATACTGCATCCCCTTTGCCGTGGTTAGAAGATCTAAAGCTCTGCTCATATTCCAGAAGAGAAAATTCTACGAGGGCGTGGAAACCTTGGACAACATCCGAAGGTGTATCCACCAAAGATAGATACCCAAGCTGCCACTCCTCTCCACCTTGAGCTGACTGTGGGGCACCCTAACAAAGGACCACTGAACCAGAGCTTCGTGGTCTTTCTTTTTTTTTTTTTAATTGGAGTGTAGTTGATTTACGATGTTTTGTTAGTTTCAGATGTACAGCAAAGTGAATCAATTATACATATACATATATCCACTCTGTTTTAGATTCTTTTCCCATATAAGTCATTATAGAGTAGTGAGTAGTGTTCCCTGTTCTATACAGTAGGTCCTTATTAGTTATCTGTTTGTTTTTTGTTTTTTGGGTTTTTTTTGCGGTACGCGGGCCTCTCACTGTTGTGGCCTCTCCCGTTGCGGAGCACAGGCTCTGGACGCGCAGGCTCAGCGGCCATGGCTCACGGGCCTAGCTGCTCCGCGGCATGTGGGATCTTCCCGGACCGGGGCACGAACCCGTGTCCCCTGCATCGGCAGGCAGACTCTCAACCACTGTGCCACCAGGGAAGCCCTGATATTTTATATATAGTAGTGTGTATATGTCAATCCCAGTCTCCCAATCGACCCCTCTTCCCCCTTACCCCCTGGTAACCATAAGTTTGTTTGCTGCATCTGTGACTCTATTTCTGTTTTGTAGATAAGTTCATTTGTACCCTTTTTTTTAGATTCCACATATGAGCAATAACCCATGATATTCCTCTTTCTCTGTCTTACTTCACTTAGTATGATAATCTCTACGTCCATCCATGTTGCTGCAAATGGCATTATTTTGTTCTTTTTTATGGCTGAATAATACTCCATTGTATATATGTACCACATTTTCTTTATCCATTCCTCTGTTGATGAACACTTAGGTTGCTTCCATGTCCTGGCTGTTGTAAGTAGTGCTGCTGTGGACATTGGGGTGCAAGTATGTTTTTGAATTATGCTTTTTCCAGATATATGCCCAGGAAATGGGTTTGGCGGATCATATAGTACTGAGCTTCGAGGTCTTTAAATGAGGTGTATGGACTGGCTTCATAAAATCCAGGAGGCTCTGGAGGGGTGTACGACATTCTATACACATGCCTATTTCTGGGGTTTTCCTGGTGTGGTGTAGGTCCATGGTTTATATTTGTTTTCCCCATGAATACTGTCTTAAGACCTCTCTCCAGATACACACGGAGGGAGAATTCTCCAAAAAGTTCTCCTGTCTGGGAAGGAGATGGAGGAAATGGTGGTAGCATCTTCCATTAATGTTGTGTTAAGTGTGTCCTGACTAAAGAAGAATCCTGTCTAGATACTGGTTCTTGCAATGAGCTTCTCACCACCTTTCTTCCCTCCCAAGGTCACCAAAATAAGAGATTCTGTTCTAGACAATCCTGGTGTCCTTTGACTGTATGTTAGCCTTTGCCACATTCACCGTCCATGCTATGCCCAGATTATAGCCACTTCACTTTTCTAGGAGTTCATGGCATAGTGACCACCAGATTTCAGATGGAATAATAAGCAAGGAAACAAAAAAAGGTCTGGTTTCCAACCAATGAGTTAGTGACTTTCTATCAGAAGGTACTCAGTCATTGCCCCTTCCTCTCCTTCAGCCCATAATCTATAATTATGGCATGGGTACTTGCTTTTCCTCTCTCCGTATTCTGAGATATGGGCCTGGCTGGCCCTGAATCAGCAGGTATGCTCAAGTGTCCTGCAGCCATCAACTGAGCACTGAGACTCATATGTTTATGGAGCAGCTTTCATGGGCAGTAGGTTATCTCAACGTCACAGTGATCCTCAGAATTCATCCGTTCGTATTCTCATTTGACCGATGCCTCAAAGTCATGCAGCTGATCAAGACAGCTGATGAGGTGTTTTAAACCCAGAGAGGCTTGACCTAAACATTCATGCTCTCTCATGAACCAGAGCTATCAAACTGGGGTTTTGGGACTCCTGGAAGCCTTTCCATTAAGTCTGAAAAATACTCCATGTGATAACAAATTCTTCCCTCTGAATTTTTTCTTTTTTTAGAAATTTATATATAGCTTTGTTGTGGTGCACGGGCTTCTCGTTGCAGTGGCTTTTCCTGTTGCGGAGCACGGGCTCTAGGTGCACGGGCTTCAGTAGTTGTGGCACGTGAACTCAGTAGTTGTGGCTCGTGGTCTTTAGAGCGCAGGCTCAGTCGTTGTGGCGCACGGGCTTAGTTGCTCCATGGCATGTGGGATCTTCCCGTACGAAGGATAGAACCCATGTCCCCTGCATCGGCAGGCGGGTTCTCAACCACTGTGCCACCAGGGAAGTCCCTCCCTCTGATTTTATACTCCATCAGTGGTTCTCAGCCAGTGGTGATCTTCCCACCTCCCTTCCCCCGTGCATCCCAGGTGACACGTGGCAATGTCTGCAGACATTTTTGGTTGTCACACTTCAAAGGCAGGGCTGCTGCTATTCTGGAGTGAGTAGAGACCAGAAACTAAGTGCAACATCCCCCAATGCACAGGACAGCCCCCTACAGCCCAGAATTATCTGGCTTCAAACGTCAGAGAAACCCTGCCCTACATTTTGACTTAATGAACTCTGTTTCTCAGACACTGCTTTTAGAAAAAAACTGCCCCTTTGCTATTTTGCAGTTGTTCCCAGGACATTAATATTCACCACTACCAGCCATAGCATTCAATCTACTTCATTTCTGAGATTCTTGCCTTTTAGTTCTTTTCAACTCTTTGTTTATGATTTTTCCTGTGGGTAAGCGTTTTGCTGCTACAAATTTTTGTTGTTGTTCATTATTTCTCTGTGTTTTGCTGTTTATCCCACAACTCTGGGATCCTTCTAAGGAGTGCTATGTAAAAATAACAATAATGACGATGTTTGCAGAGTTCTTATCCTCAGCAGTTTCAGGAGCATCATGAAAGAAGACACAGGGAAGCAAGTGACAAAGGAGTTTGTTTGCATCTTTCTGTTCTGTCTATAAATAAGCACAGGCCAGCTTTCCTCCTTAGTGAAGTGTTCATAGATTATTTTTTCCGCATAAGTATATGCGTTTAGTGCTTGAATGTATTTCACCCTTGGATGAATTCAATTTGTCTTCATTTTACAGTTTATTCTGTTAATTAGAAAAGGTTATAAGATTAATAACTAGTCAATTTGTCTTCATTTAACAGTTTATTCTGTTAATTAGAAAAGGTTATAAGATTAATAACTAGTCATTTCTAATGCATTTGGTGGACTGCACTATCAGCTTGACAAGGGGTGACCCCCCCACACAAAAGGGACATAAATGATTGGTTCATATGCATCGTATCAAGTGTTTGATGAAGTGAACTGCAGAGAAAGTGCTGAAGACTACAGTGGTCTTTTAATGATTTTCAAAATCATCCAAACATCAAAAATGCAATTATATTCCATGTGCGTAATAAATGGACTGTCTTGGGAGGGGCAAGCTGTTATTAATTGAGATGATGCAAATCATGAGAATGGATTCTAGTGATGGATTCTAATAATAACAGCAATAGTATTAATACCCATACCAGCAAAACTTTATAGTTGTATAGGGTTTTACCATTGCCAAGGGATTTTCACATGGATACACACACACACACACACACACACACACACACACACACACACAGACTTTCATAGCTAGGTTATGCAATTTTTTTTTCCCCATAGCAGTTGAAAAACTGATTTAAGATCATGTATTAGGTGGAGGAACTTTCCTGATGGTCCAGTGGGTAAGACTCCATGCTCCCAATGCAGGGGAGCTTGGTTCGATCCCTGGTTGGGGAAGATCCCACATGCCATGGAGCAGCTAAGCCCACGTGCCACAACTACTGAGCCTGTGCTCTAGAGCGTGTGAGCCACAACTACTGTGCCCACATGCCACAACTACTGACACCCGTGTGCCTAGAGCCTGTGCTCCGCACCAAAGACAAGCCACCACAATGAGAAGCCTGCACACTGCAACGAAGAGTAGCCCCCGCTCGCGGCAGCTAGAGAAAGCCCACGCGCAGCAATGAAGACCCAACGCAGCCAAAAAAAGAAAAAGAAAAGGAAGCCTTGGGTCCCCTGCTTTAAAAAAATGACCATGTGTTAGGTGGAAAACTGGAGCTAAACCCTTTCCTACTGACTTTGAGTGCATTCCTCTTTATATTATAAACCACACCAGTTTCTGGGGGCAGAAAACAATTTTGGCAAAATTATAGAGTTTGGGTATAGCATATTAAATCAATGAGTAAAGAAAAATTAATAGCGTGTTCAGAGAATTGACGAAAAGAGCTCTGATGAAATAATGACACCCTTCCCCATTCAGCTGAGCTCTGGCACTGCCTGCAAATGCTTGAGAGGAAATGAAACACAGAGGAAGTGAGTCATCGTTAATTGATGTCTGGCAGCTTTGCCATAACTAAAAAGAGGGCGGGGAGCCTTTCCCTGTCTTGTGATGGCCTTCTCGCTGTATCTTTGCATTGGTGGAGAGAGAGAGAAACTGGGAGAGAGCAAGCTGTCTATTGTCTCTTCTTATAAGGACACTAATCTCATCATGGGGCCCCACCCTCATGATCTCATGTAACCCTAATTACCTCCCAAAGTCCTCCATCTTTAAATACCAGCCCATTGGGGCTTTCAGCTTTACCGTATGAATTTTGGAGGGATACAGTTCAGTCTATGGCAATGTCTCTGTTTATCAGTTTGGAGGCAACCACTATATAGTAGGTAATTTCACAAAATAGATCTGATCAAGGATTATTTCATGTTATATTTAGAGGGGTCTGATCTGCCTTTCAGGGCATCCGCATTCATGGATTCCCCAACCATATTATATTATATATCTCATCCCATAATCATCTCATACCTACTGAGTAATTAAAACATTTTTAAGCACCACACGTTTCAGTTGAAAAGACATAACATTTTCAAAGGTAGAGAAGTGGCTGCCACTAATTTTCTGCTCATTAGTAAAATAAAAGAATCATTTTTACAGGGGAGACTGCACAAGGATGTTGGATATAGTATTTAACATTCTGACATTCTAAAAAATGTTTAAAAGTTTCCACTTAATAGCTAATAGTACTACCTTAATTGAATGTTACTTTTTTCCTGACAATTTCAGACATTATATATCAAGGCAAGATTTAGAAAACAGGAATTGCCATATCTTTTCTGTCTCATAATTGATAAACAGTTGGTTTAGCAAAACCGAAGGAAAAACAGTAATAGTTTCCCATGGTCTATATATCGTGGAAAGGAATTCAGCTAGACTTAGTGGTGAGGTCTCCTTGGAAGATCAGAAAATACTGCTTAACTGTTGGCGCTAACATTGGGAAAGACAGATTTTAGTTGAAAAAAATGGCAGAATAATATAAAGCATAGGACCCTGTCATGAAAACATGCCGTGCAGAGCAGTTATAAGTAATAGTTCTGAATTTGAGTTGAGAATGTTTGAATAGAGACCTCCATTTCTGACCACTCCCCCCAGTCACGTGACTTTGGGAAATTCTCATAATAACTTTCATCATTGTTTACACGTTAGTGATAATACACACCAACTACCATAAAGTGTTGATAGAGTATCAAATGAAAAAACAAAAACCAAAACATGTCTTTGAATAGAAAAAACAATGCAAATGAACAAAACTAAACAGCAAACAGTTATAAAGTAACCATCAAGCAAATTTCAGTTTTATAATGCATTTTCTTATCTGGAAGGAAAGATGACTACAAATTACTTGGTTAGGTTTTCACTGAATATCTGGTAATGACTTGGCGTGTTATGATATTAACCTTGTGAATTATCACCGTCAGATGATACATGAAGGGCTCACACATTTGCAAATCTCGAAGCCTGAAGACAATTTCATTATTTGCTATAAAGGAAAAAGAAAATTAATTTTTCCCCATCCTTAAGGCATATCTGTAAGTTTTGAAGTAGAAGGACTTTATCAAAATTATGTTGCAGCTCCAATCTGTGTATTACCCATACTAAATCCTGAACTAAATCCATCTGTTATCCAGGATGTTGGTGCAATAGGTAACGTGATCTTCTTTATTTTTTTTTAAATTTGATTAATTAATTTATTTTTAACATCTTTATTGGAATATAATTGCTTTACAAGGGTGTGTTAGTTGCTGCTGTATAACAAAGTGAATCAGCTATACCTATACATATGTCCCCACAACTCCTCCCTCTGGTGTCTCCCTCCCTCCCTCCCTCTCCCCACCCCCCCCCCCCCCCCCCCCCGCTCTAGGTGGTCACAGAGCACCGAGCTGATCTCCCTGTGCTGTGCGGCTGCTTCCCACTAGCTAGCTATTTCACAGGGTAATGTGATCTTGACTGTGATATGTAGCTCCTTTTCTGAGACCATGATCTTACTTCTGCTCTCATTTTCAGGAGTTTAAAGACCTGTTGGGATTGCAGGAGAAGGAGACCTTGTAGACTGCTGTAAATACACTGGGTTGGGCAGATTTTCAGGATTGAAAACCTTAGTGGCTTAAAACAGCCCACATTTTTAAAAAATTGAAGTATAGGTGATTTACAGCGTTGTGTTAATTTCTGCTGTACGAAACAGCACACATTTGTAATCTGACCACGTCTGTGGGTCAGGAGTCCCGGCGTGGGTTTGCTGGGCCCTGAAGCTCACCACCGCTCACAAAGCTGCAAGCAAGGTGTTGGCTAGGGCTGTGCTCTCAACTCAGGGTTTGACTGGGGAAGGATCTGCTATCAAGCTCTGCAGCGGGTACTGGTGAGATTCCGTTTCTCAAGAGCTGTTGGGCAGAGGGTCTGCTCACTGTTAGCTGGAGGCCACCCACAGCTCCTCGCTGTGCAACAGCCAGCATGGAGTTGAGGGTCTCCAACATGGCATTTTGTGCCAGCAAAGCCAGAAAGAGAGTCTTCTGGGAAGATGGAAGCCACAGTCTTCTGTAACCTAATCATGGAAGCAACACCCATTGCCTTCGCAATATTCTGTTTGATGGAAGTGAGTCTCTAGGTCCCAGTCCAGACCCCAGGAAAGGGGGTCACACAGGGACTTGAGTAGCAGGAGGCAGGCATCACTGGGGAGCTTTCTCAGAAGTCTGCCTTCCACAGATGTCCGCTCTCATTCATGCATTCCCAAAGTGAAGACAGTGAAGACCAGTGACACGAGTGAATGGGCCAAGTTTCACCGCAGGTTAGCAAGGTGGCATGGACTGAAACGTTTCTCTTTAGTGGTGTGTCCAAGATGTACCTACGTTCTCCTGCCTCTGGGTCTCCGTGTGTCCCACCAACATAATGATGCTAACTGCTGAGCAGAAAATCAGACTTGGACTCGCCTCCTTCTGGCTTCCAACGTAATGGTGACAACACGTAGAAGGAACCAAGCAGGTTGCCCGTCCAACCCTCCCAGGATTCCATCTCGTTTGCTGTGGGTGGGTAGACCCCACCTGCATTCATGACCTTCAAAGCACTATGGCAGCCAAGAGATGGGAATTTCTTTGAAAACTGTGCTTCTGTGTCAGTTCTGCAAACAGACTGTCACTGCCTGGAGTGATAACCTTGAAATTGGAACCACGGATCGGCAAACCTATTCAGCTGCATGGTTTCTGGGGAGTCTGAAATTACAGTGCTTTTAGCTTGGTTCTTTTTTTCCTCCTGACACTAGAAAACCCTTTTATGATTGCTTTCAAGTCAAATAGTTACACTACCCTGTGTTCTGAGGATGTGCCTGGCTTGTTTTCTTTTAGAGTAACGTAATCCCCCTGCTTGGAAGATGATTGTTTTCCGGAAAATGACAAGGCCCCAGATGCTGCAGAGGTTAAACTTGGAGGTGGTCATGTCCACCGTCCTGCCTGAGGGTCGATTGTAAATTTCTATTTTCTTAGGTAAGAATTTCTGAACAAGGAGGATTTAGCTCCGTTTTGTGGGAAACTAGCCAGTTAAGCTTTGCGTCAACTGGTTATGGGTGCTTTAGTCTCTGAACACAATGGTGGAAAATGCCAAGTAGAAGGACAGCTTTGGTTCATTTGGGAATTATCCCTAGTTTCACTTTCTACCATATTTGTCTTGAAGGGCGAGATACAAAATGATGGCTGTATGGAATTTCTTAACTCAGTTCACAGTATTTGCTGTTTTTCTTCCCAGCTTGACTCTCCACTTCTTCCATGTCCCCCTTAGCACATTCTGGTGAATAGACACATCATTGTGTGTATGACTGATGTATACTAAGTACCGTGTCTGGGCCAAAGTCTGGGGACACTAAGCCAAATTAGACCCGCCTTTTCCCTCAAAGAGCTTAGAGCTTTGAGCTAGTCTGATAAGGAAACTGACAAACTACAAAGTGAGAAGTCAGGACATATGAGCTTGTTGCTATGCGGGGTAACTTGCAGTTGACTAGGCAAAGAAATGTGAAAATTTCTTCATGGCAAAGCAAACAGTGTTGTGAACTGCTATGAAATGTTTCAAGAATTAATGTTATTTCTATATGACTGGCAAAAACAATGCATTATTCATTAAAGAGTAGGAGAGGGGACTTTCCTGGTGGTGCAGTGGCTAAGAATCCGCCTGCCAATACAGGGGACACAGGTTCGAGCCCTGGTCTGGGAGGATCCCACATGCTGCGGAGCAACGAAGCCTGTGCACCACAACTACTGAGCCCACATGCTGCAACCAACAAAGCCCGCACGCCTAGAGCCCATGCTCCGCAACAAGAGAAGCCACTGCAATGAGAAGCCTGCGCACCGCAACAAAGAGTAGCCCCCGCTCACCGCGACTAGAGAAAGCCCACGCACAGCAACGAAGACCCAATGCAACCAAAGATAAATAAGTTTATTAAAAAAAAAAAAAAAAAAAAGAGTAGGAGAGGGCCAGGTCGTGCCAGGTCCTGTATGCTAAGCTAAGGAGATTGAATTTTATCCTGAATATGATAGGAGCCATTGAGGGGCAGAGAAACTCAGGGATGACTACCTAGAAAACAGATATTTAAGCGGCAACTGACGGAACATCCCTAAAGAAGGTGAAGCCTGGGTGGACAGAGAAGTTGGAGGTCACCTCTTAAGGCGTAATCACGCCAAGACTGACCGATGGAAGACTTAAGAAGGAAGAAGGGGTGATGTGGCAGGCTACTGTATCTGGCACAGCCATCTCAGTGGGCACAGGTAAAATAGTCACAAAGAAGTCTCCTCAATGGGACTAAATAGGTGACAAAATAGTAAGAGGTTATCTGGCCAAATCTCAGTGTTTTGGGAAACACCAAGAAGCAGTCAGATGCTGAAGACACTTCCTACAAAGACATTCATGGAGGGACTTCCCTGGTGGTCCAGTGGTTAAGACTCTGTGCTTCCAATGCAGGGGGCTTGGGTTCGATCCCTGATCTGAGAACTAAGATCCCACCAAAAGAAAGAAAAAAGACATTCATGGAACCATGACAACTTGAACTTTGATGATGAGGATGGAGTGCAGGAGCAGAGGTGAAAGCCCTGGGTTCCTAGAGCCTGATGGAACACCTGGCTTGACAATGTTGAGATCACTCAAGGTGAGAAGGAATTGGGAAGAAAGGGAGTAAATCTCCCCCAGCTCCAACCTTCAGAAGAGTGCCCATTGTTTTGGTGCTGTGCAGAGGGAGGTTGAACAACCTTTCACATTTCCCCCAGATCTGTGTGATGTGTGATGCACTATTGGTCAGCTCAATACAGGTAATCCCAATAACCAACCGATAAGATAAGAACACCCCATCAGGAATGTTGTCAGAGAAAGACATGGACCTTAACAGTGTTGCTTATTGGAAAATGTAACATGGAACCTATACATCTACATGTTTTTCTTTTAGAATTCTTGTTTAAGGATAGTATGAGCATGCTGCAACATACTCATACATAACCAGAATTCATTCACCCATGACCTACTTTCACCCTGATTTTCCAAGCAGTCAGATCCTTCCTAACAAACTGTATCTTTTATTTCACGTATTTCTGATTCAAGGAGTCCAATAAAGATATTAATTTCATGTTGAAATGCAAATAAATAGAATACAAACTGAGTCAGTAAGGAAAGGTTTTCAGAATGACACTACTAAGTTAAACCAGCACTTTGAATTCCTGGGATAAAACCACTTGGTTATGATGAGATATCATTTTTTAATACACTGGTAGATGTATTTTTCTAAAATTTTCTTTAAGTTTTTATTTTGTTTGTTTTGTTTTGTTTTTGATCCATTGAAGGAGATTTTGGCCCATAAGTTTTCTTTCCCATGCTGCCTTGTCGGGTATTGGAATGAGATTATGTTAGCATCATAAAATGATTTATTGAGTGTCCCTTTCTCTGTTCTCCATAAGAGTTTGAATAAAATTTCAATTACGTGTTCCTTGCATGCCTTATAACATTCATTGAGGAACCCATGTGGGACTAGCATTTTCTTTCTGGAAATATTTGACTGGGAATTCAGTTTTCTTAATGCATGTATAACTCTGAGTATTCTTTTTAGTCTCTCAGTTTTTGTTTTTCAGTACGCGGGCCTCTCACTGTTGTGGCCTCTCCCGTTGCGGAGCACAGGCTCCGGACGCGCAGGCTCAGCGACCATGGCTCACGGGCCCAGCCGCTCCGCGGCATGTGGGATCTTCCCGGACCGGGGCACGAACCCGCGTCCCCCGCATCGGCAGGCGGACTCTCAACCACTGCGCCACCAGGGAAGCCCCTAGTCTCTCAGTTTTTAAGTTACCTCTTTCTAGAGGTTTATTATCCTAATGTTTTCCCTGTTATCTCATTAATGCTGCAAGATCTTATAGTATTCCCTTTTTCATTTCTAATATTGGTTATTTCTACCTTCCCTCTCTCCCTGGCTATTGATCAGACTTGCTAATCTGCTTTTTTATTGGACCTTTTGAAGAACCAACTTCTGGTTTTGTCAGTTGAACCTGTTATATATTTGTTTTCTACTTAAGTAAACCATCGTCTTATCTCTATATGTCCTTCATTTTGCCTCCTTCCTGATTACTTACTAACTTTTAACTTTTTAAGGTGGTGATGAGTTTATGAGTTTTCAGTCCGTCTTCTTTACTAATACACACTATTTCCCTCCGCACTGCTCTAGTTGCATCTAAACTATCTGCTAAGTATTCTTCAGATCATATATTTTAAAATGTCTTCTAGGGACTTCCCGGGGGGCACAGTGGTTGAGGGTCCGCCTGCCAGTGCAGGAGATGCTGGTTCGAGCCCTGGTCCAGGGAGATCCCACATGCCGCGGAGCAACTAAGCCCGTGCGCCACAACTACTGAGCCTGCACCCTAGGGCCCACAAGCCACAATTACTGAGCCCGCGCACCACAACTACTGAGCCCTCACACCTAGAGCCCGTGCTCTGCAACCAGAGAAGCCACTGCGATGAGAAGCCCATGCACCGCAATGAAGAGTAGCCCCCGCTCACCGCAACTAGAGAAAGCCCGCACGCAACGACAAAGACTCAGCACAGACTAAATGAATAAATAAATAAATGAACTTAAAAAAAAAAGTTTTTAAATTTCCATTATACTTTCCCCATTTAGTTATGGATAATGCAGACTTTTAAAACATCTCCAAATATATCGAGTTTTCAAAGTTAATTTCATAGTGGTCAGCGATCTGTACTGTGTGTTTTCAGTCTTTTGAAATATATTGACTTGGGTTTGGTGCATCAGTTTATATGAAAGTTTTCTGTATGCTTGCAGAGAGTGTGTAGTTTTAATTTTTAGTGCGATAATCTATGTATGTCTGTTAAGTCAAATTCACTCACTGAGTCATTCTGATCTCCTCTATTCTTACTAAAATTTTTATCTGCTGGCTCTTATCAATTACTGGAAAATATATATTAAATTTCCCCATGATAATTACAGATTTACCTATAACTCCTTTTAGTTCTTTCGATTTTTACTTTATGTGTTTTAAGCCTTTGCTATGTTTTTCTCACCATATAATTTGTTTATCTAGCAGCGAGTCATATGGATGCATATCTTTCAGTGACTTGGGTTCTTTATTTTCCTTACTGTAACATAGGTTGGAGGTGTTGGAAATAAAAACATTTCCCTCGTATAACCAGAATACACAGATCAATATGAACTAACCCCTGTGGAGGACATTTTGGCCATTTCTTCTAAAGTCAAGTGTACAACTAGCCATCCTAATCCTGAATATTTATCCAAGAGAAATAAAAGCACAGTGTATATCCACACAAACTTGTACCTTACGGTTCGTAACAACTTGATTTGTTTTAGATGATGCAGAGTATCATATATCCACCATTGCAGAATACAAATACCTGTTTGTATTTTTTTTTTTTTTTTTTTATCCAGCAGGTTCTTACTAGCCACCCATTTTATACACATCAGTGTATCCATTTCGGTCCCACTCACCCAATTCATCACACCACCACCACCGCCACCCTGCCGCTTTCACCCTTTGGTGTCCATACGTTTGTTCTCTACATCTGTGTCTCTGTTTCTGCCCTGCAAACCGGTTCATCTGTACCATTTTTCTAGGTTCCACATATATGTGTTACTATACGATATTTGTTTTTCTCTTTCTGACTTACTTCACTCTGTATGACGGTCTCTAGATCCATCCACGTCTCTACAAATGACCCAGTTTCATTCCTTTTTATGGCTGAGTAATATTCCATTGTGTATATGTACCACATCTTCTTTATCCATTCGTCTGTCAATGGACATTTAGGTTGCTTCCATGACCTGGCTATTATAAATAGAGCTGCAGTGAACATTGTGGTACATGACTCTTTTTGAATTATGGTTTTCTCAGGGTATATGCCCAGTAGTGGGATTGCTGGGTCATATGGTAGTTCTATTTTTAGTTTTTTGAGGAACCTCCATACTGTTCTCCATAGTGGCTGTATGAATTTACATTCCCACCAAAAGTGCAAGAGGGTTCCCTTTTCTCGACACCCTCTCCAGCATTTGTTGTTTGTAGATTTTCTGATGATGCCCATTCTAACTGGTGTGAGGTGATACCTCATTGCAGTTTTGATTTGCATTTCTCTAATAATTAGTGATGTTGAGCATCTTTTCATGTGCTTCTTGGCCATCTGTATGTCTTCTTTGGAGAAATGTCTATTTAAGTCTTCTGCCCATTTTTAATATTGAGCTGCACATGCTGTTTATATATTTTGGAGATTAATCCTTTGTCCGTTGATTTGCTTGCAAATATTTTCACCCATCCTGAGGGTTGTCTTTCCATCTTGCTTATGGTTTCCTTTGCTGTAAAAGCTTTGAAGTTTCATTAGGTTCCATTTGTTTATTTTTATTTCCATTACTCTAGGAGGTGGATCAAAAAAGATCTTGCTGTTGTTTATGTCAAAGAGTGTTCTTCCTATGTTTTCCTACAAGAGTGTTATTGTGTCCGGTCTTACATTTAGGCCTCTAATCCATTTTGATTTTCTTTTTGTGTATGGTGTTAGGGAGTGTTGTAATTTCATTCTCTTACATGTAGCTGTCCAGTTTTCCCAGCACCACTTATCGAAGAGGCTGTCTTTTCTCCATTGTATGTCCTTGCCTCCTTTGTCATAGATTAGTTGACCATAGGTGCATGGGTTTATCTCTCGGCTTTCTATCCTGTTCCATTGACCACAGTGTATATCCACACAGACTTGTACATTAATGTTCATAACAACTTGATTTGTTTTGGAAAATGCAGAGTATCATATATCCTCCACTGCAGAATACAAATATCTGTTAACAAAGGAGACTTGAGAGAAGCAGACTCTGAATTAAGGCAAGTCTGGGAATTAGACTGTGCAGGAAAAACACCTGGAAAAAAAATTCCATTATCACAAAATCCTAGTTTTGTTTTCAGTGATTATGTCAGATTCAAAGAGAAAGATGTCCTTTTTCCAAACACAGCAACTGTTTAGATAGAAAATACGTTTATCTTTAAGAAAGGTACAGGAGTTAGAGGAATTTATGATCTAGGGACAGGGCTGACAATGTTTGTGAAACTGATTTCATGGTAGACTGGGATTAGATTTCTCATGCCTTTAATTATAGGGGAGTACGCTCCATTAACTTTGAAGGTTATCCTTTTCCAATTCTCAACCGATGGCTTGATCATTGAGAACTGGAAGAAATGTGAAGACTTTTTATTTCTGCAGTCGACAAGAAGCAAGAGTCCTTTGTGTTTAATCTGCGTCTTCTTTTTTCACATTATTTTAGGAGGGTATATTACCAATAATTTCCCCACTTGTTCTATATGTTTTCTCCTAAGACTCATATATCTTCTAACATTTAATATTATCTGAATGTAACACGGTCTGAAGTTTTACATTTTAATATATTACGGTCTTACACAATTCAAATTTTCCTTTATGTCTGAAAATTATTTTCTTGATTCCTGAATGTTTTTTTTTCCCTTTTATGAGTGATATGTATGTGTGTGTGTACTTATATTCATATTCATATTTATAACAATGGTTCTCAGTCAACTCTGTCCCCCATCAGAGGAACATCTGGCAATTTCTGGAGGCATGTTTTATTGTCGTGACTGGGAGGGGGTTGTTACTGGGAGGGGGTCTTTACTGATGTTTACTGGGTAAACATCTCAGCATCCCATAATGCCAGGACAGCCCCACAACAAAGAATCGTGTAGCTCCTGTAGGTCAATAGTGCTGTTGTTGAGAAACCCTGCTTTAGAAATTGCTCTTTCTAAATCTTCCATTGGCCCATTTGACTGGTTGGGAAGTCAGCAGATACTTGAGAGGTCAGGAAGTCTATAACGACAGTTCTCTCACCTACAATTCTGAGAAGATTGATTAAGGTATGAAAGAGAGAGAATAGGATTTAGTCCTTAAGAACCAAATGGTACACCAAGACAGCATGTAACAACATACAATAAGGAGCCGGTGTGGGCAGCAGGAAATTTAGCAACACATTTCACTGGGTAAAGAATGTGTGTTCTGGGACTTCCCTGGTGGCACAGTGGTTAAGAATCCACCTGCCGATACAGGGGACAGGGGTTCGAGCCCTGGTTCGGGAAGATCCCACATGCCGCGGAGCAACTAAGCCCGTGCACCACAACTACTGAGCGTGCGCTCTAGAGCCCGTGAGCCACAACTACTGAAGCCTGCGTGCCTAGAGCCCATGCTCTGCAACAAGAGAAGCCACCGCAATGAGAAGCGCAAGCACTGCAACGAAGAGTAGCCCCCGCTCGCGCAACTAGAGAAAGCCCGTGCGCAGCAACAAAGACCCAATGCAGCCAAAATTAAAATTTAAAAATAAATAAAATTTTTAAATATATTAAAAAAAAAAAAGAGTGTGTGTTCTAGGGAATTCCCTGGCGGTCCAGTGGTTAGGACTCGGTGCTTTCACTCCCCTGGCCTTGGGTCCAATCCCTGGTCCGGGAACTAAGATCCCACGAGCCGTGTGTTGCAGCCAGAAAAAAAAAAAAAAAGCTTCTAGAAAATTAAAGAAATGAAGGATTATGATTTGAAAAAAATAGACCAAGCCGTGTTACAATTCTGTTTAAAACCCAGAAAGGGCTCTAATTTCAATAACATATTTTCCAGAGTCCTTTTTTCATGCCCAAATCTCCACGAGCTCTCCTTCACCATTCTCATAGATCATCTTGACTTTTCTTCGCCGTGCTCACAATTTGAAATTCTGCTTGTATTTTTAAGTCTTGGATGCCCCGCTCCTCCAGGAATCTTCCTGAGGACACAGGTGGTTTTTTGTTGATTTTTTTTGGTGGGGGGGGGTGCGCGTTGGGTCGTCATTGCTGGGCGCGGGCTTTCTCTAGTTGCGGCGAGCAGGGGCTGCTCTTCCTTGCGGTGCGTGGGCTTCTCATTGAGGTGGCTTCTCTTGCTGCGGAGCATGGGCTCTAGGTGTGCGGGCTTCAGTAGTTGTGGCACGTGGGCTCAGTAGTTGTGGCTCGCGGGCTCTAGAGCGCAGGGTCAGTAGTTGGGGCGCACAGGCTTAGTTGCTCCACGGCACATGGGATCTTCCCGGACCATGGATCGAACCCATGTCCCCTGAATTGGCAGGCGGGTTCTTAACCACTGTGCCACCAGGGAAGCTCCAATTGTATCAGCGTTGATATCCTAGTTGTGATAGTGTGCTATCATATTCCTGGGTATTCCCATTGGGAGAGACGGGGTGCAGGATACAAAGGAAGTCCCTGTATTATTTCTTACAACTACATGTGAATCTATAATTATCTCTAAATAAAAAGTTTAATTTAAAAGTGGATGGCAGGGACTGCTCTGGTGGTCCAGTGGTTCAGGCTCCATGCTTCCAATGCAGGGGACATGGGTTCGATCCCTGGTCGGGGATCTAAGATCCCACATGCTGCAACCAAAAAAAAAAAAAAAAAAAAAATGAAGTTCAATCCCTAGCAGCTTTTCCTCCTGGCCTAGTTTGCATTTGTTTTCTTTGAATTGCAATGCCTTTTAGTTTTGAAGAGTCTCTCACTAAAACCCTGACAGTCCCAACATCATAATTATTAGTAGTTATCTGGATACCTTTACTAGACCATGACTGCATTATGTTACTCCATCATATTTCCAATATTTTAGCTACATTCTATTTGGGAAAAAAAATTGTACCCCCCCCTTTTTTTTTGAAGTTTTGAATGAAGATCCTATATTTCTCTCTTTTTCTGGAAAACAGTGTTGAAAATATAATGAGGTGAGAGGTGGTATGTGTCAAGACAAGTTTTGTCCTAGATTTTGGTTACACTTTCACCCTCTCTTGTCATGGCTAGGCACATCCTCGGTGATGTTCAGAACCTAAAGTGGGAGATGTATTTCCTATTAAAGGTTCACCAATGCTATGCTCTTCCTAATTCTTTGAAGTTGCTTTTGATCCC
This sequence comes from Inia geoffrensis, assembly GCA_036417435.1. Lineage (NCBI taxonomy): Eukaryota > Metazoa > Chordata > Mammalia > Artiodactyla > Iniidae > Inia > Inia geoffrensis. The sequence goes on from CM070921.1 coordinate 4,913,701, forward strand.
TGAGTCTCGCTTCTTAATATTTCATAAGAAACTCTTACTATTTCCCTTTCTTTCTCATCAAATGAATTTCTAGATCCCTCTTACCTTTCGGTACTATTCTCATTTAAAAAATATGATTGTCGGGCTTCCCTGGTGGCGCAGCGGTTGGGAGTCCGCCTGACGATGCAGGGGACGCGGGTTCGTGCCCCGGTCTGGGAGGGTCCCACGTGCCGCGGAGCGGCTGGACCCGTGAGCCGTGGCCGCTGAGCCTGTGCGTCCGGAGCCTGTGCTCCGCAACGGGAGAGACCACAGCAGTGAGAGGCCCGCGTACCTAAAAAAAAAAAATAAGAAGAAGAAGAAATGTGATTGTTTTCTCTTTATTTTCCAATTTAGACATTCTTCACAGATGTTTCACAGCCTTCATAGTCTTCTTTCATTTTCCACATCAACCTCTGCTATTGCAAGAGAACTATCCCTCAGGACTACTTACTTTTTATATCTCTGTGATTCTGTTGTAGTCCCATCAAGGGGGTCCAGTGATGGACTGCAGCCCTTGTGACATGCTTCAAGCTCATTTCTCTCTGAGGGTCCCGGACTGGATTAATTGGGGATGTGACCTGAGCTCAGAAGGACCCCTCTGTACAAGGACCCTGTGCTTGGTTTAATGTTCTTCTGCCGCTGTCTTGAAAATTCTTAATTTTGGACAAGGGGGTCCCACATTTTCATTTTTCATGGGGCCCCTCATTCAGTTTGCTGATTGCCCACCCATTTCACCAACAGTCCAAACTATGTAAAGCACATTGAGTTGCATACTTGTGTGTGACTTTTACACTCTTCCCTCTCTCCTTTTTTTTTTTTTTTTTTAATATTTATTTATTTATTTGGCTGTGCCTGGTCTTAGTTGCAGCATGCGGGGTCTTAGTTGCTGCATGCAGGATCTTTAGTCGCTGCATGTGGGATCTAGTTCCCTAACCAGGGATCGAACCCGGGCCCCGTGCATTGGGAGCATGGAGTTTCACCCACTGGAACACCAGGGAAGTCCCTTCCCTCTCTGTTTTTGTTTTTTGTTTTTTTTTTTTTGCAGTACGCGGGCCTCTCACTGTTGTGGCCTCTCCCGTTGCGGAGCACAGGCTCCGGACGCGCAGGCTCAGCGACCATGGCTCACGGGCCCAGCCGCTCCGCGGCATGTGGGATCCTCCCGGACCGGGGCACGAACCCGCGTCCCCTGCATCGGCAGGCGGGCTCTCAACCACTGTGCCACCAGGGAAGCCCCCTTCCCTCTCTTTTAATGTCTTGAAACCTTTCTCTAAATTTCCTTCCTACTCTACCGTTAATTATTCTTCCCCCAATTATTGTTAATCACTTGAACTGTGCAATTTATAGATGGTTAAATAAACTACAGCTAATTCACAATATAAATAAGAAAGAGTATTTTTTAGACTGGATTAGGGTGTGGGGTCCTTATGAATATTTAATGACTTTTGTTATATATTTCTTTAATGTCCTGAATATGTTATCTGGTATTACAATGTCGCTTTAATAGACTAATCTTCCATTTCCTTAGAATTTCTTCCATGGACTTATTACTTATTTTATGCTTAGATACTTTTTTGGGGGGCTGCCCCGTGCAGCATGTGGGGTCTTCGTTCCACAACCAGGGATCGAACCCGTGCCCCCTGCAGCAGAAGCGAGGATTCTTAACCACTGGACCCCCAGGGAAGTCCCCTCCGCTTAGATACTTTTGTATATAAAATTAACTCTTTCTTTCGGCTCTCATTTCCTGTTTTGATAAAGAACGCCCCTTTCCCCCATCACCGCCCCAGGTTGCCTAAGTCAGGACCCCAGAATCATCTCAGCTAATCCCTGTCTTCATTTCTCAGCCCACGCAGACGCCACAATTGATAGCATCCATGATCAACATCTCTTGAATCTCCCCCTCTTCTCCATCATCGTTACTACCGTCTTAGTGGAAGTATGTTCATTACAGCAAAGTTTTCTCTCTTCACTTTCTGTGTGTCTGTCTCTCTGTGCTGGAGCCAGAAGGATCTTTGGAAACCATCAACCTTGTCATTCCTCTACTTGAAATCCAGGAGTCATTCCTAATTTCCTTTGAGATAAAGCTGCAAACTCCTTAACATGGGGTTCAAGCCCCAGGTGAACCTTCCTCCTGTCAGTGGATTGCTATACAATTTCTATACGATTATCCACCTCTGACCGTGTTCACCTAGACATTTCCCCTGCATTTTTCCTCCTGTGCCATAATCCCTCCTCACCCTGAAAGCCTCGCCCTAGCCTTTCGGGGAGCCTTCACTCTTAATGTCTCCTGTGCTGGTTACTTGTCTCCTCACGTGTCCCTGTGCCGTCCTGGGCTTACCATTCCCCTATATGCTTGATCTTATGTTGCAGCTCTGTTCGTGGGGCTGCTGTATCTCTGAGGCCACGTGATTCAGTCAAGCAGAAATGATCTCTTGTTGAACTCTTGAGTCTTTTCTGCTCAGCACGGTAACTGAGAGGGGTGGAGAGTGAGTACACGCTTATGAGAAAGCGCTCTTGGACTCTCTTTGTAGCTTGCTACTATAATCACGCTGAATTCATTTCATTCAGACCCCAACTCTTTCTACTTGAAAACCAATAAAAGCAATCCTCTTTGTCTAGATAAACACTGACAGGAAGTATAGCCATTAAGAACCTACCTCCCGGACTTCTCTGGTGACACAGTGGTTAAGAACCCGCCTGCCAGTGCAGGGGACAAGGGTTCGCATCCTGGTCCAGAAAGATCCCACATGCCGCGGAGCAACTAAGCCCGTGCACCACAATTACTGAGCCTGCGCTCTAGAGCCCATGAGCCACAACTACCGAAGCCCGCGCGCCTAAAGCCTGCACACAGCAACAAAGACCCAACGCAGCCAAAAAAAAAGAACCTACCTCCCACCAAATAATGCAAGAAAATCATCTACTCGACTTCTAAAATACCAATGAAGATTCCCCCTACTCTCAAAGGTCCTTTACAAAATACTATTCTTTACCCATTAATATATTAATAATAATATCTTCCCCAGACTGAAGAGAATCTAAAGCTGTTACATTCATAATAAGTAATATGTTTTCATTATTTACATACAAATCCTTGAGTTTCGAATTAACGACACTTGAAAGAGACCTGTTCACACAAATGAAATTTGAATTGTAGATCAAGTGACACTTTGGAAGGGCTAGGTCACGTTGTAGCTTTTCAACACCACCGAGATTTAATTTATGTACTGTCATCGCAAAGAGAGAACTCTAATGGCTTTTTGATTATTCTCAACTTCGAAGAATAAATGAGAGGGAGACCAGTTCCCAGACAACAAAAGAGAACGTTGGAAGCTGAGTAGAGATAATTATGCCGCAATGCCCTAGCGAAAGTATCTTAGGACATGGGAATGTGCAGTACTTTTCTGCCCATCAAACCTAGACAGGAGAACACAGCCATCATCCTTCTTCCCTTCCCAGCCATCCTGCCTCCTCCTCAAAGTTTGGTGATCACAGGAAGTCATGGAGAATTTGGAAAGCCATCGTTACATTTTTAGGGAAGCTTGTTGGTCTGTGGCTGACAAAGAAATAGTAGAGGCAATTTGTCATGTCTGTTTACAGAGGTCAGAGATAGAGTACCTTTGACACAATGGCTTCAGAAAAATCCATGAAAAAAAAACATGGTTCGGAATAAAATGTTGTGAACATTGTGTGATAATAGGACGACCTTTCTTTAAATTTATTTTTTTATCAAAGTATAGTTGATTTACAATGTTGTGTTAATTTCTGCTGTACAGCAGAGTGACTCAGTTACACATACGTAGACGTTCTTTTTTATATTCTTTTCCATGATGGTTTATCCCAGGATATTGAATATAGTTCCCTGTGCTGTACAGTAGGACCTTGTTGTTTATCCATTCTCTATATACAATAGTTTGCATCTGCTAAGCCCAAACTCCCGATCCTTCCTTCCTCACCCCTCTTCCGCCTTGGTAACCGCAAGTCTGTTCTCTGTGTCTGTGAGTCTGTTTCTGTTTCAGAGATAAGTTCACTGTCTCATATTTTAGAGCCCACATATAAGTGATATCATACCGTATTTGTCTTTCTCTGTCTGACTTACTTCACTTAGTGTGATCATCTCTAGGTCCATCCATGTTGCAGCACATGGCATTATTTCATTCTTTTTTCTGGCTGAGTAGAACAATATTTTAAGCTTATGTCTCTTCGGGCCTGTTTTGGGGAGAGAATGCTGGCTGTACTTCGCTCTGTAAGCACTGACTGCCCTGTACCTTTGCCCTTCAACCCTAAAAGTGGATGTTGAGTAAAATATGAGTTTCAAAGGTAGCTGTACTTCAGACGTGATTCTTCTCAGTTAGAGCGTATAAAGCTTGTCTGAATGCTCATTTTCTTGGAAAACATGTAACTTGTACGTTCACAAAGCAAGTGCGTACTATTTGTTAATAAAGAGTTACTATTTATTGAATTTTTGTGGTAGGCTAGGGACTAGAGATTTCCCATGAAAAGGGCTAGTCTGAGGTGCCTTAGAGATTGGGAGAGATCCAGCTTTGTTCCAGTGAAAGTAAGGATGAAGAACAGATGGTAGACCAAAGAGATACGTTCTAGAAGCAAGGAAGAACTACTCAAAACCAAAGTGTTGCTGTTATTCTGACGAATCCAGCACATGGAGAAAATAATTAGCCTTTCTGCCAACCATACTCCCTTCCCAGTAAAACCTTTATAAGGAGAACCATGGGAAAATTCAGGCACGTGCATGTTTTTGTTAAATAACACGGTTTAAGCCAAGACATAAAGAGTTATGCTAGACTATCAGGAGAGAAAGCTAGAGCAGCCAGGCACAGTGTAATGAAGTTACTGTTTTTGGAAACCCTTTCTCTTAAATCCTGTGTTTCTACGCAAGTGTAATTCTTCAGCACCAGCTTGGAATGAAGTTACATGCACGTGTGCAGGACCTTCTTATGAAATGTCTGAAAGTACCAGTTTCCTGACTGAAAGTATTAAGATTTTTATTCCCTGCAAATGTCCATTTAATATCAACGATGCAGGGAAAGGCTTACAGTTATGCACTTTTCAAACCCTTGAGTTACAGACCCAAGGAAACAGTTGTACCACAAGTGAAAATAACTGTTCCCAGGGAAAGGAAGAGAATGTGACATATTTAGTTAGGTAGAAGGTCCTTCCAGTACCTAATCATTATTTTATTTAACCCACTTCTAATACTTAAGAGGTGCGTGTGTGTGTGTTCATACTTTCTGTCCCAGACTGTGGGCAAAAATTTCTTCTAATTCAGTCTCTTGTCAAAAGCTTAATGTCCCATTTTTTTTTAAGCCACCGGGCAAGACTCCTTGGCTTCAAATATGGTGAATAAAACTGCCGGTACTGGAAAATGTTCACATAAATGTGGTCTCAGAAATCGTCTTGAGGAGAGTTCCCTGGCGATCCAGTGGTTAGGACTCCACTCTTTCACTGCCGAGGGTGCACGGGTTCAATCCCTGGTCAGGGAACTAAGATCCCACAAGCCACGCATTGTGCCCCCCCCCTCAAAGAAAAAGAAGTGGTCTTGAAAACCACAGTGTTGAAATGCTGTGGACAGAATGCTGTTTTCGTTCTCTGTTCGGTGCTTCCTAAAACATTCCGTTACTTGGAATGATGAGAGTATGTACATGATATATATAGAATGAGGTTGAAAATATTTATTTGTTCTACAGCGTGTGTTCCTTCCATTGCCTTTTATCTATTTCTACCTAGACACCTTTGATATCTCCTCTTCTGTGGTCAGAGTTGTCACTTCTGTCACCATCTCTCTCACCTCCTTTCCAAGCAATACACATTTGTGCAAGAGGCTGTGATAAGGCAGGAAGTGATGCAGAATTAGGAAAGATGTCAGTAAGGTGACCCTGTGCTGAAAAATGGCAGAAATGTACAAAGATGGACAACCCAGCCATCGCTATGTGGATGTCAAGGAAGGCCATAGAAAAAGGCTAAAAGGCAAGAAACATTAGCAACTCTGACTGTTAAAATGTCTCAAGAGGCCATGAAATAAATCGCCTCTAAGCCCAATGGGAAGAAAATAAGCCTGTTGCATACCTCAAGTCCACACAATCAAATCCCTTCCCATTCCTCTCTAAAGCACATGGCATCCTAGCCACTGCAGGATTCGAAAACGGACCCATGGCATCAGTTTCTGCAGGGATATAAAAAGGAAGAGATAGAAAACATGATACATTTACATGCTGGTGTTGATTGTGGATTTCCCAGGATCTAAGAGAATGTTTCATTCTTATGGCAACGCTTAAAAAGAGAGAGTTCACATCTTTTGCTTGCGACCCAACTTCTGCTATTACTAAATATTCAGAATACGAATTTTCCATTTTTTTTAAAATCGGAATTCCAAGAAACTAAATAATGCAGGAAAGGGGGAAAATTCCATGGGAATTAATGAATATCTTTTCATTAAACTTTATAATGTTCCAGTTTTATGTCAGCAGATTATATATTATGCCCAGTTGATTTGCCATTGATTTATAGGCATTTTATAGTTTAACGGCAAAACTTTTTATCTTTTTTTAAAATTATTATTATTTTTTTTAATTTTTATTTTTTTGAGTGTGTTGGGTCTTCGTTGCTGTGTGCGGGCTTTCTCTAGTTGTGGCGAGCAGGGGCTACTCTTCGTCATGGTGCGCGAGTTTCTCATTGCGGTGGCTTCTCTTATTGCGGAACCTGGGCTCCAGGCGCGAGGGCTTCAGTAGTTGTGGCACAGGGGCTCAGTAGTTGCAGCATGCGGGCCCTAAAGCGCGTGAGCTTCAGTAGTTGAGGCGCATCGGCTCAGTATTTGTGGCTCGCAGGCTCTAGAGCACAGGCTCAGTAGTTGTGGCTCAGGGGCTTAGTTGCTCCGCGGCATGTGGGATCCTCCCGGACCAGGGCTCGAACCCGTGTCCCCTGCATTGGCAGGCAGATTCTTAACCACTGTGCCACCAGGGAAGTCCCTCCATGTCTTAGTTATTAATTTTTTATTTCTCCTAGTACCCAATAAAATGTTAATGTTGACTGAATTATCATAGTATCCAACCAAGGGAAGCATACCTGCTTGGGAGGCTTAGAATAAAAATGAAATCTGAATAAATGAATACATTTATTAAGAAAAAAGTGAATACATGTATTTATTCTTTTTTTTTGTCCTTTTATAGTTGCTTCTATATTTGCAAATGGTAATGTGATTATACATTTTAGCAATGGAATTACAGTACACGTTTCTTTTTTTAAAAAATAAATTTATTTATTTTTGGCTGCGTGGCATCTTTGTTGCTGCGCATGGGCTTTCTCTAGCTGTGGCGAGCAGGGGCTACTCTTTGTTGCGGTGCACGGGCTTCTCATTGTGGTGGCTTCTCTTTGTTGCGGAGCACGGGCTCTAGGCACACAGGCTTCAGTAGTTGTGGCTCACGGGCTCTAGAGCACAGGCTCAGTAGTTGTGGCGCACGGGCTTAGTTGCTCCGCGGCATGTGGGATCTTCCCAGGGCCAGGGCTCGAACCCGTGTCCCCTGCATTGGCAGGCCGATTGATTCTTAACCACTGCACCACCAGCGAAGTCCACAGTACACATTGCTTACCTGGAAAAATGTCATTTCATTAACAGTTGTAAGGTGTACTATTCATGGAGTTTAAGATTTGAAATAATGTTAATCATGCTAATTGCTGAGACTAGAAAAAACATTAATATTAAAATTAAATCGTAATCACTGAAGGACATCAATAGAAAACAATCTGTGTCACAATTCCAGGCATTTGCAGTTCAATCCTATTTTTTTAAATACACAAGAAAAATGGATACAGAGGATGGTGACTGTTCAGTGTTATAGTATTCATCACCATAATCTACTGAATTCTAAGATTCATGTTCCTATACAGATGTAACTCACTGATTACAATTCAGTCCTTCCCTTGCCTCCCCAAAATGAAGAAGAAATCAAACTCAATTGCACCTTCGACATTTAACAACAAATAGCAATAACAAACATTTATGTTAAGCAGGCGGTCCTTCATCTGGGATAATGAGTATGAACGCGGATAAAGAACAATATGAATTGTGGAAACAAAAGAATACAAGACCACATAGAAATGTATCATTTAGCATGATTTATGTGTACTTGCCGTTCCTATAAGGTAGACAGCTATTCAGACCTAACAAAGCATCTCTAGGGAAAGAGCGTGTATGAGACATTCACCAAACATCTGTGATTTTTCAGCAAGATTAAGCTCACTGTCAATGGCGGTCAAAGAACCTTCAGGAAGAATCCACCTTTAGGTTGTGTTTGTGATGGACACAAAATCAGTGAGTGAGAATTCGGTAATGGATTGATTGCGAAGGTCGGGAGTGGCCACACCGCACACTCATATCTGAAGGAGGTACAGAGATAGCATGTCAGAATCCACAAAAGAGAGATCAGGAATCTGCGTGGGTCGTTATAGTGTCGGCATGAAAACTTCCTTGCAACACACTGAAGGTGAGGAAGGAGCTTCCCGGACCTCAGGCATAAGGCCTCTTTCTACAGCTCTGTCTTAATATCAGCAGGGGACTATGTTAGATTTGGATTCAGAAGATCAGGGATGGGCCTGAGACTCTGCGTTTCTAATAAGCTCCAAGGTGGTGCTGATGCTGGTCGTCTGTGAGTCATCAGAACATTGTCGTAAGGAGAGAGGTGATACTGAGATGTTGACCCACTCTACCAAGGGGATGGTAGAGTAGGGCTGGAGCCCTGGGCCACTTCCTGCCAGGAGGAGCCCTGCTTATCGACACCGATGCGGCACAAAGGTGTGATCATTTTCTCAGTGAGCCGGACAAGAAAATGATGGACAGGCGCACCGTCACACCGTGTTATGGCTCTGATGCTGAGAAATGTACAAGTTGAGGGAGAGGAGAAGTGATGAATAGTGGTGCCGTCACAAATATTTTTTAAAAAGGAAGGACAGATAATTTTTTTTTTTCTAGGACAGATAATTTTGAAAGAGAAGGCATTTGGGGTCAAGTTGAATTTGAGGACCAACTTAGGTGCACAGGTGGAGGTGGCCTGTGTGTGTGCTAGGCAGAATGGTGGCCCCCATGACCTTCAAGCTTTGGTATTATGCCCATGGTTATATTATGTGGCAAAAAGGGGCTCTGTGGATGTAATTAAGGTTACTCATCAGCTGGCCTTAAGTAGGGTAATTTTCCTCCTGGATTAGCAGGGTGGGTCCCGTGGAATCACAGGACCCCTTAGAAGCAGAGAATTTGGAAGAGAAAGAGATATGGCAGAACGGGAAGCCTCAGGGAGTTGAAGTGTACGAAGGGGACACGGTGCTGTTGCTGGTGTGACAATGGAGCAGACAATGTGATGAAGGTGCAGGCAGCCTCTAGAAACTTAAGAGCATCCCCAGAGGACAGCCAGCAAGGAAACTGGGACCTCAGTCCTAGAAGCCCAAGGAGCTGGATTCTGCCAACCACCTCATGAACCTGGAAGCCATTCTTTGAGCCTCTGGATAAAAGCCCAGGTCAGCCAATACCTTTCTATCGGCCTTGACCATAGCCATCTGAACCTACCCAGACTTCTGAACTACACAACCATGAGCTAAGAAATGCTCTCAGGTCCTAAGTTCGGGCCTATCTGTTACAACAGCAATAGAAAACGAATGCGGCAGGCCCCACAAGGTACAGGGATCATGGTGAAGTGAGGGTTCTCTACACGGGCAAATACAATGTTGAATAAGGAGAAGGAAACACATGATTTCAGTGGAGCGAGTAGAAGATGAAAAGAAAGGAAAAGACCCTTCAGAGGGAGGAAGCAAGCCAGGACTCCAAAGGTGCTGAGCCTGAATCCGTGGGAGGAAAGACGGATACAGAGGCACAGGTGAACAGAAGAAAGGGAGAGTGTTGGGAAGGCCAGCTGGGTGTGTACGAGTGGGCAGGTCAAGGGTGAGTTTTGAGATACATTTTGTCAGAGCTCTAGAGAGAAGGCTCAAGGGCTAGGGGTTAAGCAGGGAGTGGGTGGTGACCATAGGCAGGCATTGAGAGCGTATATACTCTTCCTCTCATTGGAATGGTATAAGAAGCCAGATAAAGGGGGGAGAGCACATCGGAGGGAGCACGGTAAAGAGATGTGCTTTTTCCTTTTTTAAGCGACAGAGAAGCTCCCATATGAATGTAGACTGCGGGAATTGGTGGGGAGAGGCAAGGGAGAGGGTACAGGTGGAATCAAGGCACTTTGCTGTCATTCAGTGTGGTCTCGTGTGTCCTGTTTCACTCCACCATCCACCCACTTTTTAGGGCTGATTTCAAGCCCATCCACTTAGCCTTGAACAACCATCCTTAGGCAATCGAGTACCATGTTTCCTTTGCGTTCTGAGCCTCCAGATGAAGCCACAGACCTCCTTTTTAAGATTTCCCTGCTAGGCTGCCAGCGTCCTGATTTCTGGGTGTGTTCTGCCCAAAGGACCCCTCTGGACCTTTTCCTCACCCGTGTACACCTCCAAGTATATGCCAATGGCACTGTTTCCTCTGTGTGGACGGACAGACATGTTCTTCCTGTGCTTCAGGGCTTCTCTCAAAACTCCCCTTCTTGCAGAGACACTCATCCAGTGTATAAAATGGCAATGTATGTGGGAAATGTATACAAAATGGCCGTCCTACACCCCAGCTCAGCTCTCATCACACCCCTTCTCATCATCTCTATATCCATATCGGAATCTGTGTGGTTCTCTCTTTCCTGACCAGAATATTAAGTATACGAATACATGAGGGCAGGACTTAGTTTGATATTCCCAGGAGCGAGAACAGTCCCTAGCACAAAATAGGCACTCAGAAATATTGACTGTACGTTAGCTGAGCTATGTTGGTTTGTAGAATGGAGTCCCGGTGGTATCGTCAATTCGGGAAGAAAATAACATAAACTTTTCACCCTCCCTGCTCCAAGACTCCATCACAAGACATATATACTCTCCTGCTTTCTAATACTTTCTACACCTTTTCCCTGATGGCAAGATTGAGTTCATCCCTGCGCGGAAATCATGCAATATTGTGTACTAATCTTGTGAGGAGTTCATTCTTACTAACCTGTTTTTCATCATTTTTTTTTTAACATCTTTATTGGAGGGTAATTGCTTTACAGTGGTGTGTTAGTTTCTGCTGTATAACAAAGTGAATCAGCTATACGTATACATATATCCCCATACCCCCTCCCTCTTGCGTCTCCCTCCCACCCTCCCTGTCCCACCCCTCTAGGTGGTCACAAAGCACCGAGCTGATCTCCCTGTGCTATGCGGCTGCTTCCCACTAGCTATCTGTTTGACATTTAGTAGTGTGGATATCATGATTATTTTTTGAACCCAAATAACCCACCTCACTTGAGTGCTGATAATTATTAGTTGTTAGTTAATATACATCTTTAATATTGGGCGTATACATGTTATGGGAATACTAGATATTTTCTGTATTTGTTTTCCATCAAGAAAGAGGAGGGAAGTTAGGAAAACTGATTTTTATCCACACCACTGAGTATACTGAGTCATTTCAAGAAATGGGTTTACTTCTTGAAAGCTACTACATTGCAGATAGAGTCAGGAACCTATCCTGTGGCCATAGCCCTTGGAAAGCTGTGAGAGGAAATTAAAAACTTCTTAAATTGGGTAATAAAATTGATAAGAACTAAGAAAAGCTAATTGAGTCACTTTAGATTTGCGTAGTCTATCAGGAAGATCATTTTTAATCTTATAAAAGAATATTTTATGATAAGGGCAATCACTGACCGTATATACTCAGAAATACATATAAAGAGAATTTTTTGCAAGAAGGTCAGTCAGCGAACATAGACACTCAGAAATGCATGCAGTTAAGAAAAAAAATGACTGAAAGACATAAACATGTTGACTGGAAAGAGACTGGGAATTGGAGAAATATTTCAAAAGTTGCTGTCTTTGAAACAATAATATTTCAAGAAGGTTGCAGTGACAAGTATTTGTTATAAATATTACTCTCCTTGTCTGAGCATGTGCATGCATGGCTTCAGCTTTTGCAAAACAAGAGATGCCAGAAACCCTAAGACAGGAATGCACACGATTATAGAAAAGTCCACTAGACTGAGTCATCAGGGGACATTGGTCTGGTCACGCAAATGTGATATGGACTCAGTCATTAATGAGAGATTCATTACCTAAGAGGCATTGGAAAACATGCCAAATTTATGAGTGCATGTCATTAACCCTTTCAAGTTAGCTATGTCCTTTATGTTTCCAGCTAGGAATGACATCCAAGGAGTTTGGACTCCTCTTATGACTTCTTGAGTAAAATGAACCTCTATATTAATAAATTAGAAATAACCATTTAAATCCACCCATGTGCCAAGTATGAACTTTAGCCTACAAGCTACCTGCCATTCCTGAACATGGACAACTAAAATGAATATAGTAGCCTTTTTTCTCCTTCCACATATTTTACTTTTGTTTCTTGTTAATATCTCCAGAAGCATCCACTTGGCAACCTTAGCCCTATGCCCTTACATATGTGAAACACCTGCATAATAAGCCCTTGAATTGATGCTGCTTTGGGGATTTGTGCTACAGACTGTCAACTTGTAATAGATCAACCCTGTACACCACCTTGGACCCTCAGCATCAGTAACCACACCAGAAGATGCTGGCCTTTTGGACCAAAGGATTACAAATACCTGCAGGATTAACCGGACCATCTAATTTGCATCATCTGGTCACAATGTCCTGATCCATGCAAAGTGACTGTGTTTTGAATGTGAACGTTTCCATCGCAAAATACTAACATTTAGGGCTTCCCTGGTGGCGCAGTGGTTGAGAGTCCGCCTGCCGATGCAGGGGCCAAGGGTTCGTGCCCCGGTCCGGAAGGATCCCACGTGCCGCGGAGCGGCTGGGCCCGTGAGCCATGATGGCCGCTGCGCCTGCGCGTCCGGAGCCTGTGCTCCGCAACGGGAGAGGCCACAGCGGTGAGAGGCCAGCGTACCGCAAAAAAAAAAGCAAAAACAACTAACATTTAGAGTATAGTAGAAGCAAACCTCGCCTAACATCTTTTGCTCCTTTTTTCTTTTGTGATACATATTTGGTTTCAGTAACAATGTTGAGATACGGTGGTGTAAAAAAAATAACACAATTGCTATTATAATTTGAAAAACTTTGGAAATGTTTCGTGCTGTGATACTTTTGAAAGAGGATTATATGACATTGAACGAAATGGTCAACACACAATTTATGCTTTGGAAACAGATCCTGTAATCAGTGTCCAACTGAGCTCCCTTTTCCCCTAGAGAGATCTTGTCCGTGTCTGTATCCTGAAAGCATAACTGGTTCAGTCACCACAATAGCCAGTCTCCACATAACTGGTCAGGAAAAACATCCTGTTGGGATGGAACTTCCGCGTGAAACAAAGCAGTCTGTATCCGCTCTCCAAGAGGTGAAGTGAGGTAAAGGGAAAGGAGATGAAACCAAAAATAAAGATGGGAAATTGTAAGAGAATTAGATCGCAACATGCATCTAGATTTTGTTCCTCTCTCCTCTCACTTTCCTGGGGTTGGTCACAAAATGTGACTTCCTTAAAGCAAATACAAATAAGTGTCCAGTTTCTTGAGAAGGGGTTGGAAAATGGGGATGATTATTCTCAACTTTCTCCCAGTGTCTCCCTTGTAAAGTTGCCATTGTCACACTAGTGCTTTCCCCAAATGCAGGATCAGAATCACTTAAATAATGAAGTCGACTTTAGACCTGTTTCCACCATTCCCTAAATATTATTCTGCTGAACCGTACGGCATTGCCAAGATTCAGCCATGGCAATTTTGTACGGTTCAGCATCTCTCTCCACAAGAGAGTTGAATTAATTCAGAGAAATACATAAATTGTCTTTAAAAAAATGAACTAGGGGACTTAAGGACACTCGTGTTTTGCTTACCATCATGGTACAGGCATGCTCAGTGTTCTTTGCCCCGGGTGGTAAGCATTATAAATATTCCAGTATCTCCTTCTCCTCTATTTCTGGGAACATGGAGGGAAAAGGCCATGCCTTTGAAGGTAGACTTGCTCACGTGACTACTTCAGACTTTTCATGATGAAACACAAGTGGAAGGGATGGATGGACATCGCTTCTGGGCTGAAGGCATCACCTTTGCTTGCCTCTTTAGTCACCTGCTGCGACAAAGCCTCATGCTGAGATGATCGAGGCCATCACAAGATTGCAAAGCGTCCATCAGTCAGGCTTCTGAGTCACAAGGATGAGCAGACTCTCTCTGCCAACCACCCTGGGGAGACGGTGAAGAAGAAATAAACCTGTGTTTCACACCAAGGAGATTTCAGAGTGGTTAGATACTGTCATATGACCTATCTTATTGTGCCTAAAGGATCTTTGGGGGACATTATTAGGAAGGCAGCACTCCATAATGCTTTCTGTGGATGACAACTTTAGACTCAGCATTTATCTATCCATAATTTGCAGGGCATAAATGGGCATTCCAGAAATCTCTGGCTGGTCTCAGAGATTAGCATCCACTAGAAACCCTATTTGGAAACATCTTTTCCTGGGAGGTTATCAAAACTCCTGACATTATGAGTTCTGAAGTCGTTGAACCTTTCTTGCTTAATAGATGTGGCTATAATGGGTTTCATCAACTCAGAAACCCTTAGAGGGCAGGATAGAGGTCTTTGGAGTAATACACCGTTCCTGGTTATGTCTGAACACTAAGGAACTACAGTTAAAAACATCTTGAGCATTTATAAACACTCCCAGTATCAGAGGGAGGCGATATGGGCACATATGTGCGTGTATGGCTGATTCAGTTCGTTATGGGGCAGAGGCTAACACACCATTGTGGAGCAATTGTACCCCAGTGGAGATGTTAAAAAAAATAATAATAATAAATGGTAAAAAAAAATAAAATAAAATAAATGGCACTCAGAACTGACTCTCCAAAGCCAATACACAGAAAAGCCATCTTTTTGGAGTGAAGCTATTTTGACATGTTAAATTCCAGTATTAAACACAGCTGTCATTTCAGTACACAAGGTTGAGGACTCAGGTAAAATTAGGATCACGACCAAAAGGGGAAAATTAAGACAGGCTTCATGGAAAGAGGGAAGAGTTGATCTCAGTAGAAAATAGAAGAAAATATGAATTTATGCAGAGAATATCCTCCAAGTGATGTCTTTTATCCCCAGATGGAGATAAAAAACTTTCAACTACTATATTTTTAGGTGCAATTATAAATATAGTAAAATCCTCTTTTCAATTTTAAGAAACCCAGTAGACAAAAATCTGACAACAAACACAATAGAAATAAGCCCAACCTGCATAGTTTGGGACAGATAAAACACTTTTCCACAGAACACCCAGGAGCAAACAACAGAAGCTTTGAACTATTTTTGGCTACTATTTTTAAGCAAGCTGTAGATCTCATAATCACCTTTTTAAAAAATTCCTGTTTTGTGATAATAACGTCTATTGACAGCGTTCGTTTTACAGCATGATATTTTACCAATCTCATTTTAAATTAAAGTAATAGTAATTTTAAAAGGATAAAGGGGAAAAAAAGAGCATAAAATGAGTTAGAATTGTTTAATCTGGACAATGGACCTGGCTTTCTTTTTGGAGAAATCTGATTTTGCATAAAGAGAACTATTTCTTTAAGCAGAATTACTCCTTGGAAGCACTTGAATTATTTGTGTCAACTTTAGAAAAAAAGTTTAGCTTATTCAAAACTTTTATTTATGAAAATTAAATGATTGCATCACCTTGAAGAGAGAGACAATTTGAGGATCCCTTAAAGAATGTCAAGACTGAGACCTCCCTGGTGGTCCAGTGGTAAAGAATCCGCCTTCCAATGCAGGGGATGCAGGTTCCATCCCTGGTCTGGGAACTAAGATCCCACACGCTGCGGAGCAACTAAGCCCGTGTGCCACAACTACTGAGCCAGCGCACCTCAAGTAGAGCCCACGCGCCCTGGAACCCGTGCGCTACAACTAGAGAGAAGCCCGCACACTGCAATGAAAGATACCGCACGCCTCAACGAAGATCCCACGTGCTGCAACGAAGACCAGACGCAGCCATAAATAAAAAAATAAATAAATAATAAGTCTTTGGGAAAAAAGAATGTCAAGATTATGACACAGGTAGAATTTGTCTTTTCTGTCATTCCCCTTCATTTCTTGAGCCAGCGTCTGTGCCTTGAGTACTGTCCATAAACAGCTCAGAGGCCCCCCAAAGCCAGGTTTTCCATCGTGGAATCTTTTTCTCTGGTCTCTATCCTTTCCTACGTTCCCTCAGGGTCCTGTTTCAACTAGGCTGATGACAAGGTGAGATTAGAAACTGCTACTCTAATGAATGCTCTGCCGATTCCAGGACAGTAAGGCTTCCCCCTCATGGAATTTGCCAGTCTTCAGAGCTCTGAGGTTTTAACAGGGGCACTGGCTTGTGACAAGGGACCAGGTCCCACCTTGACCTCTGGAGAGCGATGCTCAATTTCCCTGTTGCCGAAAGTGCATCTTGGCGGCGGAGGAAGTAGTGAAATGATCCAAAGAGGTCTTTTCCTTGATTTTACTTAAAGGAACTTCTCTGGTGGCTTAGACACTGCTCTGTGTAGCCCCAAAGGCAGAGAGGTGAACAAGCTGATGAGGAAAGGAAGGAGGAAAAGACGTAGGATGTGTAGACAGGGGCCATGACTAAGAATGAAAGGCATATTCATTAGAGTGTTGCTTTGGCATTCCCAGGGAATGTGGGTGGGTGCTGCATGGGTACAGGCAAAAAGGAAGAGTGGATGCCTTGCAAACAGGTATGCAGAATACCTGGAAATATGCACCTTCAGTGCCCCGGAACTGTCTTGTGTCTCTTCCATGTAAGATTGCCTGGGCTTCGAAGTTATTACAAAGGGCTTGATGGAACCTGTATGGACACAGCATATAAGACTAGGGCTTCCCTGGTGGCGCAGTGGTTGAGAGTCCGCCTGCCGATGTAGGGGACACGGGTTCGTGCCCTGGTCCGGGAAGATCCCACGTGCCACGGAGCGGCTGGGCCCGTGAGCCATGGCCGCTGAGCCTGCACGTCGGGAGGCTGTACTCTGCAGCGGGAGAGGCCACAGCAGTGAGAGGCCCACGTACCGCAAAGCAAAAAAAAAAGGCTAAGTCATTTCAACACCAAGTGGATTCCAATCACCTACCTTCTCCAACTTGTGTACTTTACTCAAAATAACACTGTCTTTCACAGGAACCTTTTTCTTCGTCTGTTTACTGAGACAATCTCTCTTTTCAAAGTCCTAACAGCATGCTAAGCATCGCGTTTTTCACCCCTCGGTTTCTACGAAGGAGAATGCTGCTGAGTTATAGAATCGACTTCACTGTGCATCTGATAAAGGTCTAACATTATTCTGTGCAAAAACACAGTGACAAAAATCTTAAGACCCAGTTAGTTGTTTTTTTTTTTTTTTTTTCCAGATTTATATAAATCGTATTAAACAGTCTTCATTTACCCTTAGTGAAGATTAAGGAATAAAATCAATATGCTGTGATATGGTAGACTTGAAAGGCAAGTGGATTTTGAATGTGTCCAAAAGCATGAATGTGATGGGTGTCTGAAGTGACTTAAGTGGCTGAAGTTCCCAAAGTATGAGTCTATGTGGAATTATGCCAGTCTGATCCCACTGTGGGAGCAATGGCTCATAGCCCTTGCCTTGTCCCTGGGGAGTCAACAGCCTCATTCCTAGGAAGGACAGAACTCAACCACCCGTCTGACACAGGAACCTAAGATTCCCATCTGCAATTATGCAAATCCATCTACTGTTGACACAAACACCAGCTATTGGTTGTTGCCCTTGAACTTTGCATTTGAATACTCGAGACTGCCTTCCCGTCTCTCGGTATCTACTTTGTTCCTGTGCTTTCTCCTAACCCTTTTCAAGCTAATTGCTTTGCTTTTACTATAATCTGACATCAGAGAATAACTCAAGTATAAATTGTCCCACTTCTCAAGAAACGTGCACGACTATGTGATTGAAGCCGTTTCAGGTCTTTCTCCAAGCTCTTACGAAGCCCTCGGGTTTAGTCTATCTTTTAGTCTAAAGCTTGGACTGGCACATCTCTTTAAGAGCCTCCCCTGTCCCCAACAGAAAGAGGGTCCTTTTGCAAGAACAAAGAGGGGAGATACCTGTGGTGTGAGTGAGGAAGGAAAAGGGCTTCTCTTCCTGATGGAAATGGGAGCTCAGCTTACAAGACAGTTTCACGGGTGCCTAGAATTGGTCCAAAGCTGTCAAAAGTGAGTGATGGGAGCTGGACCAATGAGTACGCCCTTCCTCTATGCTGCGGGCTGAATTATGTCTCCCCCAAATTCCAGTGTTGGACTCCTAACCCCCAGGACCTCAGAATAATGTGATTGTATTTGGAGGAGGGGTCTTTAAAGAGGTAATCAAGTTAAAATGAAGTCATTAGAGTGGCGTCCTAATGCAATCTGTTGGATGTCCTTATAAGACACTCGGATATTTGGATGCAGATTGCACAGAAGTGATAAAAAAATGTCTGTGAGGAAATCAGTGTCTGTTGTTGAAGCCCTTCAGTTGCTGGTGTTGTGTCAGAGCAAACTAACACACGGATTTGTGTGTGTGTGTGTGTGTGTGTGTGTGTGCTCTGAATGGGCTCTGTTTAATCACTTAATCTTTTTCAAGTCAGAGAGGAAAGCAGAAGAGTCTGTGGGAGAGATGAGCTAATAAATGGGTATTGTTTTAACACAGCCGCTAAATCTTCAGTAATTTGTTACAGCAGCTATAGAAAGTTAATACAGATGTGTCTCTGTAATTTGGGGTCTCTGCCTGCTGACCCCAGAGTTTTAATCTTCCTCCACAGGATATAGTCTGTGGGCCAGCAGCATAAACATCCCCTGGGAGTTTGTTAGGAAGGCAGAACGAACCTTGGGCCACATCCGAATCAGAGTCTGCATCTGGACAAAAGATGCCCCAGAAATCTGATGTACACGCAAAACCCATTCAGAGATCCGACCACCATGAGCAACTGAGTCCTTATCGTATGCTCTTAGTTATTTAATGACATCCTGAGAGGCTTCCAACACTATCTGGATAAACCAAACCTCTTAGCTACACCACGGAGGAAAGAGCAGTTTATGTAATATTTCCCCATATTCACCTATTTGAAGCCCTCTTTAAACGTGTGTCATTCCCGTTGTCGCTTTCACGGATGGCGAATCTTCTGTTCTTGCCGTAGCGCCAGGAGCATTCCCGGGATGCAGACTGACCTCAGCCTGAATCTTGGCGTTTTCAGTTTCAAACCTTTTTCTCAGCGAGGGCTATTCCAGGCAGAGCTGGCCAGTAGCTGTTCTCCAGGAGTCAGGCCGAGAACAGAAGTTGCAGAGTAGTAGACATTTATAAAAACCACCTTAATCGTCCGCGTTTCAACACGTAAGCCTCTCCTCGTCCTGAAGTCTCTGTCTCTCTCTCTCTCCCTCCTGTCAGTTGCGGAAGTTTATTATCCTCGGACTCCAGCCAGCCCTTCTTTTCTCCCTGTTTGCCAACTCCTTGAACCCTGAGGGATCACCCCACTTGGACAGCTGCTCTGGTGAATTGGTGGACCTGGTAAATCACTGGCAGTTCTTTTCTCTTCTCCGTGTTACCTCGTCTTCATAAGACTCTCAGAGATGCTTTCGCCTCCCAGATCCTCGATGTTACCAGCAGCAGTAGGGAGGCCCAGTTCCTATTTCTATCCTACATGAGGTCACATGAGATTAGATTTCCCCACCCTTCATTTCTGTTTTCTCTGTTCACTACCGCACCAGCTGGGTAGTTTCCCTGTTAGGTAGGCTCTCAGGCATCCTGATTGTGAAAGTTTCAGCTAAAAGGCTGCCTTGATCTAGCATTTCAAGAGGTACCATGTTCCTAATTATACTTTCCTATGGACAAACCCATATAGATGTGTGAATAAAAGCAAATTGACTGCAGCTCAACAAGTAAATCTGATGGGTAATCCAGGTGAATTTGGGATTCGTCTATTCTACAAAAACTACCTCTAATGCATGGAGAGGATATTCATTAGATATGGAATTATCCTCTGATTTCAAAAATTGTAAACTTCCTGCTGATCTTTTACAGTAAATAACTAGTGTTACTTAAGTGTTCACCTTTAGTAAAAATAGAAACCAGAAGTTATTAAGTTCCTACTGTGATGAAGAAGACAGTCCGTTTGGGGTGGAGATCATGTTCTAGGTGTGATGATTTAAGCAAATACACAAGGCTCAACTTGTTGGAAACTCTAGTGGATGCATTCGTTAAAGGCCGTGGCTGAAATGAGTGCTTTTGGGTATTCACAGATGGGAAGTGGAGCCATCAGGGATACTGAAATTATACCACAATCAAAAATAAAAATATTTACAACTTCTGTTCATCAAAAGACAACATTAAAGGAGTGAGAAGTGTGTGTGTGTGTGTATACATACATACATATATATATATATGTATATATATATATATATATACTGAATATATAAAGAATATATAAGTCAATATATATATATATACTGAATATATAAAGAATATATAAGTCAATATATATATACTGAATATATAAAGAATATATAAGTCAATATATATATACTGAATATATAAAGAATATATAAGTCAATATATATATATATACTGAATATATAAAGAATATATAAGTCAATATATATATATATATACTGAATATATAAAGAATATATAAGTCAATATATATATATATATATACTGAATATATAAAGAATATATAAGTCAATATATATATATATATACTGAATATATAAAGAATATATAAGTCTATATATATATATACTGAATATATAAAGAATATATAAGTCAATATATATATATATATACTGAATATATAAAGAATATATAAGTCAATATATATATATATACTGAATATATAAAGAATAAGTCAATATATATATATATATACTGAATATATAAAGAATATATAAGTCAATATATATATATATATACTGAATATATAAAGAATATATAAGTCAATATATATATATATATACTGAATATATAAAGAATATATAAGTCAATATATATATATATATATACTGAATATATAAAGAATATATAAGTCAATATATATATATATACTGAATATATAAAGAATATATAAGTCAATATATATATACTGAATATATAAAGAATATATAAGTCAATATATATATATATATACTGAATATTTAAAGAATATATAAGTCAATATATATATATATACACTGAATATATAAAGAATATATAAGTCAATATATATATATATATATATACACTGAATATATAAAGAATATATAAGTCTATATATATATATATATATACACTGAATATATAAAGAATATATAAGTCAATATATATATATATACACTGAATATTTAAAGAATATATAAGTCAATATATATATATATACTGAATATTTAAAGAATATATAAGTCAATATATATATATATATACACTGAATATATAAAGAATATATAAGTCAATATATATATATATACACTGAATATATAAAGAATATATAAGTCAATATATATATATATATACACTGAATATATAAAGAATATATAAGTCAATATATATATATATACACTGAATATTTAAAGAATATATAAGTCAATATATATATATATATATATACTGAATATTTAAAGAATATATAAGTCAATATATATATATATACACTGAATATATAAAGAATATATAAGTCAATATATATACACTGAATATATAAAGAATATATAAGTCAATATATATATATATATATACACTGAATATATAAAGAATATATAAGTCAATATATATATATATACACTGAATATATAAAGAATATATAAGTCAATATATATATATATATACACTGAATATATAAGGAATATATAAGTCAATATCAAAAATGTAGAAAACTCAGTTGAAAGATGGGGTTGAATAAGCACTTTAAAAAGAGACTGTCTAGGGAATTCCCTGGTGATCCAGTGGTTAGGACTCAGCACTTTCACTGCCACAGGGCCAGGTTCAATCCCTGATTGGGGAACTAAGACCCCACAAGCTGCATGACTTGGCCAATAATATTTAATATTAATAATAATAGATGGTCTAAATAGTCAATAAACCTATTAAAAACTTCCCAAGTTTATTAGTCATCAGGAGAAGGCAAATTGAAACCACTGTGTGATACCACTATACAGCCTCCAGAATCTGCTAAAATGAAAAAGACAGACAACATCAAGTGTTGGTGAAGATGTGGAGCCACGGGAACTCTCTCAGAGGGTATAAACGGGTCAGGTGGGAAAACTGATGGGAGGTACCCACTAAAGTAGAATAGCTACCCTAAAGACTCAGCAATTGCATGCTGAGAAATCCACACGTTTCATCCACAGCCACACAGAAAAGAATGTTTGGGTTTTTTTTTTCAGCAGCACTGTTTATGATCCCCTCAAACAAGAAACCACCCAAATGCTCATCTGTGGTAAATGGAATAAGCAAACATTCAGGAGGTCTTGACAAAGGAAGAGTCTCTCGATCTAGGTAGTGATGAGTTGAATTTCATCCCTGGAGTGGTCTGAGTTGACTACTGCTCCTGTTAGCACTGTGCATGTTCCTTTAGTGTAACACGCCTTGTATCACCCAAGGCTTGCTTGTTCATTTTTCTGGTTAATCATCAGTATATTTCCCGTGCCAGACCCAGTGCCCAGCACAGAATGGACGTCTGTAGGACTGCCTGAGTGCGTGTCTACTGGCAGAAAAGTAGAACAACTTCTCAGACAGTGGAAGCATGGCCTGCTGTTTTTCCCTTTGAGCTTTATTCAAAGGGTCCTTTAAACACTTTGAAAGGAGATCGCATTACAAGAGAGAACATCTGCCAGTGAAGTCTCTAACACTTATGTTGGCTTATTGGATTTGGTGACTGACAAAGATAAATGGGTTTTGGAGAATGAGAACTGAAGGTCTCCTGTCCCCATGTTAAGAGGCATTGTTAGCTGGTGGTAGGAGACATCTTGGATCCTGGAGTCCCTGGCTGTTGTCCTTGACCTCTGTTTACCTCTTCTGAGACACAGACTCTTCAGTGGAGGACGATCATCTCTGAAAACGTCTCATAGCCTGGAAAGAAAGCCAGCCCTCTTTAAGAGGAGGAGGTGATGATGATCACTGTTTGTTAAATAATAGTGTAATAATGAAGAGCTTTGAGCTGTCTCCTCTGGAGATATGGAATTCACAGCCCTGGTACACAAAAGCCACTTATAAAGGAATCCGTACAGAGAATTCTTATGCTTAATTTGAGCCATAAAAATGCCTTTTTTAAAAAAATGGTTTTTTTTTAATTTTTTGGCCTCATCATGCTGCATGAGGGATCTTAGTTCCATGACCAGGGATCAAACCCATGCTCCCTGCATTGGAAGTGCAGAGTCTTAACCACTGGACTGCCAGGGAAGGCCCCTAAAAACGCCTTTAAAAAAAAAAGAAATCCTGGGACCTCCCTGATGGTCCAGTGGTTAGGCCTCTGTGTTCCCACTGCAGGGAGCATGGGTTCGATCCCTGGTTGGGGAACAAAAGATCCCACATGCTGCAAGGTGTGGCCAAAAAATAAAGTAAATAAATAAATAGATAATAAATAAATAAAAGGATATCATTTTTTAAAATATGTACAAAATAGAAATGAAAAAAAGAAATCATCGCCTAGAATCCTTGTGTTTAATCTGAGGTATAACCACAAAAGCTGGAAATGATGATATGTATCTTGTAATAGGCTGAGTCCTTATTCTCAGATTTCCAAACTCTCCATCTTCTCTGTTGTGGTCAGGGTTGTATGATTTCTCTTCAATGATCTCCCCACCCCTTGAAGATGCATTTCAAGATCTCACATGCAGGGGAAGACCCTTTGTTGTTCTCATGATCTGCTCTGAACGGAAAGCTGGCCCCAACTTAAGCTGGGGCCCAGCTAGCGAAGTCTCATCCTGGCTTGTTCCTGGAGATCTTGGTTTGACTTAGGACCACAGGCAAGTAGGTGAATCCTTGTGACCCAGTTACTTCACTTGTATAAAGAAGGCGCTCTGCGAAAGAGCTCACTCCATTGTTGACATTGGGCTGCTGGCCACTTTCAAGCCCACCTCTCCCCTGTCCCCTTCTGTCCACACCTGGACAGTCTGATGAGGATGCTCAGGTGTACCCTCCTTGCCCAGGGTGGGAGGTTTAAACCATGCAAACAGTAGTACCGTGTTTAGGAACCTTCACCCCAGGATCACAACCTAACCTTATAAAAGCTTTCCCTGCTCTCTCAAGCCTTTTTGTACCCTCTCAGGAGCCTGCCCTGTCCTCCCTAGAAAGCCTCATGATGTAAGTAGAAAACCTTTTCATACATTCTTCATGCACGTGGCGTCATCTGTCTTTTATTTATTTATTTATTTTTTCAATTTATTTTTTTGGCCATGCAGCATGTAGGATCTCAGTTCCCTGACCAAGGATAGAACCCGAGCCCCCTGCAGTGGAAGCATGGAGCCTTAACCACTGGACCACCAGGGAAGTCCTCCACGTCATCTGTCTTGACCACTAAACCAACTTGTGGGCAGAAGGGGGTCCGACCACCCCTGTGGAATGACTCTAACAGATGGTCAATCCCAGCCCCAAGGAATACCACGGACGAGCCCAATATCATTTTGCAAAACAAGCAGAACGTTACTCCTTTGAGCCAAATAACGCACTCACCCATCGATTTTTGAATAACTTGCTTTTCATGGACTTTCCAATAGCGATTTATTTTATTTACTGACCTTTCCTTAGATGCCCTCTCTGGGGAATTTTCAGCCTGAAGTGATCCTCTTTCGTATGAGCTGCCGTAGTTTCTTATTCGTCACTCTCTTAAACAGTTGATTACAGTTAAGGTAATACATCTCAGCGTTTGGGGCTTGGCGGTTATCTACCCATCATGCAACAATGCCTGCCACGATCCATGCTCACTGAGTGTGCAAACGGATCCATTTTGAGCCCACATAGCAACGATGTGATAGGGGCACATGCTGTTCATTTCACACCAAGCATTTTTTGTTAATTAAAAAAATTTTTTTTTGCACCAAGCATTTTTGCGGACACATTTAAGAAGGTGCCTTACTCTTACGCCTCGTGTACAGGAACACATGCCTTCTTGTTCGCTAATACTGGATAAAAGAGAGAATGGGCCTTGAATATGGCATAGCCAAGTGTGTTATGGAAATAATGGCAATGCTAACGTCTTATTTATAGAACTATTAATGTGTCCTAACCATTTGGCCAAGCTCATTGCAAGTAGTAATTCAAATGATCGTCACAGCAACATTATAAAGTATATACCATTTTTATATATTTTTTAATTGGACTATAGTTGATTTACAATGTTGTGTTAGTTTCAGATGTACAGCAAAGGTATTCAGTTATGCATACGTATATTGTTTTTTCAGATTCTTTTCCCTTATAGGTTATTACAAAATATTGAGTAGAGTTCCCTGTGTTATACAGTAGGTCCTTGTTTGTTATCTATTTTACGTATGGTAGCGTGTATCTGTTAATCCCAAACTCCTATTTATCCCCCCCACAACCGGTTCCCCTTTGGAAACCATAAGTTTGTTTTCTGTATGTGTGGGAAGTATATACCATTTTAAGTCCCATTGTGCAGATCTGTAAACTGAGGATCCATGACAGTAAGGAAAGGTCAAGGTTAGTACGTTCGTACGCTGGGTTACCAGACATAAGAACCCTGGAGTTCTGACTCTAGACTCCATGCCCACTCATTTTTTTGTTTTGTTTTTTTTCAATTTTTATTGCAGTGTAGCTGATTTACAATGCTGTGTTAGTTTCAGGTGTACAGCAAAGTGATTCAGTTATATGTATACATATATCCAGTCTCTTTGTGTGTGTGTGTGTGTGTGTGTTTGCGGTACGCGGGCCTCTCACTGATGTGGCCTCTCCCGTTGGGGAGCACCGGCTCCAGACGCGCAGGCTCAGTGGCCATGGCTCACGGGCCCAGCCGCTCCGCAGCATGTGGGATCCTCCCGGACCGGGGCACGAACCTGTGTCCCCTGCATCGGCAGGCAGACTCTCAACCACTGCGCCACCAGGGAAGCCCTCCAGTCTCTTTTAGATTCTTTTCCCATATAGGTCATTACAGAGTACTGAGTAGAGCTCCCTGTGCTATACAGTAGTAGGTCCTTATTAGTTATCTGTTTTATATAAGTAGTGTGTATGTGTCAATCCCAATCTCCCAATTTATCACTCCCCCCCACACTCTGGTAACCATAAGTTTGTTTTCTGCATCCGTGACTCTATTTCTGTTGTGTAGGTAAGTTCATTTGTACCCTTTTTTTAGATTCCACATATAAGTGATATCATATGATATTTGTCTTTCTCTGTCTGACTTACTTCACTCAGTATGGCCATCTCTAATTCCATCCATGTTGCTGAAAATGGCATTATTTCATTCTTTTTTATGGCTGAGTAATATTCCAGTGTATATATGTGCCACATCTCTATGCCCACTCTCAGTGTCTGCACTAGTCTGCTGTTTATTAGACTCTAGACTGACTCCTAAAGCCCCACTCCTAGAACCTACACCCTTCTCGCGTGTGTAGACAGGCCCTGTGACTTGCTTCGTACCACCAGAATACAGCAGGGGCGTGTGCTGCCTCTTCTGTGATTATGTTAGATAAGATTGTAAATTCCCTGTTGCTCAGAGCCTCTCTCCTTTGATGGCTCTGAATGAGTACGCTGCCATGTCTCAGGAGCCCCACATGGCAAGGAACTGAGAGCTCTCTTCAGCCAACGGCCAGCAAGAAACCGAGGCCCTCAGTCTTCCACTTCACAAGGACCTGAACTCCTTGAGTTCCAGCAACCACGTGAGCTTAGAAGTCGGTCCTTCCCCACTTGACCCTCAGATGAGAGCACAGCCTTGATTGCGACATTGGACAGAAGACCCAGCCGAGCTGTGCCTGGATTCCTGATCCACAGGAACCGTGACATAATAAACGTTTGCTGGGGTAAGCCACTAAGCTTATGGCAATTTGCTGCACAGATATATATAATTAATGCAGTAGGGTTGGCAATTTGGAGAACAGCGTGATTCTGAAAGCATCTTCTGTCACCGGCAGCTTCATGGCTGATCCCTTTTCTCTTTTTCTCTTCCCTCTCAGTTCATCTTAAAGCATTACTTCTTCAGTGCTCTTGATCCTAAGAATAAATCAAGGGTGCTTGTGACGTGTACCGAATTCTAACTTCTTAGGACTCAATGAATTTGGTTAGGAGCCTGGAATTTCAGCAAGATGCTTGCGGTTTTCTTTTGTGCAGGCAGGTTTGCAAAGCACTGTCATAGATTTCAGCAGTTGGTCTTGACCTTGGTTGTAGTTTGGATTCCTATAGCATTTGTTTTGTTTTGTTTTCTTTTCTTTTTTTAAATCTGTATTGGGGTATAGTTGATTTACAATGTTGTGTTAGTTTCAGGTACACAGTAAAGTGAATCGCTTATACATATACCTATATCCACTCATTTTTAGATTCTTTCCCCGTGTAGGTCATTACAGTGTAGTAAGTAGAGTTCCCTGTGCTCTACCATAGGTCCTTATTAGTCATCTATTTTATATATAGTAATGTGTATGTGTCAATCCCAATCTTCCAATTTATCCCTCCTCTCCCCCTCCTTGGTAACCATAAGTTTATTTTCTACATCTGTGACTCTCTGTTTTGTAAATACATTCATTTGTACACTTTTTTTAGATTCCACATATAAGTGATATCATATGATATTTGTCTTTCACTGTCTAACTTACTTCACTCAGTATGACAATCTCTAGGTCCATCCATGTTGCTTCGAATGCCATAATTTAATTCTTTTTTATGGTTCAGTAGTATTCCGTTGTATATATGGACCACATCTTCTTTACCCGTTCGTCTGTTGATGGACACTTAGGTTGTTTCTGTGTCTTGGCTATTGTAAACAGTACTCCTATGAGCATAGGGGTGTATGTACCTTTTCGAATTACGTTTTTTTCTGGGAAGGGTATCATTTTTGGATGTGGTAATGGATTTTAAAGCCATCGGTATTCTCCAAGTTTGCTGGACAACATTTTTCTGTTCCCAAGTGTCTCAGTAGTTTTCCAGGCTTAGCACGAGGAAGAATCCACTCATCCCGTCCCCATCAAAGTTCAAGTTGTCATGGTTCCATGAATATCTTTTTTATTTTTTTTTTTGGCCGTGCCACTTGGCCTGTGGGATCTTACTTCCCTGGCCAGGGATTGAACCCTCACCCCCTTCACTGGGAGCGGAGTCTTAACCACTGGACCTCCAGGGAAGTCCCTGATGTGTCTCTGTTGGATCCTCTTGAAAGCCTGGAGAAGGGACAGATGCACAAACACTGCTCATCTACTTTACACCCGCCGAGGCCCCTTCCATCTCACCAGGAGTGACCACTTACAGAGCCAGAGAGTGGGCTGGTTTCTTTTAAAACAACATCACATTAGGTGGATGGAATTTAAATACTTTTTCTCCCTTCTCCAGTTAGGTTTTTAAAGGCAG
This sequence comes from Inia geoffrensis, assembly GCA_036417435.1. Classification (NCBI taxonomy): domain Eukaryota; kingdom Metazoa; phylum Chordata; class Mammalia; order Artiodactyla; family Iniidae; genus Inia; species Inia geoffrensis. The sequence goes on from CM070921.1 coordinate 4,942,281, forward strand.
TCTCAGCACTTAACACAACTGACTTGATTTTGGAAAACGTGAGAGCATTTTGAACAACCACAGAAGAACGTTACGGGAGGAGGTATCAAGCACCCACGTGGACCCGCCAGGCACTATAAGGGCAGATACCAATGAAAAGTAAAGGACTTAATTCTCCCTTTTAAAAATAAGAGATGAGATGGACTTCCCTGGTGGTCCAGGGGCTAAGACTCCACGCTCCCACTGCAGGAGGCCCAGGTTCATTCCCTGGTCAGGGAACTAGATCCCACACACTGCAACCAAGATCCTGCACGGGACAATGAAGATCCCGCCTGCCGCAGCTAAGACCTGGAAAAGCCAAATAAATAAATAAATGATGATAAAAATAAAAATGAGGGATGAGAGGGACTTCCCTGGCGGTCCAGTGGTTAAGACTCCGCATTTCCACTGCAGGGGTCACGGGTTCGACCCCTGGTCAGGGAACTAAGATCCCGCGTGCCACGTGGCCAAAAAATAATAACAGTAATTAAAAAGAAACAAATAAACCTAAGGGATGAGATGTCGTCCTTCCCTTTTCTTAGAATATTTACTTTGTTTTACTTCAATGGTAAGTTCTTTCTTCTCTCTATGAAATACATGAGCGCCAAACAGCAGCAGTGGCAGCTGACTACTTCACTAGAGGAGAATTTGTCCAAAGACTAAGCAGGCCTCAATTTGCCCGTAAGCGTTTCATTTGAAATAACCGTGGCATTTCCGTCAGGCGTGGGCTGTTCACCCCTCAACTTTCCTGCATCTGACAGCCAGTCTGTTCTAAGGGTTCACCACGGGGCTGTAAGAAGCAAGCAAAGTTCTTTGCCCTGGTCGTGGTCTCGAGGGACAGAGGTGATGTTCACTCAGAGACTGGGCCAAGCCTGCGCGAATGCGTGTCTGCATGACTTTCTGCACGTGTGCATTTAGGCCTTTAGACGATCCAACTGTTTCAGGCGCAAGAGCCAGAGGACAGTGTCACTGAATTAGTCGTATGGACCCCCGCTTGGACACTAGCCCGGCCGAGACCTCCTGCCTTGGCGGGGAAGGTTCGTTTCCCTTTCTTATTCACACAGCCAATGACGAAACCATGCTGAGACTGAAACAGGACATGCTTTATTCAATGGCCAGAGAATGGAGGAGCGGGAGCTTGGTTCACAGGTCAGCTTCTCTTGCAAGAAGGTGAATAAGGCAAGATTTTAAAACCAGACTTATCGAGGAGGAGGCATAGGTATTGGTTTTCTGGGAAAAGGCAGGGTTCCTCCAGGAACTGGGGTGCCACCTCTTTTCTGCCCTTGTAGGGTCCTTTGGCATCTGGGTCCTTTGGCATCTGGGTCAGAAGCAAGGTCGAAGCATCATGGCACAGCCGGGCAGAGATCTTACTATTACAACAAGATGCCAATGAACTGCAGGGCAACTTTCGTCCCACTATTGGAGCCGACCCAGCTTGCACAGGTTTTCATGTGGTTGGACTCTCTCTTTCCTGCGATGTAAACACAGCTAGAGGATACGGTTGATTTCTACTTTCTCCACGTTTACCCAGAAGGAGGGGCAGGGGTGTGCTTTTGAGGCCACAGCCTTAGTAACAATACCTGGAAAATTGACTGTGTCTGGCCCTGGATAAACGATCAATCACCTTCTTTTTCTTTCTCACCTTCAGAGCTCTGCCAATCCTGAGACTTTTTTTTTTTAATGCATCACCACCTGGAACAATGTACCCATTTGGGGTCCTGCCCATGATCTTGGCCCATGCATCCAATGTAGCGGACGGTGGACCGTTTCTTCTGAGAGGCTCTGCAGATGCATTTGCGGTCAGCCACAGGTGTCCTTCCCGTAGGAGGCTTTGAGGCAGCCTTGGCGGGGAACAGGCCACGGTAATTGCAGGCCCCTGATCTAAAAAAGTGGCACACTCCTATGACACCATTCGTAAACTGAAATGGTGTAAACTGAAGAAGCAATTACCTTAGGGCACGTCTTGCCAAGAGAGGCACAAAATATGTTGAGATACAGCAGAGATGCTCACAGGCACAGTTCACAGCTCTGGAGGCTAGATGCTGGGACGCTGAATGCGGTTCCCAGGAGGGCAGCTTGGCAGGGGCTGCTCTGTCTGCCGGGGTTGTGCACTGCCGCTGGAATGGCTATTGCCAAACAAGCAAAGGATAATAACTTCCTGCCTTTTCTGATAAAATCGAACATCTTTCGCGGATTTCTTTCGGTTGTCGAAAACAAGTACTGGCAGGGGTCTTTCGTTAAAAGCAAGGTGATGTCAAGTGAACTTTGGAAAAGCCAGGAAGGAGAGGGGGTATATGGGCATCTAATTAATGCACACCTTTTTATGCAAATACTTTGAACCTTTTAAACATTGACTTTAAGCTATTAAGACCTTATCCTCTCTCTAGCATCCAATGCTTATGTAAATTTGCGTAAGAGTAAACTCAGTTTGAGGCTATTCTTCTAAAGAACATTTGACAGCCCTGCAAGCTCCATTCACAGATGTAACCCCCTTTTACTGCCTTGTCTTTAAAAACCCAGACCATTGTATCCCATTAGCAAGTGCTTTTGTTATTTTGCCCTCCTAATAATTAGATTTAGTTCATTAACATGGATGTCTTAGACCTTTTTTTTTTTTTTTTTTTAACCATGAATTTTGCATTTACTGATGCCCAGAAAAGAAAATGCAAACCCGAAACTACTGTCAAGCAGGGCCCTAGATTTAATTTCCTTTCTGGAGTTCATCTTCAGGGAAGAAAAACTTTTCTGCTCCCCTCTTAGTTTCGTTACCCGGGAGTGTGTGAATTACACTAACAACAGAAAGAGGAACGCAAGAAAAGGCGCACAATTTTTATTGACATTTGTGTGCACAGAAAAGTACTGAAATGCAAAGAAGTAGTTAAACGTGGGGGCTTATATACCCTTTAACAAAGGAAAGATGGTTTGGGCTTGAAGGGATGATACATTGTGGGGACTTGGAAATGGGTGGGCAAGGAATGCAGCATCAAGGCTGTTTTAGTACAGGGTCTGCTTATGCAAACTCACCCTGTGATCCAACTCCCCCTTGAGTGAGGAGAGATGCTCCTTTCTTCCTGGAGGGAGGAACTGGGGAATTTTCTCAGAGGAAAATGTATGCCTGCTTCTAGGACGATAAGGAGAGGGCAGATAACTCTCTGCATCTGTTGGTTCCAAGTTGCCTGTAGCTCAAAATGATCCTCAGGCCAAAATGGCATATTTTGTGGGTACCATCTTCTGATCCCCTTCGCTTTTTTTCTCTGTATTCAGTTGGTAATTGTACGCTCTGTTTTTGGTCTTTCAACCTACATACTTAGCTATTAAACTCTAACATGAATCAAAGGTGCCCCCAGCCCGCCATGGGAATCTTCAACTGTTCACCTCCATTTATTGAAAAGACTGCCTTTCTCCCACCTGAACTGCAGTGACACCTTTGCCCTAAATCAAGTGTGGGTCTCTTTCTGGACTCATCAACCTGTTCTATTTGTCTGTTCTTGAGCTATGACCATACCCTCTTCATTCCTGGAACTTTACACTGAGAGGTTGACTTATCAAATGGACAGTGCCCAGCTCACATACGAAAACAGAACTTGAGTCAACCCCAAAGCCAAATCACAACCTCTGCAGAAGTTGACCCACAATTGTCATTACCTGGTCAATGTCTGCCAATTTCCCTAAATGTCAACTTTCTTCCAACTTAGAACCAACCAGAGAAAGTCACATATGTCCCCCCAGGCTATCACCTAATAAGATGTCCTCCTTCTACTCAGCCTGCCCTTAGATTCCTCATACCAACAATCTCCCAGCAGAGCTCACATTCACTGTAAAGCTTTCCCACTTCCCTGCCTGCCTTTGGGTCTCAGTCAAATGCAAATATTCCTGGGGCCATTATAAAGAAATTGTGACTTGGCCACACCAGTAGTGTAAATTCTGATAATAAACTTAACCCCGAGGCTGTGATTGTTAGGGAATCTTGGCTTTATGCAAGGATTCCAAACAGCACTTTCATTTTTCAAACCAAATCCTTGGACTTCTGCCCTCAGCACAGAGACCCCTTAAATATTCGACTGGCTTGTGGCAGCCAGGGATTGGAGGACATTTTTCAGGGCAAGCGTCCCTCCCCATGCTAACTCACCTCAGTGACTTGTGGTCTTTCATAGTATCTAATTCTTAGTCACCAGCTCAGATTTGCTTTAAAAAAAAAAAAAAAAGTTTACGTTTCATCTGCCATTTTATCGTTTCTATACTGGGAGGGGTTGTTGCAGCATCCAGTTGCCCATGAGAATGGAGGCTCTGTACCTGTAAAAATGTTTTGTTTTGTTTTGTTTGCGGTATGAGGGCCTCTCACTGTTGTGGCCTCTCCCGTTGCGGAGCACAGGCTCCGGATGCGCAGGCTCAGCGGCCATGGCTCACGGGCCCAGCCGCTCCGCGGCACGTGGGATCTTCCTGGACCGGGGCACGAACCCGTGTCCCCTGCATCGGTAGGCGGACTATCAACCACTGCGCCACCAAGGAAGCCCTAAAAATGTTTTTTTAGTTAATGTTTCTAAGTTTCACAAAAAGTTAGGTAACACTGCACCATGTAGTTACTGGATTTCTCCCTATAATTTCTTCTTTCTTAAATAGTGGAGCTTTAATGAAACAAACTGACCGTACCCCCAAGCTAAAAAAGGATATTTGTAAAACTGAGGAAAAATTATTGCCAGAATTTTCTTCTCAGTAGACGTTTCCTTGGATTTATATTTACTCATGTATATATTACAAAAATAAAATATTTTTTCTTAGCTGTGTGAGTAACGGTAATCAGAAAAGGTTTTACAAAGTTATTTTTGTGAAAAGCCATGTACATCCAAATTAGAATGGATAGAGCCTTCTGACTTTAAAATTACATTGCAAATACATAGAGATACACACACATTATTGTTAATTTCATGTTTTATAAAAATTTAGCAGCATTATCTTTATGGACAAACTTGTTTTTTTGGGGGTTTTTTTTGTCCATGTCGCACGTTGTGTGGAATCTTAGTTCCCCCGACCCGGGATTGAACCCAGGCCCTTGGCAGTGAAACCAGCGTGGAGTAACTACTGGACCACCAGGGACTTCCGGTTTTTTTTTTTTTTGGGGGGGGGGGCAAAGATATTTTTATAGCCCACTGATTCTCTCTCTGTGTTCCAGTAATAGTGCTGATTAATCCAGTAGCTCAGAACATTACCTCTTCAATGAGTAATATCAGTGTTATAAATCATATTTTCATATTTTTATTTCCCATTCACTAACTTTTCAAATATTTCTGGCTTAGAATATGTTTTTTTTCCCCTCTGTTTCTTTTGGCTTCTCCGTGAAACGTTCACCGCGGTTTGTAAAACCTGAAAAACGGTGGAGAAGTTGGTTTTGCCTGTGATGGCGTCACTGGCAGTGTGGGCATAGAAGCCTTTAGGTTATTCTGTTTCCTTCCTCCCCTTCCTCCCTTCTTTCTTTCTTTCTCCTCCCTCCTTCCTCCCTCTCTGCCTTCCCTCCATCATCAGACCCTGAGGCCCATACACTGGGTACCTCTAAGTACGTTATGGTTTGGGTACCACATTAAGTAGCCTAAGGCCCCCCGCCGGTGCATCCTGCTCTGTTCCGTGGTTAAAGCTTCCACCTAAATTTTGATTACCTACGACACTCTCTGTTGCATTGGCCGTAAACTGCTCTTGCTGTACGAGTACACAGTGGGCACAAATGCATCCTTCGTACACCCTGCGCCCTTCGGACCCACATCCTCTGATGGGCAAGAACGCAGAAGTGCACACTCTCTGCAGTTAATGTGCACAGGACAGAGGAGGTACTCAAATATTTGGGTACTGGAGAGATGTGATGTTGAAGAGCCCAGGATTTCAGGCCTTCACATAAATACTGCTTTTCTTGCTAAGTGGAGAGAACAAGGGACACTTCTCCATGCCTGGTGTGTCCTTCCAGTGGTTGGTGGACAACCTGCAACTTCTCGTACCTCTCACGTACTGCCTGCCGCCCTCCCACCCCCACTGAGTGACGTGCCTGCACCTTAAGGGACATGCCTTGTCCAGCTCCATCTTTTTCCCTTTCTCCTGGAAGCCAGCAGCCAAGGGGAAGGAGATGTTCTTCTCTGTTTTTAAATATCGTGGCTGTCAAGGGGGCAGTCGTGGAGGGAATCCTAGCTCAGACCAATGTTGGCTGGAACCAAGTGGCTGAGTCTTTCCTAAGGGGTCAGTGCTAAATTGCGCCCAAACAAAACCCAGGTGATCTGCCACAGCAATGTCAATAAAGGTGACATTTTGGTCTCCATATACCTGATTAATTTTCTTACTGACTTCAGAACTTGGGTGGGGAAGTGGGGTGCTATTGACTGGTCCCCTTTGACACTCAAAGACAGAGTCTGGTGTTATGTGATTTTTCTTCTAGTAGGTACCCTATAAGTATAACAAAGTATACTTTTCATCCACAAAACAATACATGTGTCTATTACACCACAAAGTTATATGTTTGTGTGTGTGCACACACAGAGGACTGGGTATATGTGTATTTCATTCCTACTCTTCTAATGCTCATATTGTAAAGTGTATCCACCAAATAGTTATCCATACTGGTGCCAGACATGAAACTCTCATTTGTGTCTTATTTAGAATGGCAGTTCTTTGTTTCTTTTTCCTTCAGTGTAAGATAGTCAGCCAAACCATAACTTGCAGTGGCTTTCTTTCTTTTCACTTTGTTATATTTATTATGCATGAGTTACATCTTTAAGATTCAGTAAGCCTCAGAGTTAAAAGTAAATCATATAAACTTTTATGAGTGACAAAAAGCATTGTGTATGCTGGTCAAAATGTCAGTTACCTAAATAAAACATGACACTCAAATTATGTTTACATAGAGGGCCATAGGCCAATAGCTCAGGACGGAAACACAGTTTTGTTTAATGGAATCAAATGTGATTATCAATAAATTTTATAATCTGCAGCTCCTTGATGTTTTGTTTGCAGTAACTTCGAAAATGTTTAAAATTAGGCAAGTATGTGTTCAGAATTTTCAAAATGTTGTAACTCTGGAATATTTACTACTATAATTCTGTGACTGTTGATGAGATTGCTAGAAGTGAAGGATTATAGAATTTGATTTCTCTTAATACCTGAGAGTTAAATGACCTTTGTATTAAGGTTCCTGAAGATAATTTGCACCTATTTTCTTACAGGGCAGAAAGTTAATTGCTTCCTCTCTTGTGAAAAATCTCTCTTGTACATATTTCTCTCTACAAATATCCTTCAAGTTTGTATTTCCTTTAATAGAGACACTATAAGGACTTCCTTGGTGGTCCAGAGGTTAAGACTCCATGCTTCCACTGCAGGGGATGCGGGTTCCATCCCTGGTCAGGGAACTAAGATCCCCCATGCCTCACAGCATGGCCAAAAAATTAAAAAAAAAAAAAAAAAAATAGAGACACTATAGAACTTAAACTGTTTGAAATGGATCTTGTAAAACAAAAGAGAAAACAAAATACTGATATAGCTTACAATGATAATCTACATGCCCCAAATCATATGCATAAAGATAAATTCCAGAAGCTGAATTCTAAGTAAATCAACTCTCTCAAATCTTTGCTAATGAAGAGATAAAATGCTAACAAGGATTCAGAAGAAAATGGTGGCCTTGGTTTCACTGGAATTTTATTTTTAACTTTGGTATTAAAATGCAGTTCCCAGTTATAGTCAGCCTAAAGTGACATAAAATTAATTTTTCCCTACCAAGAGTACATTTAATTGGGCAGAAGTGGAACCAAATCAAGGGGCTGGTGGGCAGTTCATTGGCACTAATCCAGGGCCTAGGTAGTCTTCCATATACATCATTTACCTTGAGAAAATGAAGTGGCTTAATTATTTTCACTAAATATTGTCTGGCATACAGTTAATTATACATAGTGACTGTCTGACAAATTGTGAATAGCTCTTCTCCGAGAATTATAAGTAAACTAATATCAATTATTTATCTGTTAACCTTAATATGTAACCTTAATATATAACCTTAATATGTAACCTTAATATATAGCCTTATATCTGTTAATCTATATATGTATCTCTCTCTATATCTATCTTTCTATCTATCCATCCATCCATCCATCTCTCCATCTATCATCCATCCATCCATCCATCCATCCATATATCTATGAGTATCTAGCATCTTAAATAACAGAAAGTTACAGACACAGTTGCCATGTTCTTTGTACTATTTCCCCATTCATTCCCACCCTGCCTTCCCCCCGCCAAAAAAAATATGGATTCTCAATTTGGTATTTTTTGCCTATTGGTCTTTAAAATGGTGCTGTGAATTAGGTATCCAAGCAAAATACATAGACTTGTTTTACATGATTTAAAACTTTACATAAATGCTCTTATACTGTGCATATACTTCTGGTACTTACCATCCCCGCCCCAATTTCGTTAGAGACTTTTGTACATTAATCTATCTGTAGTCGACTCATTTGATCTACACAAATCTTCCATTGCATGAATAAACAACATATGATTTTGTTTTTCTACTGATGGAAAATTGAGTTGTTTCCAGTTTTCTGCTGTTATAGGAAATGTCTCAAGGAACCTTCCTGAACATGTCATTTTGCACACAGATATGAGTTCTTCTTTGACCTATATAATGGGGAATGAAATTGCCAGGACAGCTCAGAGGGCAGTTATATCCCTGTAGTGCTCTCCAATGTAGAGTTTACACAAACTCCTGACAATTGAGATTGGCACACTTTTTAATATTTGCCAATCTTATGGTTATGAAATAATACTTTGTTGTTGTTTTAATTTATTTGTTTATGGTTGCGTTGGGTGTTCATTGCTGAGCGTGGGCTTTCTCTAGTTGCGGCGAACAGGGGCTACTCCTCATTGCGGTGCGCGGGCTTATTGCAGTGGCTTCTCTTGTTGCACAGCACAGGCTCTAGGCGCACGGGCTTCAGTAGTTGTGGCACGAGGGCTCAGTAGTTGTGGCTTGCGGGCTCTAGAGCACAGGCCCAGTAGTTCTGGCTCCCGGGCTTAGTTGCTCCGCGGCATGTGGGATCTTACCAGACCAGGGCTCGAACCTGTGTCCCCTGCATTGGCAGTCGGATTCTTAACCACTGAGCCACCGGGGAAGCCCTATTTTATTGTTGTTTTAATTTACATTCCTCTGACTACTGGTGCAGTCAAATATGTTTGTTAACCATTTAACTATTCTTTTCTGAGAATTTACTGTTCATATTCTTTGCCCATTTTTCTTCTTTGGTTTTTTTATCAAAAGTTGCACACACATACACACAGGTATATACATATTATTGATACAAAATATTTTATATAATACATATTTATACAATATGTGCCCCATAATATATATTTGTATAGTATGTGTCCTAATTATATATTACTGTTACAAAACTTTGATCAGTTTTATACACAAAAATACAGTGTCGACTGTGGTTTATATTTGTGTGTTTTGATTATTGTTGGTGGTTAACGTTATGACTAAAGAGTTTGGTTGTGGTTTTGAGGTTATCAACATAGTCATCATTTTCTTCTTGATTTGCATTTTTTGTCCTGGTGAAGAAAACTTTCACTACACAAAGCCGTACCATTTTAATATATGTGCTTCTAGAAGGTTTAAAGTGTTGTTTTTCACATTGGGGTCCAATGGATTACATTTTCTTTCAAAAGAACACTCCTTCAAAACCATCTGGCTTCTGAAGTCGTTAAGAGTCCTCCAGTCAGATAATTAAGATGCAAGAAGCATTGTCAGAGTACAGGAATGGAAAATACAATGTGCATAACATGCTCAGGCTTCATCGCTCATAAAAGGAAAGATAATCACTATAAAGTATCGTTAACAACCTGAACAGGAGCAAACAGAGAGGTGGGGCAAAGTTGCCTACGAGGGAAGAATTTTGATATCAGCAAGCTGCCATTATGCAAGCACTTAGCACTGCACAGCAGTGAGCTTGGTGGGCGGGATGTTTCCAGCTAATTCCACATGCAAATCCCTCCTGTTTAAGCGTCTAGGACATTTGTGCTGGAGCCTAGCTGGAACCTTTGTTAAATCACTTTCCTCTCATTCCAACAGAAGAGCACCATCTGATAATATATCTCACTTCCCAGGCCCATCATAATTTGCACAGGTGGGCTGAGCTGAACACAGGCCCCCGTAACTAAACTCGGTTTCTTTCTCTTGGCTATTGTGTACTCTGACATTTTGTTGCATATATTATTCTGTATCATCATTCTAAACCAATTTACCAGGGTCTGATCGATGCTGGGTAAATAAGATAAAAATTGTATTTTTGAGCCAGTTCAGACAGTATTGATCCAAGAGCAGAGGTAATTGTATTAACCAATGGAGGTGCTACCCTTTTGGCCATCTCAATCACTGGTCAGAAGCGGCTGTAGGGATCTTTGTGATTAAGAATGATCAGGGCCACCAGACACAAAAATAACACTCAGAATGGATTTAAGACCTAGATGTAAGGCCAGACACTGTAAAACTCTTAGAGGAAAACATAGGCAGAACACTCTCTGGCATAAGTCACAGCAAGATCCTTTTTGACCCACCTCCTAGAGAAATGGAAATAAAAACAAAAATAAACACATGGGACCTAATGAAACTTCAAAGCTTTTGCACAGCAAAGGAGACCATAAACAAGATAAAAAGACAACCCTCAGAATGGGAGAAAATATTTGCAAAGGGATCAAAGGGCAAAGGATTCATCTCCAAAATATATAAACAGCTCATGCAGCTCGATATTTAAAAAAACAAACAACCCAATCCAAAAATGGGCAGAAGACCTAAATAGACATTTCTCCAAAGAAGACATACAGATGGCCAAGAAGCACATGAAAAGCTGCTCAACATCACTAATTATTAGAAAAATCAAAACTACAATGAGGTATCACCTCACACTAGTTAGAATGGGCATCATCAGAAAATCTACGAACAACAAATGCTGGAGAGGGTGTGGAGAAAAGGGAAGCCTCTTGCACTGTTGTTGGGAATGTAAATTGATACAGCCACTATGGAGCACAGTATGGAGGTTCCTTAAAAAACTGAAAGTAGAATTACCATACCATACCACCCAGCAATCCCACTACTGGGCATATACCCTGAGAAAACCATAATTCAGAAAGAGTCATGTACCAAAATGTTCATTGCAGCTCTATTTACAATAGCCAGGACATGGAAGCAACCTAAGTGTCCGTCGGCAGATGAATGGATAAAGAAGATGTGGCACATATATACAGTGGAATATTAGCCATAAAAAGAAACTAAATTGAGTTATTTGTAGTGAGATGCATGGACCTAGAGTCTGTCATACAGAGTAAAGTAAGTCAGAAAGAGAAAAACAAATACCATATGCTAACACATATATATGAAATCTAAAAAAAAATGGCTCTGAAGAACCTAGGGGCAAGACAGGAATAAAGACGTAGACACAGAGAATGGACAGGAATAAAGACGCAGACGTAGATAGTGGACTTGAGGACTCGGGGAGGGGGAAGGGTAAGCTGGGACGAAGTGAGAGAGAGGCATGGACATATATACACTACCAAATGTAAAACAGATAGCTAGTGGGAAGCAGCCGCATAGCACAGGGGGATCAGCTCGGTGCTTTGTGACCACCTAGAGGGGTGGGATACGGAGGGTGGGAGGGAGACACAAGAGGGAGGAGAGATATGGGGATATATGTATACGTATAGCTGATTCACTTTGTTATACAGCAGCAACTAACACACCATTGTAAAGCAATTATACTCCAGTAAAGATGTTCAAAAAAAAAAAAAAAAAAAAGAAAGAATGATGAGTGCCAGATAATTCTTATAATGCCTTGTAAGAAATCCACATTACCCTACCCATGAGATGGCCTGTAGCCAGTCTGGAAAATCCTAGAAAGTGCAAAGGATTACAGTTGTCGTTGTTCCATACCTCGCCTTTGGTTCTCTTCCTGCAGATGTGTGGTGCATTGCATCGAGATGTTTGTGTAAGGTTCCGGGGCCCAGCTAGGTCAGCATGGGCCCGTGGTATTTGGAGGTGAAGAAAAGCTCCTGAGAACTGGCCCAGTGCCTGCTGCAGCACAGGGACTTAGCTCACATTCCCCACAGGCAAATCCTCGATGGGGAGTCATAGGATCCCAGGTAGGGGAAGCCAGCAACGGAATAATGAGGCAGGACAGGGAGAAAGAGAGAGACAAAGGAGGGTGCTTTCCGTAAAGTCCCAGCCTCAGCCTGATCTCTGCAGAGTGCTGGGACACAAACGGTATATTAGAGGACTTCTTTGTTTGCCTGAAGGCCAGGGAGCTGGGCATTTATATTTACCCCCCTTCAATCATCAGCTACAATTTGGGGCTTGTGCGGGGACGATGGGGTGGAGATACCAAGTGGGAAGGGCATTTGGTCTCCTAGCACATCTCTGGGTTCCAGTAGCCCAAAGACAAGAGGTCCCCTGATGAAAGAGGAAAACAGCCAAAAGGTCTGAGAGGTGGGCACACAGAACTGGCCAAAGGGATCCGCTGGGAACATGGCAGAGCAGCAAGACCATTGGCTAGAATGTCACCCTGTGTTTGTTGAACTGAAAATGCATTTACCTATAGGCTCTGCAAAGATGCAGTCTGTGGCTATTCAAAGACTTCAAACACGATGGAAGGAAGGGAGGGAGGGAGGGAAAGAGAAAGAAAAAGATGGAAGGAAGGGAGGGAGGGAGGGAGGGAAGGAGAGACAGAGAAAGAAAAGGAAGGAAGGAAGAAAGAGATAAGAGAAAGAAAGGGAGAGAGAGAGGGAAGGAGGGAAAGAGGAAGCAGGGAAGGAAGGAAGGGAAAAAGAAAGAACAAAAGAAAAGAAGCAAGGGAATGTGCCAGAAATCCATTTTCATCTCAGATATCTATTGCAAGGAAAATAATTCCTTGTTGATGGTTTTCTCAGCAATTATCCTTGAAAAAAATTGCCTAATCACAGAATGTCCTTTTAAAAATAGGTTCCATCAGCTGTGTGTGGCTGATTGAATCTAGAGTTTGTAGGAGGGAAATGGGTTGATCAGAAAACACAGAGGGGAATTAATTTGGCGGGAATTATTGAAGAGATTTATGTGGTGGCAGAAATGATTATAACTTGGAAAGCAGCTAGAAAAAGCTGAATCAGAGGGATTATAATGTAATCAATACTCCAGTGAGCAGGTTGCCCCAGAAGAAAACTATATTCTATGAAGCATGGTCCAAAAGCAATGACAGCGTTTCTATTTGAGAGGAATTCAGAAGCACAATATTTTCCCTGATAAAAAGTTTTAACAGTTGATTGTTGTCACACCCTTGGATGGAATTTTAGCTTGATGCTCTTTTATTATTCATTATTATTCTTATTGCAGAACAGAAACTGTTCTAGCAATTAGGCAGAAGCGCTATTTCATTTCTGCAGTTTTATTGCTCGTTCATTGCTTATCAGCATTTGGCACTGCAGGGCAGGAAGTGGAAAATTACAGCTCGTGGGCCAAATCCTATCCACTGCCTGCTTTTGTAAATAAAGTTTTATTGGAACACAGCAGTGCCTGTTTTCTTGATGTATCGTCTGGGCTTGCTTCTGTGCTCCAGAGCAGAGGTGTGTAGTTGTGACAAAGACCTTATATGACCAAGTAAGACTAAATTATTGACTATCTGGCCTTTACAGATAAAGTTTGCTGACCCCTGCATTACAGTATGGGGGAGTTCCAAGACCTGCCGCACACCCCCTGCCTTCCTCACCTGCTTTTTTTCAATATCCTGGGAAAGTATAAAAGGTCAGAATTGATTTCGAGAAAGACAACATGTTCTACTGTCTAATCTTTTCTTTAGGAGCCTCCAAATTTCATAGTGAAAAAAGACTGAAAAGAAACACGTCCAACTCTAAAAAGCGGTTTATGTCTGGGTAGTAAAGTGACAGATGAATTTTATTTTATTCTTGGTACGTGTATACATTTTCTGCATTTTAACGATAAACTTGCAAGAATACCTTCTATAATAAGAAATATATGTTTTTAAAACCTACAAACTTGTAAAAATCTCAGAGGAGAATTCAGTCTCTCCAATCAGTAGGTGGTGGAAGGGAGGCTTGGACATAAATCAAAACTTAATGAGCATCTTCATCGTTAAAGAAAAATTTACGTATTATCCCACAAGCCTGTTTTGATATTGTGATTTATAATATGAAATACAGATCTGGTCTTTGCTGCGATTTCTGGCACAGAGCTCCCAAAACCCTTGGAATTTCCTAAGTGTTGAGAGCTATCAAGGTGTTTTCATGCTTATGGAGTGACTTTTGAAATGCACCTAAGGATGGGGCTGGTTGCCAGGGTAACCAACCACGAATAACAGAGCATCAGAACTTTCAGTCCCACCCCCTGACCTCCGGGGAGGGGGCGAAGGAGCAGAGGATGAATTAGTCCCCAGTGGTCAATGATTTCATCAATCATGTGTACATAATGAAGCCTCCAGAAAAACCCAAAAAAGCAAGGGGTTCGGTGAATTTCCGGGTGGGCGAACACGCGGAGGTTTGGGAAGAATGGCAGCCTGGAAAGGGCGTGGGAGCTCCGAGCCCTCTCCGCATACCTTGCCTTCTGGATCTCTGCCACCTGGCTGTTCCTGAGATTTATCTTTCGTAATGAGCCGGTGATTCTAGTAAGTAAAGGTACCTCTGAGTTCTCTGAGGTGCTCTAGCAAAGTAATCAAACCCAGGGAAGGGGTTGTTGGAACCTCTGATACATAGCTGCTAGGTCGGAATGACACTCTGGACTTGTGACTGGCTTCTAAAGTTTCGGGGGCTGGTGAGGGGACAGTCTAGTAAGACTGAGCCCTTAATCTGTGGATCTGACCCTATCTCCAGCTAGATACTATCAGAATGGAGTTGCAGGGTAGGACACCCAGCTTGTGTCTGAGAATTGCTTGGTAGAGTGGGTAAACCCCACACCCATTGGAATTGGTGACCAGAATATTACAATAATTATCTGGGTTAAACATTAACCATTCTTACTTCAGAAGGCTTGTATAATTTTCCAAAACAGCTGTGTTTGGGAGGGACATATTATGGGTTGGATACAAAACTAGCTTTAAAGCTCATGCTCTTGTCAATATTTCACCTATAAAAATTATCAAGTCCTAAATGAATTTGATAAATAATTGAACAAATAATACATCACCAACACAACAAGAGCACAGCAATGTGCTCCTGTTGGGGCACTATAAATTACCAGGAAAAAAATATTTCCAGATAAATATACTGGCAAATACTAAGTCATAGGGTAATTGAAGTAATTTTAGAGGGATAATCTCCATTGCAAATGTTTCTATTAGGTGGCCATTCGTATTCATAAGTAAACAATTGAAGGTGTTTAAATAGACATTTGATTATGGAGTATATTTTCACAAGTGCCTAAATTGGGTCAGGTGCTTGCCTCATGTACTTAAAGTAGGGTTAATAATAAGATTTTCTAGAACAGCGGTTCTCTAATTTTCTTCCGTTCAAGGTTAGCTTTGATACGTTGGAAAATGCAGTCGATCTGACTTATTTTCGTATCACAGGACTTTTCGGAGCCTTTATCAGATTATTGTTCTTTGTGAATGTTCAGGAGAGGTGTTGATTCACAGTTTTTCTAGGGGCGCTATTTGGCAAAGTCTGAAGACACGTTTGGTTGTTACCGTTTGGAGGGAGGTGGTTGTATTGTCATTCGGTGGGTAGAGGGCAGGGGTGCTGCTAAACATCCTACAGTGCCCAGGACAACACGCCACACTAAAGAATTATCCAGCCGCAAATATCAAGGGGCTGGAAAGCGCCATGGTTGCAAAATCCTGGATTGGGAAGGGAGGGATTTGAAGAAACTATAGCCTCTTCTTACCCTCATAGCTTACTTATGACACGGCCTTGAGGCATTTCACTGAACTCGAGGGCTCTAAAAAGTGCTGCCTGAGGAATTAAACCAATGGGGTGGGACTGTGAACCTGGGAGGTTGAGGAGTATCAGTGTCTGTGTGATGAATCCGTGATTTGGTGAAGCAAGTATGCATGAGAGTTGAAGATATCCCTGTGAAATGCCATCTGATCACTGCCTGGAAGCAAGCATTTCTGGGGATATCTGGTCAACCAGGGCAGATGGGTCCAACAGCAAGCTATTGGGTTGGGCTAAAAGGCTCTAGGCTAACCAACACACCCTAAGTAGAGAAGGTGCCTGGAAAAAGCACTCACCCTATTAATGTTGATTGTACGACAGAGTGGTTGAGATCCAGGAGTTGTCTCCAGCCCAGTTCCAGGACAGGAGTGTCAAACTTAGAAGGAGGCAGTATCTGGATGACATTGTCTGGCCCAAGGGAAGATAATAATGGTTGTGAAGTTTAAATAAAGGGATGTTTAAGTTTACTGGGCATTTTGCCTCGTGCTCACTGACTCTGAAATGTAAAAGGAGCACTTCACTAAAATAGGAAATGCATTGGGGCACAAGCAAAGCAGGGTTGAGATCCTCTGACCATGTTTTATGCAAAGATAGCAAGTGCCTTCTTCCATCTTCCTGCTCCTTCGGACTGCAGTCCACTGCACAGGGTAGGTTTCAGGTGTGCTCTGGACCCATTCGGTGGCTCCTGGCAGTCAGTAGGAGACATCAGGGGTGGCCATGAAGCAGAAGTGTCACTTGCTGTGTCCGGCATACTTAGGGCAGACCTGCAGCATTGGGCTGGCGGGAGTGATTTGTTGTTGTTGTTTATTTTTTTTTTTTTATGGGAGTATAGTTGACTTACAATGTTGCGTTAGTTTCTGCTGCACAGCAAAGTGAATCAGTTATACATATATCCATTCTTTTTTAGATTCTATTCCCATATAGGTCATTACAGAGTATTGAGTAGAGGTCCCTGTGCTATTCAGTAGGTTCTTACTAGTTATCTATTTAGTAGTGTGTATATGTCAACCCCAATCTCCCAATTCCCGCCCCCCCCCCCCTTTCTCCCCTGGTGGGAATGATTTGTTTTTTGAGTTCCCGTGAGATGAACATCTGGAACTCCTAGAAAAACAGGTTGAATAACTCAGATGGAGAGAGCAGACCAGTAAAACCTAGGTCATGGCTAATTAAAAAAAAATTTTTTTTTTAGTTGAAGTATAGTTGATTTACAATGCTGTGTTAATTTCTGCTGTGCAGAAAAGTGATTCAGTTATACATACATTTTTCTTTTCCATTATGGTTTATCATAGGATATTGAATATGGTTCTCTGCGCTATACAGTATGCCCTTGTCGTGTAGGTCATTGCTGTTTGAGTGGAATCTCATCTTGACTCTAAGGAACATGAAACCCAGGTAACTCAGTTTAGATTTTGATTAAGTATATGGACAAACAGAAGAATAAAATGGAGAGAAACAAAAGCTGGAAAAGTTGCAGAGCTTCAGGAAACGTCTGAGGTACTAAGTGGGAGTAACTTCTTACCTGGCAGGATATGCTCAGATAAGACAAATGTCATTATAATAATTGTATTGATGCATGGATTGTTAGTGAAAGGATAGGCATACCACATCTATCCTGTCCCACCCATCTTTCTTCATCTATGTGCATTCATTGAGCACCAGCTGTGTTCTGAGTACAGTAAGTCTGCTACATACGAACGAGTTCTGTTCCGAGAGCACGTCTGTAAATCCGATTTGTTTGTAAGTCCAACAAAGTTAACCTGTATCCAGCTAACACAATCGGCTATGTAGTACTATACCGAAATAGGTTTGTAATACTTTCCACACAAATAATACGTTAAAAACAAACACAAAAAGTAAAGAAAACTTTTATAATCTTGAAAAGTACAGTAGTCCAGTACTGGGGCTGGCATCGAGGGAACAGGCAAGAAGAGTTACTGACTGCAGAAGGGAGAGGAGGTGGGAGATGTAGAGCTGAAGGGTCGTCAGCAATAGTAGACGGAGGGCGAGCTGCAATGTCACTCACTCCTGACATTGCTGGCACTGTTTCTGGTTCCTTGATGGAACCAGATGCACGTTCGCATCTTTGAAAGTTCGCAACTTGAAGGTTCCTATGTAGGGGACTTACCATACTGTGCTCCAACTTGGGAGCATAAAAATGAAGCACATTTTGTACCCTCTGAAGGTCGCGATACATACTGAAGGGCAGACGTGTACCGTGACAGGCAACATGATGATGGCCATCTTGTCAGACTGGACACGTGTGCTTTAGTGGACAGTGGCGCAATGATTTCTGGTTATGTCGAGGGAGGGAATTGTGACCCAGTTGGGCTTTATTGGACAGTGGAGGTTGATAGGAGTATTCTATTCAAAGAGAATAGAGAAGGCCAATGACAGAGTTATAAAGGCCCACTGCATATTTCCATTACCTGCCCGACATGTAGTGGGGCCAGCGTGGTTGCGAAGGAGTGGCCCGAGGGACCTGGTAGGTGGGGCTGGAAGTGCAAGATGGGGCCATTTTATCAAAGGTCTCCAAAGCTATGCGCGGGAGGGTGTGTCTTCAAGATACACGGGTGACACTTTGTCTTTACATCCCATTTTAAGTTCATTTTGGTCAACGTAAATTATATTTTTATAAATATATTTATAAAATATTTAAAAAATATATAAGAACATAATTTTTGGTCATCAAAGATATTTATATATATCTATTAAATATTTAATAGATATTATATAATTTTGTTTTATAATTATATAAAATACCATTTTGTTTTCAATTCAGGTGAAAAAAAACATTTCTTCTTTCCTTGCCGATTTCTTCTTTACATTCCTGTTAATGAACAGATGAGCCCATTCGCAGGCGAAATAAAGCTGTACACACACAAACACCTAGAAGTCTGTCCTCTGCATTGTAATTTCCAGGGGGGAGTCAGGCAGTCTTTCAGAAACACCTGAATTGCTGGCAGCAGCCATAACCTTGGACCAGTGTGCCCCCTACTCAGAATGCAAATGCACTTCCTTCCAAAGGATCCCACAAACAAAATGTTAGGTTTCCTGACCTCTGGGCTGTCACACAACATGCAGATGTTCACATTGCTTGGGTGAGTTATTTCCACCTATGAGTGGGGCGTGCTCGCGTATTCATTACCCCCCTCCCAGTGCAAAGATGAAGAAATAGACAAGCAGAAATGGCTTCTCAAGGTCAGACAGTCCATGCCATCTGCAGGTAAAGAGCATAACTAAATCGCAACATTTCAGGCTTCTGTCTGGAATTCCGGACGTGTGTCATCACACCTGGCCGCACACAGCCCGGCGATTTGCTAATTACTGATTTCATGCTAAATAGAAAAAGGAGAAGCCATATTTAATATAAACACAACAGTTTCAGAAAACCCTTAATGTGTTGTGTGGCACTGATACGAAAGTGATGAAATTTCTCTACCCAGCGTGCTAAGGGGAATGGGATTTATTGATAGGTCTAAGTTTAGGTCAGTGTAGATGGGGGAGAAGAAGGCTGAGTTTCTGTCTCTTTTCTGTACCCTCAAGGCACTAGACCAAGGAGGTGCCAGGAATATTGGTCTGGATAGGTTGGGGAGAATAATCCATCCGGAATGGTGCCTATAATCTGGAAAAGAGAGCTTGTGTTCATCAACTTAATCCGCTGAATAGTTTGGTGAATCACATCGCCATCAGATTGACTCATTAGCAATACTATGACAACCAAAGACACTTCTCAATGTACTTATCAATACTTCCAAGCTCAAGGTTACATGGAGGCTGACTGAAATATTTCTTCAGGCATCTGATATCCAATGTATTGAACTTTCTTTCATGAATGCAAATTCTTTGAATTAAAAAAAAATTAAATATTATTTTAGAGGAAAGTTGTTTAAAACTTCTTGGTTCAAAGCTAAACATTATACGTATTTTCCCAGTATTTGGTGGCACTTATAGTTCATTACATACAAATAATCTTATTTACTTAATAATGTTTTTTTTTTAATTGAAGTATAGTTGATTTACAAGGTTGTGTTAGTTTCAGGTGTACAGCAAAGTGATTCAGTTATACGTATATATCTATTTTTTTTCAGATCCTTTTCCCTTATAGGTTATTACAGAATATTAAGTAGAGTTCCCTGTGCTGTACAGTACGTCCTTGTTGGTTATCTCTTTTATATATAGTATGTGTGTATGTTAATCCCAAACCCTTAATTTACCCCTCCCGCCCCTTTCCCCTTTGGTAACCATAAGTTTGTTTTCTATGTCTGTGGGTCTGTTTCTGTTTTTTGTTTGTTTGTTTGTTTGGCTGCGCTGAGTCTCTGTTGCAGTGCGCGGGCTTAGTTGCCCCAAGGCATGTGGGATCTTAGTTCCCCGACCAGGGATCGAACCTGCGTCCCCTGCATTGGAAGGCGGATTCTTAACCACTGGACCACCAGGGAAGTCCCTATTTCTGTTTGGTATGTAAGTTCATTCGTGTCATTGTTTTTAAGATCCCACATGTAAGTGATATCATATGATACTTGTCTCTTTCTAACTGACGTCACTTAGTATGGTCATCTCCAGGTGCATCCATGTTGCTGCCTTAATTGTGTTTTCTACTCTCCTAATACACTCTGGGTTGGACCATCGAGTAGAGCCATACTAATGGTAATGTCTGACCATCTCCATTGAGGGGTAGACATTTCTGTGCTGTTCTTCCATATTGCTTCCCCTCCACTTGCCCTATTTTTTCCCCATTTTTATCATTATTTATTTGTTTATTTTTTGGCCGCAGCATGTGACATGTGGAACTTCCCCGACCAGGGATTGAACCCGTGTCCCCTGAAGTGGGAGTGCAGAGTCTTAACCACTGGACTACTAGGGAAGTCCTCCACCTGCCCTATTTTAATAACAGCCTCCCATGGGAGAGCTGCTCGCCTCTGGGGAAGGGTTGCTGGGTTTTAGGGTTTGGGAACCAGTGCCATCTTGTTCGCGTCCGCTCCTTGTGAGCACACAGGCGGGATACTCTCATGCACCATGGTTTGGTAGGAGGGCCTGGCCATCTTCAAGTCAGAAGAGACTAGTCAGAGCCCCACTGGTCTAATTTAACCTTTACTAGAAAGCGAGGATTTTTGTTAGAGTTACTGGACCGGCAAGAGTATGTAAACAAAGCTAAAATATTTCTTACAGCATTTTTTGAAGGATTCTGGTGAGCGTGCTAGTTTCTTAAAGAGATCAAGACTTACAATCATTCAGTTAATCAACACTCAGTTAAAATATGGAATCATATAAAAAAATGTAAGCATACTTCAGACAGTGCATTTAACTTTATAGAGATATAATATATTGATTTCGTGCTAAAAAGGAAGAGAAGTAGTACTTAATATAAACACATTTCCAGAAAATCCATAACTGCTTGTGTTGCATCTGTAGGGAAGTGATTAAATTTCTTTTTCCAATGTGCTAAGGGGAATGGGATTTATCAGTAGGTTAGGTCACTGTGGACAAGGGAAAAAAAGAATGACTTCCTGTCACCTTTCTTTACCCTTAAGGCACTAGGCCAAGGAGGTACTCGGAATATCGTTCTTGGATAGACTGGGGAGAATAATCCATCCTGGAATGGTGTCTATAACCTGGCAAAGGGGACTTGGGTTCCTCAAACTAGCTATATATATTATAATTAATTATAAACTAATTATATATTTATATATAACATATAAAACAATATATAAGTATAAATGAATATATAAATAACAAATATATGTACATGTGTGTATATATAATCATATATACGATATATATATTATATATATATTTACGTAGCATAGAGGCTAGCCTGTTTGCTACCACAAGAGTTTAGCATGTTAGCAAATTAGCCAGAATATTTTACAGAAGGAATGGACTCTGTTGATTAGTCTGACAAGATGATTAAATTGAGGTCATTTAAGGGAATTTTTACTGTGATAATAGAACTAAACAATTTCTGATTTGGGTATTTTTGTTGCGTCTACTTCCTCTAAATTAGGAATCCTGGAAGAGAGCAGAGGATTTTAAGGATGAGACAACCTCCACCTTTAAAAATATATTTTGTTATTTGATCCTGGGCCGTTATTATTTAGTTCATAATAAGTTGGCTGTAGGTGTGAATTGCAGAATGAGAGATGCCCAGTTTTGTTCTGTTGTCACCTATCTGGTTTGACTCCAAAATTGCCTGATCAAGTTTCCCAGGCAGCAAGTTTCACAAATGTTGAACAAACACAATTTGACATGATAGGAGAAAATTCATGTTTCTATCCATCTGTTCACTGAAAGAAAAGAGAGGGAAAAAAATCCCTCTAAAGAGGATTTTGAGTAAGATATTTCCAACACGTCATGCAGGCAGGCGACCCATGTTTGTAACTTCTACGTCTTGTGTAGCATCCCATGACTCCCAGTCCTGATAAAATACAAACACAGAGCTACATTCACAAATACGTGTTACAAGAGCTGACAGTGATTTCCCTGACGGTGTTCTCCTTAGGCTTGTTGCTTGGGTTAGATTGAATACAGATGCACTGAGCTGGATCCAAGCCAGGCATGGAGAGAAAAGGGGATGATGCACCTTGATGCACCTTCTCGTGCATCAACCTCAGATCTACCTGTTAATTAAATGGAGACCCTGTCATCATCAGATGATGAATCAGATGCAGATGATTCCAAGGACCAAGAGGAATCTTGCCTCCCCTGAGTTTCTCAGGAATGATAGACACTTTGTAGCTCTGAATCCTGATGACAATTATTAGTGTAGAAATCAGCTGACCCTGGTATTAACAATGCAACTTGTGGTTTTTGCCATGATTACAGGCAGCTCTGATAAATATAAAACTTGAATTTGCTTTTCCTCTCCTACAAGAAGAGATCAAGGATGATTAGATCACTGACGATGCCTCCTTCCTCCCTCCCTTCCTTGTTTCTTTTTATCTTTCCATCCATCTATCCATCCTGTCTCTTACCATTTTAAGTAGATCACTAGTATTTCATTGAATAAAATATACTGTAATTTATTTAGCCAAACCTATTGATGAATATTTAGAGTGTTTCTAAACTTTCTTTTCTGTTTTAAACAAAAATGTGATGTTTGCACATCTGTTTGAACCTTTGTCTGATTGTTTTCCTGGGATACATTTCTAAGGTGGATTTGTTGAATAGATGGGCATGCACATTCAAGATTGTTTATACATATTTCCAGCATTCTACTATACATCTATTGACATTATATACTGATATTAGGTAGCGTCAATTTTTTTCATCTTTGTCAATCTAGTTGCGGACACAAAGACATTTTTTGATCCATATTCATGCGGAAACACTTTTTAAAAAGTCAACTCTTTCCTTAAAAGAAAAATTTTTAAAGACTTTTTCTCTTTGTCATAGATGAATTTTTTTCTTTTCTTTAGTATTCTAATGATTCCTGGTGAGCTTGTAGTCTGTCTTGATCATACTGAAACTAAGATTTTGTTAAATTTTATTTGAAAAAAAGGGCTCATAACTAGGGAAAAGTAAGTTTCCAGGGCCCTACTATTCTTTATTAGTCAAGAAGGTTCCAGCTCTGAGTCTAGAAAACTGAGCCAATTTTTTAATGTAGCTCAAAAGTGGAGACCTTTGTGTTCAGCATTCTCTGTTGAGCTCCTTATTACTATGGAAATATATAAAAAGTTAGTGTGGGGCTTCCCTGGTGGCACAGTGGTTGAGAGTCCGCCTGCCGATGCAAGGGACGCAGGTTCGTGCCCCGGTCCGGGAAGATCCCACATAACTGCAGAGCGGCTGGGCCCGTGAGCCATGGCCGCTGAGCCTGCGCGTCCGGAGCCTGTGCTCCGCCACGGGAGAGGCCACAGCAGTGAGAGGCCCGCGTACTGCAAAAAAAAAAAAAAAAAAAAAGTGACTTAAGCATTTATAATTTTCTTAACAAGAGACCATTTCATCTATTTTAGTCATTCATTTTCATCTAGCCTGTGTATGAGAAAAGAATAAAGGTAGCTAAATCATTCTTTGAAAGCATATGAATTATTAGTAAGAAATAAGAAATTAAGAGCACTATAAAGCAAAATGAAATTAACAGATGTTTAAAATTTGAAAAAAAATGTTAAAAAGGTAGTGTTCTCCAGGCACTAGGGTGAGAAATGACATTTTACCTGGGACTTTTGTAGAAGTCTATTTCCATGGTGTGGTCAAAATGTTTGTGTTTTGTTTTTGTTTTTTCTTTTTTATATAACGCCGATGAGTTTGATAGGAAGATTGAGTCTGAATGACAGTTTCTGAACTATAACCTCAGGGGAGTTTGCTGGGGCTCACACCTCCGCAGTGCAAGGTAATATCTGAGGAACTGTGACAAAGTTCCTACTTAGACTCAGAGTCGCTCCAGGTGAAATAAAGGCAAAAGAATGTCAACTGTAGCCTGAAGGGGAATAGCAGATATCCTAGGGCAGCCCAGGCTGTAGGAGGTAAGCATGGAGGGAGGGAGGGTCTTCCCGCAGGGCTGGGGATCAAGGCAGGGTTGGACACTGATGTCTTTGGGGGCCACGTGGAGAATCTCAAGGATGGGATTGTCTGGGTGGGAGCTCCAGGTGGTGTGGGACAGGTGTGCCCTCGGCGTCAGTCTCCGGTTGCTGAGTAGAAATGCTGGCCGTGTGTTTCTAGACCTTCTGCTGTTCAAGAAAAGATTCCTTTGTAATGATGAAGATGTTATGACCCTGACCACTTGTTCCAAGTACGGTCATCTAAGACCATGGCCTTCTTTCCATTATTTATTTTATTGTATGTTTTTCTGGACCACACACACCAGCATCAAGGTACTCGGGAACTATATGGACCTATGTGACTGTCTATCCAGGGTGCCCTAGGTCTTTAACCAAAACAATTTTGGAAAAGGAAGGAGATCAAAGGTTCAGAGTCTCATCAGCAAGTTTTACCTCTTTTTTCCCCTGATGACATGAATGTTATCAAAGGCGCTTTTGTTTGCAAACAGTAGAAATCCTGTTACACATGCTCAACAAAATGAACAGAATTTATTACAGGGATGCACAGCATCCTTCAGAAACTGGTAGGGGGATGTAGAGCAGGGCCCCTTGAGGAATGAAACGATGCACAGCAAAGATATTAGAAAACAGGCCTTAGCTCTCCCTCCCTCTTCTCACATGATCTTGGAGAGAAAAAAAAAAAAAGCAGTTTAATGAAAAACTATGCATCAGCTCTCCTGCACTCCTCCAGGATGCTGGCTGTTATCCTGTTCATTGTCTCTGAGCTATTGTGCACCTCTTTGTAAATTGGAGGTAACTGATAGATTTACAAACTGTCCTGCTCAGCAGAGTTTTAAGTGACCACCTCCCTGCCAAAAGGAGTTGCCTCCATTTACAGTTCAATTTCCTTGCTGCATACAGTTCATTTTTGCCACTCTCACTCCCCACTTTGAACCAGTTATAACATCTGTCTGGGTGCCTCGCTGCTAGAGTGAAATAAAATCCTCAACATGTGTTTATTTTTTATCTGTGGTGAGAGTCATGCTTTTACATTTTTCTGAAAATCATCTTTCCCTACCCTGCTTTTACCAATTCTGCATGAGCACGGAATGAGGCTGTTTTATCCCTCTAGTATGCTGACTTTGCTGGACCTGGGTTCAAAGGAACAGTGCCTGTAAATCTCCAACATCAGGAAGTTCAAACTTCCTGATGGAGAAGAATATGTTTGTATGTGTCCCCTGGCATCATTCCTCTCTGGGTATAATTAGGATTGCCCAGAGGGTGAGACCTCCCAGTGCCAGCATGTTTAATGGACTTATCTTAGTATGTTGGGATACTGGGGGAGAACTTCTCAAGAGAATGTGTGTGTGTTTGTGTGTGTGGTGTGCACATGTGTGTGCCCCTGGTTCTGGGAATAGTTCTTGCCCAGAGCAGATATGCAAACAAGCGTCGACTGCCGCAGATGTGAAGGCTGTAAAAATAACTCATACATCATGCCTTACAGAATTGGGATATCCACTGGAGGGAGAGAGGACTTCCAACAGGAATGAGCAATGTTCATTCATTCATCTCACAAAACTTCATTAAACTGTGTCTATTTTGCTTGAGACTCTGGTATAGACCAAAGGAATGCTAATGCAGACACGTGAGTCACTGTAATTCCAATTAGAGCGTGGTAAGTACTGCAGAGAATTACAGATGTCTGTCTGGGAGTGTGGAAGAGGTGAAAAGGGCCTCCTGGTCGAGGGAATAAAATAAGGCTTTGTGGTATAAGTAGCATTCGGTGTGGACCCGGAATCAGAGATCAGATGAAAACTTGTGGCATTAGGGGAGTCGGGGAGGAAGACATTTCCCTCTGCTGTTTCAGGTTCTTCTGGCAGGTGTAAGAATTAAATGGACAGGAGGCAGGTGAACAGGAGAAAAATCACATAAAATTTTAATACCATGTATACATGAGAGAGACTCAGGAAAACGGAGTCAGTTTCCAAAATGACTGAACCCCGCACCTTAAACACCATCCCCAGCTAAAGACAAAAGAGGATGTTAGGGGAGTGATTTGGGATTCAAAGAGGAGGAACGCAATTCCCATGGGATGGAAAGGGAAATTCTGTAAACTAGTGTTTGCAGGACCAGTGCAGACAGTGGGACACGGAGTGGACTCCGATCTCCAGGCCCTGCTGAGTCTCCCCACCCCACGTGGCCCATATTCTTCGCACACATGTCTGGTGATGCGCCATTCCAGGAACAAGCCCGCTATCTAAATTCTTTAGGCAGCTGAGGGGAGGTCAAAAGAAAGACCTCCTGAGTCTTCTGTTTCTTAAAATTAATCAGCCTAAATTAATCCTCGTTCCAAAGAAACACATCGGAGGGGGATGAGGGAGGGCAAATTTTGCTCCGCCACAGAGGTGGAGGGGTGTGTGTGTTGAGGGTAGAAGGGTACCAGATGTAGTTCCATAGAAATCTCTGCATTTCCTGTAGCACACCCTTCTGGGCTGTCTGATTTCTAGTGCTTGTTTCATCGTCTTTTAGATATTTTGTATCTCTTTTGAAATTGTAGCTAGCTGACTGTGGAGTTAGACTTCCCTCCTCCCAGTGAAAGAAAAATACTTGCTTCGTTTGAAATTCAGTTCCTTTACTCCATATGCATTGTTGATTTTTCCTTGCCACAGATGGTAACATCTTCCTGCCTCTTTCCTACAGGAGTGAAATGAAATCTTTAATGCCTATTCATTTTATATCTGCATGAGAGTCACAATTTTTCCTTTTCCTGAAAACTTTATATTTTAACACATGGCCACTTGCTACATTCTTATTTTGTTGTGGTTTGTCTTTCTCCACTTGGCTGCCACGTAACTGTCTCTGGTTTCAGGAAACCATTTCGTATTGGATGGGATACTTTTTAGATCCAAAGTCCTGTCCCCAGAAGGAGGACTCTGATTGGCCCCCATGTGAGGGAGGAAGTTTGAAGACAAAGGTGGTCATCTGTTTGTGTTTGCACTTAGAGCTGGGAACTGTGTTCTTACATTGGAGTCACGTCAGCCTAGTAAGCTCTCGATTAATCACTGTGTGTCTGGAAATTCTGATTTTTGGTGGTCTGATTTATTGCTTTGATGTAGATGGTCCCCTATGTAATACAAACACAGGATAAAGGCAAGATAAGACTCAATTTACAAAAATCTAGGAATCCTTTTAATTTATGATATCATATTTTTTTTCCCCAAGGAAGCTTCCAACCTGTGAATCTAATAAGCTTCCAACCTGTGAATCTATGGTATCTAATAAGATACCATAAAGTAGACGGAAGTAAATTTTAGGAGAGACATATTTGGGACTTGCTACGTCTCCAGAGCCACATTCTTTAAACTGCAGAAGTTTGGTATGATAAGAATTATTTCCCATTTCTGCTGGCTGTTTTATCCTCTTGGCACTACAAAACCATTTATTGTTTATTTATTCCTTTGCAATTCTTGAATTGAGGTAGCAGTGTAAGAAACTTTTCCATCCAACCTGGGAGACAATTTGATTGCTCTGTTCCTACGGAAGCACCTTCACATTACATCTGGGTCCTGAGGTCGTGGAAGATTGAAAGGCGCCCTGACAGAGGAAAATCTTCTAGCAACATTTCAGTTATTCATTGGAAAGTCAGGACACAGCAAATGTAACGCTCAGGTAAATGCAGCATCATCACTAAAGTTTCACAAGATAAACTAGCAAAAGCACAAAAGACAGTGGATTTGAATTTAAATAATTCTCTAATCCACAGGCAGACGGTGTAGGGGTAAGTGATGGATAATATGGCTTAGGAGGAAGAAGGAGACGAGACAAGAGAATGTTTTTATTTCAAGTGCTCTCAGTGGTTGTAAAATAATGTGGTCTCCAAATCTCTTTTCATTGGATGAGTACGGAAACTGGAAGAGTTTGTGAAAACTGAGAAACCATAATTCAGATTTTTGGATTTCACAAAATCAGTGCTGTAGTCCATCCTTTCGTTCCCTTTTTTATGTAAGCACGTGTCCACATCAAATACGTATTTTATGAAGTGAAAGGAAATCTTTTAAGGGTCAATGTCCGTCTAAAAGAAGGAAACAGTGAAGCAAGCAAGCAAATCAAAGAAGAAATTTGGGGTGTTGTTCTTTTCTTTTGGAAGGTGAAGCAATCAAGCACATTGTGCCAGGGTCTTAAACAAGTGTAAACATACTACAAATGCATTTTCTATGTTGAATTCATTGAAAATACATTGGGTACTGAATCTCATAAAACTGGCAACTGGAGATTGAAATAAATGCAGTGGAAATAAATTCATGTTTATTGGAAATCTTATAACCTCATATTTATTGGTTTGCATAGTCTGTGTAATATTTATGTATTCATCATTTTTTTTTTTTTTTCTTGCGGTACACGGGCCTCTCACTGTTGTGGCCTCTCCCGTTGCGGAGCACAGGCTCCGGACGCGCAGGCTCAGCGGCCATGGCTCACGGGCCTAGCTGCTCCGCGGCATGTGGGATCTTCCCGGACCGGGGCATGAACCCGTGTCCACTGCATCGGCAGGCAGACTCTGAACCACTGCGCCACCAGGGAAGCCCCTGTATTCATCATTTGATTCATGGCTAATATCTTCCTTCAAAGATGACAACTGAACTCTTCACATGTTCAGGGTGTACGCTCATTACTGGATTTTATATCCTATCACTCAAGAGTCACCCTTTTACAAGCTGGAACAAGCTTATACGTACCAACATTTATTATTTTGGAAAATTTTTATTCTAACGTTATTTTAAACACAGAAAAGTTGCAAAAATAGTACACAGAACTGTATGCATTTTATATAGATTCACCAATTGTTTACATTTGGCTTCGTTTACATTTCTTTCTCTCTCTGTCTCTAGCCTCCAGATCATTTGAGAGTAATTCCATGCTCTTTTATCCCTAAATATTTCAGTGTTTTTTAAGAAGAGCAAAGACGTCCTTCTAGATCTCTTGATTTTGACGATGTACAATATTCTATTATCTAACCCACATTCTCTATTCAAATTTTGTCAATGTCACCAATATCATATATATATTTCCCAGCCCCAGATCTAATCCAGTATTACACATTGCATTTAGGTCGACTTTAACCTGGAAATTCCTTAGCCAGTTATTTTTAAACTAGCCCCCTATGGCATTTGGTGACCAACACTTAATTGAGATTATTCAGTTGATTCCTTACTGAGCTAGAGGCATGGGTGATGTGGAATATCTCGTTATAGGTCCACCTTGAAGAAAACAAATAAAAATTCAATAGTCTGGGTCCTCAGAGGGGGCCTTGAGATTGGAAATATATTGATAAGAGTTACCCTGTTCCCCACGGCTCTTTCACCAGGAGCTCAGAAACTAGATTTTGTTACTGCACCCAGAGCTCACATATTTAACAGACAAAAAGAGTAAAATCAACCCCTGGGGAACTAGGTAAGTGGAGGCTAGTTAAGGAGCTTCTAGTTTGCCCACAACTTACCTTGTTCTAATGATTTACAGCTTACAAATGAGCATCTGAGGCTTTATTGAATTTGATTAGGTTACCTCTATGATAGGTACTATGATAAATAGTGCCTAAATACTAAATATTATGAAAACGCAAGAAAGGAACATACTTCAGAGGCAGAAACAATTCTTGTTTAGGTTTCATGAGATACTAAACTGTGATGCCAGTTTAACTGACAGTAATTTGCATCACCATCATCCAGGTACCACCCCACCTTAGCCCAAGAGAAGAAACTGATGTGACGAAGGTCTCTGGATTAAGAGCAGGGCTGAGACCAAGTCCCAGGAATACCTGTGTTAAGACCAAACCCTGGTTAGAAGGGACTGATAGTTTTCTTGAGGTATGCCTGTATATTTGCTATTAAAGTTGCAATGCAAAGCTAGTGCATACTGTATATTTCATGGGTTGACCTCCTCTCCATGTATCTTTTTTCTTTCTTTTTTTTTTTTCAAAAACCCCCTCGTTAAGATTTTTTTTAATTAAATCAATTAATTTAATTTAATTTTTTTTCGAAGTATAGTTGATTTGCAATGTTAGGTTCGTTTCTGGTATACACAGCAGAGTGATTCAGTTCAGTATGTTTATTCTTTTTCATAGTCTTTTCCATTATGGTTTATTACAAGATATTGAATACATTTCCCTGCGTTGTACAGTAGGACCTTGTGGTTTATCTATTTTATATATAGTGGTGTGTGTCTTTAAGATTCTGTAAGTAAACTGAGATAAGCCAATAGCCTTACCAACACTCCCCTAGTGCCCAAATATCATATGCCAGGTGACAAGGGCTCATAGAATTGCTGGCCCAAATAGTAGCGATTCCCTTCTTGACCAAGTTATGAAGATAAAAGAATGTCTTAAGACCAGGAGAGCCCCTGGGAGGGGTCAGGAATGCCAATGTAGCCCCTCCTAGGGAAGCAGATCAATACAACGAACAGTTACTGGGTGCTGCTGTAGTTGTTTGATTAGCAGGAAAGGCAGAGTCCTCTTTCCGGAATGCAGTGGGTGAAGGGAACGTGGCCGGAATGATGTAGAGCATCATCAGTGATGTAGCGGGTACCAGTTTATGAGGGTCCATAGGGGTAGTGGTAAGGAGCCTGAACTTTTTCTAAGACAGGTGAGAATCCGCTGTAGAAATCAGACATACATTTATCCATAGCTCTACTGCTCCTCTGTATTTGTCTAAAATATTTCTACTGTGTTCACAAATGTGTAGAAGAAACAGGAGGACAGTATGAATAAAGAGAGAGGTCTTCAGACCAGGAAATTACTAGGTTGTGATTCATCTGGAAGACCAGCATAAAAATTCATAGCAGAATCTATCAATTTCGGTCATACCAAGGACAGAGGCGGAGGAGCCAGGGTGATGGAGTGTGAGGTGTTCCTCTTAACCTTGATGAAGGGAAGCGAGATAGCAACTGAAGTCAGCAATTTCCATGGCTTCTTCCTTCTGCAAACATGTTACCAGAGGGGTTGGGCTTAGGACAGAATGTTGGAGAAGGGAGGTGCTTGGTAGCGAGGCCTGGGATTTCTGAGGGAAGATTAAACGGTAAGAGCTGGGTACCGAGAGCCCGGTGAGTTGAATGTTTGTCTCGGTATCAAGGTGTGGGTCAGAGAAACATCACTGTTGACAGCAACCATTCTGCTTTGCTTACCTTCTGTGTTCCATTTCTACTGCTGCCTCACCATAACAGGTTACCAGCCATTTAGCAGCTTCAAACCACATCAGTTTATGATCTCATAGTTCTAAAGGTCAGAAGTCCTGGTGGGCGTGGCTGGATTCTCTGCTCAGGGTCTCACACACCTGAGGCCAAGGTGTTAGCTGGGCTGGGCTCTTACCTGCAGCTCTGGGGGGAGATTCAGCTGCTCCTCTCACGCAGGTGATTGACAGAATTCATTTCCATGTGAGAGCAGGACTGAGGTCCCTGGTTCCTTGCTGGCTTTCTCCCAGGGGTCATTGTCAGCTTCTAGAGTCTACCTACATGCCTCGGTTCATGCCCCCTTCATCAGCAGAGCCAGCAATGCCATACCAGATCCTTCTGGTACTCTGAATTTCTCTCATGTCCTCTCTGTCTCTGCTTTGAAGGACTTAGGTGATTGCATGAACCTACCTGGACACTACCTTGATAATCTCCCTATTTTAGTTAGGGTCAACTCATTAGTAATCATAATTATATCTTTTTAAAAAATATTTATTTATTTGTTTGGCTGTCCCAGGTCTTCGTTGCCGCGTGCGGGATCTTTTTTAGTTGTGGCATGTGGACTGTTAGTTGCGGAATGCATGTGGGATCTAGTTACCTGACCAGGGTTTGAACCCGGGCCCCCTGCATTGGGAGCACGGAGTCTTAGCCACTGGACCCACCAGGGAAGTCCCCATAATTATATCTTTAAAGACCGTTTTGCCTTTTTCACAGGCGTAGGGATTAAGGCATGGGAACTTCTTGGTAATTTCAGTTCTCTGGAGCACAGATTTCAACCCTAGTGTTTCCCTCGCCTAGATGCATGATTTGGGGCAGGTCTGCATTCCTCCTCCTTAGAGTACGCAAATGTGACATGAGGAAATGGTGGCACCTCCACCCTGGGATGTATGAAGGATGAAACAATAGTTGCAGATCAGTTAGAATCATGCTTGACCTGTGGTCAGTGCCCACTGAGTATTTCGTTATTTTAAAAAGAATGCAGCCAGAGTCAGAATCTAGAGATGCCTTGCTAATCAGAAAAGAATGGGAATCAAAACTTGAGGTCACTCGTTGGACAGAGGGTCAGACTAGGTAATGGAAACAAAAACAAATTCCTCCTGCCGGGGAGATGAGTTGAGATGATATGTGAGCAAACAAGCAAATAGGATGATTTCGGGTAAAACTGAGTGTCAATGAAAAAACTACGACAGGGGTGATCCGGGGAGAATCCCCTACTTAAGTGGCTGCTACTCATATGATTTCCTCCTTGGAAAAAGCTAAACCAGGTCTGATTGGGGGCAGGGATGGGGGTGATGGAGACACAGGTGCTTCTCATCTTATTGAGGGACCATATTTAGGATGCAGACTTTACCTGGAGTGAATAGTGAGTGTGAGAAAACCATCTGACAGCCGCATCTTCGCTCTGGGCTTTCCGTGGAAACATATTCTCCAAGTATTTCTCAATTTACAAAGGACTACCCATAAATCCCACCAATGAAGAGTTTCAGAGATCGACTGTGAACCTAGAAGGGTAGAAGGAAAAAGATTTTTCCTCCCCTATTTGCTAAAGAGACCTTAGAAATTTGTGCATTAATCCAGACTGTTCATTCACTCTGCCTGAATTTTAACAGATATTTACATAATTTTATGATTTTGGTGGTTTGCGTTTTCTTCTCTCCTCTCTTAAAAAAAATATCTGCTTCATTTTGTCATGGGAAGGTCTGCCTCAAGGATATATGAATTTTTCAAACTTATCTAGAGATTCATTGAATGTCCTTAGAACAAGGAGGGTGAATAAATTGTCTGGGGTTTTTTTTTTTTGGTATAAAGTATCAACCCTGCTTGATCAGGACCCAAAAGGAAGACACGGTGGGGAAATGAGGTCAGTGGAGGCCAAACCTTTCTTAAGGTTCAGGGAGGATTTAGAGTTCTCTACACGATAGAACTTCTAAAAATAAAATAAAAAGAAGACATTTTTATTAGATGTTTCTCTTCGTCTCTGTGACTTCCATTAGCTAAAGTGCTGAGAAAAGGATATTGGTTCTATGTTCAGAGAAAAATGGAGGGTAATTCAGCTACATGTGAACATTGTCAAACTCAAGAACCTCTTGGGGAAGGTACTGAGAAATAGACATATGTATAAAAATATAATAAATTGAAATAGAGAGTATATAATCATACATTATGCTGTAATATGTTGACATGTTACAGTATATGATATATTAATATAACGTTTTATATAATATAGATTTATAACGTTATAAATTATTATAATGCTAGATATAATATATATTCTTATTATATAACAATGCATATATAACATTATAGTGCTCTTGAATGTAATGTGATGTTATATACGGTATGTAGTGCTTTATATGCATACATGTGCATATATGTAGATATGGTTTAGGTATGTATAGTATGATGAACAGCAGTGTGTTTTCCAATTTTTGTCCACTATTCGAGATAATCCAGGGTCTAAATGTATCCTCTTTAGAACCATTTCTATGCCATTTATGTAAATGTTGTAAGTAACTTTCCAAGAAATGGGCCATTGAATAAATGAATTTTTCTTTGTTTTGGGGCTCTATCTTTAAATCCTGAGTTGACAGCAAAGATAAGAGTTACTGGAATCTTCCCTGAAGATACGCTAAGCGTTAGACCTTGTATGTCTCCATGCAGTATCTTTGTACGTTTTCAACACAGAATGCACACATACCTAGGAAAGAGCCTGAAAATGGCCACCACCTTCTTTCCCTCTCCAAACTGCATCCTTGCAATCATTTTCCGATTAGTTGTTTTCAGGCCCAGCTCCCAGGCAAAGAGCCTAGAGTTGCAGTGGGCAGCCTGGGGTGCTCAGGCAGAGGAGGAGGGCGTTGCCTGGGGTCCTGGCTCTCAGCATCCCATGGAGAGTTATGCGTGGGCTGACAGCAGGTGCACTGTGATCTGTGCTCTGGGCCAGGGGCATGGGGTACCCCAGGGAGGCTGTGAAGTCGCAGTATTATTTGTGGTGACTCTGTGGAGAACACCCCCCTGCAGAACCCTGGAGGCGCCAGCCTCCAGAGGAAGCTGAGTGTCAGTGCTGGTCACTGCAAGGCTCCTTGCCTTGTGGGTGGGAAGTTACACATACGCCAGGCCGTCTTGGGCAGAAAGAGGGAGACACTGTCCCCCCGAGGTCGTTGCCAAGGAAAGAGGACACCTCTGGCTCCGTTGTCCCATAGACAGTCCATCCGTTTCTCCGCTTTAACTTTCGTAATATAAGGACATAAGGTGAGTATTTGCTATTAGTTCCTTTAAAAATATTCCTCATTCACAGCAGCAATTATCCCCCAAGTTAACTGCAAAAGAGGTTAATGCCTACTCTGGCTTTCCCACGTATGCGAACATGGTAATTCCTAGTAAGATGCCCTGACCTGAAAGAGTTCTATTCATTTCATTTATGTTGAAATTCAATATATCCGTGATCCTGAAGAGGATAATCTTGATGCAAGAAATATACACTTTGTGCATCTGATTATAAATGCTAAATTCACCTTCTAATCCAGATTTGAATGCGGGCTTGTGTGGGAGAGAATCCGAGGGAAAGAGAGAGAGGAACAGTCGTTCTTTATTTCATCTGAGTGTTCTCTCAGGCTTCATGGGATATGATGCCTTGTTTTCCCCTAATATGCAAAACAATTTCTCTTTTTTTCTTTACGTCATTTTGAGCTGACATGAAAACTCTGCCAACTAAAAAAAAAAAATGCGCAATGTGAGAGTTGTGAGTTAAGTTTTATTTGGGGCGAATTGAAGATTGTAGCCTGGGAGACAGCATCTCAGATGTCAGATAGCTCTGAGAAACTGCTCCCAAGAGGTAGGTCAGTATGGATGTGATTTTGGTGAAGGGGGAGTACACGCAATCAAGCACATATTTTTTGCAGAGGTTTCTGCTACTCTCCTGCAGGTTACTGCTAGTCCCGAGGAGCAGACATGAAGGATTTTAGTGCTTTTCTAGATAGGAGGGGATGCAAGAATTGGGCTCATAAAATAGGGCCCTGAAAATATCTAACTATCTGAAAACCCGTTCTGCCAGTTTTTCCCAGAGCACAGAGTGTGTCATTTCTGCTCTCCTCCCTGAGCTCCTTTCAGGGGGTGTTGAAAGTCAGCAGCTGCAGCAGGTTATGATTTAATCCTTGTAGAGGTAGTGGGCAAGTGCCAATTTGTAGTTGACAGCTCTGTCATCTCTTGTTTCCTTTTGTGGCTCCTCTGAGCCAAGGAAGTCAGAACTTGCTACACCTGAAGTCTGATTTCTTGTCCCTGCTGCCTCCCCATCTCCCTCCCCTCCCCCCTTTCCCTTCCCCCTCCCCCTCCCTCCCCTCTCCTCTTCCTCTCCTCCCCTCCCCCTCCCCCCTCCCCCCTCCCCTCTCCCCTCCCTCCCCTCCCCTCCCCCTCCCCTCCCTCCCCCTCTCCCTCCCCCTCTCCTCCACTCCCTCCCCTCCCCTCCCCTCCCCTCCCCCCCTCCTCCTTCTTCTTCCTCTTCTCCTCCCTCTTCTTCCTCTCCTCCTTTTCTTGCTAGGGTTTACTTTTCACTCTTTTCTTCCCCAATCTAAATCCATCCTCCCTGAAAACACTAGTCAAATGCAACGTATTTGGTAGGGTGACTGTCTGTCCTTGCACGCTGGGTGCTGCCACCTCATACTGGTCTCATAAGCTTTCATCAAGGTGACCTCATGGAGGTGAGGGAGGAAGTTTATCTCCTGATGTAGATAAGTGTCTCTTGGGTGGTAAGAACTGCCTCTGGAAGTAGCTCTCTTCCTGGCATCTGGACATCTTTGCAAGTGGGACATTCCTTTATACACATTTCCTTTACAAAAGGGGAAATCTATGTACTCTATGTTTAGGCAACCTGGGAAGCGTAAAGAGCTTTTCCTGAGTCTACTGATTCTCCATTCCCTTTAGCTCAAAAGAACTTGTATGGCAAAGGGGCATAATTCTAGAACTCTTGAACTCAAACTACTGGGGCTTGTAGGAGAATTTAGGAATTGCCTGATGGGAAATGCAGAATCCGTTGAGAATCGGATTTGCTTCATTTCGCCAACATACACTTATTGAGCACCTACCATGTGAATATACCTCTCTAGGTGGGAGGGACCATACCGCATTGCAGAGAGAGACACAAATTCCGGCCCTGCTAGAGCTGACGTCACTGTATGTGTATTGGTGAGGGAAAGGGGGGATGATCTTATTCACAGACGTATAGATTTTAATGATAACTGGCAATTTTTATGTGTGTAGCTACTTGCAGCTGTGCACCGGCCTGAGGTCTGTAAGGTTGCTTGTACAACAAAGCGGCTTTCATGTCCTCATTTATTTTCTTGGGAGCTTTGCTGCTGCTTGAAAATCTATTCTGAATCTTCATTATCCACTCAGCTTTCCTTTTCCTCTAAGGTTTTCTTGGTTCCAAATTTCTGTATCTCCCTGGGATTAGTAAATACCTTAAAATAGATTGCGTGTAAAAAAGAAACACTCCTTTTCAACTTTTCAACTTCGTTGTTTGAAAATGGGATTAAAAACCATCTCCTCAAAGCTACCTCAGATGTACCTAGCAAGGTGCATAGCGGTACGATTTATTCTATTTATATTAAAGGAGCCTTTGGTGGCAAGGGATAGATACCTAGCATAAGCCAGGTTAATCAGAAAAGGAAATATAATTTTCCCTCTACCCTTCTGAGTTCTTGGCTAAGCCTCATTGCAATAAAAGACAGATCCACAAGAGAACCACAAACAGTTTATTAATATGTCTGCCTCATGTCGATGTGGGACATATCCAGCGAAAATTATTAACTGTGCGATAGAGACTAAGCCACCAGCTTACATACCATCTTCAGCTAAAGATAAAGACAGAGAAGAGAGAGAGAGAGAGAGAGAGAGAGAGAGAGAGAGAGAGAGAGTGTGTGTGTGTGTGTGTGTGTGTGTGTGTGTGTGTGGCAGGGGGCAGTCATGGTGGGGTTACCATGGAAATTACAGTAAACAAGGGGAAGGTTTGTTATGCAGATTTAACTTGTTGCCTTTTTCACGGATAAGATTCTGTTGTGAAGTAACATCATCCTCTTCCTGGTACAAAGTGGGTGGCACCCTTGCACATGAAGATTTCCTTTATAAATGTAAACTTCCCTTTCAAAAGAGTCACTTCTCCTCTGTTTCCAGAGCTCCTCTCCTGTCTGCTCCTTCTCAAAATAATCAGCTCGAAAAAATCCTTATGCCAAAGAAGCATATTTGGGGCGGCCTGTTCTGTTACTGTACAGAAAACTTCTCTGAAGGACACTTATTAGACCTGCCACGATGATGTCCCTCCTCTGGGGCAGGTGAACATATCAGAGGAATGAGTCATTGTGATTAGCCAGGTCCAGCTCTCAGGAGCATCCTTTCGAATGGGAGATGGATGGACACCTGTACTTGAGAGTCCTAACAGGGCTCATGGATGTTGATGAAATACAGGTGGGTGCCTATGCCTGGTGGTCCCACCACAGCCATTTAGGTTAGAGGGAGGGGCCATTCCTCAATGGGAAGATGGGGACCTGTACACATGCCACATGCCTCTCACTCAGAGTCGGTACATCATGACAATTCTTAGCCGTCAGCTCCAGAGGCAGAATGCCCATATCTGTCTAAGTAATCCCACCCCATCAGCCACAGTTTGCCCATATTAAGATGTGCATACAACATGCCCTATCTCACTGTGCTTCCGTGAGGGGTAAGACGGACAAGAGTTGTAGAGTGACTGGCACAGGGTCTGCTCAGCTGGAGTAACTCATCAGTCAGTGCACCGTTGATTATATGACATTCCTGATGCTCTTATGATCGCCCCTATGAGCTGTCTACTCCCCAGATACTCACTCCAAGTTCTGACGGGTTTCTAATGACTTGTGAGAAGATGGAGGTCAGGGCAGTTACCTCTCCTAGGGTCCAGTGGGCTCACCTCCAATTCCCCTCTCTTGTTTAGCAGTCGTGGTCCAGTGTCTCCTGCCATGCTGCTGAGTGGTCTGAATAAGAGATTTGGTACTTTCAATCCAAAAAGCTCATCCCTTTATTTTTCCTGAACATGCATATTTCAGATTTCAAGGAGATTTTCCATGGCTCTAATAGGCCAGGGTGATGTCCAGACGACTTTACCATCTTATGCTGTTTGCTAAACCATTGGGATGTTTCCTCCCAGGCTTTGCTATCCCAAAGTGGACTTGAAACCTATAGACGGGTGATGAGAAAACCCTGACATGGGTTTACCATCTTCTTCATGCCAGGATGGTTCATTTTCTCACTGCAGAGCATACACCATGAACTCTGACAAGTGCATGGAGATTTTATGGAACCTAAGAGGCAGTCATTTTCTTCTTTTTTTAATTGAAGTAGAGTTCATTGACAATGTTGTGTTAATTTCTACTGTAGAGCAAGGTGATTCAGTTATACATATATTTTTATATACATTCTTTTTCATATTCTCTTCCATGATGGTTTGTCACAGGCTATTGCATATAGCTCCTTGTGCTCTACAGTAGGACCTTGTTGTTTATCCATTCTAGGTATAATAGTTTCCCTCTGCTAATCCCCACCTCCCAGCCCGTCCCTCCCCTAACCTCCGCCTTGGCAGTCTTTTTCCTTCTATTTGAGGAGACTTTTTCTTGTAGCAGAACACACAGAACAGTGCACAGTAAGTGTCCAGCTTGATGAGTTTTCACTAAATGAACAGGTTTCGGTCCCCACCACCAAGATAAGAAGGTAGAAAATGAATCTCTTCCAGAAAGCTCCACTCACGGCCACTCTGAACCATGGCACACTCTCACTCCCACCCCGAGGTAACACTATGCTGACTGGTGTCACAACGCGTTAGTTCTGCCTGTTGTGTAACTTGATATCAGTGGCCTCATAGAGTAGGAACTCTTTGTGTGTCCCTGTGTGTGTACGTGCCTCGCTGCTTTCACTCAACATGGTATTTGTGAGAGTCATCCACGGTGTGTCCAGCTACCAGTCATCCATTTATATACCGCTATAAAATAGTACTTCACTGAATATCCATTGTATTGTTCTTTGAATGTTTTATCTCTCCCTGTACTTAAGGTTTTTTGCTAGAACATATACCAAAGGCTTTGTTTTTACGAGAAAACGTGTATGTGCGCTGAATATTATGAGCCCTTGATTGTTGGGGAAAGTTCTGATACTGTTTAATAGTTAGGCTGTAGAACTCTGGTGTGGACACGTTTTCCTTCTGAACTTTGCAGCCATAGCTTTCTGTTTTTGAGTCCCCAGGGAAGTGATGAGATGTGTTTTTAAGAATATCATCTTCTCCTCTCTGTCAAAGCTTTTTAGCCTTTTAATCTTCATCCTTGTGGTTCTGGGTATTTATTCATCAGAATGTGTTGTGGCGTGTGGCTGTTTATTCATTTAGGTGCCTTCCTCTCATTCATTCCAAAGCCACAATCATTTCTTCGACAAATGATCCAATTATTCTATGATTTGATGTATTGCCTCTCTCTAGTTTCTTGATTCCCTCCTCTGGAAAACTCTCCTCAAACAGAAGTAAGGAAAATGACTGCCAAGGGTGGGGGGGGAGGCGGTGGTTAGGAAAGGGATGGGCTGGGAGGTGGGGCTTGGCAGAGGCAAACTATTATACCTAGAATGGATAAACAACAAGTTGCTACTGTACAGCACAGGGAGCTATATTCAGTAGCCTGTGATGTGTTACTTTCTTGATCTTTCCTATGCCTCCAATTTACTTTCTATTTCTTTGTCATTTTTGTTCTATGTTCTGGAATATTTTTTTAAATTTTATTTTATTGAAGTATAGTTGATTTACAATGTTGTGTTAATTTCTACTGTACAGCAAAGGGATTCAGTTATACATATATATACATTCTTTTTCATGTCCTGGAATATTTACTCCATTTTATCCTGTGGGATCGTAGATCTGTTCTTTAGCTGTCTTCATTCTGTTATGAGACTTTGGGTGAACTATCTAGTAACTATCATTCACTGTTCCATATTTTTAAAATAGCATTATGTCACTTTTCTATGGAACATCCTTACGAGTGTCCCTGAAGATACTAATTAGGATTTTAGAGGATTTTCCTTATTTCTTCTGTTATACGTGACTTGCATGTTTTTAGTTGTTCTTTGGCATCTTTTAAAAATATTTATTTATTTATTTATTTACTTTATTATTTATTTTTGGCTGTACTGGGTCTTAGTTGCGGCCTGCAGGATCTTTAGTTGTGGCATGCTTGCGGAATCTAGTTCCCTGACCAGGGATGGAACCTGGGCCCCCTGCATTGGGAGCTTGGAGTCTTACCCACTGGACCACCAGGGAAGTCCCTGTTCTTTGGCATCTTGAGAATGACTTGGGCGTATTTTTATTCTGCGTGTTTGTTTTCCTACTACCTGGTCTTTGTTTGACTACTTCTATCACTGAATAAGAGCCTGGGTTCATGTACTTGGCCGTAGTGACTGCATTCCCGCTGTGTGGCTCTGTTTTTTACGGACTTCCGTCAAAAATGTGGGGATGACAGGTCCTGTGCACAGGCAGATTTTTCTGAGGGGCCCTGTGGAGGTCACACAGGCTCTCTCAGGATCCCAACAAAAACAAAGGGAAGGATGAGTTCACAGAGTTGAGGACCCTGTGTAATTCACCCCCGTGGTAAACCTTCCTTCAATTAATTTGTTTCCTGTGTCCATAGAGTGATCTCAGATCACCTTGGTTTTTGCCCTTCCTCTCTTCTTGCGTCCTCAGCTGCATTAAGAGCTCCTCTGTGAAAACCTCACGATATTTAGAAGGCAGGTCTGGGGGCTTTGGCTCAGTACAGGTGCTGCAGCTGCTCCATAATCATAATGGGGTGAGTGGCTATCTGGTAGACCTCCATGTACCACCCCACCCACCCCGCCCCATGATTCTAGCTACATAGTATCTGTGGGCCCCACACACATCACTTTCTAAGGTTCATTGATCATTTATCTACCCATAGAGTCTCATTTCCATTTAGAAATGTCCTGGGAAGATGGTAGTACCCTTTCATCTTTTGACCCTTCCGTGGTGTTGGCATTTATTTTATCTTCTATAACCTAACTGTTACTTCAGTAGGGTACCAGGAGGGAGGGAGGCAAATGAGTGGCTGCATTCACCACATTGAACCAGAAATTCCATCTACAAGTTATAATGAGACTTCCAGACTGGCCAAATAGATGGCATATAGCTTCCTTAAATTCCCCTTACCAAATATTTATCCTCAACTAGATGATCAGAACTTATTTTATATCCCAGATTGACAGTGATTGTTTTATGATTTTAAAATATTTTGTCAAAAATATTTGTATTTCTTGGTCCCAAAACAAAATTGACAATATTGGAAAATGGCCTTTTTTCTCAGTGCTGCTTCCAGGTCTTTAGAAGTTGGACCTACATCCTATTTTATTTTGACTTATATTTTAGAATCAATCCTTTGACCTATTGACCCTGAGATTATATATCCAAGTATTTCACTAATCTTTCTTTCATTGGCTTATTCCGTTTTTTGTGGGGTTTTTTACTTTTCTATTTCCCCAGCCCAACTGTGCACACAGGGTATGAGTAATTATTATTTAGCAGCAGAAGATTGACCTCGTCTTTATCAGGAAGCTTAAGTGTTATGTGCAGGCAGATTCGGTTTCCACTAATGAGGATACAGTAAACATCACTTCATTTGCAAGTTCTTACCCTTCCTCACACTTAACGAATAGCATGACTTTGTCATATTGAGCTATTTCTCCCTGTTGGATTCCATAGTTTTGTTAAGAAACTTTGAAATAGACAAAAGGGCAAAAAATTTCAGTATAAGGTCGTTGAAGTTGTGTAATCCCTGGAGCAAATTAGTCTTTATAAAAATGCTTTAAAACCACATTCCATTTTATATAATATGGCCCCTTAGTAAGAGCATTTCACCAAAAATAGCAAACTTGAGACTCCATTGAAACAATGGTAGTTTCTTACAAGTGGGACTGTTTCAGTAAGAGAAGCCCTCTTAATTATTTCATCATTGGTGAATATTCTAAATCAATTTGACCTAGGATCTCAATCCTTGAAGATTTACTCACCAATGGTTTTTCAACATTTAAAAGTAGCTTTTGCCAA
Organism: Inia geoffrensis; assembly: GCA_036417435.1. Lineage (NCBI taxonomy): Eukaryota > Metazoa > Chordata > Mammalia > Artiodactyla > Iniidae > Inia > Inia geoffrensis. Next base: position 4,985,031 of record CM070921.1, read on the forward strand.
CTAATAGTGCTGGCAGAAAAAGCAATTCACTCAGTTATGACTTCCTTGAATTACCTCAATATATCTCATCTAGCAGAGAAGAGAACTAATCTATTTGGAACTGAAAAGAGAGTGTAATTTGGATCAGAAACTAATGGGCTAGGAGCCTGCCTGATTCTAAACTTAGCTGTGAGGACAGTAGAGTTGGTGGTCAAACCCACTGAACAGTAATGAAATGTTTTATGCTATAGGGTGGGGGGCAAAGAAACCCATTCAAGCTCAGGGTAAAAGAAGGTTCCAAACTTGATTCTCATGTCTGGTGGGATTATGATGGCACCCTCTTCCCTCCTAAGAGCTCATTAAAAGATACACAAGTCATAAGTGCACCTAGATTCTCATAGAACTTGGATTCTCCTCTAAAGCGCTTCCTTCCTCAGAACCTCATTCAAGACAATTTCCTGATCCTCTTTCTTTATCTTGGCCTTCTAAACTCCAAGTGATGTTTTTACCCCCCTTAAACTCTGAACTGAGGAAAATTTGACTAATATAAACATGTTTCTATGGCGAGACGCTAGCCCCAGTTGACTCCCCTGTCACATTTAGGACCTGCTTGAAAGTGACCCTGATGGCGCATATAAGGAATTGCTGTCCCTGATTTATGCAGTGCCATAAATCATTCGTTAAAAATCATGCTTTATCCTTTTTGGAATCAATAATTTCTTATTGTTCCAGTATACAAAGGCCAGTTCTTGATCAATGGTATTATCGAACCTTTGAAATTTTACATGGAATAACTTCTTTAAACCTCAGTGTTTAAAGGAGATTTCGGAAAGCCTACTGTTGTCAATCAAGTTGCTGGGTGACCTGGAATTTCCTGCTCATTCTTCAACTGATATTTTCTGTCTTAGTACCTCCTTCCATGGAACATGGAAACAAATGTTGAGACGAGTAAAGGGCATTACACTTTTCAGAAACCACAGTTGCATGGGAAAAAAAGTTAAACACAGCCCCCAGATTTTTCTGTTAATAAACATGCAAGTTGTCAATATAACAATGCAACCAATAGTCCAGTGTATTAAATGAGGAAAATATATGTTTCTTATATTAGAAAACTGGTTCATGCACATTCTCAGGAGTAATTCACAATGTTTTCGCTTTACATTTGGATAAGGGAAGAAACACAAAGACTTTAAGGAAAAGTGCACTTTAAATAAACCATGCACTTATTCAAGCAAAGAAAATATAACATATTCTTAGAGGACATGTCAGGATTCATAAAATCACCTGGGCCGGTTGAGGGGGAGTTTATTCAGGTGGGTTTAAGGGTGATAGCCACTTAGAGTCCGCACACCTACTGTGTTTTAAGGGACTTGATTGAAATTGTCCTTCACCCTTATGGCCACCCTACAGGTGGATCTTACTGTGCACATTTTAGAAATGAGAAAATGGATGTTCATGATATAAAAGTTATTTGCTGGAGGTGTGGCATGTGGCAGCTTCTCATCCAAGACTCTCCCGTCAGTGTCATCCGTGGGGTTTGTATTAAGTACCCTTTGTCAGGAAAATATGATTAGGGGAATGGAAGTTGTGAATATGTACCACACAGGCCCCTGAAAGGTTATGGAAGGATTTTTAAATTTTGCTAAAAGGTGCCGACATACGTAACTAATGCACATACCCCTTCCCTCTTACCCCAAAGGATGCTGAAAAGGAACTCATTCAACTGCCTTTATTCACCTTTTTTTTTTTTTTTCCAGTTTTCATTGTAGCCATTCATTAAGGCATGCATTCTTTCATTCAACAAATGTAATTAAGTGTCTGCTGGGAGTTAAGAGTCCTGCCCTTCTACTTTCTACATTGCAGCTGAAACAAGGATTTGCTTTAAAATGGTAGGCTTTTTTAAAAAATGGCAAACAACGCAACCCATTCCCTGCTACAGTGCTGTTACTTTACCACATTTAGTTAATACCGGGGTCTGAGTTCTTAAATCACATGCCACATTGTTTAGGCTATTATGTCGGGTCAGTTTGTCCCTCTTAAGTGTGAAATATACCTTTTCGTCTTTTCTATACCTCAGAAAGCAATACGCTGCCACTTCCATCTTATCTTGTGATTATTTTGAAATTATTTCCTTGAAACACTGTCTTGAGTGTTCTGAGATTTCTGATTTCGGACAGCAAGTATGAATTTTGAAAGCTAACACGTGACGGTGGTTTGGAAAAGGTATAAGTGGGGGGAGTTAGAAATCAAATGAGGGTACATGAGGTTTTTCTCACCACAGCACAGACCCTGTTTGTGAGTTTTATGCCCCTTTGTGTCTTGTAGCCATCGGGAGATCCTGGCTTGCTATTTCATCAAGGGAAGAGTTTATGGAGATGTATTTAAAGTGAGGTGCGGTCACTGGTAATTTGGGCTGTGTGAAGTGGCATAATTCCAGAGGAGAGGACCCGGGATGAGAGGCAGTACAGTCTCTGGCCTGGAAGCCATGGCTCCGAATCATTGTAATCGTAGATGAAATAATAATTATTTGAGATCGTTTGCTAATCAGCAAAACCTTGGAAGTGGCTGCCGACAAGCATTAGCCATCGAGGTATTAAGGTGAAGGGCTAAATTTGCATATGCATTTACACTTCGATCATTGTTTGCAAGATCCCCTCTCTAGAAAAGGACTTCTCTTCTTTCAATATGCACAGGAAATCAAAGGAGGGGAATGAGTAACTGCAATGCAACAATACTGCTTAAAACAAAAAACACAGAATCTCCCTGACATAGACAATTATCTAATGATGCTCTTGTCTTTAATTACATGACAGGCTCACCTTATTATGTTTTTAGGTTATTACCGTAACGAATTAAGAGTTGCTTTTTGCCGTCTTCGATAAATATTGAAGTTGGGAACTTTGCAAACACATTCGATATGCCTGTCAAGATGTGGTGTTGTCCATCACGTAATAAGTCAGAGTCTGTGTACGTTTGTTGAATGGCTCGTTCTAACACGCAGAATTGGACATTACCCTTTTACAGTAGGAGTCAAATAATCTACCTTTTTTTTTTTTCTCGTCTGCGCCACGCAGCTCATGGGATCTTAGTTCCCCGACCAGGGATTGAACCTGCGCCCTTGGATGTGAAAGCACGGAGTCCTACCCACTGGACTGCCAGGGAATTCCCAAATAGTTTCTATTAAGTGAACAGAATACCAAGTACAAGTTTTACGTATGGCTACAACTCTAGTCCTACCTAACTTAACATGTGGATTTCAGATTTAAAGTAAAGCTTCACTGAAGAGGGGACCCCCGGAAAATACTCCCCATGATAATATTTTAGAGAGAGCATCTTGATTTGTACACACTAAGCATGGAACGCCTCACGCAGACCATGCCTTTTATCAGTTGTATGTCCTTGGGCAAATCAATTTGCCATTCTGTTCTTCATTCTAGAAATGAGGACGTTCTGTTCCTCATCATATAGAAAATTAAAGAATCAGTCCCAAATACCACCAAGATCTCTTCCAATGTTTACAGCCTCTAGGAATTACGGTAGTAACTTACATTTATGATCATTCTCAAAGGCTATTGGTTTGGCTAACAGATGATCTGCAGTTTATCATTTCTTTAAAATCTATTTTGTTCTTGTACATACATACATTACTAGCCTTAACTCGTCATCGTTTTTAAGTGGTGTGGCTTTGGAAATGAAGTTGAAAGACTTGAAAACTCAAACAGACAATGGACAGACCATATATGGCAATAGAACTCAGACCTGTCACAGACTCAAGCAAGCAGCTCTACATAGCTTCTCCAACAGAATGGGTCTCTAATGTTTTGGCCTCTCTGCCAATCCAGGACCCACCAGAGAAGGGGAAGGATGCTCCCCAAACTGACACGTGAGGTACCCCCTTTCTAGTTATCTGCCTCCAGGCCCTCAAGCTAATAGCCTCCAATCGGTGCACATCTGAATCCATCCCTTTTCTCTGTATACTGTTTTCTACTCTGCCTGCTTTAGAGAATATTACAGATTTAGGTGATGGTGGCTGACTCTCTTTCTATAGCAGGCTCTGAAAACCAGCCTCTGTTTGCTTTCATGGGGCAGGGGGAGTGTCTTTGTGTATTTCCCCAAATTTGAGATGGTTCCTAATACAGACGGATGCAAGCAGGGCCGACTGCACGCGTTCCCAGGATTGTAGTTAACACGAGTTAATTTCCATTTTGCACTATAGTTGTTTCTATCTGAGGGAAACGGGGAATAAGCCACATGAACTTCCTCTCAAAGAGTAAAAAGGTAATGTTTTTTGTTTGTCTTTTTTTAATTAATAATTGAGAATCATTTTCTCAGAAAGCCCAGCGTTGTTAGTTTTCGTTCTTTTTTTGTGGCCCCCTCTGGTACATCTGAAAAGCCAAGCAGAAACGTCAGTCAGCAAGGCAGAGACACGGGTGCAGGATTCCGGGGGTTGGGAAAGCAGAGGTCCATGGCCAGCCCATTTCAGAGTTGACTCTGTATAGAAACAAGCTCTGAGGGTGATCTGTAATAGCATCCCAGAGGTGATTTTAGCAATCGGAAGGCAGGTTATCAGATGGTTTTGGAGAAGGGACAAGATTCAGGGCAAGTCTGTACAGCTGAATAGCTTTGCTCTGTAATTTGTTCCGTCTTAAGCGGAGGCAACTGAACATCAGCGTAGTTAACTCCAGGGGCTCTTTGTGTGGGGTTATTCTGTCTGGGTTTTTATCCTGCTGCCCCAGGTGATCCTAGGCACAGACCTCTGAAGGCTCTCTCTCCCTTATAATACGGTTTTCTCACCTATGGGCATCTGTAAGGAAAGGAATAGAAGATAAAGCAGTCTGGTGAGACGTGTGTGATGTTGCTTTGTCATCCACGTTTCTCGGAGCAACTGTGAAGGTCCTTTGGTGTCGTCTGTTCTGAAAGACACCCCTTGGTCTCTCCAGGAATTTCACTGGAGTGGGAGGTGGATGCTTTGAAGAAGCAAGGCATTGCAGAGTTTAATTCTAAGGCCATTTAAGCAAAGAGAGACTCGAGCACAAGTTGGGAATTTGATCCCTCAGAAAGGAAAAGACAATGTTTCTGAAAATAAACGCTTTTGAACATAAAACAGAGAAATGGCACGAAAGCAGTCTTCTGTGTTTGGAGGCCATTTCCGTTTCTGTTTCAACTTCTTCTTCAGATAAAATTACAGTGGAGCTGGCTTTTCTATTTAACTGTTTCTAGCTATTGACTTTTTTTTTTTTTTTTTTTGCGGTACGCGGGCCTCTCACTGTGTGTGCGGCCTCTCCCGTTGCGGAGCACAGGCTCCGGACGCGCAGGCTCAGCAGCCATGGCTCACGGGCCCAGCCGCTCCGCGGCACGTGGGATCCCTCCGGACCGGGGCACGAACCCGTGTCCCCTGCATTGGCAGGCGGACTCTCAACCACTGCGCCACCAGGGAAGCCCTAGCTATTGACTTTTGAAACATCGCTTACAGAAAAGATATTTCTAAAACATACTTCTCTTGTATTTCTTTATAAAAAGAAAGGCCAGTAGGACCTTAATTTTGTATCCGTCTAGCCAACCATACTACCAGTTAATATTAAAAGTGGATCAGAGAGAGAGGTCATAGTTGAACCTCTTACAAAAGGCCATTGAGACATTTTTGGTAAAATCTTTCGGTAAGCAAGGATATGAACATGGGGGCAACTTATCTGCTGATTCCCACACCCTCTCAGTTTGAGGTTGGTCCCCAGGGTGTTGAGTTGCGGTCTTAAAATAGGGGTGGGGGGAACCTTGGAGCTGGCTGGAGATTATCCAAGGTGGGTCATGGAGCGCTCTGCTACCACAGTGCCAAAATCAGGGGGGAAGACAGGAATTCAGTGTTCGGTGCACGTGAGTGACAAGGCTCATTTGGTTACATTCTGTTGATGAGATAAACATATCCTGTGTTTGAGAAAGTCTTAAAGGAGGCCATTAAGGCACAGTACACGCATAAGGGAATTGGTTATCTGGTTTGTCAGCTGGGATGCATGAAAGTAAAAACAGAGACCTAAGGTTGGAAAAGTGAGCCTATCATGGGCCTGGATTTCACAGTTATGAAGTCTGGACTTCATAGGTGAGGGAGGCTTAAGGTCAGGGAATTCTGTGTTGTGAGAGAATAAGCATTATATTCTAACTGTTAAAATTGGGAAGTAGCTTCCCCTGTGCCGCTCCGGTGGCATTCCAAGCAAGAGAAAGAGTAGAGACAGACAGCGGCTGGAGAAAGGTGTATTCTAGTTTCGTGGTGGTTCATATTAGGGCAGAATCCAATTAAGGAGAGTCAGAACAGCCTTAATGAGAAATTTGAAGTTAATCACTCTTAAAGGTCGCAGGTGAAGTGAATTTGTTTTGGCCGAGTTAGATGATTTCGTAAGTGACTTTGTGAAAAGAAAAGTGCGCGTTTTTAGTTATTCACCAATAAAAAAATGTATGAAGCCTGCTCATTTGCTGGATCAAAAGCATCTTCTACTAAGTCAGCCCAGTCTTTTCCAGAGCGACGGTATAGACAACCACTAGCCAGCACACTTGTTCAGCTCTTTCTGTACCACGAGCGTTTTGATGTTCTGGTGACTGGAGCTCCTTGTGCCATTAAAATTGCCATTAACAAGTGTATAGGATGAGACATCCAAGTTAGCTATACGCTAGGTACAAAATCATTTGTCATTGCCTATCCAGCGAGATTAGACACTGACCAAGGTATATAACCCTGAAGGTACCTCCACCCAAAATAGGGGCAACACATTGAAACCCACATCATTCGAATAGCTCAGAAGGGAAACCAGCTTCTGAGATGACAGTCACTGCCCTGGAATACAGTGCTTCCATCCTCTCTTAGTGTAGTGCGTTGAAAGATTCGGCTGTCAGTTTCCTTTAGCTTAATTTGCCTTTTAAATGAAATCACCGTGTTACTTATTTTGTAAATATGTTAGGTTCTCTCTTTGTGGCTCTCTCCACTCGTTTTGTTAATATTTCTCCAATTTCTTTGTATTGTTTACTGACATATCCTGCTCCCGAAGTTGAACAAAGCATTCAGTAAGAAAGTCCACCTCCGTTTCCCTGGAACATGCCACACGTTAATTAGTCGTGCTTCTCTGAGGGTCAGTGAAGTTTTACATCCCAGTCAACTGTCGATAGTGTCTTGTGTATTGATTTCCACTTGATGTGCTGCTTTCTGCAGTGCAGGAAGGCATCTTGGCTCGTCAGCCGAACTCCTTTCTCATCCAGTTCTCATTTACCGGGTGTCAAGAGGGTGCTTGGCGCTTCAACAGAGCTTATCCCAGCTCCTTCAGTGTTTTCAAGACTCCTCTCTTGCAGTGTAATGACATTGTGTTATGGTAACGTGTGTCTGCAGCTCTCTGCCGCCTAGCCTGGGAACTCTGTGGGAGGATAAACCATATGGTATTTATTCTTGCATTTATGTCCTCCCATCCATCTTTCCCTGAGCCCCCATACACAAGTCCACATGCATACCATATGCTGCATTTCTGGACTAGCAGAAGATATTCAGTAAACACTTGTCCAGTGATTTGAATAATGGCACCAAGTACAAAGTATACCTGTTTCTCGGGCTGTTTATCATCTGATATAAGCAGAGTGGACAATAGCAGGTCCAGTTAGGTACATAAATATGCTCTTCCTCTTGGTTAGTGTGCACAGGCTATGGAAAAGATGTCAGAGAAAAGGGACTGTCTGTGCGAGAATTCCTTAGCTGGAAGATGCATTCATTGCCATTCTGTTTACAGGATATATCTTCTTGTGTTTTTCTTTTCTTTTTTTTTAGACATATCTTTATTTTATTTTATTTTTGGCTGCGTTGGGTCTTTGTTGCTGCACGCGGGCTTCCTCTAGTTGCGGTGAGCGGGGGCTACTCTTCGTTGCGGTGTGCAGGCTCCTCATTGCGGTGGCTTCTCTTGTTGCGGAGCATGGGCTCTAGGTGCGCGGGCTTCAATAGTTGCAGCAGGCGGGCTCAGTAGTTGCGGCATGTGGGCACTAGAGTGCACGGACTTCAGTAGTTGCGGCACGTAGGCTCAGTAGTTGCAGCGTGAGGGCTCTAGGGTGCATGGGCTTCAGTAGTTGTGGCACGTGGGCTCAGTAGTTGTGGCTCGCGAGCTCTAGAGCTCAGGCTCAGTAGCTGTGGTGCACGGGCTTAGTTTCTCTGTGGCATGTGGATCTTCCTGGACCAGGGTTTGAACTCGTGTCCCCTGCATTGGTAGGCCGACGCTTGACCACCACACCACCAGGGAAGTCCCTCTTCTTGTGTTTTTCATGTTGAGTTTCCTGCAACCCTCATCAGAATGCTTCTTGCTTTGGAAAGAAAAAAAAAATGTCAAACATCTTTAATCCATCAAGCTAATACTCTGTAGACCCCAGATCGTGTGTCCATGGAGACTTCAAGGAATGGGACCCAACTTCCCCTAGAAGAACCAGACCTAGAAATTAGGCAGTAACCTCACTCTGCCTTGAGCCATTTAGCTTAGACACAGTTTCTGCAAGGGAGTGACGCACCTTACTTAAGTCCCCTGTCCCCGAACCCGATAGCACCTCTGACTGATACTCTGCAATTCAGCACTTGATTACATCTAGTCTTTTCCTTTCCACTCATCCCTCCTACTATGAGTCTTTTTTTTTTTTTCACACACACACACTGTATTTTATTTTTACAAGAGATAAATCAACTGACACCAAGCATTGTAGATGGCCAACCACAACAAAAGCAGCAATGATTGCAGTTACCAAACACGAAGCACACGCACATACTATGAGTCTTGAATCTTCATTCTTATTGTGTGTTTCTTAATAAGGTGTGCCTTGCCGTGGATTGGGAGGGCCTGGCAGAGCCCTGCCTACATGGCAGTGTTTCAATAAACAGTTGTCGACTGATATCATGTAGGGCATGAATTATGAGGTCTAGCAACTGGCGAGGTTTCATTTGCATGATTATGAGCTGACGACTGACACGAGAAATGAGGCGCAGAGCTAGTTCAGGACTGCTTTGCCCACTACCTTTTGTGCTTAAAGTACCATCCATGAGAACTGAATTTAATTTTTTACACTGACATTTTTTACATCATTACAGTTTTGACATTGACATTTTCAGAAAATAGCTCGTAAGTATTGTGTCAGGAGTTAATAATAACATCCTCACACTCACGTGGGACTGGGATCTCCCAACACGTTCAGTTAAAGGTGCTAGGAGAGTATTCCAACTTTGGGATAAACATCTGCCTGATACCCTTAATCTAGGGGCGCTTAACTCAGCATCATGCATAAACTTTAGAGGGTCTAAGAATCACCTGATAGTGGATAAAATTATGTGCGTGCACGTGTGCATTTAAAGGAGCCACATACTTCCTCAAATTCTCAAAAGTGTTACTTTGAAGCATATGTCGAAGAAAGCACCCATGGTGGTTCCCAAGAGAGCTGTTTCTTTTCCGGTCTGATTTTAGAGATTAAGAGAATGTCATGGTTTGGTCAGGATAAAGGACCACCTAGAGCAGATCTGATATTCAGGGTTGTTGGAAATCCAGCTTCTGTCTTCAGTGGTTCACCTAAGCTTTAATGTGTGTTACGACGCTCAAGGTTGGGAGGGTTCCTTGATGTCTGTATGCTCTAAGGTCAAGAGAGGGGGAAAGTGAAGGGTATAGGAAACGGTCTTTTCAGCATTCACTGCCACTAGCAAACATCTCCGTGTTATCCGAGTTGTCAATTGGCCGTGCTGGTCAACACACAAAAGGGAGATCATATCATAGAAGCTATCAGAGCTTTGCCTTTTCTCTTTTCTGAACCACTTCTGCCTTTCCCCTGGAATCCATCCTTAGAACTCAGTTCTAAGAGTTCTCCTGGAACCACTAACCTCTTTGAAGATGTTTAGTGATGGATTTTGGCATGAACACTTCCTGTACATTCTGCTCTTTCCTGAGCCAACTTCATTCAGTTTCTCCAGGCAGGCAATCCTTCTACCTAGCACCGCCTCCAAGTCCATCACTGTACAATAAATCTTGAGTAAATATATCCCTCTATAGTTGATAGGAGTGTAATTCTGTTCATTCTGGAGATTGGACGATGACGATGCATGACACCGATTTTGCATTCACTGGGCTGCTTTCTCAAGATGCTTTCCTGACCCGAAGAGATTGTAGCCGACTTGGCAGATGCAAATGCTTCGTGTGTAGCAGGAGACCAGGCATGCATCAAGACCATTTTCTTAACATCAGACATGGACCTTTAAAAATCTGTGCAATGAGGGCTTCCCTGGTGGCGCAGTGGTTGAGAGTCCGCCTGCCGATGCAGGGGACGCAGGTTCGTGCCCCGGCCTGGGAAGACCCCACATGCCGCGGAGCAGCGGGGCCCGTGAGCCATGGCAGCTGAGCCTGCGCGTCTGGAGCCTGTGCTCCGCAACGGGAGAGGCCACAACAGTGAGAGGCCCGTGTACCGCAAAAAAATAAAAAATCTGTGTGATGCAAGAGCAATTAGGAGGTAATAATTTCCAAGGGAAGAAAAAAATACACCTCATATAGTGAAAAATATTTGTGGGAACTGGGCTCTCCCAAGGTATTAAGTTGGGGGTTCTTATTAACTGTCACTCATGGACCCCTGGGAGTCTTCAAACTTTCTTAGAGGTTAAGTCAAAACTGTTTTGCTAATAACTCTAAAGTAATATTTGCCTTTTTTCACTGGGTTGCTTTTGTACTGATAGTGCAAAACTGCAGGTACCTTAGGACAAATTAATTCAGTGATACTAAAACTGTGTGTTGTTTTACTCTTTCTGCTTCTTTTTTTAAAAAAAAAAAAGTATTTATTTATTTGGCAGTGCCGGGTCTTAGTTGCAACAACGTGGGATCTTCATTGCGGCATGGGGGATCTTTAGTTGAGGCATGCATGTGGGATCTAGTTCCCTGACCAGGTATCAAGACTAGGCCCCCTGCATTGGGAGCGTGGAGTCTTAGCCACTGGACCTCCAGGGAACCCCTCTTTCTGCTTATGTAGGTAGCTTGCAACAAGTCTGTTTCACTTCAGAATGTCCTCAGTGGAGTACGAAAGAATCTTAATCCTCAATTCTGGGGTATATGCCTTCTCAATAGTCTATATGACAGAAGGGGAGGTGCGTATCAATTCCTGATAAAAGAATATCATGGTTTTGGTGAGAGGGGGCACTCGTGCCATTATTTGAGTTGTGTGCTGAACTAGACACCTTTTTTCCGTGGAATATCATTTTCCCTTGACTGCTAGAGAAACTTCAGACGTGAGGATTTGGAAGACATGTTTTTGGAAGTGAACAAAATGAGCTGGTCCCCCCAAGGGTAACAACTGACAGCAGTTATTCCCAATGATAACGTTCAACAGCTTCCCAATACTCACAGACTAATCTGAGGAGATTCGTGGTGATTTTAACAAATGAGATGTTTAATGCTACATGGTACCGTGTGCGAATATTTAGAAGATCTGCATAATGTTAGAAAGCCGTATTTTTTTTTTTTTTTGCGGTACGCGGGCCTCTCACCGTTGTGGCCTCTCCCGTTGCGGAGCACAGGCTCTGGACGCGCAGGCTCAGCGGCCATGGCTCACGGGCCCAGCCGCTCCGCGGCATGTGGGATCTTCCCAGACCGGGGCACGAACCCACGTCTCCTGCATCTGCAGGCGGACTGTCAACCACTGCGCCACCAGGGAAGCCCTAGAAAGCCGTATTTTGAAAATGAATCACGCATCCTGTTATAAAATCATGCCTGGCTCAAAGATCCACTAAAAATGCAAGACAGACCTATGCTTTTTAAGAAGACAGGATATGAAAAGGTCCTTTTCAAGTAATCTTTAAGAAATGACTCATTTTTCCACAGCACTCTGAAAAAAGGCATTTCCAACCACGTGTCTGTACAAGAGTGGATTTCATTCATAGCCCTCCAACCATGACAACAGATTGAGTGCAGGGACGCACGTTAGAATCCGGGCGTCTGCTAGGAAGCCAGGTATTAAAGAGACTGCCAAGAGCACAAAACAGTAACTCTTCTTGTGTCTTCATTTTGTTCTGCAAAATCTGTTTATTTTCCACAAATACATTATTTATGTCTTGACAATAGCATTGCTAAGTAAATATTATAGGAACGTCTCAGTTTTCATTTCCACTGGGCTAAACCACTCAAGATATAATCTCCCAAGCTGCCTCTAAGGATGTCACAGGATCCCGAGATGATAGAGTTTGAGAACTTGTGATGAAATAGTGTTCTATAACAGAGATGATCCTGAACCTCAGCTGGGGAGCTGTACATGGATGGAATCCTTGGCTACCTCTGAAAATTCTAATTCTGGGGCATGGTTTGGGCCATGTGCCCTCACCCCAGCTTTAGTCAGTGGAGTCATGAGAGGCGTGACTCTCCAAATAAAATTGAGATTACAGACTGTACCATGCATTTTTTTTAAAATCTCAAAGCAAATGCCAGTATATGGTTTCTACACCTCCTGGTTTTTAGATGTATTAATGTAAGTGGGCATGGTCGTTATTTTGGAAAGTTGTGAGTGACCTTTCATTGTTCTTTGATGGGTCTTGGTTGCTAAGTTATCTTCTCAAGTGGGGAAATTGATCTCTTGTGGTAAGGCCGTGTGTTCTGTGGGCTTGGAAGCATGTTGGTTGGATCTAATGCTCTGAATATAAAATACTTTTTAAAAAATCTCCACTTAGCTTATTCAGTCAGGCGTAAAACTCAACTGTTCTTATTTACCAAACTAGTTATGAGTAAACAAGAACAGCTTGTTAAAAACTATCATTTCAATTAAAGAAAACACAGAGTACTGTTTAAAAGACATCGTTTCTTTGCGATTCGTGTGCTGTTCATTTTTTTTTTGTGAAACTGTAGAAACCGAGAAATGGACGTGCCCGATTTCTTTCATCATCTAGAAAAAGAGTAAAATTACGGTGAACGGTGGTAGGGAGAGGGCTTGATAATGTGATTCAGGGAGAATTTCCAGAGGCAAAGATTTATAATGAGGATATTGGAGAAACAGAAATACATCCTGAAAAAGCAAAAAATCCACCACGATTCAGTATGATTCAAAACACGCTGACACCTACAATGTGTTCCACCCCACGACTATGACAGAGAGATGCATTGAATAGAGTTGCTTTCTTTTTTTTTTTTTTTTTTGCGGTACGCGGGCCTCTCACCGCTGTGGCCTCTCCCGTTGCGGAGCACAGGCTCCGGACACGCAGGCTCAGCGGCCATGGCTCACGGGTCCAGCCGCTCCGCGGCATGTGGGATCCTCCCGGACCCGGGCACGAACCTGTTTCCCCTGCATCGGCAGGCGGACTCTCAACCACTGCGCCACGAGCGAAGCCCGCTTTCTTTTTTTTAAGAACGTTATGGCTAAAGCAAGAATTGGACTTCCCTGGCAGTCCAGTGGTTGGGACTCCCCGCTCTCGCTGCCGAGGGTCCCGGTTTGATCGTTAGTCGGGGAACTAGGATCCCACAGGCCACACAATGCAGCCAAAAAGAAACAGAAAAAAAGGCAAGGATTGGAAAGCCACAGAGAGTCACACACAATTTGAAATATCCTAGAAGAAGTTTTTCCAAAAGTTGACAATAAAGTGTGATTGTACTGTGGAAATAAGGATAAAGGACTCTACACAGGAAACACTTATCAACAGCCACAAAGTAAGAGGTAAAAATGTGGGAGTCGTAAAATCACTATAGGGCAAATTTGATAAGAAAAGAAAACTGAGAGGGAAGAGTAAGACCGTCTCAGCAGATTTAGAGGATTTTAGCTCTGAAAGAAAGAGGGAAAGTGGGTGGAGTTGGCATTGGATTTTTAGGAGAGACCACGATTAGCACTGAACCAGAAAAAGTCATCTTTGCGATATTGCTGTGGAAACAGAAACAGAAGCAGAGATACTTGGGTCTTGGAGTAGATTTTGAAGGAATACTACTATTCTTTAAAGCTGCGAGGCAGGAATTCTCAAACATTTCCAGAACCCACCTTTTGTATTTCATGCAATTCGGTTCCATCTCCAATTATAAGCAAACAAGGCAATTCCTGGCTGCTGCATTTCACAAACTGAGCAGGAAATTCAATTCCAGGTGATAACCCGGCAGAGGTGAAGAGTCATGAATGACTCCCAAAGTCTTTTTTTTTTTTTTTAAACTTTTTGGCCATGTGGCATGGCATGCTGGATCTTAGTTCCCTGACCAGGGATTGAACCTGCACCCACTGCAGGGGGAGCGTGGAGTCTTAACCACTGGACCGCCAGGGAAGTCTCCCAAAGTCTGTATTTTTATGGTGAGCCCTTGAAGTTCCTCCAAGTGATCTTGTGGCCTTGTATTACAGAGAAGTACTTCACTGAACACCCACAGAGTGTGAAATGTTGATAAGATTCACAAAAACACTTGGCACCCACCTTTAACCTGGAAGAATTTAATGGGATACTGTGAATTACGATGAGTCCAGAAAATTCATCCATTGTTGGACCAGGCTAACTGGTCCGTTTCAAATCAGAGCAAGAGTTTCTGAGCACCATAATTTTAGAGGAACATCATAGTAAACGCTCTTCAAGTTTTTAGGGAAGTGGTTTCTGCCAATGGAGATGATTTCATGGCTCATGACGTTGAGGATTTCATAGTGTCCTATCATTGTATCTAGACATGGGATTGCACACTGGACCCTAGGACCAGATAACTTAAGGCATTGTTTTCTAGTTTATGGTATGCTGGGTTTTGCAAATCTACTTTTGTGTAGCTTGTCATGCTTGGGACAGAAAACAAGCTTTGTGATAATAATTGATCACCTTTCACTAATTAGCTGTGAGGAACTGTCAACTCTTAGATTTGGGATATATCCAAGTAATAATAATTCTATAATAATAAATGATTTAATTATTTGAGAAATATAGCCTTTGTCATTGAAAAATGCAAAACAAAACAAAATACGCACCCCTTCAATTCTGAACTGTATAGAGTATCACAGACCTCCCAAAACATTTAGAAACTCAGGCTAATGTAGAGAACGCCTTAATTTAAGAAAATGTTTAAAGTTTAATGGAAGAATAATAAAGGAAATATTAAGTTCAACTTACTTGATAATGCAGGGGAAATAGATGAATTTCTGGGAACGCATAACCTTCCAAAATTGACCTGCACAAGGTATAATAGAAAACTTTTATAACCTCTAAAAACATGTTATTAAAAATTGTGGTAGCTGGTTTTATGGCCGACTGATATCTATCCTTATTTAATTAATAATTCTGCTGTAATTTATACCAGTGTTTCTAAAAGTGGTGGTGTGCCAGCATCATAGCATCACCTGGAAACTTGTTAGAAAAGAAAATCCTTGTGAATCACATCAGTATCACTGAAAGGAAACTTAGGACAGTGCTGCAGGGGTGAGGAAGGGGTAAATCTATAATCTAACGGGCTTTCCAGGTGACCCTTATGCATGCTAACATTTGAGAGGTCTGCTTTATTTTATTTTATTTAATTTTTCCATTTAAATATTGACTTTTATTTTGTGGGGTTTTTTAAATTAATTTTTATGGGAGTATAGTTGATTTCCAGTATTGTGTTAGTTTCTGGTATACAGCAAAGTGATTCAGTTATACATATACATATATCCTCTCTTTTTTAAGGTCCTTTCCCATATAGGTCACTACAGAGTGTTGAGTGGAGTTCCCTGTGCTCTACAGTAGGTCCTTGTTAGTTATCTATCTTACATAAGTAGGGTATATATGGCAATCCCAATCTCCCAATTTGTCCCTCCCCCCTTACCCTGTTGGTAACAATAAGTGTGTTTTCTACAGCTGTGACTGTATTTCTGTTTTGTAAATAAGTTCATTTGTACCCTTTTTTTAGCTTCTGCATATAAGTGATATCATATGATATTTGTCTTTCTCTGTCTGATTTACTTCACTTAGTATGATCATATCGAGGTCCATCCATGTTGCTGCACGTGGCATTATTTCACTCTTTTTCGTGGCTGCATAGTATTCCATTTTAGGTATGTACCACATCTTCTTTATCCATCCCTCTGTGGATGTGCATTTAGGTTCCTTCCATGTTTTGGATATTGAGAGCTCTGCTTTAAAATATTCTCGACAATAGTGTAAGGGAGGAAAAATAATTTTCCCTTCTGAGGCCTTGGCTGGGAACCCTGTAATAAAAGACAGATTAACAAAACGACAGCGTGAGTCTCTTAACATGCCTACCTCTTGCATACAAGGAAGATGCCCAGGGGAAATGTGTAACTCCTCCAAGTGGCTTAGAAGTCCAGCTTGCAGAGCGTCTTCAGAAAAGAACAGTGAATTTGTGGAGAAATGGCAGGAAGAAGGAAAGCAGTATTAGGCTTCCAAGGGTGGAGGTCAAGGCTAGTGAGTAGAATTTGTTATATAGATTCTTCTGGTGCCTTCTCTGGGCCGATGGAGTCTATAGTTGCCTCTGGGATTAATTTTGTCCTCCCTCATAAAGCTGGAAATCTATGTCTTGCTTTCAAACAAATAGTGGAGGACAGAGAATTTTTCTTGTATCTGCCTCTTCTCAGTTGCCTTCAGCTCAAATCAATCCTTATGCCAAAGTGGCATGATTTGGGGTGACATAATCTGCTCCCTTTCAGTAGAAAATATGCAAGTTTTACAAATTCATTTTATTCATGTATGGCAATAATTTAAAAACTGGGTGGTATAATTTAAAACTACAAAATAGAATAATGTCCTTTATGAACACAGATGAAAAATTCTAAATAAAATGGTAGCAGACATCCCATAGGTCTAGCCTGAAAGAATCATATAATCAAGTAAAATTTATTTCATGAATGAAAAAATTTCAACTTCAGAAATTATATGAATACAATTAATGATAATAAAAATTGAAAGAGGGGCTTCCCTGGTGACACAGTGGTTGAGAGTCCGCCTGCCGATGCAGGGGGCACGGGTTCGTGCCCCGGTCCGGGAAGATCCCACGTGCCGCGGAGCAGCTGGGCCCGTGAGCCATGGCCGCTGAGCCTGCGCGTCCGGAGCCTGTGCTCCGCAACGGGAGAGGCCACAGCGGTGAGAGCCCTGCGTACCGCAAAAAAAAAAAAAATTGAAAGAGGAAAATCCAAGTAACTATATAGATATTTGATAAATAAAATAGTCCTTACCAAAGAAAGAAAAAGAATCTGGACTTCCCTGGTGGCACAGTGGTTAAGATTCCGCCTGCCAGTGCAGGGGACATGGGTTCGATCCTGGTCCGGGAAGATCCCACACGCCATGGAGAAACTGAGCCCGTGCGCCAGAACTACTGAGCCTGAGCTCTAGAGCCTGCAAGCCACAACTACTGAGCCCATGTGTCACAACTTCTGAAGCCCGCATGCCTAGAGCCTGTGCTCTGCAATAAGAGAAGCCACCACATGCATCTCCCATATAGCTGACTCATTTTGTTATAAAGCAGAAACTAACATACCACTGTAAAGCAATTATACTACAATAAAGATGTTAAAAAAAAAAATAAAATAATTAAATTAAATTAAATTTTAAAAAAGAGAGAGAAGCTACCACAATGAGAAGCCTGCACACCACAACGAAGAGTAGCCCCCGCTCGCCGAAAGTAGAGAAAGCCCCCGTGCATCAACGAAGACCCAACACAGCCAAAAATAAATAAATTTTTTAAAAAATCTAAGTGAAACAGATATGGAAAACAAACTGCTTAAATATGATGAATTTTATTTACTTCAGATAACAATCATCAATCAAACAGTGAGATTTTGGAAAATATCTATCCCGGTTAGGTACAGAACTGTGACATTAGTTTTCATTACTATTGTTAAACTCTCTTTGTTTAGTTTCAATAAAAAAACACAGAAGACGACAATAAAATTTAATATTAGATCAAGAGACAAAATTATTTATATTTGCAGACCATTTGGAGACTAGTAAAAACAAACTAGAATTAAGCCAATCCTATCAGGGTAAATTAACATCAATACAAGTTAAATACACAAATCAATAGATTTTTTTTTTTCTGCAGTTGTTAATAATCTCTTAGGAAAACAATGAAAAAATTACCAACTCATAATAATGCTGAAAATGGTTTGCTCACAGAGCTAAATTTAATAATAGGGCTTTAGAATTTATATGTATTTTGTTAAGTACGGAATAAATCCTGAATATATGTAGACATAGTCTATTGTCCTGGATTTGAATACCTAATTTTATAAAAACACAAATATGTAAATTGAATGCATACCAGTAAAATCCCGATGCATGGGGAGGAGAGGAGGAAAAGCATTAAATATTCTTCACGTTCCAGTAATAGCCAAGGATATTGTGAAAACAGAATAGTGTTTGTGCAATGATGGCTGTGTGTTTGGGTGCTGATGTATCTTATCAGAAATTGAAATTTACCATAAAGTCCCTGTTAATTAAAATAGCTAATATTAGTGAAGAAATGGATAAATACATTAATTAAATGTAAGTGATTACTCTGTATGAATATACACATACACACACATACACAGACATTCAGTACATAACAATTAACGCAGATTAAGTACATACGTAATCAAGGCAACAGTTTAATTCAGTAACAACAAACTAATTTTTTTGATAAATGGCTCTGTCATCATTGGCTATCTAAATGGAATAAAAACAAACAAACCAACAAAAACTACATTCCTACATCCAGCCACATTTATAAGCAAATTCCAGATGAGTTTTATAATGAAAAATATATACTATTAGAAGAAAATTGAACAGACTAACATTGATTCTGGAGTCACCTGATTACCAGGTTTTGTTATGCAGCGAATACTTTTTTTCCTATTTGTAAGTCATTTTATTTTGGGTCTTCCAGTGTTAATTGAAAGCATCTTTATTGCTACATTGGACGAGAAGAACCATTTTCTAAGCCTAAGTTTTATAGTCAACAAGCTATAAATTATATTTTAAGAAACTATAAATACAAGTTCTTCACAGATAATTGAATTCATATTCATTTAAGGACAAAAAGGAGAGACAGTACTTCAAGTTATTTGACACTCAAAAACCTCAGTAAAAAGATAAATTTTCCTGTCCTCTTAAGAGTTCTTGGCCATGTGATTTGTGCCATTTGCATGAAATAGTCCAAAATAGAGAAGTGATCGGTGAAGGATGCTAATAAAAGGATTTGTGAGTCAGTGCAAAGAGGGAGGGAAAAAAAACAGGAAATGACAATTTACAACTTTACATAATGCAGAAAAGAGTTTTGAGTAACCAAACAAAATGCAGCCGACCACAGATTTATTGGCAGGGGAAGGGAATGTGGGTAAAAGGACTTTTTGTTTGTTTGTTTTCTAACCAAGCTGGGTGAGTGACAACGAAATTAATGGCCTTGAAATTGCTCTCAGTAGTTCAACAGTATTTCCTGAATATCCAGAGAGTGCCGGGCTGTGAGTTGAACTCTGCAATGACACAGAAGACAAGCGAAGAGTCACCAGTTACATAGATGCGTGTTTATTGCATACTGGCGAAGATGGATGTCCCATTCTTGAAGACGATCATATCCTAACGGTTGTCTTAATTTAAAACTCGTAGGTTTTAGCACAGATGATTCACATTTGTATCAGAAAGAGAAACGTAATGAAGGAATTATGGAAACTTCTGCTTCTGCTTATGAAGGATTAAGTGCTAAGGAAATTGCCTTCTCACTGTAATTAGAGAGCTGGAAAGATACAAACAAGGGTGTTCAGACTTTGGACACCGGGCAACAGGACTTTGATCCTTGAGACAAGGGACCTAACGAAGTAAGCAGTCAGTTGGCCCCAGCTTCCTGTCCAAGCCAGTTTCTAGACCTTGGTTCAAGGGAGGAGGAAGCTAAACATGTATTTGTGCAGAATTGAGGTCACAGAGACCTGGGTTCAAAATGTGAAGAGGCTGAGATTGCCAGGATTTACAAGGTGCAGTCATGGGGAGGAGGGACCCGCACACACAGGGAGCCCCGAGAGCTGCAGTGAGGTCTCTGGGTCAAAACTCTGCTTCTGTGTCTACACTGAGAGTAGAGACCCAGCAGAACTCACCCAAGGATGGGAGTCATTCACATCTACACCAGCCAGAGAGGAGACACCTCAGAGTACACAGGGCTCGTCAACAGTGTCAAGGACAAAGCCAACAGGCAAGACAGAGACTGGGAGAAAACATTCCTAAAACAAGTATCTGACAAAGGACTGAAATTCACAGTCTATGAAGACTTGCACCTTGATGATAAAGACGCACAGTACAGTTTTTTAAAAGACAAAAGACTTAGGACTTCCTTGGTGGTGCAGTGGTTGAGAACCCACCTGCCAAGGCAGGGGACATGGGTTCGAGTACTAGTCCAGGAAGATCCCACACACCGTGGAGCACCTAAGCCGGTGAGCCACAACTACTGAGCCTGTGCTCTAGAACCCGCGAGCCACAACTACTGAAGCCTGCATGCCTAGAGCCCGTGCTCTGCAACAAGAGAAGCCACTGCAATGAGAAGCCCACGCATCACAATGAAGAGTAGCCCCTGCTTGCCACAACTAAAGAAAGCCCATGTGCAGCAGTGAAGACCCAACACGAAACAAAGAAAGGAAGGAAGGAAGGAAGGGAGGGAGGGGGGGGGGACGGAGGGAGGAAGGAAGAAAAGAAAGGAAGAAAGAAAAGAAAAAAGAAAAGAAAATTCTATGGAAATTGTGAGGTGGAATGAAAGGAGCTTGGCCAAAATGACTATCCACTGTAGGGTTCCATCCTTGTGAGGTTCCGGAAAAGGCAAGACAAATGTTTGTTGGAGAAAGTGTGAGCTCAGCATGGGCTTGGTTGTGGTGGGCATAGAGCAGGACTGAAACTTGACAGGAGGGGACAGTCTGGGAGGCCTGTGCTCTAGATCCAGATGGGGTTTGGTCCATACAACTGTGTGCTCTTTTGTCCTCATCAGTGGCATCCTTAATACTGACCTATCTCGGTGGTACCTGGTTTCCCTGGACTGAGGCAATCACTACCTGCCATCCAGTCAACAATTTTCTCTGCAGTGACCCAGCCATCGACTGTATTTCCTGGGGTGAGGAGTCACACTGTCATGTGGTCATGATTGTGTCCCCTGCACCAACGCCATCTTGACTATGGTCCCTCAACTGATTCAGTCATTGATTATTTATCCCTGGGCTGACTCGGTTATCAACTCTTTTTCCTTGCCTGACTGGGTCATGGACTATGTTCCCTGCAGTGATTCCTTTGTCAGTTGTCTTCCCTGGACTGAGAGAAATATTGTCATTTCGTCAACTGTTTTCTATCCTTTTTTAGTTTGTTTTTTTGGAATGACGCTATCATTTATTGTTATCCTGTATAGGGGGAATTTTTATTTTGTCGTCAGGTGTCGTCCCTGGGTTGAGTTGGTCATTGACTGTTTTCCCTGGATTGATTTAGTCATCAGCTGTTTCTCCCTGAGTTAACTTGGTCATCAACTATTTACTCCTGGACTGACTTGGTCATTGGCTTTTTTTCCCTGGACTTACTCGGTCATTGACTATTTCTCCCTGGGCTGACTTGGTCATAGACTCTTTTAAACTGGACTGACTCAGTCCTTGACTACTTACCCCTGGACTGACTTGGGTATTGACTCGTTTCCCTGGACTGACTCAGTCATGGACTACTTTCCCCTGGACTGACTCGGTCATTGACTACTCATCCTTGGACTGACTAAGTTAACAACTGTTTCTCCTGGACTGAGTCTTCATTCACTCTTTTCTCTGGACTGTTCCCTGCAGTGTTTCCGTTGTCAGTTGTCTTCCCTGGACTGAGGGAAACATTGTCATTTCCTCATCTGTTGTTTGGTTCTTGTTTTAGTTTGGTTTTTGGCAATGACACCATCATTTATTGTTATCCTGTATGGGGAGAATTTTTATTTTGTCATAAATACGCGTCCATGAATTGATTTCATAATTTATTGTTTCTCCTGGACTGAGTTGGTGATTGACTCTTTGCCCCTGGGTTAGCTCTGGTCATTGACTCTTTACCCCTGGGCTGACTGGGTCATCAACTCTTTCCCATGGACTGACTCGGTCATCGGCAATTTACCCCTGGTCTGACTGACCAAGTTAACAACTTTTTCCCCTGGACTAAGTTAACTCTTTTCCCTGGAATAAGTTAACAGCTCATTCCCCTGGACTGACTCTTCATCTACTCTTTTGCCTGGAATGACTCAGTCATCGACTATTTTTCCCTGGGCTGATTCGTTCATCAACTACGTACCCCTGGTTATCGACTCTTTTCCCTGGAATGGTGTCATTAACTGTTTTCCTTGGAGTGACTGGGTCATCATCTGTTTTCCACAGACACAGGGGAGCCCTCATTTCCTGCTGTCTCATTATCAACTATTTACCTTGCAGTGATTTGTTCATAGGCTGTTTTCCCTCCTCTGAGGATATTTCAGTCAGTCTCCATCATCAGCTGTTTGCCAGGGACTGACTCGGTCATCCACTGTGTGCCCTGGATTGACTCTGTTACCAACTGCTTTTCTTGGACTGAGGCTGAATGACACTTCACCATCTTGGTTCCAGTTCTTAAAAGTAGGGGTTCCTGGGAATATATATATATATATATATATATATATATATATATATATATATATATATATATATATATATATATTCTTATATTCACATTTATGAAAGCACACATATACACACACATATACCTGATTTTCCCCCCAGAAGAGTTGTCTCAGTTTGCGTCCCAATGAAGACTGTACAAGGGTCTCTCAAAGACTGTGTGTTCCCAAACTTTTAAGTTTTTTCCCCCAGTATGATAGGTGAGGAATGGTGTCTAAGTGTATTTCATGTTTTGCTCAGTTGTACAATCAGTTTATTTGGACGTGTTCTCCATAAATTGTTTTTAACATTGCTTTCCGTTGATTTTCACAGTTCTTTAAGTATTAAGAATATTTGCCCTATATCTATTATGTTGCAAATATTTATCCTCAGTTTGCCTGATTTCTTATGACTTCATGGCATTTTGTGTGTGTGTCTGTCCTGCAAATATATTTCTAAAATTATACAGTCAAATGTATCAACCTTTGGTTGTATTTGGATTTTGCGTGATGTTTAGAAAATGTTACCCCACACCAAGTTTATGGGAGAATTAGTTCACTTTTCCTCCAGAACTTGTGTGTTTGTATGGATGTAGGTATGAATGCACTTAGGCACGTGTAGAGATGCACGTATGCTTAGATACCTGATTCATTTGAAGTTTATCCATGTGTAGGAAGGAGATGGATCCAAATGTCCCGTTTTCCAAATTGTTACCCAGTTGTCCCATCACCTTTTATTAAAAATAGTTCATCCTTGCCCAGTGGTTTGTGATGACCCTTTTATCAGGCACTGAACTTCCTTATGTTTGTGTGTCTAGTTCTAGATGTTTAGTTCTGTTGCTCTAGTCCTGTTGTCTGTTCATGTGCCTATGACACATTTCACTATAGATCCTTTATCACATTTTTCACACCTCACCAAGGGTTTTTCTGGATGTCCTCACATGCTGGTTATTCCACATAAATTTCCTTGTCAGCTAATCTAACTCCCTAAGACAGTTTATGAGTTTTTTTACCGTGATAACATTAATTTTATAAATTAACTAGAATTGGCATCTGTCATCCTATTCAAGGATTTTTCCCATGTGTTCAAACCACTTTTTTTTCTTTCAGGAGGTTTTTGCAATTTTCTATAATAGATTTCTTTTGGTGCATTTCTTTTTTTGTTGTTGTTGTTGTTGTTGTTTTTGTTTTTGTTTGCGGTACGCGGCCCTCTCACTGTTGTGGCCTCTCCCGTCGCGGAGCACAGGCTCCGGACGCGCAGGCTCAGCGGCCATGGCTCACGGACCCAGCCGCTCCGCGGCATGTGGGATCTTCCCGGACCAGGGCACGAACCCCAAGTTCCCTGCATCGGCAGGCGGACTCTCAACCACTGCGCCACCAGGGAAGCCCTGGTACATATCTTTTTAAGTTGATTCCTAGACATATTAACTTCTTAGGTGTTTTTGTACATAGAGTTTTCTCTAATATTAACTACTTTGGGCATGTAAGAATGACTTTTTAATGTTAATTTTTAATAGTTAACTTACTCAATTATTTTATTGTTTGGATTAGTTATATCATTGATTTTCTAAAATTTCCAGGTGTCATCTGCAAAACAATTGGGATTTATTTGTGTTTCTAATCCTTATGCCTCTAGTTTTTTTATTTTGTCTCTTTGCATTAGCAAACATCTCCAGCGTAATTTTGTTTTTGTTTCTGTTTTTTATTTAATTAATTTATTTTTGGCTGCGTTGGGTCTTCATTGCTGCGCGTGGACTTTCTCGAGTTGCGGTGAGCGGGGGCTACTCTTTGTTGAGGTGCACAGACTTTTCATTGCGGTGGCTTCTCTTGTTGTGGAGCATGGGCTCTAGGCGTGCGGGCTTCAGTAGTTGTGGCACACGGACTCAGTAGTTGTGGCACATGGGCTTAGTTGCTCCGCGGCATGTGGGATCTTCCCGGACCAGGGCTCGAACCCGTGTCCCCTGCACTGGCAGGCGAATTCTTAACCACTGCACCACCAGGGAAGCCCTCCAGCGTAATTTTGAATAGCTGTGGAAATATTTTGGGTCCTTGCTTGCATTCTTTGAATGAATCCCACTTGGTCGTGGCATCTTTTCAATGTTGTGTTAGGTTCTTTTTGATAATATTTTGTTGAGTATTTAAGCATCAATATTGACAGGTGATATTAGTCTGAAATATTATTTCATTCTTCAGCATAAAATTATTATTATTTTTTTTTTTTGTGGTACGCGGGCCTCTCACTATTGTGGCCTCTCCCATTGCGGAGCACAGGCTCCGGACGCGCAGGCTCAGCGGCCATGGCTCATGGGCCCAGCTGATCTGCAGCATGTGGGATCTTCCTGGACCGGGGCACGAACCCGTGTCCCCTGCATCAGCAGGTGGACTCTCAACCACTGCGCCAGCAGGGAAGCCCCAGCATGATACTTTTTAATTAGAATTTAAAGTCCTTCATTATGAATTTAAATATTTGAAAATAATATAGTTTTCAGTTGTGTATACATCTGACACATTAAAACTCTTACATTGCTCTTATAAATGTATCCAATTTTATCTTTGTATCATGGTGATTTGACAACTACAGTTGACCCTTGAACAACATGGATTTGAACTGCCAGCGTTCACTTATACATGGATTATTTTCAATAAATACAAGCTACAGTCTTACAGAATCCATTGTTAGTTGAATCCATGGATGTGAAACCACAGATATGGACTGTTATATATGATATATATATATATATATGGATTTTTATACAGATTTTCAACCGTTTGGGGTGGGCCCCCCTAACCCTCATATTGTTCAAGAATCAACTGTATCTTCCACCTAAAAGTATATGAAAAAACTCTCCAATAACAGTAGGATGTTTTATATTATTATTCTTTCCTGCTTAAATTAATATTTATATTTCATCCTTGCCAAAGAATTTTAACCTCAACGTGATAGATATTTTTGAAAATGTATTAGTTATATCAGTCCTCTTCTATCTTCACATATGTATCTAAACTGAAAATTAACCTTTTCCTAATTCCTAAAATGATAGTGACTCACATGTTAACACTTCTGATTGAGCTTTCATTGCATTTTTGTTAATGATAATTTATCAAAACATAAATACATAACATTTTTAGGACATAAGTTTTTATGGAGAATATTTGGGGATGGTAAGATAACAGGAAATTATGCATAGGTTCTAATATTCTCCTGGCCCCAATCATACCAAACTGAACTTATCACATAAGCACCAATCAATTCCGTCCTTCCTGGAATCAGTTACTGACCCAGCCAATCACTAGACCCAGAACTTGCACCACTGTTATTTAATCTGGAGTGATTACCACTAGCTGGTGAGGGAGAACCACAGTCAGCAGTGAGATAGTTATTGACCCTTTTCTTAAGCCTGGATTACAGGCTACTACTCACACTTGCCGGAAACATATTTAAGCCCTGGGTAACATGCTCATCGCACACCCAGTTCATTTAATTAAAAAAAAAAAAAAAAGTAACTATGAAAGTGGAATTTTATTGACTATTGTGACTATGTTAATAAATAAGCCGCCCTATCGAATACAAAAGTATAGATTATTCTAATGGAATTTAGAATGTACATACATGCTTTGTGTGTGTGTGTGTGCATGAGATATATATCTGAAAGATTAGAATATAAAGCTGAAATGATGGAAAATGATATTTTAGATGATCATTATCACTCTCAGAAAAGAGATTTTGTGGGGAGGGAGAGGGGTGGATTGGGAGTTAGGGATTAGCAGATGCAAATTATTAGACATAGAATGGATAAACAATAAGGTCCTACTGTAGAGCACAGGGTCCTATATCTAGTCTCTTGGGATAAACCATAATGTAAAAGAATATAAAAAAGAATGTATATATATATATATATATATGTATAACTGAATAACAGTTCAGTTCAACTGAATAAAAGTTTGCTGTATAGCAGAAATTAGCACAACATTGTAAATCAACTATACTTCAGTTAAAAAAAATTGAAAAGAGATTTTAAGGCAAATATTAATAGAGATGAAGAATAATTCATAACACACACACAAAAAAGACAGTTTATCCACCAGGAAAAGATGAAATATTCTGAACTTGTATGCAACTAACAATATTGCTCAAAACAAGAAAATAAAACCACAAGGAGATATTGGGAAAAAAATAAGGAAATACAAAAAGAAACAAGGACAGTGGAATTGGAATCTTTACTGTGTTCTCTATGGAAATATGTTTTCTATTGTTTGTCCTTGTAGGAACTTAATGGGGACAGAAGACAGGGGCCCTAGACCCTAAGGACAAAGTGTGTGTCTTTCATCTGTGCACTGAGAATCATCCATCTCTCCCTGGCTGAGTCCAAAACAGATTGGAAAACAGAAAAGGTAGGAAGCTTCTGTTTTTCTCCCAATTTGTCCTTATTTCCCACCGGAGACTATAGGTCCCTAGAAGCTCAGTCCAGGCAGTAGGGCACTTGCTGGGAGGGACAGCATTAGCTTGGAAATAGCTGAGGGCACACAGATACCAAGGGGCCATTCTCAGTGACCTGCGAGACTCAATGAGTCCTCGTAAAGGTTTATACGTTTAGCTAATGTCATCATCGGGGAAGCTGTTGCCTGGAGTACCCCCATGAAGTGTGTTCTGCTGGTAAACCTGCCCCGTGCTGTGGGCTGTTAGCAGTTACCCTCACATGGCAAGTGTGTTAAGCCCTAAGGACTGTAAACAGTGTAAGATTTAGAGGAGGAGTTAATATGAACTGTAGGTATGACCATGTGAATAAGAAGGGGTGACGTTTAGTAATGTCAGAAGCCACGGGACGGGATTGAACAACGTTGGTTATCACCAACCACCATACTCCTGGCCCAGAGAAACTTTCAAATGGGCGCAAAGCCATTAAAATGGTTTCTAATTTAGCATTCTGTGTTTCTCGATTTAAAAATAAATAGCAACGTTTAAAGACCGTGTACTAAGATTACGGTAAACACTTTAACACTTTATTTTAAAGCCAGGATAAGTTGGCTATATAAGCACTTAAAACCTTATAATGGTCATTATTTGCAGTGTGGTTTGTCATGGATCCAGAGATGTGTAAATAAATGCATGCAGGGTAGGTCCTAGTGCACAAAGAGCTGACCATGGGACAGAGAGTTATACACTAGAATAAAGCAAAACAGAGGCTTAGCAAGGAGAAAGCCTGACCAACAAACGCCCACTGAGAAGCAAATCTGATAACTTCTCTGGTACTAAGAACAATGCAAGCATGAATGTGTATTTCTAAATATGCACAGAATATCTATCACTGCAAGGAAGTGTAGGATGTATCCAAACAGGGCTCTACAGCCCAGACGTAAATTCCGAGTCAGCTCAGAATATTCATCCTATTTAACCAAATAAAACATGGGGAGATACCTTATTAAAAGACATAGGAAAAAAAAAAAAGAAGAGAAAAAAAAAACACATAGAAGTTATGGGATATTCCACATAAAGGGTTTACTGGGCTAGGAGAAGAAAAGAGGTTGATGAACATCAAATGTACAACTTTTCGCTTACTATATATTTTCCAGAGATGAATTCTCAATACTTTAGCATTTGAATATTACACATGACTCATGAGATTTGGCTTTTTCTTTTTTCCCTTCTCATCTACAATATGTGACTCTGTTTTTTCTCATCCTGAGAATCACGGCCAGAAAGTCACTCTGTTGTTTTATATTCCTTTCAATGGCCAAGAAGAAAAAAAATTCACTTTTACCTTCTGTTAAAACTCTGTGAAATTCTCACACAGAGTGGATTTTAAAAATCCAGCTCAGTTCCTAAGAGAATGAGTTGTGCATTAACCAGGCTGAGAGAGAACAGAAATATTGTAATTCATGGTTTTTAATTCTGCATTCTGATTTCTCAATTTAAAAATAAACAGCAACATTTAAAGATCACATACTAATATTACAGTAAACACTTAAACACTTTATTTTTATTTTTTTATTTTTTTGTGGTGTGCGGGCCTCTCACTGTTGTGGCCTCTCCTGTTGCGGAGCACAGGCTCTGGACGCACAGGCTCAGCAGCCATGGCTCACGGGCCCAGCCGCTCCGCGGCATGTGGGATCCTCCCGGACCGGGGCACAAACCCATGTCCCCTGCATCGGCAGGCAGGCTCTCAACCACTGCGCCACCAGGGAAGCCCAAACACTTTATTTTAAAACAGGCATAACTTGGCTGTATAAGCACTTAATCCTTTTAATTCACAAAGTGCTTGAAAACTGGAGCATCAGAGCACACCCATGTGAAACAGTAATTATGCCCTAAAGAGGATAAGCATTGTAAGATTTAGAGAAGGAGTTAATAAGAGCTGTAGGCATGATCATGTTAATAAGAGGAGCTGGTTTTTAGTGACAGCAGGAGAGATCCAATTATACGTATATGGAAGCAAAGAAAACATGAAATCAAGGACACATTAGTTCAGCAGTGTTCGTCTTGGTCAGCTTTAGGTTAGACAGTTTGCAAAATCTCAGCATTTTCGATGTTAACAAAAACTGGAGCAACCTGAGATTCCTGGTAAACTTTGGTTGCCCTAAATTTGAAGATTATCAAGCATTAAAATAAGTAACCAGAAGACAGAATTCTGCTTCTTTACGTGCATTACTCTCAGATGAGAATTTCCCCCACCTGGGTGTCTAAACCACTTCCTCAGCAGACCTCGGGCATAAAGCCTGCTTTTCTGAGTTCTACTGTAATTGGTTATTCAAAGCAGATCCTTGTAAAAATACTTATTCAGACTTCTTTTTTGGTAGGATTATAACATTTTTTTAAACATCTTTATGGAGTATGATTGCTTTACAATGGTGTGTTATGTTCTGCTGTATAACAAAGTTAATCAGCTATATGTATACATATATCCACATATCCCCTCTCTCATGCACAGATTTTAATTTAGTTAATTTTGATTTAAACTCCAAAATTCTTTGGGGGAAAAATACATCATCGACATACACTGTAATATATGTTTCATGTTTACAGTATTTTCTTTAAAAACAAAAGAAGAGTATTTTCTTGGCGTGTTGAATTTCTTTCTAAATGTGCTGGAAAATTTTGGAGGGATTGCTAGAGCCTGTGACGGGCTATTTATTGGGTGGGTTGGGAACAGGGCTGGGTTAGGGTGAAGTAAAGGATGTAAGTGCTTATTTACAGAGCATTTGTGTCTCATGCAAAAAAAAATTTTTTTTAATAGGTCTTTATTGGAGTATAATTGCTTCACAGTACCGTGTTAGTTTCGTTGCACAACAAAGCGAATCATCCATATGCATACACATGTCCCCATATCCCCTCTCTCTTGCATCTCCCTCCCATCCTCCCTATCCCATCCCTTTAGCTTATCGCAAAGCACCGAGCTGATCTCCCTGTGCTATGCGGCTGCTTCCCACTAGCTATGGGTTTTACATTTGGTAGTGTGTATATGTCCATGCTACTCTCTCACTTCGTCCCAGCTTACCCTTCTCCCTCCCCGTGTCCTCAAGTCCATTCTCTACGTCTGCGTCTTTATTTCTGTCCTGCCCTTAGGTTCTTCAGAACCCTTTTTTTTTTTTTTAGATTCCATATATATGTGTTAGCATACAGTATTTGTTTTTCTCTTTCCGACTTACTTCACTCTGTATGACAGACTCTAGGTCCATCCACCTCACTACAAATAACTCAGTTTTGTTTCTTTTTATGGCTGAGTAATAGTCCATTGTATATATGTGCCACATCTTCTTTATCCATTCATCTGTTGATGGACACTTAGTTTGCTTCCATGTCCTGGCTATTGTAAATAGAGCTGCAATGAACACTGTGGTACGTGACTCTTTTGGAATTCTGGTTTTCTCAGGGTATATGCCCAGTAGTGGGATTGCTGGCTCATATGGTAGTTCTATTTTTAGTTTTTTAAGGAACCTCCATACTGTTCCCCATAGTGGCTGTATCAATTTATATTCCCACCAACAGTGCAAGAGGGTTCCCTTTTCTCCACACCCCCTGCAACATTTATTGTTTCTTGGCTTTTTTGATAATGGCCATTCTGACTGGCATGAGGTGATACCTCATTGTAGTTTTGATTTGCATTTCTCTAGTAATCAGTGATGTTGAGTAGCTTGTCATGTGTCTCTTGGCCATCTGTATGTCTTCTTTGGTGAAATGTCTATTTAGGTCTTCTGCCCATTTTGGGGTTGCATTGTTGTTTTTTGGATATTGACCTGCATGAGCTGCTTGTAACTTTTGGAGATTAATCCTTTGTCTGTTGCTTCATTGGCAAATATTTTTCCCCATTCTGAGGGTTGTCTTTTTGTCTTGTTCATGGTTTCCTTTGCTGTGCAAAAGCTTTTATGTTTAGTTAAGTCCCATTTGTTTATTTTTGTTTTTATTTCCATTACTCTAGGACGTGGGTCAAAAAAGATGTTGCTGTGATTTATGTCCTAGAGTGTTCTGCCTGTGTTTTCCTCTAAGAGTTTTATAGTGTCTGGCCTTACATTTAGGTCTTTAATCCATTTGGAGTTTATTTTTGTGTATGGTGTTAGGGAGTGTTCTAATTTCATTCTTTTACATGTAGCTGTCCAGTTTTCCCTGAACCACTTATTGAAGAGGTTCTCTTTTCTCCATTGCATGTTCTTGCCTTCTTTATCAAAGATAAGGTGACCATACGTGTGTGGGTTTATCTCTGGGCTCTCTATCCTGTTCTGTTGATCTATGCGTCTTGTTTCTGTGCCAGTACCATACTTTTTTGATGACTGTAGCTTTGTAGTATAGTCTGAAGTCAGGGAGTCTGATTCCTCTGCCTCCATTTTTCTTTCTCAAGATTGCTTTGGCTATTCGGGGTCTTTTGTGTTTCCATACAAATTGTAAGATTTTTTGTTCTAATTCTGTGAAGAATGCCATTGGTAGTTTGATAGGGATTGCACTGAATCTGTAGATTGTTTTGGGTAGTACAGTCATTTTCACAATATGGATTCTTCCAGTCCAAGAACATGGTATATTTCTCTACCTGTTTATGTCATCTTTCATTTCTTTCATCAGTGTTTTATAGTTTTCTGAGTACAAATCTTTTGCCTCCTTAGGCAGTTTATTCCTAGGTATTTTATTCTTTTTGTTGCAGTGGTAAATGGGAGTGTTTCCTTAATTTCTCTTTCTGATTTTTCACTGTTGGTGTGTAGGAATGCCACAGATTTCTGTGCATTAGTTTTGTATCTTGCAGCCTTACCAAATTCATTGATTAGCTTTAGTAGTTTTCTGGTGGCATCTTTGGGTTTTCTGTGTATAGTAAGTATCATGTCATCGGCAAATAGTGACAGTTTTACTTCTTCTTTTCCAATTTGTATTGCTCTCCCCGGCCTCCCTCCTATGCCCCCAGGACCAATGCGGCAGTGGGGAGAGGGGGTCCTGGGAGGACAGGGGACCAGCCTGGGATCTCAGCAGGCTCCCATGCCCGAGTGGTTGAGGCAAACGCCCTCTGCTCCTCTCCTGCTCCTTCTAGAGGGCCCTTCCCGCCCGCCTCTCCTGATCTCTCCAGCCTGCCTCCTATGCCCCCAGGGACCAGGCAGCCTTGATGGGGCTTTGGATGGGGAGAATGGGCGTGGGAGCTCAGCAGCCTCCCCGGTCCGAGTGGGCCAGGGGATCACCCTCCACTCCTCTCCTGCTCTTCCCAGAGAGTCCCTCCCACCTGCCTTTCCTGGTCTCCCCGGCCTCAGGGGTGCTGATCCTATCCGGCCTCCACTTCTCCTCCCCTCTCAGTACCCCTACGTCCTACCGGTTCACTTTAGGGCTCCTCCCATCTCCTTGGGGGTCAGAGTCCCCCACCAGCAGCTGCCAGATGCCCCAGTTGTGGGGAGACGGTAACTCTGCGTCTTCCCACACCACCATCTTGACTCCGCCCTTCTCATGCAAAATTTAACTTAGTAATCGAGACAAATACTTAATGCATTTTAAAAATGAAAATTGATGTAAATCATCCATAAAGAATCAAACATCAAGACTCTAAATAAAGACAGGATAGGTCACGTGCAGTGCCTAGCCATGGTGCTTAGGTCAAAAGGAAAATCAGTAATACTGATATGGTCTTTATTTCAGATTTCAGTATTCTATTCATCATGGATGTTTTACATTAATTCTTATTTTTAAAAAATATTGAATTAAAATATTTATCTCAATGACTGTGTTTTATGTGCTCCTTAAATTGTATGCCCAAGGCATGTGTGTGCCTCACTTTCCTCACCCTCTTCCCGGCCGTCGTTCAGGGGATGGTGGCACCCCCTCTTTTTGTCCCTTTTGGATGCTACTTCTGTACTGAATGTGACACACAGGGTGATAAGCATGATTGGTGCCACACCCGGGTGACCCATTTTGGCAAGGCAATCTTTCACATTGTTTACATGTCTACTAGAAGATTTGGAATTGCAGTTCTGAAATATTCAATTTGCCCTTGCAAGATGACTTACGGTTAGTAGGACCAAAGGGGGCAAAAGATAACAGGGCCTACTTGACTGTGGAATGATCTATGAGAGAGGCCATTCGGGGTCTTAGAGGACCTCCGATCAAACTCATCCAATAACAATCTTCCAAGCATTTAATCTGATAATAAAAATAATTGTATTAGTCGCAGCTGCTCTTTACTCATTCCGCGTACGTATATCAAACACTATGTGCCAGACACTGTTCTTGGTGATAAACATGATAGGAAAAGTATATATACTCTGAGTCTCCAACAGTATGTGTGTCCGTGCTTGAGCAGGTACACGTTTGCACACACCTGTGTACATGTATGTGCATGTACCTCGGGCCAGGTCCCATGGCCAAGATTACAAAGGTGAGAAAAGAACAGAGTGCTTCCTGCCCTCTGGAAACTTTTAGTCTATTTGGGAGAGGATGGTTGGACAGTCCTTCCAGGCAGAGGGAGCTTCATGTGCAAAGACCCTGGGGCAGCACCTGAGGGGGTGGGGTGGAGACAGAAGTGTTACAGATTCCTATCTTTATCCTAGAGGAAATGAGAAGTTACTAAAAGCTCTTCAATGGGAGAGGAACACAACTATAACAGTGTTTTTAATTGTGGGCAAGACAGGGGTGGATTTGGGGAGAGGGGTCAAAGAACAGAAAACTTGGTCCATAAAGCAAGGAGGTGTAGACCATGGCTGTGAACTCAGCTCCTCTGGGATGCCAGCCAGAGTTCTTTAATGCACTTAGTGAGGCCTGTTCTGGTCAGGGAAACTTGACTTTGGTTGGGATTGAACCACCAAAAAGCACGGGCAACCATGGAAATGGTTGTGTATTGAACTGAGGCTCTTAAGAGTCTATTTCTGGACAGCTCTTCAGATTGCTTGTACTCTTCTTATGCCCCTTTTTGAAGATAACTGGTCCTTTCTGTGCCTCCAAACTAGCCCAAGTGCTCCCCTACCCACGATAATAGAGTACCTCCAACTCGCTCAGTACTGGAGAGAGACAGAAAGAAATATGAAGCGTAGGCAGTGCCCACCAGCTGCTGTAACCCTCTCTGGAACCAGAACGCATACTCATGCCCAATGAATAGGAGCAACAATTACGGGCTGAGTTGTATGGTGCTGGCAATAACGGAGTGATGTGCGTAAATAAAACCAATACTTTCATGTACGTATTCAGAACTCTGAAATCTACACATTTACACACAAAGAATAGTTGTCTGAAAGCACAAAGTTTTAAATTTTTTTTTCAAGAATTACATTAATTAGGGAAAACATTACATTCCATCTCTGAGAGGCATTTTCTTGGACGTTGCAAGGTGAGTGGATGGGGGGCTGATAGAAATCAGGACCCCGATTTGCAAGTGGAATTTGATTCTTTTCACAAGTATTTTATGGGATGTGCCCTGTATTTTTAGTGTGGGGTTCTGGGTTTTTGCTTGTTTAAGGACTTAAAGGTTTTCTGAAATATTGTTCATATTTTATTTTTTATTGCACTCTGTTGGCTGACAATATTTGGACAGACATAAATGATGTGGGGTACGTAGGTTGACGTGTTAAGTTTTCATTATTGTCACTCGTTTGTGGCCGAACACCTGGTTAACTCCGGGACCTAAAACAGCAGGCCAGTGCCTAAGTAGCAATCGCTGTGCATGTTCTGATTTAACAATTTACGGAAGGAGTGAATGTAGACACACAGGCCTGTGTCAGGCCCTGTTCTGTCACTCACAAGCCGAGTGATTTATTTCATGTCTTTGTCAGTTCAGTTTTGTCATCTCTAAACTGGTGAGAAAAATAATACCTACGCTAGAGAATTATTCTCAGGATGAGATAACTGACCAATGTAAAGAAACTAGCCCATCATAAACATGCCCTAAATGTTAGAAATTATCATTGACTTCTATGCAACTATAGACATGGCATGAATAGCAATAACTATCTTATCATATGAACATAGTCTTCCAATATGATGTCTTTTAAAAAAGCATTCGTGTGGTTACCCAAAGTTACAACCTCAAATTGATTGGAGATACTAATTTTTTTTTTTAACTTTTATTTGTTTATTTGGTTGGGCCGGGTCTTAGTTACAGCATGGGATCTTCGTTGCCACATACAGGATCATTAGTTGCGACATGTGGGCTCTACTTCCCTGACGAGGGATTGAACCCGGTCCCCCCTGCATTGGGAGCACAGAGTCTTAACCAATGGATCACCGGGGAAGTCCCTGTAGATACTATTTTTGAGTGATCTGACCTTAAGATCGTTTTCACCAACTTCTTAAATACTGAGACAAAGAGATACCCTTGGATCTCTGTTTTACAGCAAAGTGGATCAGTTGAAGGTACTGGATTCAAGAGAAGAACTGACCCTGCTTTTCAAGGCAGGAACTCTATCTAGTGGTATTCCAAATTCCTAGCACAGCATCTGGCTTAAACGGGGGATCTATAAATGCTACCTCATTTACCCTTGCCCTTCCCTTCTCTTTTTCCACCACCTCCAATTGCAACATTCACCCCATAGGTTAGGCAGAGTGTCTACAAAGACCCTGGCTTACCTTGGGCGTTTCCATCTACTAACGGCAATTTTCATCCAAGACCAAGGCATTCTCTTAAGAAACCAGATTGATAAAGCATGACCACTGACGTCTGAAAAGAAACACACCAGTAGATAAACACAAGCCACCTACTGATACAAAGGTGCAGAAAGAACGAAAATGACAAAACCCCTTCTTGAGACTGAAGTAAGTCAACAGGAATAGCCTGTGCTTTACATTCTGTAATAACGGGTTTTTACTCCGTGTAGTTATGACATCAGCCCTAGAATTCCTGGTGAATTTCGTGGTGCCTTCCTCAGCGTAGGTGATGATAAATGTGAGTGAATGATTCACATTAGAAAAGAATGCTCTGACGAGAGGGTCTAGGGTGTACTTGAAGGGTGAGAGAGCCCAGGTAGGAAAAGAACCCATTTAGCCTAGGGCACTCTGTTCTCTTGGCTACTAGCACATGTTTATCTGTCTTTATCCAATTCTTTTTTGGCAACAGTTGGCAACAATTTCTGTAGCCACCTAGGCACTTTTTGGCAGCTGGAGGAATGTGCCCTGGGCCACCTATGCCTCTCTCTGATAAGGATGGAAGGGTGTCTGGGAAAGGAGAGAGGTGAGAGCAGAGACAGTGGCTCGGAATAGGCTTAAGAGTAGAATCGTCCAGAGCAGGGGAGACCATGGAGACATCTGACAGCCTAAAAGCCAGGCTCACCACTTCCAGTGCAGTGTCGCCTGTGGCTTTAGATAGGACGTCTCTCAGCTTCCCAATAAAATGTGTAAGGTGAAAAGAAATAGCATTGACACAGTCGGCTTCTGTCTAATTTGCTCTGGATCTTGCAGAGAATCTAACATCCGTTCCGTACTCAGTAGACACTTGTGAATCAACGGGCAAATCCAGCCACGGACATCAAGTTAAGTGAACGATGAGTGGGGTGTAGAGGGATAATAGGGTGGTGTCCATGGGTACAAATTGAGTGTGTGAGTCTTGTGCATAAGGTGTCTGTATTTCTAACGCTGGTTCCACCACTTACTGACATTGTTAGGTACAGCAAGTATTTGCAACTCACTGTGTCTCAGTTTCTTAATTTCCTTCTTTGGAAGAACTCAGGTTCCTTCCTCATAGGGATGTTGTGAGCATTGCCTGAGTTACCCATGTGAGGGGCCAGAGTGATGCCTGAGAGTAATCACTGCTAAGTGTTGGATGGTGCAAGGATCGCACCATATCTGGGGTGGGGGAGGTGTCCTGTGGAACAGGCAACACGGGAAGGGACCTGACGGCCACTTCCATGCACCCATCTGTGTGGGAGGTTGGAAAGAATGATGGTGAGGTCGACAAGTCCCACAGGACTGATGTAGATG
The DNA here is from genome assembly GCA_036417435.1 of Inia geoffrensis. Taxonomy (NCBI): domain Eukaryota; kingdom Metazoa; phylum Chordata; class Mammalia; order Artiodactyla; family Iniidae; genus Inia; species Inia geoffrensis. Next base: position 5,021,922 of record CM070921.1, read on the forward strand.
AAAACCCACCAGATATGGAGGACCAAGCTGGGAACTCCACGTACCAGCAGCTGTCCCATCCCTGTAACTCTGTGAACACAATTATGCTACCAGTACCTTCCCAAGGATAGTAGGTCCAAGGGAAAACTCACCTTCACTCTTGGGAAACACTACGTTTGTGTTGTTTTTTTTTTTTCTTTTTCTTTTTCTTAAATCTTAGTTTTAGAATGAATAAATATAAGAAATACAAATAAACCAACCATGAGCCCTGTTACAATAATTTGGGACCAGATGTGGGAACCGTGGGCGATCTCTGTTCTTCTTCAGGGTGTCATCTAAGCCATAGATTTGGATGTGAATAGCTATGTTCCCATGGGGTGGAGGCGGTGGGCCTTGGGAGAAAGTATCTCAAGGGTGGATGATAAGGTCGTTATCTGGAAGGTCGTTATCTGCGAAGGAGGAAAGCCCCCACTGGAAACTAAAGCCTGACAGACTTGATATTGGACCTTCTAGCCTCCAGAATTGTGAGGAAATAAATTTCTGTTGTTTAAGTCAAAAAAAAAAAAAAAAAAAAAAAAGAAAAGAGAAAATTCGGGAAGGTCTTCCAGTCCAAGCTTGAGAAAAATCTACTTTTAACATAATCATACTTGATTTGGTGTGTAATCCGTAATTCCCACCATGAAAGGCTATTACAAGTTTTTCATTTAGGGATTTTTCTGGTCCTTCTCAATCATATTTATTGTTTTGGTCGCTGCTACATTATTCAACAAAGGAAACGGAAGGAAATCCTTCAAAGTATGACAGCTCTGGAACTTAGTAAGAATTTCAAAATACAGTTACGTCTGGCTTTGATGATCACCTTTGCCATGGATATCCTGGCCCATTCCTTGAGCAAAGGCAAACTATGGAGTATATGGCAAAACCAAGCTGAAGTTTGACCAGTAGGAGAAGCCAACTGTCTGTTTACACGACGTCTGACTAGACACATCAGGAGGATCAGAGCCAACAATTGCCAAGACTCCTAGGAGTGTGGGCTTTGAACGGACCCCAGCAAGGCTTAGGAATAATCAAGAAAACTATTGCCCCCTTGCCAATGGGCCATGTTTGTTTCTTATTAGCAATGCAGGAAATTGATCTGCCCTGCCGCCCACTGCCAATCCTTCAGATGAAACAGATATTTCCCATGGTCTACATCATGGTGACTGACAACTGTAAGCCACTCTTTAAAAAATGATTTCAAAGGACAGACACTTGGCTTCCAGACAGCCTGCAAATGGTCTCCTAATACAGGAAAGAAATTAATTACTTGCCCATGGAATCCCCAGGGTGTTGTATATTGTGTGGAGTAATTCTTTTAGTAGGGCTATGAATGACGTCTTCAGAAAAGAAAACAGAAGCTTCCCTGATAAATTCTGCACAGTCCCCCTTGCCCTCCAAATGCCACGCACACACAAAACGTTGTATTATTTTCAAAAGCTGGTTTGCTCATGCCCACCTGAATCTGTTTTTTTCCCTACGATCTTCACTTCCAGCCAGGAAAGGAAAACGTACCTGCACAAGATCAAAGGCACCTAGCATTGGCACGACTGTTGATTTTATTTAAAATGTAAGTGCATTAGTGATTTTGGTTCATAACAAACAGTACGGCGTGATGCTCTTACTGTGTGCTTGTTAAAGATATGTGTAATTTGGTTCCCTGACGAGAAATCTGGCACAGCCATTTGAAAAAAGAAAAAAAGTATGTAATCTTGTATTGTGGCTGTGTCTGCTGACTTTTTTAAGAGTTCAACCTTTCTAAAATAAATCATAAAACTGAAATCAGTCATTTGTTGAATGTGGGAGAAATGTGTCACAGAAGGAAATTGTGTGAATTAGATGCAAGCAGATGGTCATGTTCTACGGCTGCTTGCCTACTCTGCGGCTGTGAGGGAATCCGTGGCCCTGTGAACAGACCAGTGAAAACAGGAATGGCCTCAGTCTCCTTCAGCCAGAGAATCCAATTGATTAATCTGATTCTTTCTTTAGAGATGAGATGAACAATACAATAACTGAAATGAAAACTACACTAGAAGGAATCAATAGCAGAGTAACTGAGGCAGAAACCAAGATTACTCTACCCGGCAAGGATCTCATTCAGATTCGATGGAGAAATCAAAAGTTTTACAGACAAGCAAAAGCTAAGAGAATTCAGCACCACCAAACCAGCTCTACAGCAAATAATAAACAAACATCTCTAAGTGGGAAACAGAAGAGAAGAAAAGGACTTACAAAAACAAACTGAAAACAATTCAGAAAATGGTCATATGAACATACATGTCGATAATTACCCAAACGTGAATGGATTAAATTCTCCAACCAAAAGACACAGGCTTGCTGAATGGATACAAAAACAAGACCCATCTATATGCTGACTACAAGAGACCCACTTCAGACCTAGGGACACATACAGACTGAAGGTGAGGGGACGGAAAAAGATATTCCATGCAAATGGAAATCAAAAGAAAGCTGGAGTAGCAATACTCATATCAGATAAAATAGACTTTAAAATAAAGAATATTACAAGAGACAAGGAAGGACACTACATAATGGTCAAGGGGTCAATCCAGGAAGAAGATATAACAATTGTAAATATTTATGCACCCAACATAGGAGCACCTCAATACATAAGGCAAACGCTAACAGCCATAAAAGGGGAAATCGACAGTAACACAGTAATAGTGGAGGACATTAACACCTCACTTCCATGAATGGACAGATCATCCAAAATGAAAATAAATAAGGAAACAGAAGCTTTAAACAACACAATAGACCAGATAGATTTAATTGATATTTATACGACATTCCATCCAAAAACAGCAGATTACACTTTCTTCTCAAGTGCGCACGGAACATTCTACAGGATAGATCACATCTTGGGTCACAAATCAAGCCTCAGTAAATTTAAGAAAATTTAAATCATGTCAAGCATCTTTTCTGCCACAACGCTATGAGATTAGAAATGACAGGGAGAAAAATGTAAAAATCACAAACACATGGAGGCTAAACAGTACGTTACTAAATAACCAAGAGATCACGGAAGAAACCAAAGAGGAAATCAAAAAATACCTAGAGACAAATTACAATGAAAACAAGACGATCGAAAACCTATGGAATGCAGCAAAAGCACTTCTAAGAGGGAAGTTTATAGCTATACAAGCCTACCTCAAGAAACAAGAAAAATCTCAAATAAACAATCTAATCTTACACGTAAAGGAACTAGAGAAAGAAGAACAAACAAAACCCAAAATTAGCAGAAGGAAAGAAATCATAAAGATAAGAGCAGAAATAAATGAAATAGAAACAAAGAAGACAATAGCAAAATCAATAAAACTAAAAGCTGGTTCTTTGAGAAGATAAACAAAATTGATAAACCATTAGCCAGACTCATCAAGAAAAAGAGGGATAGGACTCAAATCCATAAAGGTAGAAATGAAAAAGGAGAAGTTACAAGAGACACCGCAGAAATACAAAGCATCCTAAGAGACTACTACAAGCAACTCTATGCCAATAAAATGGACAACCTGGAAGAAATGGACAAATTCTTAGAAAGGTATAACCTTTCAAGACTGAACCAGGAAGAAATAGAATATATGAACAGAACAATCACAAGTAATGAAATTGAAACTCTGACTTAAAATCTTCCAACAAACAAAAGTCCAGGACCAGATGGCTTCACAGGTGAATTCTATCAAACCTTTAGAGAAAAGCTAACACCTATCCTTTTCAAACTCTTCCAAAAATTGCAGAGGAAGAAACAGTCCCAAACTCATTCAATGAGGCCACCATCACCCTGATACCAAAGCCAGACAAAGATACTACAAAAAAAGAAAATTACAGACCAACATCACTGATGAATATAGATACAAAAATCCTCAAGAAAATACTAGCAAACAGAATCCAACAACACATTATAAGGATCATACACCATGATCAAGTGGGATTTATCCCAGGCATGTGAGGATTCTTCAATATATGGAAATCAATCAATGTGATTCAGCATATTAACTAACTGAAGAAGAAAAACTATATGATCATCTCAATAGATGCAGAAAAAGCTTTGGACAAAATTCAACACCCAGGGCTTCCCTGGTGGCGCAGTGGTTGAGAGTCCGCCTGCCGATGCAGGGGACACGTATTCGTGCCCCGGTCCAGGAAGATCCCACATGCCGCGGAGCGGCTGGGCCCATGAGCCACGGCAGCTGAGCCTGCGCGTCCGGAGCCTGTGCTCCGCAACGGGAGAGGCCACAGCAGTGAGAGGCCTGCGTACCGCCAAAAAAAAAAAAAAAAAAAATTCAACACCCACTTACGATAAAAACTTTCCAGAAAGTGGGCATAGAGGGAACCTACCTCTACATAATAAATGCCATATATGACAAACCCACAGCAAACATAGTTCTCAATGGTGAAAAAGTGAAAGCCTTTCTTCTAAGATCAGGAACAAGACAAGGATGTCCACTCTCACCACTATTATTCAACATAGTTTTGGAAGTCCTAGCCACGGCAATCAGAGAAGAAAAAGAAATAAAAGGAATACAAATTGGAAAAGAAGAAGTAAAACTGTCACTGTTTGAAGATGACATGATACTATACATAGAGGATCCTAAAGATGCCACCAGAAAACTAGTAGAGGTTATCAATGAATTTGGTAAAGTTGCAGGATACGAAATTAGTGCACAGGAATCTGTTGCATTCCTATACACTAATGACGAAAAATCTGAAAGAGAAATTAAGGATACACTCCCATTTACCACTGCAACAAAAAGAATAAAATACCTAGGAATAAACCTACCTAGGGAGACAAAAGACCTGTGTGCAGAAAACTATAAGACACTGATGAAAGAAATTAAAGGTGAAACCAACAGATGGAGAGATATACCATGTTCTTGGATTGGAAGAATCAATATTGTGAAAATGACTATACTACCGAAAGCAGTCTACTCAATGCAATCCCTATCAAATTACCAATGGTATTTTTTAACGGAACTAGACAAAAAATCTTAAAATTTGCATGGAGACACAAAAGACCCTGAATAGCCAAAGCAGTCTTGAGGGAAAAAACCGGAGCCGGAGGAATCAGACTCCCTGACTTCAGGCTATACTACAGAGCTACAGTAATCAAGACAATATGGTACTGGCACAAAAACAGAAACATAGATCAATGGAACAAGATAGAAAGCCCAGAGATAAACCCACGCACCTATGGTCAACTAACCTATGACAAAGGAGACAAAGATATACAATGGAGAAAAGACAGTCTCTTCAATAAATGGTGCTGGGAAAACTAGACAGCTACATGTAAAAGAATGAAATTAGAACACTCCGTAACACCATACACAAAAATAAAGTCAAAACGGATTAGAGACCTAAATGTAAGACTGGATGCTATAAAACTCTTATAGGAAAACACAGGAAGAACACTCTTTGATATAAATCACAGCAAGATCTTTTTTGACCCATCTCCTAGAGTAATGGAAAAAAATAAATAAACAAATGGGACCTAATGAAACTTCACAGCTTTTACAGCAAAGGAAACCATAAACAAGACGGAAAGACAACCCTCAGGATGGGAGAAAATATTTGCAAGCAAATCAACGGACAAAGGATTAATCTCCAAAATATATAAACAGCTCATGCAGCTCAATATTAAAAAAAAAAAACTACCCCCTGTAAAAATGGGCAGAAGACCTAAATAGACATTTCTCCAAAGAAGACATACAGATGGCCAAGAAGCACATGAAAAGCTGCTCAACATCACTAATTATTAGAGAAATGCAAATCAAAACTACAATGAGGTATGAGCTCACAGCAGTTAGAATGGGCATCATCAGAAAATCTACAAACAACAAATGCTGGAGAGGGTGTGGAGAAAAGGGAACCCGCTTGCACTGTTGGTGGGAATGTAAATTGATACAGGCACTATGGAGAACATTATGGGGGTTCCTTAAAAAATTAAAAATAGTATTACCATATGATCTAGTGATCCCACTACTGGGCATATAACCAGAGTAAAAATTCAAAAAGACACATGCACCCCAATGTTCACTGCAGCACTATTTACAATAGCCAGGTCATGGAAGCAACCTAAATGCCCATCGACAGATGAATGGATAAAGAAGATGTGGTACATATATACAATGGAATATTACTCAGCCGTATAAAGGAATGAAATTGGGTCATTTGCTGAGACGTGGATGGATCTAGAGACTGTCACACAGAGTGAAGTAAGTCAGAAAGAGAAAAACAAATATCGTACATTAACGCATGTATGTGGAACCTAGAAAAATGGTAGAGATGAACCGGTTTGCAGGGCAGAAACTGATACACAGATGTAGAGAACAAACATATGGACACCAAAGGGGGAAAGCAGCCGGCGGGTGGGGATGGTGGTGTGATCAGTTGGGCTATTGGGATTGACATGGATACACTGATGTGTATTAAATGGATGACTATTAAGAACCTGCTGTATAAAAAAATTAATTAAATAAAATTCAAAAATTAAAATAAGAAATCAATATTAACTGTTTTCTTTTAAACATTCACCTCTATATTTTCCCTAAATACAAAAACTGCTTTTTCCCCTTCCTCCACTTCCTCCTTCTTTTTCTTCTCATCTCTTGTCTGTCTTTCCAGTAGGAGAGCTTTGGTCACCCCTATTAAGTTTATTTATGCTCATAATGCAAACAGCTTAAATTCTTAAATTCCGTCTTGGAAAGGCCTTTAAGTTTCAGGGGATAGGTTCATTGCCTGAGCAGCAATTAAGATTTTAGCTATCAATCTAGAGGTTTTCTCTCAAGGGCAAATACCAAAAGCCAAGTCCAAAAACTTCCCTGGGATATGTAATTTACCCAAGAAACATGTAAGTAAGAATCATTGTTCATGACCATGCCAATCATTTCTCTTTGAAAGATCCCAAAGGAAAAATAGACCCGTTGTTCATCTTTCAGCCTACAACCTTCAAGTTAATGGCCACGAGTGATGAATTGTTAACAATATTAATACCTACGTGTCTTAAAATCTTTGAAGCATCATCTCTTCATTTTATATATCCCCTCGTAAATTCTGACTTTGCACCACAGTTTATAACAAGCAAACAATACAAGGAAAACCCACGTCTAGCCTCTGCTGTGGTTCAGGTGCAAACGTGGTTTTCTGCTGACTACAGTGGCAGCATGGTTCATGAGGATGGCTTTTGGCAGTCGCTTACTGATGGAACCATATAGCTGCTCCTTTATCAAGCCAGTTCTTCACTGTGGTTCTAGGAGATTCTCTTGGAAATATATCTTTGGTTCTACTTTTGCATCCCTTCCAAAGACTATGAACTATCTCTATGCCCCCATAGATCCTTCTCTGTTTAAATTCTCTACAACAGATAGTGTTATCTGCACCCAATTTTCTAGAGCAGCTAAAGCTACCGTGACCTGAACAGTAGCAATGATAGCAAAACTAAGGTGTGTTGAATGCTTTATCGAGAAGTGAATATCCAAGTCTTCCCTCTTATGTACCTTAAACTTGCTATTTGGGCATCTATAAAGTCCATTATATGAATCAAAAATGTCTTGATAGGAGATGTCTTGCAGGTTTGACACTGATGGTGTGAAATTCCCAGTGCAACACAAGCTCCATCACCTCCTGGTGCCTTGCCTCTTGCCCTCAGAACACTCACTTATACCCCGTGTCTGAACACTGTGGGCAGGCTTAAGAATTTGCCACTCAAATATTCTGGTGCAGGACCTCTATTTATTTTCAGATGAGGAAGAAAATCCCAAAGGGGGCAAACATGTTGCTTAAAGCCTCACAGTTTGCAAGTGGCACAGGTGAATACACTTCCCACTGCATCATTCTGTCTTTCCATTATCTACTGGCAGAATGCATAGTCTAAAGATAGTTATGTGTCATGTGTGTATGTGTAGCAAAGACCCATTTTTTTTTTTTTTTTTACCCCAGATGTATTCATAATGGAGCAGTTTACTGAAGCAGTTGAGTATGACATGTTTTCTTTTTAAACATTGCACATTGGGGTGTGAGGGGAGGGACGGACTGGGCGTTTGGAATTAGCGGATGCAAACTATTATATATAAAATGGATAAAAAACAAGGCTCTACTCTATAGTACAGGCAACTATATTCAGTATCCTGTCATAAACCATAATGGACAAGAATGTGAAAAAGAATATATATAATGTGTGTGTGTATATACATATATATGTGTGTATATATATATATATATATATATATATATATATATATATAAATCACTTTGCTGTACAGCAGAAATTAACACAACATTGTAAATCAACTATAATTCAATAAAATTAAGAAAAAAACTGACAAATTAATGTCCAGATTTCTAGGAAGATATTTTCCAAAATCTGCATATCTAAAGGAACATTTATTTTTGACATTGTCTATGTGTTTTATTATCCCCTCCTTTCTGTATTTGCCTCGCTGACCCACACAGTAAGAGTTTCGTCACTATGTTTTTCCCTGGCGCCCACGCCACTTGTTGACATTTTATGGAAGCACCAACCAAGTGCCAGGATTTGGGTTTCCTAAGGTGCAGAGGAAGTAAGATTCGAAAAAGCCAAGCAGATTGTCTGTTGCAAAGGTGTTAAGGAGGAAAATGAGGGAATAAGGCTTAGGAGCTTCATTCTTATTTCCTTTAGAGGAATAAGAATAAGCCAAAAGATCAATGAGGAGCAAGGTGCCGAGGTTTACAAGTCAGGTTTGCGTCCGTCTCAGGTGTATTTGAAGCCCATTCAGCTTCGCACTGCTCCCCAGCACTGACAGCTCCTCTCAATTTGGAAAGATTTTCGGTTTTTGTTTTATCTTAATGAGGATATGAAATTGGCTTCTGGGAGCAATGTTCCCATTTGGTAAATTCCTTAGGAGCTTCAGCACTTTTTGTCCCCCTCCTCTGCTCACAGGACAAGCCCAGGTGTGCTCTTTACAAGCCCAGATATCCTCTCTTTGTCTTTCAATGGGACTTCTTTTCCTGAGCAGGTGTCCCAGTGCAGAGGAAGTCATTTGCCCTGGACCACACAGGGAAGGATGGAGGAGCATTAATGTTCAGAAATGATTTGCACCTTAGAAATTTACACCTGAGCATATAGAGCATCTGTTTAAGCGGTCAGCTGCTTACGCTGTCCATGAGAGTCACATTTTTTTTTTTTTTTTTTTTTTTTTTTGCCTAGTATCTTTACATATTCTGCATGGACAGTTTAGTAGTAGGGGTGATTCAAGAGCGCTTAAGCTAGTTAATAATATGAGAACAGGAATGAACCAGCAAGCAAGAAACTGGAGTATGTGATTCCTTACTATTGAGATACCTCCTATGCTTTATTCCCTCATTTTCCTGCTTAACACCTTTGCAACAGACAATCTGCTTGGCTTATTGGAATCTAGTGTCAAATTCCATGTACCTTTCACCAATGGTTTTCAACTTTGGCCCAATCCATTGGAGGAAGGATGGAATAGTCCCCCTGAGAGACTGCAGTAAGATTGTTTTCTAAGATGTTAAACTTTATCAACCCAAGACAGAGGTAGTATATCCTTCTGGTCTACTAGATTCATGGAAGACAGAAAGGAATCATCCCTTTCAGACTTTTGTTGAAAATTAAAGTATGGTTGACTTACACTATCCTGTTAGTTTCAGGTGTATAGCACAATGATTCAGTTATACATACATTTTCCCTTATAAGTTATTATGAAATATTGAGTGTAGTTCCCTGTGCTATACAGTAGGTCCTTGCTGGTTACCTATTTTATATATAGTAGTGTGTATTTGTTAATCCCATCCTCCTAATTTACCTCTCCCCCCCACTTTCCCCTTTGGCAACCATAAGTTTGTTTTCTGTGTCCTTGAGTCTATTTATGTTTTGTAAATAAGTTCATTTATATCATTTTTTTAGATTCCACATATAAGTGATATCATGTGATATTTGTCTTTCTCTGTCTGACTTAATTCATTTAGTATGATAATCGATAATCTCTAGGTCCATCCATGTTGCTGCAAATGGCATTATTTCATCCTTTTTATGGCTGAGTAATATTCCAGTAGATAATACCACATCTTCTTTATCCATTCATCTGGTGATGGACACTTAGGTTGCTTCCACCTTCCAGGCATTTTAAAGCCAGTGAAACATTGCAGAAATTGTAAATGAGGAGTGCATCTCCTATTTATGTTTTAGGTTGAATGGGATGGTACATGAAGATTCAATATGTTTTTAAACCACTTTGTTCCAAGAACATGAATCCTCACATTGCTTTTTCCCCCTCTCTCGTAGGCATTCACAGTAAAACCAAAGTTTTTATAGGGAGAGAATTCAGGTTGCAAAATCTTTTCCTTAGATCTTCTAATTAACAACTAGGATGCAAATATAAATAACGGAAATTAGTGTGGGAGGGAAGAAGATGATAAAGGTTTTCACTTACAAGTTCTCTTTCACTGAAATGTCCCCCCTAATCCAGTAAAAGTGGAAGGATCACTTCCCTTTTGGAGTCTCCATATTAATACATCTTTATATTGGTTATATGAGATTGGCTGCTTTTCTGGAATCTTACAGTGACCTCCAAATTCCTTTATCCTTCTTGTAGTCTGTCCTACCTTCAAATACATCTCTACGTAATCAGTGGAAAGCACTTTCTAAGTCACACATCTGACCTCTGATGATGGTTCTCGTAAGAACCTTCCATATTTCCCGTTTTCTAAAGGATAGCGTTTGTATTCCTATCAAAGATACAAGGGCCTTCACAAGGAGCCTCAGTCTCCCTGGAGAGCCTTACCAACTAAACTCCTTTTTGCATAATGGTCTGTGCCCACCCTTTCAAAGTCACGTATGTCTGTCACTTTCCTTCCACCTGATTTATTTCTTGCCTCCTGGTCTACCTGGGGGCATCCTGTTTTATAACCTAGCTCAAACATCACACTTGCTAACCCCAGAAGAATTGTCCTCTACTTTCCTAAACGTTTTGCAGTATCTCCCTTACAGCACCTATTACATTATATTGACATTATTTATGTAGGACAGTGGTTCTCAATTGGAGGTGAGTCTGGTCCCCAAGGGAGAGGTGGCAGTGTCTGGACATTCTTGGCTGTCATGACTGGGAGCCTCTGGTATCCATTAGGTGGAGGCCAGGGGTGCTGCTAAACATCCTACAATGCATAGGACAGCACCCCTACTCCAAAGAATCACCATACACACAATGTCAATGGGACCAAGAGTTGGGGAAACCGTTTTATTTACAGCATGAGCCACATCCTAGTCACTTTGGTAGTTTTTCCCTCCCCTTTCCCTCTTCCCGCTAAAGAGTTTGGCATCAAATGGGTCTTCAGGAACTGTAGAATGAAATGAAAATGGGGTTTTCTTTTCAACATTCAAATATAAAATAGCTGTGTCCAACATTCATCTTATGGTTAGCCCAGTCTGTTAGGGCATCAGAAGATTCATTAAGAGGGGCAACTTAAGATGAGAAACACAGAGCATATTTTAACCGTACAACAAAGTAACAACATACTGAATATACACTAAACGACAGGGATGTTTGTTAAGAGTGTGATTTGAATGGTCCAAACTAGAAAATAGCCTAAACGCCTTACGATAGAGGAATGGTTGAAAATCATATGATGGGATATGATGATCTTTAAAAGGCAGCAGGCAGAAGAATATAAACGACATGACAAAACATTCATATTTATTATCAAGGGGAAAAGTGGTTCAGAATACTATGTGCAATTCCACACATATACACACGCTCACATACACAAAAGTACATACCAGCACCCACAGACACAGCTAGGAGGAGCTAAATATGAGCTTATCTCATAGGCATTTCTACATTTATCTTATTTTATTTTGTTTTATTTTTTAATTTTTGGCTGCGCTGGGGCTTCGTTCCTGTGCACGGGCTTTCTCTAGTTGTGGCGAGTGGGGGGCTACTCTTGGTTGCGGTGCACGGGCTTCCCATTGCGGTGGCTTCTCTTGTTGCGGGCTCTAGGCGCGCGGGCTTCAGTAGTTGTGGCATGCGGGCTCAGTAGTTGTGGCGCATGGGCTCAGTTGCTCTGCGGCATGTGGGATCTTCCCGGACCAGGGCTCGAATCCGTGTCCCCTGAGCTGGCAGGCGGATTCTTAACCACTGCGCCATCAGGGAAGCCCCCCCCTACATTTATCTTTTTAAATTTGTCTCCCTACTGATGCTTGAAATACCTACAGTAAAGTGCAAACATTTTAGTTGTACTGTTCAATGAATTTTGTTTTATGAAAACCCTGTGTAACATCCACCCAGATGAAGAAATGGAGGATTTCCAGCACCCTGGGGGTCTTGCCTGTCTTCGCTTCTTGCCAAAATCTCGAGGTAGCCCCGACTCCACCTTCTCTCCCGTAGTTTAAGTTCGAGGTGTACCTTCTTTTACTTTCCACATTGTTGTCCCTGTTGCCTTTTAATATTTTCAAAGGTTCTGGATTGCATAGCTACCTTATAGGAATTCTATAATTGCAGTGTTATTAGCATGAGAAAAGGAAAGGAGGGAGGGAGGGAAGGAGGAAGGAGGGAGGAGGGAAGGGATTTATAAATCAACCACTGCATTCAAATCTCTGTCTTAGCCATCGCCTTTGAAGGATCTTTGGGAGGATAAACTATTTCGATTTCCTTTAAAGTATTACTTGGTATAAATTTAAGATGCGGCATCATGTCTTAAAAGAGAATTCTTGGGCTTCCCTGGTGGTGCAGTGGTTAAGAATCCTCCTGCCAATGCAGGGGACACAGGTTCGAGGCCTGGTCCGGGAAGATCCCACATGCCGCGGAGCAACTAAGCCCGTGCGCCACAACTACTGAGCGTGAGCTCTAGAGCCCGTGAGCCACAGCTACTGAGCACTTGTGCCACAACCACTGAAGCCCGTGTGCCTGGAGCCTGTGCTCCGCAACAGGAAGCCGCCGCAGTGAGAAGCCCACACACCGCAACGAAGAGTAGACCCCTCTTGCCGCAACTAGAGAAAGCCTGTGCGGGGCAACGAAGACCCAACGCAGCCAAAACTAAATAAATAAATAGGGAAAAAAAAAAAAAAGAATTCTTGTACACCTATTTCCGCCCCCTAAAACCAGGTCCTGGTCGTGCCTGATATAACATCTATTTCTGGGCTCTGCCCACAGCAGGCAAGAACATTACATGTTTTTCTCCTTTCTTGGGTTATTTTCTGAGAACATCTTTGCGACTGGCTCCCTGCTGTATCCGTTTAAATTCTTCAGGAACACCCAAACACTGGTAAGTATAAACAGTTTGTGATCGCATGAGTGCACACGTGGTGGTCTTGCCGTCATATGCCTGGAAGGAGCTTCTGAGATGGAAGCAGTTTGGGGAAGAGAATATCTTTTCTGTTACTTTGAAGTGTAAACTTACTGTTGTGACATAGCTACTAAAAGAAAAAGGGTGGGGTCCAGTGGTTAAGACCTCGCCTTCCAATGCAGGGGTTGTGGGTTCGATCCCTCGTCGGGGAGCTAAGATCCCACACGCCTCACGGCCAAAAAAACCAAAGCATAACAGAAGCAATATTGTAACGAATTCAATACAGACTTTAAACATGGTCCACATCAGAAAATCCTTTTGAAAAAAAAAGGGTGTGATGCTGACGCTTAAGTGTTTGCCTGGTGTGTTGGCATGAATTTGAATTGCCTGCATTTAAGTGGGTATCCCACGTTCCAACGTTCCCAGTACATTAAAATGTGGTCATGGTAAATTAACTTAAATCATGCATGGTCGTATACACGTACCCAGTTGGGCTCCTTTCCCTCAGTCCTGCAGATAACCCTGTCTGTCTGGAGTATTTGCATGGATTTGCATTTCCCAAGACTTCTCTTGTTCAGCATCGTCTGACTGCCGTGCTAAGCCCTCTCTGGGATATTGGTCTCCTGTGCAAGGATTCTGCCTTGGCATTTGGCTTCCCGAGTCTGGTGTAACAGGCACAGTGAGCCGAGGAAGGCACGGGTCCAGAGCTTCACCACGTGCCAGCTGTGTCCGATGCTGAAACTTTGCTTTTTAGATTCCTGGAAATAAAAACCAAATGGTCACCTGACCCCGGCGCCCTTTTGGTCATGTTCTCATCTTTCTGATTAAGCAGCAGAGCTGCGCCGGAGAAGACTAATTATACCGTCATTTTCTTTAGATAGTCCTTTCTATGGCGTTTCATGTTTTCTCCCCCAAAGGGCTTCTGTAGGACTTTGTTATATAATCAGTCTGTTTGTAAATGCTGTCAGTGAACTTCACACACACTCTTAGATTCCACTTTACTTACGGAGTCTCAGGCTGCTGCTTTCTTTGCCTGCGTGGTGGGGCAGGAATTCCCTGGGAATCCCTGCACCTTCAGGGGCAGCCTTTATCCAGTGACTGACAGTGTGAAAATAGAAATATCTCAGCTCCCTGGTGATGTCACCTCCTGCTTTCAAAGTTCTTCTGTAGGAGTGAGTCCACACACACAAAACATCACTTTTTCATCTCGAGGACTTCTTCTGGGGAGGCCAGTCTACAACAGCGTCCCAGTTGACCTTTTATCTATTTCGTTAGAAGAAATGGAGGATTTTCACTGGAAACTGACTGCCAGTTATCTCCGAGGAGAGACTAAACATGTTGACATTTTCTTAAAACAATCAGTTTTGCATAAGTAGAGAATTTTTCTGAACCGGATACTTCTTAGAACTGTGTCTTTTGTTCATCCTCCCCCTGATGTGACATAGTTCAAGTCAATGGGATAAGGGTAGCACTTGTCTATTTTACGGGTCCTTTTGGTGGGGACCTGATAATACAGAGTCGAGGAACTAGCCTTCAAGTCCTACTTACTGTTGAAATTGATCTGAATTGATGTTCGTGGAGGAGAGACAAGAGGAGACTCCTGTTGGTTAATGGCACGTGGTCCAGTGGGGACATTTCATTTCAGATTAGGAAGGACTGGGGCCTGGAAGATTTTCATCATCTCAGAATGTTCTACGGGGCAGAGTTCATATAGTTTTTCAACAGTTGAAATCCTAGGAGTACTTCTCTGTTCCAAATGGCTTCCAGGCTAAGGATCCAGAAATTCAGTTTGCTTCTCTGCTCTCTTTTTAAGTGTTTTAATTTAATATTTTTTTTTAAATGTGAAACAGTTTGAAATGCAGAAAAATCCTTTAAAGTTGCAAAATCTCCTTCTATCTCTTAGGCTCCCCCTATAGCCTGGCCCCCAGCGGAACGCAGAATGGATTTGCCTCAAACACACTTTTTCTACATAAAGTGCTATGTTTTAAAGGTTTTCCTATTTGAGACTAAAAAGCGAAAAAATGGAAGGGTAATTAAAAAAATAACAAACATAAATAAATTAGAGAAGTTTGCTGAAGTCTTAACTACATCCATCTTGAGTATAGAACCTGCCTCTTCTCCCTGCTGTGTTTTCCTCCATAGCATGTATCACGTTCTAGTACACTATGCAATCTACTTATTTATGATGTTTATTAAGAGTCTTTCCTGACCAGAAGCCAGCTCCACGAGCGTGAGGATTTTGGCTTTTTTGTTCATTGCTGTACAAAGATTAGGAGAGTCTCTGGTACATAGAGGGACTCAATGAATGTTTGCTGATTGAAGGAGTGGAATCCCATTGGTGTGTCCTGGCTGCTGTTTGGCTTATACATTTTGATTTGCTGGCCGCTCTCCTTTTAACCTCTACTATTCTGCCCTCTTTTTATTTCTAAGGGTGGAGCTCATTATGTGCTCTTAGGTCTTGGGCTACAGCTAGTCAATGTGAAGAGGGAGGGAATTCCCTGGCGGTCCGGTCCAGTGGCTAGGACTCTGTGGTGCTTCCATTGTAGGGGGCACGGGTTCGATCCCTGGCTGGGGAAGCACGATTCCACAAGCCACGTGGCATGGTCAAAAAAATATATTTACATGAAGAGGGAGAAGAGGGGTGTGTGTGTGTGTGTGTGTGTGTGTGCGTGTGTGTGTGTGTGCGTATGTACGGCGGGGTGGAGAGATGGAGAAACCATTGAATGTAGGATATGTAGGATGAGGGTGGGGTCCTATGGGTATATGTAGTTTTAAGAAGCATATTCAATAAAGTGATAGATATTTAATCTGAAAGATGCTTATTTTTCCATAATGCAAACCACTAGAAGCAAGAAGTAAAGCTGGCCAAAGTCTAACCTGAGTGAAATTAATAGAAGATGGGGCATTTCTCCTAAAGAAGGAGCTTCTAAGTATCTTATTATTGATTGATATGCCTGGTAAGAGCTTTCCATGAGGATCAAAGGGAGGAAAAAAAGGTATTAACGTTGGGGACACCGCACATGCGTCCTGATTGTGGTTTGTAACTTTTTTCAGCTGATGACGAGGTTGAAATTCACAGTGTTCTTTGCAGGACTTATGGGATGTTGATATTTCAATCCCATGAAAGTAGTTAAGAGAAATTCTACCATCTGAAAATCTGCCCTTGTTCTCTATGCAGTGTCAGATTTCAGCCAGTGGGCACACTTACCTATAATAGGCTGGGTCTGAATTTTTCCTGAGGCTATTCATTTGCTTCTGTTAGAGTGATTTGTCTTTTATGAGCAGACTTACAGTAGCAGAGTCCTGTGACTTGAGAAAAGGTTTTGGGAGAAACTCTTAGAATGCACATTAAAAAAAAAATTAACGATAGTTGATTTACAATATTGTGTATCAGGTGTATAGCAGAGTGATTCAGTTATATATATACACACACACACACACATATATATATACCTCCAGATTATTTCCATTATAAGTTATTATAACATATTGAATATAGTTCCCTGTGCTACACAGTAAATCCTTGTTGCTTATCTATTTTATGTATGGTAGTGTGTATCTGTTAATCCCATACCCCTAATCTATCCTTTACCTCCTTCCCCTGTGGTAACTAGAAGTTGGTTTTCTATGTCTGTGAGTCTGTTTTTGTTTTGTATATAGATTCATTTGTATTATTTTTTAGATTCCACATGTAAATGATATCATATAACATTTGTCGTTCTCTGTCTGACTTCACTTAGTATGTTCATCTCAAGGTCCATCCTCGTTGCTGCAAATGGTATTATTTCATTCTTTTTTACGGCCGAGTAATATTCCATTATGTATAGGTACCACATCTTCTTAAGCCAGTCGTCTGTTGTTGGGCACTTGGGTTATTTTAGAATGGACAAATTTAACCCTAGACGAATGCTTCCCTTCCTCCTGTGAACCAGAGAAGGACATCATTTTCCATGGTAGCTGCACATCCTGTGGCTTCAGTTTACAGACTGGGTTCTGGACATGCAATTAGAACAGAATGCCGGACTTCCCCGGTGGTGCAGTGGTTAAGAATCCGCCTGCCAACGCAGCGGGACATGGTTTTGAAACCTGGTCCGGGAAGATCCCACATGCCGGGGAGCAGCTAAGCCTGTGCGCCACAACTACTGAGCCTGAGCTCTAGAGCCCGTGAGCCACAACCACTGAGCCCGCATGCCACAACTACTGAAGCCTGTGCGCCTAGAGCCTGTGCTCCACAACAAGAGAAGCCACCGCAATGAGAGGCCCGCACACCACAAGGAAGAGCAGCCCCTGCTCGCTGCAACTAGAGAAAAGCCCATGCGCAGTAACGAAGATCCAACGCAGCCAAAAATAAATAAATAAAATTTTTAAAAAAGGACAGAATGCCAACTGTTAAACAGCGTCTATCTTTGTGTCTAATGGTGCCACGTGGATATTTTTGAATTCATTCCCGATTACTAAGTACCTATTTTTTTGAACTTCCTTGATGTGTAAGCGCTGTGCTCATACTAGGGATGCAAGAAAGAGAAGGCCCAGCACGGTCAGAGTCTAATTGGAAAGAATAATTAATGAAAGCATAAATGAAGTAGATACGTAAATAGATACATACATACATACATGCATAAACAAACAGTGAAAGAATAAATTGTATAAACAAACAAATAGTGAAAGAATAAATTGGAGTCTCATAGGAAAGAATAAATAGTGAGCAAAAAGCAAAGAAATCAAACACGTGGTGGGCCCCCTGCCTGCTCCAGGCATGGTCTCCTTGGAGACGGTCTCAGTTAAAAATGGAGGAGTGGAGTTTGAGTATCACGGCATCCAGCGCAAATGACTAAGTCTCCCCAGTCTCCAGCCATGCTTGAATATTGTGCTGAACATTTTCCACTTCAAATTCCCTCCCAACCATCTCCTGCCCCCCTCTGGGCTCCAGATGGCTGACCCATAGTGGGCTGCGTGAACAGATCCCTTTGTCCTTTGCTTTGCATCCGTTGGACTGTTGGGGAACTGTTGGATGATCCACAGGGCGTCTAAAGGAGTTTCAGGAGGGAGGTCAGGCTGTGATCCTCCCTGCTCTTTCCCTGTGAGACCACACTAGCTGGTGTAGGGGACTCCCCCTTTCTGGATTCTGGTGCCTGGTCCCCCAGACTCAGCATAGGAATGGCTCCTTCTGTACCTAAACTCACAGGACTTCCACACGCCACCCTGTGTACTCCCTTACCCCTCCTGAGCCAGTTTCTCACACAATTGTGAGTAATTCTTCACTAAATCTTAATGACTTGTATCCGAGGATGCTGTCTTTTGCTGGATGCAATCTTGACTTTATAAATACCGTGCACACATGCACACAAAATATACCATGCACAGAGTGGAAAATTCTAACAGGATACCCTGTGCAGTCTCCCCCTCTCCTTGCATATATGTCCTTCCTCTCTCTTTTATTCTTTCCTTCCTTCCTTCCTTTCTTCCTTCCTTTGCTCTGTGTCTTTAGAATAAAGTAGCCAAAAGGTGACCGTGTATAGTATTTCAGTTCCTTCAATACACAAGTGGCACATCCACATGCAAAGGATTTATCAGAGACAGTGTTCTCTTAGTGAACCATTTTTATTTCAGCCTCCCTGAGTACATGATAATCAAATTGTTGCAGTCATTGGCACACTGAAAAAAAAAAATAAGATATATTAGGTTTAATCCATCTAGACTGAAAAATGTTTTCCTTTGTTTCAACTCAAATACTTAGTGGGGAGAATAAGGAAGCCTGCAGTCCAATGATTAAATAAATGGAAAAACAGTAGGAATGCAACTTCTCCCCGACTGCTCTGTGACGTAGTGTATTTTAAGTCTTGTTTCCCACCGACTCGTGAATTGTGTATTAGTCCCATGCTTAAACTCACTACATCAAGCTTAAGTTAAAAATAGTTCCAATTCTCCAGCTCTTGATGGAGTTTGAACTTACAACTTGACTTTTTCTTCCTTTTACTAACAAAAACTTCAGTGCCTCTGTCGTAATTTTATTTCGTAGGGTTGTTAGTCCAGCAAATGCTGTTTGTGACATCTTAGGATTGTGTGAATACGGGCTTTCATACCAGGCAGGTTCAGCCAGCCTAATCCAGGCCTGAGAGCCATGGAACCAAGAAGAGGGCTGACGGTGGAGGGATTTCTGTCTGTGGACCAGCACGAGGGGAGAGGCTGTCTTTCATTTAACAGTGTACGTTAAATGATGCTTCTTGTGTACCCCTGCCTGATTGCATTTTCCTCGCCTCTTCCCCTAGATATGTGCACCGTCTTGAACTGTTGTTTCCCATCCTTATTCACATCTTCATACTTTTGTAACAGGGTCGTGCGTTCCAAAACGGTGTTTGTTTTACATAGTTTAAGTGTTTATAAACATAGAGTGATACCATATATCTTTCTGCAACTCGGGCTTGGAATTTTATCCTTAAGGAAATGGGGACTCCCTGTAGAGATTTCAGCTGGAAAAGGGATTTTGAGGCTGAGTTTCCTAAGAACTCTGTGAAATATTTTAGCCTAATATAAAGACAAGATGATGGAGATTAAGAGAGCGTGCAGGGGGGCTGCCCTGGTGGCACAGTAGTTAAGAACCTGCCTGCCAGTGCAGGGGACACGGGTTCGAGCCCTGGTCTGGGAAGATCCCCCATGCCACGGAGCAACTAAGCCCGTGCGCCACAACTTCTGAGCCTGTGCTGTAGAGCCCACGAGCCACAACCACTGAGCCCGCGTGTCACAACTACTGAAGCCCACGTGCCTAGAGCCTGTGCTGCACAAGGGGAGAAGCCACTGCAATGAGAAGCCCACACCCCGCAACGAAGAGTAGCCCCCGCTCACCACAAGTAGACAAAGCCCGCATGCAGCAACGAAGATCCAGTGCAGCCAAAAATAAATAAATAAATAAATTTATTTAAAAAGGAAAAAAGAGCGAGGGCGTGAGGAATTTCCTCGAAGCCATGCTTTCGCAGAATGAGGACAGGACGTGAACCAAGCTCCAAAGCTCTTGCAGGGCCTTAGGGGAAGGGCAGGCTTGAGAAGTAAAGCAGATGGGAAGAGATGTCTGAGACTCCGTGACCTGGAGGTCTTCAAGTGCACTGCTGGCTTGGTTCTGGGTGAGAGTGAAGGAGTCCCATTCCTCTGTGTGTGTCTGAGTTACCTGGTGAGACCTGTCTCGGGTGACGGGGTGGTGGACAGGACGTTCTCCATCCTTGAAGCCACGTTCTTCAGTAACAGGTCCTGGAAGTTGGAGGTTTTGCCCTTTTCTGTCTAGAACCTTCTGCTATTGGAGCCCGTCTGTGCAGGTATGTCTACTAGATGGGCTGGGGTCATCCGTGAGGCATCCCTGTTTCCTGTAGAGTTCAGCAGAGCCACCCTCTCGCTGTCTGTGGATTTCACCTCTGGCTTTGGTCGGTCCGCTGTGCAGGAGCTGATGATGTGGAGGGTTCCTGTTTCAGAGCTCAACATTGCCAACACCCAACAAGATCAACCTGGCTGTACTTCTCACTTCAGGACTTCCTTGGTTATGATCCCCTGCTTGGAAATTCTAAAAGGAACTTGATGGTGTTGCAATTCTGACACCGCCATCAAAAAAGATCCCTCTGACAAATATAAGGATGGAAGAATCTTTAAAAATGCATGTAGTTATATAAAGGAGAGCACCTCCTGACAGTGGAATACGGTGTGGCTGCAAAAAGGATGACAAAGTGCTTTATGCACCGCTATATAAAATCTCCAGAAAGCTGTTAAGTAAATAAAAGTGAGGGACAGGAGAGTTTATATCATATGCTACTTTTTGTTTAAGAAAGGGGAGTGATAAAATGATTCATATGTGAATACAGAAACATTCGAAGGATACAGGAGGAGTGGCCAGAAATGGAGGAGAGGGCTAAGTAGGTAGAAGACAGTGATACATGCCCTTCAATATAATTGTTGTTTTGAAGCATTACTAAAATACGTTTCAACAAGATCTAATTCAGTTGCTATTTAATTGACATTAATTTCCCGTAGTTGATCATTTTGGTATGCTTATGTAACATGATAACATTGGGGACTATGGAGTGAGGGCAAAAAGGAAACTATTATTTTTTCAACTTTTCAGTAAGTTTTAACATTCAACTAAATAGTTCAAAATAAAAAAAAAATTTTTAAGACGCTACACGAACAGCTGTTAAGCACATGAAAAGGCGTTCAGCGTCATTGGCTATGTGAGAAATGCAAATTAAATGCACAGTGAGACACTCTTTATGTAGCAAACAGAATGGCTAAATTTTTTTTTAAATGACAACAAACATCTTATGGGAGAAACTGGCTCTCTTACGTCCCACCACACTGGAATAAGGTTGGACAATTTCTGACAAAATTAAATACGCATCTGTCGTTTGACCCAGAAATTCTACTTTTAGGTGTTTACCCATGAAAACTGATTATGCAAGAACGGTAATAACAGCTTTAGTGTAAGAGGAGAAGGGGTGAACTGTTTGTCATATGCACACGATGCATGTGTTTATTGTATATTGTTCAAAGGAACAAACTGCTGATACATCCAACAACATGGATAAAGCACAGACATAACAATGAATAAAAGAAACCTGACGCGGAAGAATTCATACCGCACTTATATGAGGTGCTAGAGCAGGCAAAACTAACCTAAGGGGAAAAGAAATACAACTGTGGGTTCCCTTGTTGGAGGAGTGACTGGGAAGAGACAAGAAAGCTTTCTTTTTTAAAAAAAATTATTATTTTTTTAATTAATTTTATTTTTGGCTGTGTTGGGTCTTTGTTGCTGCGCGCGGGCTTTCTCTAGTTGCGGCGAGCGGGGGCTACTCTTGGTTGCGGTGCGCGGGCTTCTCATTGCGGTGGCTTCTCTTGTTGCAGAGCACGGGCTCTAGGTGCGCGGGCTCAGTAGTTGTGGCTCACGGGCTCTAGAGCGCAGGCTCGGTAGTTGTGGCGCACGTGCTTAGCTGCTCCGCGGCATGTGGGATCTTCCCAGACCAGGGCTCGAACCCGTGTCCCCTGCTTTGGCAGGTGGATTCTTAACCAGTGCACCAACGGGGAAGCCCAAGAGAGCTTTCTGAAGAGATGGAAACATTCTGTATGGCACTAGAGTTCCGGATTATGGAGCTATATCCATTTGTCAAAACTGTGCAGTTAATTTTTGTGTATTTCAAGTGTAATACTTGTGTTTGCATATTTTATTTCAGAAAAAGGACTGCAAAAATGATAACTATATGGGAGGTGGGAGTGGACAGAGATATATACATGACAGATTAGCAAACTATTGGTAATTATTGAAGTGGAGAGAGAGATTCTTGGGATTTCATTACATCATTTTCTTTACTTTTTAGATAGTTGGTATGTTCCATAGTGAAAGTTCAAAATAATTTTAAAAAGCAAAGGAAATACCAGTTTTTTTTTTAAAGAGAAGCAGTAGGTTTTTTTTTTTTTTAATTAAGATGGGAGTTTTATGGTATGTTTTACGCTGACAGGACTAATAGGGTCCTGGGGGTTGAGGAGAGCATTTGGCAACACAGGATGACGACACAAGTTGCCAGATGACACTGACAATTAAAAGAATATCTTAAAATGTGCAGCGATAAGATTGTAATAAAGGAACGTCAGGAGCATTGAATCCCAGGCTTATGGAAAATGCTCAGGAAATCTAAACAGTATTTTTGAATTAGCTTTTGGCTAAGAAGACCAAGCAGACCCAAGCCCATTACTGAGAGCAGATGGTAAGTTAACAGACGTAAAGGGAGACCAGAACTACTTCAAAGCCAGGTTTTCCTTTGCCTTTTCTACACGAGAAAATGGTATTCACGTTTTAAAGGTTAAAGCAAATAGAGGTGGGAGGGATTTAAGCCTTCCATAAGTGAGGAAACAATGAGAGGACACGACTTGATAAAATAAATTCAAACTCAGGGACAAAGGCTGTTAGCCAGTTCAGCCCATCGAGTAATCTTGGTTCACAAGAGAGTATGGAGGGGTAAGAGATGACTCATGTTGACCCAGTGTTTTCTTTTTCGTTTTCTTTTGCTTTTTTTTTTTTAAGGCGAGGATAACATTCTGGCAATTACAGACAGGTCAATTAGATAGATGATAATCCTTAACGTTCTAGAAGAGATCCTCTAACAGATGTCTTGAGGGCTCCTAGTAAATGAAATAGTGATTCCTAGAAGCTCCGTTGGTTTGTTTGCTAAGAGCCATTCCCTGCTCTCCTAGCTTTGTGAGAATCCATGGGTATAACTTGTCTGGTCATCAACATGTGATTGGACAGTTTTCCTCTTACTCTTCTGGAGAAGAAGACGCATGTATAAATGAATGTGAGTAAAGCCAGAGATTTCTGCAACTCTTTATTTACAGGCGGGTGAACAAGGCTGGTGATAATTTTGCCACCCACTGCAAGGCTGCGTGTTTGGATCTCACACGTGGAAAGGGTCCTGAGGCTAGTGCATGCAAATGACGTATTTCTGTCTGCAACTGTGCCTACGTTTACCTATTCATCCATATCTCTGAGGCTCCATCTACCTGCCTACACATCATAAAATTAAACCACCTTCTTCTTTATTTACACATTAAAAATTAGCCACTTGCTCTACTCAGGGAATGGAGTGGCCCTATTGTTTGAATGTTCTGTTTAAGGTCATGGAAACACTTTCTTTCTTCTCTTGTTCTTGCAAATAATCCAAGATTGTGTCAGCAACGTCTTCCAGTATTTCTTTTCTTTTTTGGCCACACCATATGGCATGGTATGCGGGATCTTAGTTCCCCAACCAGGGATCGAACCCTTGCCCCCTGCAGTGGAAGCATGAAGTCTTAACCACTGGACCGCCAGGCAAGTCCCCTTCCAGTCTTATTAAATAGAGCACACAGAACAAAAGTTATCACGTGCTTGGTGATTCCTCATCTTGCAAATCATCAAGGATGTTTGAACTTAGGTTATTTTGGAGGAGAGGCAGAGGAGGAAGAGAGAGCTGGGCACGGGACAGAATAAATAGTGACAACTTGGGGTCGTTACTAGAATTAGATTTTAATCACTGTCTTGTACTTTTCATTCTTTTCTGTCCTAAAAGTGAAATTCTAAAGCTATCATCAGAGGCTCCTGGACATTTGTCTTAAGGGCCACCCGTCTTTTACTAAAAGTATTTGTGATGGTTTTTTAAAAAATCAGTTAGTGAAGGTGCTCTTCTAAAGCACTACCTTACGATGTGGAGAAAAAATGCTATACAATGTTCACATACTGTCACACATCAAATTTCTATTACTATGTGCATGTAGCCCCTTAGCTAATAATCACCGATGAATTAGAAAAGCAGGGGTTTACGATGGCACATCCAACTCCCAGCAGTGTTAATGAGCATTCCCAATGATTCTGCAAAGATGAGGTTGACGCACATTGCTGAGAAAATACTGACATACAGCCTTCTCATAGTTTTTTTCATTAACATTGTGCTACGATTTTAAGAACCATCTCTCTTTGGTTATCAGCCATTTAGTGAGGAAAATCAATTCTGCTTTTAAGACACCTTCTCACTTCCTGCCCCGCAACCTTCTGACTTGCACTGATTACTTTTGGGTGTGTGATACTGTTGGCAGCCTTCAAAAAGATGATAACTTAGCACATAATTATGTGATGTTCGGAGCAGTTCTCTACCGTATTCCTCGGTTGTCCAAACTGTAATCTATTGGAGAAAAGGAATGGTATTTTGAACTTGTTTGATAATCTCAGTCTGAAATATAATTATGATTGAAGTAACTCTAATAGATAGTTTATAATAAACCATCTCAATCGTGGATATGATGATGGAGAGGATGTGAGATTCAGGGTCAGAAGATCTGGGCATTTACCAGCCCTGTGACACTGGGCAAGTCACCCCCTTCTTCCAGCTTGAGGTTTTTACCTCTACCAAGGTGGGAGAATGGTAATCACTTTGCAGGATTGGTGCAAGAGTTGTCCAAGGCAATGCACGGGACAGCTGTATGGAGTACATACGTAAGAACGCCTTAGCTTCTCTTCATGTCTCATCACCTGCTTTTCCTCCCATTTCCTTCCTTTCCTTTATGTTCTAAATACCTTGCAGGACATTTGGTGCTGTCCAAAACATCCGTAAGATGTTTGGTCCATAAGACATTTGGACCACACCAAAAGGTCCTTGATATGTGGTCATATGTGGCCCTGTCTAAAACGTCCATGTCTCCATGACAATTGGTCCACACCAAAAGGTCCATGATATTTAGTGCCGTACAGAACCATTTGGCATGGACCAAATGTGCTCTTGGATGTTTTGGACAAGACCAAATATCAAGGATCGTTGAGCAAGAAACAAATGTCTTATGGATGTTTTGGACAGGACCAAATACCTGCTTACCAAAATAAGCCTCTCTTCTCTTGCTGCTCTGAGAACAAAAATTTCCTTAGTTTGTTTTGGGGGCAGTCTTTCAGAATTCACATCTTGACTGCATAATTCATAAACCCTATGCTCCTTTTGACTTACCGTGTATAATTTGGTGT
This sequence comes from Inia geoffrensis, assembly GCA_036417435.1. NCBI lineage: Eukaryota > Metazoa > Chordata > Mammalia > Artiodactyla > Iniidae > Inia > Inia geoffrensis. The sequence goes on from CM070921.1 coordinate 5,047,735, forward strand.
CCGAAAGTATCAGAAAAGCAAGTTAAAGCCAGATACTTCAAAGACATGGAACTTATAAGTTTGATTTTGATTTGCTGAGTCCAGTGTAGGTGGAAAGTCTCAGGAAGCAGAAATAATGAGGAGAGTTAGAATAGTCAAAAAATAATAACAAAGAATTAATATCAAAATGTAAATATAGGAATGTTAGCAAAGAAAACACATAAAAATGGCAAAATTATGTTAGAAGTAACAATGCCACAGACTCTTTGCTTAAGATCTCTGGGCATCCTGCAATCAATATCTTCTAAAATTTCACTTTCACACCTTTATTAGCAGATTTATGATCTGAATAAAATGTAGATTGAAATTTTTCTTAACCTTAGGCAGAGGATGAAATACTTTCAAAAAGTGGGATAGGTTTATTTGTTTTGTGGGTTTAACCAATAACAGAAATAATGATTTCTGGGCCTTGGTGTTTATTTCTAACACACTCTAGCAGGCTTGAGACCATGAGCGACTTTATATGTATTAAGCCAAGACACTGCTATGGCTTCTAGTCAAGCCTATTGGAGTTGCTGATTAGAAATGCTGAATGTCTAAATTTAGAAATAACCTGTTGCGCAACTTTTGTACCCTTGGATACTGAAAGTGTGAATCATTAGTCAGTCAGTGTTCCTGTGGTGGTTAATATTATGTGTCAACTGGAGTGGACCGTGAGGTGACTAGATATTTGGTCAAACATTATTCTGGGTGTTTCCCTGAGGGTGTCCTGGATGAGATGAACATTTAAATCAATAGACTGACTAAAGCAGATTGCCCTCCACATTGTGGCGGGCCTCACCCAATCAGTTGAAGGCCCGACTAGCACAAAGGGCTGACCTTCCCTGGAATAAGAGAGAATTTTGTGTTTGCTGGTGTTCAGACTGGGACATCGGCTCCTCTTGGTTCTACAGCAGCTCCCGGCCTTTGCATTTGAACCAGGAGATCAGCTGTGCAGATTTTGGATTTGCCTGTCTCCTTAATAATGTCAGCCAATTCCCAATAACAGTATATATATTATAGATGTTCTGTTTCTCTAGAGGACCCTGTTTCGTTTCTCTGGAACTACCCTGTCAACTTACACAGGCATCATAAAAATGGGTTAAAGTCTTTTTCCAAAACCCCCAGGTCATAGGTCAGTACAACAGCATTCCATCAGTATAAATGATTCTTCAGGACCTCTTTTGGAATGCAATGGCAGAATTCAGACTTTCTGCTTAGGGACAAAGATCATCTCATTGATTATCTTCATTTTGTGCTCATTTACCCTCATTTAAATCAACAAACCTAAGCTCAAACCCAACATGCATGAGAGACAGGTTATTATCAGATAAGGTTCTTGCATAATTGCACTGACTTGTGTGAAGAACTCTTTGGGGGACTTGGGGAGAGGGTCTGACCTGGAAATACACAGGGGTCAAGGTCAGAGACATATCATCTTCTGAGAAGCTGCTGAGAACTGAAGTCACCCTTTCATAATGAGAAGAAACAGGTCCTTTCTGTTCATTTTTCTCCTTGCAGCCGCATCAGTGCCATGAGAGACACAGCTGGACAGACCCCAGGAGAGACACAAGAGCTTCTTGTTAGGGGTCAGAGAACTTTTCTGCAAAGGGACAGATAGTAAACATTTTAGGCTTTGCTGACCAATGTTGGTCACAAAGAACTCAACTCTACCATTTTAGTGCAGAAGTCACCGTGGCCGTTTCATACACAATGAACATGGCTGTGATTCGATAAATCTGTATTTATGGACCTAACATTTGAATTTCATATACTTTCCACATGCTATATCATCGTCTTTGGATTTGGGGGGAAAACTATTAAAAAAAATAAGAACCATTCTTAGTGTACAGTCCGCACAGCATCAGGCAGCAAGCTGGATCTGACCCATCGGGTGCAATTTGCAAACCCTGTTCTATAGAATCAGCTTCACTGGAGCTTTCGATGTGCAAGTATTCACCAAGGAGAGGAATAGTCCCTTTCCCCTCCCCGGACCGAATATTACAGAAAGCGCTGAATTTAATGAACACCCCTACTAAGATTTTGTCCACATCTATATTTATCTAATTAATATGGTATAACAATAATAAAAAGAATGGTGGAAGGAACCTTATTACATATATGTATACATTATATATATGTATATATTATATATACGTATATGTTATATATGTATATACTATATATATGTATATATCTTTGTTTATGGTATCAGTATTTCGTTCTTACTCCCCTCTGAAAGGTACCGATCAAAGCCAGTTATAAAACACTGAAGTTTCAGCCAGCTCTCATTATGAGAAACATTATAAAGATGATCGTGGATTTTTCTTTTTTGAGGGGATCGTCCACCTGGTCTAGGGTGGGTCCCTGAATTGATGCGGGTCTCAGGCTTTTCATCACTAGAAGAGGAGATGATCGGCCTGGTTCAAGCGTAGGCAGACTTCTTCCTACAAGGCCAGACGGTAGGTATTTCAGGGGCCACCGCACTGCTGTTGGAACTACACAAGTCTGCTGTTAGGATGCTCAGAAGAATCTGTGTCACAGTAGGGACGGCATGTAATCAAAAGGCCGCGGCTGGGTTCCATTATAAAACGTTATTTACAAACGTAGGCAGGAATCCAGGTTTGGGTCCTAGTTTCATGACCTCTAGTTAAGATGTCCTTAAAATACCATCACAGACCTGGAAGTCAGACGAATGTTGCTTCACCACAGTGGGCCACCAGAGGAGGCCTGGCAAAGCTTTTCCTCCCTTTAGCTTTCCAAGAAGTCATTTTCATCTGCATTTTATAAACAGAAAAACTGGTGCAAAAGGAGTGCTACTTGCCTGTGGTAATTATGTCTTTCCTTGACTCATTGCTTCCATAAGACGAATCAGGAACTCAAAGAAACTGATACGTTTTCAAGAAGGAGCAGTGGTTCATGTGGACGTGACTGACAGACAAGCATTCACTACAATTATTTCATCTCTTATTTGCTGGATACGGAGACTTGTGCATTTTAAATATGGTCAGCAACAACCTTCATTTGCAGCATTTTCTGTCTCCTTTTGTTTGCAAGGTAAGCAACGGGTTAAATTTCAATTCCCACTGGGTCATTTGTAGAGACGTGGATGGGCCTTCAGAAAGAGAAAAACAAATATCATGTATTAACACATATATGTGGAATCTAGAAAAATGCTACAGATGGGGCTTCCCTGGTGGCGCAGTGGTTGGGAGTCCGCCTGCCGATGCAGGGGACGCGGGTTCGTGCCCCGGTCCGGGAGGATCCCACGTGCCGCGGAGCGGCTGGGCCCGTGAGCCATGATGGCCGCTGAGCCTGCGCATCCGGAGCCTGTGCTCCGCAATGGGAGAGACCACAGCAGTGAGAGGCCCGCGTACCGCAAAAAAAAAAAAAAAAAAAATTCTACAGCTGAACCAGTTTGCAAGGCAGAAATAGAGACACAGATGTAGAGAACAAACGTATGGATACCAAGGGGGGAAGGAGGGTGGGATGAACTGGGAGATTGGGACTGACATATATACACTAACGTGTAAAATAGATCATGAGAATCTGCTGTATAGCACAGGGAACTCCACTTCGCTGTACGATAGAGCCTAACACAACATTGTAAAACAACTCTACCCCAATAAAAGAGCTTTTATTTTAAATTTCAATTACCATCCTAACAAACTAGAGTCTTCCTCCTGTGGAACTCTGGTTTCTTATTTCATTACTTCTCACATGTACTATTCTAGGGAAAACAGCTTAGAGGTCTATAACTTCAGGCTACACGAAGCAAAATGTCTAATCATAAAAATCCTAGGAAATGTATTTGAAGTCTCCCCAGAAGGGGCTTGCATTCCTTGAAAGTGCTAAGGGCCATACCTGAGCCCGTCCACCTTTAGTGAGGGATTCTGACAACCCTCTCCCATATAACAAGACAGTCTCCATGGGAAGACTTGGAGCCTCTGTGAACACAGGTGTGACGTGTTGTGTAAATGGTTTGCTGGATGGAATGGTATGTGTGTGACTTCCATGGGTCGTGGCTTCCAAGGAAATACACCGTGAGGGGTGAGATGCTCTTGTAAGGAACACACACACACAGCACAGTGGCTCCTGCAAGCTGCTGAATTAACAAAAATTAAACCAACGAAAAAGAAAACCTTGTACGTGAATGGGTCGTGGTGATGGCGATGCTCCATCAGCTTAGCACAGTGCGATGCAGAAAATTTCATGGATGCATTTTCTTTATGAAAGAGCTCAGTGAGAATATCTGCAGGTGTTTTAGGCAGATGGAATTGGGAAATCTTTTCTCAAGTTGCCTCTTCAAGAAAGTGGAGCTTGGGACTTCCCTGGGGGTCCAGTGGTTAACACTCGGCACTTCCACTGCAGGGGGCATGGGTTTGATCCCTGGTTGGGAAACTATGATTCCGCATGCAGCAGGGCATGGCCAAAAATTAAGGAAAAAAGAAAGAAAGTGGAGCTTGTAAGAGTTGCAGCAAACCAATCTGGACTTTAAGTTGACTATTAGTGTCGATTTTTCTTCCAGATGTGTCACATTTTGGTTGATAGGAGACTAAATGCTGATCTTTGAAATTCCTGATTCGGGATGAATTTTTCTAATGATCCATTGAAATGTTTAATGTAAAATCTTAAAATCAATGTGTGGTTTGAGTTATGCTTTAACGATCTCAGATTTTTGGTGTATCAGCAAGTGGCCTGAAGGTGTAATTAACTGATGGTTGTTAAATATTTATTTGGTGACTTGATTTAATTTCAGTTTCCTCCACTAGATCAACATTAATTGAAGACTGAGACTTTACCCCAGCATATAGTAATAGGTACTCAATGAATATTTGTGAAATGAATTAAAAAATGAATGAATGTTATATTTGAATATGACATTAAGTTTTCCCTTATGTGTGTAAGATAATCCATAAATATTTATTTTAGGGATTTAAATAGAAACTCCTTGAGTTCCTATTCTTTTATTTCTAAAGTGCTACTCAGAGGAATTACCTGAAAAGAGTCTAAGATCCTTTTAGCTACACTAACATTTGCGTACATAAGTCAAATTTATATCAGCTCAGTGTTTCCTGTTTGGTTCAGGGTCTATAACCTTGCCAAAGGAATTTAAAACACCTGGGTCCTTTTGTGTACTACTTCATGAGACCTGAGGTTTTGTTTAGAGAGTTCTTTGTCTCCTGGTGATTTTTCTTTTCTTTTTTTTTTTAACACCAGCATAATGGGTGAGGTCATTCAGGGAGAGCATGTAGAACAAAAACTGAAAGGAACCAAGTGCAGAAAGTGTATGTATACGTTACAATTTTAAACATGCAAATAATTAAATATTTGTCAAGGTCCCAAAGGTCTGGGAATAAAATGAGGTAAAAGCGAGGCAGGCTTAGTTAAGGCTAAAGAGTCGTAATGGTGTGGAGCATTGGAGAGAAATTGCAGCCAGGACCTAATCATACTAAATCTAGTGAAAGCAACATAAACCTTGAACATTCTATTCTTTGTCATTTTTAAATATTAATATAAGAGATAGTCTCGCTTATCTGTAGTGTCAAGCACAGAGAGTTAATTCATATTTTACAATATTTCTTCAATTTGAAAATATGGAAATAAGTCAATATTGTAACACACCTTAAACAAATAGGTATCAAACGTTATGATATTTTAACCTACCAGATCAAAGTTAAAAAGAAAGAAAATGTCAAGTATTGGTGAAAATAGAAGCAACTTTCATACATACTTAGTAAATTATTACAAAAAATCACTGGGTGGTATCAATTTAAGTTGAAAATACACCTACTCGATGAGACAGGAATTCTACTCCTATATATGTGTCCCTGAGAAATGAGTGCATATTCCCATCAAAAGATACAGATAATACTGTTTCCAGGAACTGTGTTCATCATACCCCCAAACTGTATAGACCCCAAATGTCCATCATTAAGATGATGGAATTGTTCTCTATTCTTTTTTGTTGTTGTTGTTGTTTTGTTCTTTTTTTGTTTTTTTGCGGTATGCGGGCCTCTCACTGTTGTGGCCTCTCCCGTTGTGGAGCACAGGCTCCGGACGCACAGGCTCAGCGGCCATGGCTCACGGGCCCAGCCGCTCCGCGGCATGTGGGATCCTCCCGGACCGGGGCACAAACCCGCGTCCCCTGCATCGGCAGGCGGACTCTCAACCACTGCACCACCAGGGAAGCCCTTTTTCTCTATTCTTAATATAGAATATTATATATTAGTAAGGGAATGACTGATTTATGTAACAGTATGAGTTGAATATCACACATATAATATTGAGCAAAATAAGCAACACAGAGAAGACTTCTTGTATGTTTCCACGGCTATAGGAATTTCCAAAACACAGAATGTATGATGGGAACAAAAACAGTAGTTAACTCTGGGGAGATGCTGATTGAAAAGGGAGAAAAGGGAGCCTTTAGGTGGTGAGGGAAAAGTTTTATATATTAATCTTAGACTTGTTTGCAGGGACATATTTGTGTAGAAAAAATGATCAAGCTCTGCTCATGTGCCTTTTTTTTTTTTTTTAACATCTTTATTGGGGTATAATTGCTTTACAATGGTGTGTTAGTTTCTGCTTTATAACAAAGTGAATCAGTTATACATGTTACATATGTTCCCATATCTCTTCCCTCTTGCGTCTCCCACCCTCCCTATCCCACCCCTCCAGGCGGTCACAGAGCACCGAGCTGATATCCCTGTGCTATGCGGCTGCTTCCCACTAGCTATCTACCTTACGTTTCGTAGTGTGTCTATGTCCATGCCTCTCTCTCGCTTTGTCACAGCTCACCCTTCCCCCTCCCCATATCCTCAAGTCCGTTCTCCAGTAGGTCTGTGTCTTTATTCCTGTTTTACCCCTAGGTTCTTCACAACATTTTTTTTTTCTTAAATTCCATATATGTGTGTTAGCATACGGTATTTGTCTTTCTCTTTCTGACTTACTTCACTCTGTATGACAGACGCTAGGTCTATCCACCTCATTACAAATAGCTCAATTTCGTTTCTTTTTATGGCTGAGTAATATTCCATTCATGTGCCTTTTAATATAAGCTATAGTATAAGTAATATGCACTGTATTTTAGAATCCATTATTTAAAGTTGAGTGTTTTCATAAAAAATATACTCTTTCCTTCTTAATTTCCAAACTGCGAATTTCACCATCCCAACTTTATGCATTTCAGCCATACTTCATGAGGAAGAGTTAGAATTAAAATATGTAGATTTTATAAGAAAGAAAAAAAAATCTCCCAGGTATCCCAGTGCCCCCTTCGGTTTGCCTTGACAGGAAGTCATTATTTCTGTATGATTGAAAGTAGGGCCGTGTGTTGGCCAAGCCCCAGTTAGGTTTCCTGCAAGCCAGTGCAAGAGCTGAGGAATAATGCAATTACTCCTCAGGGTTTGTGAAGGGCACTTCATATCCATTACTGCTGGACTCTGAAGTCCTTCCTTGTATAGGTTTTTGCCAGTGTAAAGCTAACATAATCATGCAGGATCAGGGGCAGTTATAGGATTTCCTTGGAGATTCCTTTTCCTAATGAATATGCTCCTTCATTGTCATGGATTGACCTTTGAACACTAATGTAAATCTGATGACTGATTGTTTTATTAATTGCTAGAACCTTGCCCGGTGGGGTTTGTTAAGTCACCCTAAGCAAGGGCCACCCGCAATTAATCTTTTTCTAATTCTTGACACGATGGTTTACAATCATTGATTTCTTTGTTTAAAACCGATTAGATATTTTAGCGTTTTACAAACTGACAGAAAACTGCGGGTCACCGAAGTGACTGGAGTGTCAACAGAAAAGAGCCCTTAGCCAGCCATCGAAGTTTGTTCTCTAAAGCTAAAATTCATTTACATGCAAAAGTAGCTTTAGGCTGAGAGCGTCCTTTGCAAGGATCCACAGATTCCACTCACAGAGCTATGTTTGATCTGTCCCATGTCTTCGGTTGGTGACTGACAAGGACAATTCAGACCTGCCTTGTACCTTATAAATCAGAGCCAACAGGTACAGATTTAGCCCTGAGTATCTCTGTCACTGAGTGTTCAGGACCAGCAACAGGAGAGAAAGTACCCAGGCATCTTTATACAATAGCTATTTATATTCTGAACCATTCTCTGAAGCAAAATGGTAGGCGTTCACAGTCCAAGCCAATGGAAATATGATAATGTGTCTTGTGATTGCGGGATGCATCCACTACATGTTTTCCTTTTCTCAATTCACTTTGCTCCTGGCAAATGGACCCTTTAAAAAAAAAAAAAAAAAAGAAAAAAGTAACCTCAAGTAGGGCAGGAAATGACAATCCTGCCCGAGAGGAACACAGGGACATCAACTTCGTGTTCTCAAGATTCATACTGTGTCTCTTGAACTCTCAGCCTCTTGTGCTCTCTCCGCTTACTTTCTGCTGACGCTTTAATTCATCTCTCGGACCTCCTGTTGCTCCTGACTGATTTACTGCTCTAGCTCTCTGCCCTGTGGCTTGGTATCCTGCTGCATTTCTTGCCTTCTTTTGCCTGCATTGGCACTTCGGGGTACATCCAACTTTTTGTCGCTAAAGTCTTCTGCTAGGCTGCCAATAGTGCCATATTCCCACTGAGATATCCTAATAGGACGATCTATCAGTTCTTTCCTCACATGGGTCCTGCTGGGAAAATACTTGCTCCGCAGTGCTGGCAGATAAATATTTTGCTTTTGAATATGTCTTCTGTTACCTGGAGATTTACAGGGAATATATCCTGTAGGAAAATACCTTTAGCCTTTCAACTTTTTTCTCTAAAATTAAAAATATGTTCCAGTTGGCTTAATATGCCAGTTAATATTTCTTTATCTGTACTAGAACACATGGCATCCACATATACTTGACCTTTGAACAACACACGGGGTGGAGGTGCTCACCCCCGGCAGAGTCAAAAATCAGTGTATAACTTTTTTTTTTTTTTTTTTGGCTGCGTTGGGTCTTTGTTGCTGCGCGTGGGCTTTCTCTAGTTGCAGCGAGCGGGGCTACTCTTCCGTGCGGTGTGCGGGCTTCTCATTGCTATGGCTTCTCTTGAACAGAGCTATGGCTTCTCTATGACTATGACTCCTGCTTTATACTCCCTGACCTGAAATCCAGACTCGCAAATCCAACTTTCACCTCAGCGTTTCCCCTGGGATGTCTTACAGGTGTCGCTCGTGTTCCGTGTTAAACTCTCCACCCCTCTCTTGAAACCTGCTAGTGGTCTTCACCAGAGGAAATGATGATTCTTTCCTGCCAGTTACTCAGATCATTGGTTCTGAGTGACTCTCCTCCAGTTCCGTGTGCTTCTGTCCAAACAGTCCCACTGGCAATCTTCATTTGAAGAATGGTCTTCCTAGGACCATAGCCAGGCTACTGGAAGCACATTGCCCACAAGTTTCTAGTCCTAGGAGACGTGCTCTTATTTTCAAGATGGTCTGGAGGGTCTAAGTCATCTGCATTTTCATATAAATTTTAGAATCTGCTCTGATAATTCTTACAAAGAAGCTCCTTGTGGTTTATATTTGGATAACATTTTGAACCCAAGGGTCATTGTGGGGGGGAATTGACATCTCTAAAGTAAGGAGTCTTAACAATCCGTAAAAGTGGTAAATATCCCCATGAATGTATGACTTTGTTAATTTCTCCCAGCAGTGTTTTGTCATTTTCAGTGTAAAGATCTTAGACAACTTGTATTGAATTTACACCTAAGTATTTTTTGTTGAGATGACAGTGTACATGATGATAGTTTTTTAACTGTCCTTTTCGAGTTGCTTGCTAATAACATGTAGAAATACAAGTGATTTTTGTATATTGACTTTATGTCCAACGATCTTGGTAAATGACATGTTTGTTCGATAGATTATTTAGTATATTTCATCGAAAAATACATCATGTTTAAATATAGTTTGACTTCTTTCTTTCTACTCTTATGCATTTTATTTCTTTTTCTTGCCTTAGAACTTCTGATACAATGTTGATTAGTAGTGGTTAGAGTGTAGACAGTCTTCCTTTGCTCCCAGCCTTCGAGATAAATTATAATATTTAACCATTAAGTACAATTTGAGCCATAGATTTTCATAGATGTTCTTTATCTGATTGAGAAGTTCTCTTTCCTGGCTACTTTGTTCATCAATCACTTTCATGTGTATCTGGTCCTTAGGAGCCATTTCTGGAGACCTGGCTTAAGACAGGTGCGTGTTAGGAAATTGTTGTAAGTATGATGTGTCCGACATGATTATGTGAAAATTATAAGAACACTTTTTAGAATAGAGATTTGTTCTTTTATCTGACATGGTCTTGAGACACATACAATACATGTAGCTACTTTAATCTCATAAGGCCAAAATGCTGAAGCATTTTTTTGTTTGTTTGTTTGTTTGTTATTGCGGTACTTGGGCCTCTCACTGTTGTGGCCTCTCCCGCGGCGGAGCACAGGCTCCGGACGCGCAGGCTCAGCGGCCATGGCTCACGGGCCCAGCCGCTCCGCGGCACGTGGGATCTTCCCGGACCGGGGCACGAACCTGCGTCCCCTGCATCGGCAGGCGGACTCTCAACCCCTGCGCCAGCAGGGAAGCCCCATGCTGAAGCATTTTTGACTGTCCTACTTCTGTGTGCTTTTGCAGACTAAACTGTTTATTATTTAATAAATGACCAACAAAAACAAGCAATAATTCAAAATACATTTTCTGTTATTAGAGAGACAGGGGAAAACATCCGATCCATGCCGTAAGTGGTTTGCAGTCCATAAGTCAGGGAACCTAGAAAATAGGCTTTTTCTCACCCATGAAGGCAAGATGAATAGGTTACAGATTGGGGAGAAATGTGGTCCTTCAAGGATGCTTGCTGCTTCGTCTTGCTTAGGTGTCTACAGATAGTCTCCACTCAGACTGCGACGAGCGTGAAGAGAACTTCTCTCTTGTTCTGCTAATTCATTTGGATTATGAGTCATTTTCTATCTTTCCTGACCAACAGGCAATCTAAAACACTCCAGCTAAAGAAAAAAAAAACAAAAAAAAACTTATTCCAAGGGAAATGTGAGCAATTAGAAAGCTGTGAGATAAATTCTCATTGTTTCACATTCCCAGGGAAATGCCACTGTTTCATGGTGAAATGAAGGTGATACACACAGCAAGAAGGGCAGCTTGTTTTCAGTGCACACGCCACTCTGTTATTTATGCTAATCTTGAACAACAGGAATAACGGTAAACAAAATCTCCAGGTAATCGTAAACGTAATTTTATTCAATAGTCAAACCCTTCCATCTCAGTACTTGCATCAACATTGTTACCAAGTAACTAAATTCACTAGGTTCAATGTTGGCTGCTTTAATTTCCGTTTCTCTCTGGCCAGTAGCATTATTCACAGTTAATGAAATGGCCCTGAAGGGGGCAGATAGAAAGATGATAGCTTAGATTCTATACTAACAGGCGACAAAAATGGAAGGTACATGGATTTTCAACGTGGCTAAGATACAAGGAGGAGCAAGCTGTGACCTAAAGAACAGGTATGTCAGGCTTGCGTGAGAAGCTGAAGGAATTTGGAAACACTAGGTAATTATTTTTCACTTGTGTCTCTTGAGTGAGAGAGCTTAACTGAGATGGTCCCTTAGCATGCAAATTGTAACCGTCTTCTGATAGGGTTGCCAAACTCCCAGTAGTTTCCAGTGTTTCCGAGTCCATCCCCTATTTTTCCATCTTTCGACTCGAAGCCCCAGTCCAAGCGTTCATCCTTTTACACCTGGATATTTGCATAGTCAAGACAGGGCTCCATTCAGCCAGAATAATCTGGATGACACAGCAGATAACTATTTGCCACTTCAGAAACCCTCAGTGTCTCCATGTTGTTTTTCAGAATGTAGATCTATCAGGGTAAAAATCGAAGCCCCCGTGACAAATGAACTACTGGAATTTCAAACAGGGCTTCTCCCGTGTTATGTGGCAAGGCCTCTTATTGTTCCCGGCTTATAACACACCCACACACCCCATTGTCACGCCCTTTCTTGTGTTATCTCCTCTTGTGAAATACATTTTGCCACGTCAGGACAGTTGCTCATCCAGGTCTCCTGCAGCTGGTTCCAATGTCACCTCTCACCCTCCGTGAGAAGGCAGTTTTGTCTGTCTGCCCCCAGCACTCACAAACCACATTTGGTGTTCCCGTAAAGCTTCATGTATGGTTCCCATCCCTGCCATAATTGGAAATTCATTCTCGGGTTCAAACGCTTTGAGTCTTCAGTGATAGTGGAACATATTATGAGTATTCGCATTAAGTGAGAAATTGTGAACTGGAGTTCAGTGGAGTAGTTAGGGAGGAAGAGGCTTAAACCCATACAGTTTGATGGTCTCTCTGCTTCAGTTTTCAGTGTCTGATCATCAATTTCTTCTGTAAACTACCCTATTGCAGTGCTGGACAAACATAATGAAAGTAACAAGTACACAATAAACCATGATTTAAAAATTTTGAGGTATATGTATATCAACTAAAAAGGTAGCAAAAATGTTCATTCCTAAGCCTTAGCAAGACTTGGGTAGTGTCAGGGAATCTGATTTTATAAAATAACCTCAGGTAATTACGATATAGGTTGTTAAAATACACACTTCTGGAATCACTGAAAAAATAGGCTAATTTGAAATTGGCCCAACAGTAGGGGGATGATTATGTAAATAATGGTATCTATTAAATGCAGTGTTGTACAGTCATAGATGTATGTAATTATTAAAAATACAGCAACTGTTAATATGCTTGCAGAAATAGAAAACACAACATGATTTGTTTACTTTCCATATCACCAAGTGTTAATACAAACATACTTGAAGAGACAAGTGGTGGTTTAATTGTCACTTTACATTTTAAGCACATTTTTACTCTTGAGCCAGAGTGTCCAAGAGTAGCTCTAATAGTGATCTGGAAACCTTGGGCAGCTCCCCACCAGTTGCCTGTGCAAAGGAAAGAGGGAGTCCAGAGTTGGGGTCAAGGGTGTGGTCTTTGCATTAAAAAGGGGTGAGTGGATCACACTGATTTATATCTTCTCCCTCCACTCAATGACAGTAAGGGAATCGAAATGACCAAGAGAATAGTAGAGTATATATTTGAATAAAAATCAAGAATTCTGAACATAGCCAACATGTGAAGGAGGAATGGTAGCTGGTGTGGAAGGTAGGAGAACCTCTTTTCTTAGATGTTTGTTGAGGGTTCTTAGGGCAAAGAGTTAATGGTTCAACCCTGAGAGGCTTGTAAATCGATGAAACAAGGCACATGATGGTTATAAGTGAGACATGGGGTGAAAAAATTATATGCATGTTAAATGATTGAATCACCTCCCCATTTCCTGCTCCACTGCATAGAATGCTAATTCAGTGCTTGGGACAGAAATGCAGAGATTTCTTCCCTAAAGAAAGTAAATGTGACTGCCTCAAAATTGCAGCCAGCTGTATTCAAAGGAAATGATAAATGCATCAATTAACATATATATATATATATATATATATATATATATATATATATATACACACACACACAATATATTTATATAAATAACTGCAACAGATACAAGTGAGTAAAGATTTGTATCAAAAATCTATAAAGAATTGCTACAAGTCAATGTAAAAAACAAGGGACCCAATCTAAAAGTGGTGAGAGGGTGCAGATAGATTTGTGGAAGAGAATGAGCTCTCATAAGTTCTCCTCCAAGCGTTACCGAACACGAGTTCTTATGTCCAATGCACAGTGAGGCCAAACAAACCGAAACATTGGAGTTGGGAGCAGAGAAAGTTTTACTGCAGGGCCTTGCAAGGAGAACGGGCGGCTCATGCCCCAAAAACTCCAAACTCCCAGAAACACTTTTAAAGGCAAGATGAGGGGAGGGGGTGTGGTTGGTTGTTGCACACTTCTTAGGGTCTGGAATCCTTTGCTCTTGCAGGTAGCAACGTGGTCGATCAATGTTGCTGTAAACCTCCAAAAGACAAATGTTATTCTCTGTTGTGCAACTTTTTATCACTATATGAATGGACTCTTAAAGGGCAGACAGAGCCTTGAGAGAGGGCGATCCTGTATATTCCAGGCTATAGATAACATTCTTTTACAAAAGGTGCAGGGCCAGCATGACGAAGCACAGGCAACAGAGCACAAAGGTTAAAATAAAAGGAACAGATCTAATATGGAGTCAGATTTGTTCTTCCCTACTATATAGGAAGAAACTAGAGGTAGGTAGAAGGAAGAGAAGGACTTCCCTGGCAGTCCAGTGGTTAAGACTCCATGCTTCCGCTGCAGGGGGCACGGGTTTGATCGGCCAGTTGGGGAATTAAGATCCCACATGCTACGCAGCACAGCCAAAAATAAAAAATAATCTTAAAAAAAGAAGAAGGAAAAGAGACCAAAGTGGGTGCCAGTGCCAGCTGTATCTTTAGCATTAAGAAATAAAGGGAGAGGAGGGAGAAATAGGAGGAGAAGGAAGACAAAGGAGACAGTAAAGAAATGAGGAAGAACTTCTCAGGTAATTATAAAGATGCTCTTACAGTATACTGCTTTGTACTTTGTCTTCTGCCTCTTCTTACATTAAAAAAAAAACCACACTTTGCAGAATAAAGCCATATGTTTATTAAGGTTATTTCCTATAGAACGTGCCAGACGGTATGTTTAACAGATACCCTATGATTTAAACCTGCCTTTAAAGGATACTTTTCTGTAAACATAGAGACAGCCATGGAAATGCCTGTCTTCAAGCCTAGTTGAATATTTCCATAAAAGCTAACATTACCTGTGTATTGACAGAAAAATTCTGTGGTTTCCCAGGGGGTTTTCCTTTGCTCCCGAAGCTCTGTAACACAGCAGTGCAAATCTCATCACGCAAAAATGTTTAAAGCAAGCCAGGAAACATTCCATCACAGAACTGGCCACAGTTCTTCTCGGAAGTGGGGTGTTTGGACAAACTGTTTCATCTTCCTTGGGCAAGGAAAAACTTCCAGTGATCTGAAGTGTGTTTATCCACAATATATGTAGAGAGATACCTGCCTCACCTTGATTCTTTCTGGTGTCCAGTCTAATAACCTGTGTACCAAAAGGTACTGCAAAGCTCACAGCAATGATCTCGAAGCCCAGTGAGGAATTTGGAGTGTCTGGGCATCATTATTCCTATGGAAATGGGAGAAAATACAGGCAGGCACGATGTGAAAAATGGCCTCAGTGAACAACTTTGAAAGTAGCTTACCTTTGTTAATAGAAACATCCTTGAGGAGATGAAAACCCAAAGATTATGACCCAAGTTAAAGATTCTGGTTTTAAACGTCCAAGTATACTGTGGCATCTCTTTTGTAGTCACTGTTTTTAATTATTATCCACTTGGGGAACCAAAACCAATTTTCCTAAATGAGAAAAGAAATAGTATTGTTTTTAGAAAAGCTGTTTCATCTCTCTTGGTAGGAAGAGTAGATGAAGGAAATGACCTTGCCTCCCCCCCAATTATTTCATGTTTTATTAGGCTTCCCAGAGGCGTCCTCCACGTATGGTCTATTACGCTCTACAATAAAGCTCTTATTCTAGCGCACTGCCCTGCTGTCTGACCACATTTTGGTGACTGCTATGTTTATCTATGAGTCTTGTTTGGAAAAAGATTTGTGAAGTCTGGCTGGGAGTCCTCAGATGTATATTGACTCTTCTTCCGGGTTGGATGTAACCAGGAGTGGCCAGAGTATAGCGAGCATCCAGAAGGAATTTACGGCAGCATGTGCCGTTGATAACCCGGCAGAATGCTCCCTCCGTATTTAATATTCAATGGCAGTGATGGGAAGAGGGGCACTGGGAAGTTTCCAGTTCTGCTGAATCCACTGCACTCAAGCAACCTTGAGAAGCAAGTCTTGGCACACTCCTTGCAAAGTAGGAGTAACTATGGGGGAGGAAAGCAGTGTTACCTCTCCCCTGGAGAGGGAATGATGACACAAGGCAATGCTATTATTTTCTCTGCCGCTGAGATTTCTGCTTCCCGAACCTTGTTTTCTTGCTTAGGTAAAGAACTGTATCAATTAGGGTTCTTCAAAACAATAGGATATAGATATATAGAGAGAGGGAGATACACACACACACATATATTACTTTAAATGTACATATATAGGACTTCCCTGGTGGCGCAAGGGGTTAAGAATCCGCCTGCCAATGCAGGGGACACGGGTTTGAGCCCTGGTCCAGGAAGATCCCGCATTCTGTGGAGCAACTAAGCCCGTGCGCCACAACTACTGAGCCTGCGGTCTAGAACCCGCAAGCCACGACTACTGAGCCCACGTGCCTGGAGCCCGTGCTCCGCAACAAGAGAAGCCATCACAATGAGAAGCCCGCGCACCGCAACGAAGAGTAGACCCCGCTCGCTGCAATGAGAGAAAGCCCGCGCGCAGCAATGAAGACCCAGTGTGACAAAAAATTAATTAATTAAAAATATACATATACACACACATATATACACACAAAGATATATCATATATGTATGATTTATTTTGAGGAATTTGTTCATGCAATTGTAGGGCCTGGCAGGTCCAAATTCCGTAGGGTAGGATATGCAGGCTGGAAACTCTGGCAAGAGTTGACATTGTAATCTTGTGTCTTCTTGAGTCTGAATTGTGCCTTTTTAGGGCAGACTTTCAGGCTGGAAACTCAGACAGGGAATTGACATGGTGGTCTTGAGTCTGAAATCCGTAGGGCAGGCTGGCAGGCTGGAAACTGAGGCAGGAGTTCTATGTTACAATCTTGAGGCAGAATTTCTTCTTCTCCAGGAAACCTCAGTGTTTGAGCAGGTAGAGCCCTCAACTAATTGGATAAGGTTCACCCATATTAAAGAGGATAATCTCTTTTGCTTAAAGTCGGCAGATGGTAGATGTTCACACATCTACCAAGTACCTTCTTAGCAACATCTAGACTAATGTTGGACCAAACCACTAGGCACCATAGTCTAGCCGTGCTGGCACAAAATCTAACCATCACAAGAATCCATGCCATCTTAAAAACAAGCATTCCCCCCCCCCCACACACACACACAAAACAAACAAAAAACAAGCATTTCCAAAAAGGCAGTTCTTGAACAGAAGCCAAATCATTTCTCCTTGAACAGCGCATGGCACACCCAGTGGCTGGTCAGCTGGAATGTCTGCTTTTGTAGCTGCCTTGCCTACCTGACTCTGAACACAAGCCATCTTTAGCATCCATAGCTGACAACCCTTGTCAAATGCAGGTGATCAAACACCTCTAGATAAATAGTGGGGTCTCATAGGAGTGATACTCTGCCCCTGATATTTTAAATAAGCTACTTTAAAGGTTGTAACAGATGTAGAAAACAAATTTATGGCCACCAAAGTGGAAGGAGGGGGGATAAATTGGGAGATTGGGATTGACATATACACACTACTGAATATACAATCGATAACTAATAAGGAACTACTGTATAGCCCAGGGAACTCTGTTCAATACTCTGTAATGACCTATGTGGGAATAGAATCTAAAAAAGAGTGGATATATGTATATGTATAACTGATTCACTTTGCTGCACAGCAGAAAGTAATGCAACATTGTAAGTCAACTATACTCCAGTAAAAAAAACATAGAAGAGTTAAGGCTGTAAAAAGGGAATTAGCTATCGGATCTGCTGTTAATTAGAGGACAGGCATCTGGAACCGAACGGGGTACCTGAGAGTTACTAACGCTCTGTTGAATCACTCAGTGAATGACAGAACTTGAACAAATGCAAGAAGGCCCATCAGGAGAGGGGAGCCATTTAGGATTCGTCTTCTAGATGCCGAGGTCTGGGAGGTCTTACTGGGCTGAGGAATGATGGCAAGGTATGGAGATTGACCTGCTAAATGGTGAAAAAAAAATCAGTTCAGTCCCAGCTGTCCATGATGGTTCCTCGATTCATTCTCCATCTGCTCCATTTTCTTTTTTTTTTTTTTTTGCGGTACGCGGGCCTCTCACTGTTGTGGCCTCTCCCGTTGCGGAGCACAGGCTCCGGACGCCCAGGCTCTGCGGCCATGGCTCACGGGCCCAGCCGCTCCGCGGCACGTGGGATCTTCCCAGACCGGGGCACGAACCCGTGTCCCCTGCATCGGCAGGCGGACCCTCAAGCACTGCGCCACCAGGAAAGCCCATCTGCTCCATTTTGCTGTCAGTTCAGACAGTTCTTACAAGCCTGCTTTCATGGTTGGTCACTTTAACCTGGTGTCGCCTGAATACACTTGTCAGGAGAGACACCCCACGGGACCCAGTGTAGCCTAACCGTGGGATGTTTATTCTCTCAATTTCAGTCATCAACCCAAGGTAGGCACTTCTGTCTTCAGTCAGCAAGCAATTATTAAGTCCCTCCGGGGGTGTGGAGCCTATCATGCCCATTCAGGAAGGAATCTAAAGGGATTCAAGAAGGTTTCTGGGCTGGTGTTTAAGCATATATGTCTTAGTTCCAAATCCATCATCTTTATTCTCCTTTGGGATGCTGGAGCTGCTGCTTTCTTATCAGCTGAATCCCTATTTAGTGGTACCCATGGGGGGCACCAGGAGCTCTCGGAGGGCAGCAAGAGGAGAGAGAGGATTTACTCTTTCCTGTTGGCTTGCTGGTTTCGTCTCCATCCCCGCAGCAATGGTTCTTGACCTGGTGCGTTCTAGTTTCCATGTTTTTCACCTACACATTGAGCGACCAGTTTTCCAGCCCCAGGCTCCTTGCTCTACCCCGTAATGGGGGCCCCATGGCCGCTCCTGCAGGCTGTTCCTGAGCCCATATCCTAGCACAGGCAAACTGGGTCAGGTAGGATTGTGTTTGTATTTCGTGCTGTGACATTTATGCATCATGACTTAACCAGCTAGAGTTTTTCATTATTTCCTGGGAGTCATCTTGTATCTGCTTGGAGACAATGAACAGGACATGTTTTAGCTACCCAGCATCCCTAAAAGTGCTGGATCAGCATTTTCTGAGAACATGAAATAATCTGTTATTTTAGGAAGTCTGTTTGTAAATGTTAGCTTGCAGAAACTGGAATATGCATTCAAACCTCCGATGGATAGAAACCCCTCCTTCAACACCTCTCCCCATTCATTTCGATCATCAACTGAAACAGCTTAGGAAACATACAAGTTTAACGCTGGTGTTAATGGAAAGCTTGTTGGCTTATCACCACAGTTTACAATCAGTACATTGGTGTTCAAAAGCAGGACTGATAAAGGGGGCTTCAGACATGTCACATCGACTCCCAACATTTCTTTCTGGTTCGGAAACATTTTATAAAAATAGAGTGGCTTCTTGATCTATCCAATTATTTTGTTTGAAGGAAATTGTCCAATTTACATTTTTAGGTAGACACACAAGACATTTCTACCTGCGATTTAGGAGTTTTTGATTGAAAGCAAACAAAAAAGTACAAAGTTCTTGATGTTAAAAAAACATTCTTGAAATAACATTTTTAAAAATTGTGATAAAACATTAAATTTGCCATCTTAACAACTTTAAAATCTACAGTTCAGTAGCATTAAGAATATTCACACAGTTGTGCAACCAGTCTCCAGACCTTTTCTTCATTTTGCAAAACTGAAATTCTAAATAAAAACTCTCCACATGCCTCTCCCCCCAGCCCCTGGTGACCACCATTTTACTTTCTGTCTCAATGAATTTGACTACTCTGAATAGCTCATATAAGTGGAATTATACAGTACTTTTTTTTATGACTCGCTTTTTTCACTTAGTATAATGTCGTCAGGGTTCATGCATGTTGTAGCATGTGTCAGAATTTTCTTCCTTTTTAAGGCTCATAATATTCCATTGTATGATGGACCACATTTTGTATATCCATTCATCTGCTGATATACACTTGGGTTGCTTCCACCTCTTGGCTACTGTGAAAACTGTGGTTGTGAACATGTATATACAAATACCTCTTCATACCTGCTTTCATTTCTCTTAGGTACATACCCAGAAGTGGAATTGCTGGATTACATGGTAGTGCTACTTTTTAATTTTTTTGTGGAATCCCCATAATGTTCTTCATAGTGCCTGCACTGTTTTACATCATCCTACCAACAGTGCACAAGGGTTCCAATTTCTCCACCTCCTTGCCAACACTTGTTTTCTATTTTTTGATAGTAGCCATCCTAATAGGTATGAGGTGGTATCTCATTGTGGTTTTAATTTGCATTTTCTGAATGATTAGTGTTTCCGAGAATCTTTTAGTATGCTTGTTGGCCAGCTGTATATCACTGGAGAAATGTGTATTCAAATCCTTTGTTCATATTTTAATTGGATTATTTGGGATTTTTTTCATTGTTGAGTTGTAGGAGTTCTTTATGTATGTTGGATATTAACCCTTATCATATATATGATTTGCCATTATTTTTTCCCATTTCGTAGGTTGTCTTTCACCCTGTTGATTATGCCCAAAGTTGCTCAGAAATCTTTAATTTTGTTGTAATCCAATATATCTATGTTTAATTGTATTGCCTGTGAGAAACTGTTTTTATGAAATCAGAAAATACTTCAAAATGTAGTCATCAGTCTAAGTCGAATAATAATACTAAGTCAAATCACTGATTTGAGTGCATGGCACGTTATAGCCTCCCTCCTATTGGGTGGGTATTGTAACCACTGATGGTACAATGTTTTCAAACTAGGTTCAGAGGATACCCAATAAATTCAGTTCTCCTATTCTCTCATCTCAAGCAAACACTACATTTTTGTGGCTGGTTCAGCTCAGGCAAAGTTACACAGTCAAATTTGGTTTAATACCTGTGTCTGTGTATAGAAAACAAAACCGTAAGCCTCTGTGCTTTCAACTTTTGCTCTGTGACCCACAGTTCCAGTTTAAAAATAAAACTCATTTTACCCTGTGTAAAGTTCTCACGATAAGCGAGAAAACGACATCAGCCATCCCTCACACTAAATCAAAGTAGCAGATATGATTAACGTAATGACTTTTAAAGTGAATGTGACTCTATCATAGTGTATAACCATGCCAGAAGATCCATTTGGAAGTGGCCCAGATGAAATATGCAATACAGCCAGAAATTATAATTCAAAAGATCTAAATGAAAACCCTCAAGTGTCATTTAGGGAAGTGGCTTTGGATGTACAGTTGGAATACAAATGTCTGTTTGTGCCACTCAGCCTTAAGCCTAGGTTTTGTCTCTAATGGCTCTGGTGTCACCTCTGGAAAAGTCTGTTGGTACATAAGCTCCCATTGGGTCCTTTGGGTGCTTATAAAAGGATGCTGGCTGATGTGTTTATTCTCCTCTCTGGGTACCAGGAATAATGAGCCGTCAGTATGATAAGATCCTAGACTCCACTTAAATTTCCTCAGCTGCCCCATCACATCTCCCTGCATGGGAGGCCTCTGAATTACGTGCTGCCATGGCAAGAGCCTATGAACTTGGCAGGGCTGCCTTAGCTTCTCACACCTATCATGCACTTCTTGAATCTAATGCTTGTTGGATGCTTGCACTTTTCTTTCTCCATGCAGTTCAGAAGCATGCATGGTGAGTGGCTGATTTTCAGGGTTACCCGACACCAAGTGCTGAATGTCCTATGAATGGGGGTACTGTATTTTGAATTGCTCTTTCTATCTGGAATCTATGTAACTTTATTAAAAATCTAGTTTTTAGCTACTGGATAAAATTATTTCTAGACTGTCTATTCTGAACTAATTCCCCAGCCCTTTCTAATTTTTCTTATGGAATAAGAAGTCAATTACCCCATTCTTTCAATGAGAAGGACCATGAACTTCGTGTAGTAGTCTCTTCATGTGTTTTTAGCTCAGGATACTTCCTCTTCCTTCTGTCAGTTTTTTGGGATCTATGTCTGTTCTGTCCCTTGTGGTCCTGGTTAGACACTCAGTCCAATAGGTAATTGATAATTTGTGTCATTGTGCTTCAATAATGCTTTATTTACTAAAGCAGGTGGTGACAGGATTTGTCCTCTGGATCATAGCACATGCATTCCTCGTCTAAAATTATCAATGCATTGCTTTATTTCTATTGATAGTGAAACATTTTAAAAGAATTAAAATTCAAGTTTTATGAACTATCTCTGATGAGGCGAGTCAATGAGTACTACTTCAGAGATGCATCTATGTCTCCTTTCTCTAGTGGAATTTTAAGCTGCCATGGGGTACAGATGACATTTTCATGGTCTTTGTACCCTTTTCAGTGACAGCATAATTCAGTAGAGAAGGTTAGGGTGGTAAAGCTGTGCCATCCTGCCCAGAGACCCCATCAGGATCAAGGCATCTCATCTCCCATCTTCTGTGTGTTGTATTCACAGATCTTGGTTGAATCTCTCTTCCAGGATAGACCTCATTTGAAGAGAGTTGCCTCACCCAAGGTAGAGTTCCCACTTCACAGGCAGCCTGCACTTAATACCTGGTCCTAGCAGGGGTATAAAGGCTGATCCTCACCGTCACTTCAAGAGTGGATCACACTGAGGGGCTATCCCAGTCCTAGAGATCTCCATCAAATCAGCTGAGCCCATTGATGAAGACCTTTCCCGTCAACTTCTTTCTCTGCCTGGTCCTATATCCTTCATCTCAAGGATGCTCCTTAACTGGGAGATTTGAGTATGAATTTTGGTGAGACAGGTAGTTGATGGGAGGGGACAGGAAGCGACATAAAGGAGAGGGGCCAGGAAGTATCATAGAAGGAGAGGGTGGTGCCACAAATTGACATACGAGTGGGGGGGACAGGATGTGACATAGAAGTAGGGAGAGGGGACAGGAAGTGACATAGGAGTAGCGAGAGGGGACAGTAAGTGACATAGAAGAAAGGGGAGGGGACAGGAAGTGACGTAGGAGTAGTGAGAGGGTACAGGAAGTGACATAGAAGCAGGAGGAGGGGACAGGAAGTGACGTAGGAGTAGGGAGAGGGCATAGGAAGTGATATAGGAGTAGGGGGAGGGGACAGGAAATGATATACAAGTAGGGGAGGGGACAGGCAGTGAAATACAAGTAGGGGAGGGGACAGGAAGTGACAGAAGGAGAGAGAGGGCCATGGAGGGAGGGGTGGGATCAAGGAGGGAAGTTAGGGTTAGATTTAGGGATAAACAAATGACAGTGGTTCTGAAATGTTACCGTTCGAATGATTACAAAACATTTTACTGTAAAGGTTTGTATTTATATCTCCAGAGTTAAAAAAAAAAAGAAATGTTTGGCCATGAGGGTTAATGTCCCTTGATCGTAATTATCAAAAGATACAAGTGAAGCCAGCAGGGATTTGGCGAAAGTTTAACAGTAAATCATGAGCAGTACTTAATCCTTGTATTTAAAAAATGAGCATTGGTGTAAGAAGATAGCAATTTTCTGCCATAGCACCATACTCACTCATGATATTTGTGCCATGAATTTGGAATACCACATAGAAGTGCATCAAAAACCAACTAAATTCCCAACTGGGCAGCATTGGCCTTCTTTTTAAAAAATTCTGCAATGAAAAGTAAACAAATAAGACCTAATCAAACTTATGGGCTTTTGCACAAAAAAAGGAAACAATAAACAAAACGGAATGGGAGAAAATATTTGAAAACGATGCGACCAACAAGGGCTTAATTTCCAGAACACACAAACAGCTCATACAGCTCAATATCAAAAAGATAAAGAACCCAATCAAAAAATGGGCAGAAGACTTAAATGGATTTTTCTCCAAAGAAGACATACAGATGGCCAACAGGCACCTGAAAAGATACTCAACATTGCTAATTATTAGATAAATGCAAATCAAAACTACAGGATATCCAGTCAGAACAGCCATCATCAAAAAGTCTACAAATAATAAATGCTGGAGAGTGTGTGGAGAAAAGGGAACCCTCTTGTGCTGTTGGCAGGAATGTAAATTGGTACAGCCACTATGGAGAACAGTGTGGAGGTTCCTTAATAAAGTAAACACAGAGCTACCATATGATCCAGCAATCCCACTCTTGGGCATGTATCCAGAGAAAACTAATTTGAAAAGATACATGTACTGCAATGTTCATAGCAGCACTATTTACAATAGCCAAGACATGGAAGCACCCAAAATGTCCATTGACAGATAATGGATAAAGAAGATGTGGTACATATGTACAAGGGAATACTACTCAGCCATGAAAAAGAATGGAATTATGCCATTTGCAGCAACATGAGTGGACCTAGATATTATACTGAGTGAAGTAAGTCAGACAGAGAAAGACAAATATTATATGCTATCTCTTCTATGTGGAATCTAAAAAATGATATAAATGTACTTATTTACAAAACAAAAACAGACTCACAGACACAGAAAACAAACTTACAGTTACCAAAGGGGAAAGGTGAGGGAGAGGGATAAATTGGGAGATGGGGTTTCACACATATACATATTTAAAATCAATAACTAATAAGGACCTACTGTATAGCACAGGGAACTATATTCAATATCTTGTAATAACCTATAATGGAAAAGAATCTGAAAAAGGATATATATGTGTGTGCGTGTGTATAACTGAATTACTTTGCTGTACCCCAGAAACTATCACAACATTGTAAATCAACTATACTTCAATTTAAAAAAAAAAAAAAATTGAGAGTGTTCGTTGGTCTTACAATAACCAGAAGCCATGTTACTTGCTTTAGACGACAATCATGTAGAAAGCAACAATTTTGTGGAACCTGGTTTTTTAAAGTGACTGTATTTAATGTGCAAGCATCCAGGTATTGAATCAATGACTCTTCTGATTTATATTCCTGCCCTGGTAGCAGAATGTCTCCTTATCTCTCAAAACTGTCCACACTACATATTATTACTAGTGGGTGTGTTTCATGCCTGGAGGAGATTTGAAAAGTGAGGTCACTTAAGAATTTCAGTGTAAGGCTCAGTCTTATCTAAATTTAGTAGTTTACCAGAGCTTCCTCAGGTCGCTCAGAATCCATAACGGGCCTCTCTCCATGGGCAATTCCATAAAAACAGCACTTTGGCTGATACAAAATAAATCTAACGGCAAAAATATTTTGCAACTAACCAGTAGAGGCAATGTTGGCAGGGGCAGTTTGCAAAGCAGCACAGCTAGCTGGTGAGGATGCGTGTGCAATGCCATCGTTACAAACATTCAAAATCTAGAGATATTTCTAATTGTAAGCCATTCACTTTTGGTCAGTTTTAAGCCTCTTTAATTTTTTAGGCATCATTTTAGCTCCCTTAATAGAACTGTGACGTGTGAATTTTTCTAGTATTTATTTGAAGTTTTTTATATTTGCAGTCAGCCTCTGGTCTTCTAGGTGATAATTGCTGCACATCAGCCCCTTGCTACCTGCTCGGTTTTGTTAACTTATCCTTTCTCTGTTTATCCTAGTTACCTTCTTTCTAGATGTGAGGGAAAGAGTGTCGATATGGTAAACTGGGATTGGATGGACAAGTCTGTGTTCAGCCCAGTTCTGCCTTTTATGAGTTTATAGACTTCCGTCGTATACCCTGGCAGCTCTGGTCTTTGCAGGTGGAATCCCACTAATCCTTAAAGGTTCTCTGAATGGAGCAGCAGCTCTGTACCTTTAATCATTCTGTCTTCCCTTCTCTGGACCTTTACCTGTTCTGTTATGACTTTATTGAAAAGCTGAGATCTAAGCAGGTACAATATCCTTACTACAGTCTGGTGTTTTTTTTTTTTTTTCACACTTTTAAAAAAATTGATGATGTCCAAGGTTTTCCTGGGCGAGGGGTGGGAACATCTCCATCCCAGGCAGCAGAAAGGGAGAAAAAGATGGAACAAATTCATGGAAGACTTTTATGAGCCAGGCTCAGAGTGTTACACATCACTTCTGTTTATAAATGACTGGCTAGAACGTTGTCAGACATCACCACCTACACACTGAGTTATGTTTCCCATAAAGTCAGTGGGGAACTTTCCCAGAATATTTAATATTTCACCAGTGTTTTACTAAGTTCCAATATGTGTGAATACTCGAGAGGTGGGAGGGATGACTCCTTCAAACACAATTCGTGTCCTAACATGAATTTATATGGAACAGGGAGTGGCGGGGGACGGCGGGGAAAAATGTGAGGCTTTATACGAGCGTAGACATAGCCTTCGCAAGCAGTGGATTTGAAATTCCACCCGTGTGATCTTGGAGTCAGCTGGAGTGATATAAAATACAGTCAGCAGAAGAGAGGAAAGCTTGTGTATGTGGATGGCTCTCCCAGGTAGCAGATATTTCTGGATTCTTCCCATTGGGCCAGGACCATTCTGATAGCTAGAATTGCTGAATGTTTGAGTATGCTGAACAAACTCCTGGGGTGTTTTGTTGTTTGGTGGTTGTTTTGAGAACACTTCACGTGAGATCTATCCTCTTAACCAACTTTTAAGTGCACAGCCCTGTATTGTTAACCACAGACACTATGTTGTACAGCAGATCTCCAGAGTTTGTACATCTTGCATAACTGAAATTTATGCCTATTGAACTACACCTCCCCATTTCCGCCCCCCCTCAGTTCCTGGTAACAATCACTCTCTTCTCTGATTCTGTGAGTTTGACTATTTTCGATATCGTATGTAAGTGGAATCATGCAGTATTAGTCCTTCCAAGTCTGGCTCACTTCATCTAGTATGATGTCCTTCAGGTTCATCCATGGTGTTCCAAATGGAAGGATTTCCTTTTTTAAAAAAGAGCGAGGGACTTCCCTGGTGGCACAGTGGTTAGGAACCCGCCTGCCAATGCAGTAGACGCGGATTCGAGCCCTGGTCCGGGAAGATCCCACATGCCGTGGAGCAACTAAGCCCGTGCACCACAACTACTGAGCCTGTGCTCTAGAGCCCGTGAGCCACAACTACTGAAGCCTGCGTACCTAGAGCTCATGCCCCGCGACAAGAGAAGCCACCGCGTAGAGGACCCCCCGCACCAGAGTGAAGAGTAGCCCCTGCCTCCAGCAGCTAGAAAAAGCCGGCACGCAGCAACGAAGACCCAACGCAGCCAAAAATAAATAAATAAATAAATGTTATAAAATAAGATAAAAAAGAGCGAGTAATATTCCACTGTATGCATATACCACGTAACCCCTGATTTGAAATTAACAGTTGCATTAGCCCGGGTTATCATTGAGGCTCTTTGAGTCTCTCAGGCAGGTTTGTCTGGGGAAAATGTTCAAGAACTACAGGTCTAAAGTATTTGTACAAGTAACTTAAGTCTACACTAAGTAAACATAAGTAAAATTCCATTAGTACGTGATATTTGGTTCTCTGCCATTTAAAAAAATTCTGAGTTTTTATTCTTGCTATTTTCTCAGTTATTTCCTGCCTTTTACTTAATTGCTCAAATTTTCTTTCCCTTTTTTCCCCCTGGGTATTTGAAAATTCTACCAAAGAGAAAATGTTTAGATATTTAGTTCTAAAATAACATCACCTGCCCCCTGCCCCTTAGTAATGGTTTAGCACCATTTTTTTTTTTTAACATCTTTATTGGGGTAAAATTGCTCTACAATGGTGTGTCAGTTTCTACTTTATAACAAAGTGAATCAGTTATACATATACACACGTTCACATATTTCTTCCCTCTTGCGTCTCCCTCCCTCCCTCCTTCCCTATCCCACCCCTCCAGGCGGTCACAAAGCACCGAGCCGATATCCCTGGTTTAGCACCATTTTTAACACCAGTTAACTTCCTTCTGTATAGATTTTGGTTAAAATGAATTGTTTTTTTAGATCAAGATTATTGCAACTATGTTAGTTACAATATAGTAGGTTATATACATTAATGTTATATATTGTAACATGTAGTATATATGTTACATTATTTTTCTTTTCTTTTAAGATTTAGTTCTGACTGGTGAATTAAGCTTAATCACCATGATAACTGTTTATAAATTAGCCAGGAGTTTCAGTGTTTCTTTGCCTATTGACATTTTGATTATACATAGCGCTTTTCTTTCTCCGTTTATTAATTTGATTCATTTATCAGCTTATTAGTGTTCTTGAAGAATTTTGGTTTGTTTTGTTTTCCCCTTTTTTAAAGAAGCGCATGCATTTGATATACTTTTGAAGTCCTTGCATGACTAAATATTTTTCCTTGGCTGGTTTTAGAATTTGTGTGTTGTAATCTTTTTGTTGTTGTTGTTTTGGTTTTGTGTGTGTGTGTATTTTTGTTATTTTTTTCTGTTATATTTTTGTGTTTTTTGTTTTGTTCTATTTGTGCTTTGCTGTTGTTGTTTTGTGGTGTTTTTGTTGTTGTTGTTGTTATTATAGTCTTAGAAGCCCAAATGTCCGTTTTAATTAATTCTGAGTACCCTCTGACATGAAGGTGAACTTTTTTAACAATATGGCATTGTAGTTTAGCTGAGTTAATTGACATATCCAGCTTCCTTCCTCTTTACCTCTGTACCAAAAGCTATGAAAGCAATTTGATTTGCCAAACTTCTCTGCAGCTAACAGTGTCCATGTGACGTGAGGGTGGCCAGTGAAACTTGGTATCATCTATCGCCGGCACTTTTTTTCTTTCCCTTTCCTTTCTACTTGGAGATTTGACACAATGTCTGTAGTTTCATCTGCCGTTTGCTGACAAGGCACAGAAAGGCCACATCACACCAAAGGTAGAAGGATCCTGGGTCATGGGTGCATTTCTTGAGTTGTCCCTACAATCCTTGCAGTATTTCCAGAGATAAATCCGATCTTACCTATGTAAGTTACCCTAGCAGAGTCTTCACAGCCAGAGGAAATCCCAACACAATTTGTCATCCACCCGTGTTTGGGTCAGGATAAAATGCTACTTCTCATCTACTGTTACATTTAGGAACGCACTTATGGCGGAATTCAGCTCTTCCCATTTAAAGACACAGTTCAAAGATCCTGATATTTGAAAAGTATCAATTGTACTTTTTAAGAACCCATCCATAAAGGTATTTTGTAACATATCTGATAAACCCTAGGCCATTCACCTTTTAGCTTTGTATTTATGATGATGAAAACTTTTTCAGAGACATAGTTTGCTTCACTTTATAAAAGCATTAATGGGGGCTTCCCTGGTGGCGCAGTGGTTGGGAGTCCGCCTGCTGATGCGGGGGACACGGGTTCGTGCCCCGGTCCGGGAAGATCCCACATGCTGCGGAGCAGCTGGGCCCGTGAGCCATGGCCGCTGAGCCTGCGCATCCGGAGCCTGTGCTCCGCAACGGGAGAGGCCACAACAGTGAGAGGCCTGCGTACCGCAAAAAAAACAAAAAAAAACAAAAAAAAAACCATTAATGGGTTTTTAGGAGGATTCGTTGGTACTTTGTTTTTCCTCTATGTAAAGACTCATGAGAATGTGTGCAATTACTAGCATGGCCTCCATTCCCGGTCATTCAGGAAGAAAATGCAAATTCCCGAGGAGGTGCAATTTAGTAAAAAGATACATTATAGAGACCATATTTAAATGGTTTGGTATTGGCCTAATAATTGAGAGATGAACGCAGTTAACTTAGTAGAATGTCAGAAAAATGCCCTGTCAGACATAGGAATTTAGTCTATGATAATGTGAGATTTCAGAAAAGTGGATAATTATTATTATTTTTTACGTGGCAGTGGGGCAACTTGAAAAGCCATATGGTGAAATAGCAGAGCTGGATTCCTTCCTTACAATTTGCACAAAAATAAGTTATATATAACTTAAACATTTAACTATTTAAAAACCATGAAAATATGAAGCTGAAAGTTGGAAATGCTCAGTGTTGATGAAGGGGCAGGTAAAGATCGGATTGGGTCAGGACATCTGCTTTTTCTTTCTGGCCAGGTGTCACGTGGGATCTTATTTCCCCCACCAGGGCTCGCACCTGCGCCCTCTGCAGTGGAACGAGAAGTCTTAACCACTGGACCACCAGGGAAGTGCCTGTCTGCTTTTTTGAGCCTGCCTTGGAGACCATCCCCTGCTCACGCTTCGGGTGATGCAGGGCCTTAGGCAAGATCTGACTGCCTTAGAAACCTTGTAATCCATTAAGAAGTGAGTCGCTGTTTTTGCTCATTGTCAGCAAAGCTGCTTATGGTCTGAGACAATGCATGCTCACATGATCATTATTAAAACCGAGGAATGGAAACTGTTTTTCAAGTTGTTGAAAATAATAGCCGCTAGCAAGGTGTTAAAATGAGTATAGGGCACAACAGCTGTTCAACTCATTTTTAAAAATGATTTTCGTATACAAAGTACCTCCTTTTAGCAATAAAGAAAATCCTGTTGAAGGGAAGCGTTTAAAAACTGGGTGACAGATGGCCGCTGCTCATTTCCTGAAGCGTTTGGTAATGGAAATTTCGCTGAGAAAACACTAATAATAATGCTGTTAATATAGTGCCTTTTTCCCTAGGAGCTTCAAACACTTGACAAACATTACATAATTAATGCTTAAATATTATACAAACATCCACAGGAAGTGGGAAAGCAGAGAGGATTGTCAGCCTCCTTGTTGGTTGCAAACCGCATATACATGTGCATACAGGTTCACTCAGAAAAGAAGGGAACTGGTAAAGAGGTGGTTTCCTCTGGTTCCCGAACATCAGCACCGTGTCGGGGCAAGGAGGGGGGAGATTAGGCAGCAGCGAGATAAGGAAGAGGAAGAAAGTACAGGAAGAATCGGGAGGAAGAGAAAGTAGGAGTGGAGATGGGCAGGAGAGACTGGATGGAGAAGCAAGAACGCAGGCAGAAAGACAGGTAGAGCTAACGGCATTGGCATCTCACCCGCAAATACCCTGCACGCCTTAGTTCATTCCTGTTGGTTGGGGGATGCGAGTCTTCGTCGTAACAACCTCCCAGGTAACTCTAATGTGCAGGATTTGTCAATCCTTACTCTTCAGTGCTCCACCATAACCTGTCGAGCCAATGCCAGAACCGAAAACCCACCTGGGGCATTCTCTTTTAAACATCTCAGCCAGCACGCGTGGCCCTTCCTCAGACAGGGAACGGTTTGGGGTGCAAGATTTCCAAACTGTGAAATCAGGAGCTGTAATGACCTTCAGGTGGGACAAGCCTTACCCGTCTTGTGTTTGTTTTCTATTGATGGTTGCAGCTAAAGCATTGCCTTTGAGGACTAATTACCTCCTTGGCCGAAGGCAGGATCCTGGAGTGCATAGCATCAGAAAAAATCTGGGTTGTACAAGAAATGTGGTTCCCCACAGTGGGTACCTTTCATTGAGAACTCAGAAGTGAGCCTTCAGAACACTGACTGATGGTTTTATGAGCATCTCTGTGTGTAAAGGATTAAGAGATAAATAAGTTTATTAAATGGAAAAGTACTTTTTGTCTGGTAAACCATAAATGGCTCTCGCGAGTGTTGGAGTCTGGAATGAAGCTCCAGGAAGCTGAAATTTCTCCAATAAATCAATATCTAATCGATGCTGCCATGACTGCAGGAAATTAATGAATGCAACAGCTTGGAGCAGCTTTACTTCTAAGTCTTTCAGTGTGAAGCACTATCTAGCCACTTCATTCAGTCAGTGATCAGGCCCATGAAATTTAGCCTGAACACCAAAACATCCATAGCTGAGCAGTTTCCAAACAAGAGTCCCTAAGAAGAGTTTAATTACTATGTCATAGCAGAAGGAAACTTGGAAATGAAGCTCCTTGGTCGGTTTCATGTTTGTAGCAGCAGTTTTAAAAATCTGACATTCATTTCATCCTGGGGACACTTTTCTGAAGGTTAGTTTGAATGGCTCCATTTCCAGTATATTATTTTGCACTAGAAACAGTGGTGAATATTTTTTAACTGAAGTATAGATGATTTACAATGTTGTGTTAATTACTGCTCTATAGCAAAGTGACTCTTATAACAGCAAAGTTAACATATATAGTCTTTTTCATATTCTTTTCCAGTATGGTTTACCACAGGATATTGAATACAGTTCCTTGTGCTCTACAGCAGGACCTTGTTGTTTATCCATTCAACATATACTAGTTTGCATCTACCAACCCCAAACTCCCAATCCATCCCTCTCCCACTTGGCAACCACCAGACTATCCTCTGTGTCTGTGATTCTGTTTCTGTTTCACAGACAGGTTCATCTGTGTCATATTTTAAATTCATTTATTTTATTTATTTTTGGCTGCATTGGGTCTTCGTTGCTGCACGTGGGCTTTCTCTAGTTGCGGGGTGAGCGGTGTGCCGGCTTCTCATTGCAGTGGCTTCTCTTGTTGCGGAGCACGGGCTCTAGGCGTGTGGGTTTCAGTAGTTGTGGCACGTGGGCTCAGTAGTTGTGGCTCGTGGGCTCTAGAGCACAGGCTCAGTAGTTGTGGCACACGGGCTTCGTTGTTCTGTGGCATGTGGGATCTTCCTGGACCAGGGCTCAAACCCATGTCCCCTGCATTGGCAGGCGGATTCTTGACCACTGTGCCACCAGGGAAGCCCCATTTGTGTCATATTTTAAAAGGATCACAGTACCTGCAATTCAATTTCAAGTGTGAATCTCCCCATCCTGCGATAGTGTTGTACTTTGGTAGCCCAATTACTGTACAAGTCAGTCTTTTCCTTTAGGAGGAGTTGAAATGATGCTCCTGTTTGCTGATTTGGGAGTTTGTCTATAGAATCCCAGTAATTCTCAGTATCAAGTGATACTAAGAAAATATATAATCCAGATCATGACTGGTTTAGTGAAACTCTTAATGGTTATTATTTAGCGGCACCTGAAGTTCGTTGTGGCCTCACTATAAACCAGGTGTTCCCAGTCTGGGCATGATTGACATTGGGGCTCGATATCTCTTGGTTGTGAGGGGCTGCCTTGTGCTATTTTTGTGAGATGATTAAAAGAGTCCCTGGCCTCTGCCCACTGGTTGCTAGTAGCACCCTTCTCCCCGAGTAGTGAAAACAAAAAATGTCTTCATACATTGCCAGCTGTCCCCACAAGGGGTGTATGTGTGTGTGTGTGCAAAATTGCCCCATTTGAGAATGATAAAAATAACACATTTTCTGTGATGCTTTCAGTTGAAACATATTTGCTATGCCACTACTGATATCCTTGAAATTAAATATAGTCTTATGAGTTCTTCTCAGAAAGATGGCCCCCTTGTCACTCTCCTCTGCTAAGTTTCTGTAAAACACACTCTAGCGGGCTTCCCTGGTGGCGCAGTGGTTGAGAGTCCGCCTGCCGATGCAGGGGACACGGGTTCATGCCCCGGTCCGGAAAGATCTCACATGCTGCGCGGAGCGGCTGGGCCCGTGAGCCATGGCCGCTGAGCCTGCACTTCCGGAGCCTGTGCTCCTCAACGGGAGAGGCCACGACAGTGAGAGGCCTGCGTACCGCCAAAAAAAAAAAAAAAAAAAAGAAAGCGTTACTTGGTTTTCATCCTACACATCCCAGTCTCCTTATCTGGGTTCTTTGTATCCTCTGTTAAGACCACCATGCTGTTGATTCTGCTGGCTTGTCTCATATGCCCTTGAGCAATGGAAAGGTTATTTTTAGATAAAGTTTTACCTGGAAGTTTGAAAAACAAACAATATATGACAACTGAAATGTGTTTGGCACTAATTTATTGGTGTGATAAAAATGAAATTGAAGATATGTTGTATTTAAAGACCATTTAGCGTTTACATTTCTTCAGTAGTGCTGCATGGCTTAGTTACAATCTGATTGCAGACCCAGCCGTTGCAAACATACTCGTTTCGCTTGGTCCAGCCACTGAGGGCTCTGTGGTTTCACACTGTAGCTAGTACCTTTGAGCTCAATGAGGAAAGGGACCAGTCACTTAGACTGAGTGGTGCAAAACAGATCAGGGGCCAAACCATCTGAGTAGTCAGAATTAATTACCGTAAGAGTTCCTGGAACTGTAGAGGCTGGGTTCATAATTTGACCCTGCCATTAATTGTCTGCTTGACCTTGGACCAGGTTATTTCACCTCTCTAAGCATCGGTTTCTGCATCTTAGAAGTGAGATGATGAGCTGTCTTCTCCAGGGATTTATGAGAAATAATGAAAGACCTGAGCAAAGTGGCTGCGTTTGGAACATATCAGGGGCTCGATAGATGCTACTTTTTTGGAGGGGTGGGGTGTGTATACACCAATGTGTGGGCTCTCTGACTCGTCCTGGGGACAGGGACTGGACAGAACAGGACTTGTGCCCTGTACTTGGCTGAAACCATGGGCATTTAGAGCTCAGGTGGCTGCGGAAGAGGTCACAGGTGATTGGTACCTAGATTCTGAAGGGCAGCTTGATTTCAACGGAACAAGTTGGGTCTAGAAGCCGTGCAAAGGATCCGCAGTTTCCTAGTACGGGAGAGTGAGGTGATAAAAAATATATATATTGTTAGAGAACAGTGTGGGATCCTCTGGTTCCTGACACAGAGCTCCTAAATCCCTTGGGACTTCCTGAGTGATAGGAGAGTCTTTTCTTCACATGGGGCAGTGCTTGGTGGGCCTCTGGATGGGGGCCGGTCATCAGAAAGACCCAGCCATGATGAGAAGCTTGGAACTTAAGCTTCTCCACTGAAGAAGTCCCACCCTCCGTTCTCGGGGAAGGGTTGAGGGGCTGGAAAAGCAGTTCATGAGCGATCACGCCTTTGCGATGCAGCCTCCCTAAGAATCCCAAGAGTGTGGGGCTGGGGAGCTTGCAGGCTGGTGAACTTGAACACTCGTAGGACGCACGGCAGCTCCACGTCCCTTCCCACACCTGAAGGGGGGGACAGTCTCGTGGGACAGAGCCCTTCACTGGTGGGATCTGATGCCATCTCCAGGGAGGTGGTGTCAGAATTGAGTTAAGCGATAGGACACCCGGCTGGTGTCCCAGAATCGCGTGGTGTTGGCAACCCCCCGCCGTCTGGTATCAGAAGTGCTGTGAGTCTGGTGGCCGAGGGCAAGGAAAACAGAAGCACAGACATGTACTTCTAAACAGGGAAGATGAGAAACATTAAACTCTGTGGACCGTGCATCTGTGGTGCTTCAAGATGAGGAGGTTATTTCACTATTCCTGGGCTGGGGCCATTTTTCACTTCTGCTACCTTCAGTGAGGTGTAATTGATATACCACAGAACTCATGTGTCTGATGATTTTTCATCATTTATAGAGCTGTGGCGACCATCACCACCACAGTCCAGCTGGAGAATGTTTCCATCGTCCCAAAGAGGATCGCCTGTGCCTGAGTGTAGTCAATCCCCGCCCAACCCCCATCGCCCAGCAACCACTTGACTACTCTCTGTGTCTCTAGACTTGCCTGTTCTGCACTCAGTGTACTGGAATCGTACACTATCTAGTGGTTCTTGTCTGGCTTTTTAAAAATCAGCATAATGTTTTGGAAGTTAATCCACTTTGTGTCTTTTTTATCCATGTGGTAATATTGGGTGGGTTATTTGAGACACCTGATTTGTCATGTATATGGAGGAGGTATTGATAGGACCAATCTCGGGTGATTTTGATGATGATAAAAAAATCACATATGCAAAGGGTCATGGTGGGGGGACTTCCCTGGTGGTCCAGTGGCTAAGACTCCACACTCCCAATGCAGGGGACCCAGGTTCGATCCCTGAACAGGGAACTAGATCCCACATGCCGCAACTAAGAGTTTGCATGCCGCAACTAAAAGATCCCACGTGCCACAACCAAGACCCAGCACAGCCAAATAAATAAATAGTAAAAAAAAAAAAGTCTTGTTTTGGCATGCAGCTCAAATGAAGAGCTTACCGTGCATTAGTTTTGTTGTCGTGATTATTATAATTATCTTTTTAAAATGCTGTTGGGCTTCCCTGGTGGCGCAGTGGTTGAGAGTCCGCCTGCCGATGCAGGGGACACGGGTTCGTGCCTCGGTCCGGGAAGATCCCACATGCCGTGGAGCAGCTAGGCCCGTGAGCCACGGCCGCTGAGCCTGCACTTCCGGAGCCTGTGCTCCGCAACGGGAGAGGCCACAACAGTGAGAGGCCCGCATGGCGCAAAAAAAAAAAAAAAAACTGTTACCACCGTAGTCTTTATCCATTTAATGCAAACAGCAAGAGAGCAATCCCTTCCTAGTTGTTCTTCAGAGGAACTTTTATCAAATCTGTTAGAGCGATTTTTATAAAATGTGTTGTATTCACTGCCTAAAATTCAGAGCCTAAAATTAGTTCCTAATAAACACTTGTTGAGTAAAGGAAGAGAAGTGTGGTTGGTGGATCCCCAGCACCTAGCCTGGGACCTCATGCATGGTGGTACCCAGGAAATATTTGTTGAATGCATTCATATAGAGTTCATAATATTACCCACCTATAACTAGGGGTTGAATGACTGAAAGGCATATGATCCTTTTATTTTTCATGCTGTGACCCGACAATGTACGTTTCCAATCGACTGTTGTCTAACTAGGGGGCTCGTATTTGAAGCAAAGTTCAGAAATTGTTGGAAGTAGTTTTTAAGTAATGAGAAGTGGAAGCAATTCAGATGTGGAATCGCGTATCTTTCCCTTGGCAAGAGTAGTTGCTGAATCTTGGTACTGTTACCGACCTGGGTCCTTGAACTCTTTAATCAATAGTGAGGGGAGGAAAAAGGTTCTCAAAACTCAACATTTCACCAATTAACTTTGCGTCGTTCTAGTAAAGATGTCTGTGATTTGGTGGGGCCTCAGGTGTGGGTTTAATTTTGTTTGCTCATGATGTATGATTGAAGAAAGGTGTAATTCCTGAAAAGCCATCAAAGTATAATTAAAAAGTTGGCAGAGGTGACGTCTCATCGCTGGCTTTGTTTATTTTTTTTAATACAAAAGGAAACCCCAGTTGTGCTCTGCTTGGTGTGCAATGACCAGAAACCAAGACAGAGAACTCACATACTTGGAAAAATCACACACTGGGTTTTCCTTGGAAAAGGAGTTGGGTTTCACTGTGAACAAGGCACATAGAAAGAAATCCCAGTCTGGATGTGTTTATTCTCCCAAAGAGTCTATCTCATTTGATCCTGATGAATTGAAATTGATGGTTAAAAGGACAATGGAAACCACGCAATAGCTTAGAGGCAACCATGTACTCTCCCGTGTGGATGGGTCTTCGTGCAAACTGTTCCTCCTCTTGTAATTTATCCGCCCTTGTTTGCATCAATACTAGATGTTGACTCGCTTCAAAATCCTACTTAGTATCATCTCCGTGAAGTCTTCCCTCCCAGACCCCCACTGCAAGTCATTCTCCCCTCCCTCTGTATTTCAGATCTGTGCATGCAGTTAAGGCTTACGTGTTGGTTCTCCTATTCGACTGTAAGATCCTTGAATATAAGATCCACGTGTTACTCATCCTTGCACCCTTGATTCCTGGTAAACAGCCTAAACTAAGAGATATCAAATCAATGCCCGTTGAACTGAGTTGTCCTTAAATCACGTTGATGACTACAGGACTTTTTGGAGATATATTTATTTATGCATTTAAATTCCTATCACGTGAAATGGCTGTAGACTTCATATTTCAAACTCTTTGCTCAAACGTTAATACTATGCAGTTGCTATACGTGGCAGCTTTGCTTGAAGCAGTTATGTTATTATTAAAGGAGGCATCGTGGCTTCTTTCTTCGGAGAAAATTGAAACATAAGTTTTGGTTAGAATTGAACATGCTTGAAGTTATCAAGGTTTAAATCTGGGAAGTAGGTTTAGGAGAGAGTTTTGCGATTTTCATTATAGATTTGCATATTTTCCGTATCCCTTGCAATGAAGAATCATTTTGTAAGTATGAAAAATTTAGCATCTATAATCTAATGCATACATCTCAACATTGAGGAGCTCAAAGCACTCTCAGAGTTCCTTCGGTGTCATCAACTCCTAAGTAAGTCATAGTTAGAATCTCCTCAAAGGATGACAGGGCTTGTGAAAAGGGAGTGTTAATGTTCCAGTGGGTGCTAGGCTGTTTAAGTTTTTCTATAAGTATGCAATGGTTGGAGGTTTCAAGGACACCTTCATTCCCTTGGTGAATTGAAACCTGCCTGGACAGTTCTGTGAAAAGCTCCTTGTTGAACAATCTTACTGTCTCCTAAAATGTTTGCTTCGGCTGCATCTGGGGAGTTTGGTCAGGAAAGAACCATTAGGGTGTAAAGGGAGCAGGACCCTGTGGGGCCTTCCCGGGACAGACCCTTCCCATCCATGCCGTCCACATACCTTAGAAGAAACATTCTGGCATGCCCCAGACCACTGCATCCCGAAAACCTTACCAGTAGGGCAAGCCAGGAAGTCTTTGTTGAGTTAATCTACCACCTTCTGGCTTGCCTGTGTCTTACTAGGGCACAAAAGGAACTTGTCATCTCCTTCTCATAATGAGATGTCATAAATACAGTGGATGTGATGTCATAGATACAGTGGATGTGATGTCATAGATACAGTAGATGAGATGTCATAGATACAGTGGATGAGATGTCATAGATACAGTGGATGAGATGTCATAGATGCAGTGGACAAGTGTGTTGCTGTACAGAATGCCAAGATGACCAAGATGACAGAGAGAGCTGGAGGGTCAACATGGGAAGGTGAAATGTTTTTGATCATCCTTGATGATGGAATAATTCTCACAATGTGATACAGCCAACACCACTTTGACCTGCTCCATTGTATATACCATTTATAGAGTAGCGGCCACCATTGGGGCTATTGTCTGGTTAAGTTCGTGGTTATTCCCAGTTATTTTCTATGACACGTGGTTTTTGTATAGACTAGACATGTGATTTGAACAAGGCTATAATGGCACCCACTGCTCCAGCATCCTTCAAGTTTTTAAATCATGGACGAACCTTTGCAACCTCTCCTGAGTGTGTTATCATTATGGATCTACGATCTTGGCCAATTTAGGGGATTCCACGTGGCTTTTCCTATTATGATGACCTTTACATTGTAGATCAGAGAACCCGTATGAGAGCTGTGCCAGCCGTAAGTAGATACATCCCAGCTCTATACTTGTGAACTAGGGAGAATAACTTAGGAAGGTCTATGGCACCATCAGACACACCATGAGAAGAACTGGGTCAAAAGTCCTTATCTAAGAGTCCTAAAAATTTCTGGGTATTGCATTCTCTCCACAGTTCTGGCAATTATCTGTGCATGCTGTCGTGGAAAAGTAACAGAAATGTTGACTGTACTTTTTTGCATCATACTGCAGAGTTTTTCCTCCATTCAGTGGGCTGTGAGCTGCCCTAACTCTGGAAACTGAGTAACGGATTGTGATTATTCTAAAGCAGCAGCTGATGGCAGCTTTCCGCTTGACTAGAAGTTCTAGTTTCTTTTGAGAAAAGAAACTGAGAAACACCCCTAAGCCTCACCGTGACCTATGAGCTACAGATTCCTCGGGCATCAGGCACGATGCCTGTTCCTCTGCGGTCGTGCCAATTACGGTAATTAGGTTCACCTTGCTTCTGAAGGCTACGTGCTGGCCCCTTCCCTCTCCTGTTCCAGAATCCAATCCATAGCGTCACTATTTGGGAGTTCAGTTGTGTGGATACACCGTCCACTCTCCACCCTGGCCTGCAGGTGACAGCCGCTGAGTGGCTTCTGAATTATGCCGACACCCCCTCCACTGTGTATCCCTTAGTGCTGTCGTGAAGGGGGTCCTCTGACCCCTCCCAGGGAGAAAAGTGGGGGAGATCTGGTTTTCCAGGAGCAATTCGTCCTAGCACCCCAGCTTCCCGTATCCTTCTCAGCCCACTCTCAGTTCTACACCAAGATCTGGCAACTCCACTTTATTTGCTGGAGGCCGTTGTTGTGTCCACTGTTCCAGGTGCCGTCACATCAGACTCTTAGCATCAGCTCTGAATATCTTTCAGAAACTGGAATCCCAAGGCATGAGTGAATGCCGCTGTGCCGGTGCATCCTCGGATTTAGTATCTAGGGTGTCTTCCACTCTGTTCCTCCCATCCCGGTCCTGTGTTAAGATCCACCTCCCCTCACGTGCCCACACCTGGTCTGGGCGAGCAGCTCCTCTGGCTTCCGCAGAGAAGGCCTGGTGCAACCCAGCTCATCTGGGGTGGAGCCTGGGGATAGGCCCCAAGTGGTGGTTCCTGCAGGTGTGGTCCCTTAACCAGCAGGAGCGACGTCGCCTGGGGGAGCTGGAGAAGCACGCGTTCTCGGGACCTGCCCCAGCCTGGCTGACTCAGAAGCTAGGAGCGTGGGCTGCAGCCGTCTGTGCTTTAAACTCGCCTTCTGAGTGATGCTCTGTGTGCTGAAGTTTGCACACCACAGTTCTACGGAACTCAGAGAAAGAAGGGGGTGCGTCTTGAGGAGGATAAGCTTTGTTTTCAGAGGTACCTGCTCCAGGTGAGGCCATTGCAAAGGAAGGATTGGGGGCCGCCGTGTCACCTAGCGGTGGTCCAGGGGATGTGGGTGTGTTGGGATCACCAGGCTCGTCCACGGACACAGGTGCTACTCTTTTCCCCATCACGGCAGGCCCGTCAGCATCCAGTGATCTTTGCCGCTCTGTTCCTTATTACCCGCCCTGGTCATGATTTCCTGCAAAAACTGCCTGACAGCTGCAGACGGTGAATCTTCCTTAGAGCTTTGCACGCCGTCTCCTGGCTTTCAGGGCCTGCTGTAGATTGCCGATTAGCCACCCTGAGCGTATTTTCTTCCTTAGAGCTTTGCACGCCGGCTCCTGGCTTTCAGGGCCTGCTGTAGATTGCCAATTAGCCACCCTGAGCGTATTTTCTTTTTGCAAGGCTCCTGACGGTGTTGAAAGCAGCTGCCCTACCAACGGATCCTTAACAACGATGATTAGTCCGCGTTCCAGGGAAGGGCAGCAGCCATGCGATCTCTCAAAGCCGTGTCTTCCCCCCTCCCCACAAGCCACTGCAGTTTCCCACAGGTGAGAGCACTTGTCACTGGGAGGCCCCTGCTTGGGCAGTGCAGTCTCCACCCGCTTACCGCCGGCCGTACGGTCGCTACTCCTGCAGAGAGGTGGGCCGCCTCCAGCCTGA
This sequence comes from Inia geoffrensis, assembly GCA_036417435.1. Taxonomy (NCBI): domain Eukaryota; kingdom Metazoa; phylum Chordata; class Mammalia; order Artiodactyla; family Iniidae; genus Inia; species Inia geoffrensis. Next base: position 5,088,537 of record CM070921.1, read on the forward strand.
ATCTTCTCTGGCCCAGGAGCCCGCCTTCCGTCTGTGCTTGGATTCCCCAGAAAGCAGAGCCTGAGGCAGAGCTTGTGGGAGAAAGCTCTAGGAAATTGAGTAAAAGTCACAGCAAGAGCAGAAAACCCAGCTGGCTGCTCAGGTAGACGGGGTATGATTGAAAAGGAAGAATGAGATCATCCAGAGAAGCCCACAACGGGAGAAATGAGAACATTTTCTGCGCCCCACGAGAGCTCGTCTACAGGGTGTTCCCAGCCTCGAGACAACAACTGCCCTGGTGGTAAGTCCCTTTCACTGCACCGCGTATTTTCTTGTCGTGACATTGGGTCCTCGGTGCTATTGGGAATATACCAGAAGGCTTATCACAAGTGCTGCCTTATGGAAGCTGCTTCTGTTAATGGGCCAGGGTGGGTGTAGCATCGCTCAGTGGGCCGTGCAGTGTGCCAGGCTGATGGGATTACAGTTCTTGTGGGAGGCTGTGTGATGACTCGGGGAGAAATCTCCCCTAACAGGGTTGCCCGTGTTCTCAGACCTGAGTTCTCTCTTCCCTCCTTCTCGTGGGGAACGGGCAAAGGTGGAGAACCTAACTGGTTTTATTGCCTTCCTGCTGGGACCCAGAAATGCAAAGCTGCTGTTTCAGCAGCTAGAGTTGGATTTTGTCAGATATGCCAAAAGGCAGATTTCAGCTAAGGGGAGATGATTGTCGCCCTTGTCTGGGTGAGGTTGTGTTCCAGGACCCTGGGAAACAGCAAAACCCTGGGCAGCAGAGTCCAGTGTCTCTGCAGCAAGGACTTTATATAACAGTGGCAGTGAGCTTCATAACTTGTCAAGGAAGAGATCATTCCCACCTGATTTGAGCCTTTTTTTTCTTCTTTTGACTTAACGTAAAAGGCGTTCGATTGTTTCAAAGTGGCCTACTTCTGTCCTTCATGAAATCAGTGCTTTAAAAAAAGAAAAATAGCAATTATGTAGACAGGAAGACTACAGGCTGTTCACTCAGAAAATGCCATGGACCTTTACTTTATAAATGGTCATCATATAAGTCTTGGGAGTTAAGAGGTAGACTGTCCTTCTACCACTGCCTGGGAGATCTGATTTGATCATTGTTTTCTGAGGCTTCACTGTAATATTGCCTAGCTACGGAAATGTGCGTGAATCGTTTTGAATTTGTTCCTTCATGTTGTGTGTGTGCCAGACACAGTTCTGGGCGTGAGGGATACAGGAGTGAACCCGAAAGAGAAAAGACTTCTTTCTTGGATTTTATTTATCTTCATTTTGACTTCAGTTTTCCTTTCAAACAATTCATCTGAGAATCTAACGGTATTATAATTTCTTCGTAACCTAAACAAATTTTCCTTCAGTTGTCTCCCCATATCCAGACGCGACGTCACGGGTTATCTCTCAGTTTCTCCCGAGATAGTGGTCTTGAAAGCCGTCTCTAAGTGAGGACTTAGGTTCTAAAGGAGATTGCTTTGGATTACCCGTCACTGCTTTTCCATTGATCTTCTGTTCTCTGCTCTCTACTTATATTAATTATTTTGCTTTGATTACAGAATCAAATGAACACTTCTTTGATGTCTCTAAAATAAAACGGCAGTTGAGAACCACGGGTCCCCCCCGCCCAGCCCCCGATGAAGAATATTCTCTGTTGTGGTTTAAGAACATTTTTACAAAGTAATTCACTGAGTTGCCCAACTACAGAGGCATCCCTGAATTAATTTCACCTTTGCTGGTCTGGACTCTACCACTGGATTTATTTCCCAACCTGTTCTCCAGACGTGACACTCTCTTGGTAAAGGGGTGTTGAAATAAGCTGCCCAGCAATCATCTTGTGGTCCTCTTTATTTCATTTCCTAAGATTCTCTGCCATTTTCATCCTCTTGTTCTGGCCGAGGACCAAAAATAAAATATTTTTTCAATTTTATTTTGGGTCTCATTAGAAAAAAAGTCAGTATAGAGCATTTACCAATATAACCGGTCATAGGCAAAAGCCTATTCCCAGGGAGTTTCTGATGAAATTATGCAAGATACCTAATTTTGTACATAAATTGAAAATATTAGGAAGAGAATGCTGGCCGAATTCATGCCCATTTCTAAAATTCTCTCCGTGGTATTCTCCACTTATAGTCAAAATTCTATCCTCTTTCAAATAATTTTTTGCACCTAAATTAAAGGCATTTTTAATGATATGCATATCCGTGGGCGTAAACCACCCAGTCTCCCCGCCACCCTTCACCCACATAGAGAGTTATACAAAGACATTAGTTACGGGCATGTACATTTGGAAACATATAGCTATGAAAAAATGAACGTTTTTAGTAATCTGGCTCTTAAACCCTTGCAAGGTAGAGATTTTTAATAAACTTTAAAGATAACGGCATGAACATTTTCCACGAGACGGCACACTCTGACCATCTCGTTGACATTTTCTGCTAATGAAGTTCGTGTTTTAAAAACAACTTTTAGACTCTACATGGCTTACCTAATCCTTAACGAAATATTTCGTTCTTGAATGTAAATTTGAATACTTGTTTCACTTAAAGGTTGCTTTGTAATTAAAATTTCAGTATATATATATATATATATATATACACACACACACACACATATATAAAATGTATATATAGTCTATATATAATATATATAATAACCAATGTCTATCAGTATATAATATGTATTATAACTAATTATATCTATACATTATATGGGCTGCATATATTATATATAATGGTGTATATGATAGCTAATATATATCAGTAGATAATACATATTATAATTAGTGTTATCCAGATAACTCCATATATATCTATATAAAATCTTCCAATCTTACCTTTTCTACAAAATCTTAAGGTGAATTGCCAGTGATGAGTAGAGCAGCTGGGAATGAGAAGTCAGCTGAAATAGCTGTTCTTCAACAACCTAGGACAAAACTAGTCTCCAGTTCTCATATACAGAAAAGATTTGCATAATCAGAGAAAGCAGGAAACCCTTGGACAAAGCCAGTCTTCGGTTCAACTTTCAGCACTTGATAGATTATAAAAGGAAACTTATTCTGGCTCCTAGAGTTATTAGAAGATCTAAGAGATCATGCTGGCAAAATTTCAGCAGTACTCTTAAGAGGAGAGACAGGGCATATAATTAAAAGGATCATCCCCAAAGAGGTCCAGGCTCCTGAAGCACCTAGTTTAATTAAAAGATGAAACTACTGTTGATGCAGACGTACAAAAGTTAACACGTTGGATAGAAGCCCTTTTCTTGTTAACGGTGGAGAATATGACAGGGTTATTCTTTGGAAAATCTTGGCAGGGAAGGAGATTTTAAAATTTTGAGAAATCAAGTGAAATTTGTGGTGATGGATGTTGACTTACTGTAGTGATCCTTTCCTAATTTGCACAAGTAGCAAATCATTATGTTGTGCACCTGAAACTAATATAATGTTATATGTCAATTAGACCTCAAGTTTAAAAAAATCAAGTGAAATTTCATTTTTAGAGTCGGTGATAAAAGAATGTTGGCAAAAGGATCCATTTCCAAATGCATTTCAGGAGAATTAGTCAATGAAATACAGTGAATTTTAAAACACTGTTGAGTAAAATATTCTTGCAAACACGTGACCTTTAGTTTTCTCTGATTATCATTTAAATACGTTTGATAATTTTTAAAGTATTGCTTGTGAATTCCTTGTCTGGTGCTAAGGAAGAATGGTATCTTTTATATTACCGTATGGGAACTGGAAGTTTTGTCATCTCTCTCTCCCTAGCTTTTTCCTTCCTCCCTTCTTTCCTTCCTTTTCTCCAGTAATATTTATTTAATAAACTACCGTGTATCGTAATATATTCTAAAACTTGAAAGGAGAAACTTGTTTAAGCCACAGAATACATCTTTATGAAATATTTTGCTTTCCCCCTCCCACTCTAGGACAGAGCTTTACTTAATTTTATTTAGCCAACTCTTTTAAACAAAGCTGGATTTCTAGTTTAAGAGCAAACTTGGGGTCTGGTAAAACAGATGGGGAAGGGAACACATAGGCCTATCAACATCAAATGTGAGGAAGGCTGTTCTTAAAGATACCTGGAGTATGAAAAGTAGTTGAAATTACGTTTTGTGTACTCTGTTGAAAGGGTCAGAACTTACATTTTCAAAATGGTTCTTCATGACTATGGTTGAACATTTTTTCCCTAGAGAGGGCAGATGGAGCTATGCGATGCTCACTTCCACCCATTGATTTGTTGAACCGTGATGGGGATGGGTGGCAGCTTTTGTTCCTTTGGCTTCCTTCCTGGGAGATGTGGCCTGATAAGTGTCTTATGAACCTTCCCCTGTGGCAGGATTTGGGGGTGCTAAGCATGGAATGACCGTGGAGGTCCCCACTCTGCTTTCTGACTAAGGCCAACTCCTCCAGAGTAAGGTAGGGGCACGTTCCTATCCATCCTGCCAGCCCATTGGTTGCTAAAGCCTTAGCTGGTGGTCCCCTTCCCCAGCAGCATCCCTCCAGCCGTGTGGTCAGTCCCATCCTTTCCATTCTTCTGTCTGGTCTCAGTGGGTGCCTCGAAGTTAGGTTCTTGGTGTTCACAGTTCTTTTTATTTTTTAATTGAAGTATAGTTGATTAATTATTAGTTTAATAATAATTAACCATATTAGTTTCAGGTGTGCAGCATAATGATTCAGTATTTCTCTAGATTATACTCCATTAAAAATTATTACAAAATAATGGCTATAATTCCTTGTGCTGTACAATGTGTCTTTGTTGCTTATGTATGTTATACACAGTAGTTTGTATTTCTTAATCCCCAACCCTATTCCGCCCTTTCCCTGTTTCCCTCTCCCCACTGGTAAATACTAGCTTGTTTTCTCTACCTGTGAGTCTGCTTCTGTTTCATTATGTACATTTGTTTTATTTTTTGGGTTCCATATATGTGATATCATATAGTCTTTTTCTGACTTATTTCACTAAGCATAATATTCTCTAGGTCCATCCATGTTATTGCAGATTTTGGAATTTTGTTCTTTTTTTAAAAATGTTTTTTGGAGTATAGTTGATTTCAGAATTTTGTTCTTTTTTATGGCTGAGTAATATTCCACTATATATATGTGTGTGTGTGTGTGTGTGTGTGTATGTATATATATTTACATACATAAACCACATCATCTTTATCCGTTCGTCTGTCGATGGACACGAGTTACTCCCATATACTGGCTGTCGTAAGCAGTGCTGCCATGAACGTTGCTATGAACATTGGGACGCATGTATATTTTCCAACTAGTGTTTTTATTTTTTTTCTGGATACATACTCGGGAATGGAATTGCTGGATCATTTATGGTAGTTCTATTGATGATGTAGCTTGGAATTAAATTCAGTTTTACTTAAGTGACCTGGAGACATGACCCACTCCCTAAAAGCAAACCTCTCATGGATATGTTTCCCTTTGTTCGGAAGACAGCAACTCTGTTAAAACTGTTTTTATCACGTAACTCCTGGCATCAGAAAGTTCTCCCAAGTAGAAAGCAAGCTGTTCTTGGCAGGACCAGGGAGCGTGAACTCCAGCTTCGTTTCTGTTTCTCCCTGAATTTTAAAGTTGAATAGATGACGTCATCATCTTCGCACCCTCATAGCAGACGTGATGTGGCACTTACTGTATGACTAGTACTGTTGTAGTGAAACCCTCACTGTGACCCCATGAAATGCAGAAAACTCGTGACCTAGAGGGACGATGTACATTTCTCAAGCTCACACAGTTATCAAGGGGCAAAGCCACAATCAGACTTAAGATCCTTTGATTCCATTCTCCATGGTCCTAACTGCTAAACTAATTTTATTTTCATAATCTCTCACTAGGGAGTAGTTAAATGCGTTTGTCATTAAATAAATAAATGTTGAGAACACAGCATCAGTGAAATTGTAGATAGCAGAGCTCTAGCCACCAGAGAATTTTAGGAAAGGAAGCGCTGCCTTGAATTTAGACCAAACATGATCACTCATTAGTGAGATAATAGGCACAAATGCAGAGAAAAATGTCTCACTGAAGTGGAAACAAAAGCCTTCAGCTCCTCCTTTCAGTAAGGAAGCCAGGAGCAGTTTAAATGGATTTAAACTGCTCACCAATGCATGACTTTTACAATGCTTGAGGCAGTCATCCTTATGAGGTCTTTTCCAAGAAAAAGGTGCAGTTCACGCAGGTATGTGGGGAAGTTGGAGGGGAGGTTGATGTTTTATTTTAGAATATTAAAACAAAATAGATAATATATTATGACTGCCACAGTCATTTAATTCAAGGAGGAGAATCATCCTTCAATGATTTGATGAGGGGTGTTCATGGCAGAGGGCTAAGGGGTGTGGACAGAAGACCCTGCATTTTTCCAACCACCTTGAACATGGAAACAAGGATCCTGTTCCCAGCTACGCTCTGTTCCCCGTGTGTTTTGGGGCAGTGGGGAAGGGTGGGGAATACATGAAAAGATTTGTAGAGATATTTTGTAATCAACGACATTTTTAGATTTGAACTAATAAAACTACGGGAAGCTATTTTGGTTCAGAAGGAACAGACCGTAACCCAGTGCTTTAACCCAGGCGAAGAAACCCAAGTGCCCTGGAGTCCAAATTTGCCAAAGGACGCGCTTTCTCCCTACTGATGCCGAAAGCTCGACCTCTGTGCGCCCGTGTCGAATCGGATCTCAGAGACAGGGTTTTGGTGAAGTAGAAAAGAATAGCTTTATTGCCTCGCCAGGCAAAGGGGGACACAGCGGGTTCCTGCCCTGGAAAACGATGTGTCCCAAGTCAGGGGAGTTTGGTGAGTTTGGCAAGGGTTCAAGGGTGGGGTGTGTGCAGGGCCTTTAGTCCTCTAATCTGGTAATCTTCTTGATGACCTCTGGTTCCTTTAATGTAGCTTCAGGTCGTCTTTCTCTGGTATGAAGAATGCTGACCTCTTAAAAGAGTTTAAAGACATTGTAATGTGTATCCCCTGAGGGGGAACCAGGACCCTGCCCCAAGGCTGCACTGTTGTTTGTTGACTTCTCCTCTCTGTATCCCCTCCCTTCCTGGACTAACAACTGTTTGAACCTGCCCTTATGAAACTGAGGGAAGGTCATAGAGTCTGGAGTCAAGAAACGTCGGCGGGGGGGGGGGGGGGGGGGGGGGGGGGGTGCGGAGGCAGAAAGGCTACCATGCCCGTGAGCCCCACGGGGTCCTTCTCGGTTTCACTACTGTTACCCGAAAACTGGGTTCACATCTTGGTGAGTGTGGAGCCACAAGACACAACCAGGCCAAATTTCGGGAGAAGGAAGGATTTATCACTTGCAGCAAGTAAGGAGAGCACCGGAGACCTTTCCCAAAGCATGTCTCCCCAAACAGCAAAACTGGAGAAGTATTAAGCTACAGGTACATGCATATTCGTGAAGGGGCTTGAGCAGAGGAGAATTCACCCTGGAACTGGGACAAAGGTTGACTGTCCAAGCTTTAGTTGATTGAAGTCACCTGGGTCAGAAAAGGTCAACACCATCATCACTTAGGTTCTGAGCAGTCTGGGGTTTCAGTGTGAAGTTACCACCATCCTCCACCTGGGTGGGGACCTTCGCTCCTGCAGAACTCAAAGGTGGATATTGGATTGTGATGTGTATCCCTCAAGGAGGCACGAGGACTGTCTTATCGCTGAACTGTTGTTTGACTGCTTTTCCTTTGTTTCTGCATTCTTTTGTCCTCTTAAGCTCATTGACTACTGAGACCTGTCCAAGGACAAGCCTTGTGGCCAGGCTTAGATCACGAAATGGCTTAGGCCACGTATGGCTTCTCATGTCAAGAAAGCCATGCCTGGTTCTCTTTCTCCAAGGACCCCCTGCCTCATGTGCTTACACTACCACCAAAGCCCAAAGTAGACATTCAGAATCGATCGCCTGAATGTCTGCTGCAAGTATATGGGATCTTTCCTCATAGTGAGAATGTAGGTGATGTTCTCAGATGCCATATTCTGCATAGCCTATTAGTAGAAAGAGCCCGAGTTGTACCCTGGGAAATTCCCCCTGTGGAATTCAGTTCCTCCATTCCTTTGCTCCTGTATTTGTCCAACACCAGCAGGATCTAAGGAATATCCTAGTCTGTTGCTGCCATTTATTTTTAGGAAACAGATAGGACATCTAGAAGGGAGAGGGTGATAACTTGTGTCAACTGAAAAAGAAAACTGCACAGCCTAAAAAGTTGAGAGTTATGTTTTATTTGGGGACCTTAATGAGGACTATATCCTGGGAGACCGTGCTTCTCAGATAGCTCTGAGAAACTGTTCCAAAGAGGTAAGGGAAGAGCCAGGATATATAGGAGTGTTTGCTGGAAAAAACCAAACAAACAAATTAAAACAACAACAAAAACCACATGTAGTTGAACATCAAAAGAGTACTGCTAATTGCAAAAAAACAGACCTCTCAAGTTAATGATTCTTTTCCATGTATGGGAAGAGTCTAGGCTCATTGAAATCATTCCTTTGATATGCATCTTAACTATCTAGGGTCAGTAGTATCCTGTTTTTCTCCCACCTGGATTCCCCTCAGGGTTACAGTAGCTGATGACCTGATGGCCACAACGTCCTTTGTTTACTGAAATGGCAGACAGCGTTTTCTGTCCACATTTGAAAAAGCTGAAACCGGATTCAGCCCTGCATTCTGATGATCTGAGAGGTTTTCCAGTCTTACACATTACCCATCTCCTCCTTGGGTGGAAATCCTGCTTACCTTTCTTGCACTTGGCTCTCTCATAGCAGGTGACATTTCTCTGTCATTAAAACACACAGAAGAAAGACAAAAGCATGTTACGGGGACTCCACTTTTTTCTCTTTCCTGGAATCTGTCCAGATTTTCAGCAAACGCCGTGGGAAAGGAGCCCCGAGCTTATGCTTAGAACCAGCAAATTTCACCAGCAAAACAACTGCAGTGCTTCCTTCTCTGTATCCTTGACTTTGTGACTGCTTTTGATTTTGAGGTTTGATTTTGTTTTTATGTAGACTTATCTTCTAGAAAAATTAAGCAGAAAGTACAGAGAGTTCCCATTATAACCCCCTAGGTTTGATTTTAATGATGATGGAATCTTTTATTTTCCTGTAGAGAAAAATAGAAAAGAAAGACTAATCCTATTTTCCACCAGAGTGGAAGAGGCAGTTGGCATAGCTGTCAGACGATGGCTGAGGTTTGGCAGCCTGGAGTGGACTTTTATCCCCTCAAGTAGGAACTTTGTCCCCCAGGGGGTCTTTTTCTTGTCCCCATTTACCGCTAGGTTGGACTTTTGTATTATTACGCTTTCCCAAGAGTGTCTTTCCCTCCCTCTTAGCCACCATTGTATCAGGTTTTATGTCTACAGACCTTTTATGACCTGGTGGCAATTTCTCAGTAATTGACGGAACCACCCGTAATATCAAGTTATTGTCATTAAACACAGTCTGTTTCCATGGCAGGAGCTACTACGTTTTGCACAGAGGTGCTTCCCCGACACGTAAGTCATTGAAGGCCAAACAAAAGAGCAGATAAACCAGTTGGCATGGGGTTGTGGGGGGCAGTGGGTGGAGGCCAGGGAGAAGACAGAGAAGCAACATTAGGCAGGGGAAAAGCTTTTCAAATTCAGGCCACGAGCTTCAGACTCCAGGCCGGGGAGTGTCATTATGCCCTGACCGATCCCAGCCTGCTTTTAGAATTCAGTTTTATTTCCTACTGTTCGGAGCCTGCAAGTCCATTTCAGTGAGGAGTCCATCAATTGCACCTCATCTTTAAGCACGCTTTTTTTTTTTTTTTTTTTGTGGCGGTTCGCAGGCCTGTCACCGCTGTGGCCCCTCCCGTTGCGGAGCACAGGCTCCGGACGCGCAGACTCAGCGGCCACGGCTCACGGGCCCAGCTGCTCCGCGGCACGTGGGATCCTCCCGGACCGGGGCACGAACCCGCGTCCCCTGCATCGGCAGGCGGACTCGCAACCACTGCGCCACCAGGGAAGCCCTAAGCACGCTCTTTTGAGTGGCTGTATTGGCCTTGAAGACTTGCCAAGCCCGGGGTGATTAGCAAGACATGACTGTCCCGTTACAAAGGGAGCTGCAGACCCAGAACGACAGTGGTGCACATTTGCAGCTTTGAGGCAGCGTGGGGAACGTTCTCCTTTAACACCAGGCCTGTGGGCTCAGGGTTGTCAGCCACACAATGAGAAAAATGTGGACCCTGGTCTCCACTTGGGAAAGAAAAATTATAGCACCTGCAAAAGTAGTTTACAACGCACATCGCCATCTTCCAGGGTCAGGAGTATCAAAGATACTTTCACCTGTGGCTTGCATCCTAAACTGCTTTGTCAATCCCTGTCCGTACCTTTTACTCCGTGCATTTGAGTTTTTCCTAAAGCCGGGGACAAGCCATGCTGGAAGAAGCAATCTTATGACAGAGACCTTGTCCTAGCAGAAACCCCTGGGAAATCTACCAGAGTGGTTATAAAGTGAAAGCTCCACGGTGAAATAATGAAATGAAATCATGGAGACTTATAATTACGTAGCCAGTGAAACAGGAGATGATTCTAGGGAAAAGGAACATGTTCCCATTTCGGTCTTTTTTTTTTTCCTTTTAAAAATGGCATTATTGGGCTTCCCTGGTGGCGCAGCGGTTGAGAGTCCGCCTGCCGATGCAGGGGACACGGGTTCGTGCCCCGTTCCGGGAGGATCCCACATGCCGCGGATCGGCTGGGCCCGTGAGCCATGGCCGCTGAGTCTGCGCGTCCGGAGCCTGTGCTCCGCAGCGGGAGAGGCCACAACAGTGAGAGGCCCGCGTACCGCAAAAAAAAAAAAAAATGGTATTATTGACTCAGCTGGGGAATGTATTGTGAAGCCCGTGCTGTTTCCTCACTTATGTCTTTTGTAATTACATTTTTTTGTGGTTATTTCAGCCCGTGACTCATACATTATCATGTACAGTTAACCAGTTCTTCATCACAGGGCACTTCCAGTGGACGGAGCCATTGTGTTTGTTGTCATACATAAAGCACTGTCCTCTGTCAATATATACACATGAGGAAAACCTTGAACTTAGAATAAAAATATTGCCTCCAGACCTCATCGAGATTCAAGCCCAAACTTCTGTAAAGGACCAGGTTTTAAATTTTTTAGGGTTTGCTAGTCCGGGAGCCTGATGCTATGTATCTGTAGGTGAAAGCAGCCCAGACAGTGCAGAAATGAATGAGGTGTGGATGCATTCCAGGGAGCTCAGAAAAGGTGCTGGCCGGGTGTGGCCCCCCGGGCTGCAGTTTGCCAATCTAACCCCTCTTGTAGCCCCAGTATAGAAACTAAATGTCCCTTCAGGGGCCACCTCTGAACTTCTGCAATGACTGGCTTAGAAAGACTCTGGGAAGTTGAACTCTTTGGGGTCATGTACTGGGGTGGAATGGCAACAAGTCTAGCTAATGGTTACTAATTACTTCATAAGCAGTAGACTGGGTCCTGAGACTTAGGTCTCCCCCCAGAAATACAGAGCAGGTCTTAACAATTATTGATCCCATTGTACAGACTGAGAAGCTGAGGCAAAGCAACACTGAGTAGCTCTTTCGAAATCACACAGGTGAGAGGTGGCTGTCTGTCTGTGTATGGAGATAGGAGAGCGTGAGGGGCGGGCGGCGTAGGATTTCAACCACGACATTCGATGCCCAGCAAACACGATGGACACAGAGACCACAGGCTGTGGGTTAGTTTCTCCACACTAGCCTGCCCTTTGGAATTGTTTTTCTAGCTAAGTTGGTAATGTTTATCATTATGATCATATCTGTGCATATATACACGTATGTATGCATATATGTATATGCGCATAGATATCTGTATATGTCTCTTTTTAAAACTTATTTATTTCTGGCTGCGTTGGGTCTTTGTTGCTGCATGCGGGCTTTCTCTACTTGCGTCGAGCAGGGGCTACTCTTTGTTGCGGTACACGGGCTTCTCATTGCGGTGGCTTGTCTTGTTTCAGAGCATGGGCTCTAGGTGTGCGGGTTTCGGTAGTTGTGACATGAGGGCTGAGTAGTTGTGGCTCGTGGGCTCTAGAGCACAGGCTCAGTAGTTGTGGCACATGTGCTTAGTTCCTCCGTGGCATGTGGGAACTTCCGGGACCAGGGGTCGAACCCATGTCCCCTGCATTGGCAGGCGGATTCTTAACCACTGCACCACCAGGGAAGCCCCTATGTGTCTCTTTGTGTGTGTGTGTATATATGTGGGTGTATATATATATATTGTCTTTACAAGAAGTATTCTATAGGCCCATGTGGCCTAATTGCTAAATTTTATTTATCGAGCATCATTGTGACTAAAAGAGCCTTGAGTGTTTTACAACATGTGACATATATACATAAGTAGATATGTGCACGCACATATATGTGTATATATACCTCCGTGTGTATATGTGTGTGCATGTGTGTATATGACATCTATTTACAAGTACTATTCTATTTATTGTCATTCCCATGTGGCCTGAATTTTATTTACTCATCTTTGAGACTACAATAGACTTGAATATTTAAACAGCACGTGGGTCTGGAAGTGGGTAAAAAGGTATCAAGTATTTGACCTTAATATTCCCTGCACATTATTAGTCTGAACAACTTGAGGAGAAAATCCTGGTGGGCAGGCACACATGCACAGATATGCATATACAGCCACCTAAATTTCCTACTGGGGGGAAAGTCATGAGTTGTTACTCAAGTGATGAAGATGAATTGATGCTTCCAGGTTCCGTGAACTCTTTCGTAAAATGATTCTTTAGCAGAATTCCTCCATACGTCACTAAATAGCTATGATTCTGATATCTCTTCTACAGCTTTTTCTTTTTTTCTGTTCTCTTTTTAATTATGTTTATGCCTCTGAGTATGTATGTATCCATGTCTTTTAATCATGTATCTATCCATTGTCTAATTATAATAAAATGGTATAAACGTAATGCATACATTCACAGTATACTGTTTTCCCCCTGAATATTTCATCACAAATATTGTCCCACGTGACTGAAAATTCCTCATAAATCATGATTTTTTGGGGGTGTGGGGAGGCCCACCAGGTGGCACGTGGGATCTCAGTTCCCTGACCAGGGATGGAACCCCTGCCCCCTGCAGTAGCAGTGTGGAGTCTTAACCATTGGACCACCAGGGAAGTCCCCATAAATCATGGTTTTCAGTTTTCACAGTTTTGTCCATAACTTGTTGGCCACAAATTATTTGGTCATTTAGAAAAATTATGTGATATTAAGGGTAATTTGTTTTTGCTATCATCGTCAAAGCCATAATTGTTTATTTAATGTCAGGCTCAAAAAACACTGATTATTGTACTGTATGCATTATGTTGAAGGAGAAAGAAACAGATGGTGGAATTTAAAAACGATAGGGTAGGTTACGGAAATTTCTCCACGTTTCTAACTCAGAGTGTTTTGCTTTCGTGTTGTGTTTTAAAAGGTTATACAAGTGTTTATTTGCTTTTACCTCTCCCGCTGCGTTTCGCTGTCTTTGGGATCATCCTCTGTTTGTGCACTGCAGTTGAAATTGAAGTGTATTTGTTCAGAACACAATGACGTTCGTTTGTCAGTTGCTGAGGGGATCCTGGCTTGAAAAGGGAATGAAGTAAATAGAACAGAGGAGAAGAGTTCTGTGTTCCGGGAGTGGATTAGCAACATTATGGCATTGGAGAGTAGTATGTATTCAACAGATTTAAAAATTCCCGATCAATGAAGATAAAGATTTTTTTTTCAGTTGTGGGTGGCGTACCCACATCACTCAGTGCTAATTTGAGTGCTAATATAAAACCAAATTAAAACACACCAGGTCAAGAGAGTCCCTGAGGGTTTGAGTTCTGAGAAAGTGCACATGGAAGTTAGTATATTTATTTCTGTTATGCACTCATTACATATGTGTATACACATTTGCATGGCAATATATTATCTATATATTATCCCTATATCTGTGTATATAAAATGCATGACAAGCACCTTTGATGGTGTGTGCTGCGGTTCTGCACCCAAGATCATCTCAGCTGTTTACGATGATCTTAATGAAATTGCACTCTCAGAATCATGGCTTTGCAGTTGTTGGTTATTCTGGCTGGTCTCAGATTTAAACGGACGTGAGACAGATTAACAGGTGAAAATGAAACAAAAGTTGAACAACATGTATACAGGGGTGACACCCGGGGGAACCACAATGGCCCTAACCCTCCCTTTAAGTGGCATCTTTAGCTAAAGACAAAAGAGCATATGGGGGATAGTGATTTGGGACCTCAAAGGGGAGGAGGGCAGTTCCCATGGAGACGGAGAAGCCAGCGTTTGTGAACAACTGTTTGCTGGGCCTGCAGAGACAGTGGGACACGGAGTGGACTCACCTCCAGGCCCTTCTGAGTTTCCCTCACCCCACCTGGTCCATCGTCTTTGCAGAATATTTGGTGATGCTCTATTGCAGAAAGAGCCCCTTTATCTAAATTATTTTAGGCAGCTAAGGGGGCGGTCAAAGTTGCTTCCTTAGTCTTTTGGGCCTTGACTGTATCAGCTCAAAATAATGCACATGGCGAAGAGACAGTGTAGGGATGGCAAGCTTTGCTCTCCCCACACAGTCTTGGCAGTTGTTCCCTTCTATAGTAAATGGATATAAAGAGCCTGGGGACTTCCCTGGTGGTCCAGTGGTTAAGACTTTGCCTTCCAGTGCAGAGGGTGCGGGTTCGATCGCCGGTCGGGGAGTAAGATCCCAGATGCCTCGTGGCCAAAAAAACCAAAACATAAAACAGAAGCAGTATTGTAACAAATTCAGTGAAGACTTAAAAAATGGTCCACATCAAAAAAAAAAACAGTCGGAAAATCGTGGCCAAAAATCTGGGGGAAATAATGCCTTTCTCAAAAACTATGTGAAACAGGGAAATAAATCTTTCATATCAGACCCACATTTTTATTATTTTTCCTATTCCACAATCAGTTGGGCTCTCATACCCTGTCCCAAGCCCGCCCCCCGCCCCCCCCCCATAAGCAGCAGTCAGGACACTGAGCTGGAAATTAAAAAGGGAGATCACCCTGAGGCTTTGATTCTCCTGCAGAAAAAGGTTTTAAACTCTGAGAAAGGGAGTAGAATGCAAAATATATGTGACATTTACGTATGAAACGGAAGACTTGGAAGAATTGTGGGTAGTTCATTGTTTTAGCACATTTTCTCCTCCGCTCCACCTCTCAATGTAGTCCCCTTGGGGTGACAGCCGACTGCTTAAGCCTGAATCCTGCCTGCTTGGGTAATACTGTTTCCTCAACTCTCAAATGCAGATGGTGCCAGACCTCATTTCACTTTGTCAGTTGTTGGGAGGATTAAATAAAATAACACAGATCGAGTGCCTAGAAGGCCACGTGCACAAGGACGTGGTGAGCATTGGACAGATGTCATCCATCACTATGATACGTAACGTGCAGACATGCCTCTTGGGTCATGGAGCCTGCAAGTGCTGGATGTTGGTCTTCAGTCTCCCAGCACATAGGGTCTGGAGGAAAAGACAGCCTCTGAGCAAATGAGCGCGAGTACAGCTACTTTAAATTTGAAACGGTTAGGAATTTCCTGGGTGATGGCTGTGTACATAATGGGGGAAGCTAAGCTGACCTCTGGTGCCTGAAACTTTCAAGAGCTGGAGGTCCTTAGTCACACCCACAAAATGCCAAACGAAGATATTTTGGGCTGAACAGGCGTGTGTTTCTTACCAGAGAATAGTAAGAAAAAAAGAGTTAATCATATTTAGCTTCTGACGTTGCAAACGAAGGGGATCAGAATATGCCACCCCAAAACATGCCACGTCGGCATAAGGATTATTTGGAGCTGAAGGCAGCTAAGAACAGTAGACACGGGATGTCCCTGTCAGTCCTGTGGTCCTTGGTCAGGGAACTAAGATCCCACATGCTGTGCTCCAGGCAAAAAAAAAAAAAAAAAAAAAAAGAACAGTAGACACAGAAGGAACTCTCCCCTCTTCCTTTCTGCCCAAAAGCAGGCCATACATTATCTTTATAAGGGTAACACATTTTCCTTTGTAAAACTCTTCGAGAACAACTCTTAATCTTGGGAGATGACTCATTACTGCAGAGGGTACCAGCTTGACTGTGTATAACAGACCTTACTAAACAACCCTTAAGTTTCCCTCAGATAATTACCTTCCCATGTATTACCACCCCCAGAAGTTAAAACTCTTCTTTTAATATTTAGTCACTTATCCACAGTTTATTGCCCTTGGTTAAAATTATAGATAGATAGCTAGATATGGACTTCCCTGGTGGTCTAGTGGTTAGGACTCCATGCTTCCACTGCAGGGGGCACAGGTTCGATCCCTGGTTGGGGAACTAAGATCCCGCATGCCACACAGTGCGGCCAAAACAAACAAGCAAGATATATATATTATATATATATAAAAACTCCTGGGTGTAACTCACTCTTTGGGGTTTTCATTTCTTTTCTGTGAAGCTCCACATACAGGTAAAATTATTAACATCAATAAAATCTGTATACATTTTCTTTTGTTAATTTGGGTTTTGTTGGTTTAATTTGCATGTGCCAGCTACTGAACCTAAAAGGGTAGCGGAAATGTTTTCTTCCTCTCTTACAGGAGGAAGAGAGCTGGACTAATTATCTTTGGGCTGTCGTGGGTGTCCCTGTGGTGAGGGCTGTGATCACTCCCACCCCCAACACACTTGCAAAGACTGGGCTAGCCTTCCTGGCGAAGGGGCCAGAGGGAGGACAGGGTCTGTAGTACCAGGAAGGGTAAATTCAGGCCAAGCCAGCTGGAGAGGACTACCAGATCCTGAATGGGGCTGGAGTGACCAGCTCTCCACGTTTCTATGGAGAATGGCAGCAGGGCAGTAGTGACCTGGCAGATACTCAGAATGCTCTGCCCAGGAGACCATGGGAGCCAGAAGACGCTGTTTCCAGGCACCTTGACTATACCTATCCATCCTGAGCCAGGATAAATCTCTCTCTCTCTCTGTCTCTCTCTCACACACACACACACACACACACACACTCCTAGATACTCATACAGTGGTGGTGTTCAGATAATAGACCATTAGGAGGGAGGGAGGAGACCCTCCTAACACATTCCGAACCAGATTGGATTAAAGGATAATTTTCCTCTGCAACCACGTGGGTACGTGTGCATATATACATTATGATAGAATATAGCGTAATATAATACAATATGAGAGAATAAAAAGGATATACTTTTTTGCTGAGTCTCCTAGTCCATTGGAGAGTGCAAGAACTTTTGAGGAAAACCTCATTGATTTTCTTTTTTTTTTTTTTCCTAGCCTAGTAGAGGCCGTCTTTGAGCCAGAAGGGCTGTGAACTCTTCCTCTTAGTATCTCATGTGCCTGGAACAGGGTTGTCCACAGACCAGCAATGTCTACATCACCCGGGAGGCTGGCAGAAGTGCAGAATCTCATGCCCTGCCCCAGACCTCCTGAATCAGACCTGCATTCAAATGAGATCCTTGGGTGACTTGTATGCTCATCAAAGTCTGGGAAGTGCTGCTCTACCTGGTGATCAATAATCGTTTGCAGAAAGAGTGAATAAATGTATATGTGAATAAATAATTGAATAATTGGAGCAATTAAGAACTAGCGAATTGTATTTCTTTTTTTATATAAATTTATTTATTTTTATTTATTTATTTTTGGCTGTGTTGGGTCTTCGTTGGTGCGCGCGGGCTTTCTCTAGTTGCAGCGAGCAGGGGCTACTCTTTGTTGCAGTGTGCGGGCTTCTCATTGCGGTGGCTTCTCTCGTTGTGGAGCCCAGGCTCTAGGCGCGTGGGCTTCAGTAGTTGTGGCACGTGGGCTCAGTAGTTGTGGCTCGCGGGCTCTAGAGCACAGGCTCAGTAGTTGTGGCGCACGGGCTTAGTGGCTCCGTGGCATGTGGGATCTTCCCGGACCAGGGATCGAACCCATGTCCCCTGCGTTGGCAGGCGGATTCTCAACTGCTGCGCCACCAGGAAAGCCCCTATGTCTTTCTTTACTCTTGTTTAGAATGCTTAAATTCACAGGCCGCGTTGCTGGCTTTTGCGTCAGGCTTCTCGTAAAGAAAGGGCTTCCTATTCCCCACCAGGCTTCTTTCCCAACTGGACCACTTGGGCGGTGGTGATGGAGCTGGGTGCCTCCTCTGAGCCTTGTCGACCAACACGCAGGTGAAGGTTCACTCAGCTCACTCTATGAATTTTAACCGCCGGTTCTTACAGAATCTAGTCCTTAGAATTTGAGCATTGATGACCACGTGACATGCTTTAAATTCCCTTCTCATAGCTGCCTAGACTTAGAATCGCCTGCCTTGGACTCCTTGCTATAATAGCTTATGTCTTGTGTTTTATTTGGGGATTGCATAATAAGAGGGCCCATATACTTGTTTTCTGACACCTAGCAGGGTTTGTTTAATGCTGTGGATTATTTTGATTTACATACTGCTTCCGAGTGTCAATTGCTCTGTTCTTATGAGCTTTCCATAATTGTTAAGTGTGTGAGATATTTTATCAGTTGTACACATGGGAAAAAATATGAGTCTCAAACTTAAAAAAAAAAAAGAGCTGCTTTTTTATTGATATATAACTGATCTATAGCATTATATTAGTTTCAGGTGTAGAACATGATTCAGTATTTGTATATATTGTGAAAAGTCACCATAACAGATATAGTTAACATCCGTCACGTCACATATTGTCATAAATGGGCGTATTTCTTCTTTCTCATGGCTGAATAATATTCCTCTGTGTGTGTGTGTGTGTGTGTGTGTGTATGTACCACATTTTCTTTATCCATTCACCCATCAATGTACACTTAGATTATTTCCATCCATAATAGTTAGTCTTGAACTGTTATTGCGATGTCTTTAGCAAACGCCTCTAAGATGTCCTGAGTTTATGCCCAGGCTCCAGTCCTTCCTAGTTGGGCAGTCCAGGTTGAATTACCCTCTTTATTGGTGATAGGGCTTAGAACCCTGACAAGTATATGGTAACAATGTGAGCTCTGCTCTCATTCTTATGTTCAATCACTCTTGGATTTAATGAGGTTTGTTGAGCAACTAATAAGAGCTGGATATGAAGGATGTACAAGTGAGGAAGGTCCTGCCACTGTCTCTGTGGTTCTCACGTTTGTGGGGAAGATGCTCTTCTAAATGACCAGTACCGAAGTGTCACACCTGACAGCGGTGGGTGTGGAGTGCCCTGGGAGTGTAATGGCAAGGGCTCTGAACCACCACCTACAGACGTGAGGGGGCATCGTTGCAGAAAAGGGGTCATTTAGGATGGACTTGAAATGATCAGCCTGGGTTCTCCTAAATCCTCTCCCTGGATTCAGCCTGCACAGGAAATCCTAATCACTTTTCCATCAGACCAACAGCTCAAGTGACTTACAGTCCACAGAGCCATTTGAAGTGGGACTCATGTTGAGGTCATTTCACTGTCCTTGTCCCCAAGTGAAGAAAGGCTGATTTAAAAAAAAAAAAAAAAAAAAGACAAAGACTTCCTGGGTCCCGATTATCATGTTAGGAAAACAGCCTCGTCCGGTTCCTTTATCAATAAGTGCATTCTGTGTACGTATTACTTAGTCACTTTGCTGTACAGCAGAAACTAAGACAACATTGTAAAGCACCTATACTCCAATAAAAATTAATTTAAAAAATATAAAAAAATAAAGTGACTCAAAAAAAAAAAAGTACATTCTGTACCCTTCATGTCCATCAGTTCTTCCTGAATACACTGTCCCCTCAATCCTTACCTTTTTTTGTTTTGTTTTCTTTTTTTTTTCGGTACGCAGCCCTCTCACTGCTGTGGCCCCTCCCGTTGCGGAGCACAGGCTCCGGACGCGCAGGCTCCGCGGCCATGGCTCACGGGCGCAGCCACTCCGCGGCACGCGAGATCCTCCCGAACCGGGGCACGAACCCGCGTCCCCTGCATCGGCAGGTGGACTACTAAACCACTGCGCCACCAGGGCAGCCCAATCCTTCCCTTTTCTGTATCACTTGAGGTGCTTTTTTCTTGTGTCTTCCCAGACAAGGGAAATTGTTCTCTGTAGTAGAAATGGGGCCTTCTTTGGTCAGTACTTCTGAACCTCGTCCGTGCTTACTTTTCTACAGGACCAAGCAGTGAAGCTATACATTAGTAGTTAGTAGTAGTAATAGTAGTAGAAAGCAAACTTCAAACAGAACAAAACATAAAATGGCACAAGAAAAATGTCGCTCAACTCTGTGGCAGTGGATGCAAATACCTTCACAATGATGTATAGCTGCATTTAAAAATTATTTTTAAATCTTTTTTTTAAAAATTATTTTATTTATTTTTGGCTGTGTTGGGTCTTTGTTGCTGCACCCAAGCTTTCTCTAGTTGCGGCGAGCGGGGGCTACTCTTTGTTGTGGTGCACGGGCTTCTCGTTGCAGTGGCTTCTCTTGTTGCCGAGCATGGGCTGTAGGTGAGCAGGCTTCAGTAGTTGCAGCACGAGGGCTCAGTAGTTGTGGCTTGCAGGCTCATAGAGCACAGGCTCAGTAGTTCTGGCACGCCGGCTCAGTTGTGGCTTGCGGGCTCTAGAGCGCAGGCTCAGTCAAATGCCTGCGGATTGCAAACAGCTGAGTCTGGGTCCAAGGGCAGAGTGTGTGTTCTGAGTGGTCTCTGGTGTGTATCGAAGCTGCCCCAAACTCGCTCCTTTAGCTTTCTTGTTGCCGGACACCTACTGCTTTGTAAATGTTTGTTTTTCCCACTGAGGAAAGAAAGTTGGTGTTGAGACATAATGGCTAGGAGAGTAGTCAAATGAGTCAGCTAAATACAGCTGATCGGAGACAGCGGCTGGGAAATCATTCAAGAGGTTTGGAAGTGGGAAGATAAATGTCTGAGGTGCACACCTCCGTCGTTTTGAAGTCTTAAAGGAATAGGCCCTTGACTTTTTTAAGTATAGCTAACCCATCAATCAACCGAACAAACCAACATACAGACTCCAAAGTGACACTGTTCTGTCTTGTGTCAGGAGGAGACCATTAAGAATGTTTACATTCACCCCTTAACGATCTTTTGTTTCCTCTAGAGCTATAGAAACTCACATTCCTGGGTATTAATTATAGGATATTCACCCTGGAAGGCGTTTTAGAAAACTTGTTACTGGGGCCTGCCAGCTTACAGAAAGTTAAATGTAATTAAGTGTTAGAATGAATGTAATGTGTAGAGATACACTGGCTGTGTCAGAAGATATGAATATTTCTTAAGGTGTGTGGTAGGTGAGGCCACTTTCCTCTCTAGGAAATGATACCCATATTTCCATAAGCCATCATAGAATGTTGCCATCTGGCACTTCTATAGGGGTTATTTATGATTCATTGTCTTGGGGTCAATGGTCTATGAATAGAACAGTGACGTTTAATTGGGTCCCATTTGTTTATTTTTGTTTTTATTTTCATTACTCTAGGAGGTGGGTCAGAAAAGATCTTATGTCGTTTATGTCAAAGAGTGTTTTCCTCTAGGAGTTTTATAGTGTCCGGTCTTACATTTAGGTCTTATGGCGTTTATCTTTGTGTATGGTGTTAGGGAGTGTTCTAATTTCATTCTTTTTCATGTAGCTGTCCCGTTTTCCCAGTGCCACTTACTGAAGGGGCTGTCTTTTCTCCATTGTATATCCTTGCCTCCTTTATCAAAGATAAGGTGACCGTATGTGTGTGGGTGTATCTCTGGGCTTTCTATCCTGTACCATTGATCTATGTTTCTGTTTTTGTGCCAGTACCAGACTGTCTTCATTACTGTAGGTTTGTAGTATAGTTTGACATCTAACACAGTATTGTGAAGCAATTATACTCCAGTAAAGATCTATTAAAAAAAAAAGAGCATTGACGTCATAGGAGTTACAAAGTAACAGAATGGATTTCATTCCACTGTGGAATACCTGATGTGTGCTAGTAAAATGGATAGCTGAGGTTTCAGGGATATACGGTGATTGCTTCTTTCTCAAGCACTGGTGTCCTGCTGCCTGTGCCCGGTTGATATTGGTGAATTTTCCATACATAGACTTAGGGCATGGTTTTTTTACCCGTGGCACTGCCGACATTTGGGGCTGGATCATTCTTGGCTGTGGAGGGACTGTTCTGTGCCCTGTGGGGTGTTTCATAGCAACCCTGGTCTCTACTTAACTAGATGCCAGTAGTACCCTTTTCCCATCAAGTTATGTGTCCAGGAATTGCCAGATGTCCCAGGGGGAAGGGGGCACAATCATCCCCAGTTAAGGACCACCGGTTTCAAGTCCCGCCACCAGCCCTCATTTATCTTGTTGGAGAGCTGACATATGAAAGCAAACAAACAGCAACGAAAACTTGTGAAGGTTTGGAGATTTTTTTCCTAACCTAAATTGCACAGCATGTTTGCTCTGCAGAGTGTAGGCTCTGCCTGTACTCTGTGTATGTGTGTTGGGGGATGGTGGGTGGAATAGTCTCTTTTCTTAGGTAACATGTGGAGGAATCAGAGCTATAATGTGTGAATTACTCCAGCAATTTAAGTCCGAAAAGGAGCGCTTGACAGGAAGTGTTGGATGAAACTGGACAGACGTGACCAGGGTGCCCCAAGCTAGGACTAGCTAGGTCAGTACCAGGGTGTGGGTCATTCCTCTGGCAGACATGCCCAGCAGCATCAGATGGGCTGACTGGAGAGGGAGAAGTCGATATTCCGGACCCCAGCCTCACATTCCTGAGCAACCAGTTCTACCACCAGGGAAAATTATAGTGGGGGCTTATGTGTTTGCCATCTTTTCTTTCTGCATTCAGCTTCCGTCCAATTAGCCCCTTTTTTTTTCTTTCAGAGGAGGAAGAATAATTGGATAATCTCATCAACGGTGAGCTCTTGTGATAAAGCATTACTTCTTCCGGGACAGAGTTTGGAAACAGTAGTTCAAGGAGATACTTAACAAAGGTTAGGTGAACTGAAGAAAATATTTATCGAGTCCTGTCGGGGAGGAAGCACATTTTACCCTTCTGTGTTCTTCTGATCTGTCTAACAATTAAATGGACATGAGACAGATGGACAGGGGAAAGTCAAATTTAATTGTGTATGTACTCCCACTCACATGAGATTCAGAGATCCCGCCTTCCGGAGAGGCTCAGAGACAGAAGGGTCAAAGGAGGTCTGTGCACCGCCCTGGGCGAAGGAACGGGATGGGGCCTACGCTTCCAAGGACAGGAGGGTCATTCTCAGGATGAGAAGAAAAGTGGATGTTGGGTAATTAGAGGTTTGCCCTGCCAGGTAGATGGCGTTGCTTAGCTAACATTTATCTCTGGGAATAACTCTTTGGGGGAAAAAATAAACCACTTAAATTATTCTAAGTAGTTAGCGAGTGGTAGTAGTTTCCCTTGAACCTGCAGGGCCTTGACTGCCTCTGGCACAAAATAATCCCCACGCAAAAGTGGCACATTTCAGGGAGGCTGAGCACCTGTAGTCTCTCCCCATGTACCTGAAAGGCAAAGATAACGAAAGTGTGGGAATCTGAACAGCAGTGGCATACAGTGGGGGTGGGGTGGATTGCGTGGGAGCTGGAAGCATCTTAGGTTAGCGCTGGGTCCACCTACACCTGAGGATGAACGTAAAAGAGAAAGGTGGGGAGGGAATCTGAACCAATTAGATGATCTCACTGAAGAGTCAGTGTTCTAAGCTCTAAACGGATCCTCCTCTGCAGTTGCCCACTAAGACCTACAGCCAGTATGTGGCTACTGTTTCTGTTCAGATTACTTTGTAAGAAACTGTTGTGTATCTTGTACCAATTACTTGTGCGTTGGCTCCCCTTCTGCTGCTGTATAACGAGTTGTTTCCCAGTTGAAAAGGCTTAGGTCTAATTTGGATGTGAGTTCCATTTCCCTAACTGTGTAATGGAGAGGTATCTGCCTGTTGTTTTCAGAAACGGAAGCAGACAGGGTAAAAGCATGGTCAGTTGGGTGTCATGTGTTTCTGTATAGAAGTAGTTCACTAACCCACTGACACCTAAATCCGTTCTCATGGTGTAAGAACACATTTTATGCTTGGATGTGTTCGTGATGGATTTTGTCCAGCAGTGTCTCCTGCTGAGGAGGTGAGAGGGAAGGCGGTTCACAGTACATAGTTTATACAGAAGTGCTGACTCAGCCAACGGGACCAAAATAGGTCCATGGAGCAGGTGGTTCCTTCCCAGTAAAGACATTTGTCATCACAGACAGGATCTAAGCACAGAGCAGGAGAGCTTCTGAGTAAGACAGAGAGCCTGGGGACAACAATGAAGCATTCACACGTGTGCACACACACGCGCACACACGCGCACACATACACGTGCATGTACACGTACAGTCCTTTTTCTCTCTTCTTAAAGGATGCTTTTTTTGAACTTGGAGGACAGATCTTTTTTCCTTCTACTCTAGTTTCAATGGCTGTGAATCAAACTGATAAAGACAGATTAACAAGAGGGAAAAAAAACCCAGTTTTAATGCACTGGTGTTTCACAAGGAGAAACACGGGTTGAGGAAGAGGCAAGATGATTGAGGACTTTACACCATTTTAGGCTAAACTAAGAAAAAGGGGTTTGATCTTCTGGTAGGCAGACTCTGGGCAGGGGAGGGGAGGACACGTATGATAAACAAGGTTGGGTCTCCTGTGGAGATTGGAGCCTCTCAGGGGCAAGAAATGTCTCGAGGAGCACCTCTCTTCCTGGTCAGAAACGTCTTTACAAGTGGGAATTTTCTTTATCAACATAAACCTCCTATCCAAAGGGGGGAACTTAAATACTCTATTTGGAGTCGCTTAGAGGGATGGAAAGAGCTTTTCCCATGTCAGCTGGTTCTCGGTTGCCTGTAGCTCACAATAATCGCTATGCCAAAGAGGCTAACTCTGGGGTGGTGTGTCCTGGCAACCTTCAAACAGCATAAGGGAAAAAGCACTTCCATGCATACCAGGACATCCCAGGGAGAAGGCACACGCAGCACGGTGCAGCTTGATGCCCTGGGCAAAGGGCAGACGTGGGCACTGTAAACCCTGCTGCATAATGGGGGTAAGGTGAGGGGCTGCACCCCTGGTGAGGGGTCCACGTTGTCTCTTGACTCAGGAGGCTTTGCGCCAGAGGAGACACTTTCTCTCATTAGCTCCGGGTCCCTGCACAGGCTAGCGCTGAACTCAGACGCACAGGGAAGCCTCCTGGCTATCCATCAAATGGGATATTCCCAAGACTACATGAAACTGGTCTTCTCCATAAGGATTCTCCCAGGTCATTTTGTTATTGGCAACTCATACTCTGCGCCCATAAAACGTCTCACTGTGGTCAGAGGAGCGCTAGAGGGAATGTCTTAGGTGAAGTGGTAGGTTCTTTCTCTCTCTCCTGTCCATGGTGACTTCCACCTACTTGGCAAAAACCTTCCTTTCTCTGAGAGCGTGTAGCTGGAGGTTAAAATGTCAGCAGCTCAAGCAAAATGTTCTGATTTGATGGAGCTCAGGTTTTAAGTTGTATCAGGAAGAGGCTCAGAAGTTCCGCCGTCGTTCCATTCCCTAGTTCATGTCTCTATAGAGATGTTCTCACCCTGACCCTGGTCCAGGGATAACGTCTCACCTTGGAAAATGAAACCCACTGAGTCATCGGGGCGGGGAAGACCACGTGTCTACCGTCTTCCGTCCGAGAGACACATTTCACACAAGAAAAGGGTGGGTCCCCCGCACGTACCGTCCAGTTGGCCCTCCTTGTCACAAAGCAGTTCCTCAAACAAGGGATTCGGGGACTGAAAGCAAGACGGTAAATCACATAAAGACATGAGTGGATACTCTCCCCTCTAGCTGTAGGAGATTGACGGACAGGCACACCACACAGTGGTCACTTAAAGTGATCGGTGAGGGCTTTTCTAGGGCCCCTGTGTGTTCCTGTCCGGACTCACTGTCACACTCTGGGGGACAGCCACTCTCTAGTCAGTGGAGATTTTGTTTTCTTTTTGTAGCATGAGGTATAAGGACTCTTGATCAAGTGCAGTTGTGGTTTTGAGTCTGACAAGTGACCATACTCCTACCCTGTTTTATTAGCGTGCCTCTCTTGATGTTCAAGCTCTAGACAACCATTTAAAGGTTCAGGGGAAAAGGCCAGGTACAGTATTACTGATCCACAGTTCTACTAGAATCTTTGGCCACGCACGGATTTTTTTTTTTTTTTTTTTCTGGGAAAAATCTTTTACTCGCCAAGGGTGACTCCAGATTATGTTGCTATAGTGATACAAATACTGCAACAGAAAGTGAAATAAAACATACAGAAAA
Organism: Inia geoffrensis; assembly: GCA_036417435.1. NCBI lineage: Eukaryota > Metazoa > Chordata > Mammalia > Artiodactyla > Iniidae > Inia > Inia geoffrensis. Next base: position 5,114,779 of record CM070921.1, read on the forward strand.
AGTTTAACACTCTGCTGAGTCTCCTTTTTTTTTTTTTTTTTAAAGAAGATGTTGGGGGTAGGAGTTTAGTAATTTATTTATTTATTTTTGCTGTGTTGGGTCTTCGTTTCTGTGCGAGGGCTTTCTCCAGTTGCGGTGAGCGGGGGCCACTCTTCATCGCGGTGCGCGGGCCTCTCACTGTCGCGGCCTCTCTTGTTGCACAGCACAGGCTCCGGACGCGCAGGCTCAGTAGTTGTGGCTCACGGGCCTAATTGCTCTGCGGCATGTGGGATCTTCCCAGACCAGGGCTCGAACCCGTGTCCCCTGCATTAGCAGGCAGACTCTCAACCACTGCGCCACCAGGGAAGCCCTGATTCTCCTTTATGAAGTATTAATTACCGTAAAATCGTTCACAGTCATATTACCTCAATATTATTTCTGATACGATGAATTTTAAAAACAGGCAGTTTTAAGGGCATCAACATCACGAACCCTCTGGTTCCAACCCGTCTGGGGTCTGCGTGCTTGTGGGCAGCACGCAGTTAACTTCTTCCGCCCGGTGGAGGTTTCAGTATCTGCGAAACAGCTCAAAGGACATGGCTCAGGAGACATCTATAGCCCTTGAGGAGCCAAAGGTCCTTGACCTTGATGAACGGCTAAACTGGTATTATTTTCTCTTGATGACTTTTCCTTTGCTTCTGCGTTTTCTCACTTCTCTGATTAAATTTATTCTTTGGAACTCGGGGAAGGTCTAGGAGGTAAAGTTTTTCTACACACTAGAGGCATGCGGAGGGCACGGTGTGTGTGTGTGTGTGTGTGTGTGTGTGTGTGTGTGTGTGTGTGTGTGTGTGTGTGTGTGTGTCGGGGCGGTGTCTGTCCTCTGAAGGCCGCATAGCATCCTGCTCCGTTAGAGAAGGTCCATCCTGAACGTACTGCAGTGATTTTTTCCCCCATATATTTTCATTTCAAGAAACTGGATTCAGTGGCCCAAGGTCATTCCATACTTGGTATGAGATCCCCTGGAAGCGGAAGACACAGAATTGTCTTCTTGCCTCTGTTCTGTTGTGTGTTAAGTGCTGAAAGATAATGAAGAAGTACTTGGCGTAAGAAAGAGCATTCCTACTTTTTCTCTCTCATGGAGAAACAAAAACCGAAACCCGACGGTACTTATTTAACACTCTCCGATATATGGCACCCCATATTTTCTCTGGTAAAAGGGAAAAAAAAGATTATTAGGATACAGTTTGTGAGTTTTTGACAAACAACCTCATATACCACATACTTTGCCAGGTCTGTCAAAGTGAAATACTTTTGGAAATAGAAGTGGCCATATTTTATGTGTGCTTAGTTTAAAAATGGAGTGAGTTTCCTTGAAATACGATTTCCAAGTTTTGAAGTCATTATGTGTGAATGCGCTCCATTCCAAGGCAAGAGGCCTTCTGAGGGAGAGACGCTTGGCCCAAAGACTGGGGACACTAGTGTGTCCATCCTGTTTTGTCCATATTTAGTAAGCGCCAAAGAGATCTCTTTTTGTCAATATAAATGTCCTTTTTTAAGATTACTCCTTAACAGAATTGTTTCTCTTCGTAATACCCTTTTCCTCTGTGAAGTGGTTTTTAGAAACCATTATTCTCCTCTCTTTTTAAAAAAAAAGTTTTTTTTAATTATAAGATTCCTGGCATTAAATACTAAAATTTCATTTTTTTCAGTTTGACCAGTTTCTTTTCTTTTTTAATAATTTTTTAAAAATTAATTAATTTATTTACTTTTGGCTGCATTGGGTCTTTTTTGCTGCGCGTGGGCTTTCTTTTTTCTAGTTGTGGCGAGCGGGGTCTACTCTTCCTTGCAGTGCGCAGGCCTCTCATTGTGGTGGCTTCTCTTTTGTTGTGGAGCACGGGTTCTAGGCGCATGGGCTTCATTAGTTGTGGCATGTGGGCTCAGTAGTTGTGGCATGTGGGCTCAGTAGTTGTGGCTCACTGGCTCTAGAGCGCAGGCTCAGTAGTTGTGGCGCACGGGCTTAGTTGCTCCGCAGCATGTGGGATCTTTCCGGACCAGGGCTCGGACCCATGTCCCCTGCATTGGCAGGTGGATTCTTAAACACTGTGCCACCAGGGAAGTCCCAGAACTCTATTTTTAAAAATGAAACAAGCACAGTCCTCAAGAAGCATGTTGTAAATTGGAAGAGAGACCGATTTCCCAGCCTGTTGCTACCCCGTGGATCCTTTGAAACCTGATTCTGGTGACTGGGAGGTACTTGTCATTGTGAGATTGGGGCTTCTGTTTGGCTCACCTCTTTTTTTTTTTTAAATTAATTAATTTTATTTATTTATTTTTTGGCCACGTTGGGTGTTCGTTGCTGCACGCAGGCTTTCTCTAGTTGCTGCGAGCAGTGCGCGGGCTTCTCGTTGCAGCGGCCTCTCCCGTTGCAGAGCACGGGCTCTAGGTGCCCAGGCTTCAGGAGTTGTGGCTCGTGGGCTCTGGAGCGCAGGCTCAGCAGCCATGGCACACGGGCTTAGTTGCTCCGCGACATGTGGGATCTTCCCGAACCAGGGCTCGAACCCGTGTCCCCTGCATTGGCAGGCGGATTCTTAACCACTGCGCCACCAGGGAAGCCCCTGACCAGTTTCTTAAGGTATTACAATGATTACAAGGTAAACTATGGAGTTAGACTGCCTGGTTAGTGATGTTAGTTCTGCCATTACTAAATGTATGATCCCAGGCAGGTGACTTACGTTCTAGGTTATTTTCTTTTGCTGTAAAATGGGGATATGACAAGGAACAATTTTATGGCTGCAGTGAGAATTTCAGGAATATATATGACGTGCATCAAACATCACATGGGGTGCTGTGAGCGCTGCAGAAAGGGTTTGCTATTATTGTTATTTCATAATGCACCTTTCTGACCTTTGCTTTGCAAATGTAGGAAATCTTGACAAAGATTGTCTTCTTGGCCACACTCTAGTCAGACCCATCTGAGTCGGACTGGGCTCCATCCTTGGGCAGGTCCTCCAGGAGCACAGTTTCAGCAAAAATTCTGTCAAGTTGGTTTAGCTAGAATCTCCCACCCTTGATATCTGGTCACTCCCCTCAACTCCCAACCCCCGCCAACCCCTTGCCTGCCGTCAGCATGATACCCATTAGGTCTGTTTACAAAGGATTCCCCTGCCCTCTTGGTGATTTTCTGTCCACCCCTGACCCCGCCCCTGCCACTCCCAGACAAACACTCTGCTTCTCGGCTTTCCTTATTGTGTTTGGAGTTGAGGCCAATCTCTCTCCCCTGCTACAAGACCCCATTGCAGTGGTCCCTATATATTCAAGACAGTCCTTAAAGTCTGCCTTGCCATGTTAACAAATGTCACGAATAATTGTTTTTCTTTAACCATCTTTATCTTAATCCTTCCTTCCTTCCAGTTTCTTAACCTATCAAAAATTTAGAATAGAATTACCATATCCAGCAATCCCAATTCTGGGTCTGTATCTATAGGAAACAAATCATATCTCTAAGAGACACCTGCACCCCCATGTTCATTGCAGTATTAGTCACACTAGCCATGGTATGGAAGCAACCTACATGTCCATCAACAGATGAAAGGATCAGAAAATATGGTGTGTGTGTGTGTGTATATATATATATATATATATATATATACACACACACCATAGTCCATGGAATATTATCCAGCCTTTAAATAAAAGGAAATCCTGTCATTTGCGACAACATGGTTGGACTTAGAGGATATTATGCTAAGTGAAATAAGCCAGAAAGAGAAAGACAAATACTGTAGGGTCTCACTTATATGTGGAATCTAAAGACCAAAAAAGTTAAACTCACAGAAACAGAGAGTAGAATGGTGGTTGCCCAGGGCCAGGGGGTTGTGGGAAGTAGGGAAGAGTTGGTTAAAGGGTACACACTTTTCAGCTATAAGATGAATAAGGTTTGTGGATTCAACGTATAACGTGGTGACTATAGTTGACACCACTGTACTGTATAACTGAAATTTGACAGAAGAGTGGAACTTGAATGTTGTCACCAAAATAATTAAAAAGGTAAATATTTTTGGTGATGGACGTGGGGAAATCCTTTCTCAAGGTCTACGTGTGTCACATCTTCACATTGTGCTCTTTCGTAAATATTTTACAGTTTTATTTGTCAATGATACCTTGGCAACGCTGAGAAAAATAGAATAAATAAGTACATTTGGGGTAGCGTTGACCAGTGCATTTCTTCAACGTTTGATTTGTGTTTCTTCCTCACTATAAGCAGTGATTTTGTTTGTTTGTTCGAGTCAACATAGAGGAGTGACTTAAATTCAGCATTGATTTTTTTTCAACTTGAAAAAGAGAGCAAAATTACAGCCTTACTTTGGGGAAAATCAGAGATAAAGGCAGGCAAGCCACTTGCCGATGACACACACCCTCTTTACCGACCCATTTATTTCAAAAGTGCTGGTGTAGCAGAGGCTGCCTCCGAGGGCTAGGGGTGCGGAGCCTTTTATTAAATGCATTTACTTCCCCGTTTCCCTGAGGACAGCACAGGGTATGATTCATCTCTGTAGACTCAGTTTCCAGCACTTAATAACAATAAATGATTTGTTTTTTAACTCAACACTTTAAGAGCTGTTCTCATCAGCATCTTCTGGCTGAAGTACTGTGAGGAGTTCAGCATCTACTGACTGGGTTGGGAGGCCCTTGAAATCAAGCGTTAAGGAGTGAGACACCCAAGGGACTCTGTGCATGTTATGCCAACGAATAAGAGGCTGATTGGAAAGAGTAAGATCAGAGACAGGGAGAGAAGAGCTGGAAGTTAGCCCAGGGACCCGGGAGAGAAGGATGGGGTCTGAACCCAGGCAGCAGAATACATGCAGAGAGGAGGGAGCAGGTTCCAGGGCTCATCCAAAGAGTAGAAAGTAGAATCAGTCCTGGCTGTTCATTTGTCAAAAAGTGTGGAGGGAGGTGGACGGGAAGATGTCAAAGGACAAGGTCTGAGTGTCTCCTGCCTTCAGGGTGACATTGGGATGCTTTCTGCCAATCCAGAGGACACTGCAGGGAGGGGAAGTTTCCAGAACACGGGACAGGTATTGGCGAGACGTCCAAAGATAACATCATAGGTGAGCCAGTAGGTCAGGTGACACGTCTGGGGAGATGGGTAAGTCATCAACCTGTAGGCTGAAGAAACCAGTGAACAGGAGCGTGGGGTCAGAAAAGAGTCAGAACAGAATGCCGCAGAACTGTGTCATTTCGGAGGGTTTGGATAGCTTGATGGGAGGGGGTGTATGGAAGAGAGACATCTATGAGAGACCAGAATGGAGCCATCAGGGCAGAAGGGAGAAAAAGAGGACACACAGACCACAGAGAAAGGAAAACCAGTGCCGCAGGCAGCCATCGCTTCAAATACACTGACCGAGGAACAAAATATACCTGTTATTCATTTATTTTATTATGGTATAATTTGCATACAGGAAAAGCCCATCGAAGTGTTTGGTTTTGTGACATTGACAAATACGTACCGTGGTACAACAGCACTCCATCCTCCCCCAGACGACACAGGGCCACCATTGACCTGTTCACTGCCCATACAGCTTTGTCTTGGCAAGACTGTCACGTAAATGCAGTTACAGAGGATTTAGTCTTTGAATGTGGCTTCTCCCACTCAGCATCGTGCCTATGAGATGGGTCTGCACTGTCGCATACATCACTTTCTCCTTCTGCTTTATTTCTGCCATAGTGTGGATGCGCCCCAGTCTATGTATCCATCCCCCCAGTCCAGGGGCATGTGGACTGAGTCTGGTTTTCTGTTAAATTTAATTACGAAAACCTTACTGGCAACCAGCGCAGAAGATGTTTTAGTGCAGTGGAGGACGTGAAAGCCAGCTGTGGGAGTTGTGAGGACACTGTGGCAATTAGAGATGAATATTTCATGGGATTTGGCTGTGAAGTGAGGGATAGCCAGAGATCTGTAGTTCCAGTGAGACACAGGGTGAAATGAACATTTTTGTTAGTTTCATTATAGGAAGATAAGGGGTATTTGAGCTGGTGGATGATCTAAGGGTGAATACAAGGTTTTTTGTTTTTGAGTTTTGTTTTTATTTTGCTATTACAATGATATAGACACACCTGAAAAATAAATTTAGTAATCAGCCAAACAGTCATTTAAAAATAACGGGGCTTGGGGAAAAGAGTTGGGAGCATTTTTCTCAGAACCTTTTGAACTTTGCAACCTGAATAATGACAAGTAAATACAATTATATCAAACCCACCAGCAAATGAAAAAGACATTTACAGTGTTCATTTTAAAAGGATGCCGGGATGAGTGTAGAATATTATCTTAAAGAATGGTAGCTTTTGCCAGGGCGCGGGGGGATGCATAGAAGGTTTTGGAAGACAAAGAAAAATGTACAGAAATCGGGGAGAAACAGGTAATCATGTCCCAGGTGAGTGAATGGCTGGCTCCATGGGCCACAGAAAGAATGCAGAGTGAATGGAGCTTGTGTACATTTCTCTTTTTTTCTGTGGTTGCTGATTTCAACTATGTCCACGTACTTTCTGTTCCGTGGCTGTGACTCGCTGGTACGAGACATTAATCTCTGAAATAAAATTTATATGAACCAGTGCACCTTCCACATTCTACTGACATCATTCCTCTGGTGGTCAATGGCATATGAGCTAATTCACGATACAGAAATAGGTGTGTATCAGTAGAAACAATGATCTAAAAGTTGCGGAAGAGAAGAGTTTGATGCAGTGAGGTCCCAAATAGTGTAGCATCAGATAGAGCCCATACCAGTAGTTGTGATTAATTCCTTATGCCTCAACTCTTCTTATTAGGAGGCATCGAGGTCTGTTCCACAATTTTACAGAAGGACCATACTGAGTAACTTACATGTTCTCAACTTTAGTTCCTGTGGTTACTTGGCAACATTTTCAGTTTTTGGAATCATTATCAACCATATTCCTACATTTTCAGTCCATAGCTCACAAAGCCATGGGCGCACTGTGGGTGTGGAGAAATCATAATGTGATGAGTGTAAAAACTATTGGTAGATGATTTAATGATGGTCCCTTCTAAGTGAGATTTTCCATCTGTTCTATTGTTTGTGACATACCTTGTTCAAGAATAAATTTAATTATCATCTCCAGCTTGTCAGGCAGAATCAGGCACCTTCCCTCAAAGAACAGTTACCCCGATTGCAAAAACATGGCCCCATGTTGCAATGGCCACAGAATGAGAGGGGTTGGGGCTGGGTTTGGGGCTCATCACAGATGAGATGGTATGATGTCAGTTTCAGTCTGTGACCCAATAATTTCTCTGTTCATCTTCAGGGATACATCTAGGATGCTGATTCATGGTGATCTGTCTATGCATTGATATCCCCCATTAAACATGAACTTCAAGGGAAAAAGGATTATGTTTCCTTCACTTTGAATTCAAGCTCTAGTCCCCTCCCTGTGTGGCAGCTAGAAGGTGATGTCATAAGAGCTCATGAGATGAATATATGAAAAGGGAAAGAGTGATGGAGTTACTTTGCAACTGGTGCCCGTTCGTGTAGACTCACCACACTCATTCTGTGTTTCCCCAGACCTGCCGCACTGTGGATAAGCAGGGAAGTAGAGGTGCAAGACCATCCAAAGAAGAGCATGGGTGACTGCATGGCACAGACGTGCGTGGAAAGCTGGCGTGATGAGAGAGGAAGGCTGCAGCCTGGGTGAGAAGCAGACGCGGCTCCCAATTCTGACTCTGCCGTTTTCTAGCCGCGGGAGTTGGGTCAGTTTCAGCCAAGTGTAGTTTCTGTGGACCAGCAGGCTTCGCATCACCTGGGAGAGAGCTTGTCAGAAATGCAGACTGTCAGGCTCCACCCCAGACCTCCTGAAACAGAATCTAAGTTGCACCTGTACACCCGAGTTATGCGTGTGCACATTGTATTTGGAGAGACACTGGCCTAGGCTCTCTGGACTTTAGCTTCCTTAATCGTTAAAAAAAAAAAAAAGGAAAAATGGTCAACCTGTAGAGATAGGAGGGCTACAAAAAGGCATGTGAAATGCTTAGCACATAGTGGAAATGCAAAAATGGAAGCTGTTAATAATAAGAATCAAAAGATAATGCAGCAATAAGTGCATTAGATGTTGGAGAGGACTAACTGTAAGAAGGAACGGTCTCTCGCTCTTGCTCTCGCTCTCACTCTCGCTCTTTCTCTCTGTCTCTTTGCCAAGCTGTAGCAGTGGAGTTTCTAGATTGTGTTTAACTCCAATTCTGGCAGTGTTCGTCAACGGGGGGCTTTTCACCCAGGGGACATGTTTCAACGTCTGGAGACATTGTGGGCTGCCATGACCACGACCTCTGGGAGAGGAATGTCACTGGCCTCTAGCGGATAGAGGCCAGGGGTGCTGCTAAACAATGCACAGGATATTTCCGTACAACAAAGCATTATCAGCCCCAAATATTTGTAGTACCAAAGCTGATAAATCCTGAATTACGGTAATCTAGAGACATCTCTTTCTAGAAAGGACATATTTTGCAAGTGCGGGTCTTCCAGCAGGGACACACGTGAATAATCTGTAGATATGCTCAAAACATAGACTCTGAATTCATATCATGTGTATTACTCAGCTAAAGGAATCAGGAATGAATCAGAAACCTTCTTAAATAATTTTGTCCCCATCTCTAAGTAGCTGTTGTATTAGTTGTCTTAATAATAAGTTGGTACAGTTCTTGTCTGCAAGGGGATTATAGGAAGAATTGGGGTTTGAGTATTTAGGCCTTTGCTGAAGCAGTTGCGATACACAGATGCAGTGATGGAACCTGCAAGAGATAGTAAGTCAAACACTGCATGAATATTTCAAACAAGGGCTTATCACCTTTAGGCACAGAATCCTGTCAGCGATGTTAATCCTCAACTTGATTTCATGCACACGGGGTGAATATCAACTGGAGAAGTATTTCATGTACAACGAAAGGTCAGGGTTCTGGGTCATAAAACACAGTCTGGGTCAAAAAAACACGTCAGAGGATAAATGTGGCTTTTTTGATTACCTCAACTTTGTGCCCAAATTTCCCTTGCTATTGTTCTTTTTATGAATTTTATGTTTTTAATGGTCTATTTATAAGCAGAATGCTGTCCCCCAATGGAAGAAACTGTTTACTAGTAAATCAGTAAACTGTAAACACTGCTATAAAATAAAGAATGCAGTTGTGATAAATCAAACATGAAGAATTCTAGGTGTCCCAAAAGAGCATTTTCGGTAGTTTACATCAGCTCACTCAAATCCTGCAGCCATGAATCAGCACTGTTTGCCTGTTTATGAGCCTTGCAAAACACAAATATCCTTTTTCCTGCTCAGCACATCTCTCTAGGAATAAACAGGTAATTGGTTTTTGTCCTGTTATACTCTTTTTATATCACTCTTTGCAATAATCACATATAAATCCATAGGCTTATGGTTTCCTTTATTATAAATTTTTCATTAGTTTAACTCCTCATATTTCCTTTCTTCATCCTAGAGCGTAGCCAAAATAGTCACACAAACTTAGCAAAGATATTTTTGCTTCTTGTATATAGTATAAGTCCTTTGTTATATTTACTACTATTAATTATTTCTTTAATCCTATAAGTGTACTTACCATTTACGATTCATCATTTTATAAATACTGGACAGGGTATGGAGAAAAAGGAACCCTCCTATACTGTTGGGAGGAATGTAAATTGGTGCAGCCACTGTGGAGAACAGTATGAAGGTTCCTCAAAAAACTAAAAATAGAGTTACCATATGATCCTACAATCCCACTCCTGGGCATATATCCAGAGAAAACTAACTGAAAAATATACGTGCACCCCAATGTTCATTGCAGCGATATTTACATTAGCTAAGATATGGAAGCAACCTAAGTGTCCATCAACAGATGATCAGATAAAGAAGATGTGGTACAGGGACTTCCCTGGGGGCCCAGTGGTTAAGACTCCGTGCTTCCACTGCAGGGGGTACAGGTTCGATCCCTGGTTGGGGAACTAAGATCCCACATGCCCCATGGCATGGCCAAAAAAAAAACAGATGTAGTACATATACACAATGGAATACTACTCAGCCATAAAAAGAATGAAATAATGCCATTTGCAGTAACATGGATGGACCTAGAGATTCTCATATTAAGTAAGCCAGACAAAGATAAATATCGTATGATACCACTTATATGTGGAATCTAAAAAAAATGATACAAATGAACTTATTTACAAAGCAGAAATAGGCTCACAGACATAGAAAATAAACTTATGGTTACCAAAGGGGAAAGGGGGGGATTAATTAGGGGTTTGGGATTAACATAAACACACTAATATATATATAAAGAAGGTAAACAACAAGGGCCTACTGTATAGCACAGGGAAATATATTCAATATCTTATAATAACCTATAATGGAAAAGAATCTGAAAAAGAACACAGACACACACACACACACACACACAACTGAATCATTTTGCTGTACATCAGAAACTAAGACAACATTTATAGTAACTTAACTATACTTCAATTTAAAAATGGTTAATAAAATAAAAAATAAAGATACATTATTTTTCCTTCCACAGAGGACTCTAGGAAATTCCCAATACAGAGGAACAACTCCACTTCAAAGTGTCACGTGAAAAACTGCATCACTGTAATAGGAGAATCTTCCTTAAAAAAGGTGAGAAAGCGTCTTGGAGAAAGAATGCACAGAATTTTTGTACCAAGAAAAGTAAAGTTTCCACCATACAGTACACACAACACTCAGTAAAATGTAAAATGAAATGAAACATGCGTTAAAATTAAGGTGAGAAGGAATTGCGAAATTTTAGGTAAGAACGCGTAACATTTTGCAAATGCTCAAAATTTTTCTGACCAGATATTTTCCCTACCTTGATAATCATCAAACTAGTGTATGGTTTATCTTTATCAGCCTCTTTCTCTCTCACTTTCACTCTTTTTCTCTCTGCTCATGAGACTCTCTAAAGACCCATTCAGAAAATATCTGTTTTTCCCCCAGTTGGCTCTGAGCTTGTGTGAGGCAGACATTGAACTCCGGACGCAGTGATGAACTAACTGCCTCTCCAACTAGACACACTTTTGGCAGACATCGCGAAGATACGGTTTCCGTGTCTGCCTGTTGGGGTTGGGGCTATTGTGTCTCTGTTCTGGGTGTTTGGAGTGTTGTATGGGGTCGCTGTCTTGGACGCTTACGGCGACATGTGATTCTTGCATCAGGGACAGGGAGAAGCCCAGTGGGATCCCTGGAACGGCAGCCTGGTCTGGATGAATGACGACAGCCTCCCCCTGCCTGGGTAGCACTGCAGGGCTCGGGTGGCTTCCGGTGGACTCCTTCCACCAAGTAATGAGCCCTCGTGAGTAGGAGTGCCGCCTACCATCAAGAGGGACTTGAATAGGTAGGAGATGCAGGCGAAAGGTACCGTGTGGGCCTGTAGGTTCCATTCCTATTTCCTGTCTTGCTCTGTCTTACACAGTTGCCTGCTGTAATTAAATACGTGCTCTGTCTTATACACTTGCATGTTGTAATTAAATACAGTTGCATGTTTTAATTAAATACATTAAATGGTAGGGTATGTTGACAGTGGTGGTTTCTGTCTCACTTGCCACCTATGTAGTTGAACATCACTGTGGGATCTAGATAAAGCCGGAGAGCACAGTGACATCTCAGGACACTTGGCCAGGCAGCGAGGCGGTGATGTCTCTTTTCCGGAGCAGTTCTTATTGTACATGACTACTACATGTTAGGCGGTGGACAATTTTGAAAGTGTCTCTCTGAAGACGTGGGTTTTCTGGATGGTAGAGAGGCAAGGAATTTTATGGGAGTTTTTGTTTTGATCACCTGTCATCCATTCACTTGTTGCATGGATGATAGCATCCTGGCTTCTTTTTTTGCAGGGGATGAGCTAAGACAACCCCCTTAACCTTCATGGGATCATGAGAGGGTGAACAAGTTACTTAAATTAGGGTGGTTGGAGTCTCTCTTTAGGGACTTTGGCTATTAAACAGAGCATAGAAAGGGCTGCAGTGGATTCATCCCAGGAGCTGTACCCAAAGGAAGCAGTCTGCCAGTCCATGCTGCCCACATGTTTGAGATGCCTTCAAACATTGGACATTGGCTCTAATTCTCTCTGACCTTACTTTATTTTATTTTACTTACTTTATTTATTTTTTAATTTTTATTGGAGTAGAGTTGATTTACCATGTTGTGTTAGTTTCAGGTGTACAGCAAAGTGAATCAGTTATACATAGAGCCACTCTTTATAAGAGTCTTTTCCCATATAGGTCATTACAGAGTATTGAGTAGACTTCCCTGTGCTCTACAGTAGGTCCTCATTAGTTATCTGTTTTATCTATAGTAGTGTGTATGTGTCAATCCCAGTCTCTCAATTTATCCCTCCCTCCCCTTTCCCCCTTGGTAACCATAAGTTTGTTTTCTGCATCTGTGACTCTACTTCTGTTTTGTAAATAACTTCATTTGTTATTTGTCTTTCTCTTTCTGACTTCACTGAGGATGATGATCTCTAGGTCCATCCATGTTGCTTCAAATGGCATTATTTTGTTCTTTTCTATGGCTCAGTAATATTTCATTGTGTGTGTGTGTGTGTATACACACACACACACACACACACACACACACACCCCACATCTTCTTTATCCATTCCCCTGCAGATGGGCATTTAGGTTGCTTCCATGTCCTGGCTATTGTAAATAGTGCTGCAGTGAACATTGGGGTGCATGTATCTTTGCGAATTATGGTTTTCTCCAGACATATGTCCAGGAGTGGGGTTGCTGGGTCATATGGATCCTTAGTTTTTTTTATCCTCTTAAGTTAGCCAGCATTGGTTACCATCGCTGGGACTAATCCATAAATCTGAATTTACTGTTTCCTCATCACTGATTTCAACATATTACGGTTAGTTAGGTGAATATGAGTTACTTCACATCAGTTTTCAGTCTGGCTGAAAACATTGGCCTGTCTATTTCCTTCTTGTATTTTTTTCCATCGAGGGGGAGCCAATGTAGAGTATGGTTATTCTTATAAAACTTTTATTTATTATAGGAATTGTGTTAATAACTGTAAAGGTTTAAAATGGAAATCAGAACACTTAGTAATACATGTTTTTTCCAACAGATGACTCAGTAGAAGCCATGGGGATTTATTTAACACAGTAGGGGAAACAGCTGTGGTGATGGACAGCATTAGTATTCTTGTCTCCAAGTCACCCCCATGGAGTGAGGTAGGGCTCGGCCTTAAGTCAGAGGCAGAACAACAGTCATTCTGGTAGCAGGAGGGATAGGAATGATTGCAGGGCAAAGTCACTGCGATGTATCATAAATGAGGCCGTAGTGATCTAGACCCAAACTGATGGGGCCGTCAACACTGGTAGAAATTGAATCAGAAAACCCGTGTGGGCATCCATCACCACATTGTCATGAATTAAGGAAAGATATGGATGACTGACTAAGTTTGCCAGTAGTGCGTGACAGGTGATTTCTATGCAAATCAATTCAATGGCTGTTACGTGAGTGGACTTGATGGGTTAAGTATGACTGCTTGATCTTGGGAGATTTCACAGGATGTCATTATTTTTTTGGTGTTATTTTAAAAGTTTCATTGGAGTATAGTTGATCTACAGTGTTGTGTTACTTTCTACTGTACAGCAAAGTGAATCAGTTATACGTATATCCACTCTTTTTTAGATTCTTACTATGTTTTACAAACATTTTGCCTCCCCAGTATTTTGAAGGTTTGGCCTTTTGGAGTTGCTCACCTAATGGAGAAACAGAAAACATAGGTATTGGTGAATAATAAGCCTGGTGATAATTTTGGGGGGTCATCCCTTATAACCTGGGCTAAATACCAGCCTTGTTTAGGGAATGTGCTAACAGTTACAGCAGGAGACGTTACACTTCTCATCTTGTCAGCTCTTCCTCTGGAGTAATGACCAGAGGAGAAATTCCTGGGTCACCATCAGAAGAAACAGGGGTTTAAATCTAAGAAGAACAGAATGTTAAACGTTTAAATTGCGCTCCTCATGAATCTTTGGGTCATCTGTAAGAAATCATGGTGCAGTGGTAATGAAATGACCAGCTGAAGTGTCAACGGGAAAAGCCTAATAGACTGCTTACTGGGATAAATGGATATTGACTGATAGGTCTTATTGATCCATGGCCCATGGAAGTGCTTTTTGTTGAGGCTCACAACCTTAGAACATACATTGTCCTGTAAATTCTGCCGTCACTCAGATGAAGTTGTTTATATGGCTCTGTTGGTTAATTATTCACATCTTTACCACAAGGAACAGTTTAGGTCAATTGAAAAAAAAGAAAAACAAAAAAACACCCAATTGTGATTAAGTTAGTGTTCACTTTAGAAAACTCATCTAGGCTTATATTTATTCTCTTTGCATTTTTTTGTTTGTTTGTTTTGAGGTACGCGGGCCTCTCACTGTTGTGGCCTCTCCCGTTGCGGAGCACAGGTTCCGGACGCGCAGGCTCAGAGGCCATGGCTCCCGGGCCCAGCCGCCCTGCGGCATGTGGGATCCTCCCGGACCGGGGCACGAACCCCTGTCCCCTGCATCGGCAGGTGGGCTCTCAACCACTGTGCCACGAGGGAAGCCCTCTCTTTCCATTTTGTATTGGACAATATAAGTTGTTGAGGGTTAAATCTAAAATTTTCTCAGATTTTTTTGCCCCATGAGAACCAACATCTCATCATTTACTATTTATTCTTTAACTAAAATACCTATGACTCCTATGAGTTATGAATCAGTTTGTTTGCATTGCCTCAAATGGACCTCCCTTTCTTGATGAATGTGTAGGATATCCATTGTCTTTAGGGTGGACTTGTCAAATTTTAATGTTGGCGTGAGTTCACCTGAGGATCTCCTTAAATCACAGATTCTAAATCAGTTCTGGGGCCTGGCCTGAGATTCAGTATTTCACACAAGTTCCCAGGTGATGTTGCTTCAGTTCCTTGGAGTAGCAAGTCTTTGTCTGCAAAGCATCAGATATTAAACATTTCAGGCTTTATGGTCCAAAAGCAGCCAGAGACAAGGCAGAAACAAATATGGCTGTATTTCAGCCTGCTTTTATTTATGGACACTAAAATTTGAATTTCGCAGAATTTTCACATGTCACAAAATGTTTTTCTTTTTTGATTTTCCCCAAACATTTGGAAATGCAAAAAAAAAAAAAAAAAAAAAAAAAAAACAAAACCCTCCGCTCACGCACTGTATGGAAGCAGGCAGCGCGCCAGATTTGGCCCCTGGGGCCACAGTCCGATGACATCTGTTTTGTCAGTATTTGGTGTTAGGTTGAGTTGTCAGCAAGAGCTACAGCAGGCCCGGGTAAGGAGCGTTGCTTTCTGTGCCATCTCCAGATGGGAGCTGCTTCGAGGAGTTCTCTGAAGGAGTAAAAGATTTCTTGTACATTTAAAAAAAAAAAATACTTATCCTGATTATCTGTCCTGGGAGAGTAGAGAAAAAGGCCACATTTGTATTTCCACATGTTTATCTTAACTCCTAAAAATTATGTTTAGAGCAGATATCAACCATCGGTTGGAGTGTTGTATATTTAATATTATGGTACGATCAATAAAACATATAAAATACTCATAGCAAGATGTATAGAAATGAGTGTCTAATTACAGTGTTGCTTGGAGCTTTATGTGATGACCGTGATTTCTCCTTACTCAGTATTTCCATGTGTCCACACTGCTACTGCTAGGACAAAATTATACCTTTCTGTAAATCATCATATTAAACTTTTGAGTCTCAGAGTACACTTAGCTTGGGGAAATCAGAAGGTCCTATTGTCCTGTGATGTCCTGACAGTCTCCCGCCCTGAGGATGTAGCAGTGGGACCAGACCAAGCCAGATTTCATCCCTTTGACCTTGACTGTGTAGCATCCTAGCTTTCTGGGGGTAACGTAGCTTGGAGGACGCAGAGACGCGTGGCTTAATCCTGTAGGAACAGAGACTATGGCCGTTACAGTCTTGGAATCCAGCAGACAGCATATGCCACTTCGTCAAATCTAAGGCCGCAGATTGACAGTTGTAGCTTTATTTAAAATACCGCTAAGAAAAAAATTTTAAATATCACTTTGACTATGCCCGTCAATGGTTAAGACACATACTAATTTCATATATGGTGCTTAGAATCAATGAACTATAGTATTTAAACCTCAGGTGCACACTTAGGTGAGAATTATCTAATTTTTACATTCATGTGCGATGAGGGTTATGATGATTCTGGCTTAAGAAACATCTTATTTTCCTTGCTTTATTTCCTCCTAATCAAGTTATTTTCTGATGAGTAAACAATCTCTGACACGTGGGATATCCTATCTGAGGGTGCTCAGATACTGCATTAGTTAGGGAATTCTAGCTACTAAAGCCCATCCAAACACGTGTAATGACTCCAATGCGTGATGGAACTTCATTTCTCATTCCTGTAAAGACCACAGCGGGTGTGCTTGATGGGCAGGCAGCTCCTCCCCAAGCAGGCATTTGGGACCCACAGACCTTGCATCTTAGGAAACCACTGGTCGTCCATGTGTAGCTTCCAAGTTCTCAGTACTGTGGCTTCAAGTGGCTGTAGTGCAAAGGGTGTGGGGCGGGGTGGGGGGTGGGGTTTTGTGTGTTTTGTAGAAGTAGGAAAAAAAAAATGGTGTTTTTTGTAGAAGTAGGAAAAAAAAAATGGTGTTTTTTGTAGAAGTAGGAAAAAAAAAAATCCTAAAATTCACATCATCTGGGATCACAAGGGACCTTGAGTAGCAGCAACAATCTTGAAAAAGAACAAATCTTGGAAAAAGATTTCAACCTTGAAAACCATCTGGAAGGTTTTCTTGGTGTCGCCCAGCAAGTCTGCTTACACTCAGCTGGAACTCGGTCACGTGGCCCCCACCTGGAGGAGGAGTCCGGGGGTGGGTCTTGCCTGTTACCAACAAGAGAAAGGTTACTTACTACTCAAGCTAGCATCCTTTAGGTTTCCTTTCTCTCCTCCTTGACGGGGCCCTTTCTAATCTTTTTTAATGTCTACACTCACCAAGTTCTACCGCAAAGGAAAAGATCACCAACATCAGGGGTTTCGGTGGTAAAATACTCTTTTTTCTGCCTTTCTACCCTCCTCCCGTTGCGGAGCGCAGGCTCCGGACGCGCAGGCTCAGCGGCCATGGCTCACGGGCCCCGCCGCTCCGCGGCACGTGGGCTCTTGCCGGACCGGGGCACGCACCCGCGTCCCCTGCATCGGCAGGCGGACTCTCAACCGCTGCGCCACCAGGGAAGCCCTGCAGCTTTTAATTTCAGTGCCAGGAGATGGGCAATTCTGAACTTCATTTCCTGCCCGTTGATGATAGTGCTCTTTAAATTATTCAGGGTAATATGTCTTCCCACGCTGGGAACATGATCTTTGTTTTAATCTCACAGCCAATTTTGTATCAGCTAGTGGAACTTGTAATATTTTAGCCCCTCGGGAATTTTAATGTCACGGCTTCCGACGCCAGTTTAAATTTGCCCGAGGGGAGGAGCTGCTTTCGGAAGATCTACAGGCAAGTACAGGCATTCCATCCGTGCCGCAGGTTAAAAGCCCATGACTGCAAGAAAAAAAGCCTAGCTGTACGTAGCCAGCACTGGAAGAAAATTGGCTCATTTGAACAAGTGACTTGGAAAATAGATGAGACTGCCAAAAATGCTAGAGTGTTTTTGCCTTCCCTTTTCCCCATGGCACTCTCTGAATACATTTTCTGTTTCTGATCCTGGGATGTGAATAAAAGCCCATCATTGCCAGCTGGTGGGGAATCAGCCAGGCAGGCAGGCAGAAGCCCTTCTCCCAGCTCTGGATCGTTATACAAAGGTCTCAGTGAAGGGCCCTGAAGCCTCAGCCCTCCAACCCTTTGGGCTTGTGCTAATCTCATTCAGCCTGTTGCTGTGATTTTTTAAAGTAATGAATCAGTTATGCAGGTGCCTTTGTAGGACTGTGTACTACAGAAACAGTGTCTCTTCAGGGACCGCAAGGACAAGTGTGGTAACGCAAAGATGTAGGATAAAAAGTGCAAATGTTGCTCTTATACATAGAAAACCTTCAAGGTTCGTCACAGAAACTATGAGGACAAATACATGAATTCGGCAAAGTTGCAGGATATAAAATCAACGTGGAAAAATCAGATGCTTTCTATATGTTGACAGTGAACACTCTAGAAAGGAAATTAAGAAAACAACCTCATTTAAAATCACATCCAAAAGAATAAAATACTTTAAGAATAAACTTAAGGAAGTGGAAAAATTTGTGTACTGAAAAGTACAAAGCATTGATGAAAGAAGTTAAAGAAAACACACAAAAATGGAAAGATCTCCCATGCTCAAGAATTGGAAGACTTAATGTTGTTAAAATGTTCATACACAACAAAGCAGTCGACAGTCTACAGGTTCTGTGCAACTCCTATCAGAATTCCAATTGTGTTTTGTGTAGAAGTAGGAAAAAAAAAATCCTAAAATTCACATCATCTGGGATCACAAGGGACCTTGAGTAGCAACAACAATCTTGAAAAAGAACAAATCTTGGAAAAAGATTTCAACCTTGAGAAAGAACACATTTTGAGGTCTCATGCTTCCTGATTTCAAAACATATTACAAAGGTACAGTCATCCAAACAGTGTGGTACTGATATAAATACACATGCTATGGGGAAAGGACAGACTCTTCAAAAATTGTGCTGTGAAAACTGGATATCCCCTTGCAGAAGAAAGAACTTCACCCCTTATCTTACACCATATGCAAAAGTTAACTCCAGCTGGATTAAAAATCAAAACCTAACACTTAAAGCTAGAAAATTGCTAGAGGAAGATATAGAGGAAAAGCTTTGTGACACTGGAGATGGCAGTGAATTTTTAGCTATGACAAAAAAATAATACAAATAGCCCCTCTGGGCATCGAATTAAAGACTGCAGGGCAATTTTAGACACTTTACTCTTGTTCTTTCTGGAGAACTGGCTTGCTTTTTTTCTATCTTAAAATTCACAATTCTGAGGACTATACCGCTTATGTCTCTTTAAAGGCTACCAACAATGCAAACCTGTTGCAATTTTATTAAAAGTACAAAAAAATAGAAGTTTTTGAAAGTTTCTTTTTTTTTCTTTTCCATTATAATTTTTTACAAGATACTGAATATAGTTCTCTGTGCTATACATATACAGTAGGACCTTGTCATTTGTCTCTTTTATATATAGCAGTTTGAATCTGCCACTGCCAAACTCCCAATTTATTCGCCCCCTCTTTGGTAACCATAAGTTTGTTTTCTATGTCTGTGAATCTGTTTCTGTTTTGTAAATAAGTTCATTTGTATCATTTTTTTAGATTCCCCATATAAGTGATATCATGTGATATTTGTATTTCTCTTTCTGACTCACCTCACTCAGTATGACAGTCTCTAGATCCATTCATGTTGCTGCAGATGGCAAAATTTCATTCTTTTTATGGCTGAGTAATATTCCATTGTATATATGTACCACGTCTTCTTTATCCATTCATCTGTCGATGGACATTTAGGTTGCTTCCATATCTCAGCTCTTTTAAATAGTTCTGCTCTGACCATTGGGCGCATGTATCTTTTCCACTTAGTTTCCATCTCTTCTGGATATATGCCCAGGAGTGGGACTGCAGGATCATATGGTAGAGAGTTTCTACTTGAGACTGTTTTGTTTGTTGGTTTGTTTTGTTTTTTTCAGGATCGATTGGGTCATAAATGAGGTTCACATATACCTTTCATATTGTTTAGTCTTTTATTGGGTATAAAGCAACACAATTTCTCTAAATTTCTTTGTAGGATGACAGTACAAATGCTAAATAATAAGACTGAGGCTGTGACACTTCCTATATTGTAAAACAACTATTGAGTCTAACCTATGCATCTTGGCTGGCCTTTTTTTGTGGCAGTTTGATGTCATTTCTTTTTTTTTTTTTTTTTTTTGCGGTACGCGGGCCTCTCACCGTCGTGGCCTCTCCCGTGGCGGAGCACAGGCTCCGGACGCGCAGGCTCAGCGGCCATGGCTCACGGGCCCAGCCGCTCCGCGGCACGTGGGATCCTCCCGGACCGGGCCACGCACCCGCGTCCCCTGCATCGGCAGGCGGACTCTCAACCACTGCGCCACCAGGGAAGCCCTTGATGTCATTTCTGAAATGGTATGCAGGACACTCTTTTTTGGATGTGTTCTAGTTTTTCCTCATCCATCTTCAACTGAGAGCGCAACACAACCAAAGGAACATGACAAACAGAATAAGAAAATCTGACTCTACAACCTGCTCAGTTTGCTCTGTTGGGAAAGAAACTCCATGTTGTGACTCTCAGAAGTGTGAAATAAAACCCGTAAACACCTAGCCTGCGTGGATATTGTTAGGGTAAAACAATAATTAGGTATTTGAAGGTACAGGCCGTATATGTCCAAGAGCCTCAGGCCCAGACTTTGAGGCCAAATACTGCAGATGTAATCCTACGATTTCAACGTAGACCCTCTCATCTTTTCACCCATGCTTTGTACCTGCCGTGAAGACAAAGAAAAATACACAGACAGACACACAAGTGTCTTAGCCCTGGTTCTCTAAAAAGAAACCTTAGGCACGGTGCCGGGCTGAGGCTTTGTTGGAAGCAGCAGTCACGGGCCCTGAGGGAGGAGCTAGAGGGAACGGACACCGCAGAGAACAGGAAGCACAGGGAGCTGGGTTTTCTCACCACTGCTTGTCTGCCCGCCCAAGAGATGAAGTTGTGGGCCAACAACGGCTCAGGGTGGACAGTGTGGCCGGTGTGTGCTTTGGAACAGAAGGAGAGAGAACTTTGTGTGCTGACCGTCTTCCATCTCCCCCTGGTCTCGGGTGCTGACACCCGCATCTGTATGTTGCTACCCTGGGCTCTTTTAGGAGCTGCGGGGGCCTGGTGGTTCTACCAGGTCTTCAGATGCTGGGAGAGGCCTGAGATTGGGCGTGCGTTTGTCAGTCTCAGGTGGTGGGATCATGCGGGCCTACCACGTGAGCAGGAAGTTATGGGAGATTGGGAAGGGCGAGAGAGTCTGTGAGAGCTCACGACATTGACCTGTGTATCCAGTGACTGTTAATTTCTGCCTTAGTCATTGTACTGTAGCTTGCAGCTTATTTGTCAGAGGTTACTGAGGGTGTTCTGGCTTGGCTTATAGGTGCTGTGTGGGGCTTCCCTGGTGGCGCAGTGGTTGAGAGTCCACCTGCCGCTGCAGGGGACACAGGTTCGTGCGCCGGTCTGGGAGGATCCCACGTGCCGCGGAGCCTGCGCGTCCGGAGCCTGTGCTCCGCAACGGGAGAGGCCACAACGGGGAGAGGCCCGCGTACCGCAAAAAAAAAAAAAAAAAAAAAAAAAGTGCTGTGTGGACCAGCTTTTCTTTGCACTAATATATGTCTAGTTGGCATGTAAACACAATTAGTATACGGGGTTATATACAGGATTATGAGAATAAGCATGCCAATTATGTAAAACAATGAAAAGGAACATTTGCCTTAATTTTTAGTGTAAAGAATATGTAAAACACCAAAGAAATCTTTTGGAACACAACATAAAATTATTACCGCGTATAATACTGTTTTAAGTTAAATATTTTCATTGTAACCTATTAATTTTTACTCATTCAAGTATTGTTGTAAAGTTGAAATTTGCACCTCTTCTCAAACATTACAGTTTTGTTGTTGTTGTTGTTGTTGTTTTGAATGTTCTAAAAACACTCTCAACTCGCTTGGGAATTTGTCCTCCTGAAGGCAATGTTAAGGGCTTAAATGTTCCAATCAAAGCTTTTGTGCTGATTAAAACGGTTTTTTTCAGGTTAATTCAAGTCTGTCAGGATATATCCCCCCTCTCCCTCTTTTCCTAGATAAGAAAATATCTAAAATTAGAGGGAACTTAAAATGATCTGACGCTAGGACTATTTTATTAAACGGTACTCGACATCGATCACTTGTCTTGATCTCAGTTGTTTGTGTGTTTGTTTGTTTTTACCATAATCAATAATTCTTCCTTGAATATCTTCATGTGATCATTACGTATGGAGGCATTACATTGCTTCCTTCTAATGAATCATCTGTGTTAGGGAAATTATCTAAAATGTGGATTTGCTTGTGAAATTATATTTTCCTGATGAACACATAGCATTTTTATTTGAAGACATTAAATGGATGATCGAGGATGGTGTTGTCTGGCATATCTTACTGGTATAGGTGGAATTTGATAGGAGGCACTAGGGTCACCATTAACACACTGGAAGCCTCTGCCTGTCAGTCAGTTAGAAGAGTGGTATTGCTGACCGATCAGAAGAGCTTTGTCATCGACATTTTCCGTGATCACCTCCTAGGTCGTAGGTGAGGAGTCGTGCACCTTCCATGTATGCATCTAAACACATACATAAATCAGGGTTGTAGCAGAAAGCCAAGAATGTCCATTTATTTTGCCCAGTTTCCGTTGCCATTCAAATACGTATTTGGGAAACTGTTCACAACGTGCTTTCTGGCGTCCAGGGAAATCAAGAGACTGTAAACTCACCTAAACATATTTGCCGTATTCATACCGTCCCATGGGACTGCTGTCCTGTCCCAAGCGCACCTTCCAGCGGGCCCAGAGCCAATTATGGCCTACTTCACAGCATCAGCAGAGCTCGTGGCTGTGTGTCTGAACAGCAATAACTCTAACACCCATAATACTTCACAGTTTACTGAGGGCTTTTGCCATGCGTTTGGTAAGCGTGTATTTCCATTTCTCTCTAAAAATCCTGTGTTCAAACATCTAGCCCGCGGTCAGATTCTGTGATAGAGTGTGTCACCTGTTTGGGGTGAGAGAAGGTTTCGCATCAGTGAATCCTCACACAGACTCTATGAGATTGTGTCTGAGGTAGGGAAGCTCTTCACTGAATCCTAAAGGAACCCCGTGAGTAGGAATCTTTGATGAGGACTCTAAGTTCCACAGAAAATAAGCAACTTGTCCACGTCCAGCTTGCTTATACATGCTTACCCTGGGAGTTAAACTTGGCTCTCTGTCCCACCCCCTGCCCCCCCCGATTTGGGCATTTCTACTCTACAAATCCACACCAGGGAAATATGGTTTCAGAAAAGCATCCTACCCATTAGAATTGAATTTTTTCACCAAACCAGAACACCTCTCTGATGATGCATTAAGGGGGAAGTGCGTTATTATTTCTTTGAACTCGAATACTCTTGTTTGTTTGTTTTATGGAGGTATAGTTGATTTACAGTATTATGTAAGTTTCAGGTATACAAGAGAGTGAGTCACAATTTTGAAGGTTATACTCCATTTATAGTTATTATAAAATATTAGCTGTATTCCTCGTCTTGCACCGTATATCCTTGTAGCTGATTTATTTCATTCACAGTAGTTTGTTCCTCGTACTCCCCTCCCCCTGCGTCTGGGGCGCCTGAAAGCAAGCCCGACTGGCCTTTCAAGTCCAACCGTCCGGTAGCTCCCCTTCCCAGTGCAGGACCCCCAGGCTGTGGAGCCCTACGTGGGGCTCGGACCTCTCACTCCTTTGCGAGAAGCGGTACAATTGCAGTCATTCTCCTTTATCTGGGTCACCCACCCAGAGGTATCGGACTTGACAGTGTTGCAACCCCACCCCTCATAGCCGTCTGGTTGTAGTTCCTTCTTTATATCTTTAGCTGTAGAAGATGTTTTCTGGAATGTTCCAGCCTTTTTCATGGATGGCTGTTCTGCAGGTAGTTGTGATTTTGGTGTACCTGTGAGCGGAAGAGAGCTCAGGGTCTTTCTACTCCGCCATCTTGACTGATGTCTGAATAGTCTCTGGAAGACGGTTGCTGAATGCAGAATATTCTCCGAACTGATGGTAGAGAAGGGGTGACTAGCTGATGTGAGGCTGTCCATACGGATGGAAGTGTTCATTTCTGAACCTGCTGTCAACATAGCATCTATCCAGTCCAGCGGATAGTTCAACGCAACTTTGAATTTAACCTAACGAGATGTAAGGGGGAAGTGAAAATGTTTCCTTGGATGCACCGTGAAATGTGCATCTGGTGTTCGTACTGGTGCTTGAAAGCTAGATGCTGGGTGCTAACAGTTCTCAGGAACCGACATGCCCCAACTGTGTGAACAAACCCGTGCATTGAGACAATCCAGAGACAGGCTGATTTCTCGGTATCTAACAGCATGGCAAGGCTGTGCTACTGCTGGGGCACCATACCAGCATGATATAACAATCAGATGGCGAGTGTAGGTGGATCTGATGTCTGGGAGTCATGGTCCAAAGAGGAGCTAGACCTTCTTGGAAAGGGCTGTAACCATGAATCACAAGGCTATACCCTCACACGTGTCTGCTAGAATAAGCCATCTCTTGCCACACTTGGAGCTTTTCAGCAGCTCTCATACACAGGGGTAGCAACCGACAGCAGGGGCGGTATGCCACATTCATCATTTCACCTGAAACGTACTTCTAGTCACATGAGGTATTCTCATTTGACCGCCGGAGGCAATGCAAATATAGTCTCAAAAGGCTAATAATTGTAAACTTGACTCACCTAGAAATTCACTTCATGGAGTGCCCAAGTCAGGTATGGGACACAGGGAGTAGCACTTGGAGATCTCTCCCTTAATTTCATTCTCAACACCGAGAGACCTCGCATTTTGCAGAAATGGCAATAGTTGTGGAAAGGGTCGAGTGGAGATGAAATAATTGCGTTGTCCACCTGTGCAGCAGGAGCATCAGAAAGAGAAGCAAGAATTTATTGCGGGAATAGAGTGATCTAGCGAATTGACAAGGAGAGTTTGACCTCCACGTTCGAAGGCAGAGATGTTAAAATGATGGTTTTTAAGGGGATTTCCTGGCCCTTTGGTCTGTGATTCAGGAAGATGACAAAGCAGGAGGTCGTGAAAGGCAGAGATTTGGGAGAAAATCATACAGCATGATTTTCCTCCGTTAAGGTACGTGCAGGTCACCTAAGGGTCTTGTTAAAATGCAGAGTCTGATTCATTCGGTCAGCAGTGGACCCTGAGATTCTGTATTTCTAGCAAGCTCCCGGTGATTCTGATGCTCCTGGACCAGGAACCACATTTTGCATAGCACGGGGTTAGGAGATAAGGATGCAGTGTGAAGGAAGAGGGCTCTGAGGGAAGGGTAGCCTTCCAAGCTAACGGGATGGGGGTCAGAACCGATCGCCATCTGTCAGCAGGGTAAGCAGTGTAGCACAGTGACACGCATAAAGACTTTGAGGTCAACCACGCCTGGGCTGAGTAGATATCACAACCATATCCCAAGAGACGTGCTTCCTTTATTCCCTGTGAAAGGAGTAAAGGCCCCTCCCTTATGCTCGTCAGGTTATGCAGAGCCCTGTGGCTTGTTTTGGCCAATATAATGTTGACCAGATGTCTGTCTTTCCATATATAATCATTTTCTTGCCAGGGTACTGCTTACCGCTTGGAATGCGGTCACCAGACCCCAACGTCACCAGGGAGTGATGGATATTCAGATCTGAGACCCCACCCCCAAAACTCTTGTATCTGAAGCTTCACTTGAATAAGCTCCCAGGTGATTTGTATGTGTGCTCAAGTTTGAGAAGTTCTTCTCTAGACCCCTCTTATTGTAGGGAAAATGGGAGAAGATGTTGGTGCAGAAGTGACCTAAGTCCCAAGCAGACTGGCGTGGACAGCTACACAGAGGGCAACTGACCTGGAGCATTGCCTGGACTTTCTTTAAGGAAGAAATAGATTTTTGTTGGTTTGCACTGCTGAGATTTGGGGATTGCTTATTACTGTGACGTCGTCCAACCCATCCTGACTAAAACGGCTAAAACTGCAAAATCCAAATCTTCGTTTGGAAGGTTTGGAGATATTGCCCACATTAGTTAACTAAGCTTAGTTCTTGTTTTGTAAAATAGAGATAACGATCTTATTGGGCAGTTATAGAGATGAATACATTTGCACAAGATGCATAGATATATAGTAGATAGATATACAATAAGATTTAAAAGATAGCAATTATTTTTGTTATTATTGTTGTTGGAGTGGTCAGAACTCAATATATTAGTGAGGAAGGGAGAATTCTAGGCCATAGGTCAGTAAACTACAACCGCTGGGCCAACTCTGGCCTCTTGCCTGTTTATGTAAATAATGTTTTCATGAAATATAGCCTGATTCATTCCTTTATCTATCTTTATGGCTGTTTTCACAGAGATTCTGTGGCCCACTAAGCCCCAAATAGTTAGTTCCTACCCTTTTACAGAATATCTTGGGTGACTCCTGTTCTGTGTCCTAGTCTAATATGGGATGAAAAAGGGAATATCTGTGATTTTACTTGCCACGTGGGCATATGGACTCCTTTATGGTTGCAGGGATGGGGAACATGTGACATTTGTCAAAAGGATAATCAGATGCAAAACTGAGAGTCCGGGACACCAGAGTTTAATAACCGCCAGGTCACATGTTGGGTCAGATCGGATATGAGATTTATGTAAAATGGGACCTATACACGGTGTCCTCCTATATGTGAAATATGACATATGGATTTATTACAGGAGGAAAAAAATATTCCTCTTTAGTTAGATGGTCCTCCCCGTAGAAACAAAAATCAAGAAATGACAACCATATCGCCCCAGATGGCAGATTTCTTTATAGCAGTTATGATAAAATCTGCTGTTCTATTGTTTTCATCCTCTAAAAGACACTGGCTCTTTAAAAGAGCCACTCGCAGGCTGTAACAGCAAAAAGAACAGCAAAGATTTCTCGAAAGAGCTGTAACTAAAATATGGCACCATTTCAACATTGTGGAAGCAAAGAACAATAATCGGAAACTAGAAAACTAATGGCAGGGGACATGCCTCTCCCGCCTGGACCACCTGCTGACTCAGCTGAGTCCTTGCTGCTCTCGTAGCCTGTGGCCAAAGAAGTAATGGTATGTAACGCCCGGCCTAATGGAGGGTAAAATACAGAGGCAAGAGGAGAAATGGCACAGGGGGGTAAATCCTTCCCAGCTTCAGAGACGGGGATCTGTGTCCACAGTGGGAATCACGGTGATCAGCCAGCTGATGGCACAAGGCAAGCCAACTTAGAGAGACATGATGTTCTTTTCTTTCCTTTTTTGCCACCAACTCTCCATTTCTCTTTCTTAGTGAAGCATCACTGTAACTTTCTTTTGGAGAATCACATCTGCTGGACTGTGTGCGGTTCTGATGGGGCTGTGAATACAAATGACCTTTCTGACCCTTGTCAAGGAATGAGGATCGACCACGACTAGACCAGTTGAATGTTCCCCTGGGACCCCAAATCCTGTCTAGACTAAAGGAAGAAAGTTGATTCTCCTTTGTCCCAGCAGTGGTCTGGATGTATGAGGGAAATTATCATCTCCTGCTACATAGAGTCCCTGGAGCTGCCCTATGCCTTTTCATTTCTGCCCTGAATTTTTGGTGATTCCTTGAATTTCATGCACTACGCCCATTCCTGTTCAATCATCTTCCTTTTTCTCTCAAGTTTGGAATAGTTCGGTTGCGTACAACCAATGATCCTTAACTGACACACATAAATACCGAAGTGTTCTCTTTTGCTCTTTTTTTTTTCTAATATAAATTTATTTAGCTAGTTTTGGTTGCACTGGGTCTTCGTTGCTGCATGTGGCCTTTCTCTGGTTGCGGCGAGCGTGGACTACTCTTGGTTGCAGTGCGCGGGCTTCTCATTGCAGTGGCTTCTCTTGTTGTGGAGCACGGGCTCTTGGCATGCAGCCTCAGTAGTTGTGGCTTGCAGGCTCTAGAGCGCAGGCTCAGTAGTTGTGGCGCACAGGCTTAGTTGCTTTGCGGCATGTGGGATCTTCCTGGACCAGGGCTCGAACCGGTGTCCCCTGCATTGGCAGGCGGATTCTTAACCGCTGTGCCACAGGGGAGTCCCCTCTTTTGCTCTTGATTCAACAATTCTGTGGTTTCTAGGACAAAAGTTTAAGGACGCATAGTATGTGTTATAGTCTGAATCGTGTCCTCGCCTCCCCCAAATTCATATATTAAATGCCTAACTCCAGTTAGGTACAGCACACCTCAGAGCACACCTCAGAGTGTGCTGTATTTGGAAACAAGGTCTTTTAAGAGGTGATTAAGGTTAAAATGAGGTCACTAGGGTGGCTCCTAATCCAATAGGAGTGTCCTTATAAGAAGAGGAGATTAGGACACAGACACATAGAGAAGGATGACCCTGTGAGGACACAGGGAGAAGACAGCCATCTGCACTCCAAGGAGAGAGGTCTCAGGAGGAACCAGCCCTGACAACACCTTCATCTGAGACTTCTAGGCTCCAGAGCCATAAGAAAATTAATTCGGTTGTGTAAGCCATTCAGTCAGTGATGCTTTCTTATGGTAGCCCTAGCAAGCCAGGACAGTAACCATCACCTTTATCTGATAAAGAAGTAACATTATTAGCATGTAAGTACAGGAACTGCACTATGGGACATGTGTCAAAGGATCATGTTGCCTTCATGGTCCTACCCCTGTGATGATTGATGAGCCAGTGTAGTTCAGACCAACATTGGCAATGAGTGAACATATGGATACCATACTGTGCAGGGCAGTAGGGTTCAAGGCTATTGG
Source organism: Inia geoffrensis (assembly GCA_036417435.1). Classification (NCBI taxonomy): domain Eukaryota; kingdom Metazoa; phylum Chordata; class Mammalia; order Artiodactyla; family Iniidae; genus Inia; species Inia geoffrensis. Next base: position 5,143,367 of record CM070921.1, read on the forward strand.
AAATTCTCTGCTGAAATGAAAGTAATTCTCAGTGAGAATTCTCAATGAATTCCTTGTTCCTTTTTCTGAAGGATTTAATAATTTTTAAAATGCATATTCTCCGGAAAATGGTGTGTCTTATTCCGTCTTCGCTGGGAAACAGAGCCAGAGGAAAGGATTATGTTTAGACGTTGTATTCTGAAGGTGCAGAAGGGGTGAGGGAGAAAAGAAGTGAGGATGAACAGGTTGCGAGAGGCTATTTCACTGCACCGGCTTCTACTGCACAGCAAATCGTGTAGAGAGACAGATAACATCTTGTATCTTGTATAAATAACAACTTGGATAAATAGTCGTACTTACTCAGCCTGGTGGGTCGTCTGCAGGCCGAACAGAGATGCTATTGGAAAGTTACACTGTAAATTTTGTTTTGGTGGGTTTTTTTTGTTTTTTTTTTTTTGGCCATGCTGTGCAGCTTGTGCGATCGTAGTTCCCTGACCAGGGATGGAACCCGGGCCCTCGGCAGTGAAAGCGCAGTGTCCTAACCACTGGACCACCCGGGAAATCCCTGGAAGATTGGAAGGAATTCACCTCTGAGTCCCCCTTCTGTCTCCTGTCTCCTAGTGGTGGAAATTTACTCCACAGAATGGAATTCTCTTTATTGTTTAGCCAGGAGGAGGCACAGAATCCAGGAGACATCTCCTTGGTCCCATTCGCACATAGACTTGTTCGACCATTGCAGTGGCTGAACTAGAACAAGAAGTGGGTGGTCCGGGAGGTCACAGGACCCTGGAGATACACAACAAGTTCTGAGAGCTGAAGAGTAGAATTCCACGTTTTACCCATCACTTCTATTTGAGTTGGGAATGGGTTTATTTAAAGGATTATGCAGTAAAATTTTAGGAGCCAGGCTTCTAAATGCTGCCCATCACTTCTGACTACATTCCATTGTCCAGAACTACACCAGGACTATATTCCATTGTCCATTGGCCCCATGTAATTATAGGAGTCAGGTGGTAGCTTTGTGTCTGGATGCAAAGGCCACCAGGGTTTGGAGGGCATACAGTTATCCTTCTGCAAGGCCAAAGTCACACTGATAATAGCAGTGCTTTGAACCTCTGCTCTGTACTGTACATAATGCAAGTTGTGGAATAAAGCCTTTACAATTATTGGGTGAAAATGCTGTTGCATCCCTGGGTAATATTCTTTCCTATTGAGAGAATTCTTTTCCAGTGTTTGTGACCTTATATAAAAGAATGTTAATGACATTAGAGAGGGCTTAGGGAAGACTATTAAAGAAGATTAAAGGGATAAAGTACATGCAGGCAGATTAAAGGAACTAGAGTTGATTAGCCCAGATTAAATAATGACTGAACAAGAGAGATTTTCAGCTCAGGATAACCTGACCACCTCAATTTAACTTCCTCATTTCCAAATCCAATGAAAATGACCAAAGTATGTGTCACCAAAGAATAATCTACTTCTGGAAAGTGGCAGTTGGTGCGTCTCATATGGGAAACATAGATGAGGAAGGACAGTTCCATCCAAGGGCAGTTGACAGGTAAAGGAATGCTTCACCCTAGACATACCTTTATAACACAAGAGAAGAGGGCTGGAATCCAGATGTGGCTTTGCCCACAAAGAAAAGTGAAGTTGCAGAAAATCTGATTTGTTCTTTTTTCCCTGTTTCTTATGAAAACTGGATTAAAGTTGGGAGCCAACTAAGGTGTGTCAGTGCCCAACTCCCCAAACAGAGGAAAGAGAAAATGAAACATAAACCACCTTCCATAGTGATAAGCAATCAAAATAGTGACTGTGCAGACATTTAAATATCCATAAGAAACCTTCTCAAGGGTATTACAGGGTTTGAGGGATTATGGAACAGGAGTAGTCATGGGAAGAGAGCAACCATAGGTCAAGAATGGGGGAGATTAAGTGGAAACGGGGTCTGAATATTTAAAATTACAATTAGAGCGGGGAGGTGTATGTGGGGTACTTAAAAAGGCGAATTGGGAGGTGAAATCTAGAAATGATCCTATAATTCAGATTTTTTTAAAAATTAAGAGATGAAATTGGTGAGGGGGGAGATGTGTTATAGAGCTAGTCCAGAAACTCAACATGATGATAACAGGAAAGAGGAACGTAACCTTAGGAATAATAGAGCCAAAAGCCCCTGAGAAAGGAACGTTCAGATTTTATAGCTAGCCCGACAAAGTAAAAGACGTCCATGTATCCTGGTGATTTTCTTCCTTCATACCAACTTTAAAGAAAAAGATCCTATGAGCTTTCTGACAGGGTAAAAATATTAATGGAAGATAGTACACAGAGGAAAAATAACCAAACTTCTCCCTTTGACAGTCAATTCCAGAACACGATATGGCAAGAGATAGGATTAGGTGAATAAATGATTATGACACAAGATTTCCATATTCATTTAAGATATTCATTTATAAGGCTAATTATAACACGTTCATAGAGAGGATGGTACTTATAAAGTTTAACAGCCACGTATTTTGTCCTGAAAGCTGCTTCAAGAAATTCTGTAACTCCTGGGTATTCGTGATAGGTCAAACTGCTCACTTATCGAGGTACTCCAGTACTAAGGTTAGAGAGAGAAAGAAGAAGATATATATCCATAGGGATTAGAACAGAAAAATAATGACTAGCCGATGAAGAGTTAAATATTTTTGGAGCTTAAAGCATGTGGATAAATCATAACCCATAAAATAGACCAAAGTTGAAGCTCTTATCCTAAAGCAGGCAAACTGATCTTGCACAAGGTAAGCCCCCAAAGGCTCGAAATTTAGACAGAATGCCACCTCCACAGGCAAGGCTAGAGCTGGACTAGAAGTAGGATTGGTCAAACGTTTGTACATGAAATAGATTTCAGAATCACCTGGTTCCCATGGCTCCCCTCTGTGATTCTGGTATAAATCTATTTCTCTCTGGAGGGTCTGAACCAGAGAGATTCTGGATTTGAAACAGTAATACAATGAGGCTTAATTCAAAGTCTGTGTAAAAAATGGTGAGTCCAGTTGTACACATATTAGACTGCTCATGGAGGCTCTTTTTCTCTTTTTCAATATTTTTTTTCTCTTTGTGTTTCATTGTTTTTTTTGTTTGTTTGTTTGTTTTGTGGTACGCGGGCCTCTCACTGTTGTGGCCTCTCCCATTGCGGAGCACAGGCTCCGGACGCGCAGGTTCAGCGGTCGTGGCTCACGGGCCCCGCCGCTCCGCGGCACGTGGGATCCTCCCGGACCGGGGCACGAACCCGCGTCCCCTGCCTCGGCAGGCGGACTCTCAACCACGGCGCCACCAGGGAAGCCCCTCATTTTTTATAGTTTTTTTTTTTTTTTTTATGCTATACCATCAAGGCTGTTCATCTTTTCTTCCTCTACAGTGTCTAATCTTCTGTTAACCTGATCTCCTGAATTCCCATCTCAGATGTTGTCGTATTCACCTGCATAAATACGATTTGAGTCATTTGTATATCTTCAATGTCACTACCTCACTTGTCAAACACACAGAGTACAGTTACCATAACTGCTTTAATGTCTTATTCTATTGGTAGTCATGGGTTAGTTTCTATTGATTGATTTTCCTATCATTTTGTTTCTCTGCTTCTTTCTGGAAATTTTCTTCCGACCTATGTGATACGTAAATATGGACGAGAGATAAAACGGACTTTACAGCTGTCATCATCATCATCAGTGGAATTTTGTTTCATTCATCAATGTTGAGGTAATTATCTCCATACTATAGGTAATAGCTAGAAAGCGTGTAATGCTGAAACATACGTTTGATCTGTTCGGAGATGCCTCTCCCTGTGCCCACCCATACAGCATCCCACAAGGCATTTAAAGTTTAATTATTGGGGGAAGGAGAGCTTCTGCACCTTTTTCCAGTCCCCGCACGCTTTACGCTCACTGCGCCTCAGACCACTGTGCTTTTTTATTCTTTATTCCAAAAGTACCTCGAGCCCCTTGTCTTCAGGGAGGTAAGTCTGAGATTCTCGTGTCGCTTGGCTGCCTTGTGAATAAGCCCCCTGTTTGCTGCAAACCTTGGCATGTCGGCATTTGGTTGCTGTCCATCACGCAAAACCAAGCTGGTTCGGTACCACTAGGATCTCAGGAGTTCACAAGTGCCGTGTGGCTGACATGGTCTTGGTGCTGTGGCCTGGTGTCAGGCCTGAGCCTCGGAGGTGGGAGAGCCGGGTTCAGGACATTGGGCCACCAGAGACCTGCCAGCCCCACGTAATATCAATCAGCGAGAGCTCTCCCAGACGCCTCCATCTCAACGTTAAGACCCAGATCCACTCAACAACCAGCAAGCTCCAGTGCTGGACACCCCATGCCAAACAACTAGCAAGACAGGAACATAACCCCACGCATTAGCAGCGAGGCTGCCTAAAATCATAATAAGGTCACAGACACCCCAAAACACACCACCGGACACGGCCCTGCCCACCAGAAAGACAAGATCCAGCCTCGTCCACCAGAACACAGGCACCAGTCCCCTCCACCAGGAAGCCTACACGACCCACTGAACCAACCTTATCCGCTGGGGGCAGACACCAAAAACAACAGGAACTACGAACCTGCAGCCTGCAAAACGGAGACCCCAAACACAGTAAGATAAGCAAAATGAGAAGACAGAGAAATACATGGCAGATGAAGGAGCAAGGTAAAAACCCACCAGACCAAACAAAGGAACTACACAGTCTACCTGAAAAAGAATTCAGAGCAATGACAGTAAAGATGATCCAAAATCTTGGAAATAGAATGGAGAAAATACAAAAAAACGTTTAACAAGGACCTAGAAGAACTAAAGAGCAAACAGACAATGATGAAAAACACAATAAATGAAATTTTTAAATCTCTAGAAGGAATCATTAGCAGAATAACTGAGGCAGAAGAACGGGTAAGTGACCTGGAAGATGAAAGAGTGGCAATAACTACTGCAGAGCAGAATAAAGAAAAAAGAATGACAAGAACTGAGGACAGTCTCAGAGACCTCTGGGACAACATTAAATGCGTCAACATTCACATTATAGGGGTCCCAGAAGACGAAGAGAAAAAGAAAGGGACTGAGAAAATATTTGAAGAGATTATAGTGGAAAACTTCCCTAATATGGGAAAGGAAGTAGTCAATCAAGTTTCCAGGAAGGGCAGAGAGTCCCATACAGGATAAATCCAAGGAGAAACAGGCCAGGACACATATATATCAAGCTATCAAAAATTAAATACGAAGAGAAAATATTAAAAGCAGCAAGGGAAAAGCAACAAATAACATACAAGGGAATCCCCTTAAGGTTAACAGCTGATCTTTCAGCAGAAACTCTGCAAGCCAGAAGGGAGTGGCGGGACATATTTAAAGTGACGAAAAGGAAAAACCTACAACCAAGATTGCTCTTCCCAGCAAGGATCTCATTCAGATTCAACAGAGAAATTAAAACCTTTACAGACAAGCAAAGCTAAGAGAATTCAGCACCAGCAAACCAGTTTTACAACAAATGCTAAAGGAACTTCTGTAGGCAGGATACACAAGAGAAGGAAAAGACCTACAATAACAAACCCAAAACAATTAAGAAAATGGTCATAGGAGCATACATATCAATAATTACCTTAAATGTAAATGGATTAAATGCACCATCCAAAAGACATAGACTGGCTGAATGGATATAAAAACAACACCCATATATATGCTGTCTACAAGAGACCCACTTCAGACCTAGGGACACATACACACTGAAAGTTAGGGGATGGAGAAAGATATTCCATGCAAATGGGGATCGAAAGAAAGCTGGAGTAGCAATTCTCATATCAGACAAAATAAACTTTAAAATAAAGATTATTACAAGGCACAAAGAAGGACGCTACATAATGATCAAGGGATCAATCCGAGAAGAAGATATAACAGTTGTAAATATTTATGCACCCAACATAGGAGCACCTCAATATATAAGGCAAATGCTAACAGCCATAAAAGGGGATATTGACCATTATAAATATTACATATCTTTTGTATTCTCTAATGAGAAAAGTGCCTTGAAAGACTCTGCCTCTCTCCATCCCTACCTCCTTCCCTCTCCCTCCCTCTCCCTCTCTTTCTCTCCCTCCCTGTCTCTCTCTCTCTCTCTCCCTCCCTCCCTGTCTCTGTCTCTCTGTGTCTCCCCTCCCCTCGCTCTCTCCCCGCCTCCCATGCCTCTCCTTGGCAATTTGGCAGTGACCAGTTCAGCTTATTTGGATAAACTCAAGGACCGTGTTCTACCTAAACAATGTTTGTGCACAGGAAAGACATTATTCTACTGTCATTTTATTCATTCTTGTGTCTCATCTGAGTTGGACAGTGTTTTCCTGGTCTGGGATCCTTCAGTAATTGTGTGCGGGGTTTTCATGGAAGACAGTATGAGGGCATGCCTTTTCATGTCCCAGAAACATTTCCTCACCCTTTTATTCATTCACCACCCTGAGAGAGACACCACTTCTTCTGACCTCTCATGGTCTTCTATTCCTATTCTTGAAGTCGTTTATTAAGCCTTCCAATCTCCTGCCCCCCTTTCCTTTTCAGTCTCCACTTCCTTGATCATTTTCTCCCAACCTCATACTTTATTCTCCTAGCCTTTCTCTTGTAGCACTGACAGTTTGGATACATAACATATCATGCGTGCCCTTCTCTCTTCCTTGAGCTTACCGTGCATTTTCTTTTTCACCCTTGTTACCCATTTCCCAGCTCTGAGTTGTTTATTTCCTGCTAGGGAACACAGCCGTCGAGTCCCCTCTCATTTAGGCTTACATACTTCTCTCACTCCCACTCTTTACCACGATTTTCTTTTCATGTTTCATGTTTTTTTTTTCTTAAAACTAAAGGATGGCCCCAAACCTCCTGATCACCACCCACACATCTGCCTCTCCCAATAATCCCACCGCATCTGCCTCTCTGGCACTATGTTATCCATTCATGCTTTTAAGGGGTTCTTCCGCCGTCCTATTTCCAATCCTAATTAAGACTGAGTTCCTGTTTTCTCCTGTTCAGTCTTCTCTCCGGGGACCAACTTTCAGTTCCGACTGCTCCACATGGAGCTGTACAACTGCAATTCGGTGGGAGAAATGTAAAAAGTAATGTATGGAGCCTTGAAAAATCTGGGTGTCAAAATCCGAGACATGTTTCTAGGTAAAGTAAAGCAGACTTCCCTCTGCTCGGACGCTATCTTTGTCAATGCTCCAAGATTCGGAATAGAGATTCCATTTTCTTTCCCTTACTACCTCTCTGAAGCGATGATAAAAAGAGGTTTCACTGCATTGCAGGAAAGGAAGCTGTTAATTCTACTGGATGCTTTCCCATGATTTTCTCTCAATTGCCTCCGATTTTATTCCAATTTATGGTCACCTGCAGTACCCCATCTTCATCTCTTTATACACTATCTTTAGTCTGTAGTCAGCTCCATACAAACTCAAATGTTAAACGTGAATGGTGAACCAAACACACTTCTTCAAAGCTTTTTCCACTAGTACCCACTATTTTTAAATAGTTATGAAAAGCATACTTCCCCACCTATTTTAATGTTGCCACCTACAATGTTCATATGCTGGGCCCTGGCAAATCATTTCATTATCAGCATATTATATATGTACGTATACATATATCAGATATATTTCTGCAGAAGTAGTGGACCGGCTGATTCAGATATATTGAGGAAAAATGTGCAGGATATAATGAAACTTGTAAAAACCAATCCCTAATCCTCATGGTTTGATCCAAAAGCCAAATTGGCCCTATTGTCTACCAAAAAATGGGATTCCGGGCTTCCCTGGTGGCGCAGTGGTTGAGGGTCCGCCTGCCGATGCAGGGGACGCAGGTTCGTGCCCTGGTCCGGGAAGATCCCACGTGCCGCGGAGCGGCTGGGCCCGTGAGCCGTGGCCGCTGAGCCTGCGCGTCCGGAGTCTGTGCTCCGCAACGGGAGAGGCCACAACAGTGAGAGGCCCGCGTACCGCAAAAAAAAAAAAAAAAAATGGGATTCCATTTTTCAGTTCAAATCAAGGTGTTGATATTGTGAGGGAGCAGTGTCATTCTAAATTCTGAAAGTTGTTTGATCAATGAGGCGTTTTATCCTTGGATGAAGTAAAACACTGCCATGAGGACGGTGGAGCAAAATGAAGATAATGAGTTGCTTGTAGAATGATGACCAGGTGTTGATGCCCTTTCCGTCGTCTGCATGGCACTTGGGAGGTGACTAGAGTGAGCATCTGTCACAGATCTTGCCCCTGAAAGACGAACCTCCGTTGCCACTGATTCCATCTGGATGCCCCGTTGGCCCTTCAACCTACGTCGTCCCCTGGGCATTCCTACCATCCTCTGGCCACCCTGACATCAACAAGAATAGCCCAAGCATTACCTTGGCTAGATAGTCAAGGTCAAGTACAAGACCAAGGTCATTGCCGGCGATGAGTCAGGTTGCTATTCTGTCCGCCATGGTATGAAGTGACCAGAAAGACCCTTCACCTCTGTGGTCTTCAACCTGAAGCCCTTAACCCCTATCTAATCATGAGAAAAACTTCAGGAAACCTCGAAATAAAAAATGTTCTACAGGATACCTGCCCATTACTTCTCAAGGTTGTCAAAGGTTGGAAAAACAAGGAAAGTTAGAGAAATGGTCACAGAGCAGAGGAGACTGAGGATAGAAATACGGAATTAGTGAAATCCTGATAATGTACGGAATTTGTCTAGCACGAATATACAATGTTGGCTTTTTAGTTGCCACAGATGCATCATAGCTATGTAAGGTGCTGACATTAGAGAAATGGGTGAGAGGTACACACTGCACTATCTTTGTAACTTTCCCATAAATCTAAATGTATTCCAAAATTAAAAGTTCATTTAAAAAAAAAAACCCCAAACAGAATAGGAAACCTTGACTCTGAGGCTTTTCATCAGTTTTGCAGCTGTAGCATTACTTCTTTTTGGGAGGTGTTTCTCTGGCTGGGTCATCAAAGCCCCAGTTGAATCCCCACCCATCCCTTAGGATATTTGTTCGCAAGCTTTATTGCCACTCTAAGCTCCATGAATGCAAGGATAAGTGGGATTTTGTTTTTTAATTTTGTATGTGCATCCAAGGATATGCTCTTTTTCTAAAAAGTGTCACCCAAAATCCATAGTTTACCTTGGGTTCACCTCGCTATTATACCTTGTATTATACCTAGGACAAATGTATAATGACATGTATCCCCCATTACGGTATCATATAGAGTAATTGCACTGCCCTAAAAATTCTCTGTGCTCCACCCATTCATCCCTCTTCCCCCGCCCCAAACCCCTGGCAACCACTGAGCTCTCCACTTTCTCCATAGTTTTGCCTTTTCCAGAATGTCATCTAGTTGGAATCATACAGTGTGTATCCTTTACAGATGGGTTTCTTCGCTTAGGAATATGCATTAAGGTTCCTCCATGTCTTTTCCTGGCTTGATAGCTCATTTCTTTTCAGTGCTGAGTAATATTCCATTGTTGGGATGCTTTGCAGTGTGTTTATCCATTCACCTCCTGAGGGGCATCTTAGTTGCTTTCAGGTCTTGGCAATTATGAATAAAGCTGCTGCAAGCATCCACATGGATGTAAGTTTTCATCTCCTTTGGGTAAATATTAAGGAATGAGATTGCTGGATCGTCTGCTAAGAGTATGGTTAGTTTTGTAAGAAACCAGCAAACTGTCTTCCAAACTGTCTGTACCATTTTGCATCCTCTTTGCTGTTTTATACACTTTTATCTATAGGACCTTGAATGGCATCTGGTGCACAGAGGATACTAATAATTATTTGTTCAGTACCGAATGATAAGCACCTGGGCTGTGTATTTAAAATGTGCATTTTCCAGCCAAATCCCTAGAGACTGTGATTCAGTGGGTCTGGAGTGGGTCCCAGGAATCTGTGTATCAGTGCCAGAGGATGCTAGCGTGCCTGGTCTGAAAACCACGCTTTGAGTATCACTGCTTTCTGAGCTCCCTCTGGCGAACTTCCTTCTGCTGCCTAGTCGAAGAGGAAGGCTTTCCCCACTTCTGAAAAAGGTTCGTTCCTGGTTTATGCCAGTCATACGTCCCTGTGTTCTGAAGTTGCGGCTAAGTTGTCTTGAAAACAAACCAGGCTGCTACGATGGGAGATGGAACTGTGCTTCATTACCAAAAAATATTTAGTTGAATGAGAATCATTGCACATACATGTGAATTCAGAATGGAGAACTCTGGGAAAGCATGGGAGACTGCAAGGCTGGAAGGCATGCATTTTTCAGACATAATGCAGACAGTTGAATCCTACAGAAGTATTCAACAGCGCTTCCCTGCAACACGTTCAAAACTTGTGCAGAAAAGAGCCGTAGGAATAGTACACTAAAACGAGGCCCTGTGTTACGTAACCACAGTGCAATGATCAAAATCGGGAACCTAACGTGGATCTAATACAATTGTCCCTCTGGAGACTTAGTCAGATACTGCCAGTTGTAAGAATAACGTCCAAGTTATCCTTCAGCTGTCCTGTCTTTTAATCTGGAATAACTCCTGAATCTTTCCTGGTACTGTAGGACTTTGACACTTCTGAAGAGAGCAGGTTAACTTTTGCAGAATGTCTTTAATTTAGGCTTTTTTGATCTCTCTTTAGGTTCAGGTTAGGCTTATTTTTTTTTTAATAAAAATTTTAAGTTTACAGGGGATATACTTATCTCCATAGTGCAAGGTCCCAATCTTAATGGAAGATGGGTGGCTAAAAAGTGTTGGAAAGCTTTCAAGATGAAATTCTGATTTTCTATAAGATGAAAGATTTCCATGAGGAATAAAAGAACTGTGTACAGTAAGAGCCTTTCTTCATTTTATCTGTATTCCAAACTGGAAGCACAGAGACGAGCGCGTTGCTGAAATGTATCTTTTTGTTTTTTAAACTTTTATTCCCTCGCCCTCTGCCTTTCTCCGTGCCACCCATTTGTTGGGGAAGCCAAGTCATTTGCTGTAGAATATGCACATTCTAGGTTTTGAAGGATGTTTTTTTCCTGGTGTCTTTTTACATGGAATTCCTCTCCATAGACTAAATTGTGCACGAGTGACAGAAATATCAAAATCTGCGCCAGATTCTAGAACAGTTACTTAAGCAATTGTCTTGTACGCATTTAGTGACAATTAAGAGGCACTTGCTAAACATTAGCATGGATTCATTAAGGACACATTTTGCAAGGTTCTGTCCACTTCTTTTTCTTGATGCAAGACTAGGTCATTCTTTACTTACATTGTTTCTGGCGATCCTGGGCAATCCTATAGTTACATTATTTCTGGATTTCAGGAAAGTGGCATAATTTTCCTTTTTTTTTTTAAATTGGGGTATAGTTGCTTTACAATGTTGTGTTAGTTTCTGTTGTACGGTGAAGTGAATCAGCTATAGGTATACATATATCCCCTCCCTCTTGGACCTCCCTCCCCCCCCCCCATCCCACCCATCTAGGTCATCACAGGGCACCGAGCTGAGCTCCCTGCGCTCTACAGCAGGTTCCCACTAACTATCTGTTTGACACATGGCAGTGCACATACTTCAATCCCAATCTCCTAATTCATTACCCACCTCCTCCCCCATGTCCACACATCTGTTCTCTACATCTCTGTCTCTATTCCTGCCCTGCAAATAGGTTCTTCTGTACCATTTTTCTACATGCCACATTCATGCATTAATATATATTTGTTTTTCTTTTCTCTGACTTGCTTCACTCTGTATGACAGACTCTAGGTCCATCCACATCTCTACAAATGATCCAGTTTCATTCCTTTTTATGGCTGAGTAATATTCCATTGTATATATGTACTTTGTAATGATAACATCCACTGTCTCTCGAGCACCCCCCCCATGTCAAGAGCTTTGTAAATACCATCTGAGTCTCATGATTCTGAAAATCAGAATTCAGGAACCAGGGAAATTGACATTCACATCTCAGCTCTGCCTCTTTCTACTGTGAGAGCTTGGGTGTGTGACTTAACCCCCAAGTCTCAGCTTTCCCATCTGTAAGGTAGTGATAATGACAAGACATGCTTCAGTTCGTATTTGTGAAGATTAAATACTTTGAAAATTAAATGCAGGTGAAAATCTTAATATGGTGTCTCACACGTAATAAGTTCTCAGTAACTGTTTTCTCTTAGCATCGCTATCACACAGCTGAGGAGACTGAGGGTCATAGAAGCCACATATCTGGGATAAGGTCTCCAGTACCAAGGTCGTTACTGTAATGCCTTCTTTCCTCCTTGCAGACAAGCCAAAAGAAAACGTGAGCTGAGAAACAATACAGATTTGTTTCAAGCAGAATAACCCTCTGAGGTTCTAAAACAAGAGGAATCAATGCCAAAAATAGTGTGGTGTCTATATCATTGCTATTGGGCCTTACCACCATTTCACCCTTCTGAAAACGTGGCTGCATGGAAGGTTGTTTTACAAATGGCAGATGAAAAGAAATTACTCCAGATAATGGTGTAAATGAATTAGGATTTTTAAAAAATAACATATACAATACAAATTTAAATTTGAGTTATGAGATTTAATTAAGAAAACATGGGGCTTCCCTGGTGGCGCAGTGGTTGAGAGTCCGCCTGCTGATGCAGGGGACACGGGTTCGTGCCCCGCTCTGGGAAGATCCCACATGCCGCGGAGCGGCTGGGCCCGTGAGCCATGGCCGCTGAGCCTGCACGTCCGGAGCCTGTGCTCCGCAACGGGAGAGGCCACAACAGTGAGAGGCCCGCGTACCATTAAAAAAAAAAAAAAAAAAAAAAAAAGAGAAAACATGCATATTTCTGACTTGTTCTCCAAAGAGAAAAGCTTTACAAAAACCAGGAAAGTAAAACACAGCAACAACAACAAAAGCACCAGATGAGTTATTGTTAGGTTTTGAACTTGCTGTGAAAAGCAATAGGGGATTTTTGTTCAACCGTCTGAAGCCCTGTCTGCCCTTCTGTGAGATCATGGTTTCTGCATGTGCTAAAGGCCCAAGTTCAGGGATTCAACAAGCCCGGGTAACACCGAGGCCCTCCATCTTTATGGTCATCGTATAGAACTGAGGGAGAAAAACATGCAACCTCGAAGTATGAGCTGTGATGTCACCAGCTGGTGATCAAACAGAAAATATGGTCCAGTTCCACTGTGGAGAGAACCCTTTGGGGCTTCTTGGTGCCACCTGCATCCTGGTGAAGTAGAATATACTCTACACAGCCAATCAAGGAGAAGACAAGGCGAATGCAACCTCACCATGGCCATCCAGTGCAGGTACACCTGAGCGCTTCTCTCCTGCCTTCTTGTCTGGACGTCAGAAGAACTATTAATAGTATTGGACCGGAAAGTCCTCCTTGATTGTCATGGTGGTGCTCTGGGTGGAGACAGATAACACTGTTCCAACACTGGTAGTCCTGCCAAGTATGGAATTATGCCGAGATGTTGTTATAGGGAAAATTCTGTGCTGGGCTGAATAGTTTCCCCCCAAAACCCAGACGTTGAAGCCCTGACGCCCCAGTACAGTCGTCTCTCGACCCACTTTGGGATTGTCTTCAGAATCCCCTCGGACACCATAATCCATGGAAGCGCAAGTCCCTAATATAAAATGTCATGTACAGGACCTCAGAGTGTGACTGTATTTGGAGATGAAGCCTTTAGAGAGGTGATTAAGGTACGATAAGCTTATTGGGTGGACGCTACTCCAATCTGACTGGTGTCCTTATAAGAAGAGGAAACTGAGACACACAAAGAGACAGCAGGGCACCTCGCACAGAGTAAAGACCACGTGAGGACAGAGGCAGAAGACAGCCGTCTGCAAGCCAAGGAGAGAGGCCTCAGGACATAGCAACCTTGATCTTAAGACTTGTGGCCTGCAGAACTGTGAGAAAAGAGATTTCTGTTGCGTGAGCCCCCCCAGGCTGTGGTATTTTGTTACAGCAGCCCAAGCTGACTAATTCACCTTCCCAGTTTGTATAAACACAGAATGATTTCATGTTGAAACCCTGTGATGGTTAACTTTAGGTCAAGCTGAGTAGGCTAAGAGATGCTCAGGTCGCTGCTAAAACATGATTTCTGAGTGTATCTGTGACGGTGTCTTTGAAAGAACCAGCCTGAAGGCACTTTGAAGGGCATAGAGGCCGCCCCTCCCCCCTCCCCATCAGCCTTTTCTCCACGCCTGGGCCCTTACTGAGAGCAGGCGGCCACTAAGTACAGTCTGCAGGTTTAATCTGGCCCCTCATTTTTAAGAAGGCTGCCTGCTGTCCATTTCAGGATATCCACTTCGATTTCAGGATCCACTAAGGTTTGAGGTCCACACAGGGAAAATTGCTACTCTGAATTATCTGAGGAAAGGAAGCCTGTACAGCCCAGATCCATGACTGAGAAATCCCCATCACTATACGTGGCAGACAGTGTTGTGCATTTCGACGAACCAGAGTTTTTCCCAGAGCGGGTGCTCTGTGGTGGGTGACCCCTCGCATGAACGAGGGTCACACCAGATCCAAGATTCTGAGAGCCGTGCCATGTGTAGTCTTCCTATTCATTGACGCTGGAGCCTTCCTCCTGCCGGCAAATCCCAGTGCAGACATCTGAGGACCGCCTTTTCTGAGGCACCTCCTCTATTGTTGGGTCGTATCGTGCAATGTGATTATGGTTTTGCTGAAATTCGGCCTCTGTACACCAGTGCTGGACTAAGTCTTGGAGACAGAGTTTTGGGTGAAGTAGAAAGAAACAGCTTTATTGCTTTGCGAGGCAGAGGGGGCCACAGTGGGCTAATGCCCACAAGACTGGTGTGTCCCGCCCTGAAGGGTGTAGTGTGGAGTCTTATAGTGTTCAAGGAGCAGGGCGTGGTCAGCTTACAGACACTCTTCTGATTGGTTGGTGGTGAGGTCATCGAGGGTCGGCATCATCAACCTAATGGTTGCATCTGGTCTGGGGTGTGTATGCTGGTGGGCAGCATGCAGTCAACTTCTCCCACCTTCCACCTGGTGGGGCTTCCAGTAGCTGCAAAACAGCTCAGAGGACATGGCTCAGAATATGATCTATGGTCCTTGAGATAGAACTCAACGTCCTTGATTTTGTTTAGTGGCTAAAGTATTATTATTTTGTCTTGCTTGACTGTCCTCCTTTCTTTCTGCATTTTCTCACTTCTCTGATTAAATGTATTATGTTTTAATTAACTAATTATTTTCACTATTCTATGTTGGAGTATAGTTGATTAGCAAAGTTGTGATAGTTCCAGGTATACAGCCCAATGATTCAGTTATATAATACATATACATGTGTCTCTTCTTTTTCATATTATTTTCCCATTTAGGCTGTTAGGTAATATTGATCAGAGTTCCCTGTGCCATGCAGTAGGTCCTTGTTGCTTATCCATCGCAAAGATAGCAGTGTGTGCCTGTCAATCCCATACTCCCAATCTATCCCCTTCTTTGACTGAAGTTTTTCTACAGACAGAGGCAGGCAGAGGTGGGTGGGGGCCTCTTCTGAGGAGGCCTCACAGGGTCCTGCTCAGGTTCAGCACCAGCAGGAGAGCCATCGGTAAGGTAACTCGGACCCTTGACAGTAGACTAGACGCTTAGAATAGCTAGTGCCCTATGTGGCTGGGATAAGACCTTGATATCTGTGCCAGCCGCCTGGTCCCTGGCACACTGGCTAGCCATGAGCATTTCTCAAAGAGAGTCTCATACCAGCACAATGAGGAGTTATCCACTGGGTGTTTTTCTATCTCAGTCCCATGGAAGGAAGAGCGTGCCGTGTGTAGATCCTCAGGGAAGCCCTGTATTTCCTCGTGAAACCTCCACCGGGATCAAATTCTAACTCTCAGCTGTCACATGGGAGGGCTCCTTTTATGACAGCAATGGCAGCCCTGAGTTCCCCGTGAAATAACGTATCACCTGCAAAAGGACCGCGGAGGTGGACTCCATGACGGCTGTTCTTAGGTGTGCCCGCTCACAACGCGAGGCAGGAAATCATACAGATATGACGGAGATTGCCCCGAGGCAGCGGCCCTATAACGAGCCTTGTAGACAATCCCTTCCGCCTTTGGGGTCTGAGCGAAGCACCCAAGTACTTGAACTCAGCACTCCCGGCTGAACGCCATCTCCCATCAGAGCCGTCGGAGAGCGCATTTCATTTGCTCCCATTTTGCAAAAAGGTCTCTCTGTCAAGGTAGCTCTGATGTCTTTGCACTTCTTGTGCTAAGATACGGGCCTGACTTCAGATGAAAAGCCGCAATTATATCCTTTCGGGGGTGGAATCGGAGCGAGGGGAAAGAGAGATGGGGAGAAATCTCTGCTTGAAAATGTTGCCTTTGTGCTATCTTACTTATCTTTGAGATGATTGTGGAAAACTGAGACGATGGAAGCGGACATTTAGTTTATCCTTCAGTGAAAAATTTAAGAGGTTTCTATCAGTGCTTCCACCGATAGAAAAATTTAAGAGGAAATGCATACTTAATAAGAAGCAAACCCATAAAATGATATTTCCCCTTTCTTTAAATTCCAGTGAATAAATTTGTTAAATTTTGTGTCTATTTCTAGACCTGACTATTTTTCCCTAGGCAGGTAGCTGCTGGGAAGCAGAAGAAAAAGATGACTTTGAGGTAGTTCTTTGTCTGATATTTTTATTGTTTTCTTAGATAATGTCACGTTACATCTTGTAGATGACTTGGAAACAGACACACAGCCCCATATTTATTGTAACATCTGTATAGCATCAATGGAAAGATAAAGTATAAGGGAAAACAAGATCACCACTTGTTTTAAATCCTAGGAAAGCTATAATTCAATTCACTCTTTTAAGTATTTTGAGAGGATGTCATAATCTGTGTCAATATATGCAATTAAGTGCTGTTTCACTGACTCTATAATTCATTTATACTCTGAAATTTCTGATGTTTCCTTAATTGATCGATCTTGTATTCACTTGAAATATACACGAATTGCTTTTATTTATATTTGATCCGCCACCGGCTGGGTTTGGATTTTCATTCCCTTAAGTAGAAATCTAACATTTTATTACAAGAAAAGTGTGTGGGTTTGTACCAGTGATTGCCTGTAGGGGTGAATCACTTAGACTTTATCTCTAGCTGTGGTAGATTGAAGATATGGTCACACATTTTTGGCAGTTCCCAAGAGATGGAAGCTCATTCCCTACCCCTTCCGTTGGGACTGGCCTCATGGTTTGCTTCCACCGATAGAATGCAACAAAGTGATGTTGTTAAAAACCCAAGCCTGGACTTCTAGAAGCTGCATAGCATCCCCTTCTGTTTGCTTTGACCCTGTTATAACGTGAACAAGCCCGGGCTACCCTCCTGGAGGAAGCAAGACCCTAAGGACAAGGGGCGCTGCTATTTTACCTGTCCCAGCCGAGGCCCCAGAAATAAGATATAGAGATCCCACAAGCCACAGAGCTGAGCCATCTCCTCTGAGCCCCACCCAAATGATCACCCCACAGTATCACGAGAAAAATAAGCAATGGCTGTTTTGAGCCATTACATTTCGAATGTATGATTCTGCATCTGTACGGAAATGAGACAGTGTCCCCCACCAAACATGCCCAAAGAGTTCCTTACAAAATAAATGTAGGCAAAGGCTGATCAAAGATAACAGCGTTAATTCAGACCTCAGTTGATGTAGAAACTGCAGTTATGCGCTAATATTTGCTCTGTTCTTTTTGCAGTAAGATAAGGCACAAAATTATCTTTTTTTGTAAGTTTGATCAAGGAAGCAACAAGTTTGTCAGATAAATTTTCTCTTTCTGATGCCAGATTTTAAGAGGGATTTGTCTCATGGGCAGTTTATATAGTAGCTATGTTAAAGAAAATACAAAAAAAATGTTTTTATATGTCTCATTCTAAAAACAGATGCTTAATAATCAAAGGGAGATAGCCTAACCTGAGGGGGTGAATATTTCTGAGGACGTATTTCGATAAAGGAACCACTTAGAAAGTATAAAGTTTATGTGCGATAATATGCCACTTAAAATACTTTCTCCAACAGATGCATAATTTCAGTTGTGTTTTTGTAAGAAGTTGTATACTAAATTCCACATTGTCCAGTTTGTCCCTGAATTAATGCCTCTCATAGAATTATTCTGCAGGTGATGGAGTTGATGTTTTATTATTGAAAGATCTTTACTTACATGGCTGTCAAGAAAGAGAATCAATCCCAATTTTGTCCACACACCCGATTTTTATCAATATGCATCTCATGAAACGGTAACCGTTCAACAGTGCGTGCACTTAGTCACTTGAGACTTCTCATTTCTGTTACTTAGAGCAAGAAGGCACTATTTCGGCTTAGATAGTATTGTGTGTGTGTTACCCGTGGATCGCCACAAATGTAGACGCACAACTGTGTCATGCCTTGGTGGTTCCAGTTTTGTGCATCACAGTGTCCCAAGGCAGCTGCCAGGATGAATTAGGTATGGGGTCCGCCCTGGCTTGCCCGCGCTCCTGTTGAATAAAACTGTGAGAAGCATCTGCTCTAAACGACGTTTTGTAGGGTCTACATAGCTGTTCTTTCTAACAGTTATTTTGCACCATATTCAACTGTTCCTTGAGGTATAGAGATTGCATGAGCGCCCTGATCCGTCATCCTTTCCTGCAGACACAGCCTTCACAATGGGAATTTGTGGCTCCTTCTAGCACAAGGTGGGAGAGAGTCCTGCACCCCTTGGTAATAAGTTTGCCCCGGTTTACATGCTTTAGCCAGTGGGTGTCCACACTTGTGATATAAACAGAGGTTTTGAAAGAGCTTGTGCTTTTCGGTTTGCTACCACTGTTCACCCCAGTCCTGAGAGCGTGCCTGAGCAAGCTTGTTGGAAATAAGACATCTATGGTGACATTTCTCAGCTGACAACCAGACCTAGGCAGGCCCTGTGAGTGAAGTCAGTAGACAGCAAAGAACCCAACTGAATGCAATCTAAAGATCCACCCTTCTGCCTCATTAGCTAAATAACTGTACTTTAAGCCACTGAGCTAAGGGATGTTTGTTATGCGGCTTTATGGAGGTACTAGATAACTAATCTTTTCTTCAGCCTGCTCTTGTTTGATTGGCAATACACTGAAATCACCTCCCCCCCCAGAATAGAGTATGTGCATCTTATTTTTTTGCCATGTATGCGGGCATGCGGTCAGTCCATCTTTTGGTTAAATTAATAAATGTAAGTTATTATGAGTTAATATAACATCCTCCGTCCCTCATATATTAACATAATATGTTAATAATTATAACAATTATGTTACTACAAGAGGGGCAGAGTTCCATCGTTTCACAGCATTATGAGGTTAACAGCTGTGTTAACCTCAATGTGAACTAAGGTGAGATGAAAAGTGGGTTTAGAGGTTATCACTTTTGAGGCATGCTGGTACTACTGCATCCTGGTGTCCTATGGAGGAAATCAGCTAATAAAGGGGGAAAATCTTCAAATATCCTTAAGAACACCAGGAAATTGGCTGCATAATCAAAGCCGATAGAGAACCTGCATTTATGGAACTTACATTCTTGCCCGAAAGATAAAGCAATAAAATGGACATCGGCTGTCAAATACCACAGCAGTGTGGCCTGCCTTGCTCTACAGCAAAGGAGCCCTGTGTTCAAATCCTAGCATGATCATTAAATTGGTTTGGAGAAGGTGGATAAGGTTCTTAAATTTCCTAAGCATCAGCTTTCTCATAAAAAAAAAAAAAAAATCAGGCTATTAATATTTCTTCCATAAGAGAGTTGCTTGGAGAATTGAATCAAACGACATATTCAGAATGCTTAGCAAAGCACCTGGCAGATATTTAACTGTTCAATAAATTGCAGTTATTATTATTATTTTTTAAATTTTTATTATTATTATTTTTTTTTTTGCGGTATGCGCACCTCTCACTGCTGTGGCCTCTCCCGTTGCGGAGCACAGGCTCCGGACGCGCAGGCTCAGCGGCCAGGGCTCACGGGCCCAGCCGCTCCGCGGCACGTGGGATCCTCCCGGACCGGGGCACGAACCCGCGTCCCCTGCATCGGCAGGCGGACTCTCAACCACTGCGCCACCAGGGAAGCCCTAGTTATTATTATTAAGATGGCTTGCTGCTCCTATGAACCTGAAAATTCAGGAGCAACAGTTTATTTGGAACAAAATTAGTGTAGCATTCTGATGAGCTGTGCAGAAAAGTAATGAATCACAGTATTTGTGATATAGAGAGTTGCCTCTCTTTGAAAATGGGGCAGATTTTTTTTTAAAATTTCATCCTAAGGGACCCAGGCCCAAGGGATTAGAGGAAGCATGGCAAGGATTGAGGTGTCTCATTGGAAACCAGATGTGGACACACCTGGAGAAGAGAGATCACCCAGAGCAATGCTCAGGTAGGTTATTAATCATACAAATTAGAACGGACCCTGCAGACAAAGTTACTGATGCTGCCAAATCATTAATGATATTTGGAATCCCACGAAGACTTTAGGAACTATGGAATCACCAACTTGGGTGTATGTTAAATAATCACAATGATAAAAATAATTATCCATTAGGAGAAATGCAGAAAGTGTAGAAAAGTGAAAACAAGAAGAAAAAAAACCTAGAAATCTCTTTTTTCAGAGCATCAACGTTACGGTGTATTGTCTCCCAATCTTTATTCTTCTTGACATTTAAAGGAGAGCCACAAACTAAATTGGAAATTATTTCACAGAAATAGAACACTTTTTTATCCCCCTGAAAACAAAACAGGTGTTATTTCATTGTCTCTGACAGAGAAAGCTGAGCAGTGAATCTCAAACTCCAAACAAAGCATTTCAGTAAAATATCAGAGTTACCGTTTGCGCCCTTAAAATTGCTGTAATAGACCTCGGCATTTATGAATCTTTGTTCTACTAAAAGGTGAGAGGAAAATGTGCACAGGTGTCTGACATAAGCAAGATGGTATTAAACGGCCCTATATTAGTGGGTGGGAAATATGCTGATGAAATAGAACTAACACAATACCTTGACTAAAAAAGAAAAGTACTTACTCAGGTCTCTCTGTTAGAAACAAAGCACAACTCTGAAATATGCTGCCGTTTTGAGTTTATGGGCACTCCAGCTAATCTCTTTTCTTCCTTAGGGTGTTTGAAAATGATCCGAGAATGCTTCCCATCAGCATAATCCATGGATCATAGTGGTAGAAGTTTATTCGATTCCCTGATAGCCGTTCCAGTTAGGCACATGAGACTATACTGGTTGCCTCAACGTTCTGTCCAGATCCCTCATAGGTTATGGATCCAAAAGGAGGTGGGATGCAGTACAGACTGACCCGAGCTGGGAAGGCTGTTGGAAAGCTAACGGGGCAATTGATCTTTTAGGATTTGAGACTAACTCAGTGGATATTGGATGGAAATAGATGTCCTGAGCTACAATGACTCACTGGGACCTTATAAAAACAGCATCTTGCCCTGGAGTGATGTAACTTGGGTCATGCCATATACTCCTAGGTCTCCAGCTTGATGGACATCCGCCCAGCATCTCAATTAGCCAGCTCTGCATGGGCACACGCGCTTCTGTGGCTCTGAGTGCACAGCCCAGAACGCTGAGGACCAAACAGACCTTCCAGTACATACGGGAAATTGCTAGTGAACCACTTCTGTGACCGAAGATTTAAGCCATATGAAGGCAAGAGATGCCTATTCATCATCCCCACCCATGCATCCTGCAGAGGCAGCGCAACAACTGAAGAGAAGTTTTCAGTGCATGTGCTGAAGACATGAATTTCTCTTTTCATTCTCTGTAGGGTTCGTTTCCAAAGCTACTGCAGAATGTGACAGAACAATAAATCAGTGCCTGGCAGATCCGTACGTCTTAACGAAGAGGCCTGACTGGTCATCTGCCAGATGATAGAGGAATCCCTCTTCCAATCATTGCCTTAACTCAGATTTACAAACAGATATTAAAAGTACTGAAGGGAGGTTCCAAATCACCAGCTTTAAACGGGCATCTCCAGCCAGAGCACTCATAATCCTATTTTTTTCTAGCCAATACCTTGTTTTTACCACATAGTAACTGAGTATCTACTTGAGTCCTTCTGTGTCTTTTCTATCAACACACCATGGTTTTGGCACTTCTTAATCTGTGTCCAGTCAATAGATTTGTTTTTTATTGGGGTATAGTTGCTTTACAATGTTGTGTTAGTTCCTGTTGTACAACAAAGTGAATCAGCTATATATGTACACATATCCCCTCCCTCCCACCCCCCGTCCCACCCATCTAGGTCACCACAGAGCGCCGAGCTGAGCTCCCTGTGCTCTACAGCACGTGCCCACTAGCTATCTGTTTTACGCGTGGTAGTGTATATATGTCAAACCTAATCTCCCTATTCATGCCACTCTCCCCTTCCCCCGCTGTGTTCACATGTCCATTCTCTACGTCTGCGTCTCTATTCCTGTCATGCAAATAAGCTCGTCTGTACCATTTTTCTAGTTCCACATATGAGTTAATGTACGATATTTGTTTTTCTCTCTTTTTTTTTTTCAAAAAATTTTTTTCATTGGGATATAGTTGTTTTACAATGTTGTGTTAGTTTCTGCTGTACAGTGGAGCTCCCCGTGCTACACAGCAGGTTCTCATTAGTCATCTATTTAATACATATTAGTGTATGTGTGTCAATCCCAATCTCCCAGTTCATCCCACCACCACCCCTACCCCCCGCTTTCCCCCCTTGGTGTCCATACATTTGTTCTCTACACCTGTGTCTCTATTTATGTTTTGCAGACTGGTTCATCTGTACCATTTTTCTAGATTCCACATATATGTGTTAATATACGATATTTGTTTTTCTCTTTCTGACTGACTTCACTCTGTATGACAGATTCTAGATCCACCCACTTCTCTACAAATGACCCAATTTCATTCCTTTCTATGGCTGAGTAATATTCCACTGTGTATATGTGCCACATCTTCTTTAACCATTCACCTGTCAGTGGACATTTAGGTTGCTTCCATGACCTGCCTATCGTGAATAGTGCTGCAGTGAACATTGGGGTGCGTGTGTCTTTTTGAATTATGGTTTTCTCTGGGTATATGCCCAGTAGTGGGATTGCTGGGTCGTATGGTAGTTCTATTTTTAGTTTTTTAAGGACTCTCCATACTGTTCTCCATTGTGGCTGTATCAATTTACATTCCCACCAACAGTGCCAGAGGGTTCCCTTTTCTCCACACCCTCTGCAGCGTTTGTTGTTTGTAGATTGTCTGATGATGCCCATTCTAACTGGTGTGAGGTGATACCTCATCGTAGTTTTGATTTGCATTTCTCTAATAATTAGTGATGCTGAGCAGCTTTTCATGTGCTTCTTGGCCATCTGTATGTCTTCTTTGGAGAGATGTCTATTTAGGTCTTCTGCCCATTTTTGGATTGGGTTGTTTGCTTTTTTGATATTGAGCTGCTATCTTGCCCCTCCCCCCTTCCCTCTCCCCTCTGGGAACCACTTCTTTGTTCTCTAGATCTGTGAGTCTACTTCTTTTAGAGAAAAGACACTATGTTGCTTTTGAAATATTTGAAAGTCACATGGTGGAGGGAATGAACTCCCCCTTTTGGATTCCAGAGGCCAGATGTAGATCTCATGGGTGAAAGTCACCAGGAAGCAGAAGTAAGAAAAACATGAAAATATATTAAAGATAGGAATTGTATTAATAAACATAATGCTATCTCAGAAAGAGCATGGACTAACATGGTTACAGTTTGTATTCGGTCTTCCAAAAATACCGGAGTAATTTTCATAATTGTATTTCTCGTGGTGTCTCTACCAGTTAAGAAACGTTCAGTAAGTACTCTTCACGTTATTCTTGAAGTTATTACTCTTATTTTATTATTAATTCACAGTTTTCCCAGGTATTAATCAAGTCTTGGCAGACACAGATTAGATATCACTTATTCACTTCATTATCACCAGTACTAAGCATATTCCTGATACAGAAGAAATTCATTAATATTTGTTAAGTAATAAATGAAAAGAAAAGAACGAAAGCAATGTAACCATTATCGCATGGTGGTTAAAGAAAGATAAAAAGACATTGGAAGCCATGTAGGGAGAGCAGGATATAATTATATTAGGAACCGCCGTGAACCAGTCATTAATATGGAACAATGCGTTTAGTCCCCATGAACCTTTCTGTAAGATCACAGGAGGTGTGCTGCCAGCTTACACTGAGACGCTAGCAAAGGTGTCAGCGAGGTCCCTCAAGAGGGCCCCAGGTGCTTCTATGTAGATTAGTCCTGGTCTCCAGGAAACACACAAAAGACCTAGGAGAACAGAGCCTTAGGGCGACCTATGTGTGTTGTGTTCATCTAACAGTATGATGGAAATCTTTCTGCTTTTAGTCAAATTGCTTGTCACATAGGGTTTCCTTAAGTAACTGGATGCCCGAGACCAATGACTGTTTGATCAACATTTTGGGTACGGGTAAGCTAGTCTACACACTATATTGGGTATGAGTAAGCTAGTCTGTAGACTTTACTGCATATGGGTAAGCTAGTGTATGGACTTAATTGGGTATGGGTAAGCTAGTCTATGGACTTAATTGGGTATGGGTAAGCTAGCCCATAGACTTTACTGGGTATGAGTAAGGTAGTTTATATTCTCCGTTGGTATGGGTAAGCTAGGCTATGGACTTCACTGGATATGAGTAAGCTAGCCTGCATTCTCCACTGGGTATGGGTAAGCTAGGCTATGGACTTCACTGCATATGAGTAAGCTAGTCTGCATTCTCCACTGGGTATGGGTAAGCTAGGCTATGGACTTCACTGGATGTAAGCTGATTTGTAGACTCCATTGGGCATGGGTGAGCTAGTCTATGGAGTTAACTGGGCATGGCCAAGCTAGTTCGTAAACTCCACTAGATATGGGTAAGCTAGTCCATAGACTTCACTGGATATGCATAAGCTAATAATCTATAGACTCCATTGGGTATGGGTAAGCTAGCATATGGACTTCTTTCATGAAAATTGATTTATCCTTGTGGGGAAAAATGCACAAATGAACACGAGGAAGTGTCAGGATGAGTCAACATTCCTGGGGACAGGCACCTGAAGAAAAGGGTCAGCACTGCTGTCCACTGAGAAAGAGAATGACTCTGTCCACCAAGCTTTCTCCTACTCATCGGGCACAAAAAATGTGAAACAGGATAACCATATAACCGGTGTTTACTCACGTTTAAGTACTCAGAACCACTAGCAGCTTCCCCACTCTCCTTCTAGTTGCAAATAATAATAATAACAACGATAACAATAATAATATGAAGTCATTATAAGAAGCCCTTTGGCAGGTGGATTCTCGGATAAATTTTTCTCAGAAATGAGTGGCTGGTTGGAGAATGATTCATAGAACACATGATGATTGGTAGTGTTGGGGATTTAGGAAGACCTAAAGAAATTTGGCCAATGAAATTAGGTTCCAAATAAGCATACTGTTAATTCGAAGGTTTTAATAGAGGACAAAATTCATTTTTTTTTAATTGGTTACCTCTTTGACATAGGTGTTCTACCAACTTAGTGTTTGTAAATATATAGAACATTTTGATTAATGTATTTATAATATGATTACAGCTAGATAAGAAATGAATTCAGACATTTAAAAGTCAGACACTTAAAACTTTCTTATTTTTCAACAATGAAAAATCATAAGAGATTAGAATTCGTCTTTCATTATAACGTGTCAGTGTTGCTTCTTAGCTCACAGAGTGTTTTTTTTTTTTTTTTTTTCCTCCTCTTAGGTTTTTGGTGGCTAGTTGATTTCTCTGACAAACTGACTAAAGAATATTAGACTCAGTAAATGTGAAGAAACTATTTACATCATGTTGGTCTCAAGAAAAGTCATGAAAGTCTGATTATGTATTTCCTATCTTCACAAATCCTTCTTAGTTAATTAAGTATGTTCCTTGGCAGAAGATTGTTGAAATGAGAGGTTATTTACACCTCTGTTTTAGACGTGTCGTCAGTGGCATTTTAGGCGCCCTGGTTGGTGTGTTTTGAAACATGCTAATTGTGTAAGAAACCAGGCCTACTCAGTCTGTAACAGCAGGCAGAGATCATTCAGATACGAGTGGGTTTGTAATGGAGTTTAATGAGTGCTTTATTTTATGCAGTACTACGTACTTAACTGTCTGCTAAACAGAAATTATTATCCCATGTATCTATTGCAGAAGGATGGAAGTTGTTTAAAAGACAGTATGCCTATTATATGTTGGAATTGGGAGTCTTTTATGGCATTACAATATCCCAGGGAGGGAGAGGGTCCAAATTACTAGACTCATTTCATGGTGTCACTGAGTCCTGACAGATCAATTTAATATTTGAACGTCACTACTGTGACTATTTCTCATGCAATTTCAGGCTCCTGGTGTGTAACACAGGGACACAGTCAGGATTTGGACTTGCAAAGACAGCTAAGAAAAAACATTAAGGTTTAGGAATAGAAGAAATTACAGTGGTTAGTCAACTAGTATGGAATATCCTAGAACGCTCTCCATTTTTAAGGTGACCAGATCCTAAAGATGGAGTGAAACATACTCCAAGTGATGTGGACAGCCTTACATTGTTTCAGAGCTCACATTTGTACATTTATCCAATAAGTATACAGAAGTTACAGACACATTTCATTTCTATTTTCAGTCACCTTTTTCCCAAGTTGTTTCCTGGCAAGAGTACAGGTTGTCACAGCAACATGGAAATCCACTGGAGAAGGACTGACCCTACCTATTAGGAACCTTAGCCCTAAAGTAAGCAATATTCCCTTTTCTCTGTTTTCATTTGGAACACAAAATCTACAGCTATTTAGAAGCATATATAGGGAATTCCCTGGCATTCCATTGGTTAGGACTCCGCGCTTTCACTGCAGGGGGAACGGGTTTGATCCTTGGTCGAGGAGCTAAGATCCTGCAAGCCGTAGGGCACAGCCAAAAAAAAAAAAAAAAAAAGAGCCATAAATGCTTTGTTAAATACAAATTCACAAAAGTCATTCATTTTGTACAAATTGATCATAATCATCACCATAAAGTAAATAAATCTCACGATCCTTTTTATCTGCAATATTTTCTACTGCCAAGAGTATGTTTCTTAATCATGTTCTTTGGTCTTGTAATAACAAGTCAGAAAAAAAAAAAAGGCACTCAAAAAGGATTTGACTTAAGACACTCTTGATTAATTCTATTAAAATAATAATAAGGTAAAAATTTCAAATACATTTGATTTCATCTTACTGGTATCTTTTTCTTTCATTTTTAATGACAGTTATTGTTTTCTTTCTAATTTTACATGCAAAACATGTTCACTGCAGACAACTGGAAATACATAAAAGCATAAAGTAGAAGATAACAATTACCCATAACGCCCACCCCCCAGAGATAACCACCATTAGCATTTTGATGCATTTCCTCTCAGTGCCTACATATATACATATATATATATATATATATATATATTTATAATTGAAGTATAATTGACCCAACACTATGTTATTTCCAGGTGTGCAACATAGTGATTCAATGTTCCTATACATTACAAAATGCACCGCAATAAGTCTAGTTACCATGGGTCACCATACAAAGATATTACATTATAATGGACTGTATTTCCCATGCTATACATTTCATCCTTGTGACTTTTATAAGTGGAAGTTTGTACCTCTTGATCTCGCTCATCTATTTCCCTCACCCCCTTCCCCAACCCTGGCAACCATTGGTTTGTTCTCTTTATATGCCTGTTTCTGTTTTGTGTTTCTTCATTTGTTTTGATTTTTTTAGATTCCACATTTAAGTGAAATCATACAATATTTGTCTTTCTCTGTCTGACGTATTTCATTTAGCATAATACCCCCGTAGGTTCATCCAAGTTGTCGCAAGTGGCAAAATTTCATCTTTTTATGGCTAATATTCCATTTTATATACATATATAATGAAATATTACTAATATTTATGTATCACATCTTCTTTATCCATTTATCTGTTGATGGACACTTAGGTTGTTTTCGTATCTCAACTATTGTAAATAACACTGCAATGAACATAGGAGTGCATATATCTTTTCAAATTAGTGTTTTGTTTTCTTTAGAAAAATACCCAGAGCTGTAATTGGTGGATCGTATGGTAGTTCTATTTCTATTTTCTTGAAGGACCTCTATACTGTTTTCCATAGTGGCTGCACCAATTTACATTCCCACCAACAGTGTAGGAGGGTTCCCTTTTCTCCACATTCTTCCAACTTTTGTGATTTGTGGTCTTTGTGGTGATAGCCATTCTGACAGATGTGACGTGATATCACTGTGGTTTTGACTTGCATTTCCCTGAGGATTAGTGATGTTGAGCATCTTTTCACATGCTTGTTGTCCTTCTGTATGTCTTCTTTGGAAAAAAAAAGTCTATTCAGATCCTCTGCCCGTTTTAAAATTGGATTCTTTGTTTCTTTGAGGTTTAGTTGTATGGTTTTGTTTTGGATTTTTGGGGGTATATTTTGGATATTAACCCCTTCTTGGATATATCATTTGCAAATATCTTCTCCCGTTTAGTAAGCGGCCTTTTTGTTTTGTTGATAGTTTCCGTCCTTGTACAAAAAACACAATCTTTTCAGTTTGATGTCGTCCCATTTGTGTGTTTTTACTTTCATTTCCTTTGCCTGAGGAGACATAGAAAAAATAGTGCTGAGACTGAGGTCAAAGATCTTACTGCCTGTGTTTTCTTCTAGAAGTTTTGTGGTGTCAGGTCTCACACTTAAGACTTTAATCCATTTCGAGAGTTGATTTTTGTGTACAGGGTGAAACCCTTGTCTAGTTTGATTCTTTTACATGTAGCGGTGTGGTTTTCCCAACACTATTTAGTGAAGAGAGTGTCTTTTCTCCGTTGTATATTCTTGCCTCCTTTATCATAGACTAATTGATCGTATAACTTTGGGTTCATTTCTGGGCTCTCTGTTCTGTTCCATTAATCTGTTCATGTGTTTTTGTGCCAGCATCATATTGTTTTGATTACTGTAGCTTTGTAGCATAGTTTGAAATCAGGGCATGTGATGCCCCCAGCTATGTTCTCCTTTCTCAAGATTGTTTTGACTATTTGGGGACCTTTTATGTTTCCATATAAATTTTAGAATTATTTGTTCTACATCTATGACAAGTGCCATTGGCATTTTGGTAGGGATTGCACTGAATCTGTAGATTGCCTTTGGTACAATGGTCATTTTAGCAGTACTGATTCTTCCAGCTCATGACCATGGTATACCTTTCCATTTGTTTGTGTCCTCTTCAGTTTCTTTCATCAATATCTTTAAATTGAAACACGATTGGGTCTAGAAAAGCAGATTGAGGTGTGAAAACCGTAACTGGTCTCACAAAATATGATATTACAGGTAAGGTGTGGATGAGTTAAATTTGGAGAAGTGATTTCTGCTGGATTTCATTTTTTGGTGTTTTTTGTTTGTTTTTTTTTGCGATACGCAGGCCTCTCACTGCTGTGGCCTCTCCCGTGGCGGAGCACAGGCTCCGGACGTGCAGGCTCAGCGGCCATGGCTCAAGGGCCCAGCCGCTCCACGGCATGTGGGGTCTTCCCAGACCGGGGCACGAACCCGTGTCCCCTGCATTGGCAGGCGGACTCTCAATCACTGCGCCACCAGGGAAGCCCTGGATTTCATTTTGCCTGAGATTTTTTGTTCTTAATCACATAGTTTGTGATGTGAAACTTTAGACATTCTTGCACATATAAGAATTTAAGATCCCAAATACAGAATAATTAGTATTCTGTAATGAAAGATCCCCATTTTGGCACTCTTATTATAGAGCCATATTTGTTAGGTCATGAATATGTAATAGTGCAGTTGATAAGAATTTTTTTTTTTTCCGGAATGGTGAGATAAATGATGAAATTTTCCTCCCTGGTGCTTACATTTGTTTATCTCAGTAAATGTGTGGAGCTCTTGGGTTTTATTATTAATATGGCTGTGTAGAAGGGAAACCCTCTTGCTTTTAGCAAACTTAGGGGAAAATTCCAATCCAAGAACTTCTCTGTGAATAACCAGATAGCTATTCATCAGGCCCACCCCACACCTGAGTCACTAGTTACTGTTATGAGAGCTTACGTCTGAACTTCCTTTTCCAGATATTCCTGGAATATCAGTGAGATTTGAAAAAAAATGAAAGAAGCTCCTGAGAGGGACCCAGTGTTAAGGAGAAGATTCCACAGAGGCTTTTTTTTGTCTGTTAATCTTTGTGCTGTCTCCTTTCCCAGGTGGAAGCAATACTCTGTGTAGTGATGAGTTACAAAATGAGGCCAACTTAGTTTTCATAAATTTGGGATCTTGTTAAAAAGAAACTCATTAAACGTGTGAACTCAGACTACTTTTCTCAGTTTATGGTCCCTAAAAGTGCTGAATTAGTGAAATAATACTCTGTACACAGTGGAACCACTAATACATATCATAGGTTTATATTGTATTATATAAATATATATAGTGTCATGGGTGTATGATTATATATGTATATATCATATATAAGATCTACATAGTATATACAATACATATGTATATTACACTTATGTATATTATTATGTTTGTATGTTTATATGACATGATTATATATACATATATATATGTGTGTGTGTATGCTAACATATATATATAATTCTAACTACCCCCAAATTTTAAAGTTCCTTTGGTCTAATATTTGTTATACATATTTCAATTCAGTGGACTTATTTTTCCTTTTCTTATCTTTCTTGTGCTCTCTCTGTCTCTTTCCAGCAATTTATGTTAAGATTTGATAGTCTCAGAGTCCTAAAATACCATGATACTTAAATCCAACCATTTTAAAAGATTCATAGAGAGTTTGTAGAAATTATTTTTAAAATATAGTATTGAGGAACAATGATGGACTTTGTCATTTGATAGCAAGCTTTAAGTTAAATCAGGCCCTTGTTTCGTTGTAATGGAAGTATGTTTACAGATTAATTTCACTCTTTGGACTTGTAGATGAAAGTCTGAGACTTCCCCGTCATGTTCTATCTGGTTGCCTAATATACTATAGGTCTTAACTTGATGGTGTGAAAAGTTCACAGCCCACCCTTCTAAACTGCAAGCCATATGTATTCATAGCAGTTCACATAAAAAAAAAATATGTGTGTGTGTGTGTGTGTGTGTGTGTGTTCCTTAGAAAGAGAGCGTCAGTGGGTTTTTTTGGTTTTCTCTTTTTTTAGACATAGGCAGTTCATCTTCAGGTATGGAACAAAAGGTTTTTTTGTTTGTTTTTGGCGGTATGCGGGCCTCTCACTGTTGTGGCCTCTCCCGTTGAGGAGCACAGGCTCCGGACGTGCATGCCCAGTGGCCACGGCTCACGGGCCCAGTCGCTCTGCAGCACGTGGGATCTTCCCGGACCGGGGCACGAACCCGCGTCCCCTGGCATCGGCAGGCGGACTCTCAACCACTGCGCCACCAGGGAAGCCCGGGAACAAACGTTTTTATTCCGTGGT
Organism: Inia geoffrensis; assembly: GCA_036417435.1. Lineage (NCBI taxonomy): Eukaryota > Metazoa > Chordata > Mammalia > Artiodactyla > Iniidae > Inia > Inia geoffrensis. Next base: position 5,174,799 of record CM070921.1, read on the forward strand.
AGCTTTGTATGTGAGGGAATGTGAAGTACGCATTATCTTAGTGCAAGGCACCCAGAGCCTTCGAAGACATTGTACTGTGAAAAGTCTCAAAGACACTCGGGGTAGATCCGTGAAATATTCCACTCTTTTTTGTCTTCTGCGTAATTATAACATCCTGTACTCTATTTTGAGAACAAAAGATTCTTCTAAAGCAGAATTGTTTATCTGAAAGATGTCTAGAGATAGGCAAAAAATGGAAAAAAATCCTCTAACTCATACATACTACATTTAGCTAGTTTGTACTGTGGCGTAGGGCATATAGGTGCCAGTCTACACTTTATAATATTTATGCCCAGTGTGAAAAAATGAGTTTACTCAGATTAAAAATATAACTGTGCATCTGAGCAATTGAAACCCTCCTCTTTTAAACTGTTCCTTCCCCAAGTGTTAATAAAAGTTTAGGAGAATTTTTAGAATGTAGATTTTTTCTGCTGCGTTGTCATCATTATCATCTTTGATAGCAGTGGTATTTCAAACTATTTTGATATTTTTATTATACACATGTGGGAGGATATGAAGGAAAAAATATCTTAATGCTATTTTGTCTTTTTTTTTTTTTTTCTTTTTGCGGTACACGGGCCTCTCACTGTTGTGGCCTCTCCCGTTGCAGAGCACAGGCCCGGGACACGCAGGCTCAGCGGCCATGGCTCACGGGCCCAGCCGCTCCACGGCATGTGGGATCTTCCTGGACCGGGGCACAAACCCGCATCCCCTGCATCGGCAGGCGGACTCTCAACCACTGCACCACCAGGGAAGCCCTATTTTGTCTATTTTTTTTTCCTGAAAAATGCAACAGGTTGCGCATGAAGGGGAGTTTAGTTGTAATAACATTTTACTGTGGCACATTATTGCATGATGATTGCATGAGGTGTTCATTTCTGTCGCGGTAAGGGAACGTGTGTCCTTGCTGTGCCCGACATTTAACTTCAATCGCATGATGATATGTTTTGAACAAACACCTACTTAATTTCTGACACTTATCTCCCCCTGCCCTCAACTCACAGCCCCTGCCTGGCCACCAGAATTATTAATACATCCAGTGATGGCCGGAGGGAGTTATTAAGTGAAACTCGAAGATGGTTAAAATGGCTCAGAGTACAGCAACATTTCCCCATCAGTTTAAAAATATTTATTAAAGTAAATAAATCATGTCACAGAGCCAGATGCTTTCCTTTTTTATCACAACAACCCAGGTTGTTTTTATCGCTTTCAGCGTAGACACAAGAATCAATCCTTGGGGGGAAGACTTAATGTTGACTTTTACTCAGCTCATTAATGAGAGAAGAAGTGAGGTGCGCAGTTACCTAAAAACATGTGCCTGAAATGCTCCTGGATCCTGAGAGGCGCTTGGGTATTTCTTCCCGTGCCGATGGGAAGAAAGGCCAAACGAGATGACACACGTGGGCAAGCTGGCAGCAAACACCCATCGTGCACACATACTCTTTGGAGCATGTGATGTAATGGATGGGCACAGAGGTATCAGAGGCTGATTTTGTAAGAGCACAGACGCAGAGCATCTTCTGTTAGCACATTCGCACAAGGTGCTGATGTAAGGCCGCCGCATTCAATGTGATGCTTGTATTCACGTCAAACAAGTGGCTTATGGTGACTTCACTCGTATACGTTCAGTGTCACATTTGTGTTCGCATCTGCTGTACGTAGGGCTCAGCCTTGCAGCTCCATATGGAATAATGCTTGAGAACTATTTCATGCCCATGCAGAGCTTGGGTCTACACTCAGGGTGCGGACCGACCTGCTGGCCGGGATCCTGTGCATTCGCTTCCCTCCCCGACTCCTCCTTCCTCCTCGAGGGGCTTGCAAGTGGCTGGGGAGGCTAACAGCCGCCGTCACGCATACAGAAGGCTGAGGAGACTTGGGCTCTGGGGTCCTTACCCCTTGGTCTCGCTCTTCCCTTTTCTCCCTGGGGCATGCCATTTCCCCCCTCCGTCAGCAAGTCCAGCATCCTCTGATTCAGTCTCCCGTGTGTCTGAGACCTTCCCTGGCACATGTAGCTCTGTCGCCACACTCACACCGTTGCCGCTTCCCCTGGAAATGCTGCTCTACTTGAAAACCAGTATTTGCAGCTGTGCATTCATGAGAGCTCCCCTGGCTGGCTGCCTGAGGTTGTGCTCACATGTTAATGTCCCCTCGGGCACCGAAGTTGCCGAAATACCCTGTGCTCGTCTTAAAGCAGATGATCCTAAAGAAAGGTCGTCATCCTCACTGCAGTTCAGAGGGTGAGAATTCAGAGTTTAGGGCTGATGTCGGATGTTTCCATAAAGGACAGCTCTTTACTCCTACACAGATAATTGTCGATAAATAAAGGGCTTGGTAGCCCTTTGAAACATATATGGGCCGAAAACAATTTTATTTAAAAGAATTCTTTTTTTTTTTTTTTAAAGAAGATGTTGGGGATAGGAGTTTATTAATTAGTTATTTCTGGCTGTGTTGGGTCTTCGTTTCTGTGCGAGGGCTTTCTCTAGTTGTGGCGAGCGGGGGCCACTCTTCATCGCAGTGTGCTGGCCTCTCACTGTTGCGGCCTCTCTTGTTGCAGAGCACAGGCTCCAGGCGCGCAGGCTCAGTAGTTGTGGCCCATGGGCCTAGTTGCTCCGCGGCATGTGGGATCCTCCCAGACCAGGGCTCGAACCCGTGTCCCCTGCATTAGCAGGCAGATTCTCAGCCACTGCGCCACCAGGGAAGCCCCTAAAAGAATTCTTTTAAGCTGAAAACGACCTAAATACAGGATCCCCCAAATAAACACACACACACACACACACACACACACACTTTATTAATGTAACAAATGTGAATTATTAAACTAAACAATAATTACTTAGCAATTACGAACAGAAAATAACCTCAAGTCACAGGGGACCAAAACGTGGGCCCATGAGTAGCTTGTGCGCATGAGCATCAGGAAAGCATACAGCGAGGTACCAGTGTGCCCTGCAGGGGTTTGATTGACAGATTCCTCAGGTCACTTACAGAATGTTTTCTCACACATGATTCTGCTGAGAAGTCATGCGGTAGCATGGCGAGGAGGTGGAATCTCTGCTCAGCATTTAGGGGGCTTGGCCGGGACCCCAGAGGCAGCCCACGTGAAGACCAGGATGTGGGCAGAGCTTCCTTGTTTCCTCCAGAACTCTTGCCTCTTCCCCCATCAGCAAGCCTTGTGAGGCTGTGATTCGGTGTCTGGCCCTGTGTGTGCATCGCTGCAGCTCTGGACGGAATCTTTACCTACCCGTTCGGTGCTGCTGACATACCTCAGCGTGGACACATTATGAAAATGATGTGAAAGCAGCAAATCATTCCCACCCCTGGCAGGCCATGCAGTAAGCTGGAGACATTTAGAAAAACTCTGATTCCAAAGCTCCACCCCCAGGGGTCATGCAGTCAGATCACTGAGCAGAATCACACATCCAAATGGGGGAGGAAGGGCTTCCCTGGTGGCGCAGTGGTTGGGAGTCCGCCTGCCGATGCAGGGGACATGGGCTCGTGCCCCGGTCCAGGAAGATCCCACGTGCCGCGGAGCGGCCGGGCCCGTGAGCCATGGCCGCTGGGCCTGCATGTCCGGAGCCTGTGCTCCGCAACGGGAGAGGCCACAGCAGTGAGAGGCCCACGTACAGCAAAAAAAAAAAAACAAAAAACAAATGGGGGAAGAAGACCAAGATCGTAGTCCGGAGGTGACTGGGGTTTCACTCGTCCTCTTGTCTCAGTGACCTCCTCCACCCATACTGTCTGTCACCTCTTGGCGAATCCGTCTCAGTGATCAGTTCATTGGCTGAAAGGATGGGAAAGCTCTTCCAGGTTTCCAGTCGTTTTGTACATTAGAATATTGTTAGGCAGCCCTCTCCTGGGAAAGACCGGGGAATATCCCCAACGACAGAGGTAGCAAGATATATTACATGACCCTGGGCTTTGGGTTCAGAGCCAAGTTCCAGTCCTGGCTGTGTGTCCTGCAAGGAAATTCACTTTTCTCATCTACAAATTACGTCTTACTTCAGTGTGTTTATGTGAAGCTGAAATGCACAGAAAATGTGAAATGTGATTCACAGTACCTGTTCCATAAGTATTAGTGCTTCACAGATCTCCATCAGAGACCAGGGGAAATTAGCTGATACCCTGTGCTTTTTTTCTTTTTTGCAAGAAAAAATGAAATACAGCGTACAATTTATTTCTTAAGCAGAAGAAAAGGAAGATCCAAGTTTGGATCTGTTTTATGCACAGATTGTTTTTTAAAGTATTTAAATATGCCCAGTTGGAGTCTGAGTCTCTGTAATGTCCTAACACTTTTGAATATTTCATAATCAGTGCTGATTATTAGTTGCTCAGTTAAAGGATTGGGAATGATAGTCAGAAAGCAGACGTACTATTCATGGTACCCTCTACTCTTGACCTACTCTTAAAAGCATATCTGTGTCAAAAATCTTACCTCTGACTCTGCATTCAAAGGACTGTCCTGTAAGGTATGTGGGGTATACTTACCCACACACATACATACACACATGTCAAAAGTTCATGGTTATTGGTTTATTCACAGATTTTTACTCATGAAGACCTTTGAGTAAACAGTTTGAATCCAAATTGAAGGCACTCTTGTAAACTTCTTAGAACTGACATTAATGAAGCTTCCTGGCAATTACTATTTTGCAACCTTTTGCTTTTAGCTTCTATAGTTCTGGTTAACAAATATGCTTTTCTCTTCCTTTGTTTTATACATATGTCTGATTTCTGTTCTGATTTCTGTGCCTCAGTAAGATTGCTAACAGAGTTATTTTTTCCCTTCTGTGAAGAATTTTCACAGAGCTACAAAGAAAATATAGAAAATAAAAGATAAGCTACTGCATGGAATCAAATTCATAAAAAGCCCTGCCCTAGTATTTCTCCAGGTAGCATCGGCTGCAGCTTCTGGCAGAGGGCTAAGCTTCTCTGATGATTCAATGATACCAGCCACCCTCAGTTTCTCCCTGCCAGTTGTAGGATGGTTTACTTTTCAAGTAGGTCACGAAACACGCCATTTATAAAGCACTTGGTTCCGCTGCACTGTGCAAAGGATAACATGTTACGACACTGAGAAGTCTTTCTTAAAGGGGTTTGATAGTTAAAGCATCACAGTGCAGTGATTCTTTCTCGAAAATCTGCCTTGCAGAATTCATGGTTTACATTAAAGGACAGTCTCAAGGAGTAGCCCTCCAAAGGTTGCCAGATCTGCGGGGGACTCCTGCTGTCCTGTCACGTTGTATCTGATAATAGAAGTAAATTCAGAACTGGCTATTTGCTATCCCACATCTCAGTTAAACAGAATCAGTTATCAGCACCACGTGCGCCATGAACAGGTTTCAACATGCGTTAACCAATTATTCGCCCATGAGGTATTGCACGGGTGATTTTATACTGTACTAGTAGATAGCGGATGTCGTAGGCGTGATTTGGAGTAAGAGCCTCCCCAAGGGTGTCTCAACCTGGGCACCGTTGCCGTTTGGGGCTGGATAACGTGTTCCCATGGGGCTGTGCCGTGCACCGCAAGCTGTGGAGCAGTGTGCCTGGCCTCTCCCTTCAGTAACCTAGCCTCCTTGTCTGCTTCATGATAACCAAAAATGTTTCCAGTCATTGCCAGTAGTCCACCAGGGAACAAAATTTCCCTTGTTGGGATTCAGTGTAATTCTCAATTCACTGATTTTTTTAAAAATTAATTTATTTATTTTTGGCTGCATTGGGTCTTCATTGCTGCGTGTGGGCTTTCTCTAGTTGCGGCAAGCAGGGGCTACTCTTGCTTGCGGCGCGCGGGCTTCCCATTGCGGTGGCTTTTCTTGTCGCGGAGCAGGGGCTCTGGGCACGTGGGCTTCCGTCGTTGTGGCACGCAGGCTCAGTAGTTGTGGCATGCAGGCTCAGTAGTTGTGGCACAAGGGCTTCGTTGCTCCGCGGCGTGTGGGGGGGTCTTCCCGGACCAGGGCTCGAACCCGTGTCCCCTGCACTGGCAGGTGGATTCCCAACCACTGCGCCACCAGGGAAGTCCCTCCATTTGCTGATTTTTAAGTTAACATGCTAAGGCTTTCCAGGTGGTTCCAACGGCAGCTGAGTTTGCGAAGCAGTGGTCCACAAGCCAGGAGCACTGACTTTACACCGGAGCTTGCTGGACCTCCCCACACAGTCAGAATCAGAGTCAAATAGTAGTTCTCAGAAAAAAACAGAAAATCACAAGATATAGAGTTGCTGCCCAATGGCAGCCTTAGGTGTGGGCGTGCCGAAGCACGGGGAGTTGATAATAAAGCAGGCGTGTTAGCACAGAGATATGCAGGCAGGTGTCACCATGGGTGCAGTGTGACTCGAGCTTGGAGTACAGCCGTGGCCGAGGGTGAGTTGTTCACAAGGCAGTCGGACATGCTGCCAGTGGGTGAGGTCCCACTGCTCACTCACAAGGGCTGAAAGTTACATCCACCTGGGGGCCCGGGGTGGGAAGGACAGGGCGTCCCATTAGGATGGAGGCAGCTGGACAGTTGGGTGACTTGGTGTGAGGGCAGCTTCCCCTGCAGGTCAGCGTCCAGGGGGGAAATATGGAAAACGTCTCCAACCAGAAACTCACAAGATAGACAACAGAAGGCTAGTTGCTGGGACTCATACAGCATAGGAGAGTCTGGCTTGCCAAAAATTTGAAGTAAGAAATTGAAAGGAATTACTATTTGAATGCATATATATGTATCTATATACGTAGATACATATATATATATATATGCACATATGTATTGGTATATGAATAATACTCTTGTCTATGAATATGCATATGTGTATATGCTTATGTGTATATGTACATCTATTTATGTGCATATATGCACACATATATCTCTCTTTATACATACATACATGCATGACATACCTGGTGTTTTTACATGTGCAACCCTTGAATTTTCACAGAAATCCTGTGGAGCAGTACCCATATAGAGCAGAGGCAACAGAGACTCTGAGAACTCAAATAATTTATAAGCTAGTAAGTGACAGAGCTGGAAATCAACTCCAAAGTTGTTTTTAAAAATGTTTTAAGGGGCTTCCCTGGTGGCACAGTGGTTGAGAGTCCACCTGCCGATGCAGGGGACACGGGTTCATGTCCCGGCCTGGGAACATCCCACGTGCCGCAGAGCGTCTGGACCCGTGAGCCATGGCCGCTGGGCCTGCGTGTCTGGAGCCTGTGCTCCTCAACGGGAGAGGCCATGGCAGCGAGAGGCCTGCGTACTGCAAAAAAAAAAAAAAAAAAAAAAAAGTATTAAGTTAATTTACCTGTATGCATCCACTCCTTGATTAGACCAGGAATGGATTCCAAACCGTGGACAGCCACATGCTATTAATTAATGCACAAAAGAGAATTGTAGGTTAAAAAAAAAGAAGAAAAAGAAAATACCGGTCTCCCGTCCTTGTACCCAATGGCAATGCTTCCCTCTGGAGAAGTTGCCTCGTGTCCAGAACTGCATTTGTGATGAGAATTGGTTTCTGATCCTGCAGGCAATGCTGAAGGTTAGGTGTGACGCTTTCTCAGTTTTCCCACGAGGGGACTAAGGCCTGGGGAGGTTACGTTGCCCCTCGTCACGCAGCTAGACAGTGGCCAAGCGCCCTCCCCTGCTGCTACCTGGAGGGTCTGTGTCCTGCCGTCTTCGTCAGTCTGCAGTCTGAAACCTGTGCGCCTTTTCCTCCAGAGAACACACCTGTTCCCATCCTCTGCTGGCCTCGCCCCACCTCCCAGTTCGTTCCCATCTCCATCCCCACCTCCGCCTCTGCACATGGATTCAGACATGTGCTTCTCTGTGGGCTTCCCTTTCCCCTTTTGTCACCCTAACTGATGTTGCAAGGAAACAATTGGCTAGAGACCCTGCACTCATCCATCCTCTGCAAAGGGCTGGCGGATCAAGAGCCTCGGTTGTAATAAGAGCGAGATGCCTGGGTGCAGCATCCTCTTTTATGTCCCGCAATACGGTGCTGCTTAGAGGAGTTGTTGTAAGAAGGAAGGTGCAGTACCTGTGGCAGGCTGGTTGACGTTGGGAGGGTTTCTGCTGCTCGTCTGAGGAATATCGTTTCACTGCCCCAGTTGGTACCTATTGCTGTGACATGGCTCAGTTATTAAATAGTAAAACAAACAAACAAACAAACAAACAAAAACAGTGCAGAAAGAATGAAGATGAGATTGGTTAGAAACTCTAGGGCTATTCTTCCATTCCATGACTCTCTTTGCACTCTTGCTAGATAAAATGTGAGTCACAAGGGCGTTATTTTTGTTTTCAATAGTCCCCGGTTCCCAGGTGAGTTGAATCGTAAATGGCAGTAACAGCGCTGGCCAAATAACGTGTCTTCAGGGGTGTCGTGATGATTTCTGCCCTTGTCTCGGTCCTTTTGGGATGCTGTAATGGAATACCATAGACTGGGTGGCTTATAAACAAAAGAAATTCATGTCTTACTGTTCCGGAGGCTAGAAAACCAAGTTCCTGGCAGATTTGGTGTCCGGTGAGAGCCTGTTGCCCAGTTCATAGATGGCCGTCTACTCTCTGTATCCTTATATGGTGGGAGGGGCAAGGGAGCTCTCTGGGGCCTCTCTTATTTGGGTACTCAACCCATTCTGAGGGCCCCACCCTCATAACCCAATCACCCTCCGAACGTTACATCTCCCAATATACCATGCCGTTGGGGAAAAGGTTTCAACGTATGAATTTGGGGGAATCACAAAATTTCATTCTGTAGCGGTCCTTAAGGCTGGGTTGGCATCTTGGTACCATCTTGAAGGAGAATGTGATGCATTGGGAGTCACAGACAGACAGGAAATGAAATAGGACGTCTGCCCCTGCTGTCCTTATGGGCAACAAGAAAGAGGGGGAAGCCAGACAGTGATCAGAAAACAGGACCCTTGTCTTCTTTCTTCAGGTTGGAGCTACATAAACACTGAGGTGGTCTGAAAATGTCCTGGGAGGTTGCAGCCGTCTCTCTGGTCTCTGCTGGGGATATGACCAGGCTCTCAGAGCAAGTCAGTTCTTGGATCGTCTGATGTTCTCACATGGTTTGAGAAGGATGGGGAGATACTGTCTGAGCCTGTGCCTTGATAAGTTGGGTGTGAGGCGTGTGGCTCACCTGAGCCTCTGTGTGACAGGTAGGGGATCTGAAATTTTCCGTACACTTTAATGAGGAGGTATAGAGGAGCTGAGAAGACCAGCGGGTCAACAGAGGCTGGAGAGAGGAAGGGAAGGTGGCCATGTACAGACTTGGGGACCAAGGACATAGACCTGGTACCAAGGGCTCCTGGGCACGTCCTCCCTGAAGGATAGACTGGACAGATGTCACTGAGTTCAGGAACCAGACCACACAGGCCCTTCCCCAGCAGAAAATGAGGATTCAAGGCATCCATATGGATGGACCCAAGGCTCCCTCTCCCCAGTGCCATGAGGCCATGGTACTTTGCCTGCACACGTGGACATCATCTTGCAGAGAAACACTGGGCTGTGGACATGGGAAAGATGGAGACCAGGAGATGAAACAGAAGAAACTGTCCTACTGTGAGTTGATGGGTTGAAAGTTTATGATCACCTCCCAGTCTTCACGAGGTGAGAACGACTTGATTTACTTTTCAACAAGTAAAGGAGACGTGCTCTTTGCACAGCTGAATGTAGCATGAGTACCTTCTCAGGTGGAGAAGAAGAGGAAAATGGCATGCAGGTTCCTAATCTCAGCCTCTGAGATTATGCAAATATGCAAAATAGGAACCAACAAGTAACTTTTTCAATAAAGCCCACAAAGCAGCGTTGGCATTCAGGTCGTGTTTCTGTGAGAGGTTGAAGAGAATTCAAAGTTCGGTCATACTCTGCAGTTCCAGGGGAAGAAGGGCGACCCTCAAGATGCCGACAGGCACGATTCTTTCTGGGCTGAGAAGTGAGGTGTAAGGCTCCCGTGAGCGCTGTCAGCTCTCTCCAGACATCGCGGGTCCCAGGCCGTCTTTATGACAGAAACACTGCAATGCTGAGGATCAGAGTGAACACTGAGGGTTGCATTATTAAAACCATATTTTTGCTGAAGACTTTTACCAAAATGAAATGTCTCGCTCCTATTGGTCTTAGGAGAGATCTGGCTCGTTTCAAACATCACGATTACAGAAGTATGAAAACACAGTCATTTATGTGTATGTATATATATATATATATATATATATATATATATATATATATATATATATATATATATATATATGTCATTGGAGCTTGCACACAGATTTCTTTCCTGGGGTGACCTTTAAAAATGCATACCTTGGATTCAAAAATAATCTTTTGCAAGACATCTCCAAGTATCTAGCTTAAACATGTGATGCTTTGCGAAGCGCTTTGCATTTCCCTAATGGTTTAATTGCTAAGGGAATCTGTGCCATCGTCCACATCATAGTTAAAACAAAAGCCCTTTGTTTTCTCAAATCCACGATGGGTAAATATTCCATTTTAACTACGTCCCATTTAGAGGGAGAGTCAGAAAGGCCGGGTGCAATTTTAGTTTTAATAATTTTAGATGAGCACAGGACATGCACATGCCTCAGTATTATTGTTCATTCATCAAAACCTAATTCATTGGAGGAACTCGGGGTCAAGTTCCGAATCTCAAGTTACAAAACTGCTCAGCGGCACCCAGAGAGCATTTTCACTAAGTTAGGAACTCGTAAATTGGAAACTTGGAAATTTTGGAAGAATGAGTAAGGCATTCACTCTTAATGGAACATGGCTCTATGCGGAAAATGAGATTGTTTCAACCATATGCGCCCATGAGCTTATACAAGCTGAACGTAACTCAAAAAACTCAATAAATACCACACAGCAGAACAATCTAGCTATGTAGTATTTGGGCATTCTTTTGAAGAATTATGTCCGAAAAGCATGTGTCAGGTTTTTTTTTGATGGGAAGGGAGTAAAGAGGGGCTCACTATAATTTTGAACATCAAAATTATATATGGTCAGCCTGTATCGACACAACAACTTATTGATTTAAATTAACATGCAACTTATTGCAATAAATGATTGAGGAAATAAATGGGGGAAAGTCAAATCTCCTGTACAGAAAAATTCCAAGTAATTTATGTAGCTACTATGCCCTCATTCCAAAAATAACTCTCCACTCCTTAGATGTGCTTTCCTTCCAAGGAGGTCAGTGTGGAAAGGGGGATAAAAGAGTAACATCACAGTGGAAAAAGCCGACACCCATGACCTCAGCCTGGTGACCGAGGTCATTGTCCGGAATGGGGGAAACTTCCCCCTTTCCCCTGTCACATTCTTGTCACTAGTTACAAAATTGTAATAAACTTGTCACAGTAATAAAATTGACACACGACAGATTAACAGAAGGGAAAGAAACACATTTTGATTTGTGCACACGGAGGTCTTGTAGGCATGGGACCTACGAAGTGGCCAAAGCAGGCAGCTTTTATACTTTTTAGACAGAGAACGATAAGCGTGTGAAGAATTCATAGGACAAAGAAAGACATATAGGCTTTGGATGCTCAACTGGTGAAGAATCTAAACAGAGTTTGGGCTTGGGATGATCAGTTAAAAAAGTCACGAGGTTTGTTTCTACAGGTGTCTCAGCCTCGAATGCCCTGTCTCTTGATAAGGGTGTCCTTTTACCTCCAGATGCAGGGAGGATACCTTTCACATGAGACGTGTTTTTGGCTCCAGGGAGACAGAGAGGAGGGAGGGTCAGCGGTCCCTCCTGTTTGTGCCATTTCATAAGTAACTTTAATTCAAAATACTTGGTATGCCAGGGAGGCATAGCTTGGGGTGACCTGCCCTGGACCCCAACATCATCATCAACAGTGATATCCTGTACCTTTGATATGATGTGATGAAAATGGCACTTCACTTCTCTGTTCTTCCTCTCCCAAACCTGTAATCTATAACCTTGTCTAATCTCGAGAGAAAAACAGACAAACCCAAATTACCAGACATTCTCCAAAACACCTGCTCAGTACTTGTCAAAACTGTCAAGATGTAAAAAACAAGAAGAGCTGGAGAAACGGTCACAGCTAAAGAGACACGACAACTAAGTCTCACGTGGTGTCTTGGATGGGGCATTAGGGTAAAAACAAGGGAAACCTGACTAAAGCATGGACGCTAGTTAAGGATAATGTATCTACATTGGTTATTAATTCTGATGACTGTCACAGTGGAGATGTTAACAACAGGGGAAATTGAACGTGGGGTGCATGGGAACTTCCTGTACTATCTTTTGCACTGTTTCTATAAATCTAAAACTATTCTAAAATTAAGAAGTGTGTTATAAAGATAATAAATGTAAAAAGTTATATGTTGTCAAAAAAATGGTAACAAATAAAGGTTTTCTGCAAAGAGCCGCTCAATTTGATGTCCTCCATTGCATGATGCTCTTGCTGTTTTGTTTTTGGGTGTTTTTCCTCATAGTAGATCACAAACATCCTGCACCGTCTTGCGCGGCTGCCGGAGCTTTTCATTATGTAACTGGTGTGCTGTAACTGTTGTCATGGGCAGTTCATGTCTCCTCCACCATGTGGGATAGTACTTCAGTGTGTTACTTATAAACGCCCTTCTGCACTTGAGTTTCTTCAGCATGGGACAAATACCTCTGCTTTTGTACTCTGGTTTCTGCCTTAAATCACACCGTGTGTGCCTAAACCTCTCTCCCACAGTTTTGTAACGACGGAGAGACACAGTAACGCTCATCTTATTCCCACGGTGTTTTGCCTAATGGGTAATGGCGGGTGCTCTGAAAATATTTGTTCAATGAACGTGCACCATGAATTTGAGGACCTTAAAACCGTTACAAAGAAGAATGGTGGTTCCAAACCCTCAGATTTCACTTCTTTCATCTTTATTTTGCCAGGTTATACTGTGGAGCTCTTTTAGGGAGATTGGTAACTGTGAACGCGTTATTAAAGATTTCCAAGGAGGACAGTTCTACAAGATTGTGCAGGACTCCATTTCAGAATATTAAGTCTAAGATGTATCCAAAGAAACCTCTCCTCCTCTCTAGCATATTTTTGAGGGTTTTGATTCATGTGCTCATAGATGCAGCAGAAGAAGATGGTAACTAGGAAACCAGAAGGCCTGTGCTTGGTACACCTGAGCCGGCACCTGGGAGCCTCACAGAAATAGCTGGGGGCCACCTTGAGAGAGGCTAATTTCTAGCACCTGGGCTGGTGGGAAAGGAAACTATGACAATCCTGGCATTAAAAATAAAGTTCTCTTTGTCGTGATAGGCTGTTGCTGTCTGTAGCACATTGATTTAGATGTCTTTGAAGGGAAGCAAAACGTGTCACCCCACAATGTCTCTTTGGCATGTGGATTATTTGGAGCTGAAAAACAGTCAAGGCAAAAGACTCAGGAAGAAACTTTGACCTTCCCCTAACTGCCTAAAGAATGTAGACAGAGGACCTGTTCAGGAAGAGGGCCATCACCCTAGATAACTAGACTGTGAACTAGGTGTGTAGACTTAAACTTTGTGCTAACTAAAACACCCTGTCTTGTGGCCTATCCAACATGCATTATACATCTGCTCTAACCATTAAAGAAAAGGATATGTTGTCCAGAAGTAAAGGATGTCCACTTTGGGCTTCCCTGGTGGCGCAGTGGTTGAGAGTCCGCCTGCCGATGCAGGGGACGCGGGTTCGTGCCCCGGTCCGGGGAGATCCCACATGCTGCGGAGCGGCTGGGCCCGTGAGCCATGGCCGCTGCGCCTGCGCGTCCGGAGCCTGTGCTCCACAACAGGAGAGGCCACAACAGTGAGAGGCCCGCGCAAAAAAAAAAGAATGTCCATTTTGAAGACAGGGATAAATGCGTCCCTTCCTGGGAGGCCACTGCTGATCCACCTTTGATGGTTAGACTCCCTCCCCGGGTGCCAAGGCCATACTGCCTCGCTGTGTATGTGCTGATATGTCTTTTTGAAGCCTCGAAGGAATGTGCCCCCGGAATGTTTGATGTTATTTGTTCTGATGAGAGATAAAAATATGCTGAACACCATGCTTCTCCAGAGCGGTTCCTCAGAGCTAACTGAGAGGCCGGCTCCTGGACTATGTAGTTCTCAGCTTGGCTCAAAACAAAACAAAACGAGAGAACAAAAACAAAACAAAAAGCGGCTTTTCTTTTCCTATTATAGATTTATTGATTGTTTCCATTGCAAACGGCCGTGAGGGTTTTCCACATTTTTGCTACTATAAACAATGCTGATTTAAACATATGCTTCTGCTCTCCTCGTGTGCCTGTGCAAACATTGACATAAGACTTGTTCCTCTTAGGAGTGGGATTGCTGAGTCACTGGTGTCTGGCTGTTCAGCTTTACAAGTTAGAGAGAAATTGCTCTTCTGAGTAGCTATGCCAGTTTGCACCCAAAGTGACCCAGTGTCATATAAGAATTCCCATTGAAATGCACCTTCCTACCACCCAGAACTTTCAATCTACTTAATTTTATCCATCTCGTGGGTATGAATAGAATCTGTTTGCAGTCTTAATCTGTATTCTTGATTATTTTGGACACCTGTTGATACGTTAATGACATAGTCTAGTTTCCTTATCTATGAAAACTGTGTTAAATGTTTTGCCCACTTTTATACTGAATTGTAGGTCACTTTCTTTTTGATTTAAGGAGCTCTTTGTATGTCTTGGTTACTTACCTACATTATTGAGTTTGGAAACATCCTCTTTCGGTTTGCGGCTTTCCCCTCTCCCTCAGTTTCTTTATTCTACCTTTAATGATCAGAAGTTCTTAATTTTCATGTGGTTGAATTTTTTAATTCTTTTATTTAGAGTTTATGTTTTTTGTGTCTTCAGGAAATATCTGTCTTACCCAGGAAAAGGTTACAGTGTATTTTCATATAAAAGCTTCTTACAGGTTTCTCTTTTACTTTCATGTCCTTAATCTATCACTAATGAATTTTGCTTCCCTTAAATATCTGGGCTTTTTATTTTTTCTATTGATCACCAGTTATTCCATCACATTAATTGATGAGTCCATCTGTTCGTGGAGGATATGCAATGCTACCTGTGTATTAGATTAAGTGTCCATACATCTACCACTATGTTTCTGGATGAATTTGTTCATTCTTTAAAAATTTTTATTTTATTTTATTTTTTCACCATGCTGCAAGACATGTGGGATCTTAGTTCCCCGACCAGGGATCAAACCCGTGCCCCGTGCATTGGAAGCACAGAGTCTTAACCACTAGACCGCCAGGGAAGTCCTGAATTTGTTCGTTTTTGAACCAACAATTTTAATTGACTATAGAATGTATTTAATGTTTTCTTAATGTACTTCACCATACATTTTGTGCATGTTTCTTTTAACTTTATCACTAGATACCATATATTTTATAAGAAACCATAATTTAAAAAAATTTTTTTCTGAGTTGTTTCTAATTCATTCAGATGCAGTATAGTTGTTTTTGTTTGTTTGTTTGTTTGCGGTACGCGAGCCTCTCACTGCTGTGGCCTCTCCCGTTGCGGAGCACAGGCTCTGGACGCGCAGGCTCAGCGGCCATGGCTCACGGGCCCAGCTGCTCCGCGGCATGTGGGATCTTCCCAGCCCGAGGCACGAACCCGCGTCCCCTGCATCGGCAGGCGGACTCTCAACCACTGCGCCACCAGGGAAGCCCGTTCAAATGCAGTACAGTTTTTATATTGACGTTGTGATAGGCCAACTTCTAAGTTCTTATATTTGTTCGCTCATTGGTCTATGGAATGTTTTGGGTTTTCCAAGTAGCAATTGTTTCATCCATCAACCTTGATATCTGTTTTTCTATCCCGTCTCTATCCTTTTGATTTATATATGCATTTAATTTTGTATTATATAGGATATGGTGTTCAGTGCAAAATAGAACAGAAATGGTTCCTGTCTTGCACTGGCTATGAACTCTAGGTTTATAGTAGTTTTTTTAGGTAAAGATGTTTATTTCTCTTCCTATTTCACTAAGTAGCTGTATCATGAATAAGCGCTGCATTGAATGTTTAATAAATTTGCTTTAAGGAGACTTTGACTTTTTTCCTTAAGAATATCACGTTTGTAGCATCTTACCAATAATACGACAGGTGTGTAATATTGTAAATTCACTCCAGTGCTTGTGAAGTGTAAAAATTAGCCTGTTAATAAGAAGATGCTGTCTGATGGATAGAAAAGCAAATTGGTAATGAATCCTTCTCAAGTGTGGTATGCATCATACTTTATCAGGATGTGTTATTGATAATTTGATACTGAATGATGAGACAGAATGCTTCCGCATTACAGCTCATAATACTGGATTGGCTGTTAGTGATAGGATTCAGATCATACCATGCTTAACAACTTATTTACGTAATACCTTGAATGACATCGATAAATATCACTTGCTAGAATCACAAAATCTCAAAAAAAAAGGTTTTTAATAATAACTTTGCGAAAATATAACGTACGTGCAGTGTTCGTACAAATGTCATGGCTTTGTCTAGAGACACCTGTCCCATAAAGTTAGTGAGTGCCCCGAGATATTGTTCCAGAGGGACCCACTGGACGCTGCACAGACCTGTACAGTGTCTTTGAACTGAATCAGGTGGCTTTCTCCACGTGGAGCCGTGGGATCAATAAGCTTGACCTCCAAGGCTGGGGACCCAACGTAGCCTCTGGTTGAGCCTGCTAGATGCTTTGTCATTTAACTGAGGGCCACTGGTCCGTATTTATTCTTCAGCATTTGCAGTCCTGCCGCAGTCCTGCGGGATGCTTTGGCGGCTGCTGTGCCGTGGATATAATCATCTCGGCGTGAAGAGCCTCTAAGGTGACTTTGAAAAAAGAACACACACAGGTTCAGGTCGGATGGGCAGGTACCACTTCCCAGTGAGTCCTCTGTTTCATAGCGATGTATCGCGTCGAAGATGAAGGGTGCCTTTTGGTATTCAGGGTGGGACTGTGATCTCCAGACAGATTTTGAGTAATTACATTCTGCAGTCCTCTGTCGTAACAGTCAATTTTGTATTTCTAAGAACAGAGTTAATGTCCTTGCCAATCTGTGTCATCTTGTTAAGAGGAATGGAAGTTTGGTCTTTAGGTGCAGGTACTACACCCAGGCCTCTCATCCCTTTTGCGTCCTGAAAGACGTCAGCGCGGTGTATATTTCCTGGTAAGGGTGCACGTGACCATTCCCTTGGGACAGAGAAATGTCTATTTATTTTGTGCAAAAAGCAGCTGAAATAGAGATTCCATGAACCCCCGTTTCCCTTTTGCCCACTCAAGGCTTTGTTCCCTGCTAATAAAATAACGTGTTCAAGAAAAGAAGCTTGGCATTGAAACGTTGTCCTATGAATTTCCTGAGGTTCTGAATTCAAACTCTTCGAAAGAACAGTGGTGACAACCAGTCCTCAGCATTCTCCTCTAGATTCTCTCTTTCATTACATTTATTTTAATAAACATCTTAACACTGTTCTGCCGACTAACAGACCAAGTTATGGATCCTGTTACGCCAAAGCAGTCTGAGCGAGCACAGTGTTGGTATTCTGATCATAATCATTTTTCTCTGAGAAACTGTTGCAAGGTTTTAATGCCTTGGATTCTGTTTTAGTTCCAATGTTGCCTTAACATTAAGTTCAAGTGCAGTCTTCACAACTCGCTCTAATATAATAAGATGCAGAACACGATGTACTTGAGGAATTAAAGCTTGAAGCAATAATTTAAAGTATCAATGGTTAATTAAGGTTTGTAGGGTTTAGTTAGTTATTCTTGCTCATATGTGGAGCTTTTAAATTTTATTTATTTTATTTATTTATTTATTTATTTATTTATTTTTACAGTAGGCCCTTGCTGGTTATTTCTTTTAAATACAGCAGTGTGGACACGTCAATCCCAAATTCCCAGTCTATCTGTCACCACCCGCCCGCCACCCTTCCCCCCTGGTAACCGTAAGTTCATTCTCTAAGTCTGTGAGCGTGTTTCTGTTTTGTAATTAAGTTCAGAAAAACTCAGCTCTCAGTGAGAATGGATGTTTACCTCTCTTCATTCCTTATTTTCATGGTCTTTCTTTATAAAATATTTGGGTTTCGAAAATCTGTGTCCCGGAAATCCTAAACTGAAAATAACAGATGGAATCTGTTCCTATAGATTATGGTACAAAAGTTTTCCAGAGTAAATTAAGGTTTGGGAGCTAAAAAGTCACGTGTGGTAATTTCCCCCAAATACTTCCTAAGGAAAAACAACAGAAAAGACAGAAAACATCTTAGGTTTATGTCCTAAGAGCTTGAAACCTGAGGAAGTCTGATTTAATTTAATTAGCACCACCCCCCCATCTGCCTGAACTTTGGGACTATTCATATGTGTATTTCCTATCAAAGACCTGTTTCATCAGCACAGACTTTTTTCTAATTCTATGGGTTAACAAGTGTTGATAGAAATCCACATGAGAGATTACTTGCAGACTTGAGAGAGACGGAGAGAGGGAGAGAGAGAGAGGCAAGGTTTCCTCTTTTCCTCGTTTTTTGGCGGGTGTGCAGGGAGCTCAGGACCAAGTTTTTTTGTGTGTAACTGTAGATTCCTTTAAAAACCTTCACTTTTTAACTCTCAGTCTTCTCCTGTCTTATTTTAATTTCTTGGCTTTTGCCTTCTTAGTCAGTTCTTAGTGCTTTGGGATTTCCTTTATACCCAGATCATTTCTTATTGAGCATCTTCAGATATTTGTATTATAAAATATTAAAGAGTAAAATGAGATCACTTTACAGTTTTTTAAAACTTAATCTAACCCTCAAGCAGTCAAGCGTTCTAGACCAGCCATCAGCAAACGTTTTCTGTAAAGGGTCAGATAGTGAATATTTTGACTTTGGGTGCCCTGCGGTCCCTGATGCAACTACTCAGCTTGGCTGCTTCAGGGCACAGTTAACCACAGGCAGCATGTAAAGAAACAGGCATGGCCATATTCAATGAAACTTGAGGTACAGACACTGAAAGTGGAATTTCATATAACTTTCACATGCTGTGATATTTTCTTCGTTTTTTAGTCCCCCTCCCCCAAAGACTTAAACCCCTTCTTAGCTTGTGGGTTATACAAAAACCGGGGGTGGACGTGAGCTGCCGTGGTGGGCAGACCCCGTTCTGGATCACACCCAGTTACGAACCTAACTGGAAGGCGGTGCTCCTGCATCGTGTACCAGCACCTCGAGCTCTGCAGTCATCTCCACAGATCAGAGGGATAGGTCCCGTGTATTTACGTTGATAGGATATTGTTTGTTTGTATGCAGTGGAGCGTGAGGGTTATTTATACGAGTACTCAAGAACAGGTTTGGGAAAGATAAATCACTAATGAAACAACACAGGCAGACCCTCGTATTGAGCATGAATGGCCAACCTGGTGTTCGGGGACACCAAAGGGACAGCTTGGTGATTTATTAGGGTGATGACTTTTCTCATAAGACTAACTAAGAAACCAGTTAGGTTTGCTTAATGCTACGTTCATTCAGCCTTTAGGAAAAAAAAAAAAAAAAAGTATAAGCTTTTGTCACGAATACATTGCTTTTGCATATTTTTCCGGAAATTTTTCAACGGCCTTGGGATTAAGTTGTTGAGTTCCACCAGACCCCAAATGATCAAGTTCCCTGCCTAACATTTAGTCTGCCATCACCCGAAATCTGCCGCCTTCTCCTAGCACTGCGGTGAAACGCTTCTCAAATATCACCAGAGACTTCCTAATGATGAAAGTCAACTGTATCTTCTCATTCTCCTTATACATGATGGAATAATACAGGTGGGCGCTTGATTGCCCTGAAGAGTTGAGGTCCTGGGTATTGTTACTCCAAGTCCTGATTGGAAAGGCTGGTATAACTGTTTCACATAACTGCCTCTGACCATCAAATTCATCGCCTAAAGACTGCACATGAGCCTCATTTATCTATTGAACGGATGTGTACTGATTACCCATTGTGTGCTAGACATTGTGCCTGGCCCTACAGAAACAAATATTTCTCTTGTCCTCTCACACATAAATAATTAACGTGGGAAACAGTCTCTTCATTTATTTGTATTTCATTTTTTAAAAAGTGTTTGGTAAGCTAGTGAATCCAGTTTTAGCACTATGCTCAAATGGTTTCAATCTCTAGCAGTCCAGATCTGCCACGTACAGGCACCACAGTGAACACTTGGATTTAGATGCCAAGGTTTTTGAAACTCTCCAAATTATATGTTCAACACTGCTTTAGGAAAATGCATTTCGAAGTTATATTTTAGCATAAATATCCAAATTGTGAAATATGTTAACTGCACACACTTTCAATTAACTTACCACTTAAAGTGTGAGTAGGAGCTGAGCTAAATGACAGCTGATTATTTCAGTGTGCATTTTTCAATGTGACTGTAAGTCTGGCATTTAGACCCAGGTAACAGACAATTAAATACTAAAACATCATGACAATCGCATGCATTTAAACTTTAAAATTAACCCACAGAACATAGCTTCACATGATGATGGTATCACCTGTAAATGACTGTAATCCAACTCCATAAATATTGATGAACTGGTAGAGTTTGAAATTGCTACTGTTCAGTTTTACTACATGCGTTCCATGTGTGTTTTGGAAGTGGAAGTTCTCCTCTGGAACTTGGGAATGTTTCATTATGAGAGGGCCCAAAGCAGGCTGCGTGCAATAATCTAGGTGACAAGAAAGAGCAGACTTGTCAACAGGGTTCTCTCTTATGTATTTAGCTTGATCTGTCTTTCAAGGATGCTTGAAAATCTGTCTCTTGACAGAGCCCGCAGACGTAGCCCAAGACAGTTATTTCCAGTGAGGACACACCCAAGCACTCGGAATGAACTTCTGGTTCTATGAAAATAGCCATCTCCTTATCATGAATATCAGAACTGTTGCCCAGAGAGTCTATTCTGAGGGATGACTTAGCCACCAGTTCCGTAGTCTGCAGGGCTTGGGCCATGGTCACTATGGCATCTAAGTCAGAACAAACAAGATGCTCTTTTCTTGGGCCTTCCATTTCATCCATTTCTGTGTATAGATACGTGTGAATTTCTAGAGCCCTAAAAAAAAGAGCTTCGAACTCACATGTCTTCCCTTTGAGCCTTACAAGTATTATGGGTTTTGGACAGACTTGAGAATAGATTAAACATTACAATCTAAGGTGGACAAAACCAGCCCAGAGGATGTACATGGGTCAGCTGGCAGCCAGCATGGGGGTCTGGTCCCAGTCAGCCACCTGACCTCGACTCACAGAGGAAAGAGGCAACTCCATGGGCCTGGAAAGCATTTTACCTTTGGAAAGATGTAACAGAAGAAACTCAAGCCAGCTTAAGCCAAATGCTCCAGGCTGGGAGAAGGAATCTTAGCTGACACCCTGTAGCAACAAACAGGAGCCGTGGCTCCGAGAATGCCCAGGTTGGGGAGGATGCCGTTGGATTATGGCAGTAAGCTCCCCTAACAGTTCTGGACGAAGTCTTGACAGATTCCTGGGATGGAAGATTGGCAAGACGGCCTCCTCTGATCTGCATGTGAGCTCCAGCTGCAGTCTGGAACACCAGTGTGGAGCGTATCAGATGCTGGTGTGACTCAGTTTGTGTGCACACTGTCCCAAAAGGTCACCCAGTGGACATTGTCTGGCCACAGGAAGGAACAGAGCAGAAGCCCTGGGCTGTTGCTTTGCCAGTGACCCTCAGCCAGTGCGTGTAAAATGTCCCAGTTGTTTGACCCCTCAGTTGGGTGGCTTTGAGGCATGTTCTGCAGTCTCTGGTGAGGGGCATATGGGTTGAGCCCCTTTCTCCACAGGGGTACCCACTTGTTAACACTTTCTCTCCTGGCTTTTCCATCTTCCCTGTCTCACCTTTCCAACTCCTCTTCCCCAGTAAACGGTGTGCATCCTAGCCTTGCCTCCTGATCCTGGGGGAGTAAAAACTAAAACAGTGTCAACGATCGGGGAGTAGGACCCTCTGCGTTCTCTGACCCAGTGAACACATCCACCAAGTGCACATCATGATGCCATCCGGCAACTTTCTTGTTGTCCATTAAGCTGGTCATCCTACACGATAAGCAGGATTATTGCCCTTCGGCCCTGAATTTTATGAGTTTTGATTCCAGCCTCTGCATTATGGCTACACACACACACACACACACGCGCGCGCGCGCGCGCACACGCCACTGCTTTCCTTCATCAAGCAGGAGGTGTGTTACCTAACCTCAGGCTCCATGTTTCTGTTGGTGAAAGAGTAGTCTGCAGACTTCTGGCTGCAGTATTCATTGTATCATGCCCTGATTCTGTGGACCAAGCAAAGGAGATCAATACTTTTCTCTCCAGCTTGCAGAGATATATATGACTGTGGGCCACAGTCCCTAAAAGTTGACTGTGCTTCTTTATCTATTTCATCCAGAAAGCGCTCCAATTCCTCTGTGATTCTGCCTCTCCGGAGGATGGAGGTGTTGCCAGGCTTGAGGGAAACGTTCACAACAGCTCCCGGCGTCTGTGAGCTGGGGGAAGAGAACGCACGCTGCTCTGACCCTGGAGTGTGAGGGGTAGAAAGCCAGAGCTTGGGATTTCCCTTGGGTCTTCAGCTAAAGTTCTTGGTAAAGTGAGATTTAAACATATAAAATGATTCAGCTGCAACAATAATGGCAAACAACTTGGATGTTAAAAGAGTAAGGGAATATCTGCGTCTCAGAGTCAGTTTCATGTGGAGCGTCGTAGGACACTATTCTGAATATGACACGACCTCAGAAGTGGATTGGGGAAAACCATTTTCTGGGTAGAGGTAATGAGGGAACACACTCCATGCCACAGTCAGGGCTATCAGGAAACCGATGACAAACACAAATTGGGTCACTGTGCCGCAAGTCTGAGTTTTAACATCATACTGAACTCTCCCTAATTTAAAAAAAAAAGAAAAATTTACATCATTTTTTAAAAATAAATTTATTTATTTATTTATTTTGGGCTATGTTGGGTCTTCATTGCTGCGCACAGGTTTTCCCTAGTTGTGGCGACCAAGGGTTACTCTTCGTTGCGGTGCGCGGGCTTCTTATCACGGTGGCTACTCTTTGTTGTGGAGCACGGGCTCTAGGTGCGCGGGCTTCGGTAGTTGCGGCGCATGGGCTCAGTAGTTGTGGCGCGTGGGCTCTGGAGTGCAGGCTCAGTAGTTGTGGTACACGGGCTTAGTTGCTCCGCGGCATGTGGGATCCTCCCGGGGCAGGGCTCGAACCCACGTCCCTCGCATCGGCAGGTGGATTCTTAGCCACTGTGCCACCAGGGAAGCCCTACATTATATTTTAGTTGCCTCTTTGCTTGTAGTTGTAACTTGCAAAGTCCATAGTACACTGGAGTCAGTCAATGGATAGATGGTTCTTGCCTGAAGGAATACGTGTACGTGTGTGTGTGTGTGTGTGTGTGTGTGCGTGTGTGTGTGTGTTGGTACCTTTTTGCTAATCCCTGATTACTCCATTGCACATACACTTTCTTGGGACCACTTTGTGCTAGTGATATAGTGCAAAAGAACTTACCCCATTTTCCTAACCATAGCCCAACAATAGCAAAAGCAACGAAGCACTACAAATGGTGAACACACACTTTTGTGTTTTATTTGAGAGGGGTTACATAAGGAGTTCTTTTCACATAGAGATCTATACATCGTAAGTGCAATTTGGAAACTGATGGGTTTATTTTGACAGCTCCAATATTTCCTCATCACCACGTTTTATTCCAACTTGTTCCCACACAAATGCAGTAAGGAATCACACACTGTATATGCCCCCTTCAAGATTTGAAACAGAACTTTACTACATAAAGTGAAACTAACAACTGATGACTGTAAAGGCCTATGAGTGATAGGGATTTAAATGTGGATACCCAGTGCTGTTAGGGAAAGAAGTTTGATGACAATACACCGAAAATTTTGTATGCTTAAACATTTGCATATTCCATCATTCTAACACGTGACTGGTAATGACAGTATTTCATTTCTATTTGTCCTCCACTTCTTCATCAGAAATTTCCCATTCTCTAAACTATGCATGGATGCTTTAATCTGTATAGTTTGTTGGAAGAAAATAAAAACGCCTTTCTAGTAAACCTCTATGACAACTCTGGTGATGCCGTCTGTTGCCTTTGGTGTTTGAAGCCAGCTAAAACAATGTTCACGTTCTTCTGATAAACACACAGTATCTGAATATGGCATATCTGACTTGAAATTCCCCTAAGTGATTTCAGCTAACCCAGGGCACTTCATTAAAGTGACATTCTTATCTAGGGGCAGCCCCGTGACACAGAATCCAAAACATAAAGTGATCAACTTTAGTGAATTTCATTATCTTTCGGGTCTATCCATTAAAAAAAAAAAAAAAATCTGACTTAGGACTGATCTTATCAATTATTCATCAGTCTTTGGACACTGTGAGATTGCCTAATTCCCAGGCTCTCAAATAGGATTGTAAAAATTGTTTGTTTCTTCTGGTAAGTCTTTTTTTCCATATCCCAAACCCTTCTTATAACCATCAATTTTATATAAAAGAAGTGGTGACTTAAGTGATTTTTAAGATGAAGTATTGGATCTCATTTACTACCTTTGATGACCAAGAATCCTAGGTTCCTGCTTAATAACTTGTACTGCCAAGACATTCTTTTTAATCTCCAATCTAAGCTTCCCTTGTTGGCATTTAAATCCATTTATTCTTGGTCTGTGAAGGCTAAGGAGAGTTGGCCCGAATTCTCTCCATAATAACCCTTCATGTACTTGAAAATTACTGAGTCACTCTTCAGAGTGAATGTCCCCAACCTTCGTTGCCTCTCCTCGTTCCCATGTTTACTCTTCCTCATATGTGTTATCCTAGATGCAGTAATGCTCTAAACGCAGGGTGCGCAGGGGCTGCAAACTTCTTTCTCACTGTAGGGCCTTCCGCGCCTTCTCTGGAGACAGCCTCGCAGTGATCGTGCCCAAATTACGGGGGCACTGGCTCCAGTGGCTGCAGTTGATTGATCCAAGGGCACAGCTAATTCAGGGTTGACCGTCATCACAGTCATCAGATGGGACTTCGGGACTGATATTCAGAGGCTGGACGTGAGGAGGCTGCACTGTGTTTGTGGTCACTCTGACAGGTGCCCAGTCATCTTCAGCTGAGGTCTCCGGAGTGGTAGTCCCTTTTCCTAGGCTTGTGGGTTGTTTTCTTAAACTCTTTCAGTTATTTATTGAGAAACCCAATACATTCCCGTGGAGGGCTTCAGGTGGCAGAAATGGATGCCTGCTTCTTGAAGTCCAAAGAACCCCAAATGCATGTTTCAGTGACGCACCTCTCAGACAAAAACAACGTCCTGCCCAGATCCTCATGGAAGGATTAAGTGACCGCACAGAATACCTTGTACCGCATGTCTCTCTGTTATCCGGGATTAAGGGCTTGGACTCTACACATCACTTTTTATTGTGTAAACATCAGAGATGGCATAGATGACTATTTACATTACTTGTGTGCAGACTGGTCTCCTTCTGAAGGAAGGGACTGGGGGTTGTGCAGGCCTGGTTTGCCACCGTCTTCACTGCGGTGGGTCTGTGGATTCCCAGCACGTGTTTTTTGAATGAAAATTTAAGTAAACGTGAATGAGCCCCGAAGGGACAAATTGGGAGATTGGGATTGATATATACACATTACTATATTATAAAACAGATAACTAATAAGAACCTGTTGTATAGCACAGGGAACTCTACTGAGTAGTCTGTAATGGCCTATATGGGTAAAGAATCTAAAAAAAAAAAAAAAAAAAAAAAAAGAATTTGAAGCAAATTGATTTGTGTGGAAGGAATATGAAGAAAACATTGGGTAGTTTGGCCAGAGCATAATTAGAACAGGATGTATTAACTACATTCTCTGGTTTTCAAAAGTTTGAATTGTTATAAAATTTTTGATGTGCTATTTCAATTTTCAGTAGCAAATAAACGTGTGTATAGAGGATTTAAGTAAAAAAAAAATAAAGTTGAGGTGGTGATACATTTAGTTTGTGCTTAATGAGATATATTTCTCTTTCTTAATTTTGTGAGGTTTATGGTTTCTGTCATCTTCTTAAAATGTGTAACTTTGTGGATTCTTTTCTGGTTTTAAGTAAACGTGTACTTTTATACTTCAAAAAAAAAAAAAAGAAAAGGTAAATGAGCCCCTTTCTAGAGCCACGCAGTGGGTCTTGTCCTTTATAAAGGAGAGAATTCCAGGCACTCTGCCTGAAACTGCAGAATGAAAGCAAGAAGTAACCTAGTGTGTGCAGCATGAAAATATTGCGAGTGGAGGTATAACAGGTGTCGGGAGCCTATAATAAGGAGTGACCTATGCTAGATTTATCCCATGCTCTATCACTCTAGTAACGAGAAGAAAAATACCAATATGACCAAAACATACAATCCACCTAGACACATTCGTATGGAGGGAGGAGAGGAAAAGGTTTGGTTAAGAATAATCAGGAAGGGGCTTCCCTGGTGGCACAGTGGTTGAGGGTCCGCCTGCCGATGCAGGGGACAGGGGTTCATGCCCCGGTCCGGGAAGATCCCACGTGTCGCGGAGCGGCTGGGCCCATGAGCCATGGCCGCTGAGCCTGCGCGTCCGGAGCCTGTGCTCCGCAACGGGAGAGGCCACAACAGTGAGAGGCCCGCGTACCGCAAAAAAAAAAGAAGAATCAGGAAGGGGGTGGGGAGTGATCATCTTATCCCCATCCTCATACTTGTGTCTCTCATCTTGCTTTATTATCTTTGTGGTGCTTATCACAGTCTAACCGGATATAAGTTGTACTTAGTTATCTGGTTTTATGGTCTGCCTCTCTGCATCTTGAAAGACTTGGGGGCGGTGGTGGAATCTTGTCTGTTTCGTTGCATCCATGGAGCCAGAAGGGTGCACGACACATAGTGGGACCCGACAGCACTTGCTGAATGTTTTATGTTGGATGAAAGACCAATAGAAGGAGTGATGTTGCTGCCTTGGGTGCTCTGTCTACCCACAGACTTTGGCAAAGAGGAGTGAGATTCTGTCATGGACCAAGTTGCTGAACTGGGAAATAGGCTTCTCTATCTCTGTAATTTCTTGCAATCCTTCAGCAGCTCCAGCAAAACTCATTTGTTCTCCCCAAGGAGAAAACTAAGGCAAAAAACTCCTCAGTACCTTTGTCCTATCCACCAGTCCCCTTGGAAAAAACAACATTGGTTTACCTTCAGGGCGATTGCAAAGACCTAGAAAATTAGATGGATTCCTCTAGCATCCCAGAACATTTTTGCATCTGCTCTGGGGTATTTGATATTCCCTGAACAAGGAGTTTTGTTTGGGGAGGTTTAGATAGAGCTTTTCTTTGGCCACAGGAAATAACAACCTTAAATAAAAAAAGGTCTCCATGAGCTGACACCCGCATGCATATGTTGTAGTTAAGTTGTAATCAGATCAGCCAGAAATAATGCAAAGGTATAATTATTGCTTTGAATGCAAGCCAGAAATAAATATAGAAGGAAAGCCGGCTCCTGGAGCTGGGGAGGGGGTCACTGCCTGGGTGGGGAATGATGCAAAACCTTCTGAACTCTTGGAATGAATCCTGCAGATGTCAGATGCACAATGATGAGCGGGTGGTCCCCTCAGTGGAGATGTGCAATGAAGCGATGCTCTTAGATTAACAGGGATACGAATGTCTCCACCTTATTTAATTGGGGAAAGCCATCTCTTTTTGCCAAATAACTGATTCCTGTTGGGAACTTTTTCCCTAAAGGACAGTTAATTGTAGCATCTTTGTCTTCAAAGGGAATAATGTTTATGGCTTGACTTTATCATACAAGGGTCATAATTCATAAGTTTTTGCGAATGAGGATATAACTCAGACAGAAACTAAAGTTAGCAGAGGATGATGTGGACGTGGGTGTATCCTATCAAGGGCGACAGATGTTTAAGAGAGAAAAGTATTCAATGTAACCACTTCTATTTGGGCCGAATGTGTTCACTGTAAAGAAAACAGAAAAGGGGTACATGAACCAAAAATCATTTAAAAACATAAAAAGATGATGGATGTCCACTGAACCTATTGTGATCATTTCACATGTAAATTTCACATGCAATCAAGCCGTCATCCTGGGCACCTTAAATGTACCCAGTGATGTATGTCAATTATCTCTCAGTAAAACTGGGAAAACCCTTAAAAAATTATTTCTGTATTTCAGACAGCTAAGGATGGAATAGGAAGACAAAAGAGTGAAGGGTAAAGGAAGAGTATGGGTGGGGGGTGGAAATAGCGGTGGAACGAGCAGGTGAGTGAAGATGGGGAGAGGAAAATAGGACTGGAGAGATGCAGGGTGGCCAGCCCTGAGATGCAGGAATGATGGCCAGGCGGACACACAGCCACAGTCATCTGCACTAAGAGGGTGATGTCCTGCTGCAGGCCAAGCACAGTCATAGGCAGAGGAGGTCTGGGGAAGGAAACTTCAGGGACACAGAGGCATGAATGTGACTGAACCCACTCGGGGTTAGTGGGTACTTGGGGGTGAGGACGCACAGCGGCGTAGAGGTTAAGAGTCTCGGCTGTGAGGTCAAATAGACATAAGTTTGAATCCCGGCTGGGCCGCTTTGGGTGACTTTGAGAGAGTTTCATCAGATGCTCTTAAGCTTTAGTCTTCTCATTCCAAAAATGCTTTTTCTTTTTCTTTTTCTTTCACGTCTTTATTGGAGTATACTTGCTTTACAGTGGTGTGTTAGTTTCTGCTGTATAACAAAGTGAATCAGCTATACATATACATATATCCCCACATCTCCTCCCTCTTGCGTCTCCCTTCCACCCTCCCTATCCCACCCCTCTAGGTGGTCACAAAGCACCGAGCTGATCTCCCTGTGCTATGCGGCTGCTTCCCACTAGCTATCTACTTTACGTTTGGTAGTGTATATATGTCCATGCCACTCTCTCACTTCGTCCCAGCTTACCCTTCCCCCTCCCTGTGTCCTCAAGTCCATTCTCTACATCTGTGTCTTTACTCCTGTCCTGCCCCTAGGTTCTTCAGAACCTTTTTTTTTTTTTTTAAGATTCCATATATATGTGTTAGCATACAGTATTTGTTTTTCTCTTTCTCACTTACTTTCATCTAGAAAATAAGTTATTAGGCACAAATATGTACAATTAAATGCTCTACAAAATACAACTAGGTTTTAAATTGCTGTGATAGAAGGGAATTTCCTTTTAGTTTTAAGTACAAAATTAAAGCATGGTAAGTGTTTTCTAAAGAGCTTCCCTTTCATGGTGGTCCCATCTGAAATGGATTTCTGCCTCTGGAGAGCTTGATACATGTTATTATTGATCAATGTCATTAACGTCATCATTACCTGTAATCAGACGGCTAACCTTCTTGTGTACCTCAAGTCTAAAGCTTGCTTTAAATATTTCACATTTCTTCAAGGTTAATGAACTTGACACCAGGTATGCAAATTAAATGTTGTCGGGCATTTGAAGAAATGAACAAAGATAGTATGCCCAAGGAAGCTTGTTGCAATGAGGGCACAAAAGAAAGATTCTAACTGTTCATCCATAGGGCAGTTGTTAAGTGACGTATAAAATACGGTGCTGCTGTTAAAAAAAGTAAGTTAGCAACAGTTACCAATTATGTAACATTTGTCACGTGGATAACACTCTTGCCCTTTCTTAAACACATGCTTTAAGGCATGCAGTCTTGACACCCTTTAAGGCCAGTGATAATTTGTGCTCATGTTACAAAAGAGAACACTGAGGTGCATAAACGTGAAGGCGTTTACCCCAAGTCTCACAGATAGGAAGCTAGTCAAGACTCAAGGTCAAGGTCTTACCATGCTCACAAATTGGTTTTCTACAACTTTTCATCCTGGCATGTTACCGACTCTTAAGCACAGTAGTAAAAGTGCACGGTGAAGAATGACTTGCATAGCACAGTTTCACTTATTTACACAGCACAATAATAGCTCCTACATGTTTTTGTGCATATTCTATGTCTGGAAGGGGAACCAGTGGACTGTTAGCTGCAGGCACTGTCTTCCACACCTCCTACCTTTCACTTTTTTTTTTCTTTTGCGGTACGCGGGCCTCTCAGTGTTGTGGCCTCTCCCGTTGCGGAGCACAGGCTCCAGACGCGCAGGCTCAGCGGCCACGGCTCACGGGCCCAGCCGCTCCGCGGCACGTGGGATCTTCCCCGACCGGGGCACGAACCTGTGTCCCCTGCCTCGGCAGGCGGACTCCCAACCACTGCGCCACCAGGGAAGCCCCCTACCTTTCACTTTTGATTTTCATTTCCTTGTCTCCTGTTATGAGAATTTCTTTAGCATATGGTTATTCAGTTCTCCGCAGTACTTTTTCTGAGTCTACTTGTTTGTTTCTTCATTTAGGAACTCGTTATTTTAGGTTCAGGCAGTCTATGTCATTTCCTATTTATAACTTCTTATAAAATCGTATAACTCTTGTGAAAGTGTTCTCCTGTATCTCCCATTATTTCCACTTGAGTGGAACTATTGCCTCTGGATATGAGACTCAGCCTTATTCCTGTGGGTGACCCAGTCCCCCTGAATGAATCACACCTCCTTCTGGCCTGCTTACAAGAGGCCATCTCTCGGTCCGGGTACCTGGCAGCCTGTTGGTAACTCAGGTGGCCATGGACGGCCAGGAAGCCTTCCATTTTCTTTGTTTTTTTAATCGAGGTCGAGTTGATTTACAGTATTACATAAGTTTCAGGTGTGCAACTTATTGAGTCAAGATTTTTATAGGTTATATTCCATTTATAGTTATAAAATATTGGCTGTTTTCCCTGTACTGTACAGTAAAGGCTTTCATTTTCTCATGGTCTCGCTCTGAGTGAGGTGTAAACTGGTAAACCTTCCCTGCTTGTGTGCTGAGAGCTGTCTTCTATGCGTCTTCGGACATAAAGCCCAGGGTCTGTTCATCCTGACGACTGGCCTGAGTGGTTCTTCTGGACTCCAGGGCAGAGTGGAGACTGTGTGGAAGGATCCTATAAGAGAAAAGAGTCTGATGCCTTTGCCCGGAGTTTCAAGGATGTCTTATCTTTCTTCTAATTCACGGGTTCCTGGCTTTGGCCTGGAAGCAGAGATAATAATCCCTCAGCATCCATCACTGTCTCCCCTGGAGACCTCAGGATAACCCATGATGTAGGACATTCTCTGCATACTTTTCCGACGTGCTCCACGGGCATGATACTGCTAACCGAGCAGAGATAGGATAGGCAGCGGTCGAGCGTCCAGAATGCCAGGCACAACATTTTCAAGTGGTTGCCTTGTCTAAATAATATCCACCAAATTCACCTCCCATGATTTGTATATGGTGGCCATTTTGGCCACATGAACATCCTTCCCCAACACTTTTTGTTATGTTTTGGGTGGGCTTTGGATGGCTATGTACAAATAGGAGCACTGAAGTTTATCCATTTGGAGCCCTATTTCCAAATCGGGTTCCCAGAGAGCTATACTGATTTACGGGGACATCTGGCAGTGTTTAGAGCCTGTAGCTGGTAACCTTACCCATTGTAGCATATGATTCCTGGTAAGCCTCAACAAAAAAAATTAAAAAAAGAATTACAGCTGGGCCCCTTTTCATCCTTTACTCTGTAAAGTCCCCTATTGTTCCTCATAAAGTTTGGTGGATGCTTGTAATAAAAAAAGTTTAAAGTGGGGAACATGCATGAGCAGTTCTCTTCAGCCAAAGACTTCCCCCTCTGTCTCTTTCATCTGCCTCAATGTCTTCAAGGACTTTGCCTCCCATGGGCCTCCTCAGGGTTCCCCTTTCCCTGGAGAGTTCCTTGGGGTACAGTTATTTACCCAACTAGAGAGCCAATAGGCGATGATTTCGCCAGGTAACTGACCCACTCTCCAGTACCATTCAGAAGTGTGAAATCGCTTCAGGTCTGGAGGCCTGGTTTTGAAGAAAGTGGCCCCATTTTGAGTTTTAGCATAATTTTAGGATGAATTAGGAGAGCGATGTTTTGCTTTAAGTGGTTTGCATCAGCAGCTGAGTTTACAGCTAAACGGGATTAAGTTACAACATTAAGAAATTGAATAAACGTCTGACACTGCATTTGAGTGCTCTCATCGTAGTTATGACCCTCCTTGACAGGGAAGAGGAGAACGTAATCGGGGGATCTAGGCGAACAGCTGAAAATATGTTCCCTTTGGAAACATTTAACCCTCCTTGTTTCCAATTTACATCATATTTGTAGTTATTTTTGTTCCCAGGGCACTAAGTTTCAGTGAGGAGAAAGAATTTGATGCTAATGTGGGCCCCATGTAAATCTTTTTTTCTAAGATTCCTCAGTGACATGAAAAAGCACCCCCTCTCCCCTATAAAACCGTCAATCCAATCTACGTAAGATTCCTCTATCAGAGACCCAAACTTCTGTAAGATGGTTTTCTTTGGTCTGTAATATTTCCTCTTTCTGTTGCTATTCCTGGAATGTTGTATGCCATGTGTTTTTTTTTCACAGTGGCAAAGCTTGTCATCCTGACGCATACCACAAAAACAAAAGAGAGATGGACACGAGCAGAATTACAGGATCGTTGTAAAATGGTCATCTGTCATTTCATCAGCAGATAAGTATCCCTCTGTATTGTGATGGACAGCTTTTGCTTTGCTGCTCCGAGACATCCTCGACCTCCTTGTCTTAGGCCTCAAGGATTTCTCCGGCTCTGGAATACAAGTATTTGTGAACGTGCCCTGTCCTGTTTCACCTACACAGTTATTAGCCTCACCCAAAACCTAACTAGAAAAGGTAGCTTTGACTTTCACAGCCCCGGCTGGCCTCTTACCAGTAATTCTCATCATTTAAGCCGATTCTCCCAATTGGCATAAAAATCATATCTATGATTTTTTTTTATCTTAAACCATGCCCCAGAGACTACCGTGGCATTGCTCCCAGCGTTAGTTGGATGGTTGGTGCACCTCAGTTTGATGGGCATGCGTCCGTAGATTTTTCAGAAGCAGTCATTTTATTCTCTGTCGTTCATGTTCTGAAAGAAAGGGGACGCAAACATCCTAGCTGAAGCGCTATTTGTATCCTTGCTTTGACAGAAGTCCCCAAATCCCAAGAGGCCGATTGAGTATATACCTTGGTGGAGCACAGAGGTTTCTTTCTCTTTTTTCAGAAATCGTGATAGGAAAGTGAGCCTCTCAGCCCAGCTGCTTTCCAAGAGGCAGCTGGAGGTTTGGAGAGGCCTACATTTGCAAGCGTCTGTTTCAACTGGTCTGTCTTTACAGCAGGGTTTGTCAGCCTTGACGCTCGTCCCATGGGGGGGCTGAAGAATTCTTTGTTGGGCTGGGGAGGGGGCTGTCTTATGCACGAGGATGTGTTGACTGGCATCCATTGCTTCTACCCCCTGGAGGCTATTAGCACCTTAGCACCTGTTCCCACTGTGACAAGCCAGAATGTCCTCAGACGTTACCAAATGTCCCTTGGGTTGGGGTGGCGTGGAGTGAAATGGCCCCTGACTGAGAACCGCACCTTTTGTACGTGTTTCTTCACGGACCTCAGTAGCTGCCCGTTGGGACTTACCAGGAGGCCCCTCTCCGTATGCTTTTACTTAATCGCTTTCTTCCTGCAGTCTCCAGAACTAGGGTATCCAGCATGGTAGCCACTAGCCATATGCGACTATTTCAATTGATGAAAATAAAATTTAAACAATTACAATTCTGTTGCTTAGCCACATGAGGCTACTGGTTACCATTTATGATAGAATATTTCCTTCGGCACAGCAAGTCCTGTTGAACGGTGCTGATCTAGAGCAAACATCTTGGTAGAGATCTCACATCCAAGGGAGAAAACAGGGGATCTTGGGGAGGGAGGAATCTTGTTCTTTCTGTTTACAAAGCACAGACATACACGTCGTGCATACACATATAAGCGTTAAATGTATATACAGCATATCTTGCGGTATTGAAATTACAAGGAAGGTGGGTGAGATTAGGGAAAGTGCAGTCTAGTAGACTCCTTAGGAAGGACGATAACCAAAAAAAAAAAAATTGAGACACACTAAAAATCTAGAATATTTTTTTTCTTATTTGAGATATGATTTGGAATTTCAAGCGCTTGATTCGAGAATTCAGAATAGCAGCTTTCGATAAATCTGTAACAAAGACTGTCTTTTTATTTGCCCTGGTACCTATGGCTTTCAGATACCATAAGGTAACTGAACGTACGGTCTTCATTTAAAAACGAGCAACAAAGCCCGTGACTTTTTGCAGGACAGAATTTTATGAGTTATTACAAACTCCTCTCTCTGCACAGTTAGTAAGCAAAGGGACCCTATTTGAAAACATTAGGTGTATCTTTTTATGTACTATTCATACAGTATTTTAACATTTTTAATTTAATAAGAAGAAATGAATATTAGCAATGAAATCATGTTTGGATGATGGACTAACATTTGATTTAAACCAAAAAGAAAGTACCCAGCTCTTTCACCAGAGCAGGTTATTGTAACAGACATGTGAAATTATTGGCCCACTTGACTCCTGAAGGCCTTTGTGGCTTTGGGGAGATGGTTAGTCTTAAGGGGAGGCAGAGCTCTGCTACCAAAGCAACAGGGTCATATTCTGGGATTAATCACAGACCCACGACCTGATAGTAGTCACTTGGCTGTTGCCAGCCAGGACTTTCATCTGGAGTGGGTGACACAGAGTATGGCAGGGCTGATTAGAATCTCGGTCACCTGCATCATTTCTCTTCCTCAGTCTCCTTGCTTCTCATGTTTGCCAGTATTAACACCTCTCTGTTTCATCCAGGACTCTTATCCGATGTATTTTTCACCAGCTGCATCTCGGGGAGGAGTTCTCAAGCTCTTGCGCTATGGCGCGCTGTGCTTCCAGCAAATTGGCGCTGAAATTCTGAACTTTGTCTTCCTAACCGAGCACGAGTGGCTCTCTCTGGTCTTACAGCCTGGAATGTTCCTCTGGGCACAGAGTTATAGCCATTGCCAGACAGTCACCGAACCAAACTTGGGTCCGCTTGCCTGCACTGTCAAGCCAGTCTCCTGACCCCAGGTTGTGGTGAAGGGAAGTGCAGCATTTGTTGCAGGTGCCAAGCAAGGAGTCCAGGCAGCTGGTGCTCAAAAGGCCCAAACTCCCCCATGGTTTTCAGGAAAGCATTGTTAGAGGCTAGGTGAGGGAGGGGCCTCCCAGGGTATGTGATCAGCTTGTGCACGGTTCTCTGATTGGCTGATGGCGAGGTAAGATGGGTTAATATTATCAATCCTCAGGCTCCAATAGGTCTGGGGGCTATGTGCTCATGGCTCTCAGGTAGTTAATTTCATCCATTGGGCGGGGGTTTTACCGTCTGTAAAACAACTCAGGAGATGTGCATCAGGCACCATTATCTGAGTACTTGAGACAAGAGCTACAGCAGAGGATATGGGGGAGGGGTGTGTCCTGGGAAGGCCCCAGAGGGTCCTGCCTGCTTACAAGATTTGCCTTGTTTCTGTCTCTCAGAGATCCCATTCCTACTTCGACCATGGGGCAATATCTAAATGCAGTTGTTTCATATATTTTGTCCAGTTTTATGGTTATTTACTGCTTATTTCTTTTTGACCTAAAGTATAAATCCCACCTATCCTCGCATATGTTCTGATATAAAGTGACACTCAAGATCAGGACTGATGTGTCTGAGTGGCATCTCATTTTTCTTTTCTTTTCTAAAGTAGCCACACCACTTACTCTCCAACTCTTCACTCTGCTCACTTTCTTTGTATAAAATGTCACAACATATAAAAACATCTTCCTTGCTCATTGGTTCACTGGTTTATTAGATACCTTCCCCTAAGTAGGTGCCCTAAAGATGTGGCAATTAGCAACTCGAAATAATGTCATCTTACTAATGAATAATCATTCCACAGTTAAGTTTGTAAATGGAACCCTATATATTTTTTAAAACACCATCTCTTTTAGGACTTTCCTAGCTGTAATTTTGAAAAGAGGAGAGAGAATTCCATATTATGTAGTTAAAAATAACCGAATACAGAAGTTCACTGGTTAAGGGGTATGCCTCAGAAAACATTTACCAGATTATATTGTAGTCATTGCAGTCATCCCACAGATAGCCAAGTGACTGTTCAGCAGAAGCTCTGTGTGGTTTTATTGTGTTTGCATGGTACTGTACAGGTGCTTAGGGGACGTGGATACAAAAGTATTAGACCCATTCTTTACTCCCGATGAGCAAACAATCCAGAGGCATGGGATACTCTAAGGAGAGAATCTATGGAGATTGAGGGGGGGTTTTTTGTTGTTTTTTTCGGTTTTTTTTTTTTTTTTGGTCAAAACTGGGAGTGATTTTAAATCATAATATTATAGTAAGTGGTTACTTTTGAGTTGGGTGAAAAGAGAGACCAGAAAGACAGGCTGAGGGCAGATGATCACAATCCTTTACTGTCTTGCTGATCAACGCTACAGTGATTTTAAAGGCAGAGGATCTAGAGGTAGTGTTAAGGAGGAAAACAGTAAAATGAGAAGACTTTCTTTTGGATCTTTAGTGGGGAAAAGATGGGCAGGGGGAAAAGAAGTTAGGAAATTAGGAGCCTCTAATGGTAGCGTGATGGGCGGATATCAATGGCTTGGGTCTGGTTGGTGCTGGTAGGATTAACAGAGGGAAGGCTGAAAAAAGAGAATGGAAACAAAAATGCGCTTAGTTATATGTCAGAGGTAGGAGAGGAGAGGAAGGCTCTTTTATTTTCTTAGTTTCAGACCATGGAAATTCATGATGTCATTCGAAAAATGGAGAAGTCATACCCGGAGGCTGTTTTGGGGAAAAGGAAAAAGGTCAGTGTTCAACACACTGAGATGTCAAAAATAGCACGACATTCAAGTGTAAGGGTCCAGAAAATAATGAGGGATGAGTTCCTGGACCACAAGGGAGTTGTGTTAGGGCCAGCATCGTAGATCGGTGAGTGATTCCTTGGAGGTCACAAAGTTCAGTTTTTGTGAGTTCTTCCTCTTTTGTAACATTGTAAGACGACCCTCAGTGGCCGTGGAGGAGATAAGACACAGCGATTCATGACATACTACCCAGAAAAGCGACTTAAAATGCATGAATGTAGTTGGCTTGCTGAGTTACATACCACCTTTTCATGCTTGATGAGCAGCGTGTTTTCATTAATTAACAGCTACTGTCCTTCTTAGTCCTCAGAATATAGCAATGTTTACCTTGCCCGTTGACCTTGTCCTGAGACCCCATCGATATGCTCCATTTCCCAGCAGACCATCTTAGAGCCACGACTGGGCACTTTTACCTCGGATCACAATTCTTTACATTGATTTTATTCTCATTAAGTAGCCACAGTCCCGAGGGGATAGACAGCGTGGGCTCTTCATGACGATCTGATCCCAAATATAACTGAAGCATATCCTTAAATGACTTTTAAAACCTACTTGAAGTTCAGGGCCATAAAACATATTTATTTTTGAGGCAGTTCAAAATAAGAAAGCTGATAGAAAATGAAAAGATTGCTGCAGCTATTTTTCAAATCCTAAAACTTTATCCTATAAATTTTGGATTCAAGAAAAAGCTGGCAAATAGGTTACAAAAATAAGTCTCCTGTCTCGAATTGCCTTTTGAAATACTGTGCTAAGGAAATATGATGGATGTAATTCTTTTCTCTTTTCCATGGGCATTCCTTTTTTGAAATGCATGGAAGTTTTTCTGAAATAGAAGGACACAGTAGAGAGAAAGATGCATCTAAAATTTGAGGTTGTGCAATTTGGGCACAGGGTGGTGCCAGCTAAATTTCTTCTTGGCAAATTAGACTGAGGATATTAGACTCCGCCCCCAACCCCGGTTGTTCCTCATCTGGGTCAACAGGTTGCCTTTTCAGGATAAGTGGCAGGAAAACCCTGGAAGCATAGACTAGACGTCTTCGGAATAAGGATGGACAACACAGAAGGAGAGCAAAGTCTCAGACACCACTGACTAGGAGTGCTTGAGGATATGATGCCGAAAATGTATTTGCTCTGGGGGCACCCATGGCTAGCCATTCTGGGAATCCCCCTGGGTATTGGTAGTACCCACTTTGTTTTGTCACTTTCCACTCAACTGAGACCTGGCCGGCAGCTTCCTGCATTGCGTAGGCTGGCTCTTCAACCCCGAAAGCATCATCACCCCCCGTCATCCGTCCTCGGGCATGTCTTGATGTCAGAACTGGTCCCAAATGCTAAGTTTCCGTACATGCTGAGTCCCGTCACTTGTCTATAGCCATGGAAGATTGAGAAAATGATTCGAACATAATGATTTCATAACTCCGTAGTTGGGACTAATGAGGGTTACTGGAATGGATGTCCAGCCAGTAGAACGTACTGTGTTTTAACAGAATTAATTTAGGTGTTTGATGAGCTACCAGTGGTGCATCAAAACAAAGTTCATAGTTAGACACTGGAATCAGATGTAAAGAGAGCTTCGGAGGAGCAGGTTGTGAACATCTTTTTAAGGACTGTCAAGCATTTGTCTTAGACTATCAAGTAGACATTAAAGCAGTGCTTCTCGGGCTCCCCTGGTGGCACAGTGGTTGAGAGTCCGCCTGCCGATGCAGGGGACACGGGTTCGTGCCCCGGTCCAGGAAGATCCCACATGCTGCGGAGCGGCTGGGCCCATGAGCCATGGCCTCTGAGCCTGCACGTCTGGAGCCTGTGCTCCGCCACGGGAGAGGCCACAACAGTGAGAGGCCCGCGTACCACAAAAAAAAAACCCCAAAAAAACAAAGCAGTGCTTCTCCAGTGGAGGCTGTCTTCCCTCCAGGGGACATTTGGCGATGTAAGGAAACATTTGGGGGTTGTCATAACTGGAAAAGGGTCCTACTGGCATCTAGTGGGTAGAGGCCAGGGACGCGGCCTGACATCCCGCAGTGCACAGTTAGGCCCCATGATAAGGACCTACCCAATTAACTAAGTGTCAGTAATGACCAGCTTGGGAAAACACTGCATTAGACATGAAATGATATTTTGTTTAAGAATTCTAGATTTGAAGTTGGAAGAGTGGTCTTGCATGCCGACTCCAATATTTTATTTTATTTTATTTTTATTTTTATTTTTTTTGCAGTATGCGGGCCTCTCACTATTGTGGCCTCTCCCGGTGCGGAGCACAGGCTCTGGACGCGCAGGCTCAGCAGCCATGGGCCCAGCCGCTCCATGGCATGTGGGATCCTCCCGGACCGGGGCATGAACCCGTATCCCCTGCATCGGCAGGCGGACTCTCAACCACTGTGCCACCAGGGAAGCCCCGACTCCAATATTTATTAGGCATATGACCCTAGACAGTAGTTAACCTTCTTACTTCATTTCTTCAGTTATAAGATGAGAATCAGAGCCCCTACTCCACGGCTGCTTGGCTAATCTGAAACTTGGTAGTTTCTGCAAGAGGAATGCCAAGCTTGTGCAGAGGTTGCACAGGATGCCGTAGAAACCAGAGAGATCTTGCTTTGAATTGTGGCTCTCGGTTTCTAACTAAGGTAAATAAGTTCCTGAATTTCTCGTAATCCATTTTCTCATCTGAAAAAAAAAAAAATGAGCCCAACCGCATAGCAAAGCTGTTAGCATTACACGAGGCAATTTAAATAAAGGTGCTAAGTGTCGCGCCTGGTTCATAGTGTATACCTAGCATCAGAAAAAACACCTACGTTTATTTAGAGCAGGATTTCTCCAACTTCACACTAGGGATATTTGAGGCCAGGTAATTGTCTTCTGTAGGGGTGAAGGTGGGCAGGCCTGTGCACGGTAGAATGTTTAACAGCATCCCTGGTCTTTTGATGGTAGACGCCAGTACCGTCCTCTTCCTCAGCTGTGACATTCAGAATCTCTCCAGATGTTGCCAAATGTCTCCTGGTGGGAAGACCGCACCCCCTATTGAGGATCACGTACCTACACCAATATTTATTGGGTGACGATGTGTTCTTTACCATATTTTAAGTTAGACACTTAACTCCTATATAAAAACACAAGCACTCATATATATACATGCTCTCTTATAAACATTTAATGTGTGGTCACCTCCCCTCCATCCCTGGAGTGGGAGAAAGAGTAACTGTGCCTTTTTTTTTTTTTTTTTTTTAAAGCTTTGTTGTTGGTTGCCGACAAATACCTGATTTATTCAAGACCGAAGAGCCCATGTTTTAACATCCCGTTTAGTTGGGGGTATATTCTTCCTTTTTTTTTTTTTTTTTTTTACTTACCTACCTTCATTCTGAGGCAGTTACCACAACACATTTATCAGTTTAACTTCATCAAATGCGTACAATCCTCTTTTGTTAGAACACAATTTCAAAAGACCAAGAGAATGGAGAAAGCTTACCTTTTTCATTAAAACCTGTTACTTCTGCTATTATAAAGAAGCCTCAAGCTGTGTCTGTCTAAATGTAAACTGCACGGGAAAGCTCAGGCACACTGGGTATTTTAATTAGCGTTCCCCTTGTTGGGACCAGGTGATAATGACCCCATCTTTCCCCTTTGATCTGAAAGAAGATGGTAATTAAGCTTCATCAGGTGAGCCCCGGAGCTCCTTGATGAATTTCACAAAGTTATACGAATTATTGATTCGGTTCACAGTATGAAACATTCCAGAAAATTCACCCTCCAATGGGCTTAGCCCATGGGGACATGTTTTCAATGTTGTAATTGTCGTTTTGCTGACAGTCCATTTACATTGA
The DNA here is from genome assembly GCA_036417435.1 of Inia geoffrensis. Classification (NCBI taxonomy): domain Eukaryota; kingdom Metazoa; phylum Chordata; class Mammalia; order Artiodactyla; family Iniidae; genus Inia; species Inia geoffrensis. The sequence continues at coordinate 5,215,448 of CM070921.1, forward strand.
TCAGGAGGGTCTTTCCCTATAAGACAGAGTCCACTGGGTTAAAGGCAGAGGTGAGAATTTAGACATCACCGAATTTTAGGTACAATCATCAGGGTTAAGAAGTGGCCAGCTGCCTGCCTGGTGTCCACACGTTGGCTCGGAGGCTGGGACATGCCTCATGTCCAAGTTGGGTGGGCCAGTTAACTGCAGAAGGACGGAGAGTTTCCAGTCAATACTAGAGTCTTAAGGGTTTCTCCGTTAAGTGCATCTGAAACCTAGACCACGGTGACAGGGCAATGTGAAATGCATCAAGTTGCACAGGGAATGTCAGAGATGTCTAGCCCAGACATAAATGGTGAGCCAACAAGTGGCGGATGGTAGGTCCGGGGCACTGAGGTTCAGGTCCTGATAATGGAGAGAACCAGCTGAGGAGTTTCTCTGCTGGTACCGGGTCTCAACAACTGGGTCATAACCCAGAGAAATTACACTCGTCTTAGGGAATGTGAGTGGGAACCTTGGGAGAGGAAGGCCATGTCCAAGGAGAAAAGAGACTGGGCCCAGGGAAGGTTGCCAAAAATGGTCACAGGCTCAGAGGACCAGAAAAGAACCACCTCTGAGAACTAGGGCGCCAGGGGCTCAGCTTGGCTCAGGAAATAAGAAGCCTGGTTTGGAGACTTGGTTCCCAAGGTCAGAGATGGAACAGCATCCAGAATTCAGGGAAACTCTCAGTTCACCCTCAAGATGGAGCCGGGCAGACTTCCCGAATGTTGTCTTGAGAGCCGTCATGGGGCCAGAGTCACAGTATGGACAGCGTGCGTGGACCGTGTGTTTTGATCACAATCCAGAGACTGAAACGTCAGGCAGCTACAGACTCGCGCCTGCTTCCCGATCTAATGAACGGTCCGCTATTACCTTCAGAAGATGGAACCACTGGTTTCCCACCTCATTTGTACGTGTAATTTATTTTTCAAAACAGATAGAGCCTGGGGTAAGGTTCTATTTTTAGTACCATCTAGACTCGAGATAAAGCGTCCCTTCGCCTAGGAGTATAAAAATAGAGAAATCCGTACCAGCATGGGACTTTTTTGTCAGTTAAATTATTAGTATTATTCTCGTCTCTCAAATAGGGGAGTTGGGAACTGTAAATAGGACAGAGTCACTGAACCACAAAATGCATTCTGGATGAAAAGAACCTTTTTTATCTTTTGCCAGAGGAAAGTAACAATAATTAGCAGCTCGATATTTGTCAGGGATCGTCTGTAAAGAGTCTCTAGTCCAGCCTAATAATAACAGTGTAGAAAATTAGAAATGAGAACTAGTGAAAAATCCACTAGTTTGGAGCAAAGGGAGATAAGTGTGTGTTGGCCCAAATACACTGACTGGGTAGGCTAACCCTGCATTTGACCCACTGAATATTATTTCGTGACCCAACTGCTCCAAGCTTCAAACTAGCAGCTGTGGCTTCAAAGGGGAAAAATGTCCCCGAACTCTGGCTTCTCCTAGTGGCTGCTGGGAGCTGATGGGAAGAGACCAAAGGCAAGGCGGAGACGCAGCTTTTGCGGGAGAAGTCAAATTAGGTCAGATTTCGCATCAGCCTGCCCCCTGGCAAAGACTGGGAGAGCGAATTCTGGAGGTTGAAGCTAGTGAGAGAGGGAGATTTAATCCTTATGGGGTCACATCATCATTCAGGCTCACAGGGGCAGGGATTGTATTCTTTGGAGGGGTTTGTCAAGGTCAAGGTAGCTTTTCCAGAAAGGCATCTTTCGTTTTTCCTTTTTTTAAAAAAAACTTTTAAAAAATTGAAGTATAGTTGACTTACAGTGTTGTATTAATTTCTGCTATCCAGCAAAGTGATTCAGTTATACATATATATATACATTCTTCTTTTAATTTTCTTTTCCATTATGGTTTCTCATAGGATATTTTTTTTCATCTTTATTGGAATATAACTGCTTTCTCATGGGATATTGAACATGGTTCTCCGTACTATACGGTAGGACCTTGTTGTTTATCCATTCCATAAATAAGAACCTACATCTACTAACCCCAACCTCCCAATCCATCCCTCCGCCAGCCCCGTCCCCTTTGTCAACCACAAGTCTGTTTTTCTGTGTCACAAAGGCAACTTTTAAAAATCTTTGTCTATGGGATCATCAAGGCCAGTTTTCTTCAGCGTTAGAAAGCCACGCAAGATTTATGTTGAATGCAGAGGGCAAGACAGGGTATTCAAGGGTAGCTCGCCTACCTTGTGACAGTCCAGGCTGGGCCAGGGTTCCCCAATCGTCCTCAGGTCACGGGGTCCTTGGGGTCTTGGCACTTTCTTTCTTCGATGCCTCTAGGACAAAAGAAAGATCTAACCGTTTGGGTCCAAACAACTTAAGAAGAATGTACACACTAGCATTTTTGTCAACATTAATATATATAGCGATACGTATATACATACGAAATTGAAAGCAAATGCATTTTTGTTTCATTCTTAAGTGGCTACCAGTACTTACTGAAGGGATGTGTATGCCTGTAGGGCACTTTGCCAGCCTTGGAATGAGATTGGACTTGCGCACTCTCATTTCCCGTTCCATCTTGATTTTTCACACAGCAAGAGCCCAACATTCAGCTTTGCAAAGCTGTGCCGCCATTGAAAGGCACGTGGCACACTTGAGTGTTGAAACTTGGAACAGTCACCAGCAAGTAGTTTGCTGATGTCTGACGCAAGTCACCTATTTCCGTTTGCCTCAAAAGTTTAAAGTATCTTGGAATGGCTCTGTGTTGAAGCAACTCTTCATCTCTGCTCTTTTGCGTCTGAAAAATTCTATAAACATTACCTAAACCAATGGGTGTCCCAAAAAATATTTGTAAGTATGCCCACATTTCGTTAAAACAGGTGGGCAGCATGATTGATCGGGCTCACAGGCCATAGTTTGCCGACCTTTGTGCAAACACTTCCTGTGCTGTATTGCACAGAAATTGTATGACTGTCTCGAAGGTGAACATGGCTGTAAATCTTCATTGTTTCATTTCATTATGATAGAAACCCACATGTTATAATATCTGTGTTCTAGATGAAGGATTTGGGCTCAGCGATGCAACTTGCTAAAGGTCAAACGTTTCGCCATGCAATGGAGCTGATACTTGGGTTCAAATCAATCCCACAAACTGACGAAGCCCCGTGGCTTTCCACTCCGCCATACTGAAATGGAGTCTGGACCCAGCTTCTAGGTGATTTGCTCTTACACTTTTGTCATGTACATTAGCTTCCTTGGGCTATGTTGAGTTTTAATCACGTCAGTGGAGATAGCCATTTACCTCTATCCTGCTGGGTGCTGTCCAACTATAAAAGGGTCATAGATGTGAAAGATTCCAGAAAGGCAAGGGATATCGAAATTGTAAGTTTCTTCCACTCAAAAATGATATCTTCATTCCCTTTTGCTTATCCCCGCAGGTTTTTGCACTGCACTGTCCGCGTCCAATTTTGTTGAGGGAATGCCCAGAGTTGTTATTATTCACATCTCGGGGTCTCTCCTTTCATCACAGCACCAACGTTTATTGATTCCTTGTCATTTCTAAATTCTTCATGTTTGACTACCACAAATTCTTCTCTTGGGCCCTTTTACTCCTCTGATCATGGCTTGATATACAGGGACTAAATATGTGATCATTCTTTGGATAGACAAAACAGTCTTCTATTTCACGAAGTATTCCTTTTCTTTTTTGTCTGCTCTTAAAATTACTGTTTTTTTAATGCTTAGAATCTGAGAGGCATAGAACAGAAAGGAACTTCCAGAGGTGGTTAATTCTATAATAAGAAAGCCAAAAAAGACACACGTCAGTCCAATTAAGATGGTGGTGCTATAACCTCACAAAGAGGAAATGTACTTCTGCATCATGGAGATCAGGGACCGATTTGACAGGTGCATTCTGTCTGCAGAGCTGGATTAAACGTGTACCCTGCTTCAGCCACCGTGCACGCACAGACAGGAAAGACCCAATTCTGGGCTTCAAGGAGCTCTGTCTAGTTGGGAAACAAACAAGGCAATAAGCAAATATAATGCAGCCTGCGGAGGATTAGGCTCAAGATTCGCACAGGGCTCCTGCAAGGACATGAAGTTAGACCGTGAAGAGAAGTCATGTGAGGGCTTCCCTGGTGGCGCAGCAGTTGGGAGTCCGCCTGCCGATGCAGGGGACGCGGGTTCGCGCCCCGGTCCGGAAAGATCTCACATGCCGCGGAGCGGCTGGGCCCGCGAGCCATGGCCGCTGAGCCTGCGCGTCCGGAGCCTGTGCTCCGCAGCGGGACAGGCCACAACAGTGAGAGGCCCGCGTACCTCAAAAAAAAAAAAAAAAAAAAAAGAGAGAGAGAGAGAGGAGTCATGTGCAGAGTTGCTCCGGGGGAGGACCCATTGGCCTGAGGCTTGACAGAGCACAGTGTAGCCAGTAAAGCAGAATTAGAGAAGAATCAGAGAGACCAGTGGATGCAAACAGAACATTATGGAGATCTTCTCAGGGAAGAGAGGGGTTTGGATTCATGAAAATTTCCAAACATACAGAAAAAAATAGAGCATGATATTATAAAGCCCCATTATTGAGTAATAACCCCCCATGGGTTACTGCTCACAACGGCACCCGTCCCAGTTTCCATGCTCCTTGACAGATGACTGTAGTTTTTTCCACTGTGGGCACAGTGTATCTCCGTATGCCATTGGCTTTGGGCTTGGTCAGTGCAACTTGTGTTGGCCAGTGGGGTGAAGGAGAGGCTTGTGATGTGCTTGTACGATGAAGGGAGTCTGGTTTAGTGACACGAAAAGAAAGAATCGCAGCTAACTGGCCCATCCAAAGATTGTGTGGAACGTATGCGATCATGCCAAGGGGAGTGCAGCCTAGACCAGCTGACCACTAGCTGACCCACAGACCTTCGAGAGAGAATAAGCTATATTCTCTTACATTCCTCAATATTGGGGAGCTTTGTTACGGAGCAAAAGCTGGCTCATGCAGTCACGCGGGCATCCCCTTGATTTCTGCAATACTAGCTTTCCGGACATATTGTGTTTGAGTTTTTAAATTTTTTAATTTTTTTTCTTGAAGTAAATGACAGACACCATGACATTTCATTCCAAAAATATCTCTTAACAAGGTAAGGGTGTCTTGAGCAAAATCACAGTACTATTTTCATGTCTAACTGTGAAATATCCTGAATATCCTCTGGGACACAGGGTATATTTAAATTTTCCCAGGGCCTCCAAACAGAGTGTTTATACATGGTCTGTTCAAACCAGGATCTATTCAAAATTGTTTCATTAGGTTTACATAAGTCTCCTCAAACTCCCTGGTTTTTTTTTTTTTTTTCTTTTTTTTGGCCATGTTGGGTCTTCGTTGCTGCACGCGAGCTTTCTCTGGTTGTGGTGAGCAGGGGCTGGTCTTTGTTGCGGTGCGCGGGCTTCTCACTGCAGTGGCTTCTCTTGTTGCGGAGCACGGGCTGTAGGCGCGCGGGCTTCAGTAGTTGTGGCTCACGGGCTCTAGAGCGCAGGCTCAGTAGTTGTGGCTCAGGGGCTTAGTGGCTCCGCAGCATCTGGGATCTTCCCGGACCAGGCCTCGAACCCGTGTCCCCTGCACTGGCAGGCGGATTCTTAACCACTGTGCCACCAGGGAAGCCCAAACTCACTATTTTTTAAAAACGATGTTGACTTGGCAGAAAAAAAGATCAATCGCTTGCTGGAACGTCTTGGATTTGTCGGATTGTTTTCTTGCGGCGTGTTAACTTGCCCTCTGCCTCCCATGCTTCTTGTCCCCTGGAATGTGGTTCCAAAGGCTTTCTGGATTCAGGGTAAACATTTTAATCATGAACTCTCCCTAAGTGTTGTGTGATGATTTACCTTAGGTGGCCCATGGGTTTGCTTGTCCACCATAGACAAGCTAAGATTGACACCAAATTCAGAGCCTGATCTTTCCATCATAGGGTTACATTCCTCTCACTCCCTTGGAACCAGCAATTCTGTAGGGTGGCATTTTGGCACCATTTGAATATTCAGTTCCCAGTAATCTCTTTTTCAATGAGCTTTATAATTTTAAAATACTTTAAAATTTACAGAAAAATGGTAAAGATAGTACAGACAGTTCCCATATACACCATGTCCCATGTCACACATTATTAACATCTTGCGTTAGTGGCATACATTTCTCATAATTAGTGAAGCAACATCAGTACATTTCTGTAAGGAGACTCCAAGCATTATTCAGATTTCCTTACTTTTCCCCTAATGTCCTTCTTCTGTTCCAGGATCCCATCCAAATACCACATTACATTCAGTCGTCACGTCTTCTTAGGCTCCTTTGGGCTGTGACAGTTTTTCAGACTTTCCTTGTTTTTGATGACCTTGGCAGCTTTGAGGCGTGCTTGTCCTGCATTTTGTAGAGCGTGTGTCAATTTGAATTTGTCTGGTGTTTTTCTCAAGATTAGGCGGGGGTTATGGGTTTTGGGGAAGGCAGACCACAAGGGTAAAGTGCCATTTTTTTTTTTTTTTTTTTTTTTGCGGTACGCGGGCCTGTCACCGTTGTGGCCCCTCCCGCTGCGGAGCACAGGCTCCGGACGTGCAGGCTCAGCGACCATGACTCACGGGCCCAGCTGCTCCGCGGCATGTGGGATCCTCCCGGACCAGGGCACGAACTCGCGTACCCTAGCATCCGCAGGCGGACTCTCAACCACTGCGCCACCAGGGAAGCCCTAAAGTGCCATTTTTATCACGTCACGGCAGAGGGGTACACATGACTTTATCACTGTTGATGTTGAGCCTGATCACCTGTTTGACTTAGTGGTTCGGGTGTCTCCACTGTAAAGTTACTTTTTAAAAAAGTCCTATCCGTGGCTTCCCTGGTGGCGCAGTGGTTGAGAGTCCGCCTGCCGATGCAGGGGACACGGGTTCGTGCCCCGGTCCGGGAAGATCCCACGTGCCGCGGAGCGGCTGGGCCCGTGAGCCATGGCCGCTGAGCCTGCGCGTCCGGAGCCTGTGCTCTGCAGCGGGAGGGGCCACAGCGGTGAGAGGCCTGCGTATCGCAAAAAAAAAAAAAAACCCAAAAAGCTCCTTTCCGTAATTGTCCTCTTTGGAAGAAAGTCACACTTAGGGAGTTATTCACCACCTTGACAATGGAGAAAACATTAATTATTTGGAGCTCTTCTGCATGAGAGATTTGTCTGTTCTCACCTATTTATCAAATATTTCATTTTTATCTCCTTGGACTCATGGATATTTATTTAACAATTTGGGTTACTTCCATATTACTGTGTTCATTTTGCCCATTACACTTTTACATAATGGTTTTGCCACCCACTGATCCTTGCTTGATATATATATATATATTTTTTTTTTTTTTTTTAAGTAGTAATTTACAAAGTAGCTATTTGTTTTAACTCTACCATTCCTTATGCATTTACTAGCTCACACTTGTTTGCAAAGAAGGAGTTTTGCTTCCTTACCTAGGGCGACCCAGTGCCCTGCAGTAGGACTGCTCTGGACAGGCAGAATTGATTCTTAACTGTAGCCCTTTAATCACTAATTTTCAGAGTAAGGAGTTGACGTAATGGTCTAACAATAACGTATCGTTAATCTATTTTTTCAAAATTTAATTTATTGAGCAATTCTGACATGGACATCAATGCACATCGTTTCAGATACCACCCCCCACCCCCCCACCCCAAGAGCCCTATGAAGAAACTGTGCTTGGAAAATTAAGTTCGTTGCCAAGGTTTACCAAGCTCAGAAGTCATAGCACGCCAGGCTGGAAATCTAATTCTGCTGGTTCCAGATCTTAACAGCCTATGATCTTAATAGCCATGCTGTCCTATACCCAAACATAGCATCCTTCTTTATCCCTCCTTTTTCTTTCTCTTCAATGGAGCTGATAATGACAGCCTTCCGAGTCCCTGCACGGGGACATCCCCCCCCCCCCCACCCAGGGCTCCGTAATATCACACTTTTTTCTTCCTGAGTCCCCCCCAATTTTCGAAGCATTAGGCTCCAGCTAGATCTCCCCCTGCTTCCACCTTAAAATATCTGTAGAATGTTGAATGTTTTCTGAAATGACGACAATACTCCCTCCCATCTCTCTCCCGGCTTTTTATCACTTTCAAGTGAAAGAATGGCCAACCCCATCTGTCCTTCTCAGGCCTCACCAACATTCCCGCTTTCCAGCACTCACAGAAACAACAATTCGTGCAGAATTGTGTGTGCATCATCTTCTCCTCTCATACCAGCGAGTTTTGCACACTCAGTACGGCTGGGAGAGGAGCACGCCTCCAAGTTGCCGTAGCTGCAGGTGCACCACGCGTGCGTGTCATAAAAGGCAGGTGACGGCAGGCGCTGTGCCCCCAGGTCTGTGCGGTTGTCCCATGTTTTGTTATGAAATAAAAGAATAACGTAGTGTTGGCTTGAAATAGTAGTTAAGTGTGCTCAGTCAGTAGCTGCTTTGGGTGCCTCCAGGGAAGCGATAGTGTTGCTTGTGAGAATTTTGAAATGGGAGTATATGTGAACACACTTCCTTTACACGGGAGAAAAGGGGCCAACAGGAAGAAGAAGAAAATTGCTCCTTGGGTTCTGTATAAATGCGTGTGGACCCCGCAGCATCTAGTTTCGTACAAAGCTCTTAGAAAGCAAAGGTAACCACGGGCATGTTGCCCAGACCACAGGCTTGACGTGCTTTTTCTCTCTCGCTTGTCTTGGCAGCTCACACATATTCCTGAAATTGGATTTTCCTGGAGATTTACCTATTCCCTGGTATACCTGGTGGTCTTTTGAGAACATATACATTCATGAAAGCCTGACGAAGAAAAAATGCTCTCACGCAGCTGGAAAAAAATAAAATTCTTTCTCTCCTTCTTGAAAAGGAGTGCCCCGAGGAGAGAGATGTTCTCATGGTGCTTGGGCCTCCCTGGAAGACCAGGGGGAGAGATTTCGTGGCCATGATGGGCAGTTAGGAGAAGGGCTTATTAGTTCACCTACAGTTCAGCTTTCTGAATCCTAGCACTTGCCAGCGAGTAGTGCATTTCCTCGTATCTTTTCTGATTTTTAATTTTGCATTGAATCCTATTTCTTCGTCTTTGAAATGATACAGAAAACTCTTTTCTGTGCATTTATGTTAGTAGGACGGTCAGGACTACCTTAATGAGGTCTTAAGAATGAGGTACCAGCAGAACCTTCTGGTTCCTACACTTGCGGCCCTATGTGTGGTCCAGCAGCACCTCTGCGTCCATCACCTCAGCCTGAGGGAGATGCCAAATCTTAGGCCTGACCCAGGCCTATTGCGTCACAAGCTGCAGTTGCACGAGATATTCAGGTGATGATGTGTGCATGTTAAAGGTTGATGTAAAGGGCTGATGTAGCCCGGGCTAAATATGAGATTGCATATTACAGTCACTCAGCGACCTTTCAAAAAATACTGATTCCTGCAGGTTGAATAAGTCCTGGAGATCTGATTGACAGCATGGTAACTATAGTTACCATCACTGTTTTTTATTTTATTTTATTTTTTGGCCACCTCCTGCAGCATGCGGAACTTCCCTGACCAGGGATCGAACCTGTGCCCCTTGCAGTGGAATCACAGAGTTTTAACCACTGGACAGCCAGGGAAGCCCACCATCACCGTCTTGTATACTTAAAATTTGCTAGGAGAATGTGTGAGGTGATAGATATGTTAGTTTGGTAAACATTCCACAGTATATCCATATATCAAAACATTATGTTTATTCTTTAAATTTTTATGTATTTTATTATATTGTTATTTATTTTATTTACACCTTAAGTAGATAGAACTTTTATTTGTCAGTGATACCTCCATAAAGCTGGGGCGGGGTGGGGGTGGGGGATTCTGATGCCTCACCTCTGCTCGCAGCTCTTCTGAATTAATTTGCCTAGGGATGTGTCCCTGGTATCTGGCTTGTGATAACACTCCCTAGAGGATTTTTGCCATCTGAAGCCAAAACGGAGAGCTGGGGCGCTAGATCCTCCTGTGTGTGCCTCGTCCTTTCTGCTCCTGAAAATGTGATTTGCAGACCATCTGCATAAGAGTCACCAGGGAGCACGTTAGCAATTCAGAATCTTGGGCCTCGCCCCAGACGTGCTGCCTCAGGACTCCGGGTGATTCCTGGCTTGTGAGGTGTGAGTAGCACGCCCCTTGGGCTCACTGCCCTGGTGGGGACCCACCTCGTGAGCCTGTGGGACTTCCCCGTGTGCATTTGAGCTCAGCAGTAACTCCATCTCTGCCCGCTCCTATTTTGGGCATCCTGAACTCAGATGTGATACCCTGACTCAGACCTGCTGTGTGTCTGACCTTCATTCTTGCTTATGGAGCCAGATTTCTTCCCAGTTCAAAGCTGCATGTTTCCTACATCTGGAAAGATGAGCCTTGGGTTTCCTTAGTAGGTGCTTTGGTTGGGGGGAGGGGTGATGGTCAGTCAGTAGCTGAGCACCAAGGATCGCCAGCTTGTTACAGCAGCACAGCAAGAGAGATCTGAAGCCCCAGACGATAGGAGAATTCAGACAGCTTTGGGGAATGTGGGGTGCTTTAAGAACACGGGTGTGTAAAGCGTGCTTCAAGATCGCAGGTCAGCTGGCAGCCGGCGAACTGCCGTTGGTGGAGAAGCACACACAGGAGAAACGGCACAGCAAACAGCCCTCACTTGGCTACTTCCAGTTACGTGTCGTGTACTATTTCTGCAATAAAAATATAGTAAAATAGGAATTGCCAATAAAAAAGGTAGCCTGATAAAATTTAACCAGTTTCCCAATTCCTCATGGATTAGATAGGGAATGGAATAATTTTTTTTTTTTTTTTGGCTACACTGCAAGGCACGTGGGATCTTTAGTTCCCCGACCAGCGATCGAACCCGCGGCCCCTGCAGTGGAATCGCGGAGTCTTAACCCCTGGACTGCCAGGGAATTCCCGGGAGTGGAGTAATTTACAAGTGAACTAACATTCCCTTTTTCTTTCACCTGGTGATGGAGTCAATCCTAAGCATGCCTTAGCCTTAGATGGTAATGGATTGTGTTCCATTTCATGGGGATAGGCAGAATGGGGCGAACACAACCATCTCGTGTAATATTTCCTCTGCTCCCTTCCTTCCCCCGACTCTGCCCATCACCCACTCCAGCTGACCACTGAACTGACTTTTTTTCTTTTTCTTTTTTTTTTTTTTTTGCGGTACGCGGGCCTCTCACTGTTGTGGCCTCTCCCGCTGCGGAGCACAGGCTCCGGACGCGCAGGCCCAGCGTCCATGGCTCACGGGCTCAGCCACTCCGCGGCACGTGGGATCTTCCCGGACCGGGGCACGAACCCGCGTCCTCTGTATCGGCAAGTGGACTCTCAACCACTGTGCCACCAGGGAAGCCCCTGCCTTTTTTTAAAAATTGGGATAAAAAGGGAACATGTCCCTGGCTCTTGTGAACTGTCGTCTTACTGTGGTTTTCACAGGACAATGAAGTCCACCTACATATACTATAAAGACACAGTGTAGGCTGGAGTGAAGGTTAAGTTATTGCCTTTGAATTGTTGTCATACCCATTTAGAAACACTATAGATTGGAGACTGGCCTGGTGGTTGAAACCCAGGTACTTTAGAAACTCTGCATTTATCACCATGGATTTTTGAACTCAGGGAAGTTGTCTGACATCTTTGCCTGCCTTTTCCATCCTATTACCAATACCTGGGCCTCCCAGTCTGTGAGAAGGCTGTTCATCTGTGGATCATCTTAGACAGATACTCTCTTCCACAGTCTCCCAATATTAGAGTGTCATAGAAAATAATCCATATAGCAAATGTACACTTAAAAATATGAGCCACCAGTCTATGGCAGCTAAGCTAATAAAACTGTTGTTCATTTAATATCATTTAATATCCATAAAATGTGAATGGATGTCTTTTCCAGAAATGGAGGAGACAGTCTAGTTCCCAAGTTAAATATCCACTAACAGGACTGTGGTCACCCCTGCTGCAGAATCACAACTAGTTTGATGCAGTGCCTAAAATAAAATTTGTGTATGGCATATTACAAATAATGGGGGCACAAGGTGTTAAAATCACTTGCCAGCATGTTTTCTTTAGAAAGTTTCTGAAATGTAAAATCCATAATAACTCTCACTAGAAGTTATGTAATGCCCCTCAGTATATGTAATACCACTGTGAGAGGCTGGATGGAGATGGACCAGAAATGAGAAGGAAGAGGGTGTAAAGTAATTTTCTTAGGAACTGTCTTCAAAGAATACCCTGGTGGCAAAGGAGAGATAATGGAATATTTCCTGTTAGAGAAGCCAATACTTTTCCAGTTAGGTGCCAAGTATCCTTCCTTTCAGAGCTCCTTTTCACTGAAAGCTTGTTAACTGTAATTTACTAATCTAGATTCTTGGTGGTGTTCATTACAAACCTGGGGGGTGCGTTACCTAGGTGTCAGCAGAGCTTCAGGAGACCTGAATTCATATTTATAATAATCGACAGTCTTTCAGTGTATTCTCCAGGGGAGTTTTTAGAACAGTATGCAGCATCAGTTTGAATAATTCGACAAAATGACATTCATAAAAAATGGAAGAATCAAGGACAATGTGGTTGAACAAGAACGTTTCATGTTTGTTTCTTTTTTGTGGAAGTTCTCAATACTATAAAATACAAAAAGGAGTTCTCTCATTTGTAGTATGTACTTGTGGAGTTGTTTAATCTCCACTCAGTTCATTCCCTAAGTCCATCCTGATTTTACATAACATATATCCACATATGGCATAACGTGGTAGGGTGGTAATACAGACCGTGAAGGAAGCTTTATCACTGTGAACTGATATTTCAGTCTCCAACACGTTTGTTAAAAATCTGAATTAGTCGGTTTATTAAGTATATGCACCAGAGAATGTATTCCATGAACATAAAATCTTTATATCATCTGCTGTTTCCCGAGTGGATTGTCACAAAAGTGACACAAAAGTGTCACAAAAGTGACACAAAATTGTCACAAAATTGACACAAAAGTGAGGAAGCCAAATTCACAGCAGTGATATCAGTATTTGTCTATTGGTGACTGGCTTATTTCACATAGCATAATGTCCTCAAGTTTCATCCAAGGTAGTACATGTCAGAATATCTTTTTTTTTTTTTTTTTTTTTTAAAAAAAGGTATTGAAGCATAGTCAATTTACAAGATTGTGTTTAACTTCTGCTGTATGGCAAAGTGACTCGGTTGTATTCTTTTTCATATTCTTTTCCATTGTGGTTTATAATTTCCTTTTTAAGGCTGAGTAATAGTCTCTGAGGCTCTCCCTTAATTTGTAAAAGAAGAGAAACATGCCAGGATCAGTCCTTTACAGCAGAGGGCCTTTATGAAGGCTACACCTAGGGAGAAAAAAACAAAGATACCACCTGATGTAAGGATTTCCTTAATCAGCTGCCTTCTCGAGTTAACGCACCTCCGATCCACGCCGTGTCATTCCTTTGCAGGTCACGTCTTTCTGTTCTCCCAGTTTTCCCCTAAATCAACTTCTGTAACCTAACACTTCCTTCCAACTTACTTGACCATTTTCCTGATCACTTGTGGTGTTCCATGAACCATGGGTAATGAAATCCTTCGTTTCTCTTAAGCGCTCCTGGTTGCCACATACATAGTGGCAGAAATCCCGGGCATGTGCACACACAGCTTTGTTAATCACTTCAGTTCCACCATGAAAACCATACCTGGGAGAGAGCCCTGCAGCATGATTTTCCCCCTGGCTGTCTTTATGTGAGTCCAGTACTGTTGCACATAGATCCTGCAGCAGCATTGCAGATTTGGAGGGCAACAAGCAGGTGGAGAGGTATAAAAATAATCTGTATTAGTATGAACTAACAGACAGTTAATTCCTACCACACTGCATCCAATCTATTGATGTTTTGGTGCCCACTTTTTAATCCTTCTCTGTGGTATCTAAACAAATGGATTCTGATAAACAATTTGTACATTCCTCTAACCTTGTGGTGTATTTTACACATGTGTACAGGGTTATCCGTCACAGATGAAACAGACAATCCAATAAGGGCATAGAATGGTGGCAGAAATCATTTTAGAAGTGTTCTGCACACTCATTATTTTAATATTGTTCAGGGCATGAAGAGGCCAGAGAGCTGGAACAACTGGCCAAGCCACCCAAGATCCTGTGGGTCCCAATATTAAATCCTACGTTCATGCTCCAGTGACTGTTTCCATGGGGCTGTTGCCAGGCACGTGTGTGCGGTCATATATCAAATCCATTGAGAATGTGACTTACTTGGTATGTGCCACCGTGGTGCCTTATTTAAAGAAGTACAATCCAAATGCAAAAACAGCCTAATAGGAATTCCATTCTTCGTTTGTATCTCTCCAAGAATATTAAAAAGAATCCAGTTAATGGTCCTTAGAAACACTTTTATTTCCTTAACTCTGCCCCATTGCATATTCGTGACCCTAACTTTCACCAACCTTCTCCCCAAACCATCCCTTCTCTCTCTCATCCCAATCGCATTCTGCCATCTTTTCTCAGCTCACAAATGTGGACTAGGAGATGGACACATTTTTATTGGAATAACACTGGGTCATTTTTGGCTTAGTTTTACTTGCGTTAGGTCCCCGTACTTCAGGATAGATAGAGCTGAAAATCTGTGTCGTGGGAAACTGTCGGAGGCAAGATGAAGAGAGATGAGCTAAATTAAGCAAACGAATAACTTTCTAAACGATCAGCCTAGCGGGTGTCCACAAATGGACCAACACACTAGTAGGGGAAGTCTTGGATTTCAGGGTCTTTAGTTCTGATATTATTAGCAGTTTGTCAAATGCAAGGGCACAGGGCATGATCAAGAGTTTACACATGATCTGAGACTTACAGGGACCACAGGTGTCTTAGTGAATTGAGTCGAGATTTAAATAGCTTCCTACCAGCCGGAATCACTATCGGGTCATAAGGTCCGCTAGGAAAAAGGTGAAAGACATACTTCAAACAAGTCAAGATGGCCTGAAACCAAGCGAGGAAACTTTGCAGTCCAATGAGAAATGCTTCTGACCACCGGGACCGACAGCGGTGCTGGACAGAGGTGGTCCCAGGAAGCAAGTCTGGAAGGGATAAAGCTTACACAGATAGAGGCAGTGCCAAGTCAAGTTCACCTCAGGAAAGAAGGGTTATGCCTTTCTTTAGAGGCAGAGCCAAGGCTCTTGCGGGCTAGGTGCTTGCAAGTATCGCCGACCAAAGTACATCGTAGCTCAGTGTCAGTTGGAGTTAGGATCAGAAACAGGATCTCTGTTATGCTCTGCCCGCGGTTTTTATTTCTAGCTCTCTGCGGAGAATGTCATGTTTACCCTTAGTTGTCTGATAAAAGCTCTCTTGGACCATTCCCAGTCTCATCTGCCACCAACTTGTTGGGATCCACACGATATCAAGAGGCGGGAACAATGAATCTATTCTTCCAAGATGAATGTTGGTGGTGAGAAGGCCACCACAGGCTTCCCTCGGGTGGCCCAAGGAGAAATTTACAAGAAAATAGGTTGCGGATCTGTAGCACGGGATGAGGAACAAAAAAAAAGATCAAGTATCTTATTATTTAGTAAGTTGAAGACATAAGGTGACTACAAAGACATGATCTCGGGCTTCATCCTAGAGAACAGTGTCCAGAGTGAAACAGGTGACGACCTGGTAGCCCTCTGTGCAGGTTGCAACACACCTGTAGGGCTGAAGTCCATCACGAGGACCTAGGCACAGTCGAACACATTGGAGAAACACTGGGTCCACTTCCACGGTATGGTGGAGCGAGCTACCTTGGAGCTAGCTTGACCTTGGAGAAGAAACAGCCTACGGGTGGTGTGGTGCTACATCTGAAGACCCACCCTGTGGAAGAGAACTGTACAGCATGATGAGGTGGACAAGACCTTCTCCTCTAGGCTTCCAGGTAACAGAGCAGCTTCGTAGAGGGAAGAGGCATGGGTCAGGGGTCCCCAAGGCCGTGCTAGGTTCACAGATGCCCTAGAAGAACTCCCAGGGCTTGGGACTCGTTATACTCATGGTTATGGTTTGTCACAGTGAAAAGACACAAAGGAAACTCAGCAGAGGGCAAAGGTGCACGGGGCCAAGTTCAGGGGAAACCAGGCACGAGTCTCCACCTCGTGCCAGGGGAGCAGCCCAGGACACACTGAATTCCTCCAGCCGTGATTTGTAATGACATGAGCAGTGCTGTCTACCAGGAAAGCTCACTTGAGTCTTGAAACCCCGGTGTTTTTATCGAGGGTCACTCACGTAGGCTCGTGTTGCCTGTGTGTCTGAACATGGTTTCTAAAGCTCCAGAGCCCCAGAGGAGAGCAGGTATTCACTGTAAATCACATGACTTACTTCCAAGGCTGCCTGCATAGTGTATGGTTCTAGATCCCAAGGGTAAGAAGCACTCTTATCAGTGAAACATTCCAAGAGCTTAATTCATGGGAGCCAAACAAAGATCAGTTACCAAAATGGGCATTCCTCGGGCATGTGCAGCCCAGGCCTGCTGGGTTAACTCTTTCCTGTGCAAACGGTCAGGCTGGTGAGTCCCTCACAGGCTCTCATGTATAAACACTGTCCCCCCTTGACTGCAGCCTACTTTCACCTGGCTCACTGTGGGAGAATCAGGGGAATTGGAGCGAGATTCATTTGCAGTTAAAACCCTTCTCTATCCCTTATAAACTCTCTTAATTTAAGCAAATTTGGGCAAATTGCTCAACGTAAGATACCTTGGTGAACCACAAAACGAATTACTAGCATGGCTTGCAACATGTACCCAGCATACCAATGGGGTAAAGTAGATGCTATGTGAATACTGTACTAGTTTCCTTCTGCCCTGGATCTGAGAAAGTGGGACTCCTGGTGAGTCATGATAGTTAGGCCCTGTTCCTCTATTTCTCCAGCGCTTTTCAAACTTCAGAGTGCACAGAAATCAACCGGGGGTGTTGACAACATGCAGGTTAGGACTCAGTGGTTTTGGAGATGGGCCTGAAATTCTGAATTTCTAACGAGCTTAGTGATGGGGTGATGTTGGTGCTTGTGGACCATGGACCGTGGGTTGAGTCAAGAGATGCTCCAACACCCTCCATCTTTCTGGCTGTGGCAGTACTGTGTCATGGAGAAAAACGGATCATATATTCATTGTAGGCTCTTCGTTTTTCCACCCTCAAACATGCTCTTCCCTCTCAGCCACCTCACGTCAATCTGGTTAGCACCCACGATGGTGTGCAACAGTAGCTGTAAAGTATTACTCTTCAAGGAATTACCTGGTTTTCCAGTTAAAAGTGTCGCTTACGGATCCCCACTCCACTGTGGGCCAGGCGTGACAAGAAGCTCAGGAAATGGATTTTTTGCTGTGTCATTTTTTTAAAGGGGGAGAACCCTGGGTCGTCAGATTTAGGTACCAGAGACTCCAGGATTTCTATATAGAAGGAGCTTAGGTGCATCCAGAGGGTAGAATTTCAGGACACGGAGGCTGTTTAGAAGCTGTGTTTGTATCGCGGGCAGCCGGTTTTGGGTGGCTGAGGTTGTGTATTTGTTGGGATGACACTGTGGGACTTGATGGACGTTTGGGGGTCTCTAGAACCCTTCGAAGCCACTCCTCAGTGCAGCCTCTGGAGGGAAACAGTCGGGAACCACACTGTAGAAGGAGCAACAGGGACTTCCCTGGCGGTCCAGTGGGTAAGACTGTGCGCTTCCACTGCAGTGGGCATGGGTTTGATCCCTGGTGGAGGAGCTAAGATCCCACATGCCGTGCGGCATGGCCAAAAAAAGAAAACAAATCGTGGGCAAAGTAAAATTAAAAAAATACAAAGAGGAAGGAGCAAGGGCCCCTGGCCAACTGCGTTACTTTTGAAAGCCTGGGTCGGGTTGTCTCGTCAGCTGCCAGGGGAAGGCCAGTGCTTGCCCTAAGTGGGATTTGATCATCGTAGAGCTCAAGGGAGCCACCCAGGGAATTCTGTCTGTCCTTTTGATTAGCTCTCATGTACCTAAATTGAGTAGGGAGTTTCTCCATGCTCCCCTTCTCTTTATCTTCTTCAAAAATGACCCAGAGAGGGTTGAAGCATGAACTTGGGGAGAGAATGAAAGCCCGGCCTACTGCTCACACGGGACCCCCTCCTCCTAGCAGCTCATCCAGGGCAGCCATCCCAACGATGACAAGGATACCGTCTGGAGCCACGCAAAACCCGGTGGAAGACGCCAGTCTATAGATTTCTAGTTGCAGGGGCCCCCCACTTGTCACACCCTCACAGGAGCCCGTGGGCACTGGAGGCACAGCCTCCTGAAATGGAAGGTACCTTGAGTCCCAGTCCCAGCCCTTCCTTTGCTTGTACGGTCGAGGAGACTGAGCTAGGAGAGGTTTGACGGTGGCTTCGGTGGCAGTGTTAGGACTGCCAACCCTGCCCCGTAGCTCCCAGATGATCGTTTTGGTCCCTGCCCCACCTGCTTCCCTCCAGATAGGAGCACATTAGCTTCTTCCAAAACAGTTCGCCCTGTGGGAAACTGACTCTGGGGTCAATAACACGTACTCGTCTTGACGTAAGGGATGGTCAGGCTGCTGAACGGGTCGACGCTAGTTTTCTTCCCTTGACGTGTTTAGTAATAACTTAGGCTCTGGGGAAACTAGGCTGCTTCTGGAGTGGATGTTAGGTGTAGAGTATTGCACGTCGGCAAGGACAGTGCAACGAAGCCAGGAGACCAAAACGTTAGATGGTGACATTGAAATCATGCTACACACGCCTTAGGTGGGTAAGTAATGCAAGCTGTGACCATGATGACATACCTGTAGGCTGCTGTTGCTTTTTATTGTGGTTTTTGTTTATGGTTGATTTATGGTGGTGATTTTTTTTTTTTTTTTTTGCGGGACGCGGGCCTCTCACTGTCGTGGCGCCTCCCGTTGCGGAGCACCGGCTCGGGACACGCAGGCCCAGCGGCCACGGCTCATGGGCCCAGCCGCTCCGCGGCATGTGGGATCTTCCCGGACCGGGGCATGAACCTGTGTCCCCTGCATCGGCAGGCAGACCCCCAGCCACTGCACCACCAGGGAAGCCCGTGGTGATTTTTTTTAATGTTATCGACATATAGTTGATTTCCAATGTTGTGTTAATTTCTGCTGTACAGCAAAGTGATTGACTTTTATATACATTCTTTTTCATGTTCTTTTACATTATGGCTTATCACAGGATATTGAATATAGTTCCCTGTGCTATACAGTAGGACCTTGTTGTGTATCCATTCTATATATAATAGTTTCCCTCTGCTAACTCCAAGCTCTCAACCCTTCCCTCCTTCCCCCCCTCCCCCTTGGCAACCACAAGTCTGTTCTCTGTGTCTGTGAGTCTGTTTCTGTTTTATAAATATGTTCATTTGTGTCATATTTTAGATTCCACATGTAAGTGATATCGTATGGTATTTGTCTTTCTCTTTCTGAATCACTTTGCTTACTATGATAATCTACAGGTTCATCCATGTTGCTGCAAATGGCATTATTTTGTTCTTTTTTATGGCTGAGTAGTATTCTATTGTATATATGTACCACATCTTCTTTATTCATCTGTCCATGTAGATCTAGGTTGTTTCCATGTCTTGGCTCTTGTAAATAGAGCTGCTTTGAACATTGGGATGCACGTATCTTTTCGAATTATAGTTTTTTCCAGATATATGCCCAGGAGTGGGATTGCTGAATCATATGGCAACTCTATTTTTAGTTTTTCGAGGAACCTCCATACTATTTTGCATAGTGACTACATATGGTGGTGATGTTTTAATTGTCTTGAAAAAGGATACCAAAACTCCTCTATCCAAATGAATATTTCCTTTCAAGGTAGTCAACTTGTAAGGCCAAATACTTATTCCAGTGATGTTAACGCTACTTAAAATGTTCTTTTAAATGCCTCTTTCACAGCCAAAGGCATTATCTTTAAATATTCTTATTAACAGTAGAGTTTTCCGTGGACCCAAGGTTGATGTTTGGGATCACACACACACACAGGCAGAGGATGTCCATGTTCGATGATCTGTCCATTACACATGGCACGCTCCTCTATATCTGATACAAAGAAGAGGGAAAGGAGAGGCTTTAGACCCACAGTCAAGTCAGAGAGGCAGATGGAGGCTCCCTGGGTTTTCTTTGACTCGGTGAAGCCATTGAGTCCCAGCCCTGGTTTTCCGTGATCCGCCCAATGTAAGAAGCCATGAGGGTGGGGCAGGGAGGCACAGCAGCAGCTGCACACGGACAGGAAGCCCAGAGGAGAGCAAATTCTGAAGCCTCCGCTCTTTTCTGTATTTGAGAAACCCAACCCTTTGGTGCTGCACAGCTTGTGCTTTCCCAAGGACTGAGACGCTGTGTCGTTGCCCAGGGAGCCACGGTCATCAGCCCCATTCAGAGCCTCTGGATCAAAGCCAGGGTTAAAGAGAGCCTACTGTGAAGGTCTTCGTGCAGGATAGAAAGACAGGAAGAACTTGAGGCAGGGGTGAGAGCCATCAGGGTGCTGTTGTTCTTTGCGTTCACCGGCGACTTACTCCCAAGGGCGTCACCCATTAAGGAAGATGGCTGACAACGTGGAAATCCAAAGAACATATTGAGTCAGTGGAATGAAGTACAGACTCCTGAAGTGGGAACAAATGTGATATCTATATATAGAGAGAGATATAGATATATATATACTGATAGATAATATATAACTCATTAATTAATTAATTAATTATTAATTTTTGTGGTACGCGGGCCTCCCACTGTTCTAGCCTCTCCCGTTGTGGATGGAGCACAGGCTCCGGACGCACAGGCTCAGCGGTCACAGCTCACGGGCCCAGCCGCTCCGCGGCATGTGGGATCCTCCCGTACCGGGGCACGAAACCCTATTCCCTGCATCGGCAGGCAGACTCCCAACCACTGCGCCACCAGGGAAGCCCAACTCATTAATTTTGTAGGTGCATTTCATATAGTTTAAAAAAATGTAGGTGTACTTCATGTCATCCAAAAATACAAATGCCAGGGCAAAACATTAAGAAGAAAACTCCTATTTTATGCTGATAGAAGGCCACAGGGTATGAGATGGAGGTGCTATAGGAAGATATAACTTCAATCGTCTGCACAGCATCACTGCTGTCTGTTGGCCGGGGTGCCCCGGCGTTTATTTTATATGGACTCTCACTCTCTCAGACAATGCACTTGGCTTCCTCAACCTAAGATGGTCTTTGAGTTCCTTTCCCAGGGAGCGAGAATAGAAACTCCAGGTTGCTTGAGGTGTGCTCTCCAGACTTCACAAAGCATCCCTGTCCACCACATTCTCTTGGTCAAAGCACAACACAATTATAACCCCAGTTCAAATGTGTGGAAACAGACCCCCTGCCTTTATGGGAGGAGTGGCAATTGGGAGGCATGATGCAGGGGACCTCGTTATGACTGGCAGCATTTCTTCCTGACCTGCGCTTCTGTCTTGATTTCTGAGGCTCGTGCCTTAAAACCTCACATGGCTCCTTTGCATCGCGCAGTTTCCATCTCCTGGGGGAGGAAATCTGCCAGAAGGACAATATAAAGGAAGATCTACAGAAAGTATTTCATCTTGACTATACAGTTTTTTAAATAAAACCTTGACAGGTTTTGGCACCCTGCAGTTAAATTTACTTACTTCATTGCTCACTTACTTTAACTTACTTAGTTAAGGTATCTCAGTAAGTAATGCATGCACATGGTACACAATTCAACAGTATGAAAGGGCAAACAGTGTAAAGACTCCTTGCTGTACTGTTTCCCTCTACCACCCAGTTCCACCCCCAAAATAAACCGTGTAGCTGAATTTGTGCAAAATTTCCATTTACCTCATTTTATCCTGTTCAAATCACTCCCAACTAAGCGAGGAGAAATGCATAGAGACAGGGTCGGGGGTGGTATTTATTTGAAGTCAGCAACTGACTGTAGGACTTTGTGCTGCTTGGAAGATTAGAAGCCTAGGTACTATGGGGATGTGGAGATGAATATAGATAAAAATCCAGGGAGCCTCACTACATCGTCCTCAGCTGCAAAGTGCCCTGCAAGGCGACAGTGTGGAGGATGATAAATTACCAGTCTGGTGTCCCAAACCATTTGCGAAAGCAGTTTTTTAAAGGACATATAAAGTATTAATAAGGTCCGCACGTTTATTTAGCCGATGCATAACGCTCATGCATCATGTCACCTCTAGTACTACATTGACACTTGCCTGGGATGCTGCAAAGGGACTGTTTTGACACAAGAAGATTCAGGAAATAGACTTGAGCTTGTTAGAAGGAAGGAAAAATTACTGAAGCGTATATAGGATTTGTGATTCATTTCAGAAGCATACTCGGGGCAGAAGCTAGGCTGCAGCGGGTTAGGAAGTCATAGACAAGAGAGGGAACATCATAGACAAGTCTGTTAGTAAAGCGGGCTGTGAAGCAGAAAGAAAGAGCTGGATCCCATCCTGTGATCACAAGAGTGAATGTTTTTTTTTTATAGGAGAGACTTCCCATCAGCCTTCCCTATTGCTACGAGCCAGCTTACTGCTGGAATAGAGCACGTTTTCTGGAGTATCAGAGATACGCCACCCCATCTTGAGTAGACAGCCCGCCTCCTGCAAATGTAGAGACACTTCAGGCCCCATGATCTGGGTTAGGGATGACTAACAGAGTTGACTGTATACACCTTGTCCTGTCTAATTTACACAGTGCCATCTCGTCACCACGGCAACCCAGGCAGGTGCTGAGTAGCTGTTGGGCAGGTCCAACAAGATGAGGAAACTGAGGTCTAGAGAGAATAGCTGATTTTCTCCAGGTGGCAAGGCTAATATCAGACCCCAAGCAGTGTGATTACAGAAGCCACCAAGCTATACCACCAGCCCTATCTGAGATTCACACACAACAACGTCGGGACCTAGGTAAAAGCATGCAGAGGTGTTTGATCATACAAACCGATCTTGTTTTTTGTTTTAAAGGTTTTGTGGGGATTTTTTTTTCCTGTTTTTGGCCGCGTTGGGTCTTAGTTGTGGCATGTGGGATCTTCGTTGAGGCATGCGGAATCTTTCTTGTTGCGGCTCTCAGGCTTCTCTCTAGTTGCTGCACTCGGCTTCACTAGTTGCAACGTGTGGGCTTAGTTGCCCCACGGCATGTGGGATCTTAGTTCCTCAACCACGAATTGAACCCACATCCCCTGTATTGCAAGGCGGATTCTCTACCACTGGACCACTGGGGAAGTCCCTCAATCTTGTTTAAAAAATTTTTTTAATTGAACTATAGTTGATTTACATTGTATGTTAGTTTCAGGTATACAGCAGAGTTACTCATATATATATATATATACATAATTTAACAGATTCTTTTGCATTATAGGTTATTACAGGATACTGAATACAGTCCCCTGTGCAACACAGTAGGTCTTTGTTGTTTTTCTGTTTTATATATAGTAGTGTATATCTGCTAATTCCAAACTCCTAATTTATCCCTGCCCCCCGTTTCTCCTGTGGTAACTGTAAGTTTGTTCTCTCTGTCTATGAGTCTGTTTCTGTTTTGTAAATAAGTCCATCCGTATCATTTTTTAGACTCCACATATAAGTGATATCATATGTTACTTGTCTTTCTCTGTCTGACTCACTTCACTGAGTATGATCACCTCTAGGTCCATCCGTGTTCCTGCAGATGGCATTATTTCATTTTTTTTTTTTAATGGCTGAACAGTATTCCATTGTCTATATATGCCACATATTTTTTTTTTTTTTCCCCCCAGTACACAGGCCTCTCGTTGTTGTGGCCTCTCCCGTTGCGGAGCACAGGCTCCAGACGCGCAGGCTCGGCGGCCATGGCTCACGGGCCCAGCCGCTCCGCGGCACGTGGTATCCTCCCGGACCAGGGCACGAACCCGTGTCCCCTGCATCGGCAGGCGGACTCAACCACTGCGCCCCCAGGGAAGCCCGCCATATCTTTTTTTTTTAACATCTTTATTGGAGTATAATTGCTTTACAATGGTGTGTTAGCTTCTGCTGTATAACAAAGTGAACCAGCTATACATATACATATATCCCCATATCCCCTCCCTCTGGCGTCTCCCTCCCTCCCACCCTCCCTATCCCACCCCTCTAGGTGGACACAAAGCACTGAGCTGATCTCCCTGTGCTATGCAGCTGCCTCCCACTAGCTAGCTATTTTACATTTGGGAGTGTATACATGTCCATGCCACTGTCTCACTTTGTCCCAGCTTACACTTCAGCCTCCCCGTGTCCTCAAGTCCATTCTCTACGTCTGCGTCTTTATTCCTGTCCTGCCCCTAGATTCTTCAGAAACTTTTTTTTTTCTTCTTAGATTCCATATATATGTGTTAGCATACGGTATTTGTTTTTCTTTTTCTGACTTACTTCACTCTGTATGAGTCTGTAGATCCACCCACCTCGCTACAAATAACTCGATTTCTTTTTTTTTTTATGGCTGAGTACTATTCCATTGTATATCCGTGCCACATCTTTATCCATTCATCTGCCGATGGACACTTAGGTTGCTTCCATGTCCTGACTATTGTAAATAGAGCTGCAGTGAACACTGTGGTACACGACTATTCTTGAATTATGGTTTTCGCAGGGTATCTGCCCAGCAGTGGGATTGCTGGGTCGTATGGTAGTTCTATTTTTAGTTTTTTAAGGAACCTCCATACTGTTCTCCATAGTGGCTGTATCAATTTACATTCCCACCAACAGTGCAAGAGGGTTGCTTTTTCTCCACACCCTCTCCAGCATTTACTATTTGTAGATTTTTTGATGATGGCCATTCTGACCGGTGTGAGGTGATACCTCAGTGTAGTATTGATTTGCATTTCTCTGATGTTTAACGATGTTGAGCATCCTTTCATGTATTGGCAATCTGTATATCTGCTTTGGAGAAATGTCTACTTAGGTCTTCTGCCCATTTTCGGATTGGGTTGTTTTGGGTTTTTTTGATATTGAGCTGCATGAGCTGCCTATATATTTTGGAGATTAATCCTTTGTCAGTTGCTTCCTTTGCAAATATTTTCTCCCATTCTGAGGGTTGTCTTTTTGTCTTGTTTATGGTTTCCTTTGCTATGCAAAAGCTTTGAAGTTTCATTAGGTCCCATTTGTTTATTTTTATTTCCGTTTCTCTAGAAGGTGGGTCACAAAGGATCTTACTGTCATTCATGTCATAGAGTGTTCTGCCTATGTTTTCCTCTAAGAGTTTTATAGTGTCCGGCCTTACATTTAGGACTTTAATCCACTTTGAGTTTATTTTTCTGTATGGTGTGAGGGAGTGTTCTTATTTCATTCTTTTACATGAAGCTGTCCAGTTTTCCCAGCACCACTTATTGAAGAGGCTGTCTTTTCTCCATGGAATACTTTTGCCTCCTTTATGAAAGATAAGGTGAGCATATGTGCATGGGTTTATCTCTGGGCTTTCTATCGTGTTCAAATGATCTATATTTCTGTTTTTGTGCCAGTACCATAGTGTCTTGATTACTGTAGCTTTGTAGTATAGTCTGAAGCCTGGGAGCCTGATTCCTCCAGCTCCATTTTTCTTTCTCCTGATTGCTTTGACTATTTGGGATTTTTTTGTGTTTCCATACAAATTGTGAATTTTTTTGTTCTGGTTCTTTGAAAACTGCCATTGGTAGTTTGATAGGGATTGCATTGAATCTGTCTATTGCTTTGGGTAGTAGAGTCATTTTCACAATGTTGATTCTTCCAGTTCAAGAACAGGGTATATCTCTCCATCTGTTTGTATTATCTTTAATTTTTTTTCATCAGTGCCTTATAGGTTTTTGCATACAGGTCTTCTTTTTCCTTAGGTAGGTTTATTCCTAGGTATTTTATTCTTTTGGTTGCAGTGGTAAATGGGAGTATTTCCTCAGTTTTTCTTTCAGATTTTTCATCATTAGTGTATAGGAATGCAAGAGATTTCTGTGCATTAATTTTGTATCCTGCTACTTTACCAGATTCATTGATTAGCTCTAGTAGTTTTCTGGTAGCATTTTAGGATTCTCTATGTATAGTATCATGTCATCTGCAAACAGTGGCAGTTTTACTACTTCTTTTCCAATTTGGATTCTTTTTATTTCTTTTTCTTCTCTGATTGCTGGGGCTAAAACTTCCAAAACTATGTTGAATAATAGCGGTGAGAGTGGGCAACCTTGTTTTGTTCCTGATGTTAAGTTTTTCACCATTGAGAATGGTGTTGGCTGTGGGTCTGTCATATGTGGCCTTTATTATGTTGAGGTAAGTTCCCTCTATGCCTACTTTCTGGAGGGTTTTTCACATTATTGGGTGTTAAATTTTGTCAAAAGCTTTTTCTGCATCTGGTGAGATGATTGTATGTTTTTTCTCCTTCAGTTTGTTAATATGGTGTATCACATTGATTGATTTGCATGTATTGAAGAGTCCTTGCATTCCTGGGTTAAACCCCACTTGATCATGGTGTATGATCCTTTTAATGTGCTGTTGGATTTCGTTTGCTAGTGTTTTGTTGAGGACTTTTGCATCTATGTTCATCAGTAGTATCGGCCTGCAGTTTTCTTTTTTTCCTGGCATCTTTGTCTGGTTTTGGTATCAGGGTGATGGTGGCCTCCTAGAATGAGTTTGGGAGTGTTCTTCCATCTGCTATATTTTGGAAGAGTTTGAGAAGGATAGGTGTTAGCTCTTCTCTAAATGTTGGATAGAATTCGCCTAAGAAGCCATTTGGTCCTGGGCGTTTGCTTGCTGGAAGATTTTAAATCAGAGTTTCAATTTCAGTGCTTGTGATTGGTCTGTTTATATTTTCAGTTTCTTCCTGGTTGACTCCTGGAGGGTTGTGCTTTTCTAAGAATTTGTCCATTTCTTGCAGGTTGTCCATTTTATTGGCATATAGTTGCTTGTAGTAATCTCTCATGATTCTTTGTATTTCTGCAGTGTCAGTTGTTACTTCTCCTTTTTCATTTCTAATTCTGTGGATTTGAGTCTTCTCCCATTTTTTCTTGATGAGTCTGGCTAATGGCTTACCAGTTTTGTTTATCTTCTCAAAGAACCAGCTTTTAGTTTATTGATCTTTGGTATCATTTCCTTCATTTCTTTTTCATTTATATCTGATCTGGTCTTTATGACTTCTTTCCTTCTGCTAACTTTGGGGGTTTTTTGTTCTTCTTTCTCTTATTGCTTTAGGTGTAAGGTTAGGTTGTTTATTTGAGATGTTTCTTGTTTCTTGAGGTAGGATTGTATTGCTATAAACTTCCCTCTAAGAACTGCTTTTGCTGCATCCCATAGGTTTTGGGTGGTCATGTTTTCATTGTCGTTTGTTTCTAGGTATTTTTTGATTTCCTCTTTGATCTCTTCAGTGATCTCTTGGTTATTTAGTAATGTATTGTTTAGCCTCCATGTGTTTGTATTTCTTACCAATATTTTTCCTGTAATTGATGTCTAGTCTCATAGTGTTGTGGTCAGAAAAGATACTTGATACGATTTCAATTTTCTTAAATTTACCGTGGCTTGAATTGTGACCCAAGATTTCATCTGTCCTGGAGAATGTTCCATGAGCACTTGGGAAGAAAGTGTATTCTGTTGCTTTTTTATGGAATGTCCTATAAATATCAATTAAGTCCATCTTGTTTAATGTATCATTTAAAGCTTGTGTTTCCTTATTTATTTTCATTTTGGATGATCTGTCCATTGGTGTAAGTGGGGTGTTAAAGTCCCCTACCATGATTGTGTTACTGTCAGTTTCACCTTTTATGGCTGTTAGCATTTGCCTTATATATTGAGGTGCTCTTATATTGGGTGCATAAATGTTTACAATTGTTATATCTTCTTCTTGAATTAATCCCTCGATCATTATGTAGTGTCCTTCTTTGTCTCTTGTAATAGTCTTTATTTTAAAGCCTATTTTGTCTGATATGAGAATTGCTACTCCAGCTTTCTTTTGATTTCCATTTGCATGGAATGTCTGTTTCCATCCCCTCACTTTCAGTCTGTATGTGTCCCTAGGTCTGAAGTGGGTCTCTTGTAGACAGCATGTATATGGGTCTTGTTTTTGTACCTGTTCGGCCAGTCTCTGTCTTTTGGTTGGAGAATTTAATCCATTTACACTTAACGTAGTTATTGACATGTATGTTCCTATTCCCATTTTCTTAATTGTTTGGGGTTTGTTATTGTAAGTCTTTTCCTGCTCTTGTGTTTCCTGCCTAGAGAAGTTCTTTTAGCATTTGTTGTAGAGCTGGTTTGGTGGTGCTGAATTCTCTTACCTTTTGCTTATCTGTAAAGATTTTAGTTTCTCCTTTGAATCTGAATGAGATACTTGCTGGGTAGAGTAATCTTGTTTGTAGGTTTTTCCCTTTTGTCACTTTAAATATGTCCTGCTACTCCCTTCTGGCTTGCAGAGTTTCTGCTGAAAGTTCTGCTATTAACCTTATAGGGATTCCCTTCTGTGTTAATAGTTGCTTTTCCATTGTTGCTTTTAATATTTTTTCTTTGTACTTAATTTTTGATACTTTGATTATTAAGTGTCTTGGCGTGTTTCTCCTTGGATTTATCCTGTATGGGACTCTCGACTTCCTGGACTTGATTGACTGTTTCCTTACCCATAATAAGGAAGTTTTCAACTATAATCTCTTCAAATATTTTTTCAGTCCTGTTTTTTTCTCTTCTTCTAAGACCCCTATAATTCAAATGTTGGTATTTTTAATGTTGTCCCAGAGTTCTCTGAGATTGTCCTCAATTCTTTTCCTTCTTTTTTGTTTATTCTGCTCTGCAGTAGTTATTTCCACTGTTTTATCTTCCAGGTCACTTATCCGTTCTTCTGCCTCAGTTACTCGGCTATTGATTCCTTCTAGAGAATTTTTTAATTTCATTTACTGTGTTGTTCATCACTGTTTGTTTGCTCTTTAGTTCTTCTAGATCCTTGTTAAACGTTTCTTGTATTTTCTCCATTCTATTTCCAAGATTTTGGATCATCGTTATTGTCATTACTCTGAATTCTTTTTCAGGTAGACTGCCTATTTCCTCTTTGTTTGTCTGGTGGGTTTTTAACTTGCTCCTTCATCTGCTGTGTGTTTCTCTGTCTTCTCATTTTGCTTAACTTAGTGTGTTTGGGGTCTCCGTTTCGCAGGCTGCAGGTTTGTAGTTCCTGTTATTTTTGGTGTCTGCCCCCAGTGGGTAAGGTTGGTTCAGTGGGTTGTGTAGGCTTCCTGGTGGTGGGGACTGGTGCCTGTGTTCTGGTGGATGAGGCTGGATCTTGTCTTTCTGGTGGGCAGGACCACGTCCAGTGGTGTGTTCTGGGGTGTTGTGAACTTGTTATGATTTTAGGCAGCCTCTCTGCTAATGGGTGCGTTTGTGTTCCTGTCTTGCTAGTTGTTTGGCATGGGGTGTCCAGCACTGTAGCATGCTGGTCGTTGAGTGGAGCTGCGTTTTAGTGTTGAGATGGAGATCTCTGGGAGAGCTATCAGCATTTGATATTACGTGGGGCTGGGAGGTCTCTGGTAGACCAGTGTCCGGAACTTGGCTCTCCCACCTCAGAGGCTGAGGCCTGACACCCAGTCAGAGCACCAAGACCCTGTAAGCCACATGGCTCAGAAGAAAAGGGAGAAAAAGAAAGAGAGAGAGAAAGAAAGAAAAGGGAAATAAATAAAATAAAGTTATTAAAATAGAAAAAAAGTTATTAAAAGTAATTTAAAAAAAAAGAGAGAAAGAAGGGAGCAAGCAAACCAAAACACAAATCCTCCAATGATAACAAGCACTAAAAACTATACTAAAAACAAAACAAAAAACCCCACAAAAAACGAAGAGACAGAACTCTAGGACAAATAGCAAAAGCAAAGCTATATAGACAAAATCACATAAAGAAGCATACACATGCACACTCACAAAACGAAAAAGGGAAAAAAATATATATACATAAAATTTAAAAAGGAAGAGAGCAACCAAATTAATAAACAAATCCATCAATGGTAATAAGCTCTAAATACTAAACTAAGATAAAAATAAAACCAGAAACAAATTAGAGGCAGAAAGGAGACGCCAAGTCTACTGTTGCTCCCAACGTCCGCCGCCTCAATTTGGGATGATTCCTTGTCTATTCAGGTATTCCACAGATGCAGGGTACATCAGGTTGACTGTGGAGCTTTAATCTGCTGCTCCTGAGGCTGCTGGGAGAAATTTCCCTTTCTCTTCTTTGTTTGCACAGCTCCCCGGGTTCAGCTTTGGATCTGGCCCCACCTCTGCATGTAGGTCGCCTGAGGGCATCTCTTCTTTGCTCAGACAGGAAGGGGTTAAAGGAGCTGCTGATTAGGGGGCTCTGGCTCACTCAGACCAGGGGGGAGGGAGGGGCACGGAGTGCAGGGCGGGGCTGCGGCGGCAAAGGCCAGTGTGACATTGCAACAGCCTGAGGTGCACCGTGTGTTCTCCCAGGGAGGTTGTCCCTGGATCACAGGACCCTGGCCACGGCAGACTGCACAGGCTCCCTGGAGGCGAGGTGTGGAGAGTGACCTGTGCTTGCACACAGGCTTCTTTGTGGCTGCAGCAGCAGCCTTAGCGTCTCATGCCCGTCTCTGGTGTCCACGCTGATAGCCACAGCTCGTGCCCATCTCTGGGACCCGTTTAGGCGGTGCTCTGAATCCCCTCTCCTCACGCAACCAAAACAATTGTCTCTTGCCTCTTGAGCAGTTCCAGGCTTTTTCCTGGAGTCCTTCCTGGCTAGCTGTGGTGCACTAGCCCCCTTCAGGCTGTGTTCAAGCCGCCAACCCCAGTCCTCTCCCTGGGATCTGAACTCTGAAGCCCGAGCCTCAGCTCCCAGCCCCCATCTGCCCTGCCGGGTGAGCAGACAAGCCTCTTGGGCTGGTGAGTGCCGATTGGCACCGATCCTCCATGCGGGCATCTTTCCACTTTGCCCTCCGCACCCCTGATGATGCGCTGTCCTCCGTGGCTCCAAAGCTTCCCCCCTACCACACCCTGTCTGTGCCAATGAAAGGGCTTCCTAGTGTGTGGAAGCCTTTCCTCCTTCACAGCTCCCTCCCTGAGGTGCAGGTCCTGTCCGTGTTCTTTTGTCTTTGTTTTTGTTTTTTTTTGCCCTACCCAGGTACGTGGCGGGGGCTTCTTGCCTTTTGAGAAGTCTGAGGTCTTCTGCCGGCATTCAGTAGGTGTTGTGTAGGAGTTGTTCCACGTGTAGATGTATTTCTGATGTATTTGTGGGGAGGAAGGTGATCTCCACGTCTCACTCCTCCACCATCTTGAAGGTGCCCACATCTTCTTTATCCATTCCTCTGTCGATGGACACTTAGGTTGCTTCCATGTCTTGGCTATTGTAAATAGTGCTGCTGTGAACACTAGGGTGCGTGTATGTTTTCGAATTATGGTTTTCTCAGGATATATGTCCAGGAGCGGGATTGCTGGATCATATGGAAACTCTAATTTTAGTTTTTTGAGGCACCTCTATTCTGTTCTCCATAGTTGCTGCACCAATTTACGTTCCCACCAACAGCACAGGAGGGTTCCCTTTTCTCCACACCCTCTCCAGTATTTGTTATTTGTAGACAGCCTTTCTGACCATTGTATGGTGATACCTCACTGTAGTTTTGATTTGCATTTCTCTAATAATTAGAGACTTAGGGCAGACCAATCTTGTTGTAACCATAAAGTCCTCGAGTGCAGAGGGAGGTGGGGTCTAAGTGTTGTCTTTTGTCATTGCATGTCCCTCTCATTTACATATTTCATTGTAAACACAACCTTCTAGTCATCAGATGCAGCTCTAAAGTTTCCAGTGATTAACCAGTGTGAGCTGAAGAAAACAGAGACTTCTCTAGTCTCTGGTAACTGAAAAGGCTTAAAACAGAGAAATCTGTTCTCTTTGTTACAAGAGGCGTGCCTGTAGCTGATGGAGAGAAGAGTTGGGTCACTGTGACGATTAAATTTTATGTGTCAACTGGGCCAGGCCACAGTGCCCAGATGTTTGGTCAAACACTAGTGAAGGTGTTGTTATGAAGGTATTCTGTAGATGTGATTAACATCAACCATCAGTTGACTTCAAGGAGCTAATATGTGTGAACCTCATCCAATCCCTTGAAGACCATAAAAGTAAGCATAGATTTCCCAGAGTAAAAGAAATTCAGTCTCAAGCCTGTAACGTAGAAATCCTGAGTTTCCAGCCAGCCTACTAGATTCAGACTTGCCAGAACCACAGTCATAGAAACCAATTTCTCAAAAGTAAATCTCAATATATAGATAGATGGGTAGGTTGATAGAGAGACCTCTAGACCTATATTGGCATCTCTCTGTCTACCAACCTAATTGCCATCTATCTACCTTTGTCATCTATCTCTCTATCTATCTATCTCTCGACCTGTCTATCTATCTATCATCTGTCTATCTTATTCGTTTTGTTTCTCTGGAAAATCCTGACTGGTACAGTCAGTATGAAGAGGTGGACCAAAGTCTCAGAGCTTCCAGGTAACACTTCTATTTCCAACGTCAGCGTGCTTTTTTTCAAGTTACCTAAGGCTTGATTACTTACATCCAGGGCTTCTATCTGGGTATGCACACAGTATTTCATCTTTTATTTCCAGTTGCACTTTTCTTTCATTGTTCTTCATCTTCATCATCATGTATTTCTTTTTATCTACTGATCTGTTTGCTTTCTTCTCTAATGCTTCACTGGCGATCCTGTTCTTTTCATTATTTCAACAGACTTGTCCACTATAACATCCCTACAAAGACTAACTATTTACCAGTCACTTTAATGTGTCAATTAAGAAGCCTGATTTCCTGGGATCCCAGGAGATGAACACATGCTTTGGCTGTAATGGATTGTGGTGAAAATCATGTCCAGTGAAATTAATTATGCAGTTAATATCTGAACATGTTTTGTATTTCTCTCAATCTACTAACCTATCTCTCAACCATGTAGCCAGGCATGAATACTGACAGAGTTGCCTTATTTACAATAGTGATACCTAATCATTGTTTTATTTGAAATTTCATTCGTACCATCGGATTACAAACCCAACTATTAACTCTGAAGGTTAATGTCTTCAAAAGCAGTATGGCTCTGTTATTTCATCAAAGGTCACTCAATACAATTTAATAGAGGTTTGGTGCCAGGAAATCTCTTTACACAAACATAGCTCTTGCAGCTTATGATTTGAAAGCAGAACAATAAACGTTTAACCTCTGCAAACATCTTATGTTATTTTATGCAATATTCCACAGTTGAGAAACTCTTTACCTTTTTTCCTCTTCTAGTCAGTGTGTGCACTTTAAGTATTAAATGTAAGACATAGATCCTGAGAAGAGAAACGACATACATAAAAAGATATGTGAATAGTTAATAATAAAAGTAGAAAATATATTACAAAATAAAGAAAGTTTAGTCTTTCCTAGAGTGCCCTTTTCCTTTTAAAATCTTTTTTGTAAATTGTTTCTTGGTTCCCTGCATGGCTTAAATTCTCTCTGATGTCTTTGCAACGATATTGCTCTGCAGAGATACCTGAATTATGTCGGATCTACAGATCACATGAGTATGTAGCCATGGCAACAGACAGCACAGGTAATGGTTCTGATTTTATAGCGTTTCATGAGCCCTTCAAATTAGACCTTTTCCATTTTAAGAAAAAGAAAAAAAGAAACATCTCTACCTTTAAGAATTAGGTACACTGAAAACTTTTACCCATTACGATCATATGCACAAATGATTGCTTCATAATGGAAGTGAGTGAGTAAGATGCAGTGAAAAAAATGTAGACCCTATGTTGAAAACGTCAGAAGTGTAAAATGTACGTTGAAATAGGAAATCCATAAAGCACGCTACTTCATGTGAGTGGAAAGAGTCGTCTAAATTATATTACTGTTTGAAGGTATATACATGTTTACTGCTTTAAGGATTTGCACAATATACGAAGGAGAGCTTTGCTTCGCAAGATAACGTTTTGCCAGGTGACATCCAAGCCTTCGTGAATTCTCCATTCATCAGGTCAGCAGTAATGAGATATTACTGTATGAGGGGAATATCTTAATTAAAGAGTGCAGCTTAATCTGGTGTGCGCAGAAGTGGCTTTTCATCAGGTGTGGAAACTGGATTAACACCCAATTTTCTTCTACCCACACCATACTTTCTGACACTCAGGAAATGTTCCAGTAAGGCTACATGGAAATTATGAGGAGCTGTTGTAAACTTTTGAAGACATACATTATGCACATTTTTCCAAGGTAAA
This sequence comes from Inia geoffrensis, assembly GCA_036417435.1. Lineage (NCBI taxonomy): Eukaryota > Metazoa > Chordata > Mammalia > Artiodactyla > Iniidae > Inia > Inia geoffrensis. Next base: position 5,249,593 of record CM070921.1, read on the forward strand.
ACAAACATGTTAAAATCAATAAACTCTATTCTTGCTGTGACCACATTTTCCTTCCTAAAAATTGCCAACTCATCTCCATAAGAAATGATATTTAATTTTCAGATCGTCCACCAGTTCATTCCAGCATAAATTATTTCATCACATCCTTCTCTGGATCATCCATCACTTCTGAGAATCCGTATTTGTGGAAGAAACTTAAATGCGTATATCTAAGTGAAAGAAGGCAGTCTGAAAAGGCTACGTACTGTGATGGCAAGTCTATGATATTCTGAAAAGGCAAAACTATGGAGACAATTAAAATATCAGTGGTTGCAAGGAAGGAAGAAGTGGGTATGGGTAGAGAACAGAGAAATTTTTAGGGCAGCGTCAATACTCTGTATGATACTGTAATGAGAGGTATATAACATTATACACTTGGCCAAATCCACAGGTTGTAAACTGTGGACTTTGGGTTATTATGATGTGTGAATATAGGTTCATCCTTGGTTTAAAAAAAAAAAAAAACAGTACCATTCTGGTGAGTGATGTTGATAATGGGAGAGAATATGCGTGCGTAGGGGTAGGGGGTATATAGGAAACCTCTGTACCTTCCTCTCAATTTTGTTGGAAACTTGCTCTTTCTTAAAAAAAAAAAAAAAAGAATTGGCGTTCACTTCTCCTTACGTCTTCGTTGTTCTGTGTATACCAAGGACACGTCTCAGCTCCTGTGCCCCTAGGTCCTCTCAAAGCAAATGCGCAAGGGAACTCGCCTCTCGGCGATCAGTTCATCACGCCCCTTTCCTTTCTCCTTCTCTGTCAACACGTGAGAGCCGATGCTCCAGGTTGGTTTCAGCTTCTGCGTGGGAAGGTCTCAGGTCTGCGTGCGTTTCTTCCGTCTATACAGGAGTGTGCCCCGCTGTTCTGTGGTTTCAGTTACCCTCAGGCAACAGCGATCCAAAATTATTAAAGGGAAAATTCCAGAAATAAACAATTAAGAAGTTTTACATGCCACTGTCCTGAGTAGCGTGAAGAAATCTCCTGCTGTCCTGCTCAGCCCCGCTGGGAACACGAATCCTGCCTTCGTCCAGCGTGTCTGGCCTGTCACGTTCCTTAGTAGCCCCTGTCGTGGTATCGCAGTGCTTGTGTTCAAGTGACATTTGTTTGCCAAGGCCCCCTAGGAGGAATTTTGCGATTTCATCCTAGGTGATGTCTTATCGTCCTTCCAGCTGTGAAGTTCCATGTCTAGGCTTCACCACGTTAATCAGGTCAGGTGAATCTCAGCTAGAGAATCGGGAAGTGGCTTTTCCTGGATGAAGAAAAGCCCATCCTCGCGTTCTTAGCTGGTCTTACAGGCTGAGGGATGCAGGAATCTGTATGAAAGGAGTGAGCAGTGTCTGAGGAAAGGCCTCATGATTAGACAGGGATTCGATGGTGATAAAACAGCCTTTTCCCCATGGGTGAATCACAGAGTCTAATTTTCCCAGGATGCTGAACCCGGTTGCTCTGATAAACAATGGTTTAGTGATAAAAAAAAAAAAAATTGGGAGCCCTGGATTAAATACGTTCAGAAGGGTTTTAGGGTTCTGTGTTTATTTGTATATTCTTAAAAGCACGACTTCCTAGAATATTTGTCCTACTCACTTCCAACCCTGAGGCGGTGACGTGACGTACATCAATTCACAAATTTGTTGGAGTGCAGAATCCTGCTTTTCTTGACTCTTTCCACACCTGTCAGTAAATCTCAAGAGAATGTTCTCCTAAGGTTAGCTGCTGAGTTAAGGCATTATTTTTTTTTTTAATGCCTTGATTGCACATACCCCCGGAATGGCCAATAGAACGATCCAGTGGCCGTCTCTTAGGCCAGAGTTGTTGGCCGCACAGTAAAATCAACAGGGGAGTTTTAAAACCATTATTGCCAGATTCTAATTTACTGGGTCTGAAGAGACACTGGAATTTTTGAAAGCTGCCCAGGTTATTCTAGCATGCAGCCAAGGGTGAGGACCTCGGACGAAATCGTGCTATCTGATAGCTTTGCGGTAGAGCTGCGACTTGTGCATTGATTCTTGGGAGGTGAGACTTAGGTAAAGGTCCACAATGATGGGAAATGGGCAAAGGGTATGCCCAGAGCCTGGAAGCAGCCATTAGGGAAAGTGCACAACCGTACTGGGGTTTTAGGAAGACTAGAGGTTTTTAAGATTGGTGTGGGAGGTAATATAAGAGAGAAACTTAACAAAAGATCAGGGAGGCTTCCCTGGTGGTGCAGTGGTTGAGAGTCCGCCTGCCGATGCAGGGGACGCGGGTTCGTGCCCCGGTCCGGGAGGATCCCACGTGCCGCGGAGCGGCTGGACCCGTGAGCCATGATGGCCGCTGAGCCTGCGCGTCCGGAGCCTGCGCGTCCGGATCCTGTGCTCCGCAATGGGAGAGGCCACAGCAGTAGGAGGCCCGCGTACCAAAAAAAAAAAAAAAAAAAAAAAAAAGATCAGGGAATAGACTTGTCCTTCTGCATTTTACACGTTTGCTTTCTGCCAGTCCTGGCTGCTTGGGGAGAAGTAGGGCGGTGGAGATTTACCTTCAAGTGGGAAAAGTTGGTGAGAAGGGCGAGGCATTCCATTTTTGTGTGAATGATATTGTGTCTATCATGTGTTGGTATCAAGAAACATTCATCATGGCAAGCACAGAGTCCTGATTTTTTAAACTCTGAATGAACACTTAATAGAAAACACATCCGTCAAGAATCAGCCACGTGCTATAGTTGTGGTCATTGTTCAAGCCATTCCAAATTAAGAGTTTTTCCTTCTATGAAATTGCCTATCTCTCACGGTGTGTGCCAGCTACAAAGAATATGCTTTCCTCTCTGTGTGTGCCTGGGTGCATTCATTAAAATGCATTCAATTTCTCTTTAATTTGTAAACTGAAGCGAGCAGTCAGTGAGTTTCCCCGAAACCTGTTTATTCACTTGCCTTTGTAGCTAGTCTACAATGCCATCTCTGTACAGCAAATGGATATTTCTTTTCCAGTCTTCCATAATTAACAGGTGTGACCCTGATTGCAAACATCCATTTTGTTTGCTGTTACGTCCCTTCCATCTGCTTTCCCGATATGATGAAAATCACAAGTACATTCCAAAAAATATAGGGTAAGATTTATTTTCAAACCCTGTCTACTTGCAGAGGAAAAGATTTGGACTATACATAGAGTTGACTGAGGGTGAAGATGCAAAATCTTTTCTTTGTATGCTTTTCTGCTTCAGTTCTAAAAGTCATTAATTTTTTTTTAATCGGAGTATAATTGCTTTACAATGGTGTGTTAGTTTCTGCTGTACAACAAAGTGAGTCAGCTATACGTATACATATATCCCCATACCCCCTCCCTCGTGCGTCTCCCTTCCTCCCTCCCTCTCCCACCCCTCTAGGTGGCCACAGATCTCCGAGCTGATCTCCCTGTGCTGTGCGGCAGCTTCCCCCTAGCCATCCGTTTCACACTGGGTCGTGTATATATGTCCAGGCAACTTTAATTTTCATCCTGAAAGCATTTTCGTTTCCATCTATACAATGCCCAAGCGTATCAGGGAAGTTTAAGCAATAAAGACACAGAGTTTTTGGTTTCTTCTTTTATTCTTCTGATAACAGTGAGCTGAAAATATCTGGGTAAAGAAAGGATTTTGGAAATCTCATGTCGGGTACCGTGCTCATGGCTCTGCTTGCTATGTATTATTTGGTATGTCCTATATGGGAAAATGCACTTGGTGCTCGGGGTTTCGAAAGAAATTTTCAAAAGGATGTTTTGAGCCCGAGTTCTGCTTTTACCAAAACCACATTTGCAACGAGGCGTGTCTGCAGGTCCTGCATGCACAGCGCCCATCTGATGAGAACAACTGCTCTTGGTTTGATGCTCTGAGCAGGTCCTGCCATTACCACCAAGTCTGATGACTCCAGAGGGCTCTCGGCATCTCCCCAGCATCCCTGTCCTGCTGGCCCCACCCAGTGATGGAGAAGGAGGGCAGGGACCAGACTTGGGAGCAGAGAGCGTATGAGAAAGAAGGGCACGGACAAGCTCCAAGCAGAATAAGGAGGTGGCTGTCTCCACCGTGTCTTCATTCATTTCTTCTCGCCCCAGCCCTGTGCCTGGCTGGTTTCTCTTGGTCTGGGTTCCCGGTGCCAGCCGCCGGCGCTGTAACTGTACTGGATCTGCGAGGCCACGCCAGAGCTTCCTGCCTCTGGGGTACATCCCTCCCCTCCTCCCAAGAGAACCACCTGCCCCTCTTTTCTCTCCGTTTCCCATCATGATGCTTCCATTGGGATCAACTTTAACAAATTGAGATGAGTGAACTCCTTGCTGGACAAGAGGCTAGCTCGTTTCACAGATTAGACTGAAAGCACACAGTACACACATCGACGTAATTTTTAGTGTTATTTCAGACCGTTTTCGTGCCGCTTGACTACGTCTTCAAACTTCTCCTGAGTCTTGGTTCCAAGGCCACTCCCCCCGTATCGCCCACCGCTGCTCAGCCCGTTTTCCCGCCCCGCCCTCGTTGGAATGAATCTTCTTCCTTAGCACTGTCACAGGTTTGTTTTGTTTTACCTTCCTTGTGCCTTTTTATTCTGCCTAGTAGAGGTGGTCGTTTGCATGTCCTGATTTATATAAGCTACTGGAGGGCAGAGGTAAAGTCGCACATTATCTTATTTTCCAACAACGCCATAAACAACCACTCCCCTCTCTGGGCGGAGATTTCTATTTTAAAAGCCATGACGTTCATTCTCACACCGTGCCTCCATGCTCTGCTCCCCCCACCATGGAGGTGAAAGATGGACTTTATTAATGTTTGCATCCTCAGATATATAGACCCGGGTGACACATATGTTGAAGTTGTTCATTTGTGTGTGATTTGACTTTTTTAAATGCACAGTTTTTAATTAAACATTTGTGGTTTAATGAAACTGTTAGGTTTGTGAAACCATTTTCATCCATCTGGCAAAATAGAATACTCAAAGCAGAAGAAAAATGTTTACTTAAAACTTACGCTAGGGCTTCCCTGGTGGTGCAGTGGTTGAGAGTCCGCCTGCCGATTCAGGGAATGCGGGTTCGTGCCCCGGTCCGGGAGGATCCCACGTGCCGCGGAGCGGCTGGGCCCGTGAGCCATGGCCGCTGAGCCTGCACATCCTGAGCCTGTGCTCCTCAACGAGAGAGGCCACAACAGTGAGAGGCCCGCGTACCGCAAAAAAAAAAAAAAAAAAAAAAAAAAAAAAAAAACCCAAAAAACCCTTATGCTTTTCTAAAAATATTATTTGGAGCCACTGTGTGATATAAATAGACTGCAAAAGGATTAGCATGCGTCGGCAAAAACAAGAGTTTTCTATTCTTTACAGCAACTTTCATAGTTCGATGTTTCTTAATCGGTTGACTGATATACTGTGCTTTCCATTTTTTTGTTGTTAACTGAGTCACATTTGGCTATTTTTAACTTCCTGTAAGTGTATGCAGAAACCCTATAGTTGGGAAAGAAAAGCATTGTATGAACAATGTCTTTTCCCCCCAAATGAAGGGAAACTTTTGCTTGTAGAAGTTGAATTTGCAAGGCACAATTTATAACACGATAAAGAGCCAGTTCTGTTGAAACCAAGAGCCCTGTCATTTCTTTCCTCATTCAACATCTGCAGACTGAGAGTAAACATTTCCTAATTTAGAGGAAGGTAAGGCTCTTTTTCAATCGAATCCTCTAAATTAATCCACTGGTGTAGGTGTTATTTCCTCCATCACATGTCTGCCTTAAACATAGTACCTGCACAGATGGAGCAAATGCAAAAACAGTTTAAGATTTAAATAGGCAATATCGTCTCGTATAGAAAAGATCTCTCAGTGACATGAAAGCAGCTGGTTTTTCTACTTCTAGGTTTCCAGTGGCTTTATTTTTTTTTTCATCCAGTTCCTATATTGGGGATGTAATTAATGGAAGGGTTTAGCTTTGTCCTTCAAAGGCTTTTTATTTCTCTCGTAAGATGGAATTGCTTGTTAATCCAATGCTATATTTTTGGCTACCTGCCCATCTATTTTCTACCTAAGTCATTGATTTATCTGTAGCCTGTCTTGTCTCAGAAACTTCTAACATGGTAATACAGGGCAGAAAATGTTTCCCTTATCATGTATGGTCGTCAACTTGAAGATATCAGAACGGTAGCATATGAAGGTTAAAAGGATTAGAAATCTGATTGAGGGAATGTGTTCAACTAAACATGCAGCATCCAAAGTATTTTAATTAAATGTACCTGTTGTTATGTGCACAAACATACAGATACACCTACTGATCCCGGGTCCCCAGGTCCAGCCTACGTTGGCTCACTCAGATACAGCTCCCTGGCCTTTTTGGTAGAGGGATCACATCTCTTGTTGCTTCTTGTCTTAGCAAAATACCATAGACTTAAACAACAAACACTTGTTTTCTCACAGTTCTGGAGGCTGCAAGTTTGAGATCAGGGTGCCAGCATGGTCAGGGTTTTAGTCCATTAAAGCTGCTACAACAAAATACCATAAACAGGGTGGCGTATAAACCACAGAAACATACTCCTCATGATTCTAGAGGATGGGAAGTCCAAGATGAAGGTGCCACCAGATTCAGTGTCTTGTGAGATGCTGCTTCCGGGTTCGCAGACGGCTGTCTTCTCGCTGTGTGCTCACATGGCAGAAGGGGTGAGGGAGTTCTCCGGGGTCTCCTTTTTAAGGACCCTAATCCCAGTCATGGGGGCTCCACCCACATGACCTAATCTCCTCACAGTCATGGGGGCTCCACCCACCCACATGACCTAATCTCCCAAAGGTCACCCCTCCAAATGCAATCCCTTTGGAAATTCGGATTTAACTTATGAATTTGATGGGGGGACAGAAACATTCAGTGTGTGGCAGTTGAGTTCTGGCGAGGGCTCTCTTCCTGGCTTGGAGACGGCTTGCCGTCTTGCCATGGTGGAGAGTGGAAGCGCTGGTGCCTCCTCCTCTAGTTATAAGGACACGAATCCCATCGTGAGGGCTCCAACCTCTTGGTCTCATGTAAACCGAATCAGTCCCCATTGGGCCCACCTCCAAATACCACCAACACTAGGGGTAAGGGCTTCAAGCTATGCATTTTGAGGGCACACAGTTCATCGTACCACCATTCTAGATGGAAGTTTATACTGACACATTGAGCTGCCTTCTTTGCTTCTAACATGAACTGAGAGATAAAACAAAAAAAAGTAAAACTTGAAGGGTGATCGCCAAACTCCCAAATGAGGACGTTGTTTCCTTGGAACAGAAACCAAACAGGAACTCCAAGCAGCAAGGGCCAGGGATGCTGGGCTATAGGTCCAGACGCAGGGAGGTACTGGGAGTTCAGTTTTCAGGAAACAATGGACATTGCCTTCATGAATCGGTGAAACTGAGCTTGCCCTTTCCTGAAACAAAAAATAATCCTGTCTAATATTTCTACTTTCAATCCTTCTGGAACTTCACCCTCACCATTCATATCTTAGTAATATCCATCTATGTTCTGACTTATTACCTTTATTCAGGACTACTTTCGACAGTTAAACAAAAGATGTTGTGGGCAAAATGTAAATGGCATCAAAACTTCCAAACTATTTTCCCCTTCAGAAGTAATTGTCTACACAACTGTCTACACAAGATTTTATTTATTTTATTTTATTTATTTTATTATTTATTTTATTGTATTTCCAGTACTGAAAATACAAAGGCATTCGTGGAATGTAAGAAGAGAACAGGATAAGTTGAACACAGACATGACTTAAAAACAAAAATCAGAAACACAAACCTCAATGACCAAATTTGAATCTGCATTGAAATTATGAAAGAGTGGAACTGACATGAAAAAAATAATCAACTTTCTGGCATGTGGAAACACGGGACACTTTCCCAGAGTGCAGAAAAATAGATGTAAATGGCGAGAGGTTAAAATTATAAATGAGAAAAAAAGGATCAGCTTCCAATTAGTGTTCTTGAAGATGATTTGAAAGCAAACAGAGCGGAACCAATAGTGAAGGTCTGTAACCAAAGAAAACTTCACTAAAGTGAGAAAACAACATGAACCTAGCTTGAATGGCCTCACTTGGGTTTCAGGCGAAGTCAATAAAAAGAAATCGAATTGAGATATGCTGTGCCATCGTAGCTGTAATAAAGATGAAGTAGTGTATCTCTAAACTCCCCTGGCAGATAAAGCAGGTGACATAGAAAGGCAGCAAGATGGGGCTGGTCCCACTCTCTGGAGCACCACGTGCTAAAAGATCCAGTAGCGACATCTACAGAATGTGGAGGGGTTAGTGTTCCTGACCCAAGAATTTCCTCAAGGGCGAAGGCAAGTGAAGCATATTCCCAGGCATGCGGTGGTTCCCAGTGTAGACCATGCAAGGAGCTTTTCTGAAAACAGTGACTTAAAAATAGATTCCAGTCCACCAAGATATAGATTTAAATGATGAAGAGAAAATTGTTCTAGCGATGAGCCTCTGAGTGAATTATTTGTCCAGCTTTCTAGACAATTGTTGAAAATGTGATTGTGATTGAAAGAATGAACTCAACGTGATTTTTGATCTTTTCCCCATTAAATGGGGGCAAGAAGAGGTGTTGTAGTCATCACTGTTGGGTATGCACCTTCTAGGTGGCGCTTGCTGTATTTTGGAATTCATACAGGTCACCTCTTTTCAGTCTCCTCACGATCACAGGAGTTACGTATTATAGGCCAGACACGCTGATTTTAAAACTAGAAGTAGATGACATTATGTCCCCAAGATGCTATGGAAGTTTTGTAAGAACTGTATTCTGGATGACAGCTAGGAATGTGATGGCTAATCAATGGCAATACATGAGTCCTTCAGTTTAGCAAAAATCTAGACCACCGGTTTCCAAATAGCTGTGCAGTGGAATTACCTGGGGAACGTCAAAAATTAGTGATGCGGGGCTTCCCTGGTGGCGCAGTGGTTAAGAATCCACCTGCCAATGCAGGGGACATGGGTTTGGGCCCTGGTCCGGGAAGATCCCACATGCTGCGGAGCAACTAAGCCCCTGGCGCCACAACTACTGAGCCGGCACTCTAGAGCATGTGAGCCACAACAACTGAAGCCCGTGCACCTAGAGCCCATGCTCCACAACAAGAGAAGGCACTGAAAAGAGGAGCCCGCTCACCGCAACGAAGAGTAGCCCCTGCTTGCTGCAACTAGAGAAAGCCCATGCACAGCAACGAAGACCCAACAGCCAAAAATAAAATAAATTAATTTAAAAAACTTAGTGATGCCTCTGTGATACCCTCAGAGATCCTGATTTTATTTCTGGGGTGCCATGTGGTCTTTGAAGTTTTGTAAGAATCATCCATGATTCTAATGTGCATACAAATTGGGGGACCGCTCATCTAGACAGTAATATCTGATTTCCTCTGCAAAGACCTGGAAATGGTGTGAGAGGACCAGAAAGATGTTTAAACCTGTCATTGTTCATATGGAATAATCCGCAATTATTGGTGTGGTTCTCATTTTGATAATGAAGGACTTGTTGATAAGAACTGAATTCACTCCAAGGAACTCCCCGGTAGGAAATATTGGAGAGTCTGAAGGGGGATGTCCCCAGAGAATGGGGTTGAGCTAGGCCAGTGGTGCTCTACATGGGTGACTGTGCCCTCACAGCAGACCCCTGGCAATGTCTGGGGGCAGTTTTGGCTGTTAGGACTGGGCACTGGGGAGAGGGTGGGAGGGTGACTTTTGGCATCTAGTGAGCAGAAGCCAGAGATGCTGATAACAGTTTGGGGGGAAATTGGAGTTCCTGCTAGAGAGCATGTGGTACAGGTGTCCTACAGGTACATGTGATGGTTAATTCTCTGTGTCAACTTGTCTGGGCCAATGGGGAGCCCAGATATTTGGTTAAACGTTATTTCTGGGTTTGTCTGTGAGGGTGTTTCCAGAGGAGATTAGCCTTTGAATTGGTAGCCTGAGTAAAGCTGGTCCTCTCCAGGATGAGTGGGCATCACCCAGTCTTTTGAAGGTGTGAACAGAACAAGCCGGAAGAAGGGAGAATTTGCTCTCTCTGCCTGATGTCATAACCTGACCATTGGTCTTCTCCTGCCCTTGGATGGGCACTTATACCACCAGCTATCTGGTTCTCAGATCTTGAGACCTGGGCTGCAACTTTTTGGTTTTTTTTTCCTTAACAAATTGGAGGCTTGCTGCATCCCTGCATTTAGCAAGTCTATTAGCACCGTCTTTCCAACACCGTTTGCTTACTTCATGTCTCTGTGTCACATTTTGGTAATTCTCACAATATTGCAAAATTTTTCATTATTATTATATCTGTCATGGTGATCTGTGATCATTGATCTTTGATATTACCATTGCAAAAAGATTACAATTCTCTGAAGGCTCAGATGACGGTTAGCATTTAAAAAAATTTTATTGGAGTAGAGCTGATTTACAATGTCGAGATAGTTTCAGGTGCACAGCAGAGTGAAATCTGTTATACATATACACATATCCACTCCTTTTTTACATTCTTTTCCCATATAGGCCATTACAGAGTATTTAGTAGAGTTCCTTGTGCTGTACAGTAGGTCCTTATTAGTTATCTATTTTATACATAGTAGTGTGTATATGTCAATCTCAATCTTCCAGTTTATCCCTCCGCCCACCCCCTTACCCCCGGTAACCATAAGTTTGTTTTCTACATCTGTGATTCTATTTCTATTTTGTAGATAAGTTCTTTTACTTATTTGTACCCTTCTTTTAGATTTCACATACAAGCGATACCATATGATACTCATCTTTGTCTGACTTACTTCACTCAGTATAACAATCTCTGGGTCCATCCACGTTTCTGCAAATGGCATGATTTCATTCTCTTCTGTTGTTTTTAAATTAATTAGTTTATTTATTTTTGGCTGCATTGGGCCTTCCTTGCTGCTCATGGGCTTTCTCTAGTTGCGGTGAGTGGGGGCTACTCTTTAGTTGTGGTGCGTGGGCTTCTCATTGCGGTGGCTTCTCTTGTTGCAGAGCACGGGCTCTAGGCACACGGGCTTCAGTAGTTGTGGCACATGGGCTCAGCAGCTGTGGCTCGAGGGCTCTAGCGCGCAGGCTCAATAGTTGTGACGCAGGGGCTTAGCTGCTTCGCAGCATGTGGGGTCTTCCTGGACGAGGGCTTGAGCCCATGTCTCCTGCATTGGCAGGCAGATTCTTAACCACTTCACCACCAGGGCAGTACCTCTTTCTTTTTTTAGGGCTGAGTAATATTCCATTGTATATATGTTCTACATCATCTTTATCCATTCATCTGTCGATGGACATTTACGTTGCTTCTGTATCTTGGCTATTGTAAATAATGCTGTCATGAACATTGGGGTGAATGTATCTTTTTGAATGAGAGTTTTTGTCTTTTCCAGATATATGTCCAGGAGTGGGGTTGGTAGCTCTATTTTAAGTTTTTTAAGGAACCTCCACACTGTTCTCCATAGTGGCTGTACCAGTTTACATTCCCACCAACAGTGTAGGAGAGTTCCCTTTTCTCTGCGCTCTGTCCAGCATTGATTGTTTGTAGACTTTTTGTTGACGGCCATTCTGACCGTTGTGAGGTGATACCTCGTTGCAGTTTTGACTTGAATATCCCTAGTAATTAGTGATGTTGAGCATCTTTTCATGTGCTTTTTAACCATCTGTGTGTCTTCTTTGGAGAAATGTCTATTTAGATCTTCTGCCCATTTTTTGATTGGGTCGTTTGTTTGTTTGTTTTTTTATAGTGACCTGCATGAGCTGTTCGTATATTTTTCAAATTAATCCCTTGTCAGTTGCTTCGTTTTCAGATGATGGTTAGTATTTTTTGGCAATAAAGTATTTTTAAAATAAGGCATGTACATTGAGTTTTTTTAGACATAATGCTATTGCACACTTAATAGACTAAAGTATAGTGTAAACATAACTTTTACATGCACCAGGAAACCAAAAAAATCTGTGACTTGCTTTATTTCCATATTCACTTTATTGTGTTGGTCTGGAACCAAACCTGAAATGTATCTGAGATACGCCCATAATAAACCATATAAATAATATGGACTGGCTTCTGTCTTAAGGAAACTGCTTGATGAGAACTTCATAACTTGCTTGAAAAGGACCTTTCTGCAAACAAATGCAAACTATGTTTCATTCGCAGGTAACTGATACCAAAAACCCTACTCAAAAGTATAATGCAAAAAGGGACACCTAATGACTCATAAAACTTAACAGTCACTCAGTAACTAGATGAGAACTCCTTTGTCAGGGACACTTTTATTGGAGCTGTGTAAGCACTGTAAACACTCAGTAATGTTTGGTGGCAACTGTGTATTATTATCTTATTGTAAAACTGTAAGGTAACTTTTTCTGATGAAAGAAACCTGTAGGCATTATCTTTAATGTTGACAGACCTACTGTTCAGGGACATTCTTTCCTGAAACTCTTTCTGGAAACCACTAGTCATTTTCTACACACCAGCAATGGGTCCAGAAGAAAACAGTTTCAGACATCTTTTAGAAAATGTATAAAAAGAAAAATGTAAGTTGGGAGTGCCAATTTTCAAAATAAGTCGTTAGTCGGCTGCTACCTTTTTTTTCTAAAGAGAAAATGACATTTATTTATTTACTACAATTTTATATATTTAAAAAAATTTTATTGGCGTATAGTTGGCCTACAGTGTTGTGTAACTTTCACGTGTACAGCAAGGTGAAAGTTTTTATACCTATATATATATATATATATAAAATGTATATCAATGTATATATAGATCCATATATAGATATTTATCCATTGCTTTTCAGATTCATTTCCCATATAGGTTATTACAGAAAACTGAGTAGAGTTCCCTGTGCTATACAGTAGGTCCTTGTTGGTTATCTATTTTATATACCGTAGTGTGTGTATTTTAATCCCAGTCTCCTAATTTATCACTTCCCCATATATTTCCCCTTTCATAACCATAGGTTTGAATTCAAGATGAGTGAGTCTGTTTCGGTTTTGTAAACAAGTTCATTTGTATCATTTTTTATTAGATTCCACATATAAGTGCCATCATATGACATTTGTCTTTCTCTGTCTGATTTACTTCACTTAGTATGATAATCTCTAGGTCCATACATGTTGTTGCAAATGGCATTATTTTGTTCTTTTTTATGGCTGAGTAATATTCCATTATAGATATATGTGCCACATCTTCTTTATCCATTCTTCTGTTGATGGATATTTAGGTTGCTTCCATGTGTTGGCTATTGTAAATAGTGCTGCATTGGACATTGGTGTGCATGTATCTTTTCAAATTATGGTTTTCTCTGGATATATGCCCAGGAGTGGGATTCCAGCTGCTACTTTTAAAAAATAAATTTTATTGAAGTATGGTTGATTTACAATGTTGTGTTCATTTCTGCTGTACAGCAAAGTGATTCAGTTATACATATATATATTCTTTTTTAAAATATTCTTTTCCATTATGGTTTATCATAGGATATTGAATACAGTTCCCTATGCTCTACAGTAGGGCCTTATTTATCCATCCTGTGTATAATAGTTTGCATCTGCTAACCCCAAACTCCCAATCCATCTCTCCCCCACCCCCCTCCCCCTTGGCAACCACAAATCTGTTCTCTATGTCTGTGAGTCTGTTTCTGTTTCATAGATAAGTTCATTTGTGTCATAATTTATATTCCATATATAAGTGATATCATATGGTATTTGTGTTTCTGACTTCGTTTAGTATGATAATGTCTAAGTCCGTCCATGTTGCTGCAAATGGCATTATTTTGTTTTTTTTATGGCGGAGTAATATTCCATTGTATATATGTATCTCATCTTCTTTATCCCTTGATCTGTTGATGGACACTTAGGTTGTTTCCATGTCTTGGCTATTGTAAATAGTGCTGCTATGAACATAAGGGTGCACATTTCTTTTCAAATTATAGTTTTATCTGGATAGATGCCCAGGAGTGAGCTTGCTAGATCATAAGGCACACTAGTTTTCATTTTTTTTTAAGAACCTCCATACTGTTTTCCATAGTGGCTGCATCAATTTACATTGCCACCAACAGTGTAGGAGGGCTCTCTTTTCTCCACACACCCTCCACTTGGTATTTGTAGACTCTTTAATGATGGCCATTCTGACCGGTGTGAGGTGGTACCTCACTGTAGTTTTGATCTGTATTTTTCTCTAATAATTCAGCTGCTACTTTTAATCAACATTTAGCATAATGTTCTCCAGGTCCATCCATGTTTCCTTCCTTTTAAGTATAGGATTTCTTCCTTTTTAAGGCTGAATAATATTCCATTGTATGTATATACTTTTTCTTTATCCATTCATCTGTTGATAGAACTTGGATTGTTTCCATATCTTGGCTGTTGTGAATAATTATGTAATGAATGTGGGAATGCAGATATCTCTTCAAGATTCTTTTAGATATATCCTGAAGTAGGATGCTGGGTCATATGGTACTTGTACTATTTTTTTGAGGATAAGTTTCCCATAGTGTTCACTGTCATACATTCCCAACCATGTACAAGAGTTCCAGTTTTTCAACATCCTCATCAACATTTTTTGTTTTTGTTTTTGTTTCTTTGGATCAGTAGCCATGCTAACAGGTGTGAGGTGATATGTCACTGTAGTGGTTTTTTTTGTTTTTTTGGGTTTTTTTTTTTGCGGTACACGGGCCTCTCACTGTCGTGGCCTCTCCCGTTGCGGAGCACAGGCTCCGGATGCGCAGGCTTAGCGGCCATGGCTCAGGGGCCCAGCCACTCCGTGGCATGTGGGATCTTCCTGGACCGGGGCACGAACCTGTGTCCCCTGCATCAGCAGGCGGACTCTCAACCACTGCGCCACCAGGAAAGCCCTCACTGTAGTTTTGATTTGCATTTCTGTGATAATTACTGATACTGCACATCTTTTCATATACACCTGCTGGCTATTTGTTTGTCTTCTTTGGAGAAATATCTGTTGAAGTGAAATAAGCCACATTTACGGGACAAATACTGTATTCCACATACGTGAAGTATCTAAAATAGTCAAACTCATAGAAGCAGAGAATGCAGTAATGGTTGCCATGCTCGAGGCTGAGGAAATAACGTTTCAGTTACACAGGATGAATAAGTTCTAGAGAGCTGCCACATATGACATAGTGCCTATGTTAACAGTGTGGTGTTGTGCGCCTAAAAATTGTTGAGAGCAGATTTCATGTCAAGTGCTCTCAGCACACAACAAATGGACACAAGGAAACTGGGAGGTGTTGGGTATGCTGTTACCTTGATTGTGTGGACGGTATTACAGTCATTTGCATATGTTCAAACTCATCAATTGTACATGTTAAATATGTGCTGTTCTTTGTGTATCAGCCATTTCTTAATACAGCTGGATAAAGTTAACCCATTGAAAGCATTTACAGTAGCAAAAGTAAAATGAATTGGGGTGGGGAGGGAGAGATATAAATTAGGAGTTTGGGATTAACATATACACACTACTATAGATAAAATAGGTAAACAGCAAGGACCTACTGTGTAGCACAGGGAACTATATTCAATATCTTATAATAACCTATAATGGAAAAATATATATATATATACACACACATATACGTGTGTGTGAATATATATAAGACGAAATCTCTTTGTTGTACACTTGAAATTAACATAACATTGTAAATTAACTGTACTTCAATTGAAAAAAAAAAGTAGAATATAAAAAAAAAAGCATGTTAAATTCAACGCAAAGAGGATACCAAATAATTTATTTGAAAATCAATAGTATGACTTATTTTTTTCATTTCTGGAAGTGATAATATGATCTATCAAGGAAACATTGAGAAAAGCACATTAACAAAGAAAGCTTGCCTATTTAAAAAGTCACATCTAGATAATGGGAATTTTTTTCCATTAAAAATTGGTCAATCTGTATCAAAGGAATCCTGCCAAAAAAGAACTGGGAATTTTTCATGGATTTATAGGCACCATTTGCCAACCTGATCCAATTTTTCTCTTGTTGAAACTGCTTCATTAATTTAATGTGCAAGAAATAAATATTTGATGTGCAATTAGCTGCAGATTATTATGGCTATAATGGAAGCTTTCCAAATAAACAGCTGCTCCAGCACTTTAAATGCACTAAAAGCAAGGCAGCAAATGACACACCATATCTACAGAGGAAAAAAGTTAAAATATTCAGTTAGTGCGTAAGATACCTGCTCATTGAGAAGTTTATCAAAGCATAACAACAAAAAAAGCTGCCACACATGCAGCCAGATATCCATCCACCTGAATTTTCCTGGAAATCTTTGCCTGCAGATGTAGTACATTTTTGCCCAAGAAGAAAATGTCATGGAAATTGATATGGCCCAATTCCACCAAGTCTTTCAGATTAGCCACTTTATATATACAGATGTATGTCCATGTATATTTACTGTATTTGGATTATTCTAGATTAGATTTATATTCATGGTCTAAGTGTCTATTTCTATGTCCACACGTGAATTGTAATGATTCCACTTCAGGAGGGAATGGTGTCAGCTGGAAAGTTCCGTGTTGATCGAGCTGCGTTAGTTCAAGAAGGCTTTGGGGTTCCAGAGCACATGCTCAGACCCTGTGAAGGCACTCACATCATTCAAGTACTGAAACTCCCCATGAGTTGTACAAAATGGTACCTTCCCTTCGAGACAGATCATAAGAACCAAAGTTAGTTGTCTCTGTCCCCCGCAACACTGGAAGCAGCTGAGGGTAGAGACTGTGACAGAAGTCTCAGCATCTCGAATTTCTGGTAGAGCTCCTGACAGAGTAACTTAGTCATGTTCCTTGCAAAGATGCCTGAAGCTCTTTGCCCTGCGGAAAGAGCAAGAGATACACGTCAAGGGGTGAGCATTCTGAGCCCCACAGAAAACTGCTGGCTAAAAGTAAATAGCTGTCTCTTATTAAGAGCGGAGCGAGAGGACACATGCTCCTCCTAGGGAGCCAATGGAAAGAGCAAAGGGAGTTTCTGGAATTGGTAAGACTCTGGCTTGTGATGACAGATTTGAGTATCCAAAGAGTCCGTGGGAAGTGCTTACAATAACCAGCGTTCTGGTTTTCTCTTCTAGAAAGCTGACGGCGGCAAGTGTACTGTTTGTTAGGGCTGTGTTCCATTCTGAGATTAAACTCTGCAGTCCACTGCGTTTTACCTTTACTCTGCTCTGAAACGCCCCTTTGGTCTAAGGGAGGTCGGATTCTGTTATTGTTTGTCTCAACTTCCCCGCCACCTCCGTAAGCCAGACACGCACAAATCAGAAACAAAAGAAGAGAAGCCCTGCGTTAACACCGTTTCGTCTGGGTGGAAGTGAACTATCCTGTGATATATTGATGCAGACTTGCTTTGATGATCTTCTCAAGACCATAGGTCTGGTTCATATTCGCTCTCCTGGATCTGGGTGGGTCTGTCATGTGACCAGGGCAGAAGGGCTGCCGTCCCTGAAGCCTCGGTACGTACCCAAGGTAGGAGCGTCTTCCTAGGCATCCACACTTCTTCGGAAGGCAGCCATCATGCTTCAGGGAAGCCAGCAGTCACACCCGAGCGCCCGCCCAGCAGCCCGGCTGAGGTCCACGGACCGCCAGCATCATCCCCAGACATGGGAGGGGTCAGATGGTTGAACCCCCAGCTCTCCCGCCAGAGCCAGCTGTCACCGCAGGAACAGCCACAAGCTCTGACCGCCGAGACATGCCCCGAATGGCAGATGTGTGTTCAGAATAAAAAAATAAATGATGGCTGCTGGTTTCAGCCAGTACCTACTGGGATTGCTTATTAGGAAGTAAAACGTAACAAACACACGAGCACCAGAACTGAGGCCACTTATTCCATAAGCTTATTTTTAGCTTATAAAACGTACAAAAGCTATTCAAACGTGTGGCTTTGTCGTCGCCCATGTCCCGCTCACCACAGATGGCTCAGTAGGGAAAGGAGATTTAGTGTAAACATCTTTGCGGGAAGCCAGAACCTAAGTCATTTCCACTGGCCAGGAGCTTACATTATTATAGGGAAAATGGGGACAGACACCTAACTTAGTACCATAAAGTGGCACCCAGGAGTACTTTGCAAGTTATTCATTCAACACTTGTATGTTGGGACCTGCTGTGTGCCACGAACGCTGGCCTCTGTGGTGTAAATCCAGCGGGAGATTTACAAGGATCCTGCTCTCGGGGATTTTATATTCTGATAGGTGTAGATAACACACTAGCAAATAAATAAAAGTGCTTCTGATAAAGAAAAGTGCAGGACACAGCAAGGTGGAGGGGCTGAGGGGAGCCACGACCTGGAAGTATCAGGGAATTCTTTGATAAAGTGGCCTTGAAGCTGAGACCTGTGGTGAAAGGGGTCTGGGTAAGGGCAACACAGCAGGGATGAGTGAGAGCGAGTCTTGGAGAAACAAAGGAGGAACGGGGAAAGGAAAGTCTTTTGCACAAGGAAAATCTCTGGCGTCCTCACAGGCCCCGGAAAGGTACTTTTGTGAATTGTACAATACCTGGAAAAGTCTAAACGATTCACGGACGCCGCTGGCAAATGGCCTGGCTGCCACATGGTGGCAGGGCCAGAATGGAAAGAGGGACACCACTTAGAAGGATGCAGTCCCTCCTTGTTATTCTCAGGTCCCCCGTTTGCAAGTTCATCGGCGCCACTATGATCTATTTTTAACCATTAAATGAACGCTCCAGGTGCTTTTGGGGTCATTCACAGACGTGCTCAGCTGGGGTTGGACAGGGCAGCAGTGCCTTCGGGTTGCAGCTTTCAGGCTGTCAACAAGTGTCCTTTCTGTGGACTACTTAGTGCCACGCTTTTCACATGTATGTGTCTTTTGTTGATGATGTTGCTGTTGGAAATGACCCCCAAGCCCAGTGCTTCAGTGCTGTCTGCTGTTGGGAAGAAAGACCAAGAAATGCCTTAGGGAGAAAATACATGAGTTAGATAAGCTTCTCGTAGGCGTGAGTTGGAGCGCTGATGGCCCCGAGTTCCCTGTGGATGACTCAATGATACCTATTAAATAAGGAGCCTTTAAACAGATACACACTTAACACAAGATTATGTATTGATCAGCTGGTGAAAATGTTGTGACCCGAAGCTCCCAGATACCTAACCCTGTACTTTCCTACTAGCAGCAACGGTTTGGTATTCACTAATTCAGCATCTGTGATGACTTTCCAGAACATAATTGCAAGAATGATGCGAATGGGCTGTATTTCAGGAGGTCCAGTTGAGAGGCAGACATTGTGGGGTGAGCAGTGGTTGAGCTTGGTCACGTGACAGGCTTTGACAGTGACCTGGATGTCAGGCATAAGAAATGCAGCAACATCCCAGGGCTGTGATGCTCAGTGTAGAGTAGGAAAAGGGTCTTCCAGTGGAGAAGGAGAGTCACAGGAGGGTTTATGGAGAAGAGGCAGCATCTGTGAAGAACGCAGCTCTTGAGCTGCATCTTGAAACGATGGGCTAATGTATGTGAGTTTATTTATCACAGAGATGCATGTATTTATGTGGTAATTGTATATTCACATGGCACAGGACCGTGCAGTGCAGAAAACTTAGGAGCAAATTAAACCCATTTTTTCTAGTTGAAGTATGGTTGATTTACAGTGTTGTGTTAGTGTCACAATATATACAGCAAGGTGTTTCAGTTATATTCTTTCAGATTATTTTCCATGATAGTTAATACGTGATATTGAATATAGTTCCCTGTGCTATATAGTAAATCCTTGTTGCTTATCTATTTTATTTATAGTAGTTTGTATCTGTTAGTTCCGTACTCCTAATTTATCGCTTTCCCCTTTGGTAACCATAATTTGTTTTCTATGCCTGCTCCCGTTTTGTATATAGATTCATTTGTATTGTTTTTTTAGATTTGTATTTTTTTTAGTGATATCGTATAATACTTGTCTTTCTCTGTCTGACTTACTTCATTAAGTATGATATTTTCTAGGTCCATCCATGTTGCTGTAAATGGCATTATTTCATTCTTTTTTATGGCTGAGTAATATCCCATTGTATTGTGATATGTGTACCACATCTCCTTTATCCATTCATCTGTTGATGGACATGTGGGTTGTTTCCATGTCTCTTGGCTATTGTAAATAGTGCTACTAGGAACACTGGGGTGCGTGTATCTTTTCAAGTTAGAGTTTTCTAAAACTCTTACAGTACTTATTTTTATTTTTCGGCTGCACTGTGCGCGGCATGCGGAATCTTAGTTCCCTGACCAGGGATGGAACCTGCACCCCTGTTCGTGGACGCACAGAGTCCTAACCACTGGACCGCCAAGGAATTCCCTTACAGTATTTTTAAGAGATAGGCTTCATGTATATCAGGAACCTCAACCCTTACCCACAGCATGCAAATATACTGATTCAAAATGAATCACTGATGCATTTAATAACAAAGGCCCTCAGATTTTCAAAAACTGTAGCGAAGGTAATAAACTCATCAGAAATGAACGTTCTGACATAGCAGCAAAGTCAGACTGCAAAATTTGGGTGATTTCTGCTTTCAGTCACTAGAGAACATCTAGATAAGAGAAACCTCTTACTTTACGAATGAATAAAAGCTTTCCTTCCCTCCCTCCTTCCTTCTCTCATAACACAAAATTTTAAGTACTCATTGAACCCTTCTAGACTGCTCTAGAACCTAGGAATACTACAGGATGTACATTCCACTGAGGTGAGGGGCATAGACTTATCAAGGAAATATATACTTCACAAGGTTATTGCTTTAAATGGAGTTAAATGCCATTAAGAAAATAAACAGGGCTTTCCTGGTGGCGCAGTGGTTGAGAGTCCGCCTGCCGACGCAGGGGACGCGGGTTCGTGCCCCGGTCCGAGAAGATCCCACGTGCCGCGGAGCGGCTGGGCCCGTGAGCCATGGCCGCTGAGCCTGTGCGTCCGGAGCCTGTGCTCCGCAACGGGAGAGGCCACAACAGTGAGAGGCCCGCGTACCGGAAAAAAAAAAAAGAAAGAAAGAAAATAAACAGAGTTACATACTTCAGGGGGTAAGGGGGAGCATGGGCAATTTTATAGAATTTTGGTTAGAGTAGCCAACCAAGAATAATGCTTTTTATAGCTAGAAAAAAATTAATGGAAGTATCGTTCTCTACTGGATGGTGTATTTCTGTACAATGTCTACCTCTAAAAAGGTAAGTATAATTTGTCTTTACGCAATATTTAGGTCTAATTTTAACAGAGATTTTGTTTACTAGGGAATGGAGACTTAGTTGAGGCCACGTGGTGGGAACCTTCAATGAGACCAGGCGGCACCTCTGGATGTCGGGGGATAACCTGTATCACCCACTACCTGACTCAGTGGTTCCCAATAGAGCATCCTCAGGCCGTATGCATCAGAATCACCTGGGGACCTTATTTAAAGGGCAGGTTCCTGAGTCCTACCTCCTGGCAACCTTATCGTTAACAAGCACCTGGAGTGGTTATTTGGCACCTTAGAGTTTGAGAATCACGGCCTGTCTGGGTGGACGTTCCAAATTTCTGGCATAAGGTCAAGGGGCACCTGTTTGCTTCTGGATATAACACATATATTCTGTCTTTGTGAAAATGAGACGCATTGGAACTCATCACCTCCGTCAGGAACTCCCAGACTCCCAGGTTCTTGTCTTCCCAGGAGAACTCTGAGATGTGAATGCCACACGATGGGGCCAGAAGTTGTCGCCAAGCTTAAGCTCTGCTGGTGCAGGAAAAGGCTCTTAACTTCCTAGGGTCTCAGTTTGTACACTGGAGGAGAGGATGGAAGGCATGGTAAATGCAAACCACATTCCCGCTCTCCCAACCCCACTGACGTCATGACGCGAGACTCTGAGGGTCGTATACATACGTCACATGTTGATGTTTCATTCCCGTGAAAGAAAAGGACTGGAAGTGATTGCGTTCCTACTATGTGCCAAGACCTCTTAAAATACCATCTCAAGTTAAAGTAAATGGATGAATTGCTCACCGAAACAGTTTAGGAATAGCATTGCTCTCTACAGTCTATAGGGAGAAATAACTTGCCGAGCAGAATAGAAATGAAAACCCAAATCTTCCTTCTGTCACAATTCAGGCTAACTCTATGTAAGACCAGACACTATAAAACTCTTAGAGGAAAGCATAGGAAAAACACCCTGTGACAAAAATCACAGCAAGGTCTTTAATGACCCGTCTCCTAGAGTAATGAAAATAGAAACAAAAGTAAGCAAATGAGACCTTATTAAACTTCAAAGCTTTTGCACAGCACAGGAAACCATAAACAAGACGAAAAGACAACCCACAGAATGGGAGAAAATATTTGCAAATGAAGCAACTGACAAAGGATTAATATCCAAAATATACAAACAGCTCATGCAGCTCAATATCCAAAAAAAAAAAAAAAAAAAAACCAACCCAATCCAAAAATGGGCAGAAGATCTAAATAGACATTTCACCAAAGAAGACATACAGATGGCCAAGAGGCACAGGAAAAGATGCTCAACATCCCTGATTATTAGAGAAATGCATATCAGAACTACAGGGAGGTATCACCTCACACTGGTCAGAATGGCCATCATGAAAAAGTCTACAAATAACGAATGCTGGAGAGGGTGTGGAGAAAAGGGAACCTCCTACACTGTTGGTGGGAATGTAAATTGGTGCAGCCACTATGGAGAACAGGATGGAGGTTCCTCAAAAACTAAAAATAGAACTACCATATGACCCAGCAATCCCACTACTGGGCATATACCCTGAGAAAACCGTAACTCAAAAAGACACGTGCACCCCAGTTTTCATTGCAGCACTGTTTACAATATCCAGGTCGTGGAGACAACCTAAAGGCCCATTGACAGTTGAATGGATAAGGAAGACGTGGTACATATATACGATGCAATATTACTCAGCCATAAAAAGGAACAAAATTGGGTCATTTGTAGAGACGTGGATGGATCTAGAGACTGTCATACAGAGTGAAGTAAGTCAGAAAGAGAAAAACAAATATCGTATATTAACACCTGTATGTGGAATCTAGGAAAATGGTACAGATGAACCTATTTGCAGGGCAGGAATAGAAACACAGACATAGAGAACAGACTTGTGGCCATGGGATAGGGGAAGAGGAGGGTGGGACAAATTGGGAGATTAGGTTTGACATAAATACACTACCACGTATAAAATAGCTAGCTAGTGGGAACCTGCTGTGCAGCACAGGGAGCTCAGCTCGGTGCTCTGTGATGACCTAGATGGGTGGGATGGGGGCAGGGGGAGGTCCAAGAGGGAGGGGGTATCTGTATATGTAGAGCTGATTCACTTTGTTGTACAGCAGAAACTACCACAACATTGTAAACCAAGTCTACTCCAATTTTAAAAAATAAATTAAAAAATAAAGGCCTTATTTAATTATTTTAAATTCCTTTTTTCTTTTTAAATTAAGAGCATTTCATGTGCTCCGCGTAGGCATCAATCAAGAAAGACCTTACTTTGACTTTCCTTAAATGATCTACCACCCCTCCTTGTACTGTTTAGTAACATGTTCTAATATCATATCATGGCTGTGTTCTAAAAATGCATAGCTTATATGGTGGCTTATTAGTAGTAGCAGCCTTAAACGTTGAGTTACAGATACTTGCCTCAAGAGTTTATCTCTTTTATTATTGATGACCATAAAACTGGCAGACAACTTTTTGCCTAGTCACATTTCAAGTATAGTGTTTGATGAAAACATTTTTTAACCTCCACGTGGAAACATAAGCAACACACAAAAATGCATGCGAATAAACCTTTCTATTTTGGCAATCTAGGGTTTCTGTGTTACAGATTCACATTAAAGATCGCAAGCCCAAGATAAATCACGGTACTTAATACTGTGCTGTCTGATGTGCCTGTCAGTAACAAACAAAGCATGGTTATGACTCTCTCTATTGTCTTATGTCTTGTTTGCTTATTATTAAAACATTTGTCCTGTGTCCTAGAGTAAAGAATCTGGTCATATTTTTTATTTATTCACTTGAATGCATTTTGAGAATTAGCATACTTAGTATACCTATATTGAATGTTTACCAACTTGTAATAAAACCATATTTAAATTTATTTAATGTACTGTTCTACATACAGTATATGATTTAATGATTCAAGTGCCTCCATGTGTGTATATGTACATACGTGTGTAAACATGTGAGTATGTATATGCATACATATAGGACATGTGTAACTTTAAACATCATATATATGTATGATATGATAAAAGAATTTTAAGTTTATGATCCACCGTAAAGCTATGTATGGAATCTAATGGATTAAATTCATTTATACTGTATACATAATTCACCTAAAAATTTGCCATTTAAATCAGTAAATAGTACACTGCAGTCACAGAATTTTAAAGTTTTCCATGATTTTAAACTTTAATTCCCTTAATACACAGCATACTTCCAGTGGAGAATGTGTTATACTCCTGTGGTTAACCGTACAGTTTTTAAAATCCAATAAAACTTAGTATAATAATATCTTACAAGCAAAAGAATTAATTTCTATTAACTATTTATTTGTATAGTCCGTGGCTCATCCTAAACCAAGCAAAAGCATGATACCATACCCTGGAGCAGAGACACATAATAGACCTGTCCTAACATGACGAGTATTCTTACCGGCCTTTCCCTCTGGAGGAATACAGTGAGTGAATTAATGAAATTGGCTTTTTATTTTTTTTAACTGTCATTTGTTTATTTACTTATTTATGGCCGTGTTGGGTCTTCGTTTCTGTGCGAGGGCTTTCTCTAGTTGTGGCAAGCGGGGGCCGCCCTTCATGGCGGCGCGCGGGCCTCTCACGGTCGCGGCCTCTCTGGTTGCGGAGCACGGGCTCCAGACGCGCAGGCTCGGTAGTTGCGGTTCACAGGCCTCTTTGCTCCGCGGCATGTGGGATCTTCCCAGACCAGGGCTCGAACCCGTGTCCCCCGCATTGGCAGGCGGACTCTCAACCACTGCGCCCCCAGGGAAGCCCTGAAATCGGCTTTTATTACTGATTCATTGCATGTAAAATGACGAAGCAACTCTGGATGTTCACGAATTTAAACTGAAAGGAGACCTGGGAATTCTAAAGTCAGTTATGGAGGTAAAGTGAAGACACAACGGATGGTTCCTGATGGTAGTGATTTTCAGGCAGGCAAGGGGGTGGGTGCCTGCACTGAGGGGGTAAAGCATAAAAGCCTTCACCTGATGTGTTTGCTCTGAAGTCCAGGATGGCTGTGGGAAACCCAGGTTGACTGCTGAATGCCCCCAGGGGCATCCAACAAACTAGGATAGGAGTCTAGGCCCTTCCAGAGCTGGGGCGCGTGTGGGAAGTGCTGTGGTTTGTCTAGCGCTTTCGTGTGAAGACAGGGAATCCATGTGTTTGAAGGCTCCCTGGCGAGGCCGTCCCGCTGACGGACACTCCTTGTGATGGACAAGGTGCCGGTTATTTCAGCTTCCTTCCCCCCACCCGGATTTAGCTTTACCTGGGATATTTCTCAGCGAGGGAGAGCAATGCTGCACGAACGTGCAATTGATGTATATTGAAAATGTTGTTTTGTGTGCAGCGGGGGCCATGGGGGGCTGTAAACAGAGGTGGTGAGGAGTTACTCCCATCTGTGCATCCTCCAGGTTTACTGTACCTTCTGAACGCAGTGTTCTCACCTGCTGAACGGCAGTTGCTGGGAGGGCAGGTCCTGGGTCTGCTTCTGAAACGTAGTGCAGGATCTAGCGTAAGAGGTCCGGGATGAATTTTTTTTTTTTGATAAGTGAATGAGAGTAAATATACTGAGTGGTGGGATAGATGCCTCGCTGCATGCACAGATGGGTGGGCGGTTCATGGTGTGTATAGGAGGGAGGAGAATGAGAAAAACGTGCTTATAATATTCATTTGATGTTATTTAAAAATACCTATAAAACAGGGTAGTCCCTTAAAAGAAATGCTGGATTGCACACAGCCTCTGGTGTCAAGTCTTGTGCCCCATGATCCCTTGAATACCTAGCTAATCAAGAACCTTCTACCGTGTGTTTAGAACATCAAGACAAGCCGTAGAGGATTCAGCATCTATCACTGTCATGTGACTTGAGGGCTAGCAAACCCCTCCCAGCTTCCTGCATAGCAATCTCTCTCTCTTCTTGTTTGAAATGTATCTACTTTAAATTAAGGCAAGAATCAGCTTGGTGAAAATGCAAATGATATTAAATCTATTTTAAAATTTGTTTTGGTTTGGTTTTGCTACCTGACAGTGCATCTAGCTAAACACTGAATTTGACCCCAAACCACCAGAAAATCCTAAGAGCTTCGCAGGAGGGGGGATCCCTGAGGCACTGGAACTTTCTGAGAGCTTCATAGAAACAGATGATTGGGCAACACTAGGAAGACAGGTCCTCTATCATTTCGCCTAAGTCAGAGTCCTAAAAGTTAATTAAATCTTAAATGAAGGCACATGCATGGGTACAACAGTGAGCTTCCCAGGCCGGCGTCTTCAAGGGGGTCTTCAGTTAGAGAGGTAAAGGGAAGACCCATCAGATGAGACTGCACAAGCGTTTACAAGGAGGAAAGATGATTCTGTAACGCTTTGCATAAGGACATTTCTATCATGTTTCCTGAAGTTATGCTGTGTGGGCTCCAGTGGCCACGTCGATGATGTGGAGCATGAGGTATGAGCCATTTCCATTTGGATTTTTTTCAACATATCTAAAAAGGACAAGGAAGTATTGCTGTGCTGATGGAACCAGGAACTTGTTCCGAAGATGAGGATGAGAATGTCCCCATTATTTTCTGCCTTCAGAGAGAGGGGAAGTTTGGGGGCGAATATCATTAATCCTCCAGCAGCAATAGAGAAGAGCAATTTGAATAAGGAAGGGCAGCCTCAGAGGAAGGAAAGAAAACTCTCTTGCAATCGAGTGCAATTGTCAAGAATGAGTCACCCAGCCAACTCTGCGTGGAGAGCCTCTCCGAAGGGATAAAAAACAGAGAAGGACACTCAAAAATCGTTCTGTCATTCTTCTCCCTCCCTGCCAAACTGCTTCCCCAAATACCAGATAGAGAAAGCTCTGAAACAGTGGCAATATCAAAATCTGTTGTTGCAGGGGAAACGCTGTTCCTGATGAGGCAGAAATGTCTGGAGACTGAGGAGGAAAAAAAGGTCAAAGGGCCCCACATGTGACTGTGGATGCTTGGGAGAAACATGTGCACTCTTTCTGGAGTCAACAGAGTTTCTCGGGGTATCGCCGATGCACTTCCTGGATCTTCAAGTATGTGTTAACTGAGAGACAGGTTGATATTCTCTGCCTGTCTTTTCTAGAGAGTGTAGCAGAGAGATCCCCTGTTGCAGTAGAGGTTTTGGGAACTTTGCAAATGAATCAGTGTACATATCATCTGTCTCTCATAAAAGCCCACATAATAAAACATTCCTAGAATGTTAGTTTGGGGGTTGGCAGGGGGTGCAGGGGCAGGAAGGTTTCTGCAAATAAATGTGCATGTCTTCTCCTATGAGCAAAAGAAAATATGAGACTGATGAACCTCTCTTTCGCTTGTCGTTCAACAAATGTTGACCTAAATGCACAATCCAAGCTTCTTAGGTGACTGAATCTGCGTTCCTAGGAGTACCAAATTCCGCAGGGGTTCCTGATGGATTGCGTCCTGATTAATTCTTTATGTTTTCATTTTGTGCTTTGTATTCCCCTGGGAGTTGACTCATAATAGTGTCAGCAGATACAAACATCAAATGAATGAACAGGATTGCCTTTTATTGAGGCTGTTTATGCCTCATCTCCCAGAGAGTCTCAAGTTTCTTGGTGTATCCAGAGTCTTTTTCTCGGTTACTTTGAGGACACAATTCAGAGATATACAGCAGCCGACCTGTCAGACCCATCTTTGGGCCTCCCACATGGACCCTATTTCATTCCTCAGATGATTCACCAAAAGGGGTGACATCGACATAATACACTATCACATGGATCAATGACATGTTACACCTATGAAGGAAAATGACACAAAGTAAAAACAAATACGTGCAAAAGTTATATTCAGACCCACTTGAGGGAGATTGATCATTAAGATGGCCTCACTTGACAGTCTCAGGGACTTCTGGGACAACATTAAATGCACCAACACTCGAATTATAGGGATCCCAGAAGAAGAAGAGAAAAAGAAAGGGATGAGAAAATATTTGAAGAGATTATAGTGGTACATTTCCCTATCATGGATAAGGAAATAATCAAGTCCAGGAGGCGCAGAGAGTCCCATACAGCATAAATCCGAGGACAAACACGCCAAGACACATATTAATCAAACTGTCAAAAATTAAATACAAAGAAAAAATACTGAAAGCAGCAAGATAAAAGCAACAAATAACATACAAGGGTATCCCCATCAGGTTAACAGCTGATCTTTCAGCAGAAACTCTGCAAGCCAGAAAGGACTGGCAGGACATATTTAAAGTGATGAAGGAGAAAAACCTACAACCAAGATTAGTCTACCCAGCAAGGATCTCTTTCAGATTGGATGGAGAAATTAAAACCTTTACAGACAAGCAAAAGCTGAGAGAGTTCAGCACCACCAAACCAGCTCTACAACAACTGCTAAAGGAACTTCTCTAGGCAGGAAACACAAGAGAAGGAAAAGACCTACAATAACAAACCGAAAACAATTGAGAAAATGGTAATAGGAACATACATATCAATAATTACCTTAAACTTGAATGGATTAAATACTCCAACCAAAAGACATAGACTGGCTGAATGGATACAAAAACAAACCTGTATATATGCTGTCTACAAGAGACCCACTTCAGACCTAGGGACACAAACAGACTGAAAGTGAGGGGGTGGAAAAAGATATTCCATGCAAATGGAAATCAAAAGATAGCAATTCTCATATCAGACAAAATGGGCTTTAAAATAAAGACTGTTACAAGACACAAAGAAGGACACTACATAATGATCAAGGGATCAATCCAAGAAGAAGATATAACAATTGTAAATATTTATGCAGCCAACATAAGAGCACCTCAATATACAAAGCAAATGCTAACAGCCGTAAAAGGGGAAATCGACAGTAACACAATAATAGTAGGGGACTTTAACATCCCACTTTCACCAATGGACAGATCAACCAAAATGAAACTAAATAAGGAAACACAAACTTTAAATGACACATTAAACAAGATGGACTTGATATTTATAGGCTATTCCTTCCAAAAACAACAGAATACACTTTCATCTCAAGCGCTCATGGAACATTCTCCAGGATAGATCATATCTTGGGTCACAAATCAAGCCTTGGTAAAATTAAGAAAATTGAAATCATATCAAGTACCTTTTCCAACCACAATGCTATGAGAGTAGATATCAATTACAGGAAAAACTGTAAAAAATGCAAACACATGGAGGCTAAACAATACTCTACTAAATAACCAAGAGATCACTGAAGAAGTCAAACAGGGAATCAAAAAATACCTAGAAACAAATGACAATGAAAACACGACGACCCAAAACCTATGGGATGCAGCAAAAGCAGTTCTAAGAGGGAAGTTTATAGCAATACAATCCTACCTCAAGGAACAAGAAACATCTCAAACAACCTAACCTTACACCTAAAGCAGTTAGAGAAAGAAGAACAAAAACCCCCCAAAGTTAGCAGAAGGAAAGAAATGATAAACATCAGATCAGTAATAAATGAAAAAGAAATGAAAGAAACAATAGCAGAGATCAATAAAACTAAAAGCTGTGGTTTTTTAGAAGATAAACAAAATTGATAAACCATTAGCCAGACTCATCAAGAAACAAAGAAAGAAGACTCAAATCAACAGAATTAGAAATGAAAAAGAAGTGACAACTGACACTGCAGAAATACAAAGGATCATGAGAGATTACTACAAGCAGCTATATGCCAATAAAATGGACAACCTGGAAGAAATGGACAAATTCTTAGAAAAGCACAAGCCTCCGAGACTGAACCAGGAAAAATTTAAAATATAAACAGACCAATCACAAGCACTGAAATTGAAACTCTGATTAAAAATCTTGCAACAAACAAAAGCCCAGGACCAGATGGCTTCATAGGCGAATTCTATCAAACATTTAGAGAAGAGCTAACACATATCCTTCTCAAACTCTTCCAAACTATAGCAGAGGGAGGAACACTCCCAAACTCATTCTGTGAGGCCACCATCACCCTGATACCAAAACCAGACAAAGATGCCACAAAAAAAGAAAACTGCAGGCCAATATCACTGATGAGCACAGATGCAAAAATCTTCAACAAAATAACTAGCAAACAGAATCCAACAGCACATTAAAAGGATCATACACCATGATCAAGTGGGTTTTTTTCCCAGGAATCCAAGGATTCTTCAATATATGCAAATCAATCAATGTGATCCACCATATTAACAAACTGAAGGATAAAAACCATATGATCATCTCAGTAGATGCAGAAAGAGCTTTTGACAAAATTCAACACCCATTTATGATAAAAACCCTCCAGAAAGTAGGCATAGAGGGAACTTACCTCAACATAATAAAGGCCATATATGAAAAACCCACAGCCAATATCATTCTCAATGGTGAAAAACTGAAACCAGTTCGACTAAGATCAGGAACAAGACAAGGTTGCCCACTCTCACCACTATTATTCACCATGGTTTTGGTAGTTTTAGCCACAGCAATCAAAGAAGAAAAAGAAATAAAAGGAATCCAAATCAGAAAAGAAGAAGTAAAACTGTCACTGTTTGCAGATGACATACTATACATAGAGAATCCTAAAGATGCTACCAGAAAACTACTAGAGCTAATCTATGAATTTGGTAAAGTAGCAGGATAAAAAAAATAATGCACAGAGATCTCTTGCATTCCTATACAGTAATGATGAAAAATCTGAAAGAGAAATTAAGGAAATACTCCATTGCAGTGAAAAGAATAAAATACCTAGGAATAAACCCACCTAAGGTGACAAAAGACCTGTATGCAGAAAACTATAAGACACTGATGAAAGAAATTAAATATGATACAAACAGATGGAGAAATATACCATGTTCTTGGATTGGAAGAATCAACATTCTGGAAATGACTCTACTACCCAGAGCAATCTACAGAGTCAATGCAATCCCTATCAATCTACCAATGGCATTTTTCACAGAACTAGAACAAAAAACTTCTCAATTTGTTTGGAAACACAGAAGACCCTGAATAGCCAAAGCAATCTTGAGAAAGAAAAATGGAGCTGGAGGAATCAGGCTCCCTGACTTCAGACTGTACTACAAAGCTACAGTAATCAAGACAGTATGGTACTGGCACAAAAAAAGAAATATAGATCAATGGAACAGGATAGAATGCCCAGAGATAAACCCACGCACATATGGTCACCTTATTTTTGATAATGGAGGCAAGAATATACAATGGAGAAAAGACAGCCTCTTCAATAAGTGGTGCTGGGAAAACTAGGCAGCTACATGTAAAAGAATGAAATTAGAACACTCCCTAACGCCATACACAAAAGTAAACTCAGAATGGATGAAAGACCTAAGTGTAAGGCCAGAAACTATAAAACTCTTAGAGGAAAACATAGGCAGAACACTCTATGACATAAATGACAGCAAGATCCTTCTTGACCCACCTCCTAGAAAAATGGAAATGAAAAGAAAAATAAACAAATGGGACCGAATGAAACTTCAAAGCTTTTGCACAGCAAAGGAAACCATAAACAAGATGAAAAGACAACCCTTAGAATGGGAGAAAATATTTGCAAATGAAGCAACTGACAAAGGAATAATCTTCAAAATATACAAGCAGCTCATGCAGCTCAATATCAAAAAAATAAACAACCTAATCCAAAAATGAGCCAAAGACCTAAATAGGCATTTCTCCAAAGAAGATATACAGATTGCCAACAAACACATGAGAGGATGCTCAACACCAGTAATCATTAGAGAAATGCAACAGAAAACTATAATGAGGTATCACCTCACACCAGTCAGAATGGCCATCATAAAAAGGTCTACAAACAGTAAATGCTGGAGAGGGTGTGGAGAAAAGGAAACCCTCCTATACTGTTGGTGGGAATGTAAACTGGTATAGCCACTATGGAGGCCAGTATCAAGGTTCCTTGAAAAACTAAAGATAGAGCTACCATATGACCCAGCAATCCCACTACTGGACATATGCCCTGAGACAACCATAATTCAAAAAGAGTCATGTACCAAAATGTTCATTGCAGCACTATTTACAATAGCCAGGACATGGAAGCAACCTAAGTGTCCATCAACAGAGAAATGGATAAAGAAGATGTGGCACATATATACAATGGAATATTACTCAGCCATAAAAAGAAATGAAATTGAGTTATTTTTAGTGAGGTGGATGGAGCTAGAATCTGTCATACAGAGTGCAGTAAGTCAAAACAAAAAAACAAAAAACAAATACCATATGGTAATACATATATATGGAATCTAAAAAAAAAAATGGTTCTGAAGAGCCTGGGGTATGACAGGAATAAAGATGCAGGTGTAGAGAATGGACTTAAGGAAACAGGGAGGGGGAAGGGTAAGCTGGGACAAAGTGAGAGAGTAGCATTGTCATATATACACTATCAAATGTAAAACAGATAGCTAATGGGAAGCAGCCGCATAGCACAGGGAGATCAGCTCGGTGCTCTGTGACCACCTAGAGGGGTGGGTTAGGGAGGGTGGAAGGGAGATGCAAGAGGGAAGGGATATGGGGATATATGTATACATATAGCTGATTCACTTTGTTATAGAGTAGAAACTAACAACAACGTAAAGCAATTTTTCTCCAATAAAGATGTTAAAAAAAAAAAAAAAAAAAAGAAGGACGGTCTCACTTAATGAACTGGAAGGGACAGATGTTCCTCAACTATTCACAGATTAACTCAGAAATAGATTGCAGCCAACAGACCTGCCAGGTCACACAATCTGCATTTCTCATCCCCACCCCGCCTTTTTTTGTTGTTGAAGTATAGTTGATTTACAGTGTTGTATTGATTTCTGCTGTACAGCAAAGTGATTCAGTTCTTTGGCAGGAACAAGTCTGTTCTCCATGTCTGTGAGTCTGTTTCTGTTTTGTAGATTAGTTCATTTGTGTCATTTTTTAGATTCCACATATAAGTGATATCATATGGTATTTGTCTTTCTCTGTCTGACTTACCTCCTTTAGTATGATCATCTCTAGGTCCATCCATGTTGCTGCAAATGGCATTATTTCATTCTTTTTTGTGTGTCTGAGTAGTATTCCATTGTATATATGTACCACATCTTCTTTATCCATTCCTCTGTCAATGGACGTTTAGGTTGTATCCTTGTCTTGGCTATTGACAATAGTGCTGTGAACATAGGGGTACGTGTATCTTTTTGAATTATAGTTTTGTCTGGATATATGCCCAGGAGTGGGATTGCTGGATCATATGGTAGTTCTATTTTTAGTTTATTGAGGAGCTTCCATACAGTTTTCCATAGTGTCTGCACCAATTTACATTCCCACCAACAGTGTAGGGGGTTTCCCCTTTCTCCACAGCCTCTCCAGCATTTATTATTTGCAGACTTTTTGATGATGCCCGTTCTGACCCGTGTGAGGTTGTACCTCATTGTAGTTTTGATTTGCATTTCTCTAATAACTAGGGATGTTGAGCATCTTTTCAGGTGCCTACTGGCCATCTGTATGTCTTCTTTGGAGAAATGTGTATTTAGGCCTTCTGCCCAGTTTTCTCTTGGGTTGTTTGGTTTTTTGTTGTTGAGTTAGATGAGCTGTTTGTGTATCTTGGAAATTAAGCCGTCATCACTTGCCCCCAACTTCTAAACAAGCCTTGCCATTTTCCCGTGCACCAAATCTTCCTCTTAATCCTAGACAAGTCTGGTCCTGATTGTCACCATCTATACTGGGTTGAGGTGATAATTCTTAAAGGTTTTTTTTTTTTTTTCTCAGAGTAAATACTGCTTTATAGATGATCATGCATATGTGTTGATGACACGTATTTGGACTTGACCTACCTAGTCTACCTCATTTGGGCACCAGTCAGTCATACTCATTATTTAATTTTGGCCATGATAACAATGATACTATTGATATATTGTGGCCTTCTGGATAGCCTCTTCCATGTCACAGAGCCAAGCACTTCTACATCCACACGTCTGGGACTCTGGCTGAAGCGCAGACAGGGTCAAAGTCACCCCACAGAAGGATCTTTAACACCGTGTTGTTATATGTGGGCAAATGAAAAGCAAAGGGTCCAAGTACCCATGGTACCTGCATTAAATGGATATTATGCAGCTGCTAAGAATCATGTTTTCAGTGTATTTAAGTTCAAAAATAGACTATTAATCAAAAAATACAGGCTATAATGCTCTCTCTATAGAATTCATTAAATTTTGGAAGATATGTATGTACATATCTAGAAGACCTATGTCTTTGAGAGCCCTATATACACTCCCTCATGTACATCCCCATCCACATCTGACAGAGACAGAAACAGAGAGAGATGGAAGAGGGAGGAAGGTGGAGAGAAGGAAACACATTCAGGATCTTGAGAGATGTTAATAAGTATCTCTGGCAAAGACGTCATAGGTTACTTTCTTCTTTGCCCTTCAGGACTTCTAAAATTCAGTTAAATGTGATCTGACGCGTGATTTTGTAAAATCGACCATGTATGGCAATGCTGAAACCGCACAGTTTCTGAAAAGCAGGACGTAGGAATCAAAACCTGCCGAGGAAAAAGAAGTACTGCCCCAAGTACGAGCGAGTCGGTGTTTTCTGACTGATGTGACACTGGGGATCAGACGTGAGATTCTGCCCTTGCTCTCGGTAATGGAGGGCAGGACACTGCATGCTCATCTAAGAGTTAAGATTAGGAACTAAGGCTTCCTTTTAACACGTCCCAGGGCCCAGCATGGCCCCTGTCTCCCCAGCAAGCTCCCGTTCTTTCTCCGGGAGGCACAGAAAGGTCACCAGAGAACTTAGCCCTGGAGTGATACCAGCCACCGTCGATGTAGACAGGACATTTGGTAGATTCAGAAGCCGGTGGACACTGCTATAAACCTGAGTGTCCTGCACACAGTTGGCTTGGTGTCCTGCTATGTCTCCCCCAGAAGTGCCTCTCGCCCTGATCATCAGGGAGAAGAGCGACGTGTGCTTTGGACATGCATCAGGAAAGTACCAGTCGTTAAATCTGTGGCTTGAATGCACACCCAAAGTACTCTGCTCTTACACAACTAGTGCTGATCTGTACAGTTTTCCTATTCCAAGGTGTTGTTTTCGGAGGGAACTTAGATGATCTTGACTAAACTTCAGCCGATGCATAATTGCCAGGCAGGTGTCGTTTCAGCCTCTCTGTGATGTCTGACGTCAGGCTGAGTTGCCATCTGGCATTCATTTGAGATGGTCACCTGGGAAACCTAAATTAACGACGTGGCGGAGATCAGGTAATGGGGTACCATCGTTTGTCAGGTAGGCAGTCTGGATTTGAAGCAACAAAGATGAACTTGGAAGGTGTAGAGATGATGGTAGTGACATTGGAAGAAAGACCTTGCCCTTGACTTTCTGTCAGCTCAAGAACATAAAGACACATATTTCAGAACTTAGATCTCTCGCTGGACCAACTATCAGGAAACTTAAACTCCTCATGCTACGTGAAAAAGATTTTTTACAGCAGTTTTTCAAATAGCAGAGGTTCCTTTCTTTGACACACACACATACACATACACATAAACAGGTATGCAAAATAGAGATGTGTATATATTTTATTGTTATAATTTTGACTGCTATTAAGTTAAACCTGGAGAATTTTTTAAAGCGTTTTAAATTCTCTAGCTGTTATTCTTCAGTTTTATACTTCTTTTTCATCAAACCATTTCTGTTGTAAACACGTTTTCTCATCTCTGGTGGTCGCACACACTTACACAATTTTTCTCACGTTCTTTGCCACCTCCTCTTCCTCTGAGTTCTCATGGTGGACTTTCCCAGGGCTCCAACTTTGGCCCCCACCTTCCCTCTGGCGGTGCTGTCTCCAGAGGCAATGTTATACAGCATTTGCATCATGATGACTCCCAAATTCTCATCTCCGAGCTCGTCCCCAAACTACCCAACTACCTACTTGATCTCGACCCTTGGACGCCTACAGGGCAACTCAGCAGGAATGTAGCCAAGATAACACTATTGCTTCCATAACCCACAAATACTCAAACTCCCTTTTCCCCAGTATCTCCATGTCATTCACCAGCATGGGAACCCGGATTCACACATGGGATTCCTTCCGTTCTCTCTTCCCACATCCATTCATAGACTCCATTACTAAGCCTTGTCAACTCTACTTTTAAATTGTATTCCAGATCTGTCCAGTTTTCTTCATTTCGACTAGTGACAGCTTTCTCCAGGCCGCCGTGATTTCATCTTTGTTGTTACAAGAGCTTCTTAGGGGTCTCCCAGTCACCACTCCTACACAATCCAGTATCAAGTTTGCCAAGAATTCCACAGTTTGCCTGATAAATTATCACTCTTGCCCCAAACCCTGCAGGACTTCAATCACACTTCGATGGAAGCGAAACTCCTAGACTAGCATAAAAGGCCGTCCATGGCCTGCCTTTCCTCACCTCTTCTAGCTCATCCCTCCAGCACGAGGTTTCAGCTCCACAGGTTCCTCAAACATGCTGTGCTAATTCCTGCCTATGGACCCCATCCCTGCGGGCTCTGTCTGCCTGGAATCATCTTCCCTGAGTCGTCATGACTTGAGTCCTTAACTTTCAGGTTTCGGTTTATATATCCACTCTAAAAAAGCCAGCCGTAACCGTACAACATGAAGGAAATCTACCAGTCGGTCTGCAGAACGTTTTCCTGTTTATTTTCTTCATAGCACTTACCACTTTCTATTTATTTGACGTTGAACAAAGGATCTTTTTACACCTCATTTTCTTCGTCTTTAAAAAAGGCACAATGATATTTCATAAAGCTGCTCTCAGGATTAAAGGAGTTCATACACAGCAGTTAATTAGAGCAGTATTCACATTGGCAGTCAATACATTTATTTGTATACACAGAATTCAATAAATATTATCTGGCTAGTATCATATTATCAAGGATATGAATTAACTTTTTTATTGGAGCACAGTTGATTTACAATGTTATATAAGTTTCAGATGTACAGTGATTCAGTATTTTTATAGATTATACTCCATTTAAAGTTATTACAAAATATGGTTTATATTCCCTGTGTTGCACACTACAACCTTGTATTTTTTTTTTTTCTATCTAGTAGTTTGAACTAACTTGTTTTAAATCACAAGTAATAATGAGGCAGTAATTCTGCAACGAAGTACCCAACCAAGGCCTTAACTTTATTCTCAAAAGTCTGTAGCTTAAAAATACTACAGAATGGCCCTCTAACCATTCCTGCATGTGTCTTTTGGGGAACTCACATAAAAACGCATTGCATATTTACCCAGGAGTGGGAATGCTGGGTCACAGAATAAGCGTGTCTTCAGTTGTACATAGCTCCCAACAGTTTTCCAAAGTTTGTTTTCCCAATTACATGTTTACATTATATTTTAGGTTCAGTCAAATGGTTTTCACATTAGCCATGTTGAGAAATAAGTCCTCCAGAATATAATCCATATGACAAAATATATTCCTATTAGCTCAAAAGCTTATTAGAATTAAGAAGAAATATATCAGCATAAAAATGATAAAGAAATTACAAATTACATATCACTCTGCATTTGTATTGCATGAATCATTTAGAATATCTCATTTTAATTGCAACCAATTACTCCAGTCGCAATAGACACAGTATTATTATATATTTTAGGAATAAATTAAATATATCATCTAATAGCTCGTCCTAACATCCTGCTCTTGGATTCATTAAATGATCAAAGCTTCCATTAATGCTCATAGGTATTTCAGACCCACATAAATACATCATTAGGCTGAAGGTGAACATCTTTAGGGTAGATTTACCAGAAGGTTAGAATGTTAGGATGATAGCTCATGTGCGTTTCTATTTTTATCACGTGCAGTTATGATATTACTGCAACACTCACTCATAGTGATTGTACCATCTGGAAGGTTTAAAGGTCACTAAACATGAAGATGCTATTCTGTAATTGTTTTATTGGGTTTTTATTGTATGTGTATCCAGTATTGCCTTCATTTTACTCCCTAGGTAAATAAATAATTTTCCAGTTTCTTAGGTAACCTTCTATGATGTGGAGCTAGTATTATAAATTTATTACTTTGTTGTATTTTGGTACTTTTTCCCAGCCTACCAGCACAACATACTTAATCTGAGTTGTATGCAATGTGTTGTTCGGTTAACTCACTGTCCCAGTTAATGTGTAGGTTTGCTAATTATTTTTAGTGTGACATTTCACTTTCGCTGTTTAACCAGATTCTAACTACATCAACAGCCCACTTTTAGCTAAATTCATTCTCTTCCTCTGTTTTCCAACTGCCTTTTTTTTTTTTTATCAGTTTACTGTTTTGTTTGTACTGTTTCTTGTGCGTCTTTAAATTGGTGTACATTAATTTATAAAGATTAAGAAACAAGTCTTACGAAAGTAAAAATACATTTTTCACAGGCTCAATATTGGGGGAACTAACCAGTTTAGCTTCATTGTCTGGAATTTGTGCCTTTCTTTTCCATTGTGGATTTAGAAGTGGATAGAAACTAAATCCATTTGGAATACAAGCCCAGCGTTGGTGTAAACTTCTTCACAGGTGGTTTGTATCCTAATCCATGAAAAACCCAAACCCCCTGTCTTAGTTCATTTGGGCTGTTATGAAAGAATACCATTTGCCTGGGTGGCTTATAAGCAACAGACATTTATTTCTCAGATATCTGGAAGCCTGGAGGTCCAAGATTACAGTGTCAGCAGATCCAGTGTCTGGTGAGAACCCACTTCCCAGTTCATAATCTTCTTACTCACTGTGTCTTCTCTCTGGGGTCTCTTTTTTAAGGGTGCTGATCCCATTCTTGAGGGCTCCACCCCTACGATCTCATCACCTCCCAAAGGTCCCACCTCCTAATCCCAACACATGGTGGGTTAGGATGTCAACATCTGAAGTTGGCAGGGGGTGGGGACACAAACATTCAGTCTACAGAACACATTTTAATAACGCAAAGCGTTATTATGAAGGAATCAGAATGCCATGGCATGTCTCCCCATAACATTGTCATTTCTTAGAGGAATACCACCAATGGTATTTTGTACAATTTTGGTATACAGTAGCTATTTCTAAAATAGGTGTGCATTCTGGTGCCTAGTTCTTGCATTATAAGAAAGTCCCATTTTTATATAAGGAAAACTCAAGCACCCTAACACTGTGTGACTCATATTTGTATCTCGGCTTTGGTGGGAGGGAGCTGCAGTGGTAAGAAGAAGAGCTTGGAGCCAGGCAGATGTGGGTTCAGGAGCAAGCTCTGACATGGGGCTTTAAGTCCATCCCTTTACCTCTCTAGGCTACCATTCCATCCTCTGTGGGACAGAGACAATATGACTTCAAAAAATATCTGTAAAGCACTTAGCAGAGCGGAAGGCAAATTGCCCTTCACAATAGCTGTAGCGACAGACGGCCTTCCAGGGCCATGTGGCGATTCCACTGGATCCTCTCCCT
Source organism: Inia geoffrensis (assembly GCA_036417435.1). Classification (NCBI taxonomy): domain Eukaryota; kingdom Metazoa; phylum Chordata; class Mammalia; order Artiodactyla; family Iniidae; genus Inia; species Inia geoffrensis. The sequence goes on from CM070921.1 coordinate 5,289,177, forward strand.
CGTGGCCCATAACCAAGCAGCTAAGTTCCTACTCTTGGATCTAGAGTTGAGTGAGGAAGGGCGGCATGGCTGAAGCTTAGACTGCACAGGCGGGTGGGTGATGAGAGATGATGCTCAATGATGCTGACAGCCCATCAGGGTCTTCTAGTTCATGGAGAGCCTAAGGTCGTATTCACTTAAAGCCAGTCTTGACGCTACAGGGCGAGACCTTTGAGCATGTTCTTCCCTCTGTCTGGACATCTTTTGTCCCATCTTCACTCGCTCCTCCCTATCCTCTCTGCATCTTTACACGTCTAATGCCAACTCCTATTTCAAGTCTTAATTCAACATCAGCTTCCCCAGGATGGAACCTCTTTAATTTTTCTGTGATGCACTTTATCCAGTCCTTTTCAAATTCCTGCTTCATTACAGATGTGATGCTCTTCAGAAAACTTGGCTTGTACCTGTAGTTGACTTTGGGGCCCCTGGGTGAATGCACATGGCCTTAGATTCAGACATTCATCACACAATCCTGCAATAGCTTTTTAAAAATGTGTCTGTTTCTCCCATGCACTTGGCATCCCAGACAGGACCGGCTTCACCACACTACCGTCCTTTCCCCTCTCCTCCACCACTCTCTCTGGTTAACTGCCCCCTTCCCCTTCCAAGACCTCTGTCCCATAGGCCAGAGCCTTGGGCCTTCCTTTGACAAACTCACTCTCCTACTTGAGGACTTGAGTATCGTTCCTTATGGGAACAAGCCCCAACAAATACTGATTGAATGACACAAGAAAGTGAAAAATATATGGAACACAGGGCTGTTCTTGACGTACCTTGAATGAGCTGTGTGTACAACTTAGTTTATTGTTGTTTCAGCTTATTTACAACTCAGTTTATCATCATTTATGCTACTGCTGCTTAGAATTTGCTTCCTTTTTCTTCCGTTTCCTTTTCAGTGACTTTTCTAGTTTTCTCTAAAGACATATTTAATCATAGATATTGTAGCACTTAATTAATTTCTGTTGACTGTGGTCTCAAAATACCTAACACGTAAACGCAAGGTCTACTGTTTCCATCAGTGACTTCCTTGGCAAATATTGAGTGACTTACCCGCAGAGCAGGAAATATGAACAACCTCATTAATCTCTACTCTGCCTGACCCAGGGCCCCCTCCTCCCAGACCTCAATGTAAAGCTTATTGAGTAGCCAGTCTCTTATATTATTTACAGAGTGCCATTGATTTATACAACTTTTCCTAGGTCAGAAGTCGGGTGATTCATTGGCCCCATATCCAGTGTGACTGCAGGAAGAGGAACCATTTGCGAGGATACCGTTTCCCAGTGCGTGAAACTGTTGTAGTGGGGTTTCTTCTGGTTTTATAGCCAAACAGGAATGCTCTGTAGGAATAATGACCTGAACCATGTGTGGACTGTTTGGCGAATAAATTCTCTATGTAACAACGGAAGAGAAATTGCAACAACTATTAAAGTGAAAAGCCTTTTACCCAGAATCAGAAATTATTCCAGCACCAATGCTGACATGAAGAAATCTGAAGGCCATATAGACATTTCTAGACCTTCCGGCAGTAGGGGTGAACAAGTAGGATATGTACAGAACTACCTGCCACTTTTTGTATTAGACAAGTGCCCATATTCCCTACTAAGAAGTCCGCAGGAAACTTCTACTGTTGTTTTCTTGTGCTTGTCTTAAAATACGGATATTAGCTCATTTAACTTCCTGAAGTTATCTGAACACACATCTTGGCTCATTCTGTATTTTTTTAAAAATATTTATTTAGGGCTCCCCTGGTGGCGCGGTGGTTGAGAGTCCGCCTGCCGATGCAGGGGACCCGGGTTCGTGCCCTGGGCCAGGAGGATCCCACGTGCCGCGGAGCGGCTGGGCCCTTGAGCCATGGCCGCTGAGCCTGCGCATCTGGAGCCTGTGCTTCGCAATGGGAGGGGCCACAACAGTGAGAGGCCCGCGTACCGCAGGAAAAAAAAAAAAATTTATTTATTTGGCTGTGCCGGGTCTGAGTTGCGGCACGCAGGATCTTTAGTTGTGGCTGGCGGGATCCAGTTCCCTGACCAGGGATCAAACCCAGGCCCCCTGCAGTGGGAGCATGGCGTCTTCACCACTGGCCCACCGGGGAAGTCCCGCATTCTGTATTTTTTAATGTTTGCAGATTAAAAAAGGAAAAAAATGTAAATAGGGCAGGAAAAAAATGCCATAATCTTAACACATATGGAAAAGAAAGGGTTAGTGGCAGTCTGGGAATCCATTGTCTTTTTTTTAACTGGGGACACTGAGAAAAAGAATGAAAGGTGACCAGGGCAGTACTCCATGTGAGCTTGTTAATGTCAGACCTCTTGGCAAACACTGAAACGGTAGTTCCTGATCGTAGAGTCTATATCCATCCACTTTTAGCAGAATGTAACTGGTCTACCTGGTATTGTTTATGAGTTTAGGGACATGGCTCCCCAGATGATGTTACATAAGTGATGGAAATATCTGAGTATAACAAAAGGTGGTTCATGAAAGTAGTTGCTCCCTTCTGTATAGAGGATATGCTTCCACAATTTCACAAGCATCGCTTAGAGACCTTGTATGGTAAACCTGGATCAGAGTGTCAAATGAAACAAAACAGGATCCTACAAGTTTTCGGATTAATGATCCGAAAATTGCTTTGCCCATGTGGAATTATTAGTGAAGTTTGATACTAGGTAAGATTTCAGAGTGAATCTCGTTTGATAATCCAGTGCGTCTTATCTTCACGCTGATTTTATTTTAGTAGATATTCCTCACCTTTGTCCATAAACACAAATATTTCATTTTACTATTTCGTACCATAATGTTCACTGAGCTCAGTCATATTTTTTTTTAAAGAAGGAAGACTCAACCTTAAAGCACAAAGCATCCAACTTTAGAAGATAAAAGAAGAAATAGTAGGGATAGGTTTTCTTTAGAGTAAATTTCCCTTTCCTCTGAGTTCCGTTGTTGTCTCCTTTTTGTTTGTTTTTGGTCTATTCACCTTGCTAAAACTTAGGCTATTTGGTCATCCTGAGCTATCCAGTCCATCTGGACAGTGACACACTAAAATGTCACCTGACAGCTTTTGTTTTCTCATGGTGGACTTTAAAATAGAATCGTTTTCATTATCGTGAAAGCAGGACAGTTTTATTAAATATATGCATAACTTTCGTACACGTTTACACTAAACATTTTTATAAAATAAAAAGATTGAGACATCCCCGCTTTCCAGAAACGCCCTCAATTTCCAACTCCTGAGTGGCTTTTCTACCACAAGCACCCAGACCATCCTCAGTTTATGAAATGACTCACAGGAGGGTATAATCACTTTGGGGCATCACGTGATGGCGTTTTTATCTTACTAACTCTTTCTGTGAAGTACGAACCAATCTCAGGGTTTTTTTCCATACTGCCAAAGGAGCACGTGCCTTGTCCTATGTAAATAAAATAGTTTAATTTGCATAACCTTTTCAAATTTTGTCACTTCTAAATTTTGGTGCCATTCAGCAAAGCTGTGTCCCCTTGTTGTAAAGTTCTCTACTGGGGAACAAAGTCTGTCAAAATCTGGCCTCACTTGTTTTTTTTAATTGAAGTAGAGTTGATTTACAGTGCTGTGCCAGTCTCTGCTCTACAGCACAGTGACTCAGTTATACACATAGAGACATTCTTTTTTTAAAAAATTCTTTCCCATTATGGTTTATCCCAGGAGATTGGATACATTTCCCTGTGCTCTACTTTTGGACCTTGTTGTTTATCCATTCTAAATGTAATAGTTTGCATCTACCAACCCCAAACTCCCAGTCCATCCCTCTCTCTACTCCTCTCCCCCTTGGCAACCACCCATCTGTTCTCTATGTCTGTGAGTCTGTTTCTGTTTTGTAGATAAGGTCATTTGTGTCATATTTTAGATTCCACATATAAGTGATATCATATGATATTTGTCTTTCTCTGTCTGACTTACTTCACTTAGTATGATCACCTCTAGGTCCATCCATGTTGCTGCAAATGGCATTGTGTCATTCTTTTTTATGATTGAGTAATGTTCCATCGTGTATATGTACCATAGTGGCTGCACCAACTTACATTCCCACCAACAGTGTAGGAGGGTTCCCTTTTCTCCACACCCTCTCCAGCATTTGTTATTTGTAGGACTTTTTGACGATGGCCATTGTGACTGGTGTGAGGTGATACCTCATTGTAGTTTTGATTTGCATTTCTCTAATAATTAGCAACGTTGAGCATCTTTTCATGTGCCTGTTGGCCATCTATATGTCTTCTTTGGAGAAATGTCTATTAAGGTCTTCTGCACGTTCTTTGATTGGGTTGTTTGTTTTTTGTTGTTGTTGAGTTGCATGTGCTGTTTGTATATTTTGGAGATGAAACTCTTATTGGTCGCATCATTTGCAAATATTTTCTCCCATTCCGTAGATTGTCTTTTCGGGTTTTTTTGTTTGTTTTATGATTTTCTTGGCTGTGTAAAACCTTGTAAGTTTGATTAGGTCCCATTTGTTCATTTTTGTTTTTCTTTCTATTGGCCTCACTCTTTTTCAGATTACCTTTGTTCCATCCTCTCCCTTGTCTCCACCTTGGCCATGTTGAAACTGTCCCTAAGCTTTGTCACACCGTGCACCTTCACTAAGTTCCTTGACTCACCCCAAGAGAATGAAGAATTTACGGTGCATTTGGTAAGTTTTTAATCCTTCAAGACCAGTCAGTTCCTTCCTGCCTTCTCTGCCCACAGTACTATGTAGTTCCATCCTCTCTCCCTTCCCCCGAGGAATTAATACTTAACCATTTACATGTTTTCCTTTCTGCACTGAGAACGTCAAAGGTAGAGAAGGAGCCTTCGTCATCTTTGTGTTCCCAAGGTCAGCGCAGCACAGTACCAGACTCTTAGCAGAAGTGCAGTCAATGCATAAAGAGTGAGTGAATATATGGCAAGGAGGTTAGTGGACAAATGACCAGCCTCCATACAGTGTAAGGAGAGAGGGGTCGTGATTCTTCTTGTACGTGTAATATCTGCCCGGGCACTACTGTCGGCAGTGTCTGGAAACAAAACATTAAAAAACAAAAGAACTCCACAGTGACACAAACCATTGTTCAGAGACTGTTTTTACAAAGACAGAAATGAATTAGCCCCTTTATCAATTCTCAAAACATGCCATTTTATGCTAAAATATGATGCCATTTTAATGAGATAGTTGCCATACTTGAGGTAATTGTGTCTATCCACAGAATAAAATTGTTTCTATAATGGAAATCAAACAAAATACCACAAGATGTACGTGTTCAGTCAACCTGAACTTCCTGAAATCGTTTTCTTGAGGTATCACTGGTGTTTTACACTTTCTCTGTCTTCGCCATATAATTATGCATTATATAGATGGAATATCAGTTACAGAAATTGTTTCTTAATGTTCTAGGGAAATTTTTTATGTGCAAAGTTCTTTGAGTTGATTGTGAGCTGCTGTTAAACTTGTCTGGTTTTTTAATGTGTGCAAGGGCATGTTGAGTGGTGATAAAACTGTGCATGTTTACGTGGAGTTCTGTGCTTGTCCCATCTTAGCAATGGAAACTGAATTGTTCTCCCCCTGCCCATCCTGTCTTTCACGCACATCATTGTAAATGCACTGACCAGGGGGGCTGAGTCTCCAGTTATTTTTACATACTCAGCACCCAATACACGGATTGTGGGTTGCATAGTATGTGCTCATTAATTTTTTTTAAATGAATTAATGTAGCGAAGAGAAATGCAGGCTCTATAGATGAAGAAAACTCAAATATACCAACATGTTGATAGTGATCAATTAAAAACTAAATAATTTCTTTTTTTTTTTTCTTTTCACATTTCAGTAGGTCTTCACATTTCTAAAGGTTAAAAAAAACCCTCTCAGGACCCTCTGCTCAAATCGTAGCCCAGTTGTGTTCTGGATACCACCTGGGAGCCTGTTAGAAAGGCAGATCCTTGGTCCTCTGTCCAGAGCTGCTGAAGCTGAATTTCCAGTTTAATAAGATCCCCATGTGTTTCACAGGCACACTTAAGTTTGAGAAGCACTACTCCAACACATTTTGTCTTAATATCTAACAAAATGTGTCTCCATTAAGAAAAGATGTACTTGATACTGCTAACACCACTTTCGGTTTCCTTACTGTAAATTCAAAATACTGAGAAATACTTGGTGCAAAGGGTCACTGCCTATTTTACTGGACCATGGAGAAGGTCACATTTCAGACAACCTAGCAGGTGGTGAGGAAGCAACCATGTGGCTTTCTGGGGAAGAGCATTCTGAGAAGCAGGCATCGTCCATGCCTTGGAAGGGTGACCGGAGTGTCCAAGGGTCAGCTCAGGGCTTATGTGGCCCCTTGCCGTGGGTGGAATGAGCAAGAGAAGAGTGATGAGAAGTCACGGAAGGGGGTCACGTAGGGCCTTGCAGCACTTTGTAAGGACATTGACGTTTACTGGCAAGAACATGGTGAACCATTGGAAGTTTGGGCCAGAGGCTGGCATCATCTGTTCTGTGGGTCTCTGCCTGCTGTGTTGGTGGTAATCTGTAGGGGGGAAGGTTTGGAAGGAGGAATCCAATTCGACTGTGACTGCCGTCCTCCAGGAGGGCAATGATGATGCCCTAGAGAGGGTGGTGAAGGAAGCAGACGCTTTGTGTCCTTGGAAGATGGATGCTATAGGGCTTCAGAAAACAATGCATGGGTGGCTCTGAAGAAAAGAAAGAGCTCACAGATAGTTCCTGAGTCTTCGTCTGAGTAGAGTTGACACAAAGGTGCAGAAGAGTGCAAGGGAAGCAAAGACCTTTTCTTTTTCTTTTTTCCGTGTATGTGTGTGTTGAGGGGGGCGGATTATGGTGTGGGTGAAGTGATGAGGACATTAGCTTTTTAAAAAAAAATTAACTTATTTATTTTTGGCTGCGTTGGGTCTTCACTGCGGCGTACGGGCTCTTCTCTAGTTGTGGCGAGCGGGGCTACTCTTTGTTGTGGAGCACGGGCTCTAGGCATGCTGGCTTCAGTAGTTGTGGCCCGCGTGTTCAGTAGTTGTGGCTCGCAGGCTCTAGAGCGCAGGCTCAGTAGCTGTGGCATGTGGGCTTAGTTGCTCCGTGGCACGTGGGATCTCCCCGGACCAGGGCTCGAACCCATGTCCCCTGCATTGGCAGGCGGATTCTTAACCACTGCGCCACCAGGGAAGTCCCGATATTAGCTTTAGACATGTTGAGATTAGGATGAGTATTTTCTTCTTCCTCATGGCTGAATAAGCCATTTGTGACAACATGGATGAAACTTGAGGGCATTCTGCTAAGTGAAAGAATTCAGACAGAGAAAGAAATGCTGTTATGTGGAATCTTAAAAGGCAGGACTCACAGAAACAGAGAATAGAATGGTGGTTGCTAGGGCTTTGGGGCATTGGGGAAATGGAGACATGACGGTCAAAGGGTACAAACTTCCTAGTTACTAAGATGAGTAGAAGTTCTGAGGTCTAACGTACAGTATGGAGACTGTAGTTACCAATTCTGTATTATGTACTTGGAAGTTGTTAAAAGAGGGCACATCTTAAGTGTTCTCACCATAAAAAGGAAATGGTAATTATGTGAGGTGATGGAGGTACTAACTAACCCTATTGTAGTCATCATTTCGTTATATGTATGTGTATCAAATCATCACCCTGTACAACTTAAACTTACAGTATGTTATATGTCAATTACGTCTTGATCAAGCTGGGAAAAAAGACGGAGATGAGTAGGCATCCGTGTAAAACTACTAACAGAGAGTTGAATGCATGAATCTAGCATTCAGGGGAGAGATACAAGCTGAAGATAGAAGTATTGTCAGCAGAGAGGTAAGGTTTCCAGCCAGCAGGCTAGCTGAGATCCTGGAGGGAGTACATGTAGATAGGAAATAGTAAGTATTCATAGACTAAGACTGGACCACAGCAACGTCTCGAGGTTGTTGAAGGTAAGGAAAAGAGACGAAGGAGCCTGGGGAGAAACACCCAGTGAGGGAGGGAGGAGAAGAGCAGAGAGCCAGCGGCCAAGGTGTGCACTTGAGGAAAGCTTTCCAAGGTAGGGCAAGTGATGCTTGTATCCAATGATGCTGGTAGGTCCTGTCCACGGAGGACTGAGTTTGGCATTGCCTACAGCAGCATGGAGGTCACTGGTGACCTCAGAAACCCCAGTGTCACTGGAGAGGTGTGAAGAAATCCTGGTTTAAGAGAAACATGGAAAAGAGAATTAATTGGAAGGTGACAAAATAAATCATTTTTTTCCCGAGGTGCCTTCACGTCAAGGAGAGAGCTTAGGGGCAGTTCCTGAAAGAGAAGGTGGGCATAGGAAGAGATTTATGTTTTCCCTTTTAAGGGGGTGCAGGGTTATCCTAGGAGAGTCAAAGCCTACTTCTGAATGGAGGCCTCTAGTTCAGCACGCATATGGATAACCACAGAAAGAGAGGGAGAATCGTAGGGGTGATGCAGAAGTCCATTCTGGTGTGTTTTCAGTCATGGGAGCATGGGTGGTCTGAAGTCACGAGAGGGAATGGTGGATGCTGTGGGCTTGGAGGCTGGTAAGCGGGTAGACTGGAAGGCAGGGCTTGAGGAATCTCTCCACTGATGGCGTGGATTTTCCCCCCGACGTAGGAAGGTCATGAAATGAGACCAAGGTTGGGGAGAAGGGATTGGACTGCTGGGCCCTGGAGGAGAGAGGAGGAGGTGGGATCCTCTAGATCCCTGCCATTCAGAGTGTGGTCTGCACGCCAGCAGCAGCACTATGACCTGGGGGTTATGTATTTATCACCAGCCTCTGCTGCACTGAACAGACCAGCATGTGCACTTTATCAAGATGTCTAGGTGATTGCTAAGTTCTCAGATTTGCACTCCACTTGTAGCTGTTCTACATTTTAGTTTTTCTGAAAAAGATGTAAAAGGACGTTTTTAAGAGTTGAATGTACTGCTTTGAACTATGATGCTTTTTACTGTAGTGATCAGATTTTTCCATCAGAGTTAAGCAAACATCTCACAATATAATGGATTCCCCATCCTGTGTGTGTGTGTGTGTGTGTATGTGTGTGTGTGTGTGTGTGTGTGTGTGTGTGTGTGTGTACATGTATGCGTGGGATTGATTTTATTGTTTGAGCTGAATAAACTCAAAGACTCATCAGTAAATCTATGTGACCCCAGAGCCTTGACTATCATTCCTTTTCTTTTTTTGTTTGTGGCTTTATCCTTTTTTTTTTTTTCACTGTTATTGCTTTATATAGATTTCCAACTTCTTCTAAAATTGTTGATTTAATTTTGGCCATTTATATTTTTCAAGGATATTGTCCCTTCTCTAAAATTTTCCAGTTTATCTGTAGGGATTTGTACATAGTAGTGCCTTATAAATCTTTCATCTCTTCTCCGTGTCTGCCACATTCAGTTCCTCATGCCTAATTGTATTGATTTCTTTTTCAGCTTTTTCTCATGCCTTTTCATTAAATTTTACAAAGTTGTCTATCTTTTTAAAGTATTTTTTTTCCTTTTTTTAAAACATTATTGATTGATTGATTGAATTTTATTTTTGGCTGCACCATGTGTTAGTTGTGGCACGCGGCGATCTTCATTGAAGCACGCGGGTTCTTTCATTGCGGAGCGTGGGCTGTTCCTTGCAGCACGCGGGCATCTCTTTAGGTGTGGCATGTGGGTTTTCCCTCTAGTTGTGGCGCGCAGGTTTAGGGCGCAGGGGCTCTCTAGTTGTGGCGCGTGGGCACCAGGGCATGTGAGTTCTGTACTTTGCAGCACGCAGGCTCTCTCATTGAGGCGCGTGAGCTCAGTAGTTGTGGTGCACAGGCTTAGTTGCCCCCCGCGGTATGTGGGATCTTAGTTCCCCGAACAGGGATCGTACCCACATCCCCTACATTGGAAGGCGGATTCTTTACCACTGGACCACCAGGGAAGTGCTGAGTTATGTCTATTTTACTGATTGATTCAAAGAATAATTTCCTGGGCTTATTTATAATCATTCGGTTTTCTTCTTCTATTTTATGAAGTTAAAAAAAATTATATATAACATCTTTCTAGTGGACAAATTAGACTGTACATGTAGGAACAAGGAGGGGCAAGCAGTTATTAGAGAGTACCGGTGTGACATTTGGTAGCTCTCTGCAAAGATGTTTTCCTGTGCCTTTACGTGCAGACACCATCCACCCACATGTATTTAAATTAGCCTCATAGTATGTACGTACTGTCTTAATCACCTGCTCTGCTTGCTTCTCCTCAGGTCAGTAGTTGAGAAAGTGATGGGGTTATAGGGAGCCTGGAGTTCAAATTCTCAGCCTGTCACTGTGCTTTCTAACAAGCAGCACATTTCTTCTCCGCTGTGAAAGGCTCCCCCCTCCCCAAGTATTTTCTGTGGAAGACAGAGAGTGTCACACCTACCCCCACAGGGATGATGATGAGACAGTGGTGATGAGAAGTTTCCACCTTAGGAAACGGGCATCGATGTCAATGGCTGTTTTACAAGCATCACCTGTTATACCTTAGCTTGCTTCGATCCTTATTATTATAAACAATTTATTTCTAAATCCCTCAATAGGCATTTTGAGTATTTATCTGACAATCTTTGCATTTTCTAGAAGTCCACCTGGTCAATAAAAGGCCTGAAAGGGTTTTAAATTGATAACCCTTCTGAAAATTCAATAGTGGATATGATAAATAATACCTGAGAGTATAATACCACATTTTCATAGGTGAAACAAAACCTGTTGTTCCAATATGAACTCATTTGAACGTGGGGGGTTTAAACATCTATTCTTCAGGAATATTGAGTAAGAATATACCCATGAAAAGTGAGTCCATGTAGCTCTCTCCAACCCAGATTCCTTGAAAGAATTGGGCCCTAAAGTAATGACTTTTCTTCTGTGCATCTACATTACTACTAGTTTTAAGAAAATAATCACTAAAATCATGTTTTTACTGTTTTCTGGTGCACATAAACTACCTGGTTGAGAAAAAATAGGAAAATTTGATTCAAATTCATTTAATATATTTAAGATGAACTTTCTTTAAAAATGATTTTGGAAAATTTGGTGAATTGAACATATTCAAAGGCAGTAAATGGCCTTAGAAGAACCAACTGGTTTTCAATAATTTGGCATTAGATGAATTAAATTGTGAAAAATTGGTTATTTAATGAATAGATTTGGAGCCACACAGTTTCATATACAATAATTAATTCAATCTTATTAATTATTCACATTTTCCTTGTTTATTTTTGCCTTTTAATCTGTCGCAAGCAGAAGATGTTACATCTTCATCTGTCATGTTTCTGTTAATTTGCAAATTATTTATTTATTTATTTATTTATTTGCGGTACGCGGGCCTCTCACTGCTGTGGCCCCTCCCGTTGCGGAGCACAGGCTCCGGACGCGCAGGCTCAGCGGCCATGGCTCACGGGCCCAGTCGCTCCGCGGCACGTGGGATCTTCCTGGATCGGGGCACGAACCCGTGTCCCCTGCATCGGCAGGCGGACTCTCAACTGCTGCGCCACCAGGGAAGCCCTATTATTTCTTTTTTAGATTCACATTTCCCTGAACTCATTAGTTCCCACGTTTATCTATATTTAGTTCACTGTGCTTTTTCTGTTTTGTTCACTTTTCCTTTTTGTAACTAATTAAACTGAAAGAATAGTGAATATATTTTTGATTTCCTGTATGTTTGCTTGTGAGTATGAAGTTGCCCCTAACTACACCTTTGACCAAATCCCATGTGCATCAATATGTAGCCGTTTCTGATCAAAGACATCACCAATTCCTACTATCCTACTTGTCCATCGTGTTCCAGTCACATTATACTTCTAAAGGAGATGACTGGGGCTTCCCTGGTGGCGCAGTGGTTGAGAGTCCGCCTGCCGATGCAGGGGAGACGGGTTTGTGCCCCGGTCCGGGAAGATCCCACATGCCGCGGAGCGGCTGGGCCCGTGAGCCATGGCCGCTGAGCCTGCGCGTCCGGAGCCTCTGCTCCGAAACCGGAGAGGCCACAACAGTGAGAGGCCCGTGTACCACAAAAATAAATAAATAAATAAAATAAAGGAGATGAGTGAATGAATGCAGTTGATATTTTGCTTTCCTCTTTAACCCAACCTCCAAATTATTTATTTAAAAATATTTATTTATTGATGCATTTTTAAAAAATATTTTTTATTTATGTATTTGGCTGTGCCAGGTCTTAGTTGCGGCATGAGGGATTTTTGTTGCCTTGTGCAGGATCTTTAGTTGCCGCACGTGAGATCTTTTAGTTCCAGCACGCGGTATCTAGTTCTCTCACTAGGGATCGAACCCAGGCCCCCTGCATTGGGAGCGTGGAGTCTTAACGACTGGACCACCAGGGAAGTCCCTTGAAGCAGTCTTGAAGAAAACAAAGACTAGGGAAATAGCCAATATATACGTAAGCAACTGAATTAAAAGATACTTCATGATCAAGACAGTGCGGTATTGGCAAAAGAACAGACAAATGTATGAAACAGAACAGAGAGCTGAGAAACAGACCTTCACAAATATAGTCAACTGATCTTTGAAAAAGGAGTAAAGGAACCAACCACAATGGGGCAAAGATAGTCTTTCAGCAAAAAGATGGTGCTGGAACAACTAATTGGACATCCACATGTAAAAAAACGAATCTAGACACAGACCTTACACCCTTTAAAAAATCAGCTCAAATGTGTCATAAACCTAAATGCAAATGCAAAACCAGGGGGAAATCTAAATGACTTGGAATTTGGTGATAGCATTTTAAAGACAACACCAGTCCATGAAAGAAATAATTGATAAGCTGGACTTCATTAAAATTAAAAACTTCTGCTCTTCAAAGGACTATCAAGAGAATGAGAAGATAAGCCACAAGCTGGAAGAAAATATTTGCAAAAGATACTTGGTAAAGGACAGTTGTCAAAAATATACAAAGAACTTTTAAAACTCAACAATAAGAAAACAAACAGCCTGATTTAAAGATGGGCAAAATATCTGAACAGACGTCTCACCAAAGAATATATACACATGGCAGATAATCATATGAGAAGAATGTTCCACATCATATGTCATTAGGGAATTTCAAATTAAAACAATGAGACGCCACTACACAACTCTTAGAATGGTGAAAAGCCAAAACCACGATAACACCAAATGCTGGTGAAGATATCAGAGCAACAGGAACTGTCATTCGTCGCTAGTGGGAATGAAGAGCAGTACAGACACTTTGGAAGACATCTGGATCGTTTCTTATAGAACTACTCTTACCATATGAACCAGCAACTGTGCTCCTCAGTATTTACCCAAAGGAGCTGAAAACTTATGTCCGTACAAAAAAAAAAACTGCAAATGGATGCTTGCAGCAGCTTTATTCACAATTGCCAAAACTTGGAAGCAACTAAGATGTCCTTCAGTAGTTGAACGGGGGAAATAAACTGTGGTCCATTCAGACAATGGAATATTATTCAGCAATAAAAAGAAGGGACCTGTCAAGCCAAGAAAAGACATGGAGGAACCTTAAATGCATATCACTAAGTGAAAGAAACCAATCTGAATAGGTTACATGCTGTACGACTCCAAATCTGTGACATTCTGAAAAAGGCAAAACTATGGAGATATTTTTTAAAACTATGGAGTCTATTTTAAAAAGGTATTTCAGGTAGGTGTTTTGAAGAAAATGCCTGAAGCTAATATGATAGGACGTAGGTAGAGGGGACACATTTTTTTTATTTTTTTTTATTTTTGGCTGCATTGGGTCTTCGTTGCAGTGCACAGGCTTCTCATTGCGGTGGCTTCTCTCGTTGTGGAGCACGGGCTCTAGGAGCATGGGCTTCAGCAGTTGCCGCATGTGGGCTCAGTAGTTGTGGCTCACAGGCTCCAGAGCGCAGGCTAGGCAGTTGTGGCGCACGGGCCTAGCCGCTCCGCGGCACGTGGGATCTTCCCGGACCAGGGATCGAACCTGTGTCCCCTGCAATGGCAGGCGGATTCTCAACCACTGTGCCACCAGGGAAGTCCCGAGGGGACAAATTTTGATCGGTTATACCTCTCAGGGTATTTAAATTCCTCTGTTTTGGGTGAAAAGAGGCTAATATCCCAGGGTCTGCTGCTGCTGTTGTGGTGACGGTAGTATTGTTATTACCATATTGTTATCAAATTGTGTGTGAGTGTGTGTTCAGGTCAAAGAATATTTTCAGAATTGTTCCTTTTTAAAAACATCAGTATAAAATTCCTTATCACCTAACATAAAGATTCCTTTGGTGACTCAATGTGCCCACACTTGGAAAACCAGGAACAGTATTCTCTGCTTCTAGGACTCACAGTTTAATTTGTAACTATTAACAGACATTATTGATCACAGCATACATTTTCTCTACATTTTCGTTTATTTCTGTTGACTTATTCTGTCAAAGACTGGGAAGTGCAAACTGTATCTTTGCATTTCAAAATACATTTTGTTAAGTACATTTCAAATATATTTGGATGCTTTGTCATTCACCTCATAAATATTCATGACTATAATACCTCCATTGACATTTTGTCTTAATTGATGTGTGGTTTCGAATTTTGTCCTTGAGATATTTTAGTATCAAATGTTTGAGCAAATCAAGCTTTCATCCATCTAAGAGTCCTGGTTTTTGGTTTTTTTTGTTTTTTTTTTTTGTGATACGCGGGCCTCTCACTGTTGTGGCCTCTCCCGTTGCGGAGCACAGGTTCCGGACGCGCAGGCTCAGAGGCCATGGCTCACGGGCCCAGCCGCTCCGCGGCATGTGGGATCTTCCCGGACCGGGGCACGAACCCATGTCCCCTGCATCGGCAGGCGGACTCTCAAGCACTGCACCGCCAGGGAAGCCCGAGTCCTGGTTTTTTAAACCTTTTTGTGCAGATGAATTGGGTAAAGACTTGGAACATTCATTTTTTATGAATTTCGAAAAAGATTTCAAAAAAGATAAAACTAGATAGAATTACTTAAAATCAACCTCAGTTTATTAAAATAGAGAAAAATGAAAAAGAGAGAACAATGCTCATGTATAACTTGAGCTCACATGTTTTTAACAAAAGAGAACGAATAAGTAAAAACGCTGATATACACATTTTTTTGGTTAAGATATTGATACTTTTTATTCACACTGCTTTCAAGTGTCTGATGAGATCATGGCTTCCATTTTACTATCTGATATAATTCCACCTTAGAGATTGTCATAGCATGACACAGTTCATTTTGTTGCATTTATGTATTATTTCACTTGGCAAATTGGTAAGTGTTAGCGTTTGCACTCTTAGAGGTTTAAAAATAAATGCATGCAATGTTTTCAAGTGTACAGTGTGCAAAAGGCACACAGAATTCATTTAACAACCATTATCATATTGGAAATATAGATCAAAATTATATATACATGTGCAGGTGACAAGAGCATAGTTTTAAAACCGTCAGTATCATGTGGTTTTAGGAGTAAAATAAACATTTTGTTCCTTAAACATCAACCACATAAACCCTGTACATTTCAGTTTCAAATATGTGAAATCTCAGGAATTAGATGGTTGCTACTGTAGGCAACAATAATGGCCTTTCCGACAAAGAAGTCCACGTCCTAATTCCCAGAACCTGTGAATATGTTGCCTTGGACAGCAGAGGGGAGTTAAAGTTGCGGATGGCAGGAAGGCTGCTAGGGAGCAGACCTGAAATAGGGGGAAGAGTGGATTATGCAGGTGGACCCACGGCATCGTAAAAGCCCCTCCACGGGGAAGTGGGCGGCGGAGTCAGTGTTAGCGGAGACACCCGCGATTCGTGGGGTCTTTGCTGGCATTCTGAAGACGGACGAAGCCCCAAACCAAAACATGAGATCCACCTGCATAAGCTGGAAAAGGCAAGAACCGTGGCCTCGTATACGGCCTCCAGCAAGGACCTCAGCTTTGCTGGCCTATGAAGTGTCAGCCCCGGGAAGCCCAAGACAGACACTGAACTCCAGAACTGTGAGAGCCTCTGTAAGTGTCTACCGTTTCTCTTGTTTATCCCTTTGCACCTAGTAGGTTCACTTGCTTCCAACTTCAATATCTGCCTAAAAGCCAGCAGACCTTCGGCATGTCAAGAGTTGATCTGCTTCTGACCTCACAGCCACAGAGTAATGGTTAAGTCAAGAAACAGCTCCTGGGGGGAGGGGTCCCCACTTGTACATCACAGCTCTATTCGAACTTGTTTTACACCCGCCACGCTGAGTTCAGACGGTCCATTTTTTAAAAGATAACATGATTCCAGTTTGGCAAGCTCAACGTTTGAGAGTTTCACTGGAAACGTTCTGTGTTCTGGTCATTGTGGTCACTGCTTGCTCACATCCATGCTACAGTTAGATTGAAATACAAGGGTAAGTAAGAGCTTAATTATTTTGCTTTCTATGTTAGGATTTTCTTTTAGTTTGTAGTAGTGATGAAATGAAGCACACTTCGCAAGTTGGCAGAAAGTCTCCTAGATAATGACTTCCTTTAGGCATCATTGAATTTTCTCATTTATCAATGATTTCATTTTATGCGGGGTTTAGTAAAGCACCCCGTTCTCTGTGCGTTTGTCTGTGTATCTCCAGTCTTCTTGTTTTAAAATGTTAGTTCCTGTCAAAACTATTTTTATAATTTTAAAATATTACAAAGCCTCACGCTTATTTCCTGTTAGCATGCTATTGTGGCTATATTATGAAATATCACTATTTAGATCTGAAATTTTTTCCGGTACGCGGGCCTTTCACTGTTGTGGCCTCTCCCGTTGCGGAGCACAGGCGCCGGACGCGCAGGCTCAGCGGCCATGGCTCACGGGCCCAGCCGCTCCGCGGCACGTGGGATCCTCCCGGACCGGGGCACGAACCCGCGTCCCCTGCATCGGCAGGCGGACCGTCAACCACTGCGCCACCAGGGAAGCCTTAGATCTGAAATTTTGACAACTGACCACAACTCTCTTGATTTGTTCCTTCACATTATAGGGAAAGATATTATTGGTTGCAATGATGCTGAGCTTTGAAACACTGCTCTCTTGAGCAAAGACGAGTCCTGGCTTTGCCTCTGTTTTAGCATCTGGTGTTGGTTACCATGCAGTTTGGTACAACGACCCAGGGCTCCAGAAGGAAAGCACATGTCAAGGACGTTATGCAGGGCCGTTTTCCTCAGTATGGATTGCTTGTACCAACCTAGATGTCACAGAAGGAGATTCACAGGTAACATGGAATCTCCTCTTGTGAAATTTAAGCATTTTTTTAGGGGGGAATGTACTTTTAGTTTCTCTGACTTCGGTAAGAAACTTTGCACGTAAGAAAAAGATGAAACTTACAGCAACTGAGTGGAACTATTTTACGGGCAGATCTATCTTCTTCCTGAAGTAAAGTTTGAACATGGCTCCTTCTTTTATATGTACGTAAGGATGCTTTCTCCCTGTGACAATTCCTGATGCCTTTTGTCTTGGCATATAACTTTTAAAAACAAAGGCTTCACAGTTTTGCAAGCTCACAAAAACCTCTTCCGTTACAAATCTTAAAAGAATTTTAAAGCGTTTTGGGGTTCAATTCTTCTCCCATCCTCCTTATGTCTACGTGACTTCAAGAGTGAGGTCCGTGTAGGTAATTAATTTCTGCAGTAGACAAAAAGTTGATTGGCATTTTGGTCCCCAAATGTCCAGATGGCATTTTTGATTGAAAAATCGACAAAGGCACTGATAGGTATTTGAGGGTGAAAGGAAAAGGAAGCCACATCTGCCCTGGTTGGTGCTCCCCTTTGAAGGGGAGCCTGCATTTATTATTTTTTCCAGGAAAGGAAATAAGTTTGTTGGGCTGCCATCCTTCCCCATGTTTGTCATCCTCATAACAACTCCAAAGTCAGTCCTCTATTCATTTGACAGATGAATACATTTTGGCTCAGCAGATTAAGTGACTTACAAGCTAAGAGAGGATTCGCATTTGGGTTTGTCTTTCTATAAAGTCCGGGCTTTTGTGTCTGTCTTCTCTCTCATTTTCTGTCAGAGAATACATATGATTAACTGGGCGACTCACTTCATTGTACGGTTTGCAGGGATTCACAGACCGACCACTTAAAGCTCCCTCTTTCTCTAGGAAAACTAGAGAGGATGGAGTTAAACAGATAAAAATAGCACAGTCATTTTAGAAATGTAGATTTAAAACAGGAATAGATGCACAAGGGAAGATGATGTTTGATTACGATATATAATGGATTCCTGAAACGCTGAAGTGTAATTAAAGATATAAAAAGGATAGAGGGAAACGTACAACCATTATGAATGTACAGCACTGTAATGAGTTGATTTTTTGAGACATAGCACTAGCTGCAGCCTCTTGTCCGTTAAAAAAAAAAAAAAAAAGAAAAATCAAAAGAGAGAAGGCAGCTTAGGAGGACAAAGACGATGTAAATGCGTAGCTGGGTGCAGGCGGTGTTGGTGGGAAAGGGAAGGTGAGGGAAATAAATATAGTTGAGGGAGTCTTAAAGGAGACCCCCTGAATGACAGAAACACTCTCTGGGGTGCTAGGTAAATTTCACGACTTCACTGGCAATCTAACACAAACGAATACAAGTCAATGGCAGTCTATATCCTGGAGATTTAGTATATTTAATTCTATTTTGCAGGGAGTCACGAGTCCAGAGTGTATGTTTGGCAGTACCTCTAAGAAAGCAACGTTTCTCTTGATGCACCTGCTCTGTTAATTTGCTCATCTGACTACACAGATGCTCCTGCAACTGATAGGAGGGTCCAGTTATGCTGGATTAAAGATTCCTATGTGGTGGAGAGCCTGGAACTTTCCCAGAGTTTCTCGTGCTTTCAGAAGCCACAAATTCAGATTGACAAGAGCATTTCTAAAAACTAGAGTCTTGGATTGTCCAGCTCCAGATAAATGATGGTGGTGGTCATTACTGTGAGATTTTGAAAGTCACATCTCTTGCTCCAGAACGCACTTCATGAAAGGACACTGGACTATTATATACGGTAAGGAAAAAAAAAAAAATCTTAAAGGTATACTCCTTTTCTTTTGAGAAAAAAAAAAAAATGCAATTTTTAATCTTAAAAACACTACTGGAATTCCGAAGCAGTGACAAGGTCTTTTCTGTGTCTCTCAGTGAGAGCAAATAAGCCTGAAAGGAAATTATACGTGCATTATAACTCTAGCGTGAGAGCAGGGTTTCTTAACCTCAGCACCGCCGCCACTTGTGCCCAGATACTTCTTTGTGCAGGGCCTCCCTGTGCATTGCGGGATGGGGAGCAGTACCCCTGACCTAACCTGCTGGATGCCGTAGCAGCCCCACCCCACCCTCCTGCAGATGATACCCCCACAACGACCCAGACATCGTTGACTGTCCCATGGTGGGCAGCGCTGCCCCAGGTGAGAGCGAACCGCTGTCTTGGAGAGATGACATTGTTTCTTTTGATTCTGCTCTTGGGGAGTTTCGTTTTCCTTTTCTCATATTTCTTATCATCCGCAAGCTTCCTACTCTCACTTCCCAGAAAATGTAAATTCCCTGAGAACAGGACACTTGTCCAACTTGCTTAGCATGCTTAGAGCTTATCAGCTTTAGTAAATACTTTGCGAATAAATGGATAGAAACAAAATCACAGTAAATCTGCTCGTGCTTTATCTGGGTGGATAAAACATGTGATTTCATTAATAATATGTTTAAACCTATGCGAGTTACTCAGCTTTGTACCAGATGGAATTTTATGTATTAATTTTACAAATAATAGAAATCTTTCACTTTTACCCAGTGTCCTGTCTCCGAATTGGGTTAGAAACTCATCTAATGACCATTGTATGCAAGAAAAATGAGTAAGAAACATAACAGATACTGTGATTGCTTTGCAATTTATAATCTGGGGAAAACTACAGAATCGAGGCATACTGTCGATGAAAGGGGAAAAGCAATGCACACATTTAAACTGTTGTTAGGCTCTGCTTACTTTTCAGTGGGATGTTCTGGGGATTGAAATGACGTGTTCTAACACACGGGAAGACATCCGTGGTGAAGGAGCTCACAGACTTCAAGAGGAAATGGAGGAATGAGGGCAGCTGCGGGACACGCTACCCAGGAAAGCCAGAGGGTCGAGGGTGGGAGCTAAGTGAGGGTGCGACGGTTATTAAATCCAGTCACCAACGGTGTAGGGACAGGAGTGCTAACCTCAGTCGGAAGCTAGTCGTTGCAAAGCTCAAGGGCCAGGAGCAGAAGTCCCAACGGTATCTGAGATCTAACATGGTTATCCGTGAGACTGTGCAACAAGGGCTGGCAGGTTTGGACACAGCAGGCAGCTATTGCGGGGCGTTCCCAGCAGCAGAGAAACTCCCCATTGCTGGAGAGCAGGGGTGGGACAGGAATTCAGCCTTCCTGGGTGCCAGGGCTCCAACCTGCATGCAGACATGGGGGCTCAGAGTCCGGCTGCCTCAGAGGGCCGTGAGGGGCTCTCACGTAAGTGTGTTCTAAGACTCTCGGGTGTCTAGTTTGGGGGGTTCGTGCTTATTTTCTCTGAAGATTTCATCCAGTTGTAGTAGAGCCATGAAGTGAGGAACGTCTTGGGCTGCAGTGGCCAGTAGGCACGTTGCAGCCCCTGCAGGCTGGGCCGTCTCCCTTCCAGCTCATTGTGGGCTCAGAGACACACGCACTGTCTGTTGCCTTTGGGGGCCCAAGGGTAACTTGGTCCCGTTGTTCTGGAACGAGGGAGAATGGAAACAGAAAGGGATGGAGGGAGAAAGGGATATAATGGGAGAACAGAATATACTTTGTAAACATAAAAATCTTAGATTGTTCATGGATTTTATGCTGAAGTTAAAAGTACAGATTACCCAGTTGCAAATCCAAAGTATGTGCAGAGTCGTTTCCTGTCACTGTTTTATGGATTCCACAACATTCTGAGTGTAAAGAGCCCTCCCCGGAATCTTTCAGACAGAATTCCCCAGAACAGAAGCATGCCTCATCTGCATGGTGCCAATACTCCGGCTCCTGGAGCGGACAAGACGTGATGAGCTCTTCCGGAGTGCCATGGAATAAGAATGATTTCCACTCGCAATGTGATGGCAATTTTCTACAAATGTAAGTTATTATGTCTTCTTTGACTATACATGTATGCAGCTGCACTTCGGGGACAACAGTGCTTCCCAAAATATCCCCTCAAGACAGAACTTCCTGCCACCGTATTTCATGGCTGAACAACCCAAGTGGGAGTTTCCCCTTGCTGTATCTATTCCATTCTTACCCTTTCATTTCTACTCCTTTAAAACCCTCTTCCCTCTCCCACGGTTCTCCTGAAACGGCTCTCTGGGGTCACTTGTGAACCTGCACTCCTCCTGGACTTCTTGGTCTCCGCCTGGCCTCCGAGGGTTCAGCTGCCTCTCTGTTCCCTCCTCGATGGGACCACATGAGCCTGAGCGACTTTCCTGCTGCCTGTCTTATAGTAAAGCTGACATCGCTGAACTCCCCGGATCCTTGAAGCCTGGTTCTCTGCCTGTGCCCCAGCAGTGGCGGGCTCCTTCTGACAGCTCCACCGGTAGTTAACAGAGCTACCTGACTCCTTGCCCTCCCGGTCTCCCTCTGTCCACTCTTGGTTCCTCCCGAGGGCACTTCACTTGAATACACCCCTTGCACGTGAACCTGGTTCTGGGAGAAGGTGACATGCCCTTATCCTTCATCTCTGCCCCTCCTGTCGCATCTTTGGGTCTGGTCCTCTCCTGGTGAGTGCGTCCCCCCGACCTCTTCAGAAATCTCACCCCTCCCACAGTTCTATCCATGGCAACACAGCCTAAATAGAGTCCTCAAATCTAACCTTTCTCCCCTAGCTCCCAACTGGGTTATTTTCAGCCGGATGCCAACAGTACCCACATTGCATTTGTACAAAAGCAAATCTACCCCACGTAGACCGCAGTTTCCCAGGGACGCATGGTCCTTGTTGTTTATCATGTCCTCCTCTGCTCTGGCCCAAAGCAGCCTTCTGTGCGGTGCTGAGGTTGGAGTGGGGTTTGGCTGGTTCTTTCTGATTTGCATCTACCTTAGGCTCGAACTTAGAGACTCCAGGCCTCAAGGGTAGGGTGAAGGCGTCACTGAAACCCAAACCCAAATGAGTGGTCATAGCCCATCGTCTCTTGAGCCAAAGCAGCTTGAAAGCTCCAGCATCCACCTGATTTCTCTGGGTTTTGGCTCTTCCGCAAAATGACTAGTCCGGCAATTCCGTAGCGTCTTTTTTTTGTTTGTTTGTTTTTAGAAAAAAGGTTTATTTTGTAATGGAGTATACTTGATTTACAATGTTTTGTTAATTTCAGGTGTACAGCAAAGTGATTTAGTTATACGTATACATGTATCAATTGTTTTTCAGAATTTTTTCCCATATATTGGTTATTACAGAGTATTGAGTGGAGTTCCCTGTGCTGTACAGTAGGTCCTTGCTGACTATTTTATATATAATAGTGTGTATTTGTTAATCCCGAACTGCTGATTTACCCCTCCCCACCTCTTCCCCTTTGGTAACCATAAGTTTGTTTTCTATGTCTGTGAGTCTCCTTCTGTTTTGTAAATAAGTTCATTTGTATAATTTTTCTTAGATTCCTCATGTAAGTGATATCATGAGATACTTGTCTTTCTCTGTCTGGCTTACTGCACTTAGTATGATCATCTCACGGTCCGTCCATGTTCCTGCAAATGGCGTTATTTCACTTTTTCATGGCTGGGTAGTATTCCATGGTGCCTCATATATACCACATCTTCTTTATCCATCCCTCTGTGGATGGATCCATAGGGTCATTACAGCTCTTGCATGCTCCTACGAAGCCTTTGAAAGGACATTCAGCGATATCTGTTCTCCACCATTGCTTTAATTCAGACCCTCAAATCCTCTCACGGAATTATAATCATCTCTACAGCTGGTTCCTCAAGTCTTGTTTCGTTCCTGCTCGGTGATTTCAGACTTACCTTTCTGAAATATGACTGTGATGCCTTCCTCCTTCCACACTCAAGAATCATCGATGTCTTTCCACTGTTCAGGGAGCCATCTCACACGCTCCTCAGGCCGGCCAGGCCAGCACAAGTTTATTTCCAGAACATGCCCTAATCTTATCTCCTGCGGGTCACCATCCTGTATTTAGAAGACGCTTCAGATAAACGAATTACACATTAGCAGGGGCTCTGCTTCCACATCTTTGTACAACCTGTTCCTCCTGCCCAGAGAGGCCCTCCTCCTTTTCTTCCCTACTTGTTCACCAGCTAGGCCAGCAGCACAGAAAACGTTCCTACACACACACACACAGACACACACACACACAGAGACACACACACACACACAGAAACACAGAGACACACACAGAGACACACACACAGACACACACAGACACACACACAGACACATACACACAGAGACACACAGAGACACACACACACACAGAGACACACAGAGACACAGACACATACAGAGACACACACACACACACACAGACACACACACAGAGACACACAGAGACACACACACACACACACACAGAGACACACACAGAGAGACACACACAGAGACACAGAGACACACACACACACACACACACACACACACACACACACACACACACACACCCCATGCAGGAAAGTTCTTGCTGCTTTCTTTTCTCAAGACTTGTTATCTTCTACGTGCCATCTGGTATCCCGGGCTTCTTTGTAATACAGCTATCACCTCCTTGAATACTGGAGCTGTGCACCACCATTTGGGTACCCCTTCTCGCCCTACTACACGTGGCACAGTGCATATTACACATGGAGTGACCCATCCTTCATTTGAAGCTCCCCTTTTTTGGAAAACTATTCTAGCACATATGAATTAATCTATGTATGCCTTTTTAGCAATGAGGAAAATGTCAGTGCAGGTGAGTGTCACTCTTACCAGGGTTAATTAGGCATTAACCCCATTAACAGCCAAGCAAACCAGGTGCTGAAAAATCCTGAGGAGAGGTATAAGGGGGAAAAAAAAAGAAGCCTAAATAGAAGTGGACTTTTAGAATAGACCTTGGGAAAGGAGATGCTAAGAGAAAGCAAATCCAGGTCTTTTAACTGTCTTCCTGTGTCTGTTAGGAGGGTGAACGCTCAGATCCAAATAAGGGGGACCGAGGGACTTCCCTGGCAGTCCAGTGCTTAGGACTCCGCGCTTTCACTGCCGAGGGTGCAGGTTCAGTACCTGGTCGGGGAACTAAAATCCCACAAGCCAAGTGGCCAAAAAAAACCCCACAAATAAGGGGAACCGAGCATGTGTGTGTCAGCACAAAATTAGCATGGGCAGAGCTAAGGCTATCAGACAAATTGGAATTGCAGGCTGAGTCGGTTTAAAACAGTTTGCACTTGGTTGTTTGTCCATTTTAAGCATTCACAGATTTCTTCTGGGACAGTAGTAGGAACCAGCAGACGAAGCGTAATAACTGCAAGTCTTAAACTCAGAAAGACCAAGAACACGTGGCTCGAGGCAAAGACAGGAAAATTATGTCCCTCCTTTACCATAAAGGATGCAACTTCTAAGCATTAACTTGAAGCCTGAGGAAGAACAGATCTCGTGAGCAAGAGATGGAAAATGGTAATCAATGACAGAATTCCCCTTATTTCTGTGTTAATATCATTAACATGCCCTGCAGGCAGTAAGCTGGCTTGTTTCATTTTAATGAAAGATTGTAACCATCTGAGATGTCAGTGATTTACCTGTTACCTTGGTTCCTCAAACTGTTTTTCCATACGGTCTTAAATTTTGCATCCAAAAAGTATTCCACATGCTTACATGTTGTACTTGGGGATGCAGTGCGACCTCGGCATGGAATCAGTGTATAGTGAATGGATGAATACTTGAATGTTCTATGAGCATCTCATTTGTATTTCTTCCTCTTCAGATCCTACCTACACTTGGAATAAGATTTAAATTAGCAGAGAAACTGGATTTATTATCTTCTTGGGCATGGCACTGCTCTCCAATTCTGTTCAGAATTTTCTGTAATTTTACAGGAACCCTAAACAAATATCAAATTGTTAGGCTGATCATTTGTATAATGTTGACTGATTAGTACTTAAACACATATTGACAGAGCCTATTTGTAAAAATGACATATATACATCGCCTTCCTTCTGAATGATAGAGATGTTTTAGTGTTATGTAGAATGCATAGCACACTTACTGTGAGATGAGGCAGCTCCAGGAGAAATATCTGTTTACACAGAAATTTAACATTCTTATCAAAAGGTTGTCTTCAGGGCTTCCCTGGTGGCGCAGTGGTTGAGAGTCCGCCTGCCGATGCAGGGGACACGGGTTCGTGCCCCGGTCCGGGAGGATCCCACATGCCGCGGAGCGGCTGGGCCCGTGAGCCGTGGCCGCTGAGCCTGCGCGTCCGGAGCCTGTGCTCCGCCATGGGAGAGGCCACAGCAGTTGAGAGGCCCGCGTACCACAAAAAAAAAAAAAAATGTTGTCTTCAGACTTTAGGCACCTTTTGGGAAACTTGCACATTCCCTTTGTCGTGTAAAAAAGTGACCTCATTTTAGAACTATATCTAAAATTAGAAATATTCAAATATCACATCGTGCTTACGATTTCTGGTTACATATCCACAATCTGAATCAATGTAGCAACTGTCCTCCAGTTGGATACCCTTTGGGTACAGAGAAATCCAATTCGGTAAAATTTCACAAATCAGATTAATCAGGTACGAGCACAATATTTGGCTCCAATACTTTGAGGACCAGGGGGTATTAGTAATCAAGAGAAAAGGAGACGTATGCTAAAGCTCACACAAAGGAACTCATGTGAGGATCGGCATGAAGTCTGTGTCTCCAAATTGTAGGATGTCTTATGTATTCGAGGATGAATTAGCCTTGAAGAATCTTCTCACCTCCCAAGCACCCCGACCCCATTCCAACGTTAGAATCCGCCTTTGGAAAAACCGAAGCCATCAGAGCAAGTTCCAAACGTAGCTGCCAAAGCTGGACACAGGCGAAATCATGGTCTTTGTGATGCCTTTCATGCAAAGAAGAGACCCAGAAGGAGGTGGGCCTCCTGTGTGTGGACTTGGCAGGGGGAGCTGGCAGGGAGTGAGTGGGCCTCTCTCTGAAGGCAGGGGGAGCTTCTGAGAGAGAAAGGGAATGAATGAGAGTCTGGACCCAGGGCCACGCCAAACGTCTTCTACGTGGGGATCACCTTGGAGAAAAGTTCTCTGAGACAGACGTGAAAGGAGGATTAAGAAAGAGGTAGTGCGAGTCTGTCCCCGGCAGGCATCCCCTTTAAACCACGGAGCAGAGGATTTGTTCTCCATGGAAATAGGAAAAGGAACAATAGGAATAATGGAATAAAGCAATAATGCCCCACCTCCCCCATCAGGACCAAGAAGCAAAGAAACACATTACTAAGGAATTCCAAAAGAACACATGGTGCTCTCACCGCGTGAGTTTCTGAATATGGACAAAATGGATCCACAAACCCAACAGAAGATTAATATGTTCTATTAAAACAAGTTGCACGTCCCATTTACTTTGGTCTACATGATCACCAAAATTTGAAAAGATTAATACTATCCTTTGGTCTACATGATCACCAAAATTTCAAAAGATTGATACTATCCTTTGTTAGTAAAGGTGGGGAGCAAAATGCTCTCAGAAGCTGTTTAGAGTGTGTCTTCCTACCACCTTCTTTGAAGGGGAATTTGCGTAGAACTTTTCAGTTTCAATTGTGTATTCCCTTCGAGCCAGCACTTCTTCCCGTAGTGGTTTCTCCAATGGACATACGTGCAGCATGCAGTGATAGATGCATAAAGACCGAAGAGACTCTAAGGGACCACGAGTAGGAGATGACCGTGTCAGTGTTCGGGTACGCAGACAACGGCAACTTAAAACTAACAAGTTAATTCAAAAGAATTATTTCTTTAACAACAACAAAAACAACCCAATCAAAAAATGGGCGTAAGACCTAAATAGACATTTCTCCAGAGAAGACATACAAATGGACAAGAGGCACATGAAAAGATGCTGAACATCGCTAATTATTAGAGAAATGCAAATCAAAACAAACTACGACAAGGTTATCACCTCACACCGGTCACAATGGCCATTATCAAAAAGTCTACAAATAACAAATGCTGGAGAGGGTGTGCAGAAAAGGGAACCCTCCTGCACTGTTGGTGGGAATGTAAGTTGCTGCAGCCACTATGGAGAACAGTATGGAGGTTCCTCAAAAAAACTAAAAATAGAACTACCATATAATCCAGCAATCTCACTCCTGGGCATATATCCAGACAATACTCTAATTCAAAAAGATAAATGCACCCCCTATGTTCATAGCAGCCCTATTCACAATAGCCAGGACATGGAAGCAACCTAAAGGTCCATCAATGGATAAAGAAGATGTGGTACATATATGCAATGGAATATTACTCAACTATAAAAAAGAATCAATCAGTGCCATTTGCATCAACATGGATAGACCTAGGGATTATCATAGTAAGCAAACTAAGTCAGAAAGCAACAAATACCATATGATGTTACTTATATGTGGAATCCAAAATATGACACAAATGAACTTATCTACAACACAGAAACAGACTCACAGACATAGAGAACAGACTTGTGGTTGTCAAGGGGGAGCGGGGGGGAGGGCAGGGAAGGACTGGGAGTGGGGGATTAACAGATGCAAGCCAGTAATATATAGAATGGACAAACAACAACAAGATCCTACTGTATAGAACAGGGAACTATATTCAGTATCCTGTAATAAACCATAACGGAAAAGAATATGAAAAAGAATGTATATGTATATAACTGAATCACTAGGCTGTACAGCAAAAATTAACACGTTGCAAATTAAGTATAAAACTTAAAAAAGATTTCTTTGAAATGGTACTGAACAGGGAAAAAAAAATAAAGTTGCAGGAGAATACACATTCTGTAGAAAGTATGAACCAGATCTATTTTTGTGCTAAAAAAATAAAGATGTACTTTTGTGTCCATATTTCTGCACTCAAAGAAACAATCATATGCCTAACAGATAATAATGAATATTCCTAATATATGGATACTGGGGATGATTTGAAGACTTTTTGTTTGTTTTTTAATGTACGTACTTTATTTCCACTGTGCCTATACCATTCTGAATGAAAACACCAGGCATATTTTCAAGGAAGGTTTTCTGTCAGATGTGAACATTCTAAAAACCCTCAGAATCCATTCTGCAGAAGGCAGCTATCCACTGCAAAGCTTGTAGCTTGAGAGCCTCAAAGTTTTTCCTGTTTTTTTTTTTTTTTCTTTCTTTCTTTTACGAAGTCTTCTGACTTGTGTGAAGGAAGTAAACTCACCTGAAACTAACACGTCGCATGTTGTCAGGCTTGGAAACTTCTCTATCTTCAAAATAACCCTGAGGGGGAAAATACTTCAGCCCACGTGATAACAGTTTGGAAACACTTTTTGCATGTAGAAGGGCGATGTAAAAATAAGTGACATTTACCTCTGCAAAATTTTAGGACTACAATATTTTTGTGAATATTGTTGCAGATTATCTGGTGTTATAAGAGGTAAAAAGATATGTAAAATGTACAGAACGTGAACAGAACTTTAATAAGAGTATTCATCAAGAGTATGAAGATACATCGTTTATAAAAACACCACCACGGTCAAAAGACATTAGCCAGTACAAAACTAAGGGTACTACAGATGTCAATACCTATGTGTAGTAATTCAGTACCTTGCATTATTCTATAGTCATTGATTCTGCTTTGTATCATTCTGTATTCATCGATTTTCTACATTTTCATAAGCCATAAATAAAAATTTGTTTCCCTTTTTCATGCCTGTTCTCCCAAAAACAACCTTCTACTGATGGTCGTAGATTATTCAGGAAGAACAAGAAAGATAATGGGAACTAAAATAAGTAGGTAAGGAGTATTTTTTTCTATCCTAAACATTCCATCTGTGTAACTATATTTATGGTATGTAAAACACCTGTTTTTATTTCCAAGGGACCAATCTGGTTCTAAAGTCGCAGCTGGTGATAGTCTGTGAGGGTGTTCAGATACTATTTCTCGAGCTAGGCAGATGGCAATCAAAAGCAACTTCATAATTTATCTCTTACCACCATCCAAGAATTTGAACAGACTCCTGGGGACAGAACTGGCAGTACTTCAGCTTAAACGGTGCAGGACATGTGTTCTGTACGTATGCATCAGGGATAACCGTAAGCATGTACTAGTCTAAGGGACTAAACACCAAGGATGATAATGTTATCATAAGAATGGTCAGCAATCACAGAAGTCCATACACAGGACTAAATTGCAGATGGGCGAGAAC
Source organism: Inia geoffrensis (assembly GCA_036417435.1). NCBI lineage: Eukaryota > Metazoa > Chordata > Mammalia > Artiodactyla > Iniidae > Inia > Inia geoffrensis. The sequence goes on from CM070921.1 coordinate 5,318,484, forward strand.
AGTAATTTTGAAGAGCACCACTGACCTAAGCTTTCTGACGTAAATGGGCTTGACTAGGTCCCCCACAGAACAAGCAATGGCAAAGCAGGCTCACTCCAGTTTGCATAACGAAGGGGAAGTGGTACTAAATTAAGGTGCTAATGAATTGTACTAAAAAGCTGAGATGTCCAGATCAAGTGACAGGATAAAAGGGGGGATTACCAGAAAATAAAAGCTGGGGTTACCAGAAAATAAAAGTGACCAAATATTGGGAACAGTGGTTTGGACAGGTCCTTATATAAAGGACAATAGTGACCTCTAAAAGGAGGGCCTCTCTTGTTGAGTCAGCAAGTCAGGTAAAATCACCTTGGAAGATGCAAACAATCCTCATGACCTACACCAGGAAGAAACTGGTTGAAAAATCAAATCTTTCAACTGTGGGCAGCTAGAATGCTCATCTTTAGGGTGTGTAGGATTATTGAAACACTGGACACGTGTACAGTTGGTGAAATTGATGAAAACAAGAGAGACAACCCTAAAAATGAGTAAGAGGGAATAAGAATATAAAAGTAAAGAAACACCCTTAAATTTACTAGCACTTTTGACCTGATTAGCCTAAGTGAACCAATCCAATGTTCAACAAGTTCAATAGTATGTGTATTGTGTCTGCTTCATACAGCACTTAAAGCATTTAAGAAAATCAGATACAGCAGACTGTGGTTTGAATTAAATAGAGAAAAATTCATTAGGTGTGCAATCGATGTTTAAATGCCGATAGAAATCTAATCTTTAACTAATAAGCTTTTGCTTTATTGATTATATAAATAAAATATGGATATTTAGAAGAACGCTATACAGGTAAATTAGGTAAATTAGGTTAACAAAGTAAAAACAGTGGTCTATCAAAATTAAAAAGGATGGAGGCATCAACATCTCACATTGTTTATAGCTAGTAGAAATGGTTAAGATTAAAACTAAACTCTGGAAATACATGTTGGTAAAGGACAGATTCAACTGAGGATACAATGTCCTCTGGAGTAGGGTCATTAGATCCTGTAAATGCAGAGGATATCATCACTAATTGAAAATATGTGATCTAAAAGTATTTATATTAGGTAACAGGACACAAACAAGATTACTCCATGAAAGTATGTGTTGGTTATTAATAGAATTAATTCGTAACAGAGATGTTCACCGTCGAAAGGAAAGTAGGTGGTATAATTCAGCATTTGAAAGAATAAGATGAAAAAATGAAAAGTCAAAGGACAATAAGTAAAATTGAAGACTATATATGCTTAATCCTACATCTGCATGGGAGGTGGGTGCGACTTGAAAAAGAAAAACATAACTGAGGGTTTCAAAGCCATGGTGGGGATAAAGGTAAGTTTAAGCTGTGTCAGAGACCGCCACATTGAGGCATATTCAATAGGCAGTTGGATAAATGGGGCTAGGGGTCATATAATGGCAAGTCTGGACCAGAGCTAGAGCTTGGGTGTCGTCAACTGATCACATCTGTAGATCCACTAACCTACTAAGAGTGAGTGGGAAAGGCTAAGGGCTCGCAAGATGATCTGAGATGCCCCAACGTTAAGAGGTTGTGTTGAAGGAAAAAAAAAGAAGCTAACACAGGACGCTAAGAACATCATCTAGGGACATAGGAGGAAAACCATGGGAGAGCATGCATGTTTGGGGAGAGCATGTGGAATACTGCCAGGACATCAAGCAAGATCAGCAATGAAAACGCCCCTGGGTTTGTCCCCTTACACCTTTCCACCTGGCAGGAGTAGTTTTGATGGAGGGACAGTGCACACGCCAGTGTAGGATGGAAGAGGGTTTATGGAAAGTAAGCAGTGGAGGTGGGACAACTCTGGCTCTGAATGGGAGTAGAGAGAAGTGGTGGTGCCTCAAAGGGGAGTGGGGCCCTGGAGAACTTTTTTTCACTTGTCATGTGAGAGATACCGAAGCCTGGTGGTGATGGAAAGTATGAAAAAGAAGGGGAGAGGTTGACGATGCAGGAGAGAGTAGGTGAATGATAGAAAGAGCTCCCTGAAAGGGTAAGAGGTGTCGGGCGACAAAGTAAATGCACAAATTTTGCTTTATGAGGCGGGGAGAGACATTCTCTCCATTTTAGTAAGAGGAAAGGAAAGGAAAACAGGAGTGAGTGCAGGAAGATTTAATAGATTGACTATGAGAAGGGGATGGAGTTCCCATCAGATGCATTTTATTTCCTCATGGTGTGGAAGGTGAGGATACAGGCTGATTCTGAGAAGGACTGGGGGAAGCATGATATCTAAGCAGATGAAGAAGGGAACAAAACTGTTATCACAGTGGAGTAGCAGAAGAGTGAATTCGCTAGGAAACATTCTGAAACATTAAAACCAATTTAAGGGCTTCCCTGGTGGCGCACTGGTTAAGAACCTGCCTGCCAATGCAGCGGACACACGTTCGAGCCCTGGTCCGGGAAGATCCCACATGCCGCGTAACAACTAAGCCCCTGAGCCACAACTACTGAGCCTGCATTCTAGAGCCCGTGAGCCACAACTACTGAAGCCAGTGTGCCTAGAGGCCGTGCTCCGCAACAGGAGAAGCCACTGCAAGGAGAAGCCCGCGCACCGCGACAAAGCGTAGCCCCCACTCACGGCAACTAGGGAAAGCCCAGGCACAGCAACAAAGACCCAACACGGCCATAAATAAATTAATTAATTAAAAAAAAATTAATTTAACAGAACTTAAAATCAGAAAAATCAGTTTAAAATTTAAATTCAGTTTCAAATCAGAAAACTGATTTTTGCAAAATTTGGGTACAACCAAAATATAACACAAGCTCTTCTGTAAAGTCTTAATAATTCAAAGTTTAAGTAAACTGCTAACATGATTCTACCACTGGTGGTAGAAAGATGAGTACTGTCATTACTAATCATTACAGTAAGTTACTGCAGAAACATCCTATCACCTATTAATAGACTTTTTCCTCAAATGGTCATGGAATTTGGATATTCATTTTCTATTAATGTCACAGGTAAAGCATTTTTCTCTAATGAGTTTAGACTCTGGCTCAGCAACACTACAGTTCTAGGTACAGAAATGTTTTATGGACTTTCACATCAGAAAGAATACATCCTGCGGTTGTGGTATTAACATGTTTCTCTCCCAGACCCACACCTCATTTCTCCCAATCAGTTATTCCATCCATCCATATCCAGGGCAGCTCTGGCACCAGAGTGCTTCCTTAGCGTCCTAGGATCCTTCACACCATGACCTTCCACTCTCGTATCTCCAGTTCCCCTCCATCAGAGTCCTTACTCTGTTTGCACATGGTGGCTCTTTAACTGTGGTACAAAGCAACTTATTGGTTTCATGAATAGTCAAAATAAATGATCTCAGCTAGTCTGGCAGGCACACTTTTTTTTTTTTTTTTTTTTTTTACATAGCTGTTCTACACTTAGATGCTTTGTCTTTTGTTCTGAAATGAAAGCCAACACCCTGTTCACTCTCTCTTTTCTACCCAACCAATCTGTTCTAGTCCACGTCTCCCTGCCTGAGATACTGATTCTCTAAAGTAGCTCCTTCTCAGTCTTGCACCAGTGCCTTCGACTCGGCCCGTTCCAACTTTCACCAGAAACTTGCTCAATAAATGGACACTCTTGGTGTTCTCTTCCTTTCCTCCATCCACAGGATCTTCCTCATGTGCTGACAAAGATGCCAGATACTTCTTTCCCAATTTGCCTACTGACCCTGACCAAAAATAATATCTATCCACACAACTAACTTTCAAGTTTACTCTCCTCTCTCCATCTCTATAATAACAAACACCTTGGAAAAATCGGTCTATAAAATACAGCAACACTGTATAACCTGCCATTTACTACCCTCGCAGAACAATTTCTTATTCCCATCACTGTGGAATGCACCATCTAAGAAGCATTTCTCAAGACTCAATGAATCTCCTGGGAATGTAGTTAAAATGCAGACTCTGTGAGGTAGGGGATGAACCTTGAGATCCTACATTTCTAACAAGTTGCTAAGCAACACCCAGGACCACAGTTTGAAATGCAGGAGCCTAAAGCATCATTACTCAAAGACATATTGGGTTCTTCTCCACAAACTGTCATTTCACAATGAAGACTAGAACTTTGTTTTCATAGTTTCATCTCTTTTCACTCTTCAACTCATTGCTATTATTTTCCAGAGCCCATTCCTCCAACAAAACAGGCTCTCACTGCTAGTCTATCTCTATGATGTCACATCCGGTGGCTTTCCCATCTGTATTTTAAATGACCTTCTCTGTTGAATTCAACACAGTTGACTACTCATATGATGAAAATGTACAACTCTGGCTTCCCTGGAGGAAGAGATTCTTTTAATAGCATTACTGAGCAAACATCAATTTTATTCTTTATAAAAAGCCAGTAATGAAAATATTTCAGTATTTACCTCTTTCCATAGTGTTTGAGCCTCATGCCAAAAACGTGAACATGGCCTCAAAGCCTGAAGTGTCAGAATTTCCAGCCCCAAGCCCTCGGGACAGCAGAGATGGCCTGTGACCCAATCACGCCCAATCAGAATTGCCTCTTGGAATTTTCTATTAAGTCTGTTAAAAACAATATTCTCCTTATGCCCTGTGGCCACTAATATGGTAAAATACAAGTTTTGCTCAGAGAGCAGCCACTTTACTCACCTTCTGGGGAGAACTGGTACTAAAGATAGTGAATACCTGGTGACTTCACCTGGGCAGTTGTGTGTTCCAGATAGAGCCTGGTCTGTGTGCCACATGTTCCAGTGATTCCTCCTTCTTTCTTTTAACCCTCTTTGGCTGAAGATCATTTGAACCGGGGTTCCCTCATGTGCAACAAAAAGTTTTGATAATTAATTGTCCTAAAAATTATCTCTTTATTTGGCTTCCCTTAAATAAGAAACATCCCTAATTCTTCCTTAGAAAAACAGGCAAAAGACACTAAGAAAATTACTTATGCTTTTTTGCTAATTGTTTGGATTTGTTTTTTTGTTTGTTTTTGTTTCAGCTGCACCCCTCGGCTTTTGGGATCTTAGTTCCCTGACCAGGAAATCAAATCACAGCTGATGGCAGTGAAAGTGTCAAGTCCTAACCACCTGACTGCCAGGGAAATTCCTAGATTTGTTTTTGTAGTTCTTTTTTCTTCCTTTCTTCTTTTGTCCTCTTTAATCAAAACTTGTGAGCAAAAGCAGTTCTAAGAGGGAAGTTTATAGCAATACAAGGTTACCTCAGGAAACAAGCAAAATCTCCAACAACCTAACCCTATACCTAAAGCAACTAGAGAAAGAAGAACAAACAAAACCCAAAGTTAGTAGAAAGAAAGAAATCATAAGATCAGAGCAAAAATAAATGAAATAGAGACTAAGAAAACAATAGAAAAAAAATCAATGAAAGTAAAGGCTGGTTCTTTGAAAAGATAAACAAAATTGATAAACCTTTAGCCAGACTCATCAGGAAAAAAAGGGAGAGGGCCCAAATCAATAAAATTAGGAGTGAAAAAGGAGAAGTTACAACTGACACCACAGAAATACAAAGGACCATAAGAAACTACTATAAGCAACTGTATGCCAATAAAATGGACAACCTAGAAGCAATGGACAAATTCTGAGAAAGGTACAATCTTCTAAGAATAACCAGGAAGAAATGAAAAGTATGAACAGACCAATTACAAGTACTGAAATTGAATCTGTGATTTAAATACTCCCAGCAAACAAAAGTCCAGGACCAGATGGCTTCACAGGAGAGTTCTATCAAACATTTATATAAGAGTTAACACTCATCCTTCTCAAACTCTTCCAAAAAATTGCAGAAGGAATATTTCCAAACTCATTCTATGAGGCCATCATCACCCTGATACCAAAACCAGATAAAGATATCACAAAGAAGAAAATTACAGGCCAACATCACTTATGAACATAGAGGCAAAACTCAACAAAAAACTAGCAAACTGAATCCAACAATACATTAAAGGGATTTTACACCCTGATCAAGTGGGATTTATCCCAGGGATACAAGGATTTTTCACTATTTGCAAATCAGTGTGATATGCCCCATTAACAAATTGAAAAATAAAAGCCATGTGATCCTCTCAATAGGTGCAGAAAAAGCTTTTGATAAAATTCAACATGCATTTATGATAAAAATTCTCCAGAAAGTTGGCATAGAGGGAAACTACCTCAACATAATAAAAGCCATATATGACAAACCCACAGCTAACATCATACTCAACAGTAAAAAGCTGAAATCATTTCCTCTAAGATCAGGAACAAGACAAGGTTGTCCACTCTTGCCACTTTTATTCAACATAATTTTAGAAGTCCTAGCCATGGCAATCAGAGAAGAAAAAGAAATAAAAGGAATCCAATTTGGAAAAGAAGTAAAACTGTCACTGTTTGCAGATGACACGATACTATACAAGGAAAATCCTAAAGACACTACCAGAAAACTACTAGAGCTCATCAATGAATTTGGTAAAGTTGCAGGATAAAAAATTCATACACAAAAGTCTATTGCATCGCTAAACAGTAACAATGAAAAATCAGAAACAGAAATTAAGGAAACATTCCTATTTACCACTGCATCAGAAAGAAAATACCTAGGAATAAACTTACCTAAGGAGGCAAAAGACCTGTACTCTGAAAACTATGTGATGCTGATGAAAGAAACCGAAGATGACACAGATGGAAAGATATACCATGTTCTTGGATTGGAAAATTCAAATTGTCAAAATGAATATACTACCCAAGGCAATCTACAGATTCAATGCAATGCCTATCAAATTACCAATGGCATTTTCCACAGAACGAGAACAAAACATTTTTAAACTTGTGTGGAAACATAAAAGACCCCAAAGAGCCAAAGAAACCTTGAGAAAGAAGAAAAGAGCTGGCAGAATCAGGCTCCCTGACTTCAGACTATACTACAAAGCTACAGTCATCAAAGCAGTATGGTACTGGCACAAAAACTGACATATAGATCAATGGAACAGGATAGAAAGCCCAGAAATAAACCCACATACCTATGGTCAATTAATCTACAACAGAGGAGGCAAAAATATACAGTGGAGAAAAGACAGTCTCTTCAATACATGTTGCTGGACAGCTACTTGTAAAAGAATGAAATCAGAACATTCTCTAATACCATACACAAAAAATAAACTTAAAATGAACTAAAGACGTAAGACCATATACTATACAACTCCTAGAGGAAAAAATAGAACACTCTTTGACATAAATTGCAGTAATATCTTTTTGGGTCCATCTCCTAGAGTAAAAATAAACAAAAGGGACCTAATTAAACTTAAAAGCTTTTTCACAGCAAACCATAAACAAAACACAAAAACCACCTACAGAATGGGAAAAAAATATTTGCAAATGATGCAACCAACAAGGGTTTAATTTCCAAAATATAAAAACAGTACATATAACTCAACATCAGGAAAAGAAACAACCCAATGAACAAATTGACAGAAGACCTAAATAGACATTTCTCCAAAAAAGACATACAGATGGCCAGTAGACACGTGAAAAGATGTTCAACATTGCTATTTATTAGAAAAATGCAAATCAAAACTACAATGAGGTATCACCTCACACCAGTCAGAATGGCCATTATCAAAAGGTCTACAAAAAACAAATGCTGGAGAGGGTGTGGAGAAAAAGGAACCCTCCTACACTGGTGGCGGGAATGTAAAAAGTGGTACAGCCACTATGGAGAATAGTTATGAAGTTTCCTTAAAAAACTAAAAATAGAGCTACCATATGATCCTGCAGTCTTACTCCTGGGCATATATCTGGAGAAAACCGTAATTCAAAAAGATACACGGGGCTTCCCTGGTGGTGCAGTGGTTGAGAATCTGCCTGCCAATGCAGGGGACATGGGTTCGAGCCCTGGTCTAGGAAGATCCCACATGCTGTGGAGCAACTGGGCCCGTGAGCCACAGCTAGTGAGCCTGCGCATCTGGAGCCTGTGCTCCGCAACAAGATAGGCCGTGATAGTGAGGCCCGCTCACCGCGATGAGTGGCCCCCACTTGCCGGAACTAGAGAAAGCCCTTGCACAGAAACAAAGACCCAACACAGCCAAAAATAAAAATAAAAATAATAAAAAGATACATGCACCCCAGTGTTCACTGCAGCACTATTTACAATAGCCAAGACATGGAAACAACCTAAATGTCCATCAACAGATGAATGGATAAAGAAGATGTGGTAATATATGTACGACGGAATCTTACACAACCATAAAAAAGAATAAAATAATGCCATTTGCAGCAACATGGATGGACCTAAAGATTATTATACTAAGTGAAGTAAGCCAGATATAGACAAGTATCACAGGATTATCACTTATATGTGGAATCTAAAAAAAAAAAATGATACAAATGAACTTACATACAAAACAGAAATAGACCCAGACATAGAAAACAAACTTCCGGTTACCAAAGGGAAAGAGGGAGGGAGGGATAAATCAGGAGGTTGGTATTAACAGATACACACTACTATATATAAAATAAACAAGGACCTACTGTATAGCATAGGGAACTATATTCAATATTTTGTAATAACCTATAAGACGAATCTGAAAAAATAGACGCATACCTATATATGTATAACTGAATCACTTTGCTGTACGCCTGAAACAAACACAACATTGTAAAGCAACTATATGTTAGTAAAAAATAAAATATAAAGAAAAAAAATCACTTATCCTTTCTTGGCTGTCATTGAGCGTTTATTCTGCCAGATGAATGTTACCATCTATTTGTCACATTGTCAAAATAAAAATATTGATCATGTGATCAAAGTCTGTAAAATGTGTAACTTAATAAGACTATACACCACACAGGGTGTAATCTTCCTGTCTCAGAAGATTTTATGTCATTATCACATAAGTAGGCAAATAGGCAGAGTTTTCATATATGTCTTGCACGTTTTTAAGAGGTTATGCATCTTTTTTGCTACAGTGAATTCACTGTTTCACTTTTTAAATTCTGCTGGTATAAAAGTAGTATTAATTTTTGTATATTATTATAGCATTTTTAATGAATTCTTTAACTTTTTGTAATACGTTTTCAGTTGATTATCTTGGATTTCTAGGCACAGAATCATTCACTGATTACTCAACTCTTGAGCATCTGTGGTGTGTTACCTCATGTGCATAATGCTGGACACAATTTACAAATCATACTGGTTTTGCTATTTTTTCCCACATTTCCTTAGCCTTTATTTATTTATCTTTGCTTCTGTATTTCCTAGAGCTTCCAAAACCTGAGGCACAGTAGCAGAGATGCCAGGCATACTTGTCTTATTCTTGATTTAATGGAATGTCTTTCACACTTTATTATTATGCATAGACTTGTCATTTGCCTGTCAATAAATTTTTTGAATGATTTTTAATTGAAGCCTCTTTATTCTTAATTGTCACTATTTTATTAATCTAGCATGCATATTGATTGCAAGTTATCAAATTAATGCATCAGACCAAAAAAATTTTATTTTTGGCAATTTGCATATGACTTAATTTAGAATTTTATTGCTGAACTATCAAAATCCAACTGTTGAATGATGGACAGGCAAGACATCACAACCAAGTTGGCAAAGAAGGCGAGCTTACATATATTAGATAGATAGATACAGAGACTTAGAAATAAATATACTTAGATGTAAATGTTGGTATGTCCATGCACACGTACATATACGTCCAAATTCCTTATCACTATTCACTGAGAGGACCTGGGAGCTGCATCACACCAATAAGACTGTTATTTGGCTGATAAGTTTTGTTTATACGTACCATAAATATAAATACCATTTTCTACTATAAGGAATTACAGCCATTGGAGAAATAGCTGATTCCAGAGCTGGGGCAGAGAAGGGACAAGATAAGCCTGGAGAGTACTGTTCCAGAAAGCAAGCAATTGTTCAAAGAGTGATTAGGATCTGTCAAATAGCCGAAACATAGAAACAACCTAAATGTCCATCAACAGATGAATGTATAAAGAAGATGTGGTACATATGTATTGGGTGGGCCAAAAAGTTCATTCACGTTTTTCCATAACATCTTACAGAAAGACCCGAACAAACTTTTTGGCCAACCCAATACAATGGAATACTAAAATGCAGCCATCAAGAAATGAAATAATGCCATTTGCAGCAACTTGGATGGACTAAGAAATGATCATACTAAGGAAGACACAGAAAGACAAATACTGCATGATATCACTCATATGTGGAATCCAAAATATGGCACAAATGAACTTATCTATGAAACAGAAACAGACTCATAGCCATAGACAACAGACTTGTGGTTGCCAAGGAGGATGGGGGAAGGGAGAGGGATGGACTGGGAGTTTGGGGTTGGTAGATGCAAACTACTACATTTAGAATGTATAAACAACAAGGTGTTACTGTATAGCACAGGCAACTATACTCAATATCCTGTGATAAACCATAATGGAAAATAATATATTAAAAAAAAAATATATATATATATATATGTATAACTGAGTCACTTTGCTGTACAGCAGAGATTGGCCCAACACTGTAAACTATATTTCAATTAAAAAGAAGAAAAGGACAGAGGAATCAGTCAAAATAGGCTCCCACTGACCAAACTGAGGAAAATTTGAGCATAAAAATGCATGATGATCATAGATTATAATCCATTAAATAGAAGAGGAAACCGCAAGTCCATACACATCGAAACAAGTGGAAATCTTAGTAAAGAACATGATATTTATGTGATTTAAACATACTTCCCCACAAGGTAGTTAATGTAAAAGGGAATAGAGTCAGTTCAGTGGGAAAAAGCTTGGCAGATACCACTTTTAACCAAGGTTAAGCCACTTCTCATCTGCTAAGATGCAATGAAAAGGCAGCATCACCCACCTCAACCAGGAGGAAATCACCTGTGATTTTCCTGCCAATCATGAGAACACAGCAGATAAACTCCAAAGGAGGGAAATCCTACAAAATAAGTGTAGCGGGTTGAGTAGTATATCCCTCTGATATTCATGTCCACCCGGCATCTCAGAATGTGACCTTGTTTGGAACTAGGTCTTTGCAGATATAATTCATTAAGAATATCAAGATGAGATCATCCTACATTTAAGGAGGGTCCTAAGTCCAGGGACTGATGTCCTGATGGGAATATAAGAGGACAGACACACGGGGAAGAAACTCCGGTAAAGACAGAGGTAGACATTAAAGTGATACTGCCGCAAGCCAAGAAATGCCCAGGATTGCCAGCAACCACAAGAAGGTAGGGGAGAGGCCCTGGAGCACCTTTTTCTTCAAAGCCTCCAGCAGGAACCAACCTCACCAACACCTTGAATTTTGGACTTCTGGTCTACTGAACTGTGAAAGAATAATTTTGTGCTGTTCTAAGCTACCCAGATTGTGGCAGTTGTTACAGCAGCCCTAGGAAACTAATATAATAACAGACTCATAATTTTCCAAACTCCGAGGTACATGAAGTCAAAAAAAAAAAAAAAGACTATAACATGGTCTAGACTGAAGGAAACTGAAGAGATGTGAAGACCGAGTGGAACCTATGATTCTTACCTGAGTTCTTTCGTCATAAAAGACATTCTTGGGACAACTGGTGAAACATGAATCAACTCTGAGGACACACATCAATATTAATTCCCTGATTTTATTATATTGTGCATGTGCGGGAGAATGTCCCTATTTATAGGAAGTATAAGGGAAAGTGCTTGGCAGTTGGTGGGACAGGAGGTGGGGGAACTCACAGGTGATTGGGGATAACTTGCTACTCAATAGCCAATATTTATGTTTCTTTAAAGTTGCTATTGTTTAAAAATGTCCACCTGTCTAGTAACCGTGGAAATATAAGTTGAAGCAAAAATAGGATTAGAAAAACTTAGTAAGTCTGAGGAAACCGAGTATCGATAAAAATAAGGAGTGGTAGGACTTCCTGCTCAGTGCTATGTGTGTGAAAGAGGTGCGTCTGCCTTAGAGCGGAGTTGGCAGTATCTACTCAAGTTCAAGCTATGTGTAACCTGTGATGACTCAGCAGTCCCACCTATGCATAGGTACCCTTGAGTTTTACACACATTGTACAAGAAAACATGTCTGAGGAGGGTCGTACCAACGTTATTTGTGAATCTTGGAAACTTGAAATGACTGAAATGTCCATCGATAGAAACATGGATATAAAGAAATTGTGATATGTTGATACAACAGTTGAAAGGATTGAGCCTGACATACAGTTATAGCAGGGATCCATCTTGATGATAAAAGGTCAAGTGAGAAAAATGAGTTAAAAATGAAACAACCCAATCCAAAAACGGGCAGAAGACCTAAACAGACATTTCTCCAAAGAAGATATACAGATTGCCAACACATGAAAGAATGCTCAACATCATTAATCATTAGAGAAATGCAAATCAAAACTACAATAAGATATCATCTCACACTGGTCAGAATGGCGATCATCAAAAAATCTACAAACAATAAATGCTGGAGAGGCTGTGGAGAAAAGGGTACCCTCTTGCACTGTTGGTGGGAATGTAAATTGATACAGCCACTATGGAGACCAGTATGGAGGTTCCTTAAAAAACTAAAAATAGAACTACCATACGACCCAGCAATCCCACTACTGGGCATATACCCTGAGAAAACCATAATTCAAAAAGAGTCATGTACCAAAATGTTCATTGCAGCTCTATTTACGATAGCCAGGACATGGAAGCAACCTGAGTGTCCATCAACAGGTGAATGGATAAAGAAGATGTGGCACATATATACAATGGAATATTACTCAGCCATAAAAAGGAACAAAACTGAGTTATTTGTGGTGAGGTGGATGGACCTAGAGTCTGTCATACAGAGTGAAGTAAGTCAGAAAGAGAAAAACAAATACCATATGCTAACACATATATATGGAATCTAAGAAAAAAAATTTCATGAAGAACCTAGGGCCAAGATGAGAATAAAGGCACAGACCTACTAGAGAATGGAATTGAGGATATGGGGAGGGGGAAGGGTAACCTGGGACAAAGTGAGAGAGTGGCATGGACATATATACACTACCAAACGTAAAATAGATAGCTAGTGGGAAGGAGCCACATAGCACAGGAAGATCAGCTCCATGGTTTGTGACCACCTAGAGGGGTGGGATAGAGGGGGTGGGAGGGAGGGAGACGCAATAGGGCACAGATATGGGAACATATGTATATGTATAACTGATTCACTTTGTTATAAAGCAGAAACTAACACATCGTTGTAAAGCAGTTATACTCCAATAAAGATGTTTAAAAAAAAAAAAGATACGCACTGAATGATGACATTATATAAACGTTAAAAGGCACACAGAAATGCTTTATTATGTTATATTTGTATGTGTGTTTGTGTATGCGTATCGATACATGTTTATTACAGGCCAATTTCAGTACAATTGTTACCTTTGGTAAATGGGAGAGAAGGGGAATAAAAGAAGAGGAGCTTATGATTTAAAATGTAATATTTTTGTGTGTTTTTTAAATGTCGAAGCAAATGTGCTCATTGCCAACAGTTGAATTAAGGTATGAAATATGAGGTTGTCCCTTTTAAGGCTGTGGCTGTCTATATTTTTCTTTTTCCAGTATGGAAAAATACTGTACAAGGAAATAGACTGTTTTCAAAAGGAAAGTTCATTCTGACAAAATAAAGCAAAAAAAAAAAAAAAAAAAAAAAAAGCATGGGGTTGTGCCATAAAAGGAGAGATGTATGGACATGGATGCCTATCTCTCGGATACAGCGTTCAGAACATTTCTGACCACCCACACACAACAAAATGTAAAAGAAAATGCATTATTATTATTCATGAGTTCGCATTATCTGTGCCCACACCTCATCAAGCTAACGCAAGAGGAAAGCATCCAAAGATCCATCACCAACAGTACCACCCCCCCCCCACAGACACAGCCAGACGACTGCAAGGCGGCATCTCTAACAACGTCCACACAATGGCACCTGCGTGTGGCTGCACAGGTGTTATGCACAACAAAAACATGGAATATCAGCAGTACAATGAGAAAAATACAGTAACTTCCAGCAGATGGCAAGAAAACACCTTGAGGAAATGGAGCCATGTTTTGAACTCCTAGGAAGGTGCCAATGGAAGAAACGGTGACACTTTATCTGAGGCCACTCCTGTTATTCTATAGCACAGTATTCTATTTGTTTTTGTGATTTAATACCATCTGCCTTTCTTAAACCTTGTTTATTTGCACAGCTACTTGTTACTATCTTCCACTGTCTTACTCTTTAAACAAATATTCCATGAAGTCAGGGACCTATTCCGTTTGTTCACTTTCACATCTCAACCATCTAGCACAGATGCTGGCACCCACTAACTTCTCAATCAATACTGATGGCATAGGCCCAAAAACAACAGATGAAACATCTTCTATCCGGTCCTTCTAATGCACGTAAACATCTTGCAGATCACTGGTATTTTAAAATGTACATTAAAACTACATTGGTGCTGGGCTTCCCTGGTGGCGCAGTGGTTGAGAGTCTGCCTCCTGATGCAGGGGACATGGGTTCGTGCCCTGGTCCGGGAAGATCCCACATGCCGTGGAGCGGCTGGGCCCGTGAGCCGTGGCCACTGAGCCTGCGCCTCTGGAGCCTGTGCTCCGCAACGGGAGAGGCCGCAGCAGTGAGAGGCCTGCGTACCGCAAAATAATAATAATAATAATAATCAATTAAAAAAAATTAAAACTACATTGGTGCCATACCAATACTTAAATGACACTGAAAAATAATACGGATGTTAATGAATGAATTATTGCCTCTGAGCAAATGGGATAGATCAGTGTAAAACCTGATCTTTAAGCAGCATATTTCACCATATTGCATATGGAGTTGATTCTAACTCCACATGCATTCACTTTTAATAGCAAGCTTATGTTTTACTGACGAGGGTACAGGCATTGTAAAACATAACAAATTATATTGTTGGTGTATAAAATAACAAATGACGATGAAATCAACTGTACTCTTTCATACAAAAATTGTATGAGCTTGCAACACTAAATTGTTCAAGACAGAATCTAGCCAACTGATTATATAATCACTGTTCAAAGGTGACCATGACCTATATAAGATATCAACTATTTACATATTTAAAGCTAAAGTCACTATTTGAAACCCCACAATGTGGCTGAAAAATAAAAATAACTTTTTGAGTTATATTATTAATTGAGTAAAGACTTACATTATGGGATTACTATCACCACTTCAGTAGATATTTATAGACGAAATAAACTAAGGAATTTTTATTTATAGCTCTCTTACAGCAGGTAGTAAAATGATACATTAATAGAAAACTGTTGTGGTTTTGGAGTAGAAATTATTTCTGTGCAATGTTCTACAGCCATAAAGTTAGATAAAAATTTAAGAACTTAGGCTGAGATGATAAGAGAGGGAGGAACCAAGATGGCGGAGCAGAAGGACGTGCTCTCACTTCCTTTTGCAAAAACACCAGAATCACAACTAGCTGTTGGACAATCATTGACAGGAAGACACTGGAACTCACCAAAAAAGATACCCCGCATCCAAAGACAAAGCAGAAGCCACAATGAGACAGTAGAAGGGGCACGATCACAGTAAAATCAAATCCCGTAACTGCTGGGTGGGTGACTCAAAGACTGGAGAACACTTATACCACAGAAGTCCACCCACTGGAGTGAAGGTTCTGAGCCCCACGTCAGGCTTCCCAACCTGGGGGTCCGGCAACAGGAGGAGGAATTCCTAGAGAATCAGACTTTGAAGGCTAGTGGGAATTGATTGCAGGACTTCGACAGGACCAGGGGAAACACAGACTCCACTCTTGGAGGGCACACACAAAGTAGTGTGCGCATCGGGACCCAGGGGAAGGAGCAGTGACCCCACAGGAGTCTTAACCAGACCTACCTGCTAGTGTTAGAGGGTCTCCTGCCGAGGCAGGGGGTGGCTTTGTTTCACCTGTGGGGACAAGGACACTGGCAGCAGAAGTTCTGGGGAGTACTCCTTGGCGTGAGCCCTCCCAGAGTCCGCCATTAACCCCAGCAAAGAGCCCAGGTAGCCTCCAGTGTTGGGTTGCCTCAGGCCAAACAACCAACAGGGAGGGAACCCAGCCCCACCCGTCAAAAGTCAAGTGGATTAAAGTTTTACTGAGCTCTGCCCACCAGAGCAACAGCCAGCTCTACCCACCACCAGTCCCTCCCATCAGGAAGCTTGCACAAGCCTCTCAGATAGCCTCATCCACCAGAGGGCAGAGAGCAGAAGCAAGAAGAACTACAATCCTGCAGCCTGTGGAACAAAAACCACATCCACAGAAAGATAGACAAGATGAAAAGGCAGAGGGCTGTGTACCAGATGAAGGAACAAGATAAAACCCCAGAAAAACAATTAAATGAAGTGTAGATAGGACACCTTCCAGAAAAAGAATTCAGAATAATGATAGTGAAGATGATCTAGGACCTCGGAAAAACGAGGCAAAGATCGAGAAGATGCAAGAAATGTTTAACAAAGACCTAGAAGAATTAAAGAACAAACAAACACAGATGAACAATACAATAACTGAAATGAGAACTACACTAGAAGGAATCAATAGCAGAATAACTGAGGCAGAAGAATGGATAAGTGACCTGGAAGACAGAATGGTGGAATTCACTGCTGCAGAACAGAATAAAGAAAAAAAAATGAAAAGAAATGAAGACAGCCTAAGAGACCTCTGGGACAACATTAAACGCAACAACATTCGCAATATAGGGGTCCCAGAAGGAGAAGAGAGAGAGAAAGGACCCGAGAAAATATTTGAAGAGATTATAGTCAAAAAATTCCCTAACATGGGAAAGGAAATAGCCACCCAAGTCCAGGAAGCGCAGTGAGTCCCATACAGGATAAACCCAAGGAGAAACACACCGAGACACACAGTAATCAAATTGGCAAAAATTAAAGACAAAGAAAAATTATTGAAAGCAGCAAGGGAAAAATGACAAATAACATACAAGGGAACTCCCATAAGGTGAACAGCTGATTTCTCAGCAGAAACTCTACAAGCCAGAAGGGAGTGGCATGATATACTTAAAGTGATGAAAGGGAAGAACCTACAACCAAGATTGCTCTACCCGGCAAGGATCTCATTCAGATTTGATGGAGAAATCAAAAGCTTTACAGACAAGCAAAAGCTAAGAGAATTCAGCACCACCAAACCAGTTCTACAACAAAGGCTAAAGGAACTTTTCTAAGTAGGAAACACAAGAAAAGGATCTATAAAAACAAACCCAAGACAATTAAGAAAATGGTCATAGGAACATACATATCGATAATTACCTTAAACTTTAATGGATTAAATGCTCCAAAAGACACAGGCTTGCTGAATGGATACAAAAATAAGACCCAACTATATGCTGTCTACAAGAGACCCACTTCAAACCTAGGGATACATACAGACTGAAAGTGAGGGGATGGAAAAAGATATTTCATGCAAATGGAAATCAAAAGAAAGCTGGAGTAGCAATACTCATATCAGACAAAACAGACTTTAAAGAATGTTGCAAGAGACAAGCAAGGACACTACATAATCATCAAGGGATCAATCCAAGAAGAAGATATAACAATTATAAATATATATGCACCCAACATAGGAGCACCTCAATACATAAGGCAACTGCTAACAGCTATAAAAGAGGAAATCGACAGTAACACAATAATAGTGGGGGACTTTAACATCTCCCTTAAACCAATGGACAGATCATCCAAAATGAAAATAAATAAGGAAACAAAGCTTTAAATGACACAATAGACCAGATAGATTTAATTGATATTTATACGACATTCCATCCAAAAACAGCAGATTACACTTTCTTCTCAAGTGCGCACGGAACATTCTACAGGACAGATCACATCTTGGGTCACAAACCAAGCCTCAGTGAGTTTAAGAAAATTGAAATCATATCAAGCATCTTTTCTGCCACAACACTATGAAATTAGAAATGAATTACAGGCAAAGAAACGTAAAAACGACAAACACATGGAGGCTAAACAGTACGTTACTAAATAACCAAGAGATCATTGAAGAAATTAAAGAGGAAATCAAAAAATACCTAGAGACAAGTGATAAGGAAAACACGACGATCCAAAACCTATGGGATGCAGCAAAAGCAGTTCTAAGAGGGAAGTTTATACCTATACAAGCCTACCTCAAGAAACAAGAAAAATCTCAAGTAAACAATCTAACCTTACACCTAAAGGAACTAGATAAAGAAGAACAAACAAAACCCAAAGTTAGCAGAAGGAAAGAATCATAAAGATCAGAGCAGAAATAAATGAAATAGAAACAAAGAAAACAATAGCAAAAATCAATAAACCTAAAAGCTGGTTCTTTCAGAAGATAAACAAAATTGATAAACCACTAGCCAGACTCATCAAGAAAAGGAGGGAGAGGACTCAAATCAATAAAATTAGAAATAGGAGAAGTTACAAGAGACACCGCAGAAATACAAAGCATCCTAAGAGACTACTGGAAGCAACTCTATGCCAATAAAATGGACAACCTGGAAGAAATGGACAAATTCTTAGAAAGGTATAACCTTCCAAGAGTGAACCAGGAAGAAACAGAAAATATGAGCAGACCAATCACAAGTAATGAAATTGAAACTGTGATCAAAGATCTTCCAACAAACAGAAGTCCAGGACCAGATAGAATTCACCTGTGAAGCCATCAAAGACTTTGAGAAGAGCTAACACCCATCCTTCTCAAACTCTTCCAAAAAATTGCAGAGGAAGGAAGATTCCCAAACTCATTTTATGAGGCCACCATCACCCTGATACCAAAAGCAGACAAAGATACTACAAAAAAATAAAATTACAGACGAATATCACTGATGAATATAGGTGCACAAATCCTCAACAAAATACTAGCAAACAGAATCCAACAACACATTAAATGGATCATACACCATGATCAAGTGGGATTTATCCCAGGGATGCAACGATTCTTCAATATATGCAAATCAATCAATGTGATACACCATATTAACAAATTGAAGAATAAAAACCATATGATCATCTCAGATGCAGAAAAAATTTTTGAAAAAATGCAACACCCATTTATGATAAAAACTCTCCAGAAACTGGGCATAGAGGGAACTTACTTCAACATAATAAAGGCCATATACTACAAACCCACAGCAGACATAATTCTCAATGGTGAAAAAGTGAAAGCATTTCATCTAAGATCAGGAACAAGACGAGGATGTCCACTCTCACCACTATTATTCAACATAGTTTTGGAAGTCCTAGCCTCGGCAATCAGAGAAGAAAAAGAAATAAAAGGAATACAAACTGGAAAAGAAGATGTAAAACTGTCACTGTTTGCAAATGACATGATACTATACACAGAGAATCCTAAAAATGCCACCAGAACACTACTAGAGCTAATCAATGAATCTGGTAAAGTTGCAGGAGACAAAATTAATGTACAGAAATCTCTTGCCTGCCTATACACTAATGATGAAAAATCTGAAAGAGAAATTATGGATATTATGGAAACACATTTACCACTGCAACAAAAAGAATAAAATACCTAGGAATAAACCTACCTAGGGAGACAAAAGACCTGTATGCAGAAAACTATAAGACACTGATGAAAGAAATTAAAAATGATACAAACAGATGGAGGGATATACCATGTTCTTGGATGGGAAGAATCAACATTGTGAAAATGACTCTAGTACCCAAAGCAATCTACAGATTCAATGCAATCCCTATCAAACTACCAACTGCATTTTTTACAGAACTAGAACAAATCATCTTAAAATTTGTATGGGGAGGCAGGCAGAAGGTGGCAGAAGAGTAAGACGGAGAGATCACCTTGCTTCCCACAGATACATCAGAAATACATCTACACGTGGAAGTGCTCCTACAGAAGACCCACTGATCGCTGGCAGAAGACCTCAGACCTCCCAAAACGCAAGAATCTCCCCACATACCAGGGTAAGGGAAAAGAAAAAAGAATAAACAGAGACGAAAGGATAGGGACGGGACCTGCACCAGTGGGAGGGGGCCGTGAAGGAGGAAAGTTTTCCACACACGAGGAAGCCCCTTCATGGGTGGAGACTGCGGGTGGCGGAGGGGGGAGCTTCGGGGCCACGGAGGAGAGCGCAGCCACAGGGGTGCGGGGGGCAAAGTGGAGAGATTCCCGCACAGAGGATCGGTGCCGACCTGCACTCACCAGCCTGAGAGGCTTGTCGGCTCGCCCGCCGGGGCGGGCGGGGCTGCGAGCTGAGGCTTGGGCTTCTGTCGGAGCGCAGGGAGAGGACGGGGGTTGGCGGCGTGAACACAGCCTGCAGGGGTTAGTGCACCACGGCTGGCCGGGAGGGAGTCCGGAGAAAAGTCTGCACCTGACGAGGAGGCAAGAGACTTTTCCTTCCCTCTCTGTTTCCTGGTGCGCGAGGAGAGGGGATTCAGAGCGCTGCTTAAAGGAGCTCCAGAGACGGGCGCGAGCCGCGGCTGAAAGCGCGGACCCCAGAAACGGGCGGGAGACGCCAAGGCTGCTGCTGCCGCCACCAAGGGGCCCGTGTACGAGCACAGGTCACTGTCCACACCCCTCTTCCGGGGAGCCTGTGCAGCCCGCCACTGCCAGGGTCCCGGGATCCAGGGACAACTTCCCAGGGAGAACACACGGCGCGCCTCAGGCTGGTGCAACGTCACGCCGCCCTCTGCCGCCGCAGCCCCGCCCCGCACGCCGTGCCCCTCCCCCCCCACCCCGGCCTGAGTGCGCCAGAGCCCCCGAGTCAGCGGCTCCTTTAACCCCGTCCTGTCTGAGCGAAGAACAGACGCCCTCCAGCGACCTACACGCAGAGGCAGGGCCAAATCCAAAGCTGAGCCCCTGGGAGCTGTGAGAACAAAGAAGAGAAAGGGAAATCTCTCCCAGCAGCCTCAGGAGCAGCGGATCAAAGATCCACAATCAACTTGATGTACCCTGCATCTGTGGAATACATGAATAGACAAGGAATCATCCCAAATTCAGGAGGTGGATTTATGAGCAAGATTTATGATTTTTTTCCCCTTTTCCACTTTTTGTGAGTGTGTATGTGTATGCTTCGGTGTGAGATTTTGTCTGTATAGCTTTGCTTCCACCATTTGACCTAGGGTCCTGTCCGTCTGTTTTTGTGTGTGTGTGTTTTTTTACTTTGAAAAAAATTTTTTTCTTAATTTTTTTTTATTTTAATAATTTTATTTTATTTGATCTTTTATTTTATTTTATCCTCTTTCTTTCTTTTCATCTACTTTTTCTCCCTTTTATTCTGAGCCATGTGGATGAAGGGCTCTTGGTGCTGCAGCCAGGAGTCAGTGCTGTGCCTCTGAGGTGGGAGAGCCAACTGCAGGACACTGGTCCACAAGAGACCTCCCAGTTCCACATGATATCAAACGGTGAAAATCTCCCAGAGACTTCCATCTCAACACCAACACCCAGCTTCACTCAACAACCAGCAAGCGACAGTGCTGGAAACCCTATGCTAAACAACTAGCAAGACAGGAACACAACCCCACCCATTAGCTGAGGCTGCCTAAGATCATAATAAGTCCACAGACACCCCAAAACACACCACAAGATGTGGACCTGCCCACCAAAAAGACAAGATCCAGCCTCATCCACCAGAACACAGGCACTAGTCCCCTCCACCAGGAAGCCTACACAACCCACTGAACCAACTTTAGCCACTGCGGACAGACACCAAAAACAATGGGAACTACGAACCTGCAGCATGCAAAAAGGAAACCCCAAACACAGTAAGATAAGCAAAATGAGAAGACAGAAAAACACACCGCAGATGAAGGAGCAAGATACAAACCCAGTAGACCTAACAAATGAAGAGGAAATAGGCAGTCTACCTGAAAAAGAATTCAGAGTGATGATAGTATAGATGATCCAAAATTTTGGAAATAGAATAGGCAAAATGCAAGAAACATTTAACAAGGACCTCGAAGAACTAAAGAGGAAACAAGCAATGATGAACAACACAACAAATGAAATTTAAAATACTTTACATGGGATCAATAGCAGAATAACTGAGGCAGAAGAACAGATAAGTGACCTGGAAGATAAGATACTGGAAATAACTACTGCACAGCAGAATAAAGAAAAAAGAATGAATAGAAGTAAGGGCAGTCTCAGAGACCTCTGAAAAAACATTAAATGCACCAACATTCGAATTATAGGGGTCCCAGAAGAAGAAGAGAAAAAGAAAGGGACTGAGAAAATAGTTGAAGAGATTATAGTTGAAAACTTCCCTAATATGGGAAAGGAAATAGCTAATCAAGTCTAGGAAGCACAGAGAGTCCCATACAGGATAAATCCAATGAGAAACACACCAAGACACATATTAATCAAACTGTCAAAAATTAAGTACAAAGAAAACATTAAAAGCAGCAAGGGGAAAACAACAAATAACACACAAGGGAATCCCCTTAAGGTTAATAGCTGATCTCTCAGCAGAAACTCTGCAAGCCAGAAGGGACTGGCAGGACATATTTAAAGTGATGAAGGAGAAAAACCTGCAACCAAGATGACTCTACGCAGCAAGGATCTCATTCAGATTTGATGGAGAAAATAAAACCTTTACAGACAAGCAAAAGCTGAGAGAGTTTAGCACGACCAAACCAGCTTTACAACAAATGCTAAAGGAACTTCTCTAGGCAAGAAATACAAGAGAAGGGAAAGACCTACAATAACAAACCGAAAGCAATTAAAATGGGAATAGGAACATATATATCGATAATTACCTTAAATGTGAATGGATTAAATGCTCCCACCAAAAGACATAGACTGGCTGAATGGATACAAAAACAAGACCCATATATCTGCTGTCTACAACAGACCCACTTCAGACCTAGGGACACATACAGACTGAAAGTGAGGGGATGGAAAAAGATATTCCACACAAATGGAAACCAAAAGAAAGCTGGCGTAGCAATTCTCATATCAGACAAAATAGACTTAAAAAAAAGCCTATTATAAGAGACAAAGAAGGACACTATATAATGATCAAGGGATTGATCCACGAAGAAGATATAACAATTGTAAATATTTATGCAGCCAACATAGGAGCACCTCAATACATAAGGCAAATACTAACAGCCATAAAAGGGGAAATCGACAGTAACACATTCATAGTAGGGGACTTTAACACCCCACTTTCAGCAATGGACAGATCATCCAAAATGAAAATAAATAAGGAAACACAAGCTTTAAATGATACATTAAACAAGGTGGACTTATTTGATATTTATAGGACATTCCATCCAAAAACAACAGAATACACATTTTTCTCAAGTGCTCATGGAACATTCTCCAGGAGAGATCATATCCTGGGTCACAAGTCAAGCCTTGGTAAATTTAAGAAAACTGAAATGGTATCAAGTATCTCTTCCGACCATAATGCTATGAGACTAGATATCAATTACAGAAAAAGAACTGTAAAAAATACAAACACAAGGAGGCTAAACAATACATGACTAAATAACCAAGAGATCACTGAAGAAATCAAAGAGGAAATCAAAAAATACCTAGAAACAAATGACAATGGAGACATGACGACCCAAAACCTATGGGATGCAGCAAAAGCAGTTCTAAGAAGGAAGTTTATAGCAATACAATACTACCTTTAGAAACAGGAAACATCTCAAATAAACAACCTAACCTTGCAACTAAAGCAATTAGAGAAAGAAGAACAAAAAAACCCCAAGTTAGCAGAAGGAAAGATACCATAAAGATCAGATCAGAAATAAAAAGAAATGAAGGAAACGATAGCAAAGATCAATAAAAGTAAAAGCTGGTTCTTTGAGAAGATAAACAAAATTGTTAAACCATTAGCCAGACTCATCAAGAAAAAAAGGGAGAAGACTCAAATCAATAGAATTAGAAATGAAAAAGGAGAAATAACAACTGACACTGCAGAAATACAAAAGATCATGAGAGATTACTACAAGCAAATCTATGCCAATAAAATGGAAAACCTGCAAGAAATGGACAAATTCTTAGAAAAGCACAACCTGCCAAGACTGAGCCAGGAAGAAATAGAAAATATGAACAGACCAATCACAAGCACTGAAATTGAAACTGTGATTAAAAATCTTCCAACAAACAAAAGCCCAGGACCAGATGGCTTCACAGGCGAATTCTTTCAAACATTTAGAGAAGAGCTAACACCTATCTTTCTCAAACTCTTCCAAAATATAGCAGAGGGAGGAACACCCCCAAACTCATTCTACGAGGCCACCATCACCGATACCGAAACCAGACGAGGATGTCACAAAGAAAGAAGACTACAGGGAAGTATCAATGATGAACACAGATGCAAAAATCCTCAACAAAATACTAGCAAACAGAATGCAACAGCACATTAAAAGGATCATACACCATGAACAAGTGGGGTTTGTTCCAGGAATGCAAGGATTCTTCAATATATGCAAATCAATCAACGTGACACACCATCTTAACAAATTGAAGGAGAAAAACCATATGATCATCTCCATAGATACAGAGAAAGCTTTCGACAAAATTCAACACCCATTTATGATAAATACCCTGCAGAAAGTAGGCACAGAGGGAACTTACATCAACATAATAAAGGCCATATATGATATACCCACAGCCAACATCGTCCTCAATGGTGAAAAACTAAAAGCATTTCCACTAAGATCAGGAACAAGTCAAGGTTGCCCACTCTCACCACTCTTATTCAATATAGTTTTGGAAGTTTTAGCCACGGCAATCAGAGAAGAGAAGGAAATAAAAGGAATCCAAATCAGAAAAGAAGAAGTAAAGCTGTCACTGTTTGCAGATGGCATGATACTATACATAGAGAATCCTACAGACGCTACCAGAAAACTACTAGAGCTAATCAATGAATTTGGTAAAGTAGCAGGATACAAAATTAATGCTTAGAATTCTCTTGCATTCCTATATACTAATGATGAAAAATCTGAAAGTGAAATTAAGAAAACACTCCCATTTACCATTGTAACAAAAAGAATAAAATATCTAGGAATAAACCTACCTAAGGAGACAAAAGACCTGTGTGCAGAAAATCATAAGACACTGATGAAAGAATTTAAAGATGACACAAATAGATGGAGAGATATAACATGTTCTTGGATGGGAAGAATCAACACTGTGAAAATGACTCTAGTACCCAAAGCAATCTACAGATTCAATGTAATCCCTATCAAACTACCAATGGCATTTTTCACAGAACTAGAACCAAAAATTTCACAATTTGTATGGAAACACAAAAGACCCCGAATAGCCAAAGCAATCTTGAAATGAAAAACGGAGCCTGAGGAATCAGGGTCCCTGACTTCAGACTATACTACAAAGCTACAGTAATCAAGACAGTATGGTACTGGCACAAAAACAGAAATATAGATCAATGGAACAGGATAGAAAGCCCAGAGATAAACCCATGCACATATGGTCACCTTATCTTTGATAAAGGAGGCAGGAATGTACAGTGGAGAAAGGACAGCCTCTTCAATAAGTGGTGCTGGGAAAACTGGTAAGCTACATGTAAAAGTATGAGATTAGAACACTCCCTAAAACCATACACAAAAATAAGCTCGAAATGGATTAAAGACCTAAATGTAAGGCCAGAAACTATCAAACTCTTAGAGGAAAACATAGGCAGAACACTCTATGACATCAATCACAGCAAGATCCTTTTTGACCCACCTTCTAGAAAAATGGAAATAAAAACAAAAATAAACAAATGGGACCGAATGAAACTTCAAAGCTTTTGCACAGCAAAGGAAACCATAAACAAGAACAAAAGACAACCCTCAGAATGGGAGAAAATATTTGCAAATGAAGCAACTGACAAAGGATTAATCTCCAAAATTTACAAGCAGCTCATGCAGCTCAATAACATAAAAACAAACAACCCAATCCAAAAATGGGCAGAAGACCTAAACAGACATTTCTCCAAAGAAGATATACAGTTTGCCACCAACAAACACATGAAAGAATGCTCAACATCATTAATCATTAGAGAAATGCAAATCAAAACTACAATGAGAGGGCTTCTGTGGTGGCGCAGTGGTTGACAGTCCGCCTGCCGATGCAGGGGACACGGGTTTGTGCCCCAGTCCAGGAGGATCCCGCATGCTGTGGAGCTGCTGGGCCCATGAGTCATGGCCGCTGAGCCTGTGCGTCCGGAGCCTGTGCTCCACAACGGGAGAGGCCACGACAGAGGCCCGCATACCGCAAAAAAACAAAACAAAACAAAACAAAACAAAACTACAATGAGATAATATCTCACACCGGTCAGAATGGCCATCATCAGAAAATCTAGAAAAAATAAATGCTGGAGAGGGTGTAGAGAAAAGGGAACACTCTTGCACTGTTGGTGGGAATGTGAATTGGTATAGCCACTATGGAGAACAGTATGGAAGTTCCTTAAAAACTACAAATATAACTGCCATATGACCCAGCAATCCCACTACTGGGCATACACCCTGAGAAAACCATAATTCAAAAAGAGTCATGTACCAAAATGTTCATTGCAGCTGTATTTACAATAGCCAGGGCATGGAAGCAACCTAAGTGTCCATCGACAGATGAATGGATAAAGAAGATGTGGCACATATATACAATGGAATATGACTCAACCATAAAAAGAAACGAATTTGAGTTATTTTTAGTGAGGTGGATGGACCTAGAGTCTGTCATACAGAGTGCAGTAAGCAAGAAAGTAAAAGACAAATACTGTACGCTAACACATACATATGGAATCTAAGAAAAAAAAATGTCATGAAGAACCTAGGGGTAAGACAGGAATAAAGACACAGACCTACTAGAGAATGGACTTGAGGATATGGGGAGGGGGAATGGTGAGCTGTGACAAAGTGAGAGAGTGGCATGGACATATATACACTACCCAACGTAAAACAGATTGCTAGTGGGAAGCAGCCGCGTAGCACAGGGAGATCAGCTTGGTGCTTTGTGACCACCTAGAGGGGTGGAATAGGGAGGGTGGGAGGGAGGGAGATACAAGAGGGAAGAGATATGGGAACATATGTATATGTATAACTGATTCACTTTGTTATAAAGCAGAAACTAACACACCATTGTAAAGCAATTATACTCCAATAAAGATGTTAAAAAAAAAATTTGTATGGAGACACAAAAGACCCCGAATAGCCAAAGCAGTCTTGAGGGAAAAAAATGGAGCTGGAGGAATCAGACTCCCTCACTTCAGACTATACTACAAAGCTACAGTAATGAAGACAATATGGTACTGGCACAAAAACAGAAATATAGATCAATGGAACAAGATAGAAAGCCCAGAGATAAACCTATGCACCTACGATCAACTTATCGATGACAAAGGAGACAAAGATATACAGTGGAGAAAAGACAGTCTCTTCAATAAGTGGTGGTGGGAAAACTGGATAGCTACATGTAAAAGAGTGAAATTAGAACACTCCCTAACACCATACACAAAAATAAACTCAAAATGGATTCGAGACCTAAATGTAAGACCAGACACTATCAAACTCTTAAAGGAAAACATAGGCAGAACACTCAGACATAAATCACAGCAAGATCTTTTTTGATCCACCTCTTAGAGTAATGGAAAGAAAAACAAAAATAAACAAATGGGACCTAATGAAACTTCAAAGCTTTTGCACAGCAAAGGAAACCATAAAGAAGACGAAAAGACAACCCTCAGAATGGGAGAAAATATTTGCAAATGAAGCAACTGACAAAGGATTAATTTCCAAAATTTACAAGCAGCTCATGCAGCTCAATAACAAAAAAACAAACAACCCAATCCAAAAATGGGCAGAAGACCTACGTAGACATTTCTCCAAAGAAGATATACAGACTGCCAACAAACACATGAAAGAATCCTCAACAACATTAATCATTAGAGAAATGCAAATCAAAAATACAATGAGATATCATCTCACACCAGTCAGAATGGCCATCATCAAAAAATCTAGAAACAATAAATGCTGGAGAGGGTGTGCAGAAAAGTGAACACTCCTGCACTGCTGGTGGGAATGAGAATTGGTATAGCCACTATGGAGAACAGTATGGAGGTTCCTTAAAAAACTGCAAATAGAACTACCATATGACCCAGCAATCCCACTACTGGGCATACACCCTGAGAAAACCATAATTCAAAAAGAGTCATGTACCACAATGTTCATTGCAGCTCTGTTTACAATAGCCTGGAGATGGAGACAACCTAAGTGCCCATCATCAGATGATTGGATAAAGATGCTGTGGCACATATATACAATGGAATATTACTCAGCCATAAAAAGAAATGAAATTGAGCTATTTGTAATGAGGTGGATAGACCTAGAGTCTGTCATACAGAGTGAAGTCAGTCAGAAAGAGAAGTCAAATACCGTATGCTAACACATATATATGGAATTTAAGAAAAACAAATGTCATGAAGAACCTAGGGGTAAGACAGGAATAAAGACACAGACCTACTGGAGAACGGACTTGAGGACATGGGGAGGGGGAACGGTTAGCTGTGACCAAGCAAGAGAGAGGCATGGACATATATACACTACGAAATGTAAGGTAGATAGCTAGTGGAAAGCAGCTGCATAGCACAGGGAGATCAGCTCGGTGCTTTGTGACCACCTAGAGGGGTGGGATAGGGAGGGTAGGAGGGAGGGAGATGCAAGAGGGAAGAGATATGGGAACATATGTATATGTATACCTGATTCACTTTGTTATAAAGTAGAAACTAACACACCATTGTAAAGCAATTATACCCCAATAAAGATGTTAAAAAGAAAAGACAACCCTCAGAATGGGAGAAAATACTTGCAAATGAAGCCACTGCCAAAGATTAATCTCCAAAATTTACAAGCAACTCACGCAGCTCAATATTAAAGAATCAAACAACTGAATTCAAAAATGGGCAGAAGACCTAAAGAGACATTTCTCCAAAGAAGACATACAGATGGCCAAGAAGCACATGAAAAGCTGCTCAGCATCACTAATTATTAGAGAAATGCAAATCAAAACTACAATGAGGTATCAGCTCACAGCAGTTAGAATGGGCATCATCAGACAATCTACAAACAACAAATGCTGGAGAGGGTGTGGAGAAAAGGGAACCTGCTTGCATTGTTGGTGGGAATGTAAACTGATACAGCCACTGTGGAGCACAGTATGGAGGTTCCTTAAAAAACTGAAAATAGAATTACCATATGATCCAGCAATCCCACTACTGGGCATATGTCCAGAGAAAACCATAATTCAAAAAGACACATGCACCCCAATGTTCACTGCAGCACTATTTACAACAGCCAGGTCCTGGAAGCAACCTAAATGCCCATCGACAGACGAATGGATAAAGAAGTTGTGGTACATATATACAATGCAATATTACTCAGCCATATAAAGGAACTAAATTGAGTCATTTGTTGAGACGTGGATGGATCTAGAGACTGTCATACAGAGTGAAGTAAGTCAGAAAGAGAAAAACAAATATCATATATTAACGCATGTATGTGGAACCTAGAAAAATGGTACAGATGAACCGGTTTGCAGGGCAGAAGTTGAGACACAGATGTAGAGAACAAACGTATGGACACCAAGGGGGGAAAACTGCAGTGGGGTGGGGATGGTGGTGTGCTGAATTGGGCGATTGGGATTGACATGTATACAGTGATGTGTATAAAACTGATGACTAATAAGAACCTGCAGTATAAAAAAACAAACAAACAACTAATATTAAAGTTTCTTTGGGTTATTTGTATGGAAATATGTTAATATAAATGTTTCAGTATTACATGAAATTTCTAAAAATCTTATATGTTCTGATATAATGTTATATGTCATAATTCTAGTTATTTAAAATGTGTATCTCAGAAATAACTAAATTTCCTTGTCAACTGATTATGAACTTTCATCAAATCTTTAACTGTGGCCATTTTTAAGTCTTTTGTCATTTACAGACAGTTCTGGGTGTACTCTGATGCTTTTGCAAAAATGTTCCTATAAAAGGGTTTCATCTTCAAGGAATTCATGGAAGAGATTCTGACAAGTATAGGTTTCCAGTAACTGACCATACTGCTGAACTGAGCGAATAAGCATTTTCAGAACTCTAATGGAAAACTGATGAATTCATAAAAGTGCTAACAAAAGATCAAGATGAAAAAAAATTAATATATGGGACTGAGTAAACTGATGAGGATGATTATAATTTTCGTGACTTTCTGTTTGAATAAAGAAAAACATCCCACACACACAAAAAAAGAACTTAGGATGATAGAAGAAATAAATATTTCAAACATAGTACTGATTATTTATTCTACCACACCATATTTGAAGGGTGATTTTTTTAATTTAAATAAACACAAATTGAGAACTTCAGTGACTCTGATGTTGTAAAACTTGGTTAGAATCGTGTTTTCAGACTCTAGCTCCTGACTTGTTAGCAGCTGTAAAATCATTTAAATGTCATGACAGTATTTTTTAATAAAATGTGATAAAAATATCAAAAAGAATTACACATAATGAGAGTATTGTCTTATGAAATTATTTTTAATTTTTTAATTTATGTATACATATGTGTATGTAAAATATATGCATATAGGTATTGGATTACCATATAAAGTAGGTCATATTCAAGCAAGGTTGGAAATTTACAGACTCCCCTGGTGGTGCAGTGGTTAAGAATCTGCCCGCCAATGCAGGGGACATGGGTTCAAGCCGTGGTCCAGGAAGATCCCACATACTGCAGAGCAACTAAGCCCGTGCTCCACAACTACTAAGCCTGCGCTCTAAAGCCCATGAGCCACAACTACTGAGCCCACGTGCCACAACTACTGAAGCCCGTGCTCTGCAACAAGAGAAGCCACCACAATGAGAAGCCCGCACACCGCAATGAAGAATAGCCCTCGCTCGCTGCAACGAGAAAGCCCCATACAGCGAGAAAGACCCAATGCAGCCTAAATTAATTAATTAATTTTAAAAAACCTCATTTACAAAAAAAAAAAAAAGAGAGGTTGGAAATCTCTGAAGAGAATGGTGTACCAAGCATCACAATATACGGGTGGTTATAACGGGCAATCAAACGACCTTACTGTGTTTGGAAACAAGTTTTAAGATTGTGAAACTGGAAAACCCGTTCAAATTCAATCATATATTCAGTTCTCAGTGTGCTAGGCAGAGATTTGCAAAGCTGCTAATTTAACAACACACTTGATAGTGAAATATGAGGAATGATAGTAGAGCAGCCCATACAATGTCCTTCAGCTTTAGTGTGTTAAAACTATCATATTCAAATGATGGTTCTCCTCATACTGCATGTAACTTCCAATGAAGCATCACACCCCTCATTGAGAGACAAATGGTGAGTCTCTGTCTCTGTAACTGACAACCTAATTGAAATCTTTTTTTGTTTACCAACCTCTTAATGCTTTAGGAAGACAGATATCCTACCGTAAAAGCCTGCTTCCCTTCACAGGGATTTTTAAAAACAAGACATTAAGCAAAAGATAATTTGCAAGGCTTCATCTACTTTTTCCCTAGCTGTTGAGGAGGAATCGATGCATATTAACTATATCAACTATACTTGGGTAGCAAGTAGAAGACAGTGGCTCTGGCTACCTTAAAGTCAGAGAGAGGGAATTCCCTGGCAGTCCAGTGATGAGTTTTCCACCCTTTCACTTTCACTGGATCAATCCATGGTCAGGGAACTGAGTTCCCACAAGCCAGGTGGCTGCAGCCAAATAAATATAGTCACACAGAGAGTGCACTCAAAGGACATGACTAGGAGGCTCCCACAGTCAGCAGTGATGGAGGCCCGGGGTTCTGAACAGTGCCAAGGCTTGACTGTCTTGCATCAGGTTGGCTGTCCCAGACCACTGCTCCTGCCTTGTGCTGCAAGATACCTGCCTGTGGCTGTGTCACTGCTCCTCAGCTAAGTCTCACTCCGCTCACTCATTCTCCATCACGCACTCTGCTTCCACCCACACCTCTGGTGATCAGAGCCCGTCCTCCAGCGCAATGACCCAAATGTTCACTCCTGACTGATCTGTACTCTTGCTTCTGCCATAGACAGTCTCAGTAGTTTTCCACTAACTAGTCCACTAGTGATGGTAGTAGAGGGGATACCCAAGGGAATTACCTGGGTTTCATGGACATTCTTCCCTCCCCTCATTGTACAGCAGCAAACCTACCTCCCTTTGAGCTACAGGTGGCATGTCTGTGTCCCCCCGACAAAAAAAACATAGTTTGAAATCCTAACCCCTAAGGTCATGGTAACAGGAAGTGGGGCCTTTGGGAGGTGGTTAGATCATAAGGGTGGAGCCCTTATGAATGGGATTAGCGCCCTTAAGAAAGGACCTGGAAAGCTTGCTCACCCCTTCCACCATGTGAAGACAGCGAATCGGCCAGTGCCTTGATCTTGGACTTCCGAGTCTTTAGAACAGGGAGCAATGTCTGTGGTTTTCTGTTACAGCAGCCGGAACAGACTAAGATGCCTTGCTAGGGATGATGACATCCTCTGTCTACTACCATTGCT
Source organism: Inia geoffrensis (assembly GCA_036417435.1). NCBI lineage: Eukaryota > Metazoa > Chordata > Mammalia > Artiodactyla > Iniidae > Inia > Inia geoffrensis. Next base: position 5,351,031 of record CM070921.1, read on the forward strand.
TCTGTGCATCCCGTGCAAGGAGCCATGAGAAGTGGCAGTGAAATGCAGCCCTTCCCTCGTCTGTGCTTCCAACAAACTACCTTTACCTTATTTCAAGATCAAGTTGGATATGCTATTATGAGTTGTGCAAGACTGCATATTCAGAGATGCTTTCTATATATAACAAGGAAAAGACTGAATCCTATTCTTGCCCCTCTTGAAGATATTAAAAACGAAAAGAGAGGGCTTCACTGGTGGCGCAGTGGTTGAGAGTCCGCCTGCCGATGCAGGGGACGCGGGCTCGTGCCCCGGTCCGGGAAGATCCCACATGCCGTGGAGTGGCTGGGCCCTTGAGCCATGGCCGCTGAGCCTGCGCGTCCGGAGCCTGTGCTCTGCAAGGGGAGAGGCCACAACAGTGAGAGGCCCGCGTATCGCAAAAAAAAAAAAAAAAGAAAAGAAAAGAAAAGAGAGAGAGAGCAGGAGAATTACCCCAAGGGGACATATGTGAGGATACATAACTATATGTATTAGCATTTGGTCAGCAAATCTTTGAGTTGTGTCAATAGGGGCAAAATTAAGGGCAGAGGTGAGCAATTACGTGAATTCAGCCCACCTAAACTGTCAATCTGTGAACAATGATAATAACTACTTTTAATAGTACTATAATATAAAGTTATAATGAAATGTTACTCGTATATAATAGCAATTATTATTATTACTGAAGTTTATCCACTTTTCCTCATCTGCAGTAATTGCTTTTCCTCCCGCTTCAAGTTATGTGGATAATTGCTTCAAATTTCAGTTTTATTTTGCAATCGTGTAGACATAACTCAGGCCAGAAAAACCTCAAAACCCTGAATTTCCCTAATCATTGGTTCCTTAACTGTAAAAGTAATGCCCTAGATCTAGAAACATTTCTATGACTTTATATATATATATAAATAATTATATGCATGTGTTTTAGTCATCAGGAAAAAAAGCAGCATACATGAAATGTGTCCATGCTAACTGCCCATGTCTGTTTAGAATCATAATTCAATGCTCAGAGCCTCACAACTCTTTCTTTGCAAGCTTCTCATATGCACACACAATGCCCCACATTGGGAAACCAGAATGTAAGAGAGTTTTGTGGGGTTTTTTTGTTTTCTGTTTTTAAATATACTGCTTGGTCCTTTCACACATTACTTAACTGCAAAACCAAATCTATTTTCTCTAATTGTCAGTGGAAGCAGTGGGTTACCATAGTTACAAAGTAAAACTGTTACTGAAAAGAAGAAAAGACTAATGAAATTTTAAATGACAGATTCAAAGATACTAGAAAATTACCCCAACAGGGAAACGGGCACTTATCAAGCTGCCAGTCCCAGTAATTACCGAGCAAACCTATCAGGATCTGGGTCAGAAAGTCTCTTCAGATGTTCCATACACCAGTGCTACAGCGCTTTGAAGGGCTGGTCCCAATAACATGGGCACTGTGTCGTTAGCGCCCGTTACTATTACAATAGCTGCATGAGGACGCACTGTAGCCACCACGCAGCGTGAGCTGTGATGGGCCTCAGGTGAGGAGTTGGCACAGCACACCTGGAGGACATTGATGCTACAGATGACGTGCTGTATTACGGTGCCACGTCTCCCAAGTGTTAGAAAGTTGCTGCCCTGCAGACCCATCTTTCGACCATCTTACAGGATTTTTCAAGGCAAGTACCATCCACTCACATGGTCAAAGACATATGTAGAAGGTACGATATAGTTTTTAAAAGTCTAACATGTGAAGGTTTGGTTTTGCTCAGGGGGAGGAATCGATAAGTAATTTATTGAAATAGCATACAAATAGATTATTCACATAAAATAACAGGTAAGGGGGAATCTAGTGAATAATCAGATGGAAGAACGGAGAATCCATCCACTTCAAGTCACTTCTGAGAACATATTAAGATTTAACTACATGTTTGCTAGAGTAGGAAAAACACAGACCCCCAAGAAATATCACTACTCTCCGAGTCCTGGCGTGACTTGTAAGAAAACAAGCAGTAGTTGGTGTTTCTGTGCTAACAGTCGTGTATTTCGGGCTTGTAAGAACCATAAAATGGTTTCAAACAGTAAAAAGAGAAATGCAAAACAATTAAAGACATGCAATTAAACCGGTTTGTGTCTCACTGCTTCACAGTAATTAAGAGTTCATGCTTGGGAAGGCACCATAAAAACGAGTTAAGATTTAAGACGGGTGTACATGAGTCAGTGTAAACCTACACACGAGTCCTCAAGTGACAGGACAACTAGTCAAAAAATGGAAGACCTGGGGTCAGTATAGCATGATATAAAAATAATCAAGGAATGATGATTCTGGATTGAATTGTTATCTGCTAGGCTACTTGGTTGACTTGGCCCTTCGTGTCTAGTAGTATCTTATCCATTTAAGTTCTTAGAGTACCTATGTCTGGTACACAGAGTAATGGCTGAACACTTGGTGAAGTATGGCCTTGAAGGAATAGGGAGAGAAAGACAGAGAAACCAGGACAGAGAAAGAGCTGCGGAGATAAGGACAGAAAATCTTAACAACAGGGAGGCGTCAGAAGAGCCTGCCAATCACATTAGCTGGCGAGCAGGTTTCCGGAGGGCGAGGGCTAAGGAAGACATACCTAATTTCAAACTCTGGGCTTCCGGTTACTCTCTGCTATTCGCCTTTCTACCTCCACCCCAGGAACAACTGTACACACGTAGTAAAAGCAAGCCTTTGTTGCTCCACCCCTTGTTAAAGGCCTTTCATGATGCTGACTATTTCTCACATCCTTCCTGCCCCACCTGAGAGGGAGCGGGGTACAGCCTGAGAACATGCTTCCTTCCACTCTGGAACTACAGGACACTGGTGTCTCCTGGATACACCCGTGCTTCACGTCTCAAGGGTGCTGCCACATTATCCGTGCAGAGAATGTGCACACCACGAACCTCATTTTCAGCATTCCATGGTTTCCCCAGAGAAACCCTTACATTTCCAACGGGCTTTCAAAGGATGTGGTAGTTCTCTTAAAACGATTCCTTATCACCTGAGTGTAACTTTCTTAACGACGTTGCCAAATTCAACCAAAATGCCTCATTTCCTTGCACCAAGTAATGATTTAAATATTAAAAATTACAAATATTACAAAAACTAATAACAAAACAGATAGTTATGATAGGCTTTTAAAAAAGGATTTAATTAGAAACCTCCATCAAGAACGGTCTGAAATGTGTTTTGCGTTGTAAAGTTTTAAGCGTTGTATTCAAACCAACTTTCTTTAAGTAAAAACTTGCTGGCGTCATCAAAGCCACGATGATATAGTGATTCCATGATCGTCTCGCTTGGTGGGAAAAGGGCTTGGTGAAGCCTCACCAAGTTTGCCATGGACAACTAGGATAGAAAGACAAATGGAAGCTGGAGGATATTACAGTACAGGCAAATGGACATCATCTCTGTAACCGAAGCTTTCTTATCATAGATGCTATTAGCAATTTAAAAACAAATCAGGAGGAAGAAAATTAAATTTAAAAATTCACCCCCACCCATACACTGCATGAGGGTTTCTCAGCCTGGGGACCACTGACATTTTGGGCTAGATGCTTCTTTGTGGTGGGGCTGTCCTGTGTACTGTAGGATGCTGAGTAGCATCCCCGGGCTCCACCCACTAGATGCCAGCACACACCCCAGACATGATGACCAAAACCGTCTCCAGACACTGCCAGTGTCTCCTGTGCACAATATCACCTCCTGTTGAGAGCTATTCGGTGAGATTAAGGGAATCCACATTTTTATATAAGTTATTCTGTTAGGTCCTAAATTTTTCTCTTACCTACTTAATTCCTGCCATCTTTTAAAACAATTAAGTGATCTAATTTAAAAGTGCATTGAAATCCTGCCCAGTATAGTGACCTGAAAAATAAGTGAAGAAATGGAAAATGTTTCACAAATAGACTGTTGATAGTAACAGTCACGTCCATATGCATGACACATGTAGATTATTCAAAATATTTATGCAATTTGTACATAAAACTGAGTTGCCAAAGTTCTGGAAGCATGTGGAAAGTTTTCGGAGATGAGGAGTCTTCAGTCATCAGTGAACATCATGACTCACCAGTATGTCCTGCTTGGCGATGGTCACATAGGAATCCAGCTGCCCTTCGTCCTGCGGGGAGATGTCCACTCGCCCGCTGAATGCTGAGACAGTCACTGTCCGGCCTACAGGCAGGAGGGGCAGGCTGTTGGTAAAGCCTCCGTCTACCCACTTCTGTGGAAAGCACACGGCTCATCAGCACCTGTCGACAACATCCCTCCCACGTGAAGAAAATGAGCATGTATTTCCCCAAAAGGACTCTTTCCTTCTAACAAGGCATGCCTTGGGAACGCCCTTAACTTACGATTTATCAGGACCCGTCAGATTAGATTTCTTTTGGAAGCAAAGCAAACCTTTGTATGCGTATCATTAACCCATATAATAAGAACCGTGAACGGAATCAGGACGTCTCTCCAATTGTTTAAAAGCTTTAAGTAGATCATTTCACATAAGAAGTACCTAAATTTTTACTGATGACAGTGCTGGCATAAGAAACCATGTGTAATTAGGCTGGGATTCATTATCTAATCAGAATGCAAAGCCAGGTTTCCTGTGACACTGAGCAAACGGTCCCCAAAACAGGAGTTTGTGCTGCTGTGGCTTGTGGGATTTTAGTTCCCCGACTAGGGATGGAACCTGTGCCCTCCTGCAGTGGAAGCGCAGAGTCTTAACCACTGGACGGCCAAGGGAGTCCCACGAGAGTCTACTTTTATCCTAAGAACTGGAAATCGGCATTTTCTGTAGTAAACCTAAAAATAAATAGAACCGCCAGAAACCCTTCCATTTCCAAAGCGGTTCCTGAGTATGTAATGTCTTCAAACCTTGAAGAATTGTCGAGGAGAGGTGCTGTGTTAAACAGGAACATTACTCAGAAGAGATTCTGTGCTTTCAGACCCAAGCCCTAAGGAAAGGCATGGACAGAGCAGGTCAGAGAAGCTTCTAGAGGCTTGTGCAGAATTGTACACTGGGAAAGGACTGAAGAAACACAAAGATAATACTCCTTACACTGTTTCAAGACAAAAGACTCTCCATCTTTCCTGGAACCCACATGTTAACCGAATCAGCTCTAACAATAAATAAATAAGCAAACATGCAACACTGAAGTTCAAATGCTCCCAGCTGTACCTGAATTGGAAATACCCTGCAGGTGATGTGAGAAAAAAAGGGGGGGGGGGGCTGGAAAGTGTGGAGAATGCTGCACAAAAGAATCTCTTGTGGAGAAAGCAAGAAGGTGGGGTGATGAGCAAGAAACCAGTTAGAATAAAGCATCCTGGGGCTTCCCTGGTGGCGCAGTGGTTAAGGATCCACCTGCCAATGCAGGGAACATGGGTTTGATCCCTAGTCCAGGAAGATCCCACATGCTGTGGAGCAACTGAGCCCGTGCACCACCACTACTGAGCCCATGTGCCGCAACTACTGAAGCCCACGTGCTGCAACTACTGAAGCCCGTGAGCCACAACTACTGAGCCTGCGCACCACAATGAAGAGTAGCCCCTGCTCCCCGGAACTAGAGAAAGCCCACACCCAGCAACGAAGATCCAACACAGCCAAAAATATAAAAAATAAAAAAATAAAATAAAGCATCCTTAATTCAGTTAAAACTGTTCATTCCTCTTTTCTAACATGTCTTTTTAAAAATCTTTCTTGTTTTGATTTCTAGAGCTGGTTACTAAATGATCAGTACACCATTGTTTACAAAGGTCTCAGCCAGCCACCAACTCCCCCCAGAGGGAATCAAAGTAAGTAAATAAAAGGTGAAAATGTGTTGAAAATTTCTGTTGAGGGAACTGCATTTTGGTGGAGGAGAAAACATAAATAGATTAGATTAAACTGAACCTGACCTAGATAATTCGCTTATTGTCATTATTTTTAAAAGAACAAAACACATATAATTATGTTTATTATAGAGCACACATGTTTGTGTATAATACGTGTATGTGGAAATATGCATACATATATACATACGCACACGACTAGACAAACACAGTCTAAAAAAGGGAGGTTTGTAGTGAGAAGGCCCCCAGATATCTGGTTCTGTGCCTTACTGGTGTGGAGCTTTTTTTTTCTTCCCTGATTGCTTTGGGTGTAGACACCAATTTCTGGAATAGGATAGTACCTAGAGAGAGAACAAAAAGACATCTTCCACAATTACCTTTCTTATCCTCAGTAGAACATCTCACCAATGACGTGAAAATTCATATAGGTTTCGTCAAAGGAAATTAAAAATATGTACCAAGGGTCATACAACTTAACCGCGAGCTCACCTGATTCATTCAACTTAAGGAAAAGATGGGCAGCCTGGCTCATGAACTTGCAAAGTGCTCTAATCTACCATAAGGCTAATGACTGAGGTTTCAGGGAACTGAAAATCCTTTTTCCCAAGTTTCGTTCGCTCCTGTTAGCTTATTCTGATTGGATGAATGACTAAGGAAAAACATAGAGCTTATCAGATGACTTGATTCCATTTTCAGCGTTACTGACTCCTCTGTCACCATAACCCCACCAGCTCAGTTCTAAATGCAGTGTGCATCTTACTCCCGGTTCATGCTCTCCTGAGCTGTATCACTCCCAACAACCACACACACACTCGGGCACTCAGGTTCTAGCAAAACTTCTGGAAACAACACCAACAGCAGCCAACATTCCTCCAGGCAAATATACTGTGTGTGCTACAGACGGTTTAAAATTCTGCACTTTATATACTCCTGGCCATGATTCTCTGAATGTTGGCAATACATTCCTCCAGGTCAGTCCCCCATTCCCACCTCGTGGACAGCACTCCATAAGCTGGGAACTACTGCCATGCGTCCTAGGATTCCAAAATTGTCCTCATGGGTCTTCCCAGGGTAGTTTTGCTCTGTGTTGGTTAGTTTCAGTACCTAGCACCATCATCCTCAAAGGAAAGGGAAGGCCCAAATATGTAAAAAAAAAAAAAAAAATTCCGAGGCAAAACGTGTTTCAAAAATCAAACTTGCAGGCTTCCCCGGTGGCGCCGTGGTTGGGAGTCCACCTGCCGATGCAGGGGACACGGGTTCGTGCCTGGTCCGGGAAGATCCCACGTGCCACGGAGCGGCTGGGCCTGTGAACCATGGCCGCTGAGCCTGCGCGTCCGGAGCCTGTGTTCCGCAACGGGAGAGGCCACAACAGTGAGAGGCCCGCGTACCGCAAAAAAAAAAAAATAATAATAATAAATAAATCAAACTTGCTTCTGTCCCCCCAGTTGTTGTCACTTGTCCTAATACCCTTGATTCCCATATTCTAAACGTGCTCAATGTAAGGTCCACTGCCTAAGCCCAGAGAGTTGTGAAGACACAACTGCTCAGTAGAGAAGAAAATCTCGTGCCCCGTGGTGGAGTAGGGGGTCTAGTGTGACTGTCCTCTAAGGGTGACAGCACTGGAAACCAGAGCTAATGCAGTTATTCTAAAGGGTAATGGCACCTGTCACACCCAAGCCCGGCAGGGTATTCATCTGTCAGTACATGTCAACCTCTGCCTTACACATGACATGTTATGGGTACATGCGAGGCTCACGAATTCCAGCAACTCTTGTTACATAATTAAAGAGGAGACTTTAAAACCCGAGGTGGGTACTTCAGCTGGAAGGGCTTATTTGTTCATTGAGCAAGTCCTTCCACAACACCCAATGTGTGCCTGGGTGTGCATTCCACACTGCCATATGCTCACAACAGAACCGTGATGCGGGGCTGAATCTGCTTTAAGTGTATTTTGCTCAAAAACCAAGTCAAAAAAAACACACTTTTGTCAGAAAGACAAATACCATATGATATCACTTACATGTGGAACCTAAAATGTGACACAAATGAACTTACCTACAAAACAGAAACAGGCTCACAGACCTAGAGAACAGACTTGTGGTTGCCAGGGGGAAGGGGGGTGGAGGAGGGTGGAATTGGGAGTTTGGGGTTAGCAGATGCAAACTAGCATATATAGAATGGATAAACAACAAGGTCCTACCGCAGAGCACAGGGAATTATATTCAATATCCTGTGATAAAGAGTAATGGAAAACAATATGAAAAAGAATGTATATATGTGTATAAGTGAGTCACTGTGCTGTACAGCAGAAATGAAACACAACATTGTACATCAACTATACTTCAATAAGATAAATGTTTAAAGTACTTTTTTTGGAAGGCTGAATGAGACATTTATATCTATAATTATTATAAATACCATGGCACAGGGCCTAATGGTTTATTAAACAGCCTCTCATGTATCATTTAATTTGATCTTTACTATGACCCTAGTGGGCAGGAGGGTCATCCTAGTAGTATGTTTAGTTTCCTCACTTTACAGAAAAGGAAATTGATGCTGGCAGGGTTACTTGTTCTAGGTCAGGGGTCAGGCAACCACCTGCTTCGGGAAATGAAGTTTTATTGGCACCCAGCCATGACATTTCCCACTTCACAGAGCTTTCCCACAAAACAGCAAAGTTGAGGAGTTGTGCTGACATAGACGGTTATGTCCCACAATGCAGAGTAGTTAGTATCTGATACTTTCAGAAAGCATTTGCGTGAAGTAAGTCAGAAAAAGAAAGATAAATACCATATGATACCGTTCATATGTGGAATCTAAAATCTGACACAAATGAACTTATCTACGAAACAGAAACCCAGACACAGAGAATAGACTTCTGGCTGTCAAGGGGGAGCGCGGGAGGGAGAGGGATGGGCTGGGAGTTCGGGGTTAGCAGATGCAAACTATTATGCACGGGATGGATGAACAACAAGGTCCTACTGTACAGCACAGGGAACTATATCCAACCTCCCGGGATAAAACAGAATGGAAAAGAATATGAAAAAAGAATGTCTCTGTGTATAACTGAGTCACTTTGCTGTACAGAAGAGATTGGCACAAGGCTGTAAATCAACTTTACTTCAATTAAAAAAAAAAAAAAGAAAATATTTGCCAGCCCTCCTGGAAAGCATGCTGGCAAAAGGAGTGGAGCTGGTCCATTCACTCCACACTCACTGTTCTTCCTCACACACTGTAAGATACAGTGGAGGCGGGGAAGACCAGAGCTGTTTCTGCAGGGCTGAGGGGAAACGAACCAGGGGAAGTGAAGGAGGTTTGAAAAAAAAAAATTTTAGTTACAAACATACCTTGTTTGCTGTCATGATATAGAGAACAAACAGTCACGCCTACAGAAGGTTCTTGGGCATGACTCAAAACAGAGTGGGGAGAGGAGGGAAAGGGAGGAGGGGGGGAGGGGAGAGGGAGGAAGGGGGAGGGGAGGAAAGGAGAAGGGGAAGAGGGAGGAAGGGGGAGGGGAGAAGGGGGAGAGGGAGGAAGGGGGAGGGGTGAGGGGAGAGGGAGGAAGGGGGAGGGGTGAGGGAGGAAGGGGGAGGGGTGAGAGGGTGGAAGGGGGAGGGGAGAGGGACAAAGGGGGAGGGAGAGAGGGAGGAAGGGGGAGGGACAAAGGGGGAGGGGGGAGAGGGAAGAAGGGGGGATGGGGAGAAGGGAGAGGGAGTGTGTTTATGTCAAACAGATACCCACCCCCCAGACACAGGTCAGAATCTACCATTTGGGATGAAGAAACACAGGAGGGGACAAGAGACATAGGAGATTTTTTAATGAAAGGGCGACAGGTTAAAATAAATAAAATTTAAGAAATTAAAAACTGGTTGAATTCCATATATATGTGTTAGCATACGGTATTTGTCTTTGTCTTTCTGACTTACTTCACTCTGTATGACAGACTCGAGGTCTATCCACCTCATTACAAATAGCTCAATTTCGTTTCTTTTTAACGCTGAGTAATATTCCATTGTGTATATGTGCCACATCTTCTTTATCCATTCATCTGACGATGGGCACTTAGGTTGTTTCCATCTCCGGGCTATTGTAAATAGAGCTGCGATGAACATTTTGGTACACGCCTCTTTTTCAATTTTGGTTTTCTCAGGGTATATGCCCAGTAGTGGGATTGCTGGGTCATATGGTAGTTCTATTTTTAGTTTTTTAAGGAACCTCCAAACTGTTCTCCATAGTGGCTGAACCTAAGAAAAAAAAAATGTTATGAAGAACCTAGGGGTAAGACAGGAATAAAGACACAGACCTACTGGAGAACGGACTTGAGGATATGGGGAGCGGGAGGGGTGAGCTATGGGAGGGCGAGGGAGGGGCATGGACATATATATACTAACAAACGTAAGGTAAATAGCTAATGGGAAGCAGCCGCTTGGCACAGGGATATCAGCTCGGTGCTTTGTGACTGCCTGGAGGGGTGGGATAGGGAGAGAAGGAAGGAGGGAGACGCAAGAGGGAAGAAATATGTGAACGTCTGTATATATATAACTGATTCACTTTGTTATAAAGTAGAAACTGACACACTATTGTAGAGCAATTTTAACCCAATAAAGATGTTAAAAAAAAAAAAAAAAAAACTGGTTGAGAAAACCTGCAGTACTGACTTGTACTAAATAATGATTTTTGGTAAACTGCCAACTTAACTTTTGGATTTCTGAAGGTTGCTCAAAAATGGTGATTCTATATACCCAACTTTCAGAAAACTCTAGCAGCTCAAATTCTACAAGTGCTATTTATTAATAGCAGCTGTTCCCTGGAAAACTAACCTATTTTTTCAAAAATCAAAGAGACATGCAGAATTTAAGAGGCCGATGATAAATAAGAGCTTCTATCTCAGCATAGCTGAAAGCTGATAACCAGAGTTCCATAAAGCCAAATCTAGCTGGTCACCCAGCCGGCCACCACCGTTCGCTATGACAGGGATTGAGCTATGTATCCTCGTGACATGTCTAAATCATGAAGAAACAGAAGCCAAAGGACTGTAATAATAATTGTACATAAATACATAGTAACAGTGTTCTACAATTCTCTTTCCCACAGATATGCCAACAGTGAAAAGATTAATAATTCATAACCCACGCAAAAGGCTCAATGACTAGAATACGATGATAAATATTCTCTATACAATACACTGTTAAAATATTACTTGAAATCTAATTCAGAGCAAAAAACAAACCTATAGCTCTTCTTGTGATCTGCATCACAGTTACAGAGATTAAAATATCAAAATAACAATAAAATAGTCACTTGCCAACACTAATGCTATGTCTTAAAATGAAACAAAAAAACAAACAAAAAAACACTGATCAGGGATCTCCCTGGTGGTCCAGTGGGTAAGACTCCAAGCTCCTGATGCAGGGTGCCCAGGTTTGATCCCTAGTCGGGGAACTAGATCCCACATGCCGCAACTAAGAGTTCGCATGCTGCAACTAAAAAGATCCCGCGTGCTGCAACTAAGACCCAGCAAAGCCTAAATAAATAAATATTAAAAAGCAAAAACAAAAACTGATCAGTTAAGAGCTCCTCTTGAGAATCCTTATTCTTGCTCCACAGTGATGACCAGAACCCATGAAAACATGCTCTGAAAGTAGGCACATTCCCACAGCTTATTCATCCCTGGAGAGAGGCCACGTACACTGAAGGAAAGTCCACTGGTAAAAATGATAAGATTGAACTTCAATTTATTTCCATTTATTCAATTGTTAATGAATATCAAGTATTAGTAGGGTGCTAAAACCAGTCTCCTAAGATAAAGCCAGAGAAAACTACAAAAACTTTTTGAAAAATTAGGAAAACCAGGAACTTCCCTGGTGGCGCAGTGGTTAAGAATCCGCCTGCCAATGCAGGGGACACAGGTTCGAGCCCTGGTCCAGGAAGATCTCACATGCCACGGAGCAACAAAGCCCGTGTGGCACAACTACTGAGCCAGCCCACCACAACTACTGAAGCCCACGTGCCTAGACCCCGTGCTACACAACAAGAGAAGCCACTGCAATGAGAAGCCCGCCCACCGCAACGAAGAGTAGCCCCCGCTCTCGGCAAGTAGAGAAAGCCCGCCCGTGGCAACGAAGACCCAACACAGCCAAAAATAAATAAATAAAATTTTAAATTAATTAATTAATCTTAAAAATTCAAAAAATAAAAAATTAGGAAAACCAAGCCGCTTTCCAAGATGCTGTACCACTTCAAACAACTGGTAGACAGTTTAGGAAGGAATCATGCTGTTATTTACTGTGGCTTAAGTCAATTTTAAGTCTTATGAAGGTATGAAACTTCTACGTGATTAATAAAAGATTTTTTTCAATAAAAAATCAGGGCCACAAATAAGTATTAGTAAAACCCAGTATGTTCCATAGCTAGGTGACACGGGACGTGGAGATGAGTGGTCAGCGGGTTGAACAGGAGCTGCATGCAGAAGCAGCTCAGGACACCAGTGGCTCTGCCTCAAACCCAAGCGATGCTGAGCTCTCTCTGCCCCCTGCTGCTGCAACCTCCGTCGCTCCAGAAAAACCACCAAGGCCAACTGGCAAATCAAAACCTGACCTCCACAAAAGCATCAAAACCCAGAACAGGAGAAAGCGTGACACAAAGTCTTATGGAATTAGGAAAAGCCCACACCCCACACCCACAGTAAAACACTGCATTTAATGCAAAGTTTGCATTTCCCTGAAAATGGAGGGATTCTGCAGACCAACCTGGTCCAGAAAGCGTATTCAGCTGAGGGAAGGGAGGGGCCTGACAGAGTCCATAGCAAGCACACAAGGGCACTGGCAAGTCGCCACTGTCTGGCTGTAGACACGAAGCAAGGTCTCCGAGGAGCACACTGTCAATCATCGTGTGCACGGGGGCCCCTCTTCCTGGGCTTCATTAAACACCCAAGGTAAACCGAACGCCTTCTGGAGACATTACATTCTATTCAACAAGTAATTATGACGTGCCAACTGTGCACAGATGTCAGTCATCAGCAAGGGTGTGTCCCACCTCCCAAGGTCCCTTTTTTCTCACACCTCCACGTGCTGCATTCCCTGTTTAACTGAGGCTGCCCTTTCATGTTCCCGTCTAAGTATTCAATCACATAGCAGGAAATTCAACTGAGAACATCTCACCCTTTAACTATTCCTAGGCTTCCGATCATACACCTGGAGCAGAGGGGATGGGGCGGGACAGAAATAAAATAAGGGAGATGTTTTTTTAAAGGAATGACCAAGGCAAAGTAAAGCAAGAGGCACAGCACAGATGCAAACATTAGAGATCATCCTGGGAAAGTTGCCCCCTTACTAAGCTTGGTGACCTCAGTGAAGTGAATGAATGTTTCTACAACTCAATTTCCTCATCTGTAAAATACGGGGATAATAATCCCTACAGCGCATGGGAGTGGACTCTAATGCATCCAATAGAAAGCAATAAAAACAGCAAGTTTTACTTTTCCTGGTAAAAGAAATACAGAAGGTGTCCTGGTAAGGTCCCCCTCCTCAAGTCACTCAGGGCCCAGGTCTTTCCCTCTCATTATTTGTCTCCATCTAGGGTGTGATCTGTGACCTCGTGATCCACAACAGCTGCCAGAGCTCTGGTCATCACATCTCAGTTCCAGGCAGCAGGAAGGAAAGAAAGGTACACAACCTCCCTTCCTGTAAGTCCCACAATAATTCTGCCTACCTCTCACTGCCAGCACTTAAGGGGATGGCCACACTTAGCTGCAAGGGAAGGTGGAGAATGTGGCCTTTTACCTACACGGTAACAGGCCCAGAAAAAAATTGGGTTTCTGTTACTAAGGAAGAAGAGGACAGTGTATGTTGGAAGAAACTAGGAGCCATTACCACCTGCACCTCCTTCATAGTACAGTGATTACTATTTAAACACAGGAAATGTTCAGCATCGTCTTAGAATATACTAGGCTTCTGGGACTCAGCTCTGTTCTAGCCTTGATTCTATCCCTCCTTCCCCCCACCCCAATCTCCTTTCCATCACTTCCTTACTATACCTACATCCCATGTTCTCAGTCACCACCTCTTAATTTATCTATCACAACAGAAATTCTGTTGATTCTTGGATTCTGAATCCCCTTTTCATGATCATATACAATCTCATGAAACACCTGAGCATTTTGCATATTTTTTTCTACCATTTAGCCATTTCTGTCATGATTATATATTATCAAGCAATAGCGTGAAGTAAAATCATTACATTTCAGATCATAAAATTAAAGTTCATAATCATAATATAAAGTTGATTTTGATAGCATCTGTATTCGAAATCCATACGTAAAAACAAATGTTGATTTTTTTACGGCTCTAATAGAAAATGCTACTTAACTTACTTTAAAATCATTATGTAAAGGGGGATACCTCTCCAATTTTCAAATGACAGCAAAGATCATACTCCTTGATAACTGAGTATCTGCTAGCTCTGAGAGGCAGTATCCAAAATAGGGGAAAAAAAAAAAACCCAAAACAACAACAACAAGAAAACACCTCGGTTTCCATGAGCGTACGTTTATTTTACGCTGCTTTAAATAATTCAATGTATATAACGTTTCTACTTGGTCACAAAGAGGGTTTTAGCCTCTACAATATGTAAGCCCATCACTGCAAATAACATACTGTATGCATATAGGTAATAAAGAGAGTCCAAGTTGGACCTGATGGTCCACTCTCAGGCTGTCCATCTACATGGCCTCATCCAGTTATTCAACCTCATCCTCATCTGCCCGTCTGAGACAACCGTCCCAGGGCAGACTGCTTTGGGCCAAGGATCCTATGAGAAGCACAGAAAAGGGCGGGAATGACCAGGAAAACTCAGAGAAAGAAAATCGCAAGGCCTGACAAGGTCAGAACACAGACAGATCCCCAATCACATTAGCCAAGAGATCCGCAAAAGTCACTTCCTTGGTTGTAAGATCATGCATTCACTGGGCACAGGCCCTCTGCTGGGCCTTCAAAGTGAAAGAACGAATGACAGCTATTAAACACTTTTCCTGTACACATTTATGAATGAATACGTACATACCATGTATATATAAAACAAATGGCATTAATCATCCATGAATACGTGCCTGATCTTGAGTAGGTGTTAAAGAGTGTATTTGATGACAAAAAGTACGTATCTCTGGTGTGGGTTAAATAGATACTGCATTTGGTTCTGAGATGCGTATCTCTGGTTTATGTATTAAATAGCCGCTGTGTTTGCTCCCACAACTTTTAACTCTGGTGTGTGTTGAATAGATACTGTGTCTGGTTATCAGTGTGTGTGTAAGTATGCAGGCGATAGGGCACCACAGCACCTGCACTTGATTTTTTTTGTTTTTTCTGCTAAACAGAAACAAAACTATGGGGAAACAAGTCATACAAATGGAGTTGGAGCCACCAGAATAATAGTACAATTGGATCTTTCGAAGGAAACATATGAACACGGGATTTACTGATCATTTGTCAGTTGTAAGCATCTTACCTGCCCTTTGTATTCCACTGGCTTTAGTCCTGCGTAAATGGGCACAAAGCTGCTGGCTAACAGGACCTAGGCGGATAAAGAAACAGCTTGTGAAAGGAGGCATTAACACTCCTACGATATATTTCATGTCACCTACTATGAAGTTAAAATCGTTTAAATGTACAAAAATTTACTGTAACAATAAAATAAGTTCCATGTATTTCAAGGGCACAGTGGGACACACTTAAATAGAAGATAACATTTATTGATATCAGAAAAGACCTTAAAGAGAGATGCACAATTCATTGTTCTCCAACTCCATCCACTTCACCCAAGTAATACCGGCACTTAAACTGTAGACAGCCAAGTCATTACACAATTCAAGTCCCGGTGAGTCTAAATTCCTGAGTGTGTACAGGCTGCAAGTAAGTTATTTACGATGTTCTATCCTACACTGTAAGAATTATTTGAAAGTTTCACTGTCTTCCAGAGAAACAAACCCCTCTGGTTATTACAGCTCAGGGGATGTTTTCATTTATGCCACCAGGATGTAGCACGTTTCATGGGCTAGTTACATGGCCTGGATATGTAATGAGACACTGGCAGGGAGGGGCACCAATTATACTTCATCTTCCATTTAAAAAGTCAACAAAGATTTTGCCACTTAAAATATCCCCATTCCTTCCCACAGAAGAAGTTGAGCTCTGGGAGCTTTTCTGACATGTACAAGTTTTATTCTGCAAATGCAGTTTTCAAATCGCTCGTGTTCTATTTGGAAAGATACAGTATTAGATATGGAATGCTGAAGCTCCAATCCTTCAATTGATAATTGAAGACTCCATGGCTGTTTGTTGTCAAAGAGTTCACGAGGCTTTTTTTTCCGAGTAGATAGTATTCAGAACTGGATTATGGTCTCCAAAATGATTGGTACATCATCCACTCAGAATTCTTTAGAGATCACAGGGCATTTCCACGAAAGAATGAATGCTATAAGTATGATGTGTGAGGTCTGCTCTCAAAACCCAGCAATCCCACTACTGGGCATACACCCGGAGAAAGCCATAATGCAAAAAGACACATGCGGGCTTCCCTGGTGGCGCAGTGGTTGAGAGTCCGCCTGCCGATGCAGGGGACGCGGGTTCGTGCCCCGGTCCGGGAAGATCCCACATGCCGCGGAGCGCCTGGGCCCGTGAGCCATGGCCACTGAGCCTGCGCGTCCGGAGCCTGTGCTCCGCAACGGGAGAGGCCACAACAGTGAGAGGCCCGCGTACCGCAAAAAAAAAAAAAAAAAAAGACACATGCACCCCAGTGTTCATTGCAGCACTATTTACAAGAGCTAGAACATGGAAGCAACCTAAATGTCCATCAATGGAGGAATGAATAAAGAAGATGTGGTACATATATACAATGGAATATTACCCAGCCATAAAAAGGAATGAAACTGGGTCATTTGTAGAGACGTGGATGGACCTAGAGACTGTCATATCAAGCAAAGTAAGTCAGAAAGAGAAAGACAAATACTGTATGTTAACGCATATATGTGGAATCTAGAAAAATGGTATACGTGATCTTATCTGCAAAACAGAATCAGAGACACAGATGTAGAGAACAAACCTATGGATACCAAGGGGGTAAAAGGGGGGATGGGATGAACCGGGAGATTGGGATTGACATATATACACTGTTGATACTATGTATAAAATACATAACTAATGAGAACCTACTGTATAGCTCAGGGAACTCTACTCAATGTTCTGTGGTGACCGAAATGGGAAGGAAATCCAAAAAAGAGGGGATACATGTATACATATAGCTGAGTCACTCTGCTGTACACCTGAAACTATCACAACATTGTAAAGCAACAATACGCCAATAAAGTTTTTAAAAATAGCTGATTTATTCTGAAGTGCAAGTACATGAGAGACCCAGTCACCAGCATAACGTGATTTCTATAGGACACTCCTCTGTGGGCGGCGACCTGACACAACTGTATTGCGGCACCGCTGGGACTTGGCACAGGCTTTCTTATGCGATGGCTGCTAGTGACCAAAGATCCCACAGACGGGAAAGGGTCTGCATCTCCTTCACAGCCGGATGCTACTGATACCTGCAGGTACCCCCTCCTTCTCCATAGTAGGAATGAAGACCCTCCGTAGTGGGGAAACAGCAACCTCCCGTGCTGCTGGTGTACGTGAGTGCCAGGGCATCGGTCCTGGGTGCACGCGCGGCCTCAGCCACGGGCCCCTGACAGCTGGCCCGAGAAGCATGGCGGGGCTTCAGATTGGAGTAGAAGCAAACTCAATGGTGTCAAAGCACAACAAAGGGACTCTAGCAGAGGACAGGTGCTACTGCACATCTCTGCTGTGCCAGGCTGATGCTGGGTGCCAGAATCAGCTACACAACATCTGGGCGCCACGTGGAGTGAAAATGCAGGTATTCAGAACTGTAAGGTGTCGAGAGCAAAGCATTAAGCCACGGTATGATGACACCCTTGCACAAGATTTCTCAGCCTTCTAAGAAGGGTCAGTGCAAACGAGCCCCCCACTTAGGCATTCATTTCAAAATCTCAGCTTTCGGTGTGGGGCCCCCATGATGTTACCCACACCCTCTCCACAAAGACGCCAAGCGGGAGTGAGCATCCCCTCTGGTGATTTGCGGAAGATCACATCCATCCGCGGGGCCGACAGGATAGAAACCAAGCCTCTTCAGGCCCAACCTCGTCAGCCCCCTGGTAGCCCCGACCTGGGCAGCTGAGCATTTTTCACAGCAAGGCTGTTCACAGTTACGGTCACTGCCTTCACCCTAACTAATGTGGCCCTATCATCAATTGGCTACTCCTGTAAAAAAATAATTACAGACCCTAGGTACGTTCTGCAAGCACAGTGTAGCTATTTAACGAAGTTATTCGGCAAAAATGCAGCACTGCACCATAGCGATAACTGAAACAATTGGTGGATAGCACACATATTGGGAAATTACAGTACTTAGACACCTTTAAACAACCAAACACACTCTATAACTGTAAGGACTTACTTCACTATAACAAGCAGACATGTGGCCCGCAAAAAAAAAAAAAAAGAAAAAAAATCACTACCCTTAGAAACAGAATTATGTGGGTTTTTTACCTCCCGTGTGTCAAGTTATAATGTGAAGTTCACAAGTTTATGCTTAGAACTCTTTTTGAGCTGCTTAGATGAAAAATGCTACCCAATTACTTTGATAGAGATAGTAACAGTAAGAATCCTCTGAACTGATATGAAAAGTGCGGTGAACTGGAAAATACCCGCCATTCCCCCCAAAATCAATGTGTTTGTTCTGTCATAGTTTATATGGGCTAGTGATTTGTATATCAAACTATGGTTAGTGGGAAAATTAGCTTTTGATAGTTAGGAACTAAGCAGCTTGTCTCATTCGATGTCAGCTTACTGCCATTTTACTGCAAGCAAACAGGATTTTCTAAGGCGGGAGACAGTTCATGAAATGTACTATTATGCCTCAACATGCTTTTACTGTCTTACCTCACTGGTGCTCCAGTGAAATGTTTCTCACCAACCAATACTGATACATCTAGGGCAGTGGTTCTCAAGTTGGGGGGGCGGGGGGCCTGAGCCCCCTGGGACATTTAGCCATGTCTGCAGACTGTTTTGGTTGGGGACACCAATACAGAAGAAGGCGGGGACCTAGTCAAGTGTCCTGCCCTGTGACTTAGCCCTGCACTTTAAGAATTACATGTATGTTAAACCACTCATTTGGTTTGTTTCCTTCTCACCAAACACACAAGGATAAAAATAAACGTCAGCGACTTCCTGTAGCGCCTGTATAAAGCATTGCCAAGTGTGTATTCAATACACGTTCAGACTAGCTTTTCCCATTTTCCATTTTATAGAAAAGGGGTGTTTAGAAAATTATGTGGCCTGGCTTCCTTAGAGGATAAATTGTCAACCAATTTCATTTATGCCTAAAGTTGACTGTGGAGTTTAATGAGAATCTGGCTGTGTATTCAGAACCTGCTGGTGTAGTTGAAATCCAAAGACAGATTCAAATTTATCTTACCCAGTCTTCAAGATAATGACCGATCTTAAATTCAGTCCTTATTTCACCTTCACAGGGCTAAACGTGAGAAGGTCTTGCTGTAAGAGCATGCTCACCGTGTGCAAGGCAATTCAGGACATCCTGGCAATGGAGACAGGGGTGGGGGCGGGGGGACGGCATTCTGCAGGAACGCCTTCCTGGGCGTATGTGTGTCAAGGGGCATTCATGGATGTCAAAAGACCATCTCAGAGCACATACACAGGGCGTCAGTTTTAAACACAAATTCGATGATTTGTACCAATTCAGACAAGTGCCAGAACACTATCCCTCCCCCTCCGTGGCACGGTTAATTTCAAAGTCATTCCTGCTGAGCTGTGGAGGTGGCGTACGACTTTCTTTTAAATAAAGGGTTTACTTCCCTAAGTGTGCGTTGCAGGAGGCTAATACTGAAATATCTTTGGATTTCCTGATTGCATGTTTCCTTCTGAAGAAGGATAGCCCAGTATAAAATCTGGAGATTAACATGAGTGAGTTGAGGTGCAAGATGTATACATTGGGACATTCAGGGCACAATATGTACATGAGCCAACAAATCAAGGAGTTGCTAAGGACCCATGACAAGTATTTGCCTCTGTGCCTGGGCCTCCTGGCCAATGCTCCCCAAGGCTGGAATCAGTGCTCTACAGTATGGGGTTGCGGGGCAATTGGGCTTAGCACCGCCCCCATGGCTCTGCAGGGCTCTGCCCTAGCGGGACGTCTCAGCAGTGCCCTGTGCTGGCGGGGTTCCTGGCACTCGGGGGCCTCTGGTGGAAGGGAGCTGCCCTGATGATCTCTGAATGGCCTTTGTCTATGGTCTTCGACTACATGTAGGTCCTGGCTTCTGTCTAGACGGCCAACTCATCGAACCTCCTTATCACAAGGTTATCTGGCCAGATGGCCACACCCTTCCTGTTGTGTCCTAAACAGGCTCTCTTATTCTCTTCAGTATGCATAGGATGAGAATGTTCCAAATCTTTAAGTTCTGCTTTGCTTCTGAGGAACAATTCCATCTTTAAGTATTTCTCTCTTCTTGTGTTTTACCCTAAGTAGCCAAGAGAAACCAGGCTGCTCCTTCAACACTTTGCTTAGAAATCACCTCATCAAATATCCAGTGTCATTACTTGCAAGTTCTACCATCCCCAGAACACAAGGACATGAACATAATCCTGCTATTCTTGGTCAATGTATAACACAGGTGACCTTTCCTCCACTGTCTGATAACATTTCCTTGCTTCCGTCTGAGACCTCATCACTATGGCCTTTACTATCCAGGTCTCTCTAAGAAGATGGAGCCTCTCTCTACGGTTTGATTTTTTCTTTCCGAGTCGTCACCCGAATCACCGACGGAAACGCAGGATTTTTCTAACATGCACCTCTCAACTCATAGAGCCCCTGCCCGCTACTCAGCTCCAAAGCCGCTCCCACACTTTTAGGTATTTGTTACAGCAGCACCCTCACCTGTCAGTGCCGAGTTCCTATCTCAGTCTGCTCAGGCTGCTACAACAAAATACCACAGACTGGGTGGCTTAGAAAGGACACAAGTTTATTTTCTCACAGTTCTGGAATCTCAGAAGTCCAAGATCAAGGGGCTGGCAGATTCAGTGTCTACTGAGAACCCACTTCTATGTCCTCACATGGTGGAAGAGGTGAGGGAGCTCTCCGGGGTCTCTTTTACAAAAGCACTAATCCAATTCATGAGGGCTCCACCCTCATGACCTAATCACTTCCAACAGACCCCTGACTCCAAATACCATCATATTGGGAGTTAGGATTTCAACACAGGAATTTGGCAGGGGGCCACAAACATTCAGACCATAGCACTGAATTAAATCACCATGGACATAAGATCCCAAATACTATGGAAATCCAATCCCCAATAAAATGAGTCTTTGGACCACATAATTGGTCCAAAGAGGTTCTCAGAAAATAATCAACTATCATTGCAGCTATCAGATGAAAGAATTTTTTCATGCCACCAAAAGTGAAGTTAATATAATTTAAGTATGAATCATCACACAAGCACATTGATGAATGTACACCAGGTCAATGGTTGAAGAGGGATAAAAACCAGATGCCTAAAGGCAGCAGAGCTTGGTCGTAATCCATTTCCCGAGATTTTACAGATGTAGGTGAGCACGTTGCTCATGAACAAAGATAAGGGGTAAAAGAAGAAAAGGTTTAAGAAAGGGCGAAGCCTACCCAGTCTGCAAAAAGGAAGCTGGGACCTTGAAATTTCACGACAGACTCACACAGGGACGCTGACCAGTGATGTCTGTGGCTTATTATCTTATTTGTTCATTATTTACTAAATAGTGACCGTAATTAACAAGCTTATAGGACTTGACTATTTCAAGCACACTTTTACATGATTTTTTCAATTTACTCGCCATGGTAACACTGATTAGCTTTCACCTCCATTTCACAGTTGAGAAAACTGAGGCTCAAACGTAATTAGCCTCAGAGGACACCATCAGGGAATGACAGACCTAAATAGGGTCACTGGGAGATGCACAAAAAACAAGTGATAATCCAAGACAGTGTAACAAGACACAGACACACGGACACCCATGCATACACTGTGAGATACAGGTTTCTAGTTGGATTTTCAGGTACACAGAGAGCCTATCTGTAATAAAAGGCAGCAGTTGGCTAGTGGATAATGAAGAGCTTGGCATTAAAAAGAAAAAAAAATCTAGTAATTAAGAGAATAAACGAGGCACTGATTAAAAATCACCAATATTTAGTACTCTCCCATATTCCTGTCCTGGCTAGCAATTGATCCTTGACATGCTGTACCTCTGCTTTCAATCTTAATCTCCGTCTGTCACCTACAGACTTCCAAGATCACAGCCATTAAACCCAAGGCTGAGGGATCAGAGCCAGGCAGGCAAAGCCCCCAGGAGACGCCAGTTACAAACTGTGGGCTGCTTCTCTTGGCTTCCAGAACTGAGCGCCCTCGGGTCTCTAGGTAAGGAAGTGGGGGAGCGGCCGGCGCCTTTCTTCTCTCCCCTGACACTGAATGAGGTGGTCAGAACCACCACCCCAGACAGCGGTCTCCCACTGGCCTCTTTGATCAGAACACAGCATATCACTGCCCAGCGTGTGTGTGTGTTGGGGGGAGGGGGAGATATTTCCCCTTCATATTCTTCTCCCTCCCTCCTGCAGTCTTCACCAGTCTTATTTTTTGAACTACATGCTCATGAGTATTCCAGGCATACATTTCATACATTTTTATAGGCACCATCTGCTGTCAAGGAACCACCTATCCTTCCTTTCTTTGAGTTTCTGCAAAAGGTTAGAGCACTCTACTAAACATTTAAAATGCTTCTCGTATAACCTAGGATACATGTTAATAATTATTCCCCTTACAAGGTATTATACATTTGTGCCAACTAGTTCTCTTCTGTTCAATGAACTCAAGTAATTACACCAGTTCTCTGAGTAGTTATTATCCAAAACAAAGCAAATCAAAAAAGTCCTGTTTGCTTACTGCAGTAGTTTGCTATGGCTGCTATAACAAGTTACCACAAATCGAAAGGCTAAAACACCACAAATAAATGTATGATCCTAGGGTCTGGAGGTCGGGATCCAGCACGGGCCGGATCCACCCGGGCAAAAATATCCAGGTGTTGGCAGGGCTGCATTCCTTCCTGCGGGCTTGAGGGGAGACTTGGTTTCCTGCTCATTCAGATACCGGTAGCATTCAGTTCCACTGGCTGTAGGACTGAGGTCCCTCTCCCTCGCTGGCTGTCGAGGGGAGGACCCGTAGTGCCCTCCTCATACAAAGGCTCCTGCGTCTCAGAACCAGCAAACGTCTCCATTTTTAAGGACACATGTGATTAAATTAGTTTGGGTCGGCCCAGATAACCCAGGATCACCTCCCCATCAAGACCCTCACCTTCACCCCATCTATACAATCCCCTTTGCCATGTGAGACGCCGTATTCACAGGTCCTGGGGATTACAGCGTGGACATCTTTGGGGGACGTTATTCAGCTCACGACACTCCCACATGAAAGGAATTAAGAGGGTGCTTTTATCTCGTGTTGGGAGAGGGGGGCACGGCTACCAAGCAGGATGTTAGAGGCCTGGACGGTGGTCCCAGCTGGGCCACTAACGCGCTGAATTACGTTTTGTCCAGATCACTGAACATGAAGGATCCGGTTTCTTTGTTCCTTTAATAGATGCCATCTTAGTTCATTGACTTATTCATTCCCATTCACTCACGGAGCACAGGCTGACGGAGATGACACTGTGCCAGGCGCTGAGAATACAGCAGTGGACAGAACACAGCAGTCCCTGGACCCTCCTACCCCCCACCCCCACCCCGAGCTTACACTCTCGTGAAGGAAGACAGACAAAAACTAAGTAAACAGAGCAGTAAAATTCGTGTGCGGGAACAGTGGTAAGTAAATCAGGGCGGGATATAGGAAACATCAGGGGCTCGGCCACTGTACATACAGTGGCCACGGACAGACTCAAGGAGAAGGTAGTAACTGTGGGTAGAATTCCCCTCTTGTTTCATGACAGGATGATAGCCTTCTGCTCCCAACCTTATTCTCTTACCAACAAGAAGAGGTATTCTAGCCACTGCAAGCCTGATGTATCTGCGCTGGCACTGACAACTTGTGACAGTTCAGGCACGGATTATCAGCTTCTCCCTGTCTATTTTTTAAGTCTACACAAGAGTATAATAACATTATAGAAAAATATTTTTCTAAGATGGAATGACTATTAATGTATAAGTGAGAGACGGGAGTGAAAATATTCTAATCTCTTAAGTCACAAAGTAATTTTACTTGTCAGCTCAACATTTCATTAGGTATTTCAAATCATATCATTCAAACATAAAATTCGAACAGTGAGTTTTGATAGTAAAAATCAATGCATTTATCATCTAATTCAGGTGGAACTTGTAGCTCTCTCAATCCATCGCCTGCTGCTGTATCCAAACACGCGTCATCTGTATCACCTGAAGCTTGCTACAATTCCCACAAGAGGAAAAAGAAGAAAATAGCCTGGCTTTTCTAAGAGAAGTGCACCCTTTCAAGTGTAAAATATTTAATGTATCACCTTAGCAATGCACTGTTATTTGCAAATCAGCTGAAATATCCCAGAGACAATGATTTCCCAACCAACTTTCACATGTGTTTGGATAGAAAGGCATCGACGCAAAATGGAAGAAAGGAAAGGGCACATTAGAGTGAAAAGGTAAGAGACCTGGATTCCCACTGGCAATCTGTACACCCTGGGGTGTGTCACACAACATCTTTCCACACATTTCTTCTCTTAAAAAAGCGACAAAAGGACAGGAATCTCACCTGTCCTGCCTGATTCACAGGGCTGTGGAAGGACCGAATACGGTAGTACTGAGACAAAGTCTCACACGAACTGCAGAAGTATTATCTACGTCAACGTAAGGAATGGTTCTTGCTACTCAAGTTTAATCCCAGAATAAACGTGAGCACACGGAACATCACAAGAGAAAACACTGAGCTACTCCGGGGTCCTCTGGGAGCCGCCTGCCATAAGGTGGCCTCGGAGGGATACTGGCGGATGCATCCGTCAGACGCATGATTTATGGAGCATGTACCATCTACCAGGCGTGGTATGCAACGCTGGGTCTAAAGAACGCGGGCGCGCTCACTGTTTGTGGAAGTATGTATATCAGCACTTGCTCATTTCCTCCAACAAGGAATGCGGCAGTGTTACCTTAATGAGGTCCTCCCGGGAGGGAAAACTGGAGACTAAGCAGTTTTCTCTGGTCTTGGTGTTGGTGATGGAGACGTGCAGGCGGTTGTGAGCCAGCTCGTGTGCGTTGGGAGGGAGAATCGCCTCCACTCCGCTCCTGAAGAAGAAAAAGGGACCCGCTGCGCCCCACTGGCCTGCAAGCCTTGTAGCTGCCCAGACTGGAGACCCGAGAAAGAGCCGGGAGACAGTGACAGCGACACCTACGGCTTACTGGACGGGGGAATCTTACATGTCCAAAGAAAAAGAGTCCTGGAGAGACACCCCATCACGTTCGGCAGGCGGCAGACAGGACAAAGCAGCCATCTTTGCTACCCGGGGGCGAAGGAGGCCACCATTTATATGGGGAATTGATGTCAGGTGGGCTCATCTGTTACCACAGCAACCAGCAGCTCACAGCCCGGCAGGTTAACAGCCATCGTGGAGGGCAGGTATCTCCCTTTAATAAACTACCAGGTGGGGCCGCTCTGGCCCAAGGATTACGACAGTCACGAGCTGGGGCAGGAGGCAAGCACGTTTGTGAGAGTAGGGTGCAGATGAAGCAAGGACTGGTCGAGCAGAGGATGTACAGAGAGCAAGAGAACAGCCATCTTGAGTGGCTTGGCCACGCACTGCATGATTCACCTTTAATTACTGACCGCCTTGTAAATGTTTCAGGAGAGAGAATGCTGACTGAGCTTGCTACAATGTATCCAGAGCATCCTCTGTCTTCACAGGCTTGGGGGAGGGGGCGGGGGAATGTACTCTATATATGTACCTCAATCGGGCCATGAAATCATAGCCGGGTGTCACTGCCCCGAAAGTCTGCCTTCGGATTTCTTCGGCAAAACTGTAGGTAAACTCGTTACATTCCTGAAAAAGAAAATTAATAGATGACCCTATGTTTTGTCAACATTAGGATTCTAGTTCCAGACCCTGTGCCTATCACACAAGGCACCTGGACCGTATAAAGCCAACCCCAGATGTCGGATGCTTCACAGGCACGCATCCCCACGAGGCCTGTCCCTCACCCACCATTCCTGGGCCCCAGACAAGCTATATGGTCTGCCAATTGCAATCTTTTTTTTTCTTTCTTTCTTTTTCTTTTTAAACCACCTCACATGGCTTTGCCCACCTGTGGAAAATCCTTGACGGCTGGGTTCTAATTGTAACTGAGCACATTTCTCTACAGGCTTCTCCAACGTAATTAAATTCCTCACCCACCCCAATCCTGTGGCTTCGGGAACGTTCAGACTGCAGCTCTACAACAGTGCTGACGATTCACACCACCAACAACAGGGAAAGGACTTACGATGACTCTACCGGATCAGAGTCCTTGGAGATTAGCCTGGGGCACTGGTCTTTCATAAAAGTCCCCCCAGTCGGGGCTAACAGGGAGCCAGTGCTGGGATCCACTGATGTGGCCTCTGTTGCCTCGTCTTCATATAACAATTCAAGGTGGGTATCATCACCACACTAGACGGGTAAGAAAACTGACATTTGGAGGGGTGTCTTTCCCACTGTGCCATCAAAAATGAGTGTCAGTGCCAGGATTTAAACCCAGGTCTATCTTTCATTTATTAGTTCATCCATTCAGCAACCTACTGGGCACCAGGCAGTGGGCTAGGAACTGGGATTCAATGGCTGAGCATGAGATACACAGAGCCCCTGCCTTCCTGGGACTGAGGAGTCCCTCGGTAAGGAGATGGCAGGGCACCAGGAGAGCATCCATGTATGGGGCAGATTCACGCGCCCTCCTTCCCCGGAAGGTTAGGGTAGCCCCGGACCCTGAGAATCGGTGCCCTTACACAGCAAAAGGGACTTTGCACATGCGATTAAGTTAAAGGTTACGAGATCAGGAGACGCTCCTGGATTATCTCAGTGAGCCCAATATAATCACAAGGGTCCTTGGAAGGGAGAGAGGGGGGCAGGAGGGTCAGAACTGGCGAGATGTGAAGATGCTATGCTTGTGACTTTACAGGTCGAGGAAGGAGCCAGAGGCAGGGAAGGCAGGGCGCCTCTAGCACCTGGAAAAGGCCGGGACACACACTGTCCTCCGCAGCCTCCAGAGGGAGCGTGGCCCTGCCGACACTTTACACAGTGAGGCCTTTTCAGACGTCTGACCTCCAGAACTGTTAGAAAATAAACGTGTGTTTTTCAGAGCTGCTATGTTTACTGTCATCTGTTGCAGCAGCAACTGGGAGCTAACACAGGGGGCATCAACCTCCAACCTCACTTTGCTAGGCTGAGACCTAAGATACAGACAGGAGTTGGACAGGAGATGGAGGTGGCAGACGACAACAAGCAGGGGTAGCAGTGAGAAGAGTGCAAGCAGCCCAGACGGGGCAGAGACCAGAGAGGCAACCTCAGTGAGCCATAAGAGGGCTAAGGTCCACGTGGCCCTGGGAGTCGTACTAAGAAATCTGCACCCCAGGAGAGAAGGGAACCCTCCTACACTGTTGCTGGGAATGTAAATCTCAGCCACTATGGAGAACAGTATGGTGGTTACTTAAAAAACTAAAAATAGAGCTACCATATGATCCTGCAATCCCACTCCTGGGCATATGTCCAGAGAAAACTATACTTTGAAAAGACACATGCACCCCTATGTTCATAGCAGCACTATTTACAACAGCCAGGACATGGGAACAGCCTAAATGTCCATCGACAGGTGAATGGATAAAGAAGATGTGGCGCATAAATACAATGGAATATTACTCAGCCATTAAAAGAATGAAATAATGCCATTTGCAGCAACATGGATCGACCTAGAGATTGTCATACTGAGGGAAGTCAGACAGAGAAAGACAGATATCACATAATATCACTTATATGAGGAATCTAAAAAGAAATGATACAAATGAACTTATTTACAAAACAGGAACAGACTCACAGACTTAGAAAATGAAATTATGGTTACTGGGGGGAAGGATGGGGGGAGTGATAAATTGGGAGTTTGGGATTGACATGTACACACTACTATATTTAAAGTGGATAACCAACAAGGACCTTTTATATAGCACAAGGAGCTCCGTTCAATATTATGTAACAACCTAAATGGGAAAAGCATTTAAAAAAGAATAGATACATGTATAACTGAATCACTTTGCTGTACACCTGAAACTATCACAACATTGTTAATTAACTATACTCCAGGGCTTCCCTGGTGGCGCAGTGGTTGAGAGTCCACCTGCCAACACAGGGGACACGGGTTCGTGTCCTGGTCCGGGAAGATCCCACATGCCGCGGAGCGGCTGGGCCCACGAGCCATGGCTGCTGAGCCTGCGCTCTAGAGTCTGTGAGCCACAACTACTGAGCCCACGAGCCACAATTACTGAGCCTGTGCTCTAGAGCCCACGAGCCATAGCTACTGAAGCCCACGTGCCTAGAGCCCATGCACTGCAACGAAGAGTAGCCCCTGCTCGCTGCAACTAGAGAAAACCCACAGGCAGCGACAAAGACCCAATGCAGCCAAAAATAAATAAATAAAAAATAAAATAAAATGTTAAAAAAAAAAACAATACTCCAATATAAAATAAAAAGTAAAAAAAAATTAAAAAAAAAGAAATCTGCACCCCATCCTGAGTCAACAAGGATCCCGGGGGTGGGAGAGGGGGAGGTCACAGGATGAGGAGTTCAGATTTGTGTTTGGGTGAAATCACTCTGAATGCTTAGGTAGGTGGATTGTAGGCAGCAGGGGCAGATGCAGGCCTGCCTGTTCAAGAAGCCGCTGTAGACTTCTACGTGAGAAATGGGGGTGGCCCCCCGCAGTGTATGCTCTTTCTACTAAGCCACACTGCACACCCAGCTTATTTTCTTGTATTATTTTTGGTTACACACACACACACACACACAGACACACACACACACACACACACACACACACACACGCACACACCCCTGACCAGACTGGAAACCTATTAAGGAATGCACTTATCTTTGAGTTAGCTCCCTGCTGTGTCTAACGCCATGCCTGGCAAATTCTGAGGGCTGAGGGAAGGCCGGCTGCGCTGAGCTTTTAACATATCAAAGTCTAAATCTGCCTGCCACCTAAAATACACCAGCGTCAGGTGCTGGTCTTAATTATACATGCAGCAGCTCGGAGTTAGATTCATTACTCACATCTCTGTCACAACACCACAAAGCTCGAAGAACTTACATACCAACAGGGAGAACTGAGCTAACAGGGACTTGAGTAGGTAGAAAACAGTTTCCTAAGAAAGCTCAAAGCCATCCTTCAAGGGGTAGATTTCAAATGCTCAAGAGAAAAGAAATAAAGTAACTTCAAAGCAAATGGCTGAAAACTGATTTTGAGAAAGGAGAAACGAAGATGCCCTGGGTGAATCCAGAGAATCATTTTCCACCTGCCAACGTGAGCGCCCGATAAAGAGTTACCCCTAAGGGCTGACCAACACAGTGAGACAATACGACTGGATCTCCAATTTACCAAAAATGTAAACAAGAACAGGTAATCGGACTGATATCAAAAGTCTCAAATGCAGGTAAAGGATTCAATGGCTGAGCGTCACAGAATTTCAGTGAAGGGGCTACATGATCACAGTATTTCCAAATCAGTCTAATTCTAAATCACACAATGTATTTCGAAATCTGCTGAGGATTCGAAACCAAATCTACCCAAATCCAAAGCTCGAGATTTGCTCCCACCTAAAGGAAAGGCTGCACTGAACAGGAGTCAACAAGCCCTCAGTAGCCCCGTGCTTCGGAAAGGAAATAAAGAGCTGGGAGGGACTAGCTTGCACTTCAAAGCACATGAGTCTGCTACGTTGGGGGGAGTTTGCACACTTCATGTATACTTTCCCTGACTTTACATTCTCATCCTGTACAATCTCTAAAATTTTCCATCACTTTTCTAGTATAAAGAAAAGAAAAAGAGCAGTGGATTTCTGAATAACTGGTCTAAAGTCCAGTTTCTCTTCCATAAGCAGCTCATCAGAGATTTCAAAACAAGATTTCTGATGTTTAAAATGTTGTGGATTTCAACATTTAAATGTGACAAATTCATCCTTGGGCACGGAAATGTTAATCATTATTTGATTACTATTCCAAGCTGCTAGAGAATGTAAGTAATTAACAAATAGAATATTCTCCACCTGCAGAAGCCAGTTCTCAGAGTCAGAGAATGCATGATGGCTCTCTAGAAGCAGAAAACAGACTTTAAAAACATAGATTACATTAAATGAAATACTTAATGCTTATTTTTATTACTTCTAGATAAACTGCTTGGAATTCAGGGCTCCTTCTTACTGTGGGAATGAAAAACAAATTCAATTCCAATATCATTCCTCTTAAAAGAGATTACAGGGACTTCCCCGGTGGCACAGTGGTTGAGAATCCGCCTGCCAACGCAGGTTCAATCCCTGGTCTGGGAGGATCCCTCATGCTGCAGAGCAACTAAGCCCGTGCGCCACAACTATTGAGCCCACGTGCTGCAACTACTGAAGCCGGCGTGGCTAGAGCCCGTGCTCTGCAACAAGAGAAGCCAGAGCAATGAGGAGCCCTCGCACGGCAACAAAGAGTAGCCCCTGCTCGCCGCAACTAGAGAAAGCCCGCGTGCAGCAACGAAGACCGAACGCAGCCAAAAATAAATAAAAATTCAAAAAAAAAAGAGATTACAGGCCAACATTTTTGTTTATATGCCTGTCTGTAAATAGGAGCAAGCAAAGACTTAGCCACATGTTCAAGGCCTTGAGAACAGGCTCTGTGCTCTTCTCATGATCAGTTAATGGAGAAATATCCTTTGCTTGAAAGAAACAAAGCTGGAATCTTAAGACTAAATAAACATTCAAGAGCAAAAGAAGGGATTTTATTTCCTTGTCTTGTTGTCACCCAAAATAATAATCTTTTCCAAATGGAGAGCAGAGATCCCGAATGATTAAATTTTAAAAGAAGTCAACCTTTTCTGTTTCCCAGGCAAAGGATTATTTCCCTGCAGTTAACTTACTATACAGTTAACAATCATCTTCGTGGTTTGGGCGTAATTTCTGGATGAGAAACACAGCCTAGTTACTACTTAATTACCTCTATTTTTTGTGGCGCGGTTAGCAGGACAGAAGCAACCAAGGATCCCGCGGAAGCCCCGGCAAAGGCCTTGACATTCTTCAGGAGCTTTTTGCCGTGTTTGTAAAGTGCGGATGCTGCCCCCAAGTGGTAAATGCCCAGAAACCCACACGCTGCAAACGACAAGTTGATGTGCTTCATTCTAGCTGTGAAATTGGTGACACAAAACCCCAAAATGCCCATTAAGTTGGTATAGTTTGTTCCACATGCTGTGTACTCTTATGCTAGTCATCATTCCAAGGCTTTCTTTTATATACAGAATTCTCTGTTCTAAGCATAATCTTTTCAATTAAAGTCTAATTAAACACCCAAATCTTTCAAGGAAACTTTTCTCTCACCTTGACCCACTACAATCATATTAATTAAAAAAAAAACAACTACAACAGTCTGTATTTGTTCAGTACATAGACTATGCAACCTACTTTTTAATTACTTGGCAAAAACCAAAGGGTTAAATTCCCACTGGCAAGGCATTTGATCCTTTTTTCTTGATCTTTTGATAGTTTTGGGGGTGTGGGCTACTGGTAAAATCATTAGAGAAGGTAGCAAACTTCAAATGAAAGACACATGCGCTCTTTGCGAGTGCATCAGTGAATTTAAAACATACGTCTCGGCTCCCCACCGTTTCCATCGTGAGCATCCGTTTTTTGTTGCTGTTGTTTGGTTTTTAAACCTGATGCTCTCAATTATTCAATAATGCAATACTCAATTATTCAACGATGCAGTGTATTTCATAGCCAAGTTTCTCAAGACAAACTGAGGTCATGACTGGCGAGGGCAACTGGAGGCTCAAAGAAATGACATCTGCATCACCTGATACTTGCAACAAATCTCACAATGAAACTATATTTCACGAAACTTCAGGGGGAACGATTTCACCACGTGTTTAAAACAGTGCCCCCCCCCCCCGCAAACTGCTCCCCCTAGATGCCCTCAGGGGTTTCTCGGGGGTCCCGGGACCTTCAGACTAGGCACTTGGCCACGGCCTGGAATTTAGGAACCGAAAACCCTCGTTCCGATGCGCAGAGCCAGGCCCTGTG
Source organism: Inia geoffrensis (assembly GCA_036417435.1). NCBI lineage: Eukaryota > Metazoa > Chordata > Mammalia > Artiodactyla > Iniidae > Inia > Inia geoffrensis. Next base: position 5,383,268 of record CM070921.1, read on the forward strand.
CGAAAGGAGGCTCAATCGCTGCAGCCGAGCCCGGTCTGGGTTTAATTTCATCAGACTGGAGGCGGGAGAAGGGGAGGGGTCTCCAGGGGGGCCGACCCAGCGTACGCAGGCCCAGTGTCCCCCCCTATCCTGTGGGCTGGGGGTGGCGGGAGGAGGGTCGCTGCTGCAACACCCCCAGGGATACCTACGCGGACCCACTGGCCCGGGAGCAACCTCCGGGGGGCCGGAACCTGCCCCTCGCCAGCCCCGCGCTCCGCCCCTACCAATGCAGACCTGAGTCACTTCCGTGTAGACCTTCGTCCCCCGCCACCCCCAGCCCGCCGTCCCTTATCCGGAAGGCGGGGCCGGGCCGTCACAGAAGGGATTGAGGCCGGACTACCCGCGCGGGTCTGTGACGTCATCGCGCCGACGCGGGCGTCCTCTAGGCTCCGCCTGCTCCACTTAAACCGCTGGACTCGACATGGCTGCGCGCCTTCGGCCGTTTGACCTTGGTGTCCCCTAGGGCGGGTAAGGGATAAGACTTTCTCGTCTTGAGTCATACTGTCTTCGGATACCTCGGGATGCACTTTAGTGCCTATGCGCCACGTGCGGGCCGGCCCCCACCTGCAAGTCCGCTGACCCTGAACGACCCTCATTTGCTGTGTACCGGAAGTGCTTGGCCTTCTTGGCGGCTGTTCCCCGGCAGTGGTTTCCCTCCCCCCTCAGCCTCGGGGCGGTCCAGCGGTCCGTGTAAGGGCGGGTTTTAGGGGCTACGTTGGGATTGAATGCCCCGCAGCTATTGGAAGACTACCTCAGATATTTCCTTAAGCCTTGTTGGGAAGGCCGCACTATGGCTTTGGGCAGCATTCACAGCCTCAGTACGCCTTAAGCTGTGTGGCCTTGGGTGGGTTATAGGACCTCTCTGAGCTTCCCAGGTGACTTCTCTGCAAAATGGCATGGTAAAATCCGAGTTGGTGCTAAATCGTAACGTTCATGCTGCATTAGCAGGGCTTCAGCAGGCCAGCCTGTGTCGTCTGGTAGCACCACTGGCTCTGGGTAGATGTGAGAAACAGCTTTCTAAGGCGGCCCTCTTGGCTTTGCATTCCTGCCCGGATTCAAAGGACTGACAATTCCTTCTCTCCCTCAACGGTGTCTTCGCTATCTAACCCTAACCAGCAAGCCTTAAGGAACTGCAGAGTTTCCGGTTGAAGGTTCTCCAGACCCCCTTGTTTAAGGACAGATTTACTCTCGCTGAAGTACAGAGGAGAATCCGAGAAAACGCGTGTCTCTACCTTAAGCAGTAGAGGGAGTGGGTGGGAGCTCCCCAGATGGCCTTTACCTGGGACTTTTTTCTTTCTCCCTCATTTGGGATGCTAGTGACCTGGGCTCTGGCCCGCAACACTTTCTGTAAGCAAGAACCCTGGATGTCCTGGCTAAGGAAGAGATCTCATGTTTATTCTTGTAAGTAGACTTCTGAGACAGGTCCTGCAGGCATCCTAATGCCTATGCATAGCACAACTGCATTACTCTGAATTCTTCACGACCATTCGAATTTAGTGAAGGGAAGGGCAAGTGTGTGTATATGCAGGAAATATATAGAAGGACAAGCTGTTCATTTTTCTTTCTTTTTTTTTTTTTTTTTTTTTTTTTTTTTTGCGTTACGCGGGCCTCTCACTGTTGTGGCCTCTCCCGTCGCGGGGCACAGGCTCCGGACGCGCAGGCTCAGCGGCCATGGCTCACGGGCCCAGCCGCTCCGCCGCATGTGGGATCTTCCCGGACCGGGGCACGAGCCCGTGTCCCCTGCATCGGCAGGCGGACTCTCAACCACTGCGCCACCAGGGAAGCCCAAGCTGTTCATTCTTGCATCCTTCCATTGCCTTCTAACTCTCTGGTAGGGTGTGGTCTTCCCAAGAGAGCATCGTCCAGGAAACTTATTAGAAAGGAAGAATCCCAGGCCTCAGATCTCCTGAAACAAGAGTTTGCATTTTAACAGAATCCCCAGGAATTGCTCTGCACACTAAAGTTTGCAAAGCCCCGGTCTAACTCCTGGGGTGGTCTGGTTTAAAGTGATGCGGTGACATCGAAAATTTAAGGAGAGACAAGGTCCACAGAGCCAGAATTTGCAGTGGTGGCAGGGCCACCTATTTCCTGCTTTGGGGCACCGCCAGCAGGTTGATTCAGAAGATAGGTGAGAAATTTGTCGCTGGGTCAGGCCGGACGCACACCACGGCTTTGGAATCCTTTGCTTAAAGGAAAGGTGAGATCAGCCGTTGTTACCACCCCTGCCGGTGAGTGAGATCCCGCCAAATTTAAGGGTCACAGGAGAAGTGTCCACAAAGCTCCATAATGTAATTCTTAACAATTTAAACTCTTTTTTTTTTTTAACTCCTTTCTCCCTTCTACCCCATGTCATACCCACATGCAACTAATTAAAAGGTTCCGTTTCCTAAGGTAAGGAAGAATATCAGATTCATTCACATTTGTCTTTATAATCTCAGTGCCATGCAGGGCACTTGGCACATAGTGTGTGATTAACAAATATTTGTTGTGATTGTTGGATTTAAGTAAATTACTCTTGTGATGTGAGTATATAGTAATTTAATTGCCTTTTCAGAACATTTTTCAGTAAATCTTTTGCCTGGTTTTGCCTCTCTTTTTTTCCTTAGTAACTTATAGGGTTTTTTTTTCTTTTATAAATTTATTTATTTTTATTTATCTTTGGCTGCATTGGGTCTTCGTTGCGGCGCACGGGCTTCTCATTGCGGTGGCTTCTCTTGTGGAGCATGGGCTCTAGGCGTGCGGGCTTCAGTAGTTGTGGCTCGCAGGCTCGGTAGTTGTGGCTCACGGGCTTAGTTGCCCCGCGACACGTGGGATCTTCCCGGACCAGGGCTCGAACGCATGTCCCCTACGTTGGCAGGCGGATTCTTAACCACTGCACCACCAGGGAAACCGCATAATTTAGTTTTGAACTGGTTTATTTTCTAGCCATTTATCGAACATTTAAGTATCCATTGTTTAACAAACACAGTGCTGGTTCAGGGCACACGAAGTTGACAGGAATTCAGTTCTTCCTCATCTAGAGCCTAGAGGGTAGGGAGACAGTCGATGTGTAATTACAGAGGCGTGATCGTGTGCTCGTACAAAGCCACACACGGGTGCTGTGCATATCCACAATGAGCTGGGGGGCAGCAAACCCTTAGGTCTGGGAGGTACCTACGAGAGCAGCTGGCACAGAAACAAAGTGCCCAAGGCTTTCCACATCCCCAGCTTCCTCCCGCAAGATTTGATCATGTATTCTCCTAAAGAGAGAAAGGTACGGGATAAGGGAGGGATAAGGGATGCTTGCCACTCCTCTGCCCCAAGGACTGAGCCTTATCTCAAAGTGTCTGAGTGTAATCTCGTGTTCCAGTCTACTGTCCATGCGGTGGCATTTATTTTCCAACCTTGGCATCTTAGCACAGGTGAATAGCTCTGTGGGGCACATGCCATCGTTCCCCGCGACACCCGTACCCTCCCTCCGTGTACGAACTCCTCACACCTGTCACCCCCTCCCAGAGCCCTGCAAGCTGAACTTGATGCACTTTAAAGGTTAGATGCACAGCCTTTAATTTCAGAGGATTGTGGCCACACCGTTGGCACACACAGCAGCGCCGTTTGCCGCAGGGGCCTCAAGGTGATACCTCGGGTCACCACGCCCTCTGTGCCTTGTTGAAGCATTCCCTTGTTTTGAGACCACCGTAGAATTCTGAGCAAGGCAGTTCTGCAGTCGTGGAGTAGAGCGTCCCATGTGAAGCCACAGAGGAGGCTCCATCCCTTCACACAGGTTGTTGTTTTCTCTAAGGAGACGTCGCGAAGGCCACCGTGTGGAGGGGCAGCCTGGGAATAAAGGCAGTTTAGAGGGGTCGGGGCTGAGAAAAGGAGAGGAGCTGGCCTAGTAGGTGTGATGGCATTTCTTGAGCCTGGGGATGCAAGTGCGACCATCCCTGGCTCACTCCCACACCGCACCCACCCTTTGCTCTTTGTTTTCTTAAGTGAGTTAGAACCGAGTTTCTAAATCTTGCAAGCTAAACAGATCTCACTAATGTAAGGGCCTTTTCCATTGCACCTATTTTCTCACTGTTAGAAATATGCTAGAAGAACCAACTACTTGAAGTAAAACTGGGTGACTCTTGCATAGAGCTGTGACGGTACTTTTGTGATTATGTTTAGTTATTTATTTTTTCATTTTATTTTTTGGCCGCACTGTGCAGCATGATGAATCTTAGTTCCCAGACCAGGGATCAAACCTGTGCCCCCTGCATTGGGAGCGTGGAGTCTTAACCACTGGACCGCCAGGGAAGTCCCTTGGGTGACTCTTTTCTAAATGGAAGAATACTTTTTTCAAAAAGTATATGAATTATATATGTAATATATTTTCTGTTATATATGTACATATATATGCAAATGTATGTATGTAACCAGACTGGTGACATTTGAAAACAATTCAAAACTAGGTGTCCTTAAGAAGTGTAATTTACTTGGGATTAGAGACATCTGAAAGTATACACTATAGATCATCTTAACATGACGTAGAAACTAAATATCAAGCTATTTCTATTAGAAAAAACATTAAAAAAATATAGCCTTTATGTATAAGCTTTGTTTTTTCTTTTTTGCAGTACGCGGGCCTCTCACTGTGACCTCTCCTGTTGCGGAGCACAGGCTCCGGACGTGTGGCTCACGGGCCCAGCCGCTCCGCGGCAGGTGGGATCCTCCCGTACCGGGACACGAACCCGCGTCCCCAGCATTGGCAGGCAGACTCTCAACCACTGCGCCACCAGGGAAGCCCTAAGCTTTGTTTTAATTTAATATGTGAAAGGTTCCAAATGTAATATACAGTGAACTGGGAGATCAAGGTAGAAAGATTTTCTGAGTGTTTCTGTTATTGTATTAGAATTACTTAATTACAATGCTTGCAGTTGATATTCTGCATACGTGTGAGATGGAGCAGAGAAGCTTTCAAAGTTTTCATACGTAAGTGATTGATATCTTTTACACAAAGGGGTTTTAGATCTTTGGTAGCCAGGTGTTGGTGTTGTGAAGTGATGGTGGGAGTGGGATACCAAATGCCTGACAGAGGAGTCCTAAATATTTTTAAAAGCCCAATAAAAGAAAATGTGTGTTCTCTCTGCCCTGTTTTCTTTGTTGCTAAACAGCTGTGCCCTTGACCTGGCCGCTTGTGGTGCACAATTGGTACAGATGGTCGGGAATAGTCCTTCTCGTTACCCTTCAGATAATTATCTTCCAGTGGAGGCGATTATTGGGGAAATAATATCCGTGTCAAACAAGTGATAGCACCGAGTGATAAACAGAATGTCAGCGTTGGTGCCGAATGCTTCATCAGATTCACCAAAATACTACTCTGTTTTAATTTGGAGTACAGGATCTCATCATTACTGATGCTCTCGTCAAAAGAAACAGCCTAATTGCCAAAACATCCAATTATCTAATCACCTCATTTCAAAGGGAGAAAATAAGAATTCTGGTGTATTTTGTTTCTGCATCTACTCGTATTTGCAAGAAGCTTATTATTAATAATTATTACACTTGTTGAGGGCCCATTCCATGCCAGTCCTTTGTACCCATTGTCTCATAGAACTTTTACAACGGTGCTGACAGACCTTCCTCCCCTACAGTGGTTCAGAAGTGAATTAATAAGCTAGTAAATTCTTATTATGTGCCCAGGATTGTGCTCTTTGGCCCTTGGCGGGTCTCAGAAACTTGTTATTCCTTCAGTCCTTTCTTTGGTCAGAATTTGTAATTGGTCTTCACATTTAGGCATTTATAATTTTACTAAAAAGTGGTAAAAGTGTTTAATAAATGTGATGTATAAATTTATAACATTTAGGAAACTTGTTTGCATCTGGAAAAAAAAGAAAAAAAGCAAGTGTAGCAATTAATTCAAACTACCCTTTCTGCATTTATCAATTACAGCAGTAAGTCACTCTGATTACTCCTTTTCCTGGAAGCTGTGTCATAAAGTAGGTTATTGTAAAGAGAACATAATTTCCATTAGGAACAGTGTTATAGAAGGGGGTCCTGTCATTGACCAGGGTCCTAACTCCAGATAAATCATGTATCTAATCAATTGTATTCATGCCTTCGTTCACTCTTTAAATATACTTCAGTGTCTAATATATGACAAGGGCTGGAGTAGGCATTAGAAAATTTAAAAAAAAGTCTTACTGGGTAAACTGTTCATTTTTAGTTCACTGGTTTTTCTTACTGGAATGTACTTTCACATTTTTCTACCCTATTAAGTTCTACTTATTCTTCTGGGCCTGAAAAACTCTTTTGTCTCAGTATGTCCTTTTGGATTAAATTCAAACACCTTCTGTCAGTATTAACCACACCCTTCTCTTTGTTACCATGCTTGAGGCATTGTGGTAGTATTTTCCACCTTTCATTTTGGTTAGAAATGTGGTTGCCTCCACCTTCCGTGTTGAGAGTTGATTTGGAGCAGGGACCGTCTTATACTTCTTGGATTTTATTTATTTATTTGTTTGTTTATGGCTGCGTTGGGTCTTTGTTGCTGCACACGGGCTTTCTCGTTGCGGCAGGCAGGGGCTACTCTTCGTTGTGGTGCGCAGGCTTCTCATTGTGGTGATTTCTCTTGTTGTGGAGCATGGGCTCTAGGCGTGCGGGCTTCAGTAGTTGTGGCACTTGGGCTCAGTAGTTGTGGCTAACGGGCTCTAGAGAGCAGGCTCAGTAGTTGTGGTGCATGGGCTTAGCTGCTCCGCGGCATGTGAGATCTTCCCAGACCAGGGCTCGAACCCATGTCCCCTGCATTGGCAGGTGGATTCTTAACCACTGCGCCACCAGGGAAGTCTCTACTTCTTGGTTTTTGCCGGCATCTAGAAGGTAGCTAAATGTTTATATGAGTTGAGAATCTTTATGTTTCAGATATCTAACTGGCTTAAGCAAAAAGAATGTGCTAGTTCAAATATAGGGAGGTTTAGGGACTTCCGTCATGGTCCAGTGGGTAAGACTCCATGCTCCCAATGCAGGGGTACTGGGTTCGATCCCTGGTCGGGGAACTAGATCCCACATGCATGCCGCAACTAAGCGTTTGTATGCTGCACATACCGCAACTAAACATGCGGCAACAAAGATCCCGAGTGCCGCAGCTAAGACCCAGCGCAGCCAAAATGGATAAATATCAAATATGGGGAGGTTTAGAGGTAGGACTAGATGTAGAGATGGCTGGATCAAGCATGCAGTGGGTGCTGGAAGGCCACCATTGTGCCATTTCCCGTTTTTCTCATCTTAGTTTCATTCTGCAGTCCGTTCGTCCCCAGGAGGCTGCTGGCAGCCTCACAAACTCTCAGCATATAAGTGGACAAGTTCTTGCACTACCCACCTCTCAAACTTAGAAAAAGACTCCTGCTGGTTCTATTTTTGTCACGTGCGTGTCCCTGGAAGAGGCAGTGTGAACAGCAAATGGTGATACAGTGATGTGAGCCCATGAACAGGGGAGCGAGCACTGCAGACGATGGACAGAATGAAGGGAAGCATTGCCAGGTCCAGATGGAGTCAGCTGGGCAAGCCTAAACCAACACATCCACCGCAGTACCTGATAAATATTTGCTGAGTTAAACAAGCAAAAATGCGGCTATAATCTCTATATAAGACAGGGAAATTTAGTCTTTTCGATATATAAAACTTCATGATATGTATTCATCTGGCGAGTATTTCCCCAAACAAATAAGAACACGACTGTGATGTTTGGGGCGTTGAAAAGTTGGTTGCCATTTTAGGTATGTTTAGGTGAACAGTACATGCTGCTTGGCTTAAATGTTCACCATTGAATTAATCAATACTTTTGTTTGCCTTTTTTGAATTATATGAGCTATTTTGGATATTAGAGATGGTACAAGACTGTTGCTCACCAAATCGGTGTAAATGGATGCAAATGTTTCCCTGTGATAAATTTCCATGTCGGGAGCTGTGGTTCTTGGAGTGCTGCCAAGGATCTTATCCTACATGTAGGGTCAGAGAAGTAGATGCTAAATAAATGTTTTTAACAGCTGTGACAATAATGACAATGCCCTTCTACCAAAAGCATTTTGTAGAGTGGGAAGTGATCTCAAAGGTCCTCCCATCATCCCTTACTTCTGAGCGTTTGGGAAGAGAGTAGAGTCACCATTTAGTGAGTGTCCACTAATGTATTTCATACTTGATTTTAAAACCATAAGAAATATACCACTAACATAAACTTTCAAAATCATTCTTTGCAACGTCTTCACAGAATAAGACAAAAGTGATGTGTTATAGCAAACTATACACAGATACATTCCCTATTCACAGAGCTACAAAATGAATGGGTAAAATGGGTTAGAAGTCTGAAATGGAGGTCAAAGTGAAATTTTGAAAGGACCCAGGCTGACATGGAAAAGACAGCTGTAATTTCACAATCTTCTGTTACGGTTGAATTCTCAGAAAACTAACGGCAGAGTAGTGGCTGTTAGAATGTGGTAGTATTTGGGAGCCGTACTTGTTGAAGCGTATAGACTGATTCAGTTTTTCCTGGGGAAAAAAAATCCCAAGTGCTGATGAACTGTGCTATTTCCCAGTAGGCAGATATATTTAAAATAATGAACACACAGAATTCATTCTCTGTGAATAAAAGAGATGGCAAGTTGAAAGTCATTTCAACAGCATTCCTTGCTTGGGGAAGTCTACCTCCAGCCTAACATTAGTTTTGTATTTCTGAATCCCCACATAGAAGCCAGAGAGCCCTATTTAAGCTGTTATTTTAAGCGCCAAACTTTCTTGCCCATATTTTATTCACCGTCTCCCCTTGAGGGAGCACGACTGCACTCTTAGCGTGCTTTTGAAGGGCCATTGTCAGAAAGTAAATTTTTCCTAACAGAGTCCTTGGAGTAGCTGCATGGCCACATTGCACTTAAAAAACAGCTGTAAAAGTAAAATTGTAAGGTCAGGGGTCTCCAAAAGGTCTTTGTAATTCTGAAATTTAATTTTCCTGTTTTTTCATGCACGTATACTCCAAATTTTATTTTTAATTTACTTTTTTCATATACTCCAAATTTTAGAAAAGCAGTTCATCACCAACATGACCCCATTTTCCCAGTTGTATTATGGAAAAAATATGGATTCTGTAGGGTACAGAAGCATTCACAAGGTAATATTTAAAATATAAGTTAGCTTCATTTCAGCATTCTGTGAACACAGACGAGTGTAAAGGTTATTTTCCTTCAGTTAGCAAAGAAACTGAAATAACATTTTTGCTTAATATTGAGTGAGAAGGATCTCGTAACCACGTAGAGTTCATTTCAGTGACCCCACTTGTATGGGCCACCCACCCGAGGTGTATTTTCATCAGATGTTGACACGTAATTGTTGAAATCAGAGGCATTTCTATTACTTACACATTTTTCTTGACATTTGACTTATGCCTTTTTTTTTTTTTTTTCTGTACTTTCTATGTTAGAGTGGCAAGTGACTGTGATACTTTCTGCAGCACAAAGGCTCTCTGGGCGTGCCTTTTATTTGGTTTCTATTTCTGTGCTCAAAGGCGTGGAGCAACGCCAAATTTGCATTCGCTGCTGCTTGTTGAACGTGCACTTGCGTGGTCTTTGGTGTTTGCCTCCTCCAGGGGCCTTGCCCGCGCCAATGCACATTCAACGTCCCTAAGAACCCTGTGAGGCGACCAACAGTGGCACTCACATGGCAATGATGGCTGAATGAGGCACAAAGCGACAAAGTAACTTTCTCGAGATCGCACGCTTGATCGTTGGCTCAGCCAGGATTCACTCTTTGACTGCTTTGCTCTACTGTCCCCTCAGTGCCAGATGTTCAAAAGCAGATGTCCACTCACGGGGCGTTCACGACGATCGTTGTCATAAAGACATTGATAAGTGAAGGCAGCAGTGATCCTGTCCAGCTGCACCATCACCCCAGGAACTTTAGAGGCTCGTCCTGCAGCAAACCGTTAAACATGGAAGTTCTCTCGTCTTAGGCTTGGGGATCTCTTGCCTTCTCTGTTTGTTCACACGAGGCAGCACTGTTCATGCCCAAAGCTTTGGTGCAGCCTCTTTGCCTAGGGCCTCCACATCAGGTGCTGTGATGGCACGAGGACTATTGATTTGGATTGGCTACCTATGGATGAAGGGGACTCAGGTTACGACTTAGGGCAAGTCCCTGCCTAAGCAAAGGGGGAAAACCCATCCCACCCCCTGGCACAGCTGAGTGAGGGAAGGAGGGTGTTGAGGTAGAAAATCAGTGTGCTAATCCCCCACTTCTCATGTTTGTATGTTGGGATGGGGTTTGTAGACAAAGATCGCCCTCTCTGTTTCTGCGGACATAGCCTTGGGAACTGTGGTACACCAGTACAGTGTCTTAATTCTCCTTTTGATGCGTGTAGGAGGGAGCCTGGACATCAGTATTATCATTAGGAAGACACAGCTCCCAGGTGACTCTATGGTGTAGCCAGGGCTGAGGACCACTGTTCTTGAGAAGTTCTCAATTTGGCCACCATGACACCACAGCCATGTTGCAGGTTTGGGCGACGGAGGTGCCCACATGGAAAGCCAGTGCTAAAATAAGCCTCAGCCTGGTCATCAGGGGGTCTAGAAGATCTGCACAGCCTGCTGACCAGTCCACGTTGGTCATTCTCCACCTGACCAATGTGCACAGACTGCAAGGAAAACAACTAGAGTTACTCTTTCACTTTTCTTCTGTGTCATCACTTCCAGGTTAAGAGATTGACCAATACAGGGAAGTGACCTCAGGAAGAAAGGGCGTAATAGGGTTCTCTCTTGGTCGTTTGTGTTTCTTAGTACCCTTGTGCCTTACTTTCTGCATTTGTAGGAAGTTCTGGTGGGGATGAATAACGTGTCCTTTTGAGGCTGGCAGCACCCCTGCCGGCTCAGTTCCGGGTGTGGCGTGCTTAACCTTGTGCTGGCTGTGAGACTGGGTGTCTCCCACACGTTGCGGGTCCATTGGAATTCTGCGCCTGTTCATGGGCACCGCAGGCCCTATGCAAGAGAGCGGTGGCAGTGGGAAGCAGAAATGCACATCGCATGCATCCTCTCTGCTCATTCGTGTGTACGCTTTACTGTCCCATCGGACTTCACTTGTAAAACGCAAGCTCAGAGGTAAAATTATTAAGAATTTCAAGATGGTGACAGCAGAGCAGTAAACCAGGTGTGAGAGCCTTCTCAGCATGGGGCGCATTTAGCTAGCCCTGCTCGGAAATACTCTCCCGTATACCCAGATACTATCTTGGAGGAAAAGGGGAGAAAAGAAATTTTTTGCTACGCCTGAAATGAGTCTGTGTTGATTATTGGGTTCTACTTATAAAATAATGAGCTCTTTAAAACAATTCTCTGTTTTTGAGATTTGTTGCCTTAGTTAAGACTCCCTTGGTTGCTGAGAGAAAAAAAAAAATCATCATATGTGGATAAAGAAAATTATTGTTAGAATACAGAACCCAAGGAACGATGGAAGTGTAAAGGGGATGGGCACTAAAAAGGTGAAAGCTTGCAGAAACCATGCATCTGCTTTGGATTGCCAGGGTCTTTTTTTTTTTTTTTTAACATTTTAATTAAAAATAATTTTTTTTGGAGTTCGGTTGATTTACAATGTTGTGTTAGTTTCAGGTGTACAGCGAAGTGAATCAGTTATATGTATACATATATACACTCTTTTTTAGATTCTTTTCCCATATAAGTCATTACAGAGTACTGAGTAGAGTTCCATGCATTATACAGTAGGTTCTTATTAGTTATTTATTTTAATAAAGTAGTGTGTATATGTCAATCCCAATTTTCCAATTTATCCCTATCCCCCCCTTCCCCGCTGGTAACCATAAGTTTGTTTTCTACTTCTGTGACTCAAGTTCTGTTTTGTAAATAGGTTCATTTGTACCATTTCTTTAGATTCCACATATAAGCGATATCAAATGATATTTGTCTTTCTCTCTCTGACTTACTTCACTCAGTATGACAGTCTCCAGGTCCATCCGTGTTGCTGCAAATGTGGATTGCCAGGGTCTTGTGGATTCTAATGCAGCATCTCTTTTATTTCCCTTCCTCTCAGGAGATCTGCTCTCTGCTTCTCAGGGTGCGCATGACCAAACGTGGGAGCCCTTCAGTTCAGCCAAACGGCACAAAGAATAGCTTCTCTTTCCCTCTAGGCTGCGTGTCCTGTAGAGAGAATATATGATTGGCCAAATGTGTATCAGGATCCATCCCTGGTCCAAACAGTGAGGAATGGCGAGGGATGGGTGCCAAGGCCTGGAGGCTCGTGGGCTGGACAGATACTCCTGACACTTTCTGCTGCACCTTTGCACTGGATTAAATGTCCTGTGCATGAAGAATAATCATAATTAATAGTAATCAGGTAATAGGTACAGAGCCCATACTGTGTGCCAGAGCCTTTGCTAATTGTGTTAGGTTCCTCATCTCCATCTCCACAATAAATGCCCTGAAGCAGGTAGAGAAAGTGGCCTCACACACACTGAAGCACTTTGCCCAGATTACCTGGCCAAATAGAAGGGAGCAAAGGAAGGAGACCCAGGTTCGTCAGAGGGCAGAGCTGTACCCTTAACTGTTTTACTGGGAAGTAGTAAACGGGGGTTGTTTTAGTGCACACTGTTGAGAGACTGTTATCACTGCCTTATAGTTTCCCTTCCCCCCGGTTATTCATTGGCTGCTCTCAAAGTGTTGAGACAACTTCTGATCCTTGATTTTGTCAAAGGAACTCGATTAAAGGGATAGTAGCAATTAAGCACAGCAGATTCTCAGAAATGTTTGCCTTGAGTTACTGAGTGACTTTCAGAAGAGTTGGCCTGCATCCTGCAAGATGACGTGCAAAATCCCACAAACGTAATGCCAGATGGAACTGACCCATAGGTGAAAATAGGTTTCCTCACATGGTCCGTGTTTATTGTTTTCTATAACTGTCTACAGGCTGCCCCCTGCTGGCTGATGCGAGTGAGATACCGCAGATCCCAGAAGGATGTAAATGGCAGAGAGAAGCCCCAATTCCCAGGGTTGGGAGTGCCAGGGAGGTGTCACTTTAACATGGCCCTAGTCCAGTTAGAAACCAGCGGACTCTCCCCTGCCTGTGCTTTATCATTCCCCACATCACCTCCAAAGAGAAGGCAGTCAGCTTTCAGACCCAGTTATCATCATCCACTTCAGTCTACACATGCATCAAGGGGCACACATGCTCTGTGTGCCTTCCTTGAGACATGACTGAAATCCCGATTCAAAATCAAATATGTAAACATTCAAAAGAAGAAGATGCAAGACAGAAGAGTTATGGGGACATATGTACACGCATAACTGATTCACTTTGTTATAAAGCAGAAACCAACACACCGTTGTAGAGCAATTATACTCCAGTAAAGATGTTAAAAAAAAAAAGCTAAGATTAATACGATCATTTCTGTCCCTCTCATCTCTTGCCTACTTCACCTTTATAGAGTACTGATTGATTTAAAGGTAGATGAATTAGGTTCTGTCCTGAATAAAAGTCAAATGGCTATAGAGTATGTTACTTGTTTAGACTGTTTCTATGTTTATTTGCATCTCAAATGTTCATTGAGGTTCTAAATAGCCGTTAGTTAGAGTCTCCTTTATGAATTCAATTTTTTTTAGTGAGGAAAACTAAATTTTAAAAATAAGTATAATTTCCAGGGGCTTCCCTGGTGGCGCAGTGGTTGAGAGTCCACCTGCCGATGAAGGGGACACGGGTTCGTGCCCCGGCCGGGAAGATCCCACATGCCGTGGAGCGGCTGGGCCCGTGAGCCATGGCCGCTGAGCCTGCGTGTCCGGAGCCTGTGCTCCACAACAGGAGAGGCCACAACAGTGAGAGGCCCGCGTACTGCAAAAAAAAAAAAATTAAAAAACAAAAGTATAATTTCTATATTAACTAGTATAATTTCCTATTAATGAGCTCTCATAATTAGAGCTATTGCTCATGTAACTTCTAGGTCATGAAAATAGGCTTTTGACCTATGTTTGTATATGGATATACACACGCATACTCAAGGGGGAATCATTATTTCACAAAAGAAGTGTGAGTTATTTCTACTCCTGTTGAGTTTAGTTTTTTAAGAAATAAAATATTTGTCTTATTTCTAAAGAAACATATTCTTCATAGAAAATTTAGAGAATACAAACAAATACGAATTTAGAGAAATAAAATAATTACCCATGTAAAATTAATATGTATGATGTATATTCCCAACACACATAGGTAAATATAATGTATAATTTACTTTCTAGAGATTTCTATCTCAAACTTAGTATGAAACATTATATAAAAAGCCATGAATATGAGATAATGTAACCCAGTAACTGCCAATAACTTAATTGATGATATAGTGACCTAATATTAAATGTATGTAAGACTCCTGTTTGCATATCTTGCTTCCAGACATCTTATCATAACCTAGACTTGTGAAATCATTTTAACGCATAATAGTGTCCCCTTGTGAATGATATAAAAAGAAAGATTATATTAGATATCAATGTTTGATTACTTGCTAGGCTTTTTCACCACCTAAATGATGTCTTCCCAGCAGCTTTAACAATGCTGTCTGAACTTGTGTCTTACTAAATTTATAAATTACGACATGCCATGGGTGTCAGTGCTAGGAGTATTAAATGCACGAAGAGCAAGGCTGTCTGGAAAGTAATATGATAGATTTTTTAACACACCCATCAGAACTCATACTTTGAAGTGTTTTATTCCACACAGTCTTGTTGAGAGGTTATTAACTGTCTCCTTAATCTATGAATGTATTTTTTCAGCAGTATCACCTGTGAGTGCTCTGTGTGTTGGCATTTTCACAGGCCCGTGGATATAATAATGAGTGAGGCAGGTAGGCTACAGTCTAATGAGGGAGAAAAGATGACACCAGCCATCGCAAGACAGGAGTGTAAGCGTTAAATGAAGGTGGCACCAGTGATGTGGAATCCTGCCTAACCCAGTCCCTGGGGTCAGGTCACATGTTAAAGCAGCATGACTCCTGAGCTGTATCCTGCCAATGGAATTTCAGAGTATGGATAAAGAGTTTAAAAGTGCATTCATCAGAGAGTCAATAATTATATAATATTTGTGTGTGGTGACAGATGGTAACCAGACTAATCATGGCGATCGTTTTGAAATGTATAGAAGTATCAAGTCACTGTGTTGTGTAACAGGAACTAGCATAGTGTTGAAGGTCAATTGTACTTCAAGAACAAACAGACTCATAGAAAAAGAGTTCAGACCTGCCAGAATTTGGCTTCTCCAGCTGGCTCTCCTGTGGACTTGATGGTTTATTGCAACTGGATTACAACTAGTTATACTAATCAGTGTTTCAATTTGTTCTTTGTTTCCAAATTGTTTGTGCTTTATGTCTCCCTGCTATACTACGGCTTTGTCAGTGGTAGGAGCTGCATTACTTATATCCTGTCTATTTTATAAGATTGTTGTCTCTTAAACAGTACCCGGTGTGTAACCAGGTCTCCAACAAAATTGATGATGACTAAACATCTTGAGGAAATAGATGACATTTATGACTCTTATAAAATAACTAATAATGTGGTTCTAGGTATGGGAAGAAGCAATAAGGGGGAACATTTCCTGGATCATAACAGGCAGAGGATCCAGAGAATCTTTAATTATCAACAGGGCCTAATCCGGAAATTAGCACCTGGAGTGGCATATCAGCAAGAGTTTTCTCCTGATCTGGGATGAGCCTCCCAGTACCATGGGACTAAATTTGGTCATGCATGTCTCCCAAGTATTGGTGGAATTCCTGACCAAGAGGATGATTTGAGAAATCGGATATTTCCTGCCCATATCAGTAAACAAAGGATGTCACAGTCATCAGTGATTGCAGCCAGGTGAGAGGGTGAGCCCTGAGGGAACTCAGGAAGGGAATACCTGCCATCTAGCAGCCTTCAGACTGCAGCCACTCCCCGGGGTGAGCCCTGAGGAAACTCAGGATATGAAAACACAGGATACTGACCCCAGATAGCTGAGGTGCGCATCAAAGGAAGGATTTCAGTGAGCCCAGACTCTTGCATCTTCCCATACATAGAAGAGCCCTAAATTCTTTAACTTGAGATACCTGGTTTTCGTTAATTAACAATAATC
Source organism: Inia geoffrensis (assembly GCA_036417435.1). Classification (NCBI taxonomy): domain Eukaryota; kingdom Metazoa; phylum Chordata; class Mammalia; order Artiodactyla; family Iniidae; genus Inia; species Inia geoffrensis. Next base: position 5,399,402 of record CM070921.1, read on the forward strand.
TTATGACATTCAGACTCCCTGCCCTTTGCTGCAAAACTGCCTGGCTTCCCCCTTGCCTCTTCGGAGCAGTTTCTCAGAGCTGTCTGAAACAGTGTCTCCTGGGATGCAGTCCTCATTTTGCCCCAAATAAAACTTAACTTGCAAAAAAAAAAAAAAAAAGATAATCAGATTTGTGATTACGAGGTGGGGGGTGGCAAGAGGGGGAATGAGATGAAGGCAGTGGAAAGGTACAAATTTGCAGTTGTAAGATAAGTAATAGGCATGTAATGTACAACATAAAGGTAATTAACACTGCTGCACATTTTATATGAAATCATTAATAGATCCTGAGTTCTCATCACAAGGAAAAAAATGCATATTTCTTCTGTTTCTTTAATGTATCTAATATATGAAGTGATGCATCTTCACTACACATTATTGTCATCATTTCATGATGTGTGTAAGTCAGACCATTATGTTCTACATCTTAAACCTTACACAGTGCTGTATGTCAGTTCTCTCTCAGTAAAACTGGAAAAAAGTACATGATCAGGACTGCATCATAGTCACAGAAAAGGCAGGCAGCTCTGTTTTTTCTGGAATCGTCTTCAAAAGTTTAGGGTATTTTACTGACTATCCCTTAGAGGGGCAAATGATAAATATTTGATATAAATTTGATTCTTTTTCTGTGAATACTGCTAGTTCAGTAGAGTCATACTTACCTTTTAAAAGCTCTGGGATTTAGCTGAGGGAACGGCATACAGTAGGTACTTAATGACTATTTACTGATAACTGTGCAAGAGGTCTGACAAAATGATTGATGCACAACTGGAAAATTCTAGTTCTCGCCTAGAACCAGACAGGTCTGAGTGCTGAGCTGGCTTTTCTTGTGGAGCTTGCTGATTCATTTCATCCCTTGCAGGAGCTCTTCCGCGAGGTGAGAGACTCATTTGAACAAGAGAGGCGGCTGCCAAAGCACACTGAACATGCCTCGGATATTCAGGGTGAGTACTTTGACAAAGACCATACTCATTTGGATTTTAAAATTCAGATGCATTTGTTGAAGTCAAATCAGTTTGATTTAAAATTACTCAGTTTGCTTGTGCATTTACATACAGACACACAGACTGAAATTTTAATTGATGTGGCTTAAGGTAAGTCGGCATTTCTTTTCCTGGTTCATGCAGACTGTTTGGTTCAAATCCAGGGTGTACCACATGTAGCTGTGTGACCTTGGGGAGGTTACTTAACCTCTCTGTTTTTCAGTTCCTTAATTCATACATCATGGGTAATGATTACACCTAAATTATAGAATGTGTATGAGGCTAAATGAGTTAATATATGTGAGAGCCTAGAATTTTGTTTGTTACATAGTAAGAACTGTTTATTGCATAATTATTATCTTCAGCCATAACAATACTAACATTAAAAATATGTAATTTACCAGATCAAATAACCTGTAAAGTGTTTGTCTATGTGTATAAGAAGGTAATGATTATACTTAAAATGTAAAATGTTTCTGAATCCAAATGGATTAATACATGAAAAGTGTATAGAATACCTTTTGTCACAGGGTAACTATTATATTGTTATTATCCTTAACCATAATAATATTAAGAACATTTAGATTACTAGGTCCAACTGGTATTTTAAAATAGTTTACCATTTAGCTTTTGCTTGTTTTTAATGTTTTCATTATGTTGAAAAATGTGAATTACCAAAATGAGAATGAAATTACATGGTTAAAATGGAAACACAGTAATTTAGAATACCTTTTCTCTGTAGGTGAAAATATATCCTCAAGAAATCCAATTCCTTGGAACTGAATGCATTTTAAAATTCTAATTCATTTTTCTTGCAATTTATAGATCTGGCATTATTAAAATATTCATATCTTTGAGCTCATGTGGCATAACAAATTTAATTTGCAAAACAGAGATGACATGAATAGAACATGATCCATAATCACTTTTTTTTAAGCCTCATGTTGTAGGCACTTCATTAGAGAGACAGGTCAGACATATTTTATAACTCCATAGAGCTTTCCAAATAACCTCTTAGAAAGTCATGAAATAATACAATTTTGGAACAAAACATTTTGTATTGTTTTCATTGTTTCTCAGTTGTATAGGGTACCACCCCACCGTCCTTGACAGGGTTGTTTGACATGTATGGGGGTGCTTTGTGTTATTTGTCACCAGAAAGTCTTTATACCACAGTGTAATCGGATACTGTGAAAGGGGGGATGGAGGACAAAGAACCACAGGTTGCATTCCTGGTCCAGCGGCAGCTCCAGTACAAAGATGGCCCTCGAGTAGCAAGGCACTGGGCAGAAATGGCCAGACCCTCGTACTGATGACCATACTCCACCAATGGGGAAAAGCTGGGGGCTTCCCCCCAAAGTGTGGGGCTTCCATTTAAACATGGGAGCAGACCCCAGGGGGCTGCCACTGGAGGCTGCCAGTTAAGCATGCTCCTTGCAGCTTATAAATATTGGGTTGGCCAAAAAGTTCGTTACGTGTCTTCTGTAAGATGTTACAGAAGAACCCAAACGAACTTTTTGGCCAACCCAATAGGTTCTTCCTCGAAGGCACGTTCGCGTAGCACATCTCCAAGGCTGCTCTCACCCCGGTTTCTAAATCCAGCTGAGCATCTGTCTAAAGTCTGACGGTTTGCTGTGTATACCAGAGACTTCCAGCGTTCAACATTGTTACATGGCCGGGGGGTGTCTGATTTCACAGAGTGTCTCATTTGAAGAATATTCATGTTTCCTTTCGGTTTGGGGGCAGAGTATGTGGGAAGGGGGTAAAGATTAGCTCAAAGGGTTTTCCTGTGATTAAGGTTGTCTCTTTGCAGGGCCATTGACTCTGCCTATAGCAGGGATGATTATTATTAGTTCTAGCAGTAGTAGTAGTAATAGTAATAGTTATAGCAGTAAAAGGAGGGTGAAAGAGGAAGAGGAGTAACAGTAACAGCAACAAAAACAATGATACAGTTGTTACTGTCTCTTTGACATGGGGCTCAGGTCTGCCATGTAAACTCTTACGCAGTACTTACAGCACTACAGAACAAGAACATTGACGTTATTTTAATTTTAGACGTGGTATTTGCAGAGGTTAAGTAACTTGCCCCAGCTTATCAAGCTAATAAATGATAGAAGTGGAATTCAGACCCGTGTGCCAGGAATCCCAGGCACCTGCTCCTGTCTGCTGCCATTCTAATCAAGATGTGGGCATGGTTATTCCCTATGCTTCTTGTATAAGACGCCTGGTACCTGTGTATTTGATCTTTGAAAGCTCAATTTCCTCACCTGTAGAAAGTCAATAATAACCAGCCTGACTTTCTCATGGAGTTAATGTGAGGAAAAAAAAAAAAGAAGATGTTGAGAAAGTGGTTTGTAAAGTATAAACTCTTCATAAATACATGTTGGTTATTATCGTACTGGTATGAAATATTCTGTGTTCTAGAAAGGAGACTAAAAGTTTGACCATAGCAAGGGTGGGAACTTCATTCTCAAGAATTATACTCCCAGAATTTGAGATCTGGGAAAGCTTTGGAGAGTGTCCAGTTCAGTGGTTCTCAGCCCAGCTGCTTTATTGTATCACTTGGGGGAGGTTTTAAAAATTGTCGATGCCCAAGATTCACTCCATTTTTAGAAATCTTGTTTAATTGGTCTGCAGTAGGGCTTAGACATCTCAGCGTATGTATATGCATGTGCATATGTATTTGTGCATGTAAACATGTGTATGCATATGTAGGTATAAGTGTATGCTTGTGTATGTCTATTTTCTCCAAAGGTGATTCTAATGTGTAGTCAGGGGCAAAAATGACTGAATGGAACCAACAAGCTTGTTTCTGACAACTGGGGCAACTTTTTGTTTACCCAGGACAGTTGCATCTGACACCTGTTGCCCATTGACCCAGCTGATAAGCCCACCCCCTTTCCCTCTCATGTGTCCTGGTTTGGATGATAAGTTGTACCATCTCGTGCTGATACGGAACTGAGGCTTTGGGAGGCTGTTTTCCTTCTGAAGGGAATTGAGTATAGTGCCCACCTTGGACTTTCAGGGGTTGCTTTGGAGTCGTGTTGGACACCATGTAAGTAAGCAGGATGCTTCTTGACATTCTTAAGCTGAGAGAATTTCTTAGTTTTGCTATGATAATAAGAACTCTTTAAAATAGCACTATGCTGTGTTTCCACGTGACCCACCTAAGTTTTGCAATACCGAGGTCTCATCATCTCATCTGATTCATTTATGCAGGGAACATGTCATCACTGTTTCGGTTCCTGAAAGCACCTTCTCGTGAATGCTAGCAATTGTTATTTAGGAAATTAAATTTAGAAAACAGAGAGACTTCCATGGTGGCGCAGTGGTTAAGAATCCACCTTCCAATGCAGGGGACATGGGTTCGAGCCCTGGTCTGGGAAGATCCCACATGCCGCGGAGCAACTAAACCTGTGCACCACAACTACTGAGCCTGTGCCCTAGAGCCTGCGAGCCACAACTACTGAGCCCACACGCCACAACTACTGAAGCCCGTGCACCTAGAGCCCATGCTCTGCAACAAGAGAAGCCACCGCAATGAAAGCGCGTTCACCGCAACGAAGAGTAGTCCCTGCTCGCCACAACTAGAGAAAGCCCGCACACAGCAATGAAGACCCAACACAGCCAAAAATAAATAAATAAATAAATTTATAAAAAAATAAAGAAAACAGATCAACAGCTTTATCAGCTGCCTCAGTACTAGTTCTCTTAACACCATGCAGGGCAACGTGGACCCTGCTGGATATGACGTGCCTGATGACGACATTTATGAGACCTCTGTCCAAAAGGAAATTTGACATTGACCAAGAGATCTGACCTGTAGTTGCTCTGACAGGCCTTGGTGCTGTCTTCTTGGTTGAGACTTTCTCAACCAATGTCAAATCTGATTTTGGCATTAAGGTCCACATAACCTAGGATATACATGCCCCAGAATAACTAAGGTACTTCTCAGCCAGTAGTCTGGCTTTACTGGAAGTCTGTGTTCAGTACACACATGAATCCATGGATGTGGGTATGTTTCTGTGATAATAGTAAGCACGTCTCCCCATCATTGGAGTTATTATTCTGGGATGACTCAATCAGAAGTGCAGCTCTCGGAAAGTGGAATGTTTCCACTGACATCCATCAGAGTGAAACCAAGGACGGTAGGTGTTCCTATTACCCAGCATTGATGGCTTTACCTCCTTGAGGAATCCAGGGATTGAACGGTACCCTGAAGATCCAATGCGTCGTCCAGGAGACTGGAGTATTCAGTTTTGTTTGTTGTATATTGTAGGTGAAAGTCAGAGATTGATTTTGATGTATTAGAGATTCCTTCATTTACAAGTCTCAGAAAAACTCCTTGCAAAACATACTGACACTTTCCTTGATTTCAAAATTGCAGTGGTCTCACGCCTGATGTTGGGAATGCGTTTGGCTGTCCCAGATGGCTCCTTGGCAAACAGTGGGCCCCTGTTACTCAAAAAAGAAAAGTATATCTCCTGTTGTGAGGATTTAGAGTCCAAGAAGTTCATACTGTTAGTATTACCTAGTTTGAAAAAGAAAGGTTAGCAAATTTCCCCAGACATTGTCTGAGGGAGGGGGTCAATTAAAAGAGACATTTAGTGCCTTCCAGTTCTCTTTCCAGATTCCCCCAAGACATGCTGGCTGCCCCTACTCTGTATTCGTAGTGCACCACACACATTCCTTTATCATGATTCATAGCACATTGTACTGGAATTACTCGTTTGCAAGTCTTTCTCTCGTGCTAGACTGGAGAGCAGAAACCATGCCATACTTGTCTTTGCATCCCCAGCACTTAGCAAAGAAATGAACACATATTGGACATACAAAGAACCTTGAGTGAGTTAATAACGGACCACAGAACAAAACGGAGCTTGAGTATCAATCAAGAATTGTATCCTTGTGTAACCGAACGTGGGGTCTGGCTGCTCGCCACTGAAAGGCTCATAAAGAGGCAAGGCTGATGGAAAGGAAAGTTTGCTTTATTTCGGATGCTGGCAACTGGGGAGGAGGGTGGACTTCTGTCCAAAAGCTGACTCTGCCCCCCGCCCCCCCCCCCAACAATCAGTGGGCAAGAGCTTTTATAGGCGGAGGGAGGGGACTGCGTGTAGAAACAGCACAGTCAGCTCTGACCGTCATCTTGAAATTGGTCATTGGTGGTTTGACCAGCATCATCTTGATTGTTTTAAGTACAGTTAATCTCCAGTTCCAGGGTCGGTTTGTTTCCATTTCTTTGAGGCCAGTTCTCGGAATTGTGGCAGCTTATATGTCATGGCTACAGTCTGGTCATCATGGAGTTCACTTCTTCCACCTGCTGGGGGTTTCAGTATTTACAAGACAGCTCACAAGATACGACTCAGAATATGATCTATAGCCCCTGAGGAGGAACTAAAGGTCCTTGACTTTGCTTAATGACTAAATTATTGTTACTTGGTCTCCTTTGACTGTTTTCCTTCGCTTCTGCATTTCCTACTTCTCTGATTAAACTTATTCTTTGGCAAAGTGTTTCCACAGGCAAAAGGCAGGAGGAGGACATGGTGGGGAAGGGACCATAGGGTTCTGCTCCGTTTCACTTGGAGAGGACACATAGTAAGCTGCGATATTCATGCTGAAATGAAAACACAGAGTGAAACATCATGGAAACCAGACATTTCCTCTGAATAAGGAGCTTAAACTCATTCAGTATTTGGAGAGAATCGACTCCCTACTATACCTGCTTGGAAGAACGAGGGAGGTAGGGAGAGCTTATCAAAATCTGGTTTTGCTCAAATTAATCAATATGTTTTGACGCCTCTCTACTACAGATGCTGAAACAGTCACGGTCATCAGAGTCCATTCTGAGTTAATCCGATCAGTGCAGAATGTCCTACAATACGGAAATGTCCAAAGCTTCATGACACAGTTTCTGGAATAGTGGTATTATGAGACCAACCAAGGATGACCTGGTGAAACGATTTTAAGAAGTCCTAGAAAATCCTGGCTCATTACCTGGGTGAAGATCACTGTACACATAACAGTGAACGTTAATTGCTAAGTCCCTTGTCACCTGCTTAGAATGCTCATCTGTGACAGCTCAGTTGTCACCCCCAAAATGAGAGAACTCTGAGCCTTCCTGAGTCCGTTAGGCTTTCAATGTGTTTTTCTTACCTAAAGGTATCAGTTTCTGAGCATTGCATCACCTACGTGGCAAAAAAAAAAAAAAAAAAAGCTGTATATGGAGTTGGACTCCTGAGCAGAGAGGTGCTTTTTATAATACCAAGCAGCTACTGATGTTCCTGTGTGCATTCAAGGGAGCATAAACCACCTGGCTGAGTTGAGTTGCGCCTATCCATCAAGCATCAGATGGCCGCAAGACACCAGCTTTGCTTACTAATCAAAAGCAACGTTGTCGATGTACCAGGTTAATGCACAAATTGATAAAGTTATGCAGTTATCGTGGGAGTAGGGAAGTTTTATAACCATGGCAGGCTCTACACTTTTACAATTCATAGTGTTTACAGACCACTTCGGTTATTTTTCTCCGAGGCTAAATCAGTGCCTTTAATCTTGTTATCATCTATACATCACGGAGGTATTTTGCTCTGTGCGTCTACCAGTTTACAAGGTTAACGAAGCTCTCGCTTTGGATCTCAAACCAGCATATGAGGTAAGAACCAACTGGCAACTTCCAGCTCCTGGGAACCCCACACACAGCTAGCTCTCTGACATCCAAGCCATCAGCATTTTAAGAAAACTAATAGGGATTTGGAATTATGTTGCTGTCCCAAAACCATACGGTAGCGGAAAATTTCCCTGAAGTTAGCCCTGGGCTTGGTGGCAGGGTTGACCACCGCACTTGGCCTTTCTTCAGAGGTCTTTTCTCTGTTTTTCCGCTTGAAGGAGCGGGGCCTGATTATCTACTGTCCTCCACTGTCCCCTTGAAAGGAAATCTTTCAAATAACCCACTTCACAATTTACCGCGACCAGTGAATTTTGTGTGTGTGTGTGTGTTATGCGGGCCTCTCGCTGTCGTGGCCTCTCCCGTTGCGGAGCACAGGCTCCGGACGCGCAGGCGCAGCGGCCATGGCTCACGGGCCCAGCCGCTCCGCGGCACGTGGGATCTTCCCGGACCGGGGCACGAACCCGTGTCCCCTGCATCGGCAGGCGGACTCTCAACCACTGCGCCATCAGGGAAGCCCCGAGCAGTGAATTTTTAATATGACTTGCATAATGGTGATTATATATTTCTGTTTCTTGAAAAACAGGAGAGACTTTAAAATATGATAACCTTGGGCAAGCAGTGTGATTTTTTAACACGAATATGTTTGTGTGGGACTTCCCTGGTGGTCCAGTGTAAAGAATCCGCCTTCCAATGCAGGGGACATGGGTTCGATCCCTGGCCGGGGAACTAAGATCCAGCATGCCGAAGGGCAACTAAGCCCACGTATCACAGCTACTGAGCCCACACACTCTGGAGTCTGCGCGCCACAACTAGAGAGAGAAAACCTGCACGCCACAACTAGAGAGAAGCCTGCGTGCCATAACGTAGAGCCCGGGCGCCATCATGAAAGATCCTGCATGCCGCAAAGAAGATCCTGTGTGCCGCGACTGAGACCCGATGCAGCCCAAATAATAATAATAATAAACGAAATAAATATTAAAAAAAGAACATGTTATGCATAAGCTGCAGTGAAAGAATATTTAGTTGTCTAATACATTTCATCTGAATATTGTTTGTTCCATTATTTTTATATTTTGGTGGTTCTTGATATTTTTTAATCTTAAAAAAAAGATATATTTTAGGCGTAGATAGCTCTGACATCCAGTTCTAATTTTCCAAATAGACAATCTGAGATGAGTTTTCTAAAAGGTCACATTTTGGCTTTTGCACAAGCAATTGAGTTACAATTCCCAGGTATAAAACTTTTTCAATAAAATTTACACTCTAATATCCCTGATATGATCAATTTCAGATTTCAAAATAATGAGGAAATAAGTATACTAAATTAATTTCAAGAAGCATTACGTTTAGAGCTTCCTGCTGCTCTGGCGATAGCAAAAGTGCATACCTTTCTACCGTGGAGAACTCATTAGAATCAATTTATTTGTTTATTTATATTTTGCGGTACGCGGGCCTCTCATTGCTGCGGCCTCTCCCGTTGCGGAGCACAGGCTCCGGACGCGCAGGGTCAGCGGCCATGGCTCACGGGCCCAGCCGCTCCGCGGCATGTGGGATCTTCCCGGACCGGGACACGAACCCACGTCCCCCGCATCGGCAGGCGGACTCTCAACCACTGCACCACCAGGGAGGCCCCTAGAATCAATTTTTTAAGTGGCTTGATAGGGAGTCTACAGTGACTGCAAGAGCCAAGAATTTGCTTCTTTGGCCTTTTAATACGATTCTAGTAGAGATGTGGCTTACTATTTCTAGGATAATTGTTCCTCACAATAATAGTGCATATTCTTTTGTGTTTCATAGACCTGTGTGTGCTGCGAAGTTCAGGATTTCAGATAGAGCCGAATAAAAGTTGTTGTGGTATTTGGTGACTCACTAGGGCTGTTGGTTTGTCCTTGTCCACACTGTCAAGAAGCAGTCATAGCCTCTTCAAATCAGGGTGCTGCACACACTCCATGCAGGTGTTGCAACCCCTCTCTGGCCTGGTGTCTGAGTTTATTGCTGTCCTTCTCTTGGCAGAAGGTCCACCTGCTTTCAAATCCCATTAAACTCAGAGTCATAAGGAGAGCAAACTGTTGTGACTGTAAACACAGCATCTCTTTCATATCTATCCAGGTATTTCTGTTACACTTCAAGGAATCTCTGTCAGTTGAATCTCGTTGAGTACAGATGGCAGACAAGCATATGTCATCAGGGAAATGCAAATTCAAACAGTAATGAGACAGCACTACACAGCATTAACATGGTGGGAATCCAAAACACTGACAGCACCAAATGTTGATGAGGAAGTAGAGCAATAGGAACTCTCATCCACGCTGGTGGGAATGCAACATGGTGCAGCCAGTTCAGAAGACAGTTCGGTGGTTTCTTACAAAACAACATACTCTCATCATACAGTCCAGCAAATGTGCTCCCTGTGTCTATCCTAAGGTAGACATCCACACAGAAACCTGCACATGGGTCTTTGTAGCAGCTGTATTCATAATTGCCAAAACTCAGATACAACTAAGATGTCCTTCAGTAGGTGAATGGATACGTAGACTGTGGTGTATCCAGGCAGTGGAATGTCAATGCCAAAAAGAGATGAGCTATCAAACTATGAAAAAACATGGAGGAACCTTAAATGCATGTTACTAAGTGAAAGAAGCCCATCTGAAAAGGCTACATACTGTATGATTCCACCTAGAGGACATTCTGGAAAAGGAAAAACTGTGGCTATGGTAAAAAGATCACTGGTTGCCAAGGGTTGGGGCTGGGGAGGTGAAGTGGGAGGGATGAATAAACAGAGCACAGAGGAAATTTAGGGCAGTGAAAATACTCTTAATGATACTATAATGATGGATACTTGCCCAAACCCACAGAATATACAACCCCAAGAGTGAACCCTAATGTACTATGGATTTGGGTGATAATGCCGTGTCGGTGTAGGTTCATCGATTGAAATCAGTCACCTCTCTGATAATGGAGGAGACTATACATCTGCAGGGGCCGAATGTACATATGAAATCTCTGTACCTTCCTCTCAAATTTACTGTGAACCTAAAAGTGCTCTCAAAAAATAGTCAATAAAAACAAAAATAAGCTAGTAGAGTAGTCACAATTTGGTGTGGAATGTCAGATGATTTTAAGAGGTTGGAGCCTTAACTGATTATCTTTAAATGCAGTTTAATCCTCTGGTTGTTGTAAAATTACAAATACCCTGTGTTCCCCTATCTTGGTTTGCTGCGTAGTTTCTTTGCAGACATTCTGGCTCTAGGCCCGTGTCTGGGTTATTTTAAATGAGTCTACCTGTGTGTCCTGGATCCAGAAACATGCTTCCTGCCGGTACCTTCCAGGCGGCATGCCTTGCCTTTCCCTGGGCTTGCCTTGAAACCGTCTGAGTCAGTGCCTTTCTGTGTCCTGGCACGGGTCTCCCTGGATGCTACACCCTGCCAGGCACCTGAACATGGATTTCTACTCCAGAATCCACAGGAACCCATATTTCCATCTTTCTGTGCAAATGTGTGGCGTTTTAATTAATTTTAGAAACAGTTTACTAAGTACCCACTACGAGCTAGATATTCCACTCAACACTAGACACCACACTATGATGTGTTCTGCCCAACAACCTGGACAAGAGGTGGGCAGTTATTTTATCCCTTTTGAGATCAGGAACCTAAAGTTTAGCAGCGTTCAGTAACTTTCCCAAGGTTATACGGCTGAGAATCGGACGAGCCTGATCCAAAGAGCTGTATGATCCCAAAGCCCGCACTTTTAATCACCATGATGCCTCCGAGCTGAGCACTTTGCTTCCGTCACTGGCTTTCTGCCAGGTCTAGTGGGGTCTAAGCCGTCTCAGACCCCGGCCCTGTTTGCGGCAGCATCCCGTGCTTCTGTGTGTGCGCGCTCAGCTTCAGAGCTGTTTTCTCCTGTTCCACCATCCGTGTCCTTTCATTCAGGCCTCGTTGACACACGTGGTTCCCTCGGTTGTACTGCCTGCTTCCGCCTCCTCTGCCTGTTTGCCGCCTCCTCACACCCTAGGCGCCCGCTACAGACCTCACCCATCACACATAACGCTTCCTCTGCCGTCACCTGCTAAGCCTGCTTCATCGCCCTGAGCTCTCTTCTGTGGCTGCGTGCGTCGAGTTGTGGTTTCTTTCTGGTGTGGCTCTGTGACACTCTGAGTTCCTTTTAGACCAGATCATGTTTCCTTCCTCTGTGTTATCTCCAAGAGCACCCCCAGTGCTGAGACCTTGGTATTTACCGGTGTAATAAATACTTGCTCAAGTTATCCATGTGAACATTTCCTGCCACTTTGCTCCCCCAGCCCTGGTTGATGCTAGTTCTTAATGTCACATCATCAAAATGTCACGGCATCTAAGAGTGTCTCTCTACTGCATCTTCTCCACTGTCTTAAAAGTGATCAACTCGGCATCTCATCACTTCTGGTATAGATGGTGAACATCTTACAGGCAACTTGCCTTCAAAGCTTTTGTTGATACTATCTTCCTTGGGTACAGACCCTTGCCTCTGACTTCACCCTTCATCAAATTCCACGTGTCCTGGGCTTCCCTGGTGGCGCTGTGGTTGGGAGTCCGCCTGCCGATGCGGGGGATACGGGTTCGTGCCCCGGTCCGGGAAGATCCCACATGCCGCGGAGCGGCTGGGCCCGTGAGCCATGGCCGCTGAGCCTGCGCGTCCGGAGCCTGTGCTCCGCAGCGGGAGAGGCCACGACAGTGAGAGGCCCGCGTACCACAAAAAAAAAAAAAAAAAAAAAAAAAAAAAAAAAAAAAAAAAAAAAAATTCCACGTGTCCTACTTTTCCATCAGTGTCTGCCTTGGCGCCCGTCTTTGCCCTGTGCATTCTTGGGAATGCTTCTTGGTGATGCTTTTACCCTGTGGCATGATTTTACTGGCTTGGCCGTGAGACCTTATTGTGTGTGGTCTCCTGTATTCCCAGCAAGATAGAAGAACCTTGAGGACCTTGAAACGCCTGTCTTTTGCCCCTTGGTATAGTTTTTTTTTTTTCAGTGATGGTGATATGCCTTGTGTTAGTCCATCAATAAGCTCCAGTAACTGTGTATTCAGCATCTGGAGTTAATAGAAGATCCATTATTCTCATTCTCTCTCTCTCTCTCTCTCTCCCCCGCCCTTTCCATCCCTCCTCCTTCCCTCCTCTTTTTAAGTCTTGATCTCTGATCTTCAAATTACAGATGAGAAACAGAAATTTTTAAATAAATAATAATTTAAATAAAAATAATTAAAAAGTAGTAGTAAATAACACCTACCGGTAGTACAAGGATAGCCATTGGTGGGCACGTGTAAGAAGGGTCCCTCTTTTTGCCCCCCTCCATGATTCTGCATCACTGTCTTTTTTCACTGGCACTCACCCATGTGTCAAGTGCCTAATCAGCTTTACACGCTCAGTTTTCAAGGATTGTGAGCTTTGTTGTGCTTCTGCCTTTGCACAAACTGTTGACTTCACTGAGCAGGTCCTCCTCCCTTGTCTGTCTTGATTGTTTGGAGTCTCCCCACTGCTTCTTTGGACCAGCTAAGACTCCCTTCCTTTGCGTTGGCGTCTCAAATTGTGTCCTTCCTGGTTGAGGCGGACAGAGATGCTCCCTCCTGCCTGTCTTCTTGATCCACTATTATTACATTTATCACTGCTTATTTACGTGACCATATTTATGTATATCACTGTTTATTTACAAATCGAGTTTAGATTTTATCTTGTTCCTCTTTGTGTCCAAATACCATGCGAGCTGCCTAGTCCATCCTTATTGAAAGGTCCTTCCAACTGCACATACACTTTAAAGAGTCGATTACTTATCCAGCCTTGTGATGGAAAAGAAGTGACCTTCTTTCATGAACAATAAGCACACACATCAACATCAATAATTTTTGCCTCAAGAATTGAATTACTTATTTTTAGAAAAACCTTCCCATTTTTATGTGTCAATGAATTAGTGACTTTCACCCAAACCATAATGAGAGAGCTGGTAATTTTCTTTAGGTATGAGTTTCATTAGAATGGGGTTATATAGCTCCTTAAAAAAGCAGGTATTTTAGAGGGCCGTGGAGAGTTCTGCTTTCACCAGTTCCTGAGGGACGTGACTTTGTGGAAACACTAGGTTAGCTTTCCTGAGACTGCAGTGGACATCTCAGTTTTGCTTTCCATCTGGTGTACGGCTGGGGCGTGTCCCTCCAAGGTACAGTTCCCTCATTTGTAAAGTATATCATAATTTTTGATCTCATCTCATAATTTTACAAGATGATTTATAAACATGAAGTGGTATAAAAACATAAGGGTCGGGCTCCCCTGGTGGTGCAGCCGTTGGGAGTCCGCCTGCCGATGCAGGGGACACGGGTTCGTGCCCCGGTCTGGGAAGATCCCACGCGCCGTGGAGCGGCTGGGCCCGTGAGCCATGATGGCCGCTGCGCCTGCGCGTCCGGAGCCTGTGCTCCGCAACGGGAGAGGCCACAGCGGTGAGAGGCCCGTGTACCGCAAAAAAAAAAAAAAAAAAAAAAAAAAAACCCATAACGGTTTAATAATATTTAGTTACTCAAACTTACTTCACTGCATTTTCCAATATATATACTTCAGCTGCTTATTATATTCTTATTTCTTCTTGTTCACCTGGACGTGAGGTTTTTGCTCTATAGTTCACTAAGCTGATCCCTACAATAGGGGACTTTAGGAATTTTAGTCAAATACATTTTTCTTTACAGAAGAAAGCTGAAAGATAAAAGGAAAGGCAGCTCACAGTTACGGGCCGCCTCCTCATCTCAGGAAGTGTTCCTGCTGCTTTCTGCTCAGAGATTCACTTGGTCCTCTCAGCTCTTCAGGTGGACAGAGCTGGCTTCCGTTTGCAGGGAGGAACATCGCCAGCATGCTACCCAAAGCCTGTGCAGGGGAATGTAACGCATGCCTATGATACATTTCACCATTTAGCAGCACTGGGAGAGTAGTTTGGGGGCCCTGGTGGAAAAAACAAAAATCAAACTCAGTCTTCATGGGTGGACGTCTTCCCCAAATCTTTATGTGGGATTCGTACAACACATGACCTAGCTGCACCCTCGGCTCTGTTCTGAACTGTTGGGTCCAAGTAATTTATTCTGGCTCCTTATCTTGTTACTGTTGACAGGCTTAGTACTTAATGTAAAAAACAAAAAATTCTGCAGAGAGAAAGGTTGCTGACAGCGGGCACACTAAGTCACCTTCTTTCCCTTTTCCTATCTGTGTTGGAACTGATATTTCCATATGAAATATTCTTCTGTCTAAAAGTAAAAGACCTCTATTTAATTTCCTTCAAGATAATGAATTGTTTCCAAGGAAATGCTGTTTTCTGTGGGACCTTTTTTCTGTTCCTCCACCTTGCCGCTGCTTTGTAATTTATTTACTGTTCTCTTCTTTGATGAGAACACAGCTTTGCCATATGTTTCCACCTTTGTTTTTCTTGCAAATGGCTTTCCCCCCGTTTGTTTAATTTCTCTGCAATAAGCGTGCTCTAATACATTTTCACGTGCGTCTAATGGTTATTTGATTCCAGTTGCATCACGCATGCACAGCCACGTGGGAATTCTGTGGAATGTCTGACACTGGTGAGGTTGGTTGACAGCTCAACATTGGTTCCCACTTTTTTCCTAAGTGTTTCTGAAAACTCATAAAAAACAATCATGTATAGCATCATCTATTTGCATTTTTCTCCTTAAAAAGGTTTTTGTGTCTATTTGATAGGACACGTGTCCTTGTGAGTCAGTTTCTTGTGTTTAGGTCTTTCATAACATTTGTTTTGAAAGTAAAATCAACAGATCTTTGTAGTCGTTTGTTTGGAAAGTAAAGTGATACTGCAAAAATAGGGGCATTTGAAATATTGATAGTTGAGTGGAAAGAGCAGTGGTTCTAGAGTTTACCAGTTCACTGATGACATTTTCTTCTCACACTTCAACCATATCTGCTTATCTAATCCTTCTCTAAGGGCACTTAATAAAGTAGACAACTTTAAAAATGTATTTGCTCCCCAGCAAGGAGGTGGGACATACACATACATACACACATACACACCCACACAAATATATACATAGCTGTATATGTGTGCACATGTACACACCCACATACATACATATCCATCATACCTACGTGTGTGTGTACGTACATACATGGGTAATAGTAATGCGTAGTTAGGCTGCAGCATAACTAACATAGCTGACAGTGGGATCTGTGTAGAGGTGAGGAAGAGCTGAAGGGCAGAAGGCCAGAGGAGTCCCCATCATCACACCCATTTCTAGCTGATTCTAGGACAGGACAGAGTGTAAACCTAGGATGTAGGGCCATGGGGAACAAGGGCTTTTTGATAGCTTCAGTAGTTGCCATTGAAGGTTCGGGGAATCCATAAAGATTGAGGCAAGAGAAAGCAGAAACTGAGTTGATCTGTGAGACGGAGGGAAATGCTTAGCAGGAACAGTCCCTGTGGGTCACTGTCCAAACCATCCAGCTTGGAATTTGGGTGTACAGCCTATTACCAATAGGGGACTGAGTTGGAAAGCAGAAATTAAAGCACAGGTCAACAGGAAGGCTTAGCTATAAGTGGGCCTGTGGCTCAGCAGTATCTAAACTTTCTCGTTATCCAAAGAAAAAAAGAAAGAAAAATCCGTATTCACGGAGAAAGACACTCTTCAAAATGCTTATGGGATGATCTGGGTGGAAATGAAAAGAAAAGAAAGATTTGCATGCTCTCAGAACGTGGAATGCACATAACATGGCATTTGATGGCCGAAGGACAGACATTGAGAGAAGTGAGGTTCCGTGTCCCCTTCAGTGACACTATTCATGGGTTTAGCTGCGAGGCAGTCATGGATCTTAGTGTCTGGCACTCAGGGCAAAGACGGAGAGATGGGAACAAACTGGGCCAGGCTGAGGAACTAGCTTCATTTTGGAAATGGCCTCATGGAGTAACCTGGAGCGTGAATTCCTACTGTCCGTGCAGGTACCACTGCTTCATTTCTTCGTAATTTTTATGACCAAAGAAGGTCAGGGCACGTGTCAAAATAATGCTCTGATAAATGAGCAAAGTCTGTATTTTCATGACTTTTTATGGACCCTTTGCCATTTTTCTTGGGGTCAAGATTCTTAATGCAGTGTCCAAAAGTACGAAGTGGGTATTCCAGCTCACCAGTGGAACTTGGCCTTGCAAATACACTCCAGTCCAAGAAAGATGGGCTGGTTGAAAGCTACTATAAGAGCCAGCCAGGAAACGTCAAGAGGAACAGATCAGCGTGCCTGAACGCAGCATGAAGATCCACTGTGCGTGATGTTTCAGAAGCAGCACTCTGGAGTGACAGATGGCGCGAGTGAGGGCACGCTGCAGGGGAAGGGCCGCAGTCCTTTCCAGCGTTCGTGCGCAGGGACTTCCAAGTCTCTGGTCATGGATTCCATGACGGTATGACAGATCCTCAAGCATGATGCTAGGATGGCATTTAAAACAAGCTCCTTTGTTTCATTCCTTTGCCTTTAGGCCCTGGCCATTCTATTGAGACAGAACTTCAAAATAGGATCTGCAATCCGCTTTCTCACGCGGGTCCTGCGAGAGCATGCTATGTCCACCAGTCCCACTGGGGCGACATAGAAAACATGGTGGATCCTGAACTAGCAGAACAGCCAGTCTCTGTCAGCTGGATGTTCTACCCTCAGGGGGCGCACAGTGCTATCCTGACAGCTGCCCTATCTCACCTTTCTCTCTCTTGCCTCGTGTGTATCTTTAGTTACGCAAACATGGTGATATCAGCGTAGACTTTAAAGACCCAGAGAGCAAGGATGGAAAAACTGGTAATTGGTTGTAAAGTAGACTGGAAATAAAATCAAATGTAAAATGATTACATCACATCATCGTACTTTGAACATTAGAATGTAAGTGAATTAGCCATCATTCTTTATCGTTCGTCCAAATAGACTTTTCATGAGCCTGAAAGTTACAAAACAGTATTTCCAATGACAGAGATAATTTGCCTTCACGTATCTTGCACAAGAGAAATTCTTTAAAAATTAATTTAAAAATACTTTGTGAAAGGGCATGAGATCTTGAATTAGAAGTCTTGGGCTCTGGGTTCACCTTCAGACTCTTCCTCCTCAGTCAGTTCATTGTCACACAGGACTTTCAGCTAAATCATCCATAAAGAGGTACCACTAACAGCAATGCTTCCATTGTGTTCCTGCAAGAGCCTCACAGAGAGCTAGTGTGTGTAAAAGAATGTAGCCAGCTGCAGAGTTCAGTGTGAATTTAGAGATGTCATAAAAGTATATGGTCCTTGCTTTAAATAGCAATATATATATACAATTTTCTTTTATAACTTTATTCATAAGAAATTAATATGAATAGTAATAGCAATTCTGTTACTGGAATAGTAATTCTAATTCCTTGAGTAGTAAAACTAAGTGTAATTTCTTTTCCTGTATATGCCCTTTGATAGCAAGACAATAATGTTTAAGGCTTTCATAGGTTTAATAGGTAATGAAGATTAGAACTCTTTTTAAAAATGATTAAATTTGTCCTTGAATAATAAAAAGACATTGCAGTCAATTTAGCCTTCAGGTGGCTTTTCTTATCCCAACTTTCTGAGCTATTTCCTAAAAAAATCATTGAATAGTTCTTTTGAAACTCACAAAATGATATTTAGGGAAGGATTCTGTTTTAGAGAGACACAAGGTAAGCAACATTGAATGAGCGTCTATAGTGTGCAGGATATCTAGAAAGTAGTATATAACTGGAATTTTGATGGGGCTCAAAATGAGGATACAGTGGAACTTTCTGGTGAAGCTTGGTAAACTTTGCCCTCACTACCCACCTCGATTTCACTTGAATGAGCTGATGTATTTGGGGCGGTAGGAACACCAGAGACAGGACAGGAAACTTCAAAACGGAGCCAGCATTTGCTACACACAGATGACTGTCTGGCAGACTGTGGGCAGGGGTGGGGTTGGGATAAGGTGGTGGGGGAGGGACTGAGGCAGCCTGAAGAGCCACATCCCAAAAGTGGCTGTCGTGGCCACTGAGGTCACACTCGGTCGTAATAAAGGGAGGAAGCCTTCAGCGCCCCGGTGAGAATGTTGGCAGGGCAGGCATGTTGTTCCAGGTTCATCCACCGTCCCGATGACATGTGAGGGTGCTTGGAAGCAGAACTCAGTAAGAGATCAAAGAGCTGCTTCTGGGAGAGCAGAAGACTACTAGAAAGCAGTACACCGTCTTCTGGATGTAAGCCAGTCTTCATGAGGCCTGGAGAACTGCAGTAGCTTCTCCTGTGCCCTGAAGGGCGAAGGGAGTCTTGGAACTGCCACAGTTCCCTTTCCTGTTATATGAAATAATAATTTCGCTCATTATAAAAGCACTTTGGAGTTAAGACTTCCTGACTTAGAGCTGAAATCGTCCCACTTGATTTGTCTTTTTTTTCCTGGATAAAATGTGGGTTATTAGAAGACCCGGGGAGAAATGACAGGGATAATCTACACGTACCTGGCCTGCATTCTCTCCACCGCTGCCTGTAATCTAACGAGGGACTGAGGTAAGGAGGAGAGAGGAATGATGGCATCGCTGCTTCCTTCCCCTCTCTGGTCGGCCTCTGTGCCGTCATTCTGTATCGGATCCCCATTTCTAGACGCAGTCTTGATTCCTTGATGATAGCTTGTCCCAACACAAACCTTGGTTAATTAGTGATGCACATGCAGAGAGAATCCACTGCATGCTAGCAATGCTGTAGGTTATGGGGAACCATAGGCCAATGAGTAGACCTGGTGTCTTCAACCACAAAGCTTGAAGGGAAAATAAAGTAGAAATATCATCTGGATGAGAATGTTCCTCCTGCCATTCAGTATTCTCAATGGCTTCTCAAAAAAGGACGGAAAAGAAAAGCATGTCGTGGGACTTGCCTGGTGGTCCAGTGGTTAAGACTCCGTGCTTCCACTGCAGGGGGTGTGGGTTCGATCACTGGTCGGGGAAGTCCCGCATGCTGCAGTGAGGCCAAAAAGGAAGAAGGAAGGAAGGAAGGGAAGGAGGGAGGGAGGAAGGAAGGAAGAGAGGAAGGAAGGTAGGAAGGAGGGATGGAGGGAAGGAAGGAGGGAGGGAAGGGAGGGAGGAAGGAAGGAAGGAAGGAGGGAGGGAAGGAGGGAGGGGGGAAGGAAGGAGGAAGGAAGGGAGGAAGGAAGGAAGGAAGGAAGGAGGGAGGGAAGGGAGGGAGGAAGGAAGGAGGGAAGGAAGGAAGGAGGGAAGGAGGGAGGTAGGGAAGGGAGGGAGGATGGAAGGAAGGAAGGAGGGAGGGAAGGAAGGAAGGAGGGAGGGAAGGAAGGAAGGGAGGAAGGAAGGTAGGAAGGAGGGATGGAGGAAAGGAAGGAGGGAGGGAGGGAGAAAAGGAAGGAAGGAAGGAAGGAGGGAAGGAGGGAGGGAGGGAAGGAAGGAGGGAAGGAGGGAGGGAGGGAAGGAAGGAGGGAAGGAGGGAGGGAGGGAAGGAAGGAGAGAAGTAAGGAAGGAGGGAAGGGAGGGAGGGAAGGAGGGAGGGAGGGAAGGGAGGGAGGGAGGAAGGAAGGAAGGGAGGGAGGGAGAAAGAAAAGCGTGTCGTACTGCAGGTACGTGCTCAGAGACATGGTGGGAGAATCAGAAATCCTGTGAGAGGGCTGGATTGCTCTAACATCACACAGATTCTCCTGGCCAGGAGTTTACACCCATCAGATTAAACATAAAGACGCTGTCTCAAAAACAGTAAACAGCATCGCCAGGCATCCTGGACCACCTTAGAATTCGTTCTTCCTGGAAATGATTCCTTTGGGTTTTCCTTCCAACGCTGTGATTCTCTGCTTGACTCCATAGTTTTGGCAGAACTTTTACTTAAGCCTGTGGTGTCCAAATTAAGCTCAGGGCTGTGATGTTTGCCTTCCAAGAAGTCACTGGCAAATACCCACTCTTGGTTTGTTTTCAGATTTGCTGCCCGGCTGATCTCCAAGCTTGTCGATCAGCCAGAAAGCATATATCCTGCAAATCACAACTGGAGTCCATCCCTGGAACAAAGCTGGGCTGCCAGTTTCAGAAGATAAAGCATGCTTCACTCAGGAGTCACATTTAATTATGCAGAATATATGCGTTTTATTTTTCATAACTCTTGAATGTTAAGCCGTAAATGTGAGCTAATGACAGAAAACGTGTGTAAAATACCTAACAGGCTAGGTGGGTAGTAGACACGCAGAATACAATCCTTTCCCTTCCTCTTGTACTTCTCTCCCTTTATTTTGCAAGTCAATAAATAACTTGTTAGAGGTGGTTAACTAATATAAGCTTCTGAAAAGCTTATGAATCCAAAACGGTGCACATATGTGCATGTGAAGGTAGATGAGGTAGATGGAGGGTAAGATTAGAATGTCTTATGGTACATTTCGTGGTGGCCAGGGTTAAGGCATGCAGAATAGTGAGAGCATTCTAACGAACATAATAATGCGCTAACGGTAGTATTACTTGCTGCTTACACTGATGCTGCCTTGAAAGCTGATAACTGACCTCTGTTTCAAATATAACTTAAGAAATATCTTAGGAGCATCCAAAGTGCACAAGGAGCAAATATGGAAACGAAGAAGATGCATTGAACGTCTCCACAACTCCACCACCACCAGGGGGTACGTTTCAGAATTCAGCTGTACCAACGCCACCAGTGCTTTACATCTCCCCCCACTGGAGGTTTTCCCAGATCCAATTTGGAATGTAGAAACGGCTCTTACTGTTAGTATTGAGGAAGAAATAGATAAATAAGTAAGTGGAATACAAGGCATGACATAAATGCATAGTGATGAGAGTGCCTATGTGATGCATTTATGTAATTTTAGTCATACTTGTATTCACTTGAACATTTATCGATTGGTCATTTGACAAATGAGACAAGGAGGCCTTTAAGAAGAAGATACGAGGATTTTGTACTTCCAGTATACTATATTTCTAGATCCAAAATTTTTTGATATTGCAATGCATAATAAATTAGAACCAGCTTTCCTGGGTGCATCATAAAAGCTAAAAGGAGCAGAGGCAAAGTTCAGTGGGATGTAATGAATTTCCTGGAGGGGTTGAAAGTATAAATTTAATAACTCTCTCATCAATTAACCTGCCAGCTAGAGAACATTGCTAAATCCTGTACAAGTTAGAGTCAGAGGAAAGTGGGACTGGAATTACTTGCCAAGCTAGTCTAAAAACATGTGACTGTGAGATTTTGCTCAGTGACAAGCAAGAAAGAGGCCATGGCCAATCCAAGAAGGCATGTGTTCCACAGAGTGAAATTATAGTGCCTGCAAATCAATAAGGCCAGTTAGCATAGCACTGCGTAGCTTCACATGGTATCTGAGTTCGAAGCTTTGTGACCCCAGTGAAGTGAAGGAAGCCAGTTGGGAGACAGATACTGCACTTGCTAGAGGTGGCTTTGATGGAGATGACTACAGAGCCGTACCAATGCAGGCCATGGGATGGTGGAAACATAACGTTTATGGAAATAAAAATGTTGCAGGGGACTTCCCTGATGGTACAGTGGTTAAGAATCCGCCTGCTACTGAAAGGGACACGAGTTCAAACCCTGGTCCGGGAAGGTCGCACATGCCGAGGAGCAACTAAGCCCGTGCGCCACAACTACTGAGCCTGCGCTCTAGAGCCCGTGAGCCACAAGTACTGAAGCCCGCGCGCCTAGAGCCCGTGCACCGCAACGAAGAGTAGCCCCCACTCGCCGCAACTAGAGAAAGCTCACGTGCAGCAATGAAGAGCCAATGCAGCCAAACAAGCAAACAAAAAACGTTGCAAATAAATCTCATGCCTCTGTGTGACTCTCTTCATTAAAACACAAATTACTAGGGGTGTTACAACTAGAAAGGATGGAATCATCTAGGCAAAAGCTGAAGAAAGCAATTAACAGGCATAATTCGCTTAAATCCAGATCTAGGGACATTGTTGAGAGAACTGAATAGCAGTTCCTGGTCCCATGGATTGTTGCCTGAGGGCGAAGAGCACGGAAGCTTCCTGAGGCTGGGGGGACCACTCTTCATTTCTCTCCACCATTTCTCCTTGAATCCAGTCACATGCTTGGCACGATGTTTTGCGTAGTGGCCACTCAGCAAATTGGGTTAAATATTTAAGAATCTGATGGAATAATTTCATGGGCTCTAAAACTAGAAGATATTTTAGCTGTCATCCTCTTCAAACATCCTCTTCAAATTCGGCAGATGAAGTGCCATGTAGGGGAGGAAACTGATCTTTTTCCTCTTTCCTTTTTTTTTTTGCGGTACGCGGGCCTCTGTTGTGGCCTCTCCCGTTGCGGAGCACAGGCTCCGGACGCGCAGGCTCAGCAGCCATGGCTCACGGGCCCAGCCGCTCCGCGGCACGTGGGATCCTCCCGGACCGGGGCACGAACCCGCATCCCCTGCATCGGCAGGCGGACTCTCAGCCACTACGCCACGAGGGAAGCCCTCCTCTTTGCTTTTAAGTTATCGACTGGGATCCATGTAACAAGAGACAGACTAACAAGAGACAAACATACACATTTATTTAGTGTAAGGTTTCCCTGACATGGGAGCCTTCATAAGGAAATGAAGACCTGAAGAAACGGTTAAACCTGAGTGTTGTTATGCCAGGTTTGATGAAGACTAGAAAATGGTGGAAGAGACGACAGAAGAGAGGTGAGCTGAGTGTAGTGAACTGGGGGAACGTTTGCAAGCCCTGTGCCTGCGGATTCCTCTATGTGTGCCTTTGTCGTCCCAGGTAAAGATGCTCCTTTCTTCTGGCCATAGGGAGCTGACCGTCCAGTGAGGGTTTTCTGTGAGTGCCATTCCTCAGGTTCCTTCAGCTGGAAATACTCCCTGTACCAAGGTACCCTGTTTTGGAGTAGTGTGTCCTGAACTCCATCAGCTGAAATCCAAACAGATCAAGTGATTTAAGTCCATTTCTTACCCTCGATCCAGTGCCCTTGAGTCTGTGCAGTGCCATTCCCCCGTATGACTGGACCTGGCTATGAAACTTGTTCCGTGAGAAAAGTCAACATCTTGTATTTGATCGTTTAATAGGAAAAGCATCTGATATTTTCTTGAACTTAAATCCCATCTCTCTGTCATGGTGCTCAGATGTATTCTACGAGAGTATGCAATGTAGTTCTGTAAAGGAATTCTGTGACGGCATTATATAACTTATTTTCACTCAATAGCTCAGGAACACATCTGCTCTATAAATTAGGATAAAGTAGACTCACTATGATTTCCTATTTTATTTGGTCACATGACAGTCATGACCATTTATGGACTCGTTTTTCATTCCTTTGAGATTTCTTGTTGGGAATTACATATCTTGGAATGTTCATTTCAGTGATGTTTATCGAATACCTAATATTACTAAGCAGGAATTAGAGGGGGCTGCCAAAATAAACAAGACGGATAGACACAAGGAGTCACAGAGCATCTGACTTGGAAAGAGCAGACTATGAAGCAAGTGGGAAAAATGAGACAGGAAGAGACTGTAAAAAATGCTCGGATTCTCCTTTCCCTGAGCTGTGTATTGATTGTCCTTTTCATTTATGTCTTTCTTCGTGTTCACGAGATAGGGTATAATTCATGTGAATATGTTTTCTTGGTTTCTCCCACGTTCTGCCTGCAGGCGATTAAATCTGAGCATCTTGGTTGCGAGGCGTATTGCATCCCCTTTCGCACATTGACAATATGTATCAGGAGTCGTTGCAACATTGGTTCATCTGCCTCAGAACGTGTGCGACTGTAATTGTTTGCATTTTAAGAGGTCACTGTGTTTCCCTCCTTCCCAGCATCTCCTTGTCTGCAAATACCGCCAGGCTCCTGGAGGAACGGCCCGAGCACCCAGGTTCTGAGGCTCTTGCCTGTATTATCTTCTCGGGCTGTGCCCTTCCCTCCTGTGTGCACTCTCCACCATCCTCCTCGGCCCTCAAGGTCTCATTCAGTCCCTCCGTTGTTCCCGTCTCCTTATTGCCTTATGGTGCGTGTCCCTCCGTACCCTCCCTGGTGTAGTTTGTATTTGCACCGAAGGTGATGGTTTTTGAAAAATATTCTTGTGGTCTGGTTTGTCCTTGGGCACAGCTTCCCGCCTCCAAGGAAACAGGATCTCCATTATCTAAAATGCCGGTAAGGGCTTCTAAAGCAGGAGTGGAAAGAAGATTGTTAACTCCCAGAGCCCGCTCTTTTTTTTTTTTTTTTTTTGAGAACCTGAGGTGAGGCAGCTGATCTTGAAAGGCAGGCTGTCTGGGGAGAAGGGGGATTTACAGCCAGCTCTACATATCAAAAGCAAGGCTGGGCGGCCATCGCCTCAAGTCTTACTTAAGTCCTAGAATAGAGAGAGTAGAGGGTCAGACTTAAGGCAGGGGTCAGCACACTTTTTCCGTAATGTGTCAGATAGTAGATATTTTAGGCTTTGCAACCACTCCGCTCTGTATTCTGGCGCAAAAGCTTCCACAGACTAATGCATAAACCCTTGAGTGTGTCTGTGTGCCAGTGAAACGTTGTTTAGGATTGAAATTTGAATTTAAATAATTTTCGTGTGTCACCAAATCTGCTTTTGATTTTTTCAACCAATAAAAAAAGCTTTTAAAGAAATAGTCTTTATCTCTTGGGCCATAAAAAAGCAGGGCCGGGCCTTGGTCCTCCTTGGGCTAGTTTGGAGACCCCTGACTTCAATGAAGATTCTCTCCCCATAAAAACTTTTGGGAGGCATAGGAGGCAAGACAGGAAATAGCTGCTTGGATGGCGCGGTAGCACATCTTGACCCTCCTTTGCAGTCACCCGCAGTGGGAAAGGGCAGCACAAAGTTTGACAGGAAGGGAAGTCGGAGGCACAGGGGTGTTTGCCCTGCTTGCAGTTGGAAATTCTGGAACACAGCAGCTTTAGAGGTTGGCCCATGTGAACAGGAGGGGAGGGGATGCTCGGCCGAGTAGAAACGCAGGCGTTGTTGCTGAGGAGATGGGCCTCTGCTCCGCAGTGGCACGGAGGGGACCCAGGTGGTTGTAGGGACTCTACGGGGGGGCACGGAAAGTGGCTCCTGGTGGTGACTCAGTATGGTGTTGTGTGGCCAGGGGCAGGGTGACCTCACAGCAGAGGGAGTGGGGTGGAGAATAGGTGACATATGGGGCAGGAGGAAGAGAAGGGAAGGAGAGAAGAAAGTAGTCCTTGTAGGAGTTGACCTGTAGAAGAAACGGGAGTTTCATATTTTGTGCATTTTCTCCTCAGCTACCTCAACATGGGTATTCATTGTTTGTCTCCTCTCACAGCTGGGAGTTACTTGAGAACATGGCCCTATAGTCCATTCCTTAACCCCCACGATCTCTCAAAATCTAGCCTCACTGCTTTGGAAATAACAGGTGCTTGATGATTCTTTGTTGAATTAAGATGTTATAGTATATTATGTGCACCTAAGATATATTATAAAGGAACTAAAGACCCAAACTCACATGTTTTTCATTGAGCCTGTACTATGGAATGATTTTATGACTTTCTGTCTAATCTCCGTTTGTCATTAATGCTCATACATGCTTTAGCAAGAATATTTGGTAATACATATAAAATTTGCATTTATTATACGCTTGAAAAATTAATACCTATCTTCCTCTTTTTTCTAACTTTTAGAATCTTAAATCTTTAAATATTAGTGTTCTTTGTCAATGTACTGTTTATAAACTGACACTTACTCCTCTTTCTCCCTCTCTCCCCCCGCCGCCCCTCTCCTTCACTGTCTCTCTCTCTCTTTCTTGAAATGAGCTGACACTTAAAACATAGGCAGTAAATTGGTTTGTCAAGAACAGTGTTTGTAGGAAGAGCTTTATGGAATTTTCATAATAAAATATCCTGAAAGGTAGTTCTTACCTAAATTTAATTTGTCCAAAAACATGATATTTGGAATTTCATATTGTTGAAGTTTTGGCAGTTTGGAGAATGTGTAAGGGAAGTTTATTATTTTTCTTAAACCCCAATGCAAATCTGCATTGCACTGAAGGGCAAGAAGAAATCTGACAAGGATTTCAGTATTCAATTCAGTGAAGTATGTGAATGTACGTTAGGAATGTTCTCTACTCGGATTATAATATGGAGGTTAGCTTTATTAATTTCTTTTATTATGTCAAATGAAAAATAAAATGACCATACCATCACATATAATGATTATAGTTTCTTGAAATATAGATATTTTTCTGGGAAGCTGTTCTAGGCTGAATTGTGTCACCCCCAAAATTCATATATTGAAGTCCTAACATTTAGGACCTCAAAATGTGACTGCATTTGGAGATAGGGCTTTAAGGAGGTAATTAAGGTAAAATGAGGTCATTAAGTTGTACCCTAGTTCATTCTGACCCATGTCCTTATAAGAAGAGATTAGGATACAGGGCACACACAGAGGGACGACCGTGGGAGGACACAGGGAGAAGACGGCCATCTACACGCCAAGGAGAGAGGCCTCAGGGGTAGCCAACCTGCGGAGACCTTGATCTCAGACTTCCAGCCTCCAGAGCTGTAAAATCCATTTCTGTTGTTTAAGCCCTCCAGTCTGTGGTGCTTTGTTATGGCCTCAAAATAATACAGAAGCATTTTGGGATTTGTAGATCCTAGGAGATTTGGATAATTAACCTAGATGTTATTACATCATCCTTTCTCTTGCTGGGTATCTTTTAGTTCTTGACCTCCCTTTATTCAGATAGGCACACAGCTGGTAGCAGTCCAAGCACACAGAACAGCAGGGCTCAACTGGGCTCATGGGGGTGATGTTTGGATGTCAGGTGTCACTAGGGGGATGGCCAGCTGGCTGGTCCCCAAAGGCCTCATGGAGTACAACTGACTTTAGTGAGTCCTAGAAGTCCAGGGTTTCATCCTTAGCTTTGAAGTTTCAGAAACTTGATCCAGTTCGATTCCAGCAGGGGATGGATTTACTGTAGGTCTGACCACGAGGGCCGTAAGATCAATGAGATGATCAGTCAGATTTCAGTCCTCTCCTCCGCCTCCTCTTTAAAGGGCCTTTGAACATCATTATTCTAAACGTGGTGTGTTGGTTTTGTCGGCATTTAGAGGGGTGTAGACTCAAGTGCTTTAACAGCCCTGACAAGGATATCTTTCTGCCCAGAAGACTGCTGTGCGTGCACTTTAGCACATTAGTCAGTCATCGTTATTATTACTGGGATGCTGTTCTTGGTGTTGTTATGGAGACAGACAGCTCAAGTTATCTGAATATCTCCTCAAGCCATTCAGCACAATGTTGGAAGAATTCTGCGGCCTCTTTTTCTTCCTGTTCTTCTTCCCCTCCCCCCTCTCCTCCCCCTCTCCTTTCCCCCTCCCCTCCCCCTCCCCCTCCCCCTCCTCTCCTCCTGCTTTATAGGAGAAATACTGCAGATGAAAGAAAGTTCATAAAAACTAGCTTACAAAGAAGTGTATCCCAACAGTCTACTTAGAAATTAATTTGTAATTTTGTGGTTCTTTTGGATACAAATTATAAATAGAAGTTGTGTTCCTGGTCAGTTTGTAAAAATGTATGTAAACCGCAATACACATGGAAGTAGTAAATAATTCAGCTGCATTTGTTTGATTTCTGTATTTGGAAGTCAGACTACCATTTATGCATATTTTTATAGTATGCAGTAAAAGTGTATGTTTTGCACATTGACCAAGGAACAAGGCAACATGGAAATTGCCCCTTTTCACTCACCCAGTATCACCAGCATAGGTATTTGCTCTGGCCCCATGGAATCTGGGGATAGCTGGTTGTTTAGTGCTGGAAAGAGGAGCTGGTTGGCCCCATACCCACGTGCCTATAAGGCTTAGCTCTTCTGGAAACATTTTGAAAGATGGGGTGAACAATGTTGTTACTCAGAAGAAAATCTCACTGTTTCAACTTTACCCGTTTACAGAGACCAAAACCAGAGGATAGGGCACATCAGTTCTTGACATTTCCTAAGTTCCTTGTCCGCTCGTAAAGGATCCAGCAGGACTTCTTTCTTCCGTAACATCTTTCCTTCGTATCAACCCTCAGTGATCCTTTTAGCTCTCGGAACCAGGAAGCCCTCCATAAGTTGGCTGAGAGCGTGAAGACAAACTCCTTTCTGCCTCCGCTGCATCGTGGCCACAGAGCTTATTCCCCAGGACACTGGTGCCAGGGGCAGGAAGGGTGTCCAAGAGCTAGTGTGGTCCTCTTACCCTAGAATTCACGAGGTAGCCTCTGCGGGGGGAGGGTGTGGAGAAATGGGGTCATAGGAGGGGCTGCTGGTACCAGAGGCCAGGCAGAGAGACTGAGAGGAGGAGGGTAGGCAAGGCTTGGTGGGTCAGGGCAGCCCTGAATAGGGCCCACCGGGCGGTTCTTGGTGAGAAAGGGAGGGGAGTGAAACTCACATACCACTGTGGGGTAGGGGGAGGCACTGAGAGCAAAGGGATTCACGCAAATAAACCCCAGTGTGATTGTGTAAAGGCAGTTTGCTCAAATCGCAAAGTATGCCCTTGAGAACGTCCACGGCTACACTTTTAACAAAGAAATCATGGACCACTGTGACAAGTGCAGTGTTTCCTGGATTGCAAATATATTGCGGGTTATTATTAAGGGTGTGCAGCAACTCCCATGATGAAACGTTAGGAGAGTAGAATGCCAGTAGGTTTTATTTGGATTCCAATTAGATTTCTGTTGTCAGTCACTAGAACGATAGATTGGCAGACACTGCACTCACAGTCATCTCTCTAGGGACTCCCCTGGCAGCCCAGTAGGTAAGACTCCACACTCCCAATGCAGGGGGCCCGGGTTCCATCCCTGGTCGGGGAACTGGATCCCGCATGCATGCCGCAACTAAGAGTATGCATGCCGCAACTGAGAAGCCCACATGCCACAACGAATGATCCCACATGCCGCAACTAAGACCCAGCTCAGCCAAAAAAAAAAATAAATACGAAACAAAATTAAAAAATAATCTCTCTAGCATGCCTTTAGGTATGAGGATGAGAGACAGAGGAGCAGGTGACCCCCGCTGAGGGCTCACACTCCCCAAGCACGTGAGTAGGAGAAAGAGCTGCAGTGAAGACACGTGAGCCGGCATGGGAGAGTGCTTTGTATTCTCAGATGCCTTACAGCATCCGGAATGATGAGGCAGCTGTTGCCGAGAGGGAGAGAGCCTTCCGTTGGCCTTTCAGACAGAGAGGCCTGTCAACTCCAGGTGTACTAAAAACGTACTCTGGCTTAGCGGAGCTTTCCTGTGTGACAGGGTCTCTCTGGGGAGCTTTCAGGAGGTGGTGTAGGCCGGTATCCAGGGAGAATACAAAGAGATTTGGGGGACAGAGTATTCTTAGCAGTTTCCTCCCTTTGTCAAACTTGTAGCCCCCGGTACCCTGCCAGGTGTTTGCCATGGACACCTTCAGAGCGTCTCGTTTCTTAGTTGGGAGGGAGCTATAGAGGATGGGCCACACCTGGCCACTTTCCTGCTCTCAGTTACTTGGGGACCAACATGCAAAAGGCTTACACTTGACAAGTGAATGAGAAAGAAAGACGGAGAGATAGTATCTCATCTCACTGCCATCTGGCCTGGCGCTGGGGAGAGTGAGGTAGAAGGTCTTGTGAGGCTTGAACATCTGGTGTAGTCTGTGGGCTCGTCTGGAGACAGAAGGATCTGTAACAGGACAGGCAGCAGAACCGCTCTGACCTCTGTCATGGCTTTTCTCTGGCTCAGTTCAAGCTGGGTGTCCACATGTACAAGGTGCCCTGGCTGGGGTGTTCTTAGGTTAGGAAGCTCCTGCCTTGATGATGGTCTTGTGTCAATAGTAATGAAAAATACGTTGAGTAGCCCTGGAATAATGACTTTCACATGCGTAAGATGCAAATGGCATCCGCAAGGGTGAGATAGAGGTCAATTCCAAGGGTCTCTTCTCATTGAGCCTCCACCGTAAGAGGTCGTCTGGCCCTCAGGGCTTCCCTGTCCCTGACGACTGAGGGCCACCAGGTCATCTCCAATAATTAGCATCTGCTTGGATTTTAACCTGATTTAGCTATTTGTACGTGGCTTATTATTATTTTCTATTAATTTATTTTTCTTTTATCCTACTATTTTAATAATTTTTATTATTAATTCCTTTCTGTTGCCGTGTATTTCATCTTCAAGAGATGAAACCATTTCTGAGGGCATTGCATACCCTTCATGATAATCTACAAGAGATAAAACATGTGGCGATAGAATGGAACAATACTAAAAAGGATAATTCAAGGATATTTTTTTGAAATAAAGGATGGTTTGAATCTCCACATTGGAAAGGGGCACTCGATAGCTAGGAAAACCAATCCCCAAATGATACACATAAAGATGTATTCTAACAAAATGATCAGACTTTAAAGAAAGTTAAGGAAATGACCCTCCCCTAAGGCCTCCGGAAAGAAATACAGCCCTGCCAGCACTTTGATTTTAGGACAATAAGATCTTTTCAGACTTCGGATCCCCAGAATTATAGGATAATAAACTTGGGTTGTTTTAAGCCTTGAAATGTGTTGGCCAGTTGATGCAACAGCAATAGGAAATCAATACAGTATCCATTTCTGTTCTCAGTTGCTCTTTCTGTTTTGCAAAAGGATTTATGGAGATTTAAAAAACCTCACTACTGTCATCTTGCCTTTGTCCGAGATGCTGATGATTTGTTTAAACTTTAGGGCATAGGACTAAGTTGAATGCAAATTATCAAATATTTTCCTCCCCTAAACCGTGATTGGAAGCGATATTTTATGGGTAAGAAAATGGGATTCATGATACTGCCTCTTAAATTAAATGTCTGTTTTTATAGAAAATATTCTGGGCTTGCTCAATGTTTACAGCAAAGGAGAAGAAATTTGTGTTCAATTTTTCATCCCATTTTACCAACACACTTGTTATGGATATTGAAATCATTCCTGGGTGTCTTCCCTGTAAGTAACGGATTTGTACTTTTCAAAAACCATTCTAGAGATAGCAAAGCTCTGAGCTAGTGAAAACCATCTGTTTGTAACCAAGAAGGGATGAATCACAGTTGCCTGAATCTTTGGGGACGGCAAGGTATGAACCATCGGTTAGAAACTCTGTGAAGAGATGGATACATGCAAAGACTTTTTGCAAACATCTTGTCAAATGTAGCGAATGTAGATGCTCGATTGGGGAGGTGACAAATACATTCAGGTTATACTGAAGTGAGAGAACTAAACATGTGAAATTGGCTGTGGCATAGATTTAATAGGCAAAATGTTCCTTTCTAAGTTCTTCTCAACCTCTTCTATTATGTTCAAGCCTTTTTGCTTATTAGAAAACAAAAAGATTCCAAGCCCTGTAACCCATCTTCCTATTTGCTGTGACACAGGCACTGTCTCCACCACACCCTCTCAAAGTCCTGGTGCCCCAGAGAATTTTCACAAAAGGATGGCCTGCTGCCCCTGACCTTTGCGTGTGACTGCCCCTGAAAGCAGTGGTTGACAGTGATACATAACTTACAGCAGACATCTGGAACTTGGAACTCTTCTGTGCAGCATAGGTCACTTTTCTTATTATGATAGAAATCTCATATGTGCCTCAGAAGAGTGACTTCAGGGCATGAGACTTAGGGATGCTGAGCCTAGATTCTCAAGTCATATCTCAAATCAAACCAAATGCAGCTCTGGGGACTTGTGTACAGGTTAGCTCTCAGCACAGCAAGCTTTGGAAACGAGTTCACGGTGAAGAGTCAATAACTACTCAAGTGCTTTCTCCTGAGTCCAGTGGCTCTCAGATCCTGGAGTTAATGTGAAACCTCTCTCTTCTGTCTCTTCTGTCTCTCTCTCTCTCTCAGACTGCCAAGATCTCTAAGCTCCTGCAAATACTATTTCGTTAATCCCCTTTCCATCAGTCCAGTGGACTAAGCATGCAAAGGTATCTTGTTTCCATCTAGAGGCCTCCCTTTGTCCCACCTTCCTGCCATTCTTTCTCCATCCCTTCTCTGGTTCTCTGTGCCAGGAATGATCCAGCTTCCAGCTAGTCTTCCTTTCTGCTTCTAGCTCCGGCCTCTGTCCCAACTGCCAGCTGAAGCTCCCTGTGGGCCTGCCAGAGCGTGTGTGTGTGTGTGTGTGTGTTTGTGCGTGTGTGCGCACGCGCACGGGGAGCGGACGCTCTGACTGCCCCAGTCCTCCCCAGCACAGCACACAGATCCCTACCCCACATGGTGTTCATCGTGAGTGACTGTGCATTGGGCATCTCTGGAAAGAGGCTTCTTGTAAAATATTTGAGGGTGGCTCTGTGTCTCCTACTGCACTGTACTCTCATAGCTTATCTATGATGGTGCCTTGAATCTAGTGGATGTCCAAAGAGTATGCATTAATTAATTGGTTCATTGAATTAATATTAGCTAAGCTGTGGATACCAGAGGAAGCTTCATCAAATACCAGCATCACTCTGCTACCAACGGCTCTTTAATTGTGGAGATCGTCTTGGCTTTTCACCAGCACTTTTACAGTTCATACCGCATACCTGTAGACGTGCGTAGCCCTGAAATAGTCCATCAAGGCATATGCACAATCAAATTTTCTGTATTTTTAGGCACACAGGCGCCTAAATCCAATGTGGATGTTATTAAGGTTTTTTTTAATCAAATTTAATGGGGGGAAAAATATCTTAAAGGCAAACAGTTCATTCATTTTATGAGAAAAGGTATAACTGTTTTGGAGATTGATGGGTCCAGTCAATAAGCATAGAAGAGATTAGAGAAAGGCAACTATTTGTAGAAAACCATAGTGATAAGTATTACATACACAACATTATTATTAATCTAACTTTTAAGGAAAAGTTAAGCAGCCAGTTTTGTGCAGAGGTTTTCCTCTTTGTGTTCCCATGTGATGTCCATAAACACTGTGTAAAGTATAATTACATAAAATAATTATATTCATGCTACAGTTGACAAAATGTCCCTGAGAGTGTTGCCTTGCCCACGGCCATGCCATCAGTAAGTGGCCGAACCAGGACCCACACCAAGGTTCTGAACCCAAACCCGGTGAGTGTTCTAGTTCACCCTGGCTACCAGATTATAAAACCCAGAGAATCTCCCCAAATCTATGCAGGGTTGTTAGGGAGGTCGTAAACGCCTGAAAACTGTATGTGCACGTCCATCATTACATTTTCTCAGGGAAAGCACCTCGATGTTTCAAATTTCTCAGAGGTTGTATGATCCATACAAACACCATCAGAGAGAAAAGCATAGGAAATGGAAACTATAACACTTAAAGAGAGGCAGTTTCCCGTCTTTTCTGTTGAAAACATATGGTCTCACAGAACGGACCTTCAGAAAAACTCTTTTTTTTCACACTAGTGGCATGGTGACTTTTTTTTATGATGGCAGTGGAGATAATGATAATTAAATGTGTTGGTGTTTCTTTAGTTATATATGAATGATTTATAAATTGTATAGCGTTTCCAGTAGTTAGATATTAGGTAACCGTTTGTCCTGATGAAAATCACTGATGATGTTCATTTCTTTCTCTCCAAACGCCAACTCTCAATAGAAAAAAAGCATCTCTGAGCCACTGTGATGGACTTTGAGATGTTCTTTTCATTCAGTAGAGATGGTGGCATTGTGCTGCACCAGCCGTTCACATAGATAATCCTTTATAAAGTGCGCCCCCTGGTGCTGGACACTGCAGAACTGCACCGCTGTCGGCCGCGGCCCCGATTCAATGAGCAAAAACGGAAAACAGCGTCAGGGCAGGAATCTGAGAAGAGACAAACTCGGGAATAAGGAGCTAAAGGCTGACCCCGTACCACATAGAAGCTGGACAGTGCAAGGTGTCAGAGGGCGAGATACATTCACGACCGGCAGTGAGGCTGCCTGCGAAGATGGGCTGCTGTCCTTCAGTATGTGGTATACCCAGTCAAAGAGTGGATATGGTACTGTGACTCCGATGAGATGACACACGTCCTGAAACCAGGAGTAAAAGCAGGAAGGTCCCCACTGAACGATCACTTCTCCCGACCCACCGGGGGACGCTATGCTTCCTGCCCCTGTAGTGCTCAGCTTTGCAGGATTACAGGCGCTGGTCCCCAAAGACGCTACACATTTGCCAGGGGACAAGGAAGAATCCAGCGAGAGGATAAGCCACAGCTGCTGTCTGGGCACTTGAGGCTCTCTGTTTCCAATAGGCAAGAAGAGGAGACCTTCGTCATGAGATGAGGTAGGGTGGCTGTTAACTCGGTGAGGGAGGGAGGAAGAGGTGTGTCTCCAAAGTGACTTATTTTCCCCGAAATGAAGAAGTGCAGCAAGGCTGCGTTTAGAAGAACGTGGTGTCTGGGCTCCTGCTTCTCAGGGTTGAGGACCTGTGTTGCCCCATCAGGGAAGCTAGCCGGCCAGCAGAGATGGTCGCTGAGGGTGGGCGTGTCTAAGATCAGATGCGGCACTTGGGGCTCTGGTTCGTCCTACTGGCTTTGTGCTGAATTTCCTCTGGGAGGAGGATCCAGGATCTAGAAGAGGCAGACGCGGTCCCCGAGCAGGGATGGGTAGCAGAGGTGGACTGAGGGGGACCCGCGGCAGTCCGCCCAGATGCCCCTCCCAGGAAGGTCTTGCAGCCCAGCGTGGGTGGCGGGGAGCGGTTAGGAGGGAGTTGCTTCAGCCACAGAGCATCCTTTTGCTCAAGTGCTTATCTTTCCCGGGGTGACCCCCATGCAAAGAGTGCTTGGGGTAGGGATAGGAAGCCCCGTCACTCCAGGGCGGCGCAGGACGACTGTCACAGGTGTATCTGCTCCCGCACTCCCGGGGCTCAGCCAAAGCTTGGTCAGGGCTGCCTGGCAGCTCTGCTTTTCTCCTCCGCCACCGCCTGCTCCCCCCCTGCCCTCCACGTGTGTCGACCCGTAAGTCATGCTGTAAAACAAAGACGGTTGCTCACGCTTGGGTTCTGCAAGCGTTAAGTCATGAGCCGCTGCCGTAGTTGACCAACAGTGCACGCTGAAAGGGCTTCAGGATGAAAACCAGCCTGAGGTGCTCTGTGCTTGGGATTAACCAAGGCCTTCGGTAGTTAGAGAGATCTCAGGAAAAGATTTATCAATCCATACATAGAAAAGCACGGAAATCATTGACGAAGGTAGCTGTTCCTCGTGACCAGCAGTAACCACCTCCTGAGAGGTATGCTCGACTGTGTGTATTCCTCAGAAAATCACATATTCTCTGGTTTATCCCACTGCCTCTTCGGAGCTTCCCCTCAGAGCTCCCAAGACACCGTAGTCCAGCTGTAGCCCTCAGTATAGCCCCTGAATAAAACTGAAACTCGCAGCGCTCAGGGTGTGCGTTTTTAAAATTTCAGTTGACAGTACCCCCCTGGTGCATCCGTCTCAGTATCTGCTTCCAGTGGACTCAGTCTACAGCACCACCTGTACTCTCTAAAAGTAATTCCTAAGGAGAAATATTTTGGATGATTATGTACTTTGTTATTGTCAATTTAGTTGACAATAAAATATCTAATTTTTAATTTAGTATCTATTTTTTACTGTTAACTTCTTTATTCCCCACCCCTTTCAGAATTTAACAGTGCTTGCTCAGGATAGACCGGATTTGTGGGATTATTTTATCTATCATAAATAGAACGTAGGGATAGTTCATTGGTAAACATATAACTTTAGATAAAGTGTTATTTTAAAACGAGAACAAATTGGTGGAAATACACTATGATGTAGTTTATTTTTATTTTTTTAAAAAATATTTATTAATTGTTTATTTGGCTGTGTCAGGTCTTGGTTGCAGCACGCGAGATCTCCATTGTGGCACGCAGGCTTCTCTAGTTGTGGTGCGTGGGCTCCAGAGCTCACGGGCTCAGTAATTGCGGCGCATAGGCTTACTTGCCCCGCGCGGCATGTGGGATCTTAGTTCCCCAACCGGGATCGAACCCGCATCCCCTGCATTGGAAGGCGGATTCTTAACCACTGGACCACCAGGGAAGTCCCCTATGATGTATTTTAATTAGTTCTCTGACTTTGGGACTCATTTCCCCACTGCACAGTGAAGAGACGTGGCATGTAGTGGTAAACTTTAGTTTGTATTTTTTAATTGCTTTAAAGGTGATTTGTATCTGTTTATTATGTATGCTTGGCAAACAGCTTCCTTTTGTGGAAATTTTTATAATGCGGTTTAATATTTTCTTCTTAGGAAGAAACTACAGATTTGTTTTTGCACATTGTATGTGATCTGAATTAGTGCTACAAACATAGTGTGACTTCAGTATGAAATATCCTAACAAGACTTCTAACCTGTCTGTTACTTTACTAAGTAACCAAATGTAACACAGAAAATTTAGGTGGCTGAAAACCTTTACTCTGAAGTAAAGGATATTTGTTGTTCCTGCAGGGGGCACTGTCCTACAATAGAAAAGACCAATCTAGGCACTGGTACTGGGTTTGCCTTGCCCTCTGTTTATAAGTTTAATACTAGGCTTCTTGGCTTAATGCTTAAAAACATATTTTCCATAATGTGGCCACAAACGTGTTTTGTTTGTGGTAATATACTAGCAACTGGTCTTGGTCCTTTATTAAAAAAACATATATAGTTTGAACTTTTGCTATTGAACACCAGATTCTTATTTTTAGTGTGTATTTTTAAAACGGTATCCAAATAGTAAAATAATGTTTTAGCTTTCTGGGCTTCGTTTATTATTATTATTATTACAAAGTTAATAAGGCAAAAGTGTTGCTGACTTGTCCTAAATGCAGCTAAATTGCTGGTCTCTAGTGGAAGATGTGGGGGAAGGTCCCTTGATCCTTGTGTGGTTCTGAGGGAATCGCGCCAGTCCCCCTTTGACAGGCATTAGGACTTTTCTCCCGTCAGCTGGAAGGGTAAACGTTTTGGCAAGTGGTTCACCCTGTAGCACCTCGCAGGACTGAGGAACTTAATCCTACGCGCAAAACCTCGGAGTCTGTCCCCTTGGAAAGACCCTAGTTGGAATATTGTTACCAACTTGAATTTCCCCTTCAAGTAAAAAAGAATGCTTGTCGTTTTCAGTCTCCTGTGCTGGGATTCAAATGCAAGTATGACTTCGCCTGCCCGGCCACAGTGGGAGGATGAACAGTTAGAATCCTGAGGTTCCGAGAACTGGGTGGAGGCCCTCATTTTATCTCCTGTCTTTTCAACCCTGCCCCAGTAGAGAACACACTCCGTCTGTGCAAGGATGTTTCATGTACACCCTCAACAAAGCAGCCTGGGAATCAGGCGCCTGGTGGCTTTGTGGTACGGGATGGGTTGCCCTTTCCCATCTGTGTCAACCCTCCGTCCTCACCCCCATCCCTGTCTTAAGCACCTGAGGCTCTGTGTTGGGCTGCTGGCTGTGTTGTGGAAGCCCTCCTACTGGTAACCTCAGTCGGGACACATCACCCCAAGGCTTCATGTGTCCAGGCTGTGTTTGCATTTTACTGGCTCTCCTAACCCTCTTCTGCAATTTCATTTGAAGATATGGACTCTATGAATTTAATATATAGCATATCTACCGAGCCATGTTGAGACCAAATCTTTCAGGGGTGCTTCTAACTTGGTTTCCTCTTCTTTTTTTTTCAGTATTTTTGAGGTATGGTTGAAAAATAAAATTGTAAGATATTTAAAGGGTACACGGTGATGATTTGGTGTACGTGTAGATTGTGAAAGCGTTCCCCCATAGAGTTAATCAACACATCCATGACCTCACGTCCTTCCCTTTGTAGGAGGGAGGGAGCCTGTGATCAGGGTTGGAAAGGAAAGGAAATCTCACAAGTAAGGCACTTCAGTAATTGTTTTCCTCTAGGATGGGAGGTGGAAAAAGCCACATGTTAAGGAAATCCAGAAGGTCAGAGCTTGCATCACAGTCTAGGAAGACACTTCTCCAAGCATGGCCTGTAGACATTTGCGGTGCGACGAGCTGAGCTTTCAGTGTGGCCCTTACTGGTCTCTCTGGATCGCATGGACAGTGGGCAGTTTGGGATCCAGGGGCTTCTCCCTCCGTTCCCCAGTGTGTGTGAGTGTGAGTGCGAGTGTGTGTGTGCATGCGTGTGTGTGTGTGCGTGCACGCGTGTGTGTGTGTGTGTGTGTGTGTGTGTGTTGGGGCTGGGAGGGCTGCACACACACTCAGCTCCTCATGACAGGAAGAGCTATAAAAACTGTGTGTCCAGCCATGCTGGGCTCCGAACATCTCTCTGGAGGATGACGAGAGGATGGAAGCAATGGCTTCTCTTCTCTCACTGCCCTTGGCTTTGGAACTTGCCCCGTTTCCCAATGAATCCCA
This sequence comes from Inia geoffrensis, assembly GCA_036417435.1. NCBI lineage: Eukaryota > Metazoa > Chordata > Mammalia > Artiodactyla > Iniidae > Inia > Inia geoffrensis. The sequence goes on from CM070921.1 coordinate 5,438,304, forward strand.
TTCCTTAAGCCACACTGTGATGTGGTGGGATTTCTCGTAAACACTGATGCATCAGAGAGAGTGACCCTGACCTTGCCCACCATGCCCCAGTGACCTAAGTTAGAAGCAAGTGGAGCTCTTCCAAACACTCAGATTCCTGTGCCCTAGCAGAACCTATTGTATCAGGATGGAGCCTGCCTTTTCAACAAGTTCCCAGGTGACATCTACACACACTTGACTCTGAGAAGTAATGATCCAGGTCATTGTTTCTCAAACCTTAGAGTTCATCGGATGACCCGGACGGCTTGTGAAGACACGGGTTGCCTGGCCCCGCCCCCAGCTTCCTACTCAGCTGGTCTGGGGTGGAGCTCAGTGATGGGCGTGTCGCTCACGCGTCCAGGTGACGCTGTTTCTGCTGGTTGGAAGACTAGGGTTAGAGAACCACTGGTTTAAATCCGAGAGTCTAAGAGAAAAATGACTCTCACTAACTTGGTCATAGTGGCCTTTGAGGAAGAGGAAGCGAAAACAAATTTCTCTGGAGGCTACATTCCTAAAATAAGAGAAGAAATCAAAATCAAATTCCAAAGAAATGTGCTTCTAGTACCCTCATCAGTGCACTTGAAAAATGGCGGGAGAGACAGAGAAGGGGAGTGTGAAAGAAAGAATGACGTGGACAGCACGATTTGGGAGAATGGGTCCATCTGATACCATAATCACTACAACTGTATGTTTTTGTGTACGTGTGGCTTATACCAAGAACACAGTGGTATTGAGTAGATTTCCAAATATTTCATACCCTAGGAATGTGGCAGTTTTGTCAAGCCACAATTTAAAGGTGCAAGTTGTTTAAGTGAATGCACTAAGCTGTCCCTCTTCAATAAGCAAAGGTGTAAACGGTACTGTGGATACCCGAGATTGCGAGCCCAGTCCGTATATGTGGTTCTCTTCACGTGTGCTCATTCATGTTCATGAGTAAGTTATAAACACGCGAATAGTGACAGAGGAAGGAATGTTCGGTAGCCACTTCACTGTGTCTGTTCTTACCCATGTTTGAGTTCAGCAGCATTCAGTGGCATGGTATTTGCAGAATAAATGAACAAGTGGATAAACAGAGTACATTGTGTAATTTACAAAATTACAAAAGAATTAGAAAAGAAATATAGCCTGACCCTATTTTTAATAGCCTTATTGAGATATATTTCACATACTATAAAATTGACCCAGTTGAAGTGTACAATTCAGTGTTTTATTAGTATATTCACAAATCTGTGCAGCCATTACCACGGTCCTTTATTTTTTTTTTTTTAGCATAGTGTATTTTTTTTTAATAAATTTATTTATTTATCTTTGGCTGCTTTGGGTCTTCGTTGCTGTGCACGGACTTTCTCTAGTTGCGATGAGCACAGGCTACTCTTCGTTGCAGTGTGCGGGCTTCTCACTGCGGTGGCTTCTCGTTGCGGAGCATGGGCTATAGGCACGCAGGCTTCAGTAGTTGTGGCATGTGGGCTCAGTAGTTGTGGTCCGCGGGCTCTAGAGCACAGGCTCAGTAGTTGTGGCACACGGGCTTAGCTGCTCGGTGGCATGTGGGATCCTCCCGGACCAGGGATCAAACCCATATCCCCTGCAATGGCAGGTGGATTCTTAACCACTGCGCCGCCAGGGAAACCCTACCACGGTCCATTTTGAAATAGTTTTATCACCTCAAAAAGAAGTCCTGTATCCTTCATCTATGATTCCCAGTGCCTTCAGCCCCCAACTAGCCCTAGGCAACCACTAAGCTACTTTCTGTTTCTGTTGATCTCCCGATTCTGTACATTTCCTACAAATGGAATCATATACGTGCCTGGCTTCTTTCACTTAGCATAGTGTTCTCAGGGTTCATCCACATTATAGCATGTATCACAAGTCCATTCTTTTTTATGGCTGAAAAATATTCTTTGTATGGATATATCACATTTTGTTATCATTCATCAGTTGATGAGCATTTGGGTTGTTTCTACCTATTGGCTATTATGAAGTACCTGCCTCATTCAGTGGTAAGTGAGATGGTCTTACTGGTGTAACCTTAAGTGAACACATTTCATATTGGTTTCTAAATTTTGGGGTGTGGCTAATTTAAATTTTTTTTCTTGAACAGTGTGGTTACATTGGGGTTGAGTTGGTACAACTTAAAGGTACATAGACATGATTTTGAAACAATAATTTTTATATATATATTTTTTGAGATTATATATATATATATATTTTTTTTTGAGAAATATTACACATATATTATTTTGGGTCTTTTTTTTTTTTTTTTTTTTTTTTTTGCGGTACGTGGGCCTCTCACTGTTGTGGCCTCTCCCGTTGCGGAGCACAGGCTCCGGACGCGCAGGCTCAGTGGCCATGGCTCACGGGCCCAGCCGCTCCGCGGCATGTGGGATCTTCCCGGACCGGGGCACGAACCCGTGTCCCCTGCATCGGCAGGCGGACTCTCAACCACTGTGCCACCAGGGAAGCCCCACATATATTATTTTGAAACAATCACCAGCTTATAGAAAAGTTGCAAGTAGAGTACAGAGAACTTTCTCTTTTCCGGAAACATTTGGAGGTAAGTTACTCATCTGACACCTTGGACCCTGAAGAGTGTAGTGTGCATGTCTGTAGTATGTGTAGACAGAGTGAAACTCACACAGATACATTACCACCTTCTAGTGATCAGACCCCATTCAAGCTTCACTGGCTGTCCTAATAATGTCCTTTAGAGCACAAGGAGCCAGTTAGAATTACGCACTGCCGAGAGTCGTCACGTCCCTTTACTCGCCTTTGATCTGGTTCCTCATCTTTCTTTGACTTTCTTATCTTGGCACAGTTGAAATTTACAAGCCAGTCATTTCATGGAATGCACCTCGGTGTGGGTTTATCTGGTATTTCCTCATGGTTATGTCTGGGCTGCGCGTCTTTGCCAGGGGTAGCACAGAAGTGACGCACTGTTTTCATTGCACTCTGTCAGAAAGCACATTATTTTCATCAGTCCCGTTGCTGCTCCTGATTTGATTAAGGTGGCCCCCAGTTTTAACACTCTTATCTTATATAAGGTTAGCTCTTTACGTGATGCTAGTTCAATAAGCAACCAAGGTTAGAGTCTGTAATAAAATCGTTCTGTCAAAGTTTTAGAGATGAGAAACATCAATTCCTCCATTTGACAAGTACCCAGAATACCTGGAATGCAGGTTGACTGCTCATTTGTCATGTAGATTTCACCTTTGACTTTGAAGTCCATGCAGTAGTTTAAAAGAAATTGAACCAAAGTTGAATATTTCTGATTTAATTTCACTTAACATTTGAATCATTTTTTTTCTGGAAAATTCATCGAACTGAGATATCTTGGAGTAAGAGCTTCCTAAGTGTTTCTTTAGGAAAATAGGAGATCATAGTTTGGAAAAAAAGGGTATAAAGAATTTTACTTTCCAGAAGACTATTTCTTATCTCATACCTAGTTTATTTATATTTATGTGCAGACCCTCAGAGTATGTAACATTTCATTTAAAGGATATATTTTCTCATGTTTTAGACTTGTTTTATCAAGAAAAGGTAAATGCCAAAGTAAACCGTAGTTTCTCACCTTTCGCCTCATGGTCATTTGGGCTGGATGATGGTTGTGGCGCGGTCCTGGGCATGCTAGGGTGCGGAGCCGTTTTGCCAGCCTCTGCCCACTGGATCCAGAGCCCCACCCTGTTCTGACAGCCAAAAATATCTCCAGATGTTACAGACGTACCTTTCTGGGGAACAGAAGGGTGGACAAACAGACTTGCCTCTGCTTGAGAACCACTGAAGCAAATTGTCGAATTTTTATGTAATTTTTAAATCTTGCCATTTAGAAACTGTCGGTGGAATTACAGACTCTAATTGAGATTTCAATTCGAGTAGAATTTTCAACAGTATTAAATGTATGGGATTGTAAGTGTTAGTTTCAAGAGAAAAGTAGACCAGATAAGGTTAAATTTTAAGTATTTCTGGAGATATATTTTTGCACTATAACACATATTAAAGTAGGTGCTGTAGGGTTGACATTTATTTTTTGTTAAACTTCATGAGAGTTTAGACACCGAATCATCCTTTTTCATGTCAGTTAAGCCAACTGTCGTATCCCTGACTGGACGTTGATAGAATTTCTTGTCACATAGAAGGATGAATTGTCTGGAACTGCAGTCAGCAAAATGACACTGTGCTGGTGATAACCGGTGAGCACAGCGCACATTCCTGATGGGAATTGAGGTGGGAATATTTTTTCCCGAGGCACTTCACAGTCAAATCAAATTACCTGCCGTAATTGCTTTTCAGTGGTGCCAACTTCTACTTTTTTCAATCCTTTTCTGTCACATTGCCACCGTGAGGACTGAATTGCAAGGAACTGTACACAATTTGAAGTGGGTGTGTATTAACTAGAAAAATCCTCTTGGCAAACGAAATACTTTTTAACTAAGTTCACTGTATGTGGTAGGGAGGAAGGAAAAATACTTTCCCCCAATATCTCCTGAGTCCTTGGACAGGTCAGAAATGAAGCTTTAGTAACCACAGGTGCTCAGAAAGGAATGCGAAAATATTTCTGATGTGTTGTTTGCCCATTATGCAAGTATTTGTTTTATTGCTGCTATTGAAATACCTTTACACATATTTTCTGGCAAAGCAAGCATTTATTTTGGAAACCTTTATTTGGCTTTTAAGGTTGCTATTACTCAATTGTTTGCTCAACAGAGGGGAAAAAAATGTTTGGGAAATGCTTTTCAAGTTAGCTCTCACCTAGTGGCGCCTTCATTCCCCTCAAGAAGAAATCTTTGGGGGTTTAGGCGAGCGTTAAAATGGTTCAGGAATCAAAGAAATACCCGAGGAAGTCCGAGGAAGCCAATCTGATTGCTACATGAAGATGACAGCTCTTGGCAACTCATGCTGCAGAGGGTTAAGAATTTAAAAAAAGAGAACACACGAACCCCGAAGGTAAAAACTGGAGAAAAGGGCTTCCCTGGTGGCACAGTGGTTGAGGAGAATCTGCCTGCTAATGCAGGGGACATGGGTTCAAGCCCTGGTCTGGGAAGATACCGCATGCCGTGGAGCAACTAGGCCCGTGAGCCACAACTACTGAGCCTGTGCTCTAGAGCTCGTGAGCCACAACTACCGAGCCTGCGCGTCTGGAGCCTGTGCTCTGCAACAAGAGAGGCCGCAATAGTGAGAGGCCCGCCCACCGCGATGAAGAGTGGCCCCTGCTTGCCACAACTAGAGAAAGCCCTCGCACAGAAACGAAGACCCAACACAGCAAAAATAAATCAATAAATTAATAAACTTCTACCCCCAACATCTTAAAAACAAACAAAAAAAGAAACCGGAGAAAAACTACAGGCAGGTATGAGACTAATGGAAGAGGTTAACAAGAGAAGGAGCTTCACAGGAACAAGGAATTTCACTTTGTTCTAAGTTTCCTTTTGTCCACGTTCCCTTCCTCAGGCATCAGAGGCGATCATGGAAAGTGGGTAGATAAGAGTATGAGGCAGGCTTTGGTTGGGCGTGAATATAAATAAGTTTGTGCTAAACTAGATTTATGAACAAACGAGAATATGTCTGTTGACTGAAAAAAAAATGTACAGCGTAAGAGCTGTGAGTTAAGTTTTATTGTGGGCAAGATGAGGGCTGTAACCTGGGATGCAGCCTCTCAGATCGACCTGAGGAACTGCTCTGAGGAGGGAGAGCGGAGGTCAGCGTAGATGTGATTTTAGTGAAAGAGGATACATGCAACGGAGCCTACGTTTTGGCGGAACGTTGCTGCCGGTCACAAGAAAGTTGCTGCTCGTCACAAGGAGTGTACGTCTCCGTTAATGATTTAAGTGCTTTTCTAGATATGAGAAGATGCAAGAAATTGGGCTCATAAAATCTTCTGCTGAAAAGATCTAACTTTCTGCAGGCCTGTTCTGCCAGGTTTTCCAGAGCACAAGTGCCTCATTTCTGATCTCTGCCCTGAACTCCTTTCAGGGGGTGTTAGAGGTCAGCGACTGCAGTCGCCAGTGACCTCATCCTTGTAGAGGCAGATGGCAAGTGCCAGTTTGTAGTTGGCAGCCCTAAAGACAAGAACGAAATCAGTTTAATAATGAGATTCCATGGGATGTCTTGGGTAAAGGAAAGAAAAGACGATCCAGCAGATGATACCAGCCTAGACGTGGTGAGCGGAGGTGAGGAACCGTGAAACCCATGCGGAAGAGAAGTGTATTGGCGCCCCCGGCGCACAAGTGGAGTGCTGAATTCTGAGTGACCAAGACTGGGAGGGTTTTCCATGTATAGTTGCATTTTTATTTCTGCTGCTACATAATTTATCCTACGATAGAATCAAGGCACACAGAGTGACAAAACTCAGCACAACAAAGACCATGAGAGAAATATTTCACCTAGATTGCAGAGACATGGGGGAAAATTAAAATAGCTTTATTTTCATAATAATTTACATTTCTAATGCAATTACCTAAAAAAAAAAAAAATGCTAGATCATCTCCCACCCATAGTATCTCAGCATCAATTTTTGGAGTATGACCAAAACAAAAACAAAAAACAAAAAAAAACACCCAGAGAAAATGATGAAAGTTTAATGGAGGATGAAAAAAAGAATAGATATTTTATCCTTCCGTAGGGGATGTAAGACTGTATAAGACTCAGTATTATACAGATGTTAGTAGGCCCCAAATTAATCTCTAGTTTCTTTGTACCTAACAAAATCCTAAGAATTTCTTAAGGCTTGTCTGTATTTGTCAACACACACACACATATTTACAACAGATATGCACATAAAGAAAATATGTAGGGCTTCCCTGGTGGCGCAGTGGTTGAGAGTCCGCCTGCCGATGCAGGGGACGCGGGTTCGTGCCCCGGTCTGGGAAGATCCCACATGCCGTGGAGCGGCGGGGCCCGTGAGCCGTGGCCACTGAGCCTGCGCGTCCAGAGCCTGTGCTTCGCAACGGGAGAGGCCACAACAGTGAGAGGCCCGTGTACCACCAAAAAAAAAAAAAAGAAAATATGTAATAAAGGTGATATTTCATGTCAGTGGCTTAACTGTATTGGTAAATATGATTCTGATCAAAAAAATTAAAAATTTCAATACCAAAAACTCCCCAAACACCCAGGCTTACTCAAGTTGGAAATCTGGTACCTGTAGGTTTTATTAGCTTTATTCAGAAAGCTAACAAATAACACTTCCGCTTCTAGAATTTTCCCTCATGTGACCTGGAGAGACATAAATATAATCAGTCATTTTTGTTATCAAAGAAGTGAGCTTGTGACCCCCTTCTTCTGTGAGAGGCACCTACTTGTCCCTACCTTCCTGTCCTCTGTGCCTCTTGGAACCCTCTCTCCCTTTCCAGATGTCCCTGACGTCGAGCTCGTCTCTCTTCTCTCTGGTTGGGCTGGACGCCCCGTTTCAGGTCTCTGCTTCTTGGCGTGTGGCCACCTCTGAGGCATGGATGCGTACGGGGGAGATGCAGGAGAGAGAGCAGGTGACCCCATATCACCTTTTGTTCACTGTGGGAAAAGTAACATCGATGGGCTGCTTAGATCAGGTGGTGCTGAGATGATCCCGTTCCTCCCTGGCGCACATTGGCTTGTTGACATTGGTTCCAGATGATTGCTCCTCATCACGTAACCCGCCGCCCCCCGGTTTAGCTAAAGGCAACACTGCTGGGGTACAGACGGTGTAGGACAGCCACGTGCTTGAGATACATGTTCTAAGATTTTCAGCTGATGTAATAGACTTCCTTCTCACTGGACAATAAAACATGTGACTCTAGAAGGAGAGAGTTTTCTCTACCTACTGTCCCTCTTTAATCTCTTGATGAAGCTCTCTCCTTTGTGGCACCCCAAAGGTTTTATTTATTTTATTTTATTTTATTTTATTTTTTTTGCGGTACGCGGGCCTCTCACTGCTGTGGCCTCTCCCGTTGCGGAGCACAGGCTCCAGACGCGCAGGCTCAGCGGCCATGGCTCGCGGGCCCAGCCGCTCCGCAGCATGTGGGATCTTCCCGGACCAGGGCACGAACCCATGTCCCCTGCATCGGCAGGCGGACCCTCAACCACTGCGCCACCAGGGAAGCCCCCAAAGCTTTTATTTTACAGTCACTGGCAGTGCCTTGGCTTTTTTGGATGCATCATTACACGTATGGCCTGGGGGAAGGTTCCAGTCACCTTTGGGCTGTGCTGCCAAGTAGACAGATGTGATTCCTCTGCTCTCTGTTCTGCATTTTAGCAGCGCTATGACCGGCTCACGCTTGAAAGGGCTCTCGTTTCTTTTCTGCTGAGGAGTGAAAGTACTTTGATGGCTAATAACCGAGGAGTTCCTCATGAACAGCAACACGCGTGATCCTTTTCTGTCTGCTTCTGCGTTTCCACTTTGTGCAGTGCCTCGTGCATGGATAGGGCTCAATAAATACCACCATGAGCTAATCTCAGACGAAATTGCTCTCCCTAAAGCTCATGCTTTGGTGACAGTTTGGACTGTGCGAGAATGGCTGGCATCTGTCATCGTGCAGATAAGCATTCCTAATCAAGTTTAAATGCTGGAGGAATTTGCCTTCATTCCAGCGTTCTATTAGGACTCATTCATAGGTTGGGGGAAGCTGAGAAGTCTTGTCAACACCGTATCAGTGGGGACAGATGAGTTCCTTCCGTCCTGAAATGTTATCCACAGCCACAGCAGGAATACACGGCCGCTGCTGTCCAGGAGCATTTGAAACCCAGGCTTCAGGCTACCCAATACTGCACTGATACCGTCGGAGTTTATTACCGGATTTCCATCCCCGCAGAACTGTCACCCCAGGCCAGTCATGCAACAGCAGCCTGTTTGTTGGATGAATGAGAGCAAGTTCATTCATAGGAGGAGCTAAGTGCTTTACGCAAGGAGAACACAAATAGCTAATGCTTTCGAGTAAGTTTAACTTTTCTAGTGTGATGACTGAATGTTCTGGCCATGCTGGGATACAGAAGTATTAGGCTGTGTATTGCGACACAAGATTTAAAGATGTATCCTCGTTTAATACCATTTCCCATTAAATAAATGAAATAGACGAGCTTATCAGTTTTATCTCTTTTAAGTTTTCATCTGCTGAATTTCCTTGAATTCTTTCTACCAAAACCCTTCTGACTAAATTCATATTAACTCAGCTAATAAAAATATCACCTATAAATATTACTCAGCCATAAAAAGAAACGAAATTGAGTTATTTGTAGTGAGGTAGATGGACCTAGAGTCTGTCATCCAGAGTGAAGTAAGTCAGAAAGAGAAAAACAAATACCGTATGCTAACACATATATATGGAATCTAAAAAAAAATATGGTCTGAAGAACCTAGGGGCAAGAGACAGGAATAAAGACACAGACCTACTAGAGAATGGACCTGAGGACACGGGGAGGGGGAAGGGTAAGCTGGGATGAAGTGAGAGAGTGGCATGGACATATATACACTCCCAAATGTAAAATACATAGCTAGTGGGAAGCAGCCGCATAGCACAGGGAGATCAGCTCAGTGCTTTGTGACCACCTAGAGGGGTGGGATAGGGAGGGTGGGAGGGAGGCGCAAGAGGGAAGACGTACGGAGATGTATGTGTATGTATAGCTGATTCACTTTGTTATACAGCAGAAACGAGCAACACTGTAAAGCAATTATACTCCAATAAAGATGTTAAAAAAAATCGCCTGTATTTCCTGCTGAGGAGATGTATCTATGTGTGTTACTAAAAATAGAGTCCATTTGCAAATGTTAATCCATACAAAGGTAAACACAGGGACAGATGAAGGACTTAACAAGAGTGGGAAGAGGCTGAGAATGTGAGCAAGTTGTGTTTCAAATGGTACCAATCGGGCTTCCCTGGTGGCGCAGTGGTTGAGAGTCCGCCTGCCGATGCAGGGGGCGCGGGTTCGTGCCCCGGTCCGGGAGGATCCCACGTGCCGTGGAGCGGCTGGGCCCGTGAGCCATGGCCGCTGAGCCTGCGTGTCCGGAGCCTGTGCTCGGCGGCGGGAGGGGCCACAGCAGTGACAGGCCTGCGTACCGCAAAAAAAAAAAAACAAAAAAACAAAAAATGGTACCAATAAACGAAAAGAAAGATCAGAAGAAATAGCAATATTCTGAAATAGTGTTCAGAGTTGCTTTAGTTGCCACAGTCCTGGCGGGATTCCACAGGCAATGAAGTAACTCAATAGAGAAGGGCCCCAGGTCACTCACAGCTGTTGAATGACCCACAGGGTAAAGTTATATACGATTCACCAAAGCCGAAAGCTAACTTTGTTATACACAGAAACCCAAGACATTCTCTTTATGGTTCTAACATATATTGAGTACTGGAGGAATGCAACCTGCAGGTCACTTGAAGAAATATTTCACTTTGGTTCGTTGAGAATACCACTGAGAGTTCCCTACTTGAGAAAATCTCGTCAATTTTGAAAATCCCCCTTGCTCTCTGAGTTATGGGTAGATACTCATGTATCAGGCTGCACGTGATATTATGTATTGTCGGTAGATTTACAACTAGGCACCAACATACTTATCCGTTTTCAAAGTGTCAGTTTTTTTCGAAGGTATCATTGTTCATTTGAACACTGTCTTACATCTCCTATACCTAAGTTGTTCTTTAAAAATAGGAGCAACCCTGTAACAACCTCATTCTGCATTCTGTTGTCATTGTGCCCAAGTATTTGTGTATTTAAAAACAATTATAAAAAATTATAGTGTCTTTGTTTCTGCTTTGCATTGCAATGGGCATTGTTTCCTATAATATTTATAATAATATATGTAGGTAGACTATGGTACCCACGAATTTTATTTCAGGAGAGTTAAAAAGGTACGATGAAATATTTCTGGTACAGAGCGGGGATGATCCAGAGAAAAGAACCACTGATGTAAAGGATGCAGGACATGGGAGGAACTGTGATCATTAGTGGAGCTCTAGAAAATCATGGAGGTCTAGGCTTTAAAAAAAAATCCATATAATTATGGAAAGGGGGCCAAGCAGATTCCAGGGAAGCATGGCAATGGAGTCACTCTGACATGGGCTGTTAGCAAAATGTTGAACATAAAGTAAAAATACATATATAATGTTTTCTCTAAATCTAAATAAAAGTCACCTATTAATTACAAAGCTGTGTCCTATAGAGTAGACAAAGATGACTAAGACAGTTCCTACTTAGGAGGAATTCACATCCTAATTTGAGTGAAAATACATAAACACTGATGTAGGAGAAGACAGTTGGTTCAAATGTTTAAGAATGGAATTCAAGTTTGTAAGAAATATGACTGGTAACGTTGCTAAATGGGCTAATTCTTGAAGGGTTAGGATAACCTTTATAAGTTTCTAAAAAACTTACGATTTAGTTTATATATAATTATATATATACTTACAATTATTCTGTATCATTATAATAGAAAATGATTCTTTTCCTCCGCTACTTAAAAGATTAAAAATCCTTCACCTTGAGATGAGACACTCATCTGTGCCTTCTTCTTGGCATTTTATAGTTTTAATTTAATTCACTAAGTCACTGAGGATTAAAGTCAGTGTCTGATATGATGTGAAACTCTGAATCTTTTATTTTAGCCAGATTGCTAGCCAGTTGTCCTGACACCATTTACTGCACAATTCTTTCTCTCTTAATAGGGTGGTTCTGGTCATTAATCCTCCTCTCCCCTCTCCCCCCATGGAGTTATGTTTAATATATTTTTCCAGTTTCAACTCAGGAACATTATACTAATGCAAGTCTGACTAAAGTCCCAACCATAGAATATGCACGGGCTTATTTCCATGATCTCTCACTCACTGATTATTCCTTATTTCTATTAATGCTTATTGAATTTAATAGATGAGAAATATCTCATTATTTTGGTTAATAATATTGAGATTATTTTAAATAGCTGCTGGCACCTTTTTTGGTGCACAAAGTTTTACAACACTTTCCTAGTGACTTTGGAATATTCTTTGCTTATTAAAGGTATTTTAACATCTGTCTTAGTCACCTTGGGCTGCCATAACAAAATACCATAGGCTGGGGTGTCTAGACAACAGAAATTTATTTCTCACAGCTCTGGAGACTGGAAGTCCCAGATCAAGGTGCTGGCATAGTCAGGTTCTTGGTGGGAGCTCTCTTCCCGACTTTCAGATGGCCAGCTTGTCCTTATGGCATCACACGGGGGAGAGAGAGCACTGATGTATCTTCTTAGAGGGACACTGACCTCACAATGGAGGCTCCTCTCTTATGATGCAGTCATCTCCCAAAGCCCACACTTCCTAATACATCACATTGGAGGTTGGGACTTCAACATATGAATTTTGGGGAGGACGCAAACATTCAGTCCGTACAAAAATCTTTTCCACCACATAGATTGCACATTTTTTCCCTAGATGTTTAATGAGTAAATTTTTTTCCATGTTTTTGTTAAAATGCAAAAAATTAAATTCATATATAGTGAAAATTTTAACCTATTTTGTTTTCTGTTTGTAAAGTTCATTGTGTATTGCAGTATGAGATAAATATTCACTCATATTTTCATCTAGTTCTCAAAAACTTTTATATTTAATTGCTCAGCCATCGCAAAAGGAATTTGTTGTGCCCGCGAGCTCAAATTTTATTGTTCAAAAAGGTATCAGCGAATAATATAGTCGTCCTTATTATCTTGAATGGAATGCTTAAACTTGGATCCTCCATAACAAGATTAGCTATTTGTACTATTGATATTGAAACGATCCATATAAATTTGCTTAAATAAAAACATTATTACAGGGCTTCCCTGGTGGCGCAGTGGTTGGGAGTCAGCCTGCCGACGCAGGGGATGCGGGTTCGTGCCCCCATCCGGGAAGATCCCATATGCCGCGGAGCGGCTGGGCCCGTGAGCCATGGCCGCTGAGCCTGCGTGTCCGGAGCACGTGCTCCGCAACAGGAGAGGCCACAACAGTGAGAGGCCCGCGTACCGCAAAAAAAAAAACCACCAAAAAACAAGAAAACCATTATTATAATTGTTGCATCTGGATAGTACCCTTAACGTATGATGGTGCATATTGTATGTTACTTTTTTTGTTGTTGTTGTTAAAAATTTCAAGGGTATTTTGAAACATATATTTTTCCCAGTTACTTTCTGGTTACAATTTATAATTTTATATGTTCATCACGTTCTCGAGATTTTTTTCATGGTAATTTATTCTAGCATTATTATTTTATTGTTATCATTAGTTTTACCTTTATTTGCCTGTTAGGTAAAGTAGGAAATTATGTATCTGTATATTTTCTTATCTGTGACTTTTATTTTTTAACATCTTTATTGGAGTATAATTGCTTTACAGTGGTGTTTTTTAATAAGTGGTGTTTTTTATAAGTGCTTTACAGTGGTTAGTTTCTGCTGTATAACAAGGTGAATCAGCTATACATATACGTACCTCCCCATATCCCCTCCCTGTTGCGTCTCCCTCCCTCCCACCCTCCCTATCCCACCCCTCTAGGTGGTCACAAAGCACCCAGCTGATCTCCCTGTGCTACGTGGCTGCTTCCCACTAGCTATCCATTTTACATTTGGTAGTGTATATATGTCCACGCCACTCTTTCACTTCGTCTGTGACTTTTCAATAGGTGAACTTTGGAGTCTTTAAGCTTATGTGTGCAATCTTAATTGTCTTTTTGCATATATTATTTTGATTATTATAGTTTCTTGTGTGTGTGTTTATGTTCCCATTCCCCTACATATACTCTTTTGTTGTTGTTGTTCGTTCCCTAGAATTCTAGAATGCATGTGATTCTTGTGGTCTTTCTACTGAAGGTTACCCTTGTATTTTAAAGAATACACTTTAATCCCCTTGTCTTCAATTGTCACCAGGATTAATAAAATTTTACTTTTCAGTGTTCTTGTGTTTCCTCAGTCTTCCCAGTTGTTACTTATCATTTGCTTCTTGTAGCATTTTGCATCTGGGTCCTCTTTAAATGATCTTTTACCTTGATTTTCAAGCATTATTTGTACATTTTTATTAGGTGTTACGACCATATAAATAGCATGTGTGTTGGAGTTTTTCCGGTTACAAGCTTTTTGACTTTGCCACAACTATTTCCATATCAACTGTTGTATTCCTGACTTCACGTTTATTTATACGAGGGAGGTTAGTGTAATTTACTTCTCACGGGTAATATACTCTCAGTCCCCACACGTCCTAAAATGATCTTTCATTGTTCCCGTTCCCTGAATGACAAGTGAGATGGGCAGAAAATTCTCAGATCATGAGCTGTTTCCTCAAGAGCTGATTAACTTGGGTCTAGTGTCTTTGGTACTGAACATGGTGGGGGAGAGTTTTGAGCCAGTCTGACTTTGTTCGTTTGATGCACTTTAAAAAGAACTTTTATTTTTAAAATTGCAGTAAGGTCTGCCACCTTTAGGACACACACGTTTTGTTGGCTTGAGTGTGGGTGTGGGGCTCACACTCTTTTTGTTCTGCAGGAAATAAGTCCTTACAATCTCTACACCATTCTGAATTCCAACTCAGGAAAATCCCAAAGTCCCACCTCAGTCCTCTCTTCTCTGTGTATTTCCTCTTTCTGGAGACATTTTATATACTTGCCATATCCTTTTTATCCTGAGAGTGTGCAAGTTGGTCCTCTCTCTCAGTAACTCATTTCTTCGCCTTGTTAATTCCACTTTGTATTTGGGTGTCATGAGCCCTGATGCTGTAGAAAGACTAGGCAATGGGAGGGGATTGGAACAGCACACCAGGCCGTCACAGCCTGCTTCCGGTATTACTACCTAGCGGAATAATTGTAGTTGACTCTGAACTATGGATAGTACAGTGGGTCAGCAAGGTCCTTTGATTTATGACTTGCGTGCAGGAATTCTCAGAATTCGAATTAAGCCGAAGACCAGCCAGCTAACTCTCCAGAATACCAGCTCCTGAGCAAAAAAAATTAAATTGGATCTAAGTAGTCAGTTAATTCCTGTTTTTTACATATAACTTCTCAAGTGACCAGAGGAGTGTAATTGGTTTCCCGCTTGAAGCAGATGCAGTGTCTTCAAGTGGCGATACTAAACAAGAAGACACTCCTCCTGTTAAACAAAGAGACTTCTGGCTGACCCTCCAACTCTGAGGCAGTTGACAATCAACCGAAATATTCTGTTTCAATCATGCGAAATCCTGCAGATTAATAATGCATGGGGCAGTGTGGTAAACTGGAAGCAGACTTTGTAATTCTATCCACGAGGCTAAACTCTGTCCTTAATAAGGATGAGTGGTTCTCTGCCAACTAAGTTAGGATATTATGTTGCATGCGTGAAATACATTTCTTACCTCAAACACAGAAGAATATGCACATGGTTATCTGTATTAAGATAGTTTTCCTCCTCCATTCAAAAAAATAGTTCACGGGCATAGATGTGTAGGGAACATATTTTCTAGATGTACCCACTTATTATATTATCCATGGTCTCCACGTAGCTTGATTTGGCTTTAGGTAGCTACTCACTATTTTTTCTTGCTTACCTCCATTATGTTTATGGTGAGTGGAGGTTCTTGTGTCTTCTGAGGACGGGCGTGGTCAGATAGCTTTCAGTGGTACACAGAGAGATTGTCTTTCTTCTGCTCAAAGGTATTTCAGTGGGAAGTGAGAAATCGCAGGAGTCAGCTTTCCAGGCCTGGCTGCATTTTCTAATAGCTCTGTGATTCGGGCCACGTTTGTTTCTCAGCCTTGTTTCTGCGAGTGTGATTAGGAAGTAGCAATGTCTGCATCATACGGTCATGAGCGGTGGCTCTAGTGCTTGTGAGCGTTCGGTGACTAGTAACTGCCATTAGTATTTGCAGGGTAGGAAAAAGGTGTGTCAGAGACTAGAAGGCAACTGATGGCTTGTGCAGGAGCTCTCCCGCAGGTGGCTTCAATAAACAGCTATCGAATGAATGCTATGTGGATGCCGAGGGGACTCATTACTAAGCGAACATGGGAACACAGGGCGAGTCATAGTCCTGGCTGGACCGGATCTGCCCACTTGCCCTCTGGGCATCACCCGCCTCTCCTATGGGTCTGGCAGCTTCTCGACCGTAAAGATGAACTTCAAATGTGCAGGCTTCTATCCATGAAAGTCAGTTATGCGGTGACCTAAATGGGAAGGAAATCCAAAAAGAGGGAATATGTGTATACGTATAGCTGATTCACCTTGCTATACAGTAGAAACTAACACAACATTGTAAAGCAACTCTACTCCAATAAAAAAATAAATAAATAAAAATTAAAAAAGGTCAGTTACCCTGGATGATTCCTCCTCTCCACCACTTCTTTTCCTCTGGAATTTTCTCAACCACATCTTGAATCTCTGGCCCCAGATTTCCTGCCTTGTTTGTACCTGCGTTGGGTCTTCAGGTTTGAAATATTTACAGGGCAGTTCCTGTATTGGTTTTGGTTTTCCCCTAAGGTTCTTGACTGGGTTTAACCCCTGTGGTTCTCCGCGATCTGAAACACGATATTCATTCCACTGAAATATCTGAGATGTAATGTGTTTCAGGGGAACAGTTACTTCCAAATTACAGACGTTGAAGTTTGATATATAGGTTCTGATATTTAATGCAAGAGTGGTAGTATTATAAGAAATAAATGAATTTAAAAAGTAGCTATGGTCGGGCCTTCCCTGATG
Organism: Inia geoffrensis; assembly: GCA_036417435.1. NCBI lineage: Eukaryota > Metazoa > Chordata > Mammalia > Artiodactyla > Iniidae > Inia > Inia geoffrensis. The sequence goes on from CM070921.1 coordinate 5,454,931, forward strand.
GTCCAGTGGTTAAGACCCTGAGCTTCCACTGCAGGGAGTGAGTATTTGATCCCTGGTCAGGGAACTAAGATCCCGCATGCCGCGCAGTGAGGCCAAAAAATTAAAAATTAAAAAAAAAAAAAAGTAGCTATGGGTTAAAAACCTATTATTTCATACAACTTTTAGAAATCAAGTAGACGTAGTGTAATTCATCATTTTGGATCAAGTAAAAAGAGCTGAGGTTGCCTGAAAATGGGAAAGTTAATACATTTTTTAAAATTCTACTTATTGACAAATAAATAACGAATTCACTTGTTTTACCCCTAAATCAGAATTTGCCACACTTGTGTTTTTCTTAAAACCCATCAAGAGGGAACCGTCTTGCGGGGATAAGATGCAAGAGAGTATTGCCTACCTGGAAGGCTTAGCTGCTCTGTGAATGGAGGGCAGCACAGGCTCTCGCTCGCAGGATTTATTCTGAAGGTTCACATTCCATAGCTCTTTGGAAAGTGCACACCAATGTCTCCCCCTCATTTTCCTGTGTCTTCTTGTCGGAGTTCTCTCTGCCTCTACCTCTGTAGCAACCCAGCTCCCTACCACATGATCTCTGGCTCATGAAATGTATGGTATTTTCAAATGTGAGAAACTTTTTTAACCTCCCTTGAGATCTGCATCACTCTGATTGTAGACTGAATATTGTGAGGCTGTGGCGTCATTGCACTCAGAGTCCACGAGGTCATGTTGCCCATTACTCTGTGCACGCCAGAGAATAATTTTCAATAATCATAAAAACATGGTTTTTGAAAGTATGATCAAAAATAATATCCTTTTAGGACACCTCTACAGTATTTCTTCCGATCATTCCCTGTTCCCCTTTGAGACCCTTGGAACCTCCTTCTGAATCTACAAAGTGGGAATCTACCCACTTTGTGGATAAACCAGGGGGACCAAATTATGCTAAGCCCCTTCTGTCAAAGCGGGTGTTTGACAACAGCCTAGGTCGGCGGTTCGTAGCTTCCACACTATGGACAGTCAGAGCTGGACCGTTCTCTGCGGGGGGCCGTCCTGTGCACTGGAAGGTGCAGAGCAGCATCCCTGGCCTCCACCCACTAGATGCCAGGAGCACACCCATGCCCCAGTGGTGATGACCAAAAATGTCTCCAGATGTTGCCTGGTGTCCCCAGGGGACAAAATAACCCCCAGTGGAGAAGCGCTGACCTGAATTAATGTCTTGCTCATAACCAAGGCTTGTCGCTAGCCCCTTAGTGTGGGAGACTTGGCAACTTAGAACAGTGTCTAGAAGCTACGGAGAGACCGATCTCTCTAACATAACTTTTATTGCTTAAAGATCCCTCCCGGTGTTGCTCCAGTTAGCTCCCGTTGCGGAGCACAGGTTCCGGACGCGCAGGCTCAGCGGCCATGGCTCACGGGCCCCGCCGCTCCGAGGTACGTGGGATCCTCCCAGACAGGGGCACGAACCCGCGTCCCCTGCATCGGCAGGCGGACTCTCAACCACTGCGCAACCAGGGAAGCCCTGAAAAATATTTTAAAGCAGATAATTGTACCAGCAATATAGCTATCCTTGGCATTAAAAGATATATAGTAAAAAATAATTAAGGGTATTTTTCCTGTAAGGCAGTATTTCATGTTTCAAACTCCTTAGCAAATCCAGTGTCTTTGAATACTAAGTTTTGGTTTTTTGTTTTTTTTTGTTTGTTTGTTTGTTTTTTTCGGTACGCCGGCCTCTCACTGTTGTGGCCTCTCCCGTTGCGGAGCACAGGCGCCGGACGCGCAGGCTCAGCGGCCACGGCTCACGGGCCCAGCCGCCTCGTGGCATGTGGGATCTTCCCGAACCGGGGCACGAACCCGCGTCCCCTGCATTGGCAGGCGGACTCTCAACCACTGCGCCACCAGGGAAGCCCAACACTAAGTATTTTTATTATGCAGAAGTAAAGTTTACTTATTTCCCAAGTTATTTCTACTGACTAGGAACATGTATTCTCACCAACGTGTTAGCAAAATATTTCTAATTATTCCAAAGTCCTTTAAAGTTCCCATTGGTTGAAAGAAATTTAATCCAAGTATAATTGTTTTTTATTTTGAAATAATCTTTTTTTACTTATTTCTGAGATATACATTTTAAAGTAATAACTAGAATTATGACTTACATTATACCAGAATATATGATTTTTAAAAATTTCATGTAATGTCTGAAACATTAATATTAACATATTTCCATACAAATAACCCAAAGAAAGTTTAGTATTAGTTGTTTTTTATATTTGTGTGTTTTTTTATACTGCAGATTCTTATTAGTCATCAGTTTTATACACATCACTGTATACATGTCAATCCCAATCGCCCAATTCAGCACACCACCATCCCCACCCCGCTGCAGTTTTCCCCCCTTGGTGTCCATACGTTTGTTCTCTACATCTGTGTCTCAACTTCTGCCCTGCGAACCGGTTCATCTGTACCATTTTTCTAGGTTCCACATACATGCATTAATATACAATATTTGTTTTTCTCTTTCTGACCTACTTCACTCTGTATGACAGTATCTAGGTCCATCCACGTCTCAACAAATGACTCAATTTCGTTCCTTTTATTGGCTGAGTAATATTCCATTGTATATATGTACCACAACTTCTTTATCCATTCGTCTGTCAATGGGCATTTAGGTTGCTTCCACGACCTGGCTATTGTAAATACTGCAGCAGTGAACATTGGGGTGTGTGTGTCTTTTTGAATTATGGATTTCTCCAGGTATATGCCCAGTAGTGGGATTGCTGGATCATATGGTAATTCTATTTTTAGTTTTTTAAGGAACCTCCATACTGTTCTCCATAGTGGCTGTATCAATTTACATTCCCACCAACAGTGTAGGAGGGTTCCCTTTTCTCCACACCCTCTCTAGCATTTGTTGTTTGTAGATTTTCTGATGATGCCCATTCTAACTGGTGTGAGGTGATATCTCATTGTAGTTTTGATTTGCATTTCTCTAATAATTAGTGATGTTGAGCAGCTTTTCATGTGCTTCTTGGCCATCTGTATGTCTTCTTTGGAGAAATGTCTATTTAGGTCTTCTGCCCATTTTTGGATTGGGTTGTTTGTTTCTTTCATATTGAGCTGCATGAGCTGTTTATATATTTTGGAGATTAATCCTTTGTCCGTTGATTTGTTTGCAAATATTTTCTCTCATTCTGAGGGTTCTGTTTTCATCTTGTTTATGGTTTCTTTTGCTGTGCAAAAGCTTTGACGTTTCATTAGGTCCCATTTGATTATTTTTGTTTTTATTTCCATTACTCTAGGACGTGGATCAAAAAAGATCTTGCTGTGATTTATGACAAAGAGTGTTCTTCCTTTGTTTTCCTCTAAGAGTTTTATAGTGTCCGGTCTTACATTTAGGTCTCAAATCCAATTTGAGTTTATTTTTGTGTATGGTGTTAGCGAGTGTTCTAATTTCACTCTTTTACATGTAGCTGTCCAGTTTTCCCAGCACTACTTATTGAAGAGACTATCTTTTCTCCATTGTATATCCTTGCCTTCTGTGTCATAGATTAGTTGACCATAGGTGTGTGGGTTTATCTCTGGGCTTTCTATCTTGTTCCATTGATCTATGTTTCTGTTTTTGTGCCAGTACCATATTGCCTTGATTACTGTAGCTTTATGGTATAGTCTGAAGTCAGGGAGTTTGATTCCTCCAGCTCCATTTTTTTCCCTCAAGACTGCTTTGGCTATTCAGGGTCTTTTGTGTATCCACGCAAATTTTGAGATGATTTGTTCTAGTTCCAAAAAAAATTCCATTGGTAATTTTTTTTTTTTTTTTTGCGGTATGCGGGCCTCTCACTGTTGTGGCCTCTCCCGTTGTGGAGCACAGGCTCTGGACGTGCAGGCTCAGTGGCCATGGCTCACAGGCCCAGCAGCACAGCAGCATGAGGGATCTTCCCGGACCAGGGCACAAACCCGTGTCCCCTGCATTGGCAGGCAGACTCTCAACCACTGCACCCCAGGGAAGCCCAGCCATTGGTAATTTGATAGGGATTGCATTGAATCTGTAGATTGCTTTGGGTAGTATAGTCATTTTCACAGTATCGATTCTTCCAGTCCAAGAACATGGTATATCTCTCCATCTGTTGGTATCATCTTTAATTTCTTTAATCAATGTCTTTTTTCTTTTTTTACATCTTTATTGGAGTATAATTGCTTCACAATGGGGCGTTAGTTTCTACTTTATAACAAAGTGAATCAGTTATACATATACATATGTCCCCATATCTCTTCCCTCTTGCATCTCCCTCGCTATCCCACCCCTCTAGGTGGTCACAAAGCACCAAGCTGATCTCCCTGTGCTATGCAACTGCTTCCCACTAGCTATCTATTTTACATTTGGTAGTGTATATATGTCCATGCCGCTCTCTCACTTTGTCACAGCTTACCCTTCCCCCTCCCCATATCCTCAAGTCCATTCTCTAGTAGGTCTGTGTCTTTATTCCTGTCTCTTGCCGCTAGGTTCTTCTTGACATTTATTTTTCTTATATTCCATATATATGTGTTAGCATACGGTATTTGTCTTTCTCCTTCTGACTTACTTCACTCTGTATGACAGACTCTAGGTCCATCCACCTCACTACAAATAACTCAATTTCGTTTCTTTTTATGGTTGAGTAATATTCCATTGTATATATGTGCCACATCTTCTTTATCCATTCATCCGATGATGGACACTTAGGTTGTTTCCATCTTCTGGCTATTGTGAATAGAGCTGCGATGAACATTTTGGTACATGACTCTTTATGAATTATGGTTTTCTCAGGGTATGTGCCCAGTAGTGGGATTGCTGGGTCATATGGTAGTTCTATTTGTAGTTTTTTAATGAACCTCCATACTGTTTTCCATACTGGCTGTACCAATTCACATTCCCACCAGCAGTGTAAGAGTGTTCCCTTTTCTCCACACCCTCTCCAGCATTTATTGTTTCTAGATTTTTTGATGATGGCCATTCTGACTGGTGTGAGATGATATCTCATTGTAGTTTTGATTTTCATTTCTCTAATGATTAATGATGTTGAGCATTCTTTCATGTGTTTGTTGGCAATCTGTATACCTTCTTTGGAGAAATGTCTACTTAGGGCTTCTGCCCAGTTTTGGATTGGGTTGTTTGTTTTTGAGCTGCATGAGCTGCTTGTAAATTTTGCAGATTAATCCTTTGTCAGTTGCTTCATTTGCAAATATTTTCTCCCATTCTGAGGGTTGTCTTTTGGTCTTGTTTATGGTTTCCTTTGCTGTACAAAAGCTTTGAAGTTTCATTAGGTCCCCTTTGTTTATTTTTGTTTTTATTTCCATTTCTCTAGGAGTTGGGTCAAAAAGGATCTTCCTGTGATTTATGTCATAGAATGTTCTGCCTATGTTTTCCTCTAAGAGTTTGATAGTTTCTGGCCTTACATTTAGAACTTTAATCCATTTTGAGCTTATCTTTGTGTATGATGTTAGGGAGTGTTCTAATCTCATATTTTTACATGTAGCTGTCCAGTTTTCCCAGCACCACTTATTGAAGAGGCTGTCCTTTCTCCTCTGTACATTCCTGCCTCCTTTATCAAAGATAAGGTGACCAGGGCTTCCCTGGTGGCACAGTGGTTGAGAGTCCGCCTGCCGATGCAGGGGACGCGGGTTTGTGCCCTGGTCTGGGAAGATCCCACATGCCGTGGAGAGGCTGGGCCTGTGAGCCATGGCCGCTGAACATGCACGTCCGGAGCCTGTGCTCTGCAATGGGAGAGGCCACAGCAGTGAGAGGCCCGCGTACCACACAAAAAAAAGAAGGTGACCATATGTGCGTGGGTTTATCTCTGGGCTTTCTATCCTGTTCCATTGATCTGTATTTCTATTTTTGTGCCAGTACCATACTGTCTTGATTACTGTAGCTTTGTAGTATAGTCTGAAGTCAGGGAGCCTGATTCCTCCAGCTCTGTTTTTCGTTCTCAAGATTGCTTTGGCTATTCGGGGTCTTTTGTGTTTCCGTAGAAATTATGAAATTTTTGGTTCTAGTTCTGTGAAAAATGCCAGGGGTAGTTTGATAGGGATTGCATTGAATCTGTAGATTTCTTTGGGTAGTAGAGTCATTTTCATAATATTGATTCTTCCAATCCAAGAACATGGTGTTTCATAATATTGATTCTTCCAACCCAAGAACATGGTGTATCGCTCCATCTGTTGGTTATCATCTTTAACTTCTTTCATCAGTGTCTTATAGTTTTCTGCATACAGGTCTTTTGTCTCCCTAGGTACGTTTATTCCTAGATATTTTATTATTTTTGTTGCAGTGGTAAATGTGTTTCCATAATTTCCATAATTTCTCTTTCAGATTTTTCATCATTAGTGTATAGGAATGCAAGAGATTTCTGTGCATTAATTTTGTGTCCTGCAACTTTACCAAATTCATTGATTAGCTCTAGTAGTGTTCTGGTGGCATTTTTAGGATTCTCTATGTATAGTATCATGTCACCTGCAAACAGTGACAGTTTTACTTCTTCTTTTCCAATTTGTATTCCTTTTATTTCTTTTCCTTCTCTGATTGCCGTGGCTAGGACTTCCAAAACTATGTTGAATAATAGTGGTGAGAGTGGACATCCTTGTCTTGTTCCTGATCTTAGAGGAAATGCTTTCAGTTTTTCACCATTGGGAATTATCTTTGCTTTGGGTTTGTCATATGTGCCCTTTATTATGTTGAGGTAGGTTCCCTCTATGACCACTTTCCGGAGAGTTTTTGTCATACATGGGTGTTGAATTTTGTGAAACGCTTTTTCTTCATCTATTGAGATGATTATATGGGTTTTTTGGGTTCAGTTTGTTAATATGGTGAATCACATTGACTGATTTGCACATATTGAAGAATCCTTGCATCCCTGGGATAAATCCCACTTGATCATGGTGTATGATCCTTTTAATGTGTTGTTGGATTCTGTTTGCTAGTATTTTGTTGAGGAGTTTTGCACCTATATTCATCAGTGATATTGGTCTGTAATTTTCTTTTTTTGTAGTATCTTTGTCTGGTTTTGCTATCAGGGTGATGGTGGCCTCATAGAATGAGTTTGGGAGTGTTCTTTCCTCTGCAGTTTTTTGGAAGAGTTTGAGAAGGATGGGTGTTAGCTCTTCTCTAAATGTTTGATAGAATTCACCTGTGAAGCCTTCTGATCCTGGACTTTTGTTTGTTGGACGATTTTTAATCACAGTTTCAATTCCATAACTTCTGATTGGTCTGCTCATATTTTCTGTTTCTTCCTGGTCCAATCTTGAAAGGTTATACCTTTCTAAGAATTTGTCCATTTCTTCCAGGTTGTCTATTTTATTGGCATAGAGTTGCTTGTAGTAGTCTCTCAGGATGCTTTGTATTTCTGTGGTGTCTGTTGTAACTTCTCCTTTTTTATTTCTAATTTTATTGATTTGAGTCCTCTCTCTCCTTTTCTTGATGAGTCTGGCTAGTGGTTTATTAATTTTGTTTATCTTGTCAACGAACCAGCTTTTAGTTTTATTGATCTTTGCTATTGTTTTCTCTGTTTCTATTTCATTTATTTCTGCTCTGATCTTTATGATTTCTTCTGCTAACTTTGGGTTTTGCTTTGTGTGTGTGTGTGTGAGTGGTACGCGGGCCTCTCACTGTTGTGGCCTCTCCCGTTGCGGAGCACAGGCTCCGGACGCGCAGGCTCAGCGGCCATGGCTCACAGGTGCAGCCGCTCCGCAGCATGTGGGACCTTCCTGGACCGGGGCACGAACCCTCGTCCCCTGCATCGGCAGGTGGACTCTCAACCACTGCGCCACCAAGGAAGCCCTAACTTTGGGTTTTGTTTATTCTTCTTTCTCTAGTTCCTTTAGGTGTAAGGTTAGATTATTTACTTGAGGTTTTTCTTGTTTCTTGAGGTAGGCTTGTATAGGTATAAACTTCCCTCTTAGAGCTGCTTTTGCTGCATCCCATAGGTTTTGGATCATCGTGTTTTCACTGTCATTTGTCTCTAAGTATTTTTTGATTTCCTCTTTGATTTCTTCAGTGATCTCTTGTTTGTTTAGTGACGTATTGTTTAGCCATCATGTGTTTGTGTTATGTTTTCTCCCCTGTAATTCATTTCTAATCTCATAGCGTTGTGGTCAGAAAAGATGCTTGATATGATTTCAGTTTTCTTAAATTTACTGAGGCTTGATTTGTGACTCAAGATGTGATCTATCCTGGAGAATGTTCCATGCACACTTGAGAAGAAAGTGTAATCTCCTGTTTTTGGATGGAATGTCCTGTAAATATCAGTTAAATCTATCTGTTCTGTTGTGTCATTTAAAACTTCTGTTTCCTTATTTATTTTCATTTTGGATGATCTGTCCATTGGTGTAGGTGAGGTGTCAACGTCCCTCACTATTATTGTGTTACTGTCGATTTCCTCTTTTATAGCTGTTTGCAGTTGCCTTAGTATTGAGGTGCTCCTATGTTGGGTGCATATATATTTATAATTGTTCTATCTTCTTCTTGGATTGATCCCTTGATAATTATGTAGTGTCCTTCCCTGTCTCTTGTAACAGTCTTTATTTTTAAAGTCTATTTTATCTGGTATGAGTATTGTTACTCCAGCTTTCTTTTGATTTCCATTTGCATGGAATATCTTTTTCCATCCCCTCACTTTCAGTCTGTATGTGTCCCTAGGTCTGAAGTGGGTCTCTTGTAGACATCATATAGATGGGTCTTGTTTTTGTATCTATTCAGCAAGCCTGTGTCTTTTGTTGGAGCATTTAATCCATTCACGTTTAAGGTAATTATCGATATGTATGTTTCTATGACCATTTTCTTACTTGTTTTGGGTTTGTTTTTGTACATCCTTTTCTTCTCTTGTGTTTCCCACTTAGAAAAGTTCCTTTAGCCTTTGTTGTAGAGCTGGTTTGGTGGTGCTGAATTCTCTTAGCTTTTGCTCGTGTGTAAAGCTTTTGATTTCTCCATCAAATCTGAGTGAGATCCTTGCCGGGTAGAGCAATCTTGGTTGTAGTTTCTTCCCTTTCATCACTTTAAGTATATCATGCCACTCCCTTCTGGTTTGTAGAGTTTCTGCTGAGAAATCAGCTGTTCACCTTATGGGAGTTCCCTTGTATGTTGTCATTTTTCCCTTGTTGCTTTCAATAATTTTTCTATGTCTTTAATTTTTGCCAGTTTGATTTCTTTGTGTTTTTCCTTGGGTTTATCCTGTATGGGACTCCCTGCACTTCCTGGACTTGGGTGGCTATTTCCTTTCCCATGTTACGGAAGTTTTTGACTATAATCTCTTCAAATATTTTCTCGGGTCCTTTCTCTCTCTCTTCTCCTTCTGGGACCCCTATAAGGTGAATGTTGTTGCGTTTAATGTTGTCCCAGAGGTCTCTTAGGCTGTCTTCATTTCTTTTCATTCTTTTTTCTTTATTCTGTTCCATAGCAGTGAATTCCACCGTTCTGTCTTCCAGGTCACTCATCCGTTCTTCTGCCTCAGTTACTCTGCTATTGATTCCTTCTAGTGTAGTTTTCATTTCAGTTATTGTATTGTTCATCTCTGTTCGTTTGTTCTTTAATTCTTCTAGGTCTTTGTTAAACATTTCTTGCATCTTCTCGATCTTTGCCTCCATTGTTTTTCCGAGGTCCTGGATCATCTTCACTATCATTATTCTGAATTCTTTTCCTGGAAGGTTGCCTATCTCCACTTCATTTAGTTGTTTTTCTGGGGTTTTATCTTGTTCCTTCATCTGGTACATAGCCCTCTGCCTTTTCATCTTGTTTATCTTTCTGTGACTGTGGTTTTTGTTCCACAGGCTGCAGGATTGTAGTTCTTTTTGCTTTTGCTCTCTGCCCTTTGGTGGATGAGGCTATCTAAGAGGCTTGTGCAAGTTTTCTGATGGGACAGACTGGTGGTGGGTAGAGCTGACTGAAATAATCTTTAAAAAAATTTATTTATTTATTTTTGGCTGCGTTGCATCTTTGTTCTTTGTTGCTGCTTGTGGGCTTTCTCTAGTTGTGGCGAGCAGGGGCTACTCTTCCTTGTGGTGCACGGGCTTCTCATCGCAGTGGCTTCTGTTTTTTGCAGAGCAAGGGTTCTAAGCGTGTGGGCTTCTAGTTGTGGCTCGAGGGCTCTAGAGTGCAGGCTCAGTAGTTGTGCTGCAAGGGCTTAGCTGCTCCCTGGCATGTGGGATCCTCCTGGATCAGGGCTTGAACCTGTGTCCCCTGCATTGGCAGGCACATTCTTAACCACTGTGCCACTAGGGAAGTCCCTGATATAATCTTAAACTGAAGCATAGTTGCAAAAAAAATTCCAGGAATTTTTATTTTTCCAAACCATTTGAAGCCAACTGTTGACATGATACTTAATGTGTGTGTTTCCTACAATCTAGGACATTCTCCTACTAAACCACAATACAACCATCAAAATCAGGAAATTAATGGTGGCATGCGACAACCACAGACCCTACTCAAGTTTTGCCAGTTGTCCTAATACTGATCTTTATAGCAAAAAGATTCAGTACAGAATCATGCATTACATTTAGTTTTTCTGTTTCTGTGGTCTCTTTCAACCTGATACAGGTTCCCTCAGCCTTTTTTTTTACCTTTTGTGACTTTAATATTTTTGAAGGTTACATGTCACGTATTTTGTCCGCTGGGTCTCACTTGGAGTTTGTCTTGTCTTTGCTTCTGATTAGATTTGGGCTGTGTATCTTTAGCAGGACCAACGTCAGTGGGATTCTGCACTCTCCTTGAGTCCCCGGTGCTGCTAGGTTCGTCCCATGACGTGTGATTTTCAAACGTCATCACTTGATTACGGAGGACACTTACAGGTGTTTCTGTTGTAACCAATAAGTGTTCTGTGCAGAGGTGCTTTGAGGGTATGAATACATTCTGTTCTTCATCAAATTTGCACCCACTAGCTTTATCATCCATTGATATTTCTTGAATGCTGGTTGCCAAAGAATGATGTCCTAATTCCATCATTTCTTCTACTTTCTTTGGTTAACATTGTACTGTATGGAAGAGGTTTCTCCTTTCCACATTTAACGATCTCAATATGGACCCAGATTCCTATTTTTTTTAACATCTTTATTGGAGCATAATTGCTTTACAGTGTTGTGTGAGTTTCTGCTGTATAACAGAGTGAATCAGCTATACCTATACTTATATCCCCATATCCCCTCCCTCTTAGGTCTCTCTCCCACCCTCCCTATCCCACCCTCGAGGTAGACGCAAAGCACCGAGCTGATCTCCCTGTGCTATGCGGCTGCTTCCCACTAGCTATCAGATTCCTATTTTATTTGGACGATTATAATTTCTTTTTGTCATTATTTATGTAATGCTTATTTTCCACTGAATCCAACAATGTATTCATACAATCTTTCACACATTAACTCTTTTTTCAGGCAGTGCTTTTCTTAGATTTTTTTTCTGTAACTTTTTAGTCTGTACTCATCTCTACATATTGTAATGGTAGGCCCTGCAAGATTAATGCAATGAACCTCTTTAAATTCTTTCAGCCTCTCTTGTTTTAATGTGGGTGCTTAAATGATACATGTTCCACCTGGGTTCTCTTGGAGCCGTACGGTGCCACCTTTGCAACAGTCTCTTGAGCTTGTGATCCACAGTTTCAGCATCTCAAGAATGTCCCAAGATGAGAAGGAATCACATGCCAGGTCTCCCCTTGCCATGTCCTGATTTCTCCTGCCCTCTTGGCCTCAGACCACTTAAGCAACAGGACTGTCACGGCCAAGGGGAATCCAGCATTCTCTGCAATCACACACTCACCTACCCAGGCTGACCTAGGGCTCTGTCCATTGTTATGTCAGCCATGAGCTTGGTGATGGCTGCCAAGCTGGTAACTTAGGAAATGAGTGTTGGCACATGATGAGCACACCCCCCACTCTTCTCCCCTGTACCAAGTGTTTCAGCAGCCCCAACAGGATTCATTTCAGTTCTCCTCTCTCCCCCCGCTTTCTTTCACACCATGTCCTGGGCATGCTTCCTTCAGTTTCCCCACATCATCCTTCCCTTTCCACCCCAGACTTGAGGCTGAGGGGCTCACGGGAGGTCTTTGGTCTGGTTTTTAGTCGTTAAAGTGCTACCGAGGCTCACTTTTGCCGACTGCTCAATGAGAAGTGAAAATATACACACGTGTAGTGGGTAACCCACTTCTTAATGTTTTGTTTGACTTGAGAGACATTTTAACGACCACTGGAATACTTACCTATTAGTGGTTCTAAACCGGAGGTGGGTTTTTTCCCGCCGCACCAAGGGGGCATGCTTGTAGCATCTAGTAGGTTGAGGCCACGGTGTTGCTGCTAAATGGTTCCTCCCAGCAAAATATTACCCCAACTGTTCATAGTTCCAAGTTTCAGAAACCCTGTTCAATATAAATAGTATTGTCTTGAGATAATTCTACGTTTACAGTTCTTTCCATGTTTCCTGAAGCCTTTCAAATGTTGAGTTTCTTAATTGATTACTTACTATGCTTTTCCATATTCAAATCGTTCCAGACGTATTTCAACCTCCTCTATCTCATCATTTATGTTCTCTTCTCTGACATTCACGCTTTGCCCCCGGATTCACGTTGGAGAAAGTGTGGCAAAGTTCCATAGCTTACTTGGAGTCACTGACCGTCAAGATGGAGGCCTGAGCCTAATTGCTATCAACTTAGGTTGTAGAAATAGCTCTCCTATTGACACTAGCTGTATTTATTTTATTTCGTTATCTTGGAGTGTATAAATATTGCACAGTTGATATGTGTCATAGGACATTTTTCTTTCATCTTTTAAAAAAAAAGTACAACTGGAAGTTGGTGTTTCAGCTTTGCATATCCTCCACTTGGTGGGCAGTTGAGCTTCATCGTGGAATACGAAGAGCTGTCCTCCAGAGAAAAGGTTAGCTACGTGCAAGCTAGGAGAGAAAGGAAGTCTCCGCCTGGAGTGTTTTCGTGCTGTGTTTACCAGCCACATCAGTGCATTCTGTGTGAGCTGAATCGAACTGTAAAGGTGCTTTAGGGCTTCTTTTGTTATTCTAAGAGGACACTATCACTTACTGTTTTTTACCTAATTGTGAAAACCTTGTAGGCTTTTGGGCAGTGTTCTACCCATGAACACTGGGCTGGACTGTTTTCCAAAATGATCATATGGTCCTTGCTAACTATAGGAACTCAGGGACTTTAAAACATAAACCCAGACACCTGGATTTGAGGGAAGAAAAGCTGATTAGAAATAGATCCACATTTAGATCTTAGCACAGTTGTCAAAATCCATGGATTTGGGCTGATTTATATAGCACACTCTTACAGAAAGGCAATTTCCTGTGTTCTGGCTTCCAGCAGTGCACCAATTAAGAATTTGTAACTTACCCCTAGGCAGCAGAGATCCTTCCCTAAACTATTAGATTCAGGAACTTTGTCTCCTATTCTTGTTTAAACAGATATCATGAATTGGTCTTGAAGATATAAAGAAATCGAGAATTCCTTCCTTTAGACATTTGGAACAGTAATCAGTGTAAAATATTTGTCAGTTGCATCCGACTTGGCCAATTTTGAGCAACTCAGCAGCTCTCACCAAAGATCCTGGCTGATATTTGAAGATGTTTGAGATTCCAGTAATAGACTGTGAAAGAGTAAGATGTCAGTTAACGCTTAGGTTTTCCTAACACATTAATAACTAGGAGGTGGCTTCATCAGTGCTAGAATCATGTTCTATAATGCCAACTCCAATGCACTTCCCCTGCATCTCACCTCCTTTGTCCCTGAATATTGCCAAATATGTGGGGCACACTTGATAACCATTTTTTCGAATGAATGAATGTTTGTGTTTGAAGCAGAGAACATTGCATTTTTCTTGCTGTTTTAATAATAGTTGTTTTTGTTTGTGACATAGAGAAGTAGGCAGAAAATATTAAACTAGGTTTCAAAAAAAAAAAAAAGATTTAAATCTCCATTCTGTTGTTAACAAGACTGTAACCACAGGAAATTCTCTTAACTTCTTTTGGACACAGTTTCATTATTTTTTGCAAAACCATCTGGGGAAGGGAATTTCAATGGATATTATGGTGGGTCATTTTCTTGCATGAATGTCTAGGGTTTTACATTTAATTGAGCAGAATGAAGCTTTAATTCAAAAGGTTTCTGTAAAGTTATTTAAAGGTAATACAGTTTTTAATTGTAAAAGTTGTTCCTGTTTACAATAACTAAAGTATTTTCTTAAATATATATCACATGGCTATGGAACAGTTATTCTTAGTAAAATTAGAAATAGTTCTTTATCTGAAGCTCCCAGGAGTAACAATATGCAGTTAATGGTCTGCCCTGAGACATGAATTATGTCAGATAATATTGCACATTTCTTGGGAATACCTTTTTGCCTATTTCGGGTAGTTGTGTTTACTTGGCCTTATATTTCGCTTCTGTCTTACTGGAGGTTTTGATTATGGAAGAGCAAACGTAAGCCCTATCATCTGACTTGCAATTATTCAAAATGTTGTTTACGTTATGCCTTCAAACTTCTCTCAGGTGGCTAGTAAGGGCCTGGCACCACATGAGGCTCTCAGTACTTATAGATGTGCTAGGTGTGCCCTCTGACCTCCTGGGGTTTCAGAGAATGGAGAGGTCGCTTCTGTGTGATGCTTGAGAAGATGCTTACGAACAGTTTCTCAGTGGAGACAGTTGGACTGCTTCTTAACAGGTGATATTGGAACCGGGAGAGGATAGTCAAGGCAGCGAGGAAAAAGGTAGTTTGGTACAGGTAGCACTAGGAACAACGGCATGGACCCGTGACACAGTTGTGACTTGGGGCACATGGAAGTCAGCAGTTTGTCACATGCATCAGTGAGCAAGGGTACATGGCAAGAGACGGGGCTGTGGAACTGGTCGGGACAGACAGCAGAGGGCTGTGCGTGCCCTGCTTTGTATCTTTTCAAGTTGACCCTGGGGAGCTATTCCAGAGTCTCAGTTGGGTAGTTCCATGGTTGGGGTCATGTTTAGGAAAACCCCTCTGTTGGCGGTGTGGATAAACTTAGTGTGTGAGGGGAGATACGATATTTAGGTCACTGGTGCCACCCTCCAGGAGGGAGATTTTGAGACCCAGAGCTAACACACAGCAATAGGATTAGAACAAAGGGATGATGCAGTGCATGTTAAGGAGAGTCAAAGGGAGGTTTTAGGAAAGGCAAGGGAGATGTCCAATATTGTTTGTTGTGTGGCTTGAAAAAAAGGAGCGAAGGATGACCGTCACATGGGAAAAAATAATTCTAGTTTAGGGATATACTCGTTTGGGGTCATGGCGGGGCATTTCTTTGTATAAATCTAGTTGGTAGTTGAATACACAAGCCAAGAGCTTAGATAAATCTAGGAGGTGCTCGAATACTTGGGTTGAACAGGACCTGGAGGCTTCTGATTCTTGAACACATTGATGGAGCTGGGGTGATGTCATCAAGCCTTATAAGTGAGGACTCCAGAAGGCACGAGGCACAGAGTGCTGTCACGTGGGGGGGCCGGGGCGAGGACTTGGGGAGCACACTAAAGAAACCGAGTGTAATATTTCGAAGCTGCATTATGTTGTGTTAGCCTATGGGTGAGAAGGACTCTCACGTTCCCAGGGCACATTCTGTGCTATATTGGTTTCTGGAACCAAGCTTCCTGCTTCCCCGCGAAGTAAATACACCTGTGGAGTAGGGCAGGCGATGGTGGAAAGGTAGAGAGGGATGTGGTGAGAGAGTGGGGCTTGAAACCAGTCTGCTTGGAGTTTACACTTGTGATCCGCAACTGGGCTGTGCTTTGCCGCTAGCCACCAAGTCATCATTTTGTGTCCGTCTCTGTGTCCTAGTAGTATCTTTTTTTTTCTTTTTTTTTTGCGGTACGCGGGCCTCTCGCTGTTGTGGCCTCTCCCGTTGCGGAGCACAGGCTCCAGACGCGCAGGCTCAGCGGCCATGGCTCACGGGCCCAGCTGCTCCGCAGCATGTAGGATCTTCCCTGACCGGGGCTCGAACCCGTGTCCCCTGCATCGGCAGGCGGGCTCCCAACCACTGTGCCACCAGGGAAGCCCTCCTAGTAGTATCTTAATTCCCGAGGGGCTTAGGACTTGCCTTACCCCAGTCCTGAGTTCTGACCTGTAATGCAGCCGCTCATACCAGCAGATCTGCTGCACACTGTCATGAAGCCAGGCTCTGTCCGCTTGCAGGTGGTCATCAGCTAACCACCCAGAGACATCCCTGAGTTCCCTGACCAGGGATCAAACATGCGCCCCTGCAGTGGAAGCACAGAGTCTTCACCAGTGGACCGCCAAGGAAGTCCCGATGGTTCCTCATGCTTTAGTCCCTCAACACTCATGGTCTGTGTAGCTTCCTCGTATTTCTCAGCTATCACCTTCTGATGTTGTTCATTTTATTAAAGAGTGCACTTGTCTGATCTCAAAAACCCCTGAAGTCAGAGAATGTGAATTGTAACTTGCATCCCTCCCACTGCAGTCTTCTCTCTGTATAAATAGAGTATTTGCCAAATGCTGGTGAATGTGGGGCTGGTTCAGCAGCTGATGATATGATGGAATTATGGTCCTATCTGAAAACAAGGGTAGGAACAAGAGTTACTTCTGTATTAATTCATCAAGAACTTTTGAGCCTCTAATATATGTAGAGGACACTGCTGGGCCCTGTGGAAGATTCAAAACTTGATCACACAAGAGCCCCACTGTAAAGAAACTTATTGGTCAGAACCCCACTCATTGGTAGGGTTACAAGTGATCCTAGACCACTTATAAGCCCCACCTTGGTCCCTTTTTTATTTTTTAAAAATTTATTTTAAAATTAAAAACAAATTTAAATTCATCCTTGGTTTAGACTTGTCACCAAAGCAGTAGCAATGGGCTTCAAACAGCAATTATTAGAAATCCCTGAAGATAAAAGGGAATATGTGCACACTTTTGTTTTGAGATAGTAACTTACATTTTTTAGATGGACATGGCGAAGGTCAATAAATAGTTACACAAATGCTATTAAAAATTAAAGAGAAATCTATTTTTATTCTGAATTTCATCTTCATAAAGTTGAAAGTGTGACCTCTCTGTAGCATTGAAAGACTTTTTTTCATAGCTCCGAAGATCATTGACCTATAACCTGGAGTCTAGAATATGTTTATTATTGACAGACACTTGTTAGAACATTTGCTTCAGAAAACTTTTTTGTTTACCTAAGCGTTTAAAACATGTTTACTCTAGGAGGTTGAGCTGACCACTAGCTTTGGAGACAGTCAATATTGATGACCCCTCACTGATTTAGTTAAACTCAAGATAGGCAATTTTTTTTTTTTTGGTAAAAATATGTTTTCAATAAAATTAAGTGAGTTTAAAAGGTAACTTGTAAATAAAATGCAGAATCTCAGTTTTTCATGTTAAGTCCCTGCAACAAATGAGGGAAATGATATAAAAAGGGAGTTTTCTGGCCAGTGGCAAAGCCAGAACTACAGCAAGCCAGGTTTTCACTGATTGATTGATTAAATGAGTGGGTCATCCATCTATCCATCCAGCCATCCATTCTCTCTTTCGTTGATTAATTAAAATTTTCAGTTGAGAGAGCACATATAGGTAAACAAAAAAGTTTTCTGAAGCAAATGTTCTAACAAGTGTCTGTCAATAATAAACATATTGATTAGAGCCGAGTGTCAGGGATTATGTTAGGTTTTGAAAAAAGAAAGAAAAGTAAGACGTACTCTTTATTAAAAATTTATTTGTTTTGGGCTGCATTGGGTCTTTGTTGCTGCGCGCAGGCTTTCTCTAGTTGCGGGGAGCGGGGGCTATTCTTCATTCTGGTGCATGGGCTTCTCATTGCACGGTGGCTTCTCTTGTTGTGGAGCACAGGCTCTAGGTGCGTGGGCTTCAGTAGTTGTGGCACGTGGGCTCAGTAGTTGTGGCTCGTGGGCTCTAGAGCACAGGCTCAGTAGTTGTGGCGCATGGGCTTAGTTGATCCGCGGCACGTGGGATCTTCCTGGCCCAGGGATCGAACCCATGTCGCCTGCATTGGCAGGCAGATTCTTAACCACTGCGCCACCAGGGAAGCCCCAAGACATACTTTTTTTAGATCAATTATTCTAAAGGTGGTGCCTCAGAGGAGTTTCTATACATCATAAAGCTTTTCTCCGGAGAGTTTTTGACTCACCAAAGAAGCATTTACTACCTCTTGTTAAAACATGAGGACTGCTGCAGGGGTTAATGCACTCAGTTGCTTAAGTGGGGAACTGACCGAGCGCTAACTGGAAAATGCATCAAATGAGCCTTTTTTATGTCCCACCCTAATGACTCTCGCTGCAGGGCAGAGTGCCTGAGAAGCAACTGGAGGCCCCTTAGGAGCTGTTGGAGTGATGTGTCAACAGTCCGCAGCTGACTGGTGGGGACCCACGGACAGCCCAGGCTGGCGGTTCCAGGGCAGGCCAAGCTCTGACAGCAGCCAGGAGGTGTTCAGCGGTTGAAAGGGACCGCTACAGCCCTCTGCAGAGACAAGTGGGGAGAGGTGCTGGTTTTTTTAATAAAGTTGAGGTGGCAGGGCGGCATGTGGGAGAAGGGCAGCCTGACTGGTGAGCTGCAGGGAAGGATGTGAGCGCTGCACAGCAGTTGTAGGAGACAGAGGTCCTGCACTGCGGCAGTGAGGCGTGGCTCCAGGAAAACGACTGAAATCCGTCATTGTGGCTGGTTCGTGCATTTAGCAGATTGGAATGTTCATGGAAAATGATCTTTTTAAGATTAAAAATACATGCCTATAATATATTGCTGTCCCTTTTCGAGCCTTCAGTGTAGTTACAGGACTCCCTGTATCTCCCAAACACAATAGCAAAGAAATCCTAGTAAAGTCATCCAGTGAGTCAATACATATTAGAAAATTAGGTTTTCAGAGTCAAGCTTTTGTGGGTTTGTAAAAATTTCTTTTTCAGTAGTGACAGTTTTCAGCCTGGTCTTTACGCAACACGGTTTCCTAATTTTGATAGGTTTTTGCAGAGGTGTCTGGGGTGAGTGTGTAAACTTTGCAAACCATGATTTTTGGAAACTCTTGTGATTGCTGTCAAGTGTTATTTCAAGAAAACATTTCACTTTTTTTTTTTTTAATATTGCAAATTGAATTAGCAGTCATGATTTCACCACATCTGCTAGCCTTTCTGTGCCCAGGATGGTTTTTGGCTGCATCCTTCTATATAGGATACTATAAAAGAGGAGAGAATCCAAAAATGATTAAGGGCGGGGAAGCATTTTTAAATAAGTGTTAAAGATGACTGCTCAGAAGGATGTGGGTGAACGTGGTGTGTCAATTCAGTGTGTTTGCCAAAAACATACTGGCTTAGAGACACACCCTGTAAATGGTTTAATGTCTTGGATTGTCATCGTGGAGTCCTGGGGGCATAAGGCACCGCTTTTGCTACTGGCTATTTTCCTAAGTTGTAGTTTCCCCTGTCCCGTTCTTGGGTGCCAACGCAGCTATCTTGAGTAGCACCCAGTTGGCTCCGTGCTATCCTATGCCATTATCAAGTGGGAAGACCTTCAATTAGTGCTTGAAGGAGACACACAAACATTCGTTAGATTGGAGAAGTGTCTATTTAAATGTTGTTGAGGTAAATTAACTTTGGAATGTTCTAACTGTTCAGTGTTGACACACCCTACTTCAACATTACAAAAATAAAAATTATGGTGTGTTTCATATGGTGCCTTTTAGGTGTTTAGTGTTATATTTGGCTTCATGAAATTTGGAATTTTTATGATCATTGTTACAGTAGGAAATTTCAAGGGAATCATTTTATGGTATGTATTTTACTTCTTACTCGCAGCTTGGCTTCTAAGTCTATAATGTCCACTTACCTTTAACTTTGTGAATTAAGTTCAAATATTTTCAAAACCCCCTTTGTGTTCTAATTGTTCTTGGCTTCAGTAGGTTACAGAAAAGCCAAGTAGAATAGAAAAATGAGTCTTAAATAAAAATCAGAAAATATTGGATTAGCCAAATGCTTTCTTTCTCCTTCATTTAGTTGAGAAATACTCATATTTTGCCAAAATTTGAAACAATTCCATTGTCCTTTAATACATCTCTTTTCCATCACTTGACTAAATGTTCAACGTTGTTCCTGTGCGTTAGAAGAGAGAGAACTGTTTACATTATAAAAGTAGCGGTACATACTCCAGTGTCCACATTTTCAGAGAGCTACAGCAACAAATTCTAGAATTATATAAGTAGGAAAGTCATGGATTCTCCTGGTCCATTAAGCCATGGTACTCATTTTGCACAGACTACAGTGGGAGAAGGAAGGAGAATAGCACAAAAATTTAATTTTTAGTTTCTGGAAATCTGTATCTCATAGCAGTACCGAATGTTATATTTGGAAGGGACTTAATTTTTCCAATCCAGCTGTCTACCCCATTCATAGATACTCTCACCAAAATCCCTACAGAGGCCTTCATTAAAGAATCAGGAACTGATTACCTTCTGAGACAGTCACTTTTCAGCTTTGAACAGATCGAAAGTTCCTGCTTGTTTTGAAACAAAAGATCCCTCTGGAATGCTGCTGCCCTATTTCTTGGGCCATCCTTGCCAGCGACACTGAGCAGCTTTAAATGAAACCATTTCTGTTATTTGAGGATTGTGACTGTGTCTCTACTCCAGGTCTTTGCTCCATTTTTCCAACTCTCTTTTCCATTGGAGGGCTTCCCATGCTCCAGCTGTGAGCTTCACCCTTTAGAACATCTGTCCAAATCGTTAATACCCGTGTCAAATGGCTTAGAACTGAGAACAGCACCCTCGGGGTATTCTAAACATGAGGAATGGAGTTATTGCTTATTTATTTTTCTCATGTTCCTAGATTCACTAATGAAGTCAGAATTGCATTAGTTTTGAGACAATAATTACTCTATTGATTTATATTGAACTCATAGTGAACTCATAACTTTTTAAAGTAACTTTATATGCTACTCTCCCGCATCTAATATTTATGGATTTTTTAAAATCATAAATTCAAGGCTTTATATATTTCACTGTTATGTTAAAATAATATCTATGAGTAAAATAATGTTGAGGAAAACTGAGTCAAAAATATATAAAAGATATTATGGGGTTGCAAGGTTGAGGGTAGAGTTTTTTTACCTTTTTAATTGTTATTTTTGAGTTTCTGTTAATGTTGATATAAGATTCGTGCCCTCGCATTTTAAAAAAACAAAAATTATGTTGGTCTTAAGAGCTTGTTCCAGATGGTTGAGATCTTCTAACTCATTGACTATTCTTTCCAAATCACGTCCTTTGGAACACCTATATCATCATCCAGGTGACCAAAGGTGCTGTCAGGAAAGTTCAAGTTGAGGAATGAATCCATGGCCACCAAGTCCCATTTCTCCACAAGTCAACATCAGCTATAACATCGGCCCGTTAATCGGCCGTCCTTTTTTGGAGTCAGTTAAATATCTATCAAAGAAATTAACAGTCTTTCATAGCCATGAGTTCATGGATTAAATGGTCAGGAAGACATTTTTCTGTATCCACAAAACGATTAGTCTGAAAAACAGATTCGCTCTTAAAATGTACAAACCCAGAAACAGTAACAAAATAATTTCAGCCTAACTACTCTGGGTAGAACAAGCAAAAATCAGACCTCTGCCAAGGCTGTGTGGGGGAGGGGGAGTGGATTGGCAAGGGTGTGGAGAAAAGGGAACCCTTGTGCACTGTTGGTGGGAGTGTAAATTGCTGCAGCCAATTTACAAGAGGATCCTCTGTACCATCTTCTGTACGGAAAACAGAAGATCTGTACCGTCTTCTGTATGGTACAGAGGATCTTCCAAAAACTAAAACAGAACTACTACACGATCCAGCAACTCCACTTCTCGGTATTGAGCCACGGGATTTAAAATCAGGATTTCGGAGAGATCACTGCATCCCCATGTTCACTTCAGCATTGTTCACCATAGCCAGGATGAGAGAGCGTAGCCTTAGAGGACGGTGAACTACTAACTGCCTGTTGCCGGAAGCCGCCTAGTTTGTGGTAGTTGGTTATACAGCCGCAGAAAATGAAGGCAGGTAGGGAAGAGGAAGGTATCCGGGGAAGATGGGCAGGAGACCGGTCTTCTCCAAATGAGTGAGCTGTCACATGAGTTCGTTCCTAGCACCCAGTGTCCCCAGAGACATCAGCTTGGTGGCTGTGCTGTTGCTGCTGTCACAAACGATCACGGACTTGGTAGTTAAAAGAACACACCTTTGTTACCGTACAGGTCTTCACGTTGGGAGTTCAAAATTGGTTTTACAGGCTAAAATCGATGTGTCAGCAGGGCTGCCTCCTTCTGGGGTCTCCAGAGGTGAGTCTTTTCTTGTCTTCCAGCTTCTAGAGGCCACATGAATTCCTTGGCTTGCAGCCCTTCAATGTATGAAATCACTCTCTCCATAACCATCAGGACACCAAGTCCTGTATTCGACAGAAGACCTCAGTTAACAAAGAAATCTTTACTCTTACGGTCCCAGGATCTGCGTGATCGTATCCCTTTGTCTTCGGAAGGAAATCCCCTTCTTTTCAAATGCGTATCTTACCTTCTGTAAAGTGACTTCTTGTGTGAGTTTTTGTTACCCCAGAAGAAAGCCCGGAGAAGAACTTTCCCATGCGTTAGTTACTTGGAAGAGGGTCCAGTGGAATGGCGGGCGGGGGTGGGGAGGGCCTGGGGGCTGAGACAAGGGAGGGAGGGGGGCCAGCGGGGTGTCTGCTGTCACTCAGGTGACCCCACAGGTGACTGGGGCTTAGTTTCCCCTGGGGACTCAGCACAGGAGAGTGGAACGTACCATGTCATCATCCCACCTGAGGGCAAAGGAAGATGGAGCGTTTTTACACAGGCTCAACTGTGTGTCACTGACCGGAGCTGCTGTGTGGTGTGTCAGTCTGTCAGCAGGTCCAGGCAGGTAAAGTGGGCTCTGACAGGGACAGGGAGCCCTCAGGCAGAGGAGCTCAGGTGCTAGCATGGGGCCATGCGGTGTGTTTGCTTGTTTTTTTTTTTTTAACATCTTTTGTTTTTTCTGATTTTACAACGCTTATATTTCTTTTTTTTTTTAATTTTTTAAAGTTTTGGCTGTGTTGGGTCTTCGTTTCTGTGCGAGGGCTTTCTCTAGTTGCAGCAAGCAGGGGCCACTGTTCATCGCGGTGTGCGGGCCTCACTATCGCGGCCTCTCTTGTTGCAGAGCACAGGCTGCAGACGCGCAGGCTCAGAAGTTGTGGCTCACGGGCCTAGTTGCTCCGCAGCATGTGGGATCTTCCCAGACCAGGGCCCGAACCCGTGTCCCCTGCATTGGCAGGCGGATTCTCAACCACTGCGCCACCAGAGAAGCCCTAACATCTTTATTAGAGTATAATTGCTTTACAGTGATGTATTAGTTGCTGCTGTATAACAAAGTGAATCAGCTATACATATACATATATTCCCATATCTCCTCCCTCTTGCGTCTCCCTCCCACCCTCCCTATCCCACCCCTCTAGGTGGTCACAAAGCACCGAGCTGATCTCCCTGTGCTATGCGGCTGCTTCCCACTAGCCATCTGTTTGACATTTGGTAGTGTATATATGTCCATGCCACTCTCTCACTTCGTCCCAGCTTACCCTTCCCCCTCCCCGTGTCCTCAAGTCCATTCTCTACGTCTGCGTCTTTATTCCTGTCCTGCCCCTAGGTTCTTCAGAACCTTTTTTTTAGATTCCATATATATGTGTTAGCCTACGGTATTTGTTTTTCTCTTTCTGACTTACTTCACTCTGTATGACGGACTCTAGGTCCACCCACCTCATTACAAATAACTCAGTTGCGTTTCTTTTTATGGCTGAGTAAAACTGTCACTGTTTGCAGATGACATGACACTACCATAGAGAATCCTAAAGATGCCACCAGAAAACTACTAGAGCTAATCAGTGAATTTGGTAAAGTGGCAGGATACAAAATTAATGCACAGAAATCTCTTACATTCCTGTACACTAACACCAAAAGATCAGAAAGAGAAATTAAGGAAACACTCCCATTTACCATTGCAATACCCTTTTGAAATATGTTTACTTTTGAGATCTGGGACTTGTCTCTTCTATGAATCCCAAAGACTGAATGTAAATAGGGGTTGTAAGTAGGTTCTCAAAGAAATTTCTGGAAAGTTCTGTGGCTTGGCGTGTGAATCTTGTGTATGCACGTGTACTTTTCTAAAAATTGGGAAAGTTCGATGTGCTGAGGAAATGGAGGTGGGACTTCCGGAGCCTGGCTGGCGAGCACTTCCCTTCTTGTCTCTTTGCTTTTCCATTTTGAGTCCATTCTCTTGTCCTCCACAGCCTGAGCACGTGGAGCCCTGCTCACAGACCTGGGAGCCTCCCTCCCTCCTTTCTGCCTCCTCCTGGGACTGTTTCTCTCTGCTCTTTGCCCGCTTTCCACGTCAGCGTCCCTTCTTCATGATGCGTGTTCTCTCACACCTCCTGGGATTAGTGGGCGTGAGAATCTGTGGAACACTGAGCCCTGGGCGGGGGGGGCGTTGAGTGATTGCGGGACAGCAAGAAGGCGGGACCCTGGCCAGGGGAGGATATGGGGGGGGAACGGCGGCTTCTCTGAAACCTGGCCAGAGTCAGCAGGTCAACGTCCTGGTGGTGAAAGGATGACTCTTAGCTGTGAGTGAGTCAGGGGCACCGTCTGGACTCAGCTGACTGTGAGCCTCAGTGAGTCTCCCACGCCGAGCTCGAGCTCTGACACCGTGTACGTTTTAGGGTTAACAGACCTGTGCAGACCCCCTCCTTCAAGTCCCTTCCTACTGGGCCTCCTCCCCCTGCGGCTTTTGCCTTTCCATTTGTATTTTCATTTACCCTCTGAACTCTGATTTCAATCCTTATGACTCAGAATTGCTTTGCGGTGTTACCTAGAACTTCCACATAACACAAGTTAAATCTTTCCTTTATAAGGTGTATATGATCTATATAAACATAGATATTTATATGTTTATGTATATATTTTATATAACTATACGTAAATTATATTGTATGTATAGATATAAAACTGAATGAAACAATGCTGAGTAGACTCAGTATAAATCGTCAGAGTTGAATAGTTTGTCGAAAAACAAATGAGTTGTGATGTTCTCTCCTTCACACTGTATGTGAGACCTACAGTCTGATATCTCCTCTGACTTATACATTATCACCACACATGCCAAGTTTAATGGGAAAAATTGGGGAGGGGGAGGCATTATAATAAGTATGACAAACATATATGAGCTAAACAGGATATGTACATTGTCTTTCACTACGCAAATTCTTGTAACCTGAATGCTTGCTCTCCAAATTCATGAACAGAATGGATTCAGATAGTTTTTTGAGATACGATTATTTGGAGGAAACTTTCAAAGATACTTTCCTTTGGATTCCCTTGGATAAATAACACACCGAATATCTGCACCCAGGAACAGAGCTGCTTTGGAAGAAATAAAGCCCCTTTTTTGCTATCCTTTAGAAACATACCTTGGACAAAAGCAATCATTTCAGAATAGAACTTTTTAAAACCGTGAAAATTTATGACAGTCACCAGCACACGGGTAATTTACTGTGTAATACTGAGGTGAACTGAAGGATTTGGTGTAAAATGGTAAAGAGTGCAACTTCTTCATACGGACAGGTCTGCACTACACACTAGAAGCATTTGTTTCAGTAAACTGTTAACTTTAGCACCAAAGGCCCCCAGTGTCTGTGATATAAACCAGCCCTATCTAATATGGCAGCAGAGTCACACTCAATAAAAGGCGTTTCTGAGACTTAAGAACGTTGAAAAGTGTTGCTTTTCATTTTTATGAACAGTAGCAGGAGAGATTCTGCCAGACAGTGTCTCAAGTAGAGATTTCAGCATATGATTGTTGTTGGTTTTGGCACAAGCTTTGGTAGGTCATCAAAAGTGTCTTACGGGTGTTCTCTCCTTTGTTTTGTTTTCAAATCTGTCTCTGGTTTTGGGTGAGTAATGAAGAATTGTATTAATTAGGTTATAGCAGTCGGCGTCAAGAGGCCCTCTACCTTAAAGCATCCGTTGGATGCCAGTGACAATTCAGGGCAAAGGTTTTATTCATATTCCTGCCTGTGCATCTCTTTATTCCCGACAGCTGTGCACTGCACGCATGTACACTCTCTGGTGCTTTGGTTTCACCATCAACAACGAGAACAACGAAAACGTTTGTGGGAAGGTTTCATTCAGTGAAGAATGCAGTAGGTGGGAAATCATGCTAGTCCGATGAAATCACGGGCATTTGATTTCCTAAAAGAAGTTCATATAAGGACCAGTGTGCTAGAGGCTGTTGAAGTGGAAACAGAAGGTTGATATTGTCTGTGATTTCGCAATCAGGTGGCGAGGAGTGTGCCGTTCAGGTCCGTTGCTGTTGAAATACGTGGGAATATGGAAGACTCTAAAGACATTAAACAGATTCTGTTCCGGGGGAAAGCAAACGGACAGGAGGAGGACGGTACATCACACACGGATTCACGATGAACACAGTGTGATTCAAAACTCACTTGAGCGTCCGTCCTCTTCCTGGACTACAGCTCAACAGCATCTTAGTTTCATTTCACTGAGGTAGATGGTCTGATTCTTTTTCCAGATCAAAATACTTCAGGTTTTTAAAATGACATGTCAGAAAATATCCGTGTGCTGTACAAAATGGAGACATGTAAATACAGGTTAAAACCATATTTTTCTTTTTCTTGTAATTCAGTTAGGCACCTGGGAAAGTATATTAATACTTTAGGTTATTAGACGACTCTATTGAAAATAAAGCAAAAAAAAAAAAAAAAAAAGCAAGTGTCTTTGAGGCTTTCCCACAGGTGTGAATTTTATCAAAAACAGAAGCCTTTTAAACCACGTGTGTTTTTAAAGCATATTGTCCATTTTTGAAAAAGAAAAATACTTATAAAATATTTTTACCCTCTAATGGAACCTGGAGATTTAATGTATGTGGCCAGAGGTCCAGCATCGCCACCATGCACCTTTGGCTCTGCTTGAGCCCGTGGTGCACAGGGCACTCCTCGAGATAGACGGGGCTGCGTCAGAATGTTTGCCTTTACATTCAGGAGCCCTCACGTGCCTTGTTTGTTGAGTTACGGCTCTCATTTTATAGTTTTCCTGCTTCCTTCTTCTCTTTCATTCCAGCAACTGCTGTGTTTTTGCAGCTGATGGAAGCTGCAAGCCCGTGTGATGTGTCAATATATTTTTTTCCACTGTTGATCTGAAATTCGCATTTAACTGGGAGTCCTATAATTTACCTGGCAACCTTACCACACCCCTTTTCAGGAAATCCTTGAGATAGGAACCCTGCTTCCTCTGCAGATCCCAAGGGAGATAGCAGGCAGCATAGGACCTTAGGGACTCCCGCAAAAGATTCATATGCCCAGCACAGAAAAGGCATATAGGCCTCCTCTGTTCTTCAAGCTGAGAACACCAGGAGTCACGCGAATAGGGCTGGAGAATAAGGCTAGAGTTTTCCAGAAAACCTGCTAGGCGCACCCATGTCTGATTCCCAAGGCTTCTGTGTCCATTTAGCATTACACATTATTTAGTAGTAGCTTGAAACAATAAAAGTTCCTCTTAACTCACATATAGGAGGCCATATAGGGCTGATATGGTGGCCTCACACATCATCAAAGACCCAGGTTTCTCCGTGCTCTCCACTCTACCGTGCCTCATGCACTAAGATGGCTGCTGGGTCTCCAGCCCTCAGATACACATTCTAGAAAGCAGAAGGAGAGAAGAGAAAGAGGAAGGATGCCATCCCTCCTAGTCTTCAAAAGCTACTCTCCAGAAGTAATCCTTCGCTTCTGTTCATTGGCCACAGCTTAACCACACAGCCACATGTATTTGCGTGGGAGGCTAGTAAATGCAGCCTCTTTCACGGGAAACTTTATGGGCATATGGAGATTCTGTTACTAAAATTTGGGGCAAAGTTATTGGAAGCCTGTGCCATATCCTCCTCTGCGTTGGCTCTGCAATATGTTAGCATGGCTAGGCTGAATTATGTTTCCCAGAAATCCCTTTCCTGTATGAATCACCACAAAGGAGGTCATCCTTGGGGGAGGGGGGGAGGGAAGCGGCCGCCATTTTGCGGGTCACCCCCATTGTCTCTGATCTACTGACTCACCGTGTTGGTGGGCAGCAGTGGCTGGGTCTGCACGCCCTCCACTTTCTCCGGCTCCCCCCGCAGCGTCTCCAAGTCACAGGTCAGGCGTGGATGTCTCTCAGCTCCCCGAGGAGGGGCCCCGCGTTGTGCAGGAAGCCCTCATCGCCAGGGTCGAGGCAGCAATCGTGAGCAGCGTCGGTCCACCCTTGTGTGGTTCCACGAGTGCCTGTGGGCTCAGCTTGCTTCCCATCCCTCCCACCTGGGGCTCCTCTGCCCTTCCTGACTGCTGCCCTGTGGGCTTCCGGCTCCAGCTGGAAGCATCGGACGCAGGGACAACAGCCTCATGGCAGCAGCTCGCCCAGCCCTGCAGGGGTGTCAGCAAAGCTCTGTAACAAATCCCTCTAACTGTGTGTAACTCCACGACGCCTGTGACGGGTTGGAGAGGAGTATAGCTTATGTGTAGTATCAGTTTATCTGTGTCTATAGGATATATTGGGTAGGGAGATATATATGTGTGTGGCGTGTGTGTGTATATATGATGTACACATAAAACGTAGAGCATATGGGTGGTACAGAGATAGAAGGATATGCCCTATATTTATGTATATGGAATATATGTAATAGCTATATCCTTCTATATCTTATGTACATTTATCAATCTACATACTACATATCTATAGATCTATCTATATGATACATATTATCTGTCAATATAGTATTGATACAGATACCATACATAGGTATATCTCATCCATCTCCATATTAATTGTATATATACATACACACACATGTGTATGTATATTTCCCATGGATCTAGAGCTAACTATAGATGTTGGCATTCTACTGGTCTGCTTATTGGGTTGACCCCTGACGGATGAACTGTGGCTCTCACAGCCACCTGACATCCACTCCTTTGTTACTAAGTGAGCCCAGAGCACAAGCGCCAGACACGTAACAGAACCTTGGGGAAGTAGGCTGCATCCACCCCCATGACCCCCTAAACACAAAGAGAAGCTAAAGCTAAACTGTTTCATCAGCTCCATGAATTACAGGAGCAAATAAATGCTAAGGTAAATTAAGTAAAATAATGGTGATTCAATTACGTGCATCCCCAAGTTTGTGAATTAAGGTTTGTATCTACACTGTTACTTCCATTTTCTTTCCTTCATCAAATCTCGGTGGCTCCATACAGCACTGAGTAGGTCAGTTCTTCACATCAATATTTAAATACACTGAGATTAAGGATTATGTCTTAGAACTGGAGACCCTGAAAAGACCTTGTAGTACCTGTTCTGAGAAGCCTTAGCTCCTCCTGGAATTGCCCAGGTTAAGTATTTTTATATCGAAGTCACTTTTGAAAGAAGTAGTGGGATTTTTAATATTTTTTGAGGCTGACGTGCTGCCTACTGTGCTAACGAAGCATCTGGCTTTCTAACACGTTTTCATACTGAAAAAGTAAAGTGCATTAGAGGCACACAAGTAGCCAGTTATAAGAGAAAGTTTTACAAAAGTGAAAATTTTATATTTAAGGGAAAATGATGGACTGGGGGAAATGGAAGATATCTTAAAGAATCGTTTGGAAGGTTAAGACTAAATTGATGAAACTCTGGCCATTGTGGGAAATCACACCAAGTTTTTCAAGATTCACATGAAGTTTTGGAGATGATGCTTTTTTTTTAATTTTATTTTTTTATTGCGGTACGCGGGCCTCTCACTGTTGCAGCCTCTCCCGTTGCGGAGCACAGGCTCCGGACGCGCAGGCTCACTGGCCATGGCTCACGGGCCCAGCCGCTCTGCGGCATGTGGGATCCTCCCGGACCGGGGCACGAACCCGTGTCCCCTGCATCGGCAGGCGGACTCGCAGCCACTGTGCCACCAGGGAAGCCCGAGATGATGCTTATTGAATCAAGCTAACTGTAGAAAAGTGAATCTAGAGAAACTAGTTCTCAAGATGTTTTGCAGTTTCTGTATTTCATAAATGAACGAACACGAAGGCAGATAACGAGGAAGATGGGACGTAATTAAGGTTCCTCTCTCCTCCTTGCTCTTCCTTCTTCTCTATGCTGTGTTACATCCTTGAAGAGAAAGGCTTCTCAACTGCGGAAATACTTATGAAGTCCGGCGTTTTATCTTCTGAAGTTTGGGGTTTTATTTTATTTCGCTTTCTGTAGAGAGCTCAACACTCCAAGAGCTAGACTAGGATGCCTTGTATCAAACTTTCATGCTTTCCTGTCTTCCGTCAGTAACAAGGCACAGCTGTCCTTATCATTGACAAAGGATGTCCATTTGACAGGGAAGCTGATTACCTAAAGTATGGCAGTTATCAGGAAATACTTGGAGAAGAACAGTATAGTCATTGGTTACCAAATTTGAGTTAAATAAGGTGGACTAATGTAGCTAGTGTAGCCTGAGAGGACATAGCATTTAATCTCCTGCTTAAAAATACAGGCCCCAAATTTATTTATAAATTTTGTAAATATACGCAGTTTGAAAAAAATGACCTGAAGTCTATACAGGTTGTGTAGTGGAGGGCATTTGTGATTTAGTATTTGAATATCTACTATGAAAATGGCTTTTTGACACGAGCCCCATAAGCACCCTAGAAGTCCCTTGTGAAAGGTGAAAGAAAGCCTGAGTCTCAGATGGGTTTAGATGCTACCAAAGACCAGCCAGGACGCATTGTGGCAGCAGGAAAAGACCTCTGGTGATCAGTTTCTGTGCCTTGCGTTTTAAGGACAAAGCAGACTATGGCTCAGGTGTCCCCATGTGGGAACTGTCCAGGAGAGGAAAAAAGGAATTTCTCTACTTCTGTTTGGAACTTATCCTGCAATGCACAGCACACCTGTACACCGTAAGATTTTGTAAAAACCCCCTGGAGCTCTGGGGAATTATGGCTAATTCTCAATTATTTGGAAGGATAACGAATACTAGCTAATTGGTTACTACCTAGTTAATTAATCCAGGGTTAATTAGGAACTCTACATTTTTATTGTTTTTTACATTTATAGTTGCAAGTAACAACTTGGGTTTTACCTTCCCACCCCTCTTTTTGCAAATAGAACCTGCTGATTTGAACATAGATCTCTTTCTTCATTTTTTTTTTTTTGGCATTATTATCCTGGACAGTTTTAATGAAGTTTAACATTATTTGAAAAAGATAAATATATATGATGCAACTGAAATTATTTAAGTTGCATAGGCTCTGTGCTTTATGATAATTGTGTCATTTCAGAGTAGGCTGATGGTATTTGGAGTCAGAGAGCAGAGTGTTCCCCACTGGGGGGGGGTGTGTGTGTGTGTGTATATGTGCATCTGAATTTGTCTTGACTGAGAGTCCAGTACGTGAACGCTGTGCTCTCAATGCATAATCTCATTCTCTCGTCTTCTGCTTTCTCCTGTCGGGCCTGAGAAGTTGCCTGGATGGCTGGAAGCCACAGACTAAGGCTGACACGGGCCACCGCCCCCATTGATAGCAGCGCCGCTGCTCGGTAGGTACCCCGTGGCAGAGACTCCTGGTGACAGGTGTGTGGCTGAGCTCAGGTTCCTCAGAAGGTCCTGGGTGAACAGCGCTCCTTTCTTGATGGCCCTTATCACAGAGGGATCAGTGAACAGGGCGGATTCCACGGGACAGATTAAAGGTTCCATTTGAAGATGACTGATGACACTCACCCTCAAAGAGCTGTCCTCCGAAAGATGACAAAGGGGTCATCTCAGGTGTCCGAAGCCCTACAGGGATGTCTTTCATCTCTCCTCTGTGACGCTCAGCGCTTCTTGACTGCTGAGAGGAAACCGTTGGACAAGATAAGAGCAAAGAGCCTGAGGCCCTCCTATTCTGTCCTGCCTTGCACACGGGGCCTTCCAAAAAACCTCTGTCTTTACCCCAGTTGTGGTGACATTCTTGAGGAGAGCCAAGGGGTTTGGTCACAGCCCCTGGAAAGAACAGCAGAGCCATCCACAAACACCTAGATTGGACCCCGCACCTAATACGACACCTGCTGTAATCTGATACCCAGTGAGCACTGTTCTTTGTCCAAAGATGGAGTCATAGAGGGCACAGAACCGTGTCCTACAGTAAAAGAACATAATGCAAGGGGGGTTGAGGTGGAGAAGCCGAACTGGATTGCCAAAAATACCGAGAATATTTAAGCCTCACTGATACATGATGTTAACTCAGACAGTTTTCCACGACATTGGGCAAAAGTTTGTGATTTCTAAAGTAAGGCGAGGGGGGATGCCTAATTTAATGACGCTCACTATTTATACAAGTCGTTCATTAGCTTCTGAACTCTTAGATGTCAGGGAACTCACGCAATTTGAAAAGCAAGTTCTACAGTTAATGGATGAAACTCAGCTTAAAGAAACTAGCCATTTGAGTCTAGGAAGATTATACTTAGTTTCTTTTTACTTGATAAGTTATTTAATATAGTTGGGAATGCAGTATGTAAAATGTATGAAGTTGGCAACGTTGCAGAGGCAGAATATGTGGTCTACCAGCTGTAAAAGCAAAATGAGGCCATAGTGATGTAATGAAGTGGGGCTTTATTTAATTTTTTCCATATATCAAGAACTCAGGATGTAGGTAGCCCAGGACTGCTTTGCAGACCAATGACTTGGGGACCTAGACTCTGGGAATTTTCCTGCTCTGAATTGAGAAGTCTTGCATGTAGACCAAGGAAAAAAGGATTGACTGTTGAGATAAATAGAGGAAGGAATAAATCAAAAGAATATTTCAAAGAATCTTGCCTGTCACCTTAGATTAATAGGTGTGCAGCAAGCTTGTGCCAACAGAAGTAACAGGAAATAGAACCATCAAAGATAACTGTGCATTCTAAGTTTTCTAGCAGCCTAGCAGAATTGTGGCCTGACTAGCAAGAAGGTTGTAAAGAAGAAACATATTTTGGAGGAGAAGAGGGAAACACATTTGGGGAAGGTCGATCAAGATTGATTTGAGGGCTTCCCTGGTGGCGCAGTGGTTGAGAGTCCGCCTGCCGATGCAGGGGACACGGGTTCGTGCCCCGGTCTGGGAAGATCCCACATGCCGCAGAGCGGCTGGGCCCGTGAGCCATGGCCGCTGAGCCTGCGCGTCCGGAGCCTGTGCTCCACAACGGGAGAGGCCACAACAGTGAGAGGCCCGCGTACTGCAAAAAAAAAAAAAAAAAAAAAAAAAAAAAAAAAGATTGATTTGATAAAGATGGTCAATATGCTCAGTTTGACAAAGAAATAGTCAAGCAGGCTACAGGCACCAAGAATATAAGAGCAGAACATGGGTGAGAGACGGGGGTCTGCAAATGATTAGATGGGATTTAGTATCATGGAGGTTGCAATGGAAGAAGAAAGTGGATTTATTTTCTAAAGGGGAGAGCATAGAGAACTAGAGACAATAACACAACAGAACCTTGCATAAGCTCAGCATTGAGGCACAGCCTGATGAAGAGGAAAGACAGTTGAGGGGGTGACCTGATACGGGGCCAGCAGTGATGGGGCCAGTACGATGGGGCCAGGCGAGTGCCACAGTGCAGGAGAGGCTGCCAGCAGAGGTCGGGGTGGACCAGAGGTCCAGAGATGGGCAATAACAGACAGCTGGAGGCATTTCCTAACACCAGGAGATTGGTGTCCGTAGTTAGGAGATAGAAGTCGTATCGCAGGCATTTCAGGAGGGAGGGTGTGGAGAGAGGCTATCAGCACAGAGCAGAAATGCAGAAAAATCGCAGCATACTTTGAAGAAGCAGTGAGGTGTTGATATTTAGTGCTATTTTTTTTTTTTTGCGGTACGCGGGCCTCTCCCGTTGCGGAGCACAGGCTCCGGACGCGCAGGCGCAGCGGCCATCATGACTCACGGGCGCAGCCGCGCCGCGGCACGTGGGATCCTCCCGGACCGGGGCACAAACCCGTGTCCCCTGCATCGGCAGGCGGGCTCTCAACCACTACGCCACCAGGGAAGCCCCGTAAGGTGGGTTTTATAAGCAGCAGCAAGACAAAACTTTGTTATGTTTTGAAGAAAAAACTTAGGGAGTAGATTTGCCGTGCTCTGACAATGCGTGTTTTGCATTCTTACTGGATATTAGGGCCTTTCACATCAAAACGCACTCAAGAATGGAGGCAAAGATCTTGTCAGAAAATGTATCTGTCCGTATGCTTTGGAACATCATATTTTTACCATGGAGAGAAATGAACAGATTCGTTTCTTAAACAATGTACGTGCCATGTGGTTAGTTTCCTTTGTAGCTTCTCAGATCTCCAGTAATGCTGGACAGGTTGCTTGTTGGAAACGTCAGTTAATGTGACCCAGACATTTGACTCTGAAGGTTGGCCTCTGCACCTTCACGAAGAATATCAATTTCTGTGGGACCGGGAGAAAAATAGTAACAAGAACTAATAAAGCTTAGAAAGTCTTAGGAGAGTTGCCCTTCGGCCAAGCAGTGGCTTTCTCTTGTGGTAGGGACTGACAGGAAGTTTAGAGCTGACGGCAAGTGCTCACAACACACACATCTTTCCAGATGCAAGGCTGATTGCAAGGACAAATCAGGTTAGCTTCTAAAGCAGCAGCTGAAGCTGGCTGGTCAGAGCGACGCATGTAGACAAATTCAGAAGAGAGTGTATTGTCTCTATTCTGACTGGACTCGTGGACCCTCTGCAGGCACAGAAGTGCTGCTGACTCCTTGAAAAGACTGAGAGGGTGGCCAAGAACCTTCCTTTCTTGGCAGAAAAAGGTGATCGATTGAGCAAACATCAGAAAAAGTGCCCTCCGCTGCATGCCGGTGGAGCCAGGCTTAGAGGTGGAGTGGCAGGTTGAAGTGGCAGAGCCCCACCCGGATAGGCGCCCACACAGGGACGTCTCCGCAGTGCCGGGAGGCTCCGCCCAGCCTGGGGACCGCCCAATTCAAATGCATCAGGAGTAAACTGGGGCAAGTCCCCGTTACCCAGGACTCCCAACTACACGCTTTGTATCCCTTTTCTCCACATCGTCTGCCCATGTCTGCACGTAGGACTTCTTTTGAGCCTGTCCTGAAGATAGAAATTCAAGATAAACCTACACCTACTCTAAGTAAATCTGATGTGAAATGATTTGGAAGATGGTCCTTCCTGTGCTAGATCACGTAAAGATCCTGTTCCTGATTAGTCTTGAATTTTGAGAGCAGCTGACATCAACTTAATGTGAAATGAAGGAAGTTTTTGCAAAAAAAAAAAAAAAAAAAACACATGTATATGATACACACATATATGTATCATGGTAGCAGTTTTTACGTAGAAGCAATACATAGTCCTAAGCTATCTCATCTAAGTGAATATCCTATAAGAATCAGTAATTGTAACCCCACTCTTAAAGGAAACAGAAGAAAACAGGTGTATGAGTCAAGCGAAGTTAAGGGTTGGGATACGACTCATTTCCTTTTCATCCATGTGATCTGATCCCATTTTAACTTCTGTGAGCTTCAATTTGTTTATCTCGATAACTCAAAAATAGATTATATAGAGAGACTTTGAGACTCAGCACTGTTGAATAAATGCTCATTTACTTTATTCCTATCTGCCAATCAATCTATCTATCATCTATCTGTCATGTATTATGTATGCCTCTATCTATCGTGTCTCTAGTATTTATGTATTTATCGTCTATCTGTCTATGAATATATGTGTTATGTATGTATGTATCTATCTGTCTATCTAAGGCATTTCTGAAATGCAGTATGTGGTTGAGACACAGTATGTGTTAACAGAGGTACAGTCAGATAGTAATGTCAGCTGGAGAGTTCTTTATGGATTCAACAATTATTTAATGAGTATCAACTTTGTGCAAAGCTCATAAAAGAGGTTACTAAATATTACCCCCAATTAGTGAAGAATTATAGTGCACATTTCCTAAATTTATGCACCCAGAAAGCAGTCCAGGTTTTGTCATTGCTGTCCTTGGGTTTTCTCTACGTAGATGGTCTTTGTTAACGAGCAACCGGGGAGACAAAGCTGAGTGGAGACAGGCACAGGAGTTACGTCAAAGACGGTGTCACAGTGTTTTTATAGGGAAACCCATGCCTGAGCCCCAGCCCTACACGTGAAGGAAATCACTGTGGTTCACAAAGTGGTTTCTCAATAAACACAGGCTTTGTTTGTCTTGTGCTGGTGTTGTATTTCACATTTGTTGAGCAGTGAGCGGTGTTTTCCCTTGCGTGCAACCCCTGCTGTTTGTAAAGGCGTCCGATAGAGCAGCAGAGCCTTAAGTGTTTCTGCCTCTAGGGAGCCAAGGCTGCTGCTGAATTAATCTCTGGTTTGGGGAGGTTGCGGGAGGCTTTTTTTGAATCTGTATGCCCTGAACTCTGAGTTAAGGCCTTCCAAACGGCGTCTTTGTGACAGTCAAGAGGGAGCAGAGCGTTTATTCCGCACTGGAGTAAGGAGCAAACGTAGAACGAGAGGCCAGAGATGACAGGAGGCTTGTCTCGAGGCGTGGAAGGCAGAGGTCAAGGGTTTCTGCTTAACAAGCTGCTGCCGCATTTCCAGCGGGGCTCCTCAGTCCAGCGCCTTATCGGAGCTGCTGCCTCTCAGGAGCGCCTCTTAGATTTGGAAAACATTGGTGTTAAAGGGACATGACGTTCCCCAGGTAGCTTACAGTTCAAGCCAGCCTGACCCATGTGATCCCTGTGCGTTCTTTAAGGGAGCCTGTGAAGCATAACGTGAGGGAAAGAGATGATACACATCTCAACTGGCCTTACTCGCATTTACAGGGCAGGACTGCTTTCAGGGGAGAGAGAGAAAAAAAGTCCTGGTCTGATTGTTTTTTGTTTTGTGTTTTTTTGGTTGAATGTGCTATGCTTCAGCAAGTACCATGAGGGGATAAATATTAATCCCCTGTAATGCAGTCACTCTCTCATCTTAGCAGAACAGCGTTCCGAGGAAATGTGAAGCCACTGTTCTCACTGTGTGCCCCTCCCATTATTCTGGGGGTTGGCAAACTGTAGCCTCTGGGGCGAATGTGACCCACGGCCTGTTGTGTAAATAAAGTTTTACTGGAAGACAGCCATGGCCACTCATGGGCGAGCAGTCTGTGGCTGCTTTTGTCAGACACCGGTAGAGCTGAGTTGTGAAAAACATTCTTTGGTCGACAGAGCCTACGATTTTTATTTAAGATTTACAGAAAACTTTGCTGACCATGTGAAGGACCCTTACTCTGCTCACGGTCTGCATTTCACTGTTTCACCTGCGAATTTCTCCTTGGCAGAAGCTAACCCAGCATCTCTTTAGCAAAGTACCCCGGGACTTCCTTAGCGGTCCAGTGCTTCAGACCTCGCCTTCCAACGCAGGGGGTGCACGTTGGATCTCTGGTCGGGGAGCTAAAACTCCACATGCCTCGTGGTCAAAAAACCAGAACATAAGATAGAAGCAGCATTGTAACAAATTCAATCAAGACTTTAAAAAAGGGTCCACATCAAAAACATCTTAAAAAGGAAAAAAGTCTCCTACTGGCCACATGTGCCTAAAGGGTACTTGAAATGTGCTTGCCATGACGAAAGAACTGAATTTTAAATTTTATTTAGTTTTAATTAATTTACGTGGCTACATATGGCTATTGGCTGCTCTGTTGGGTGCATGAAAGAGTTCTTTGGTTGCCTCACAAACTAACGAAAGAAGAAATCTGGGGAGCTGTGGTCACACTGGGATATTCCTTTTCTAAGATTTTTTTTTTTTTTGGTGCAATTCTAAAAGGTATTATTTTTTACATTCCCTTTCTGATATTTCATAGTTAGCATAGAGAAATCAATTGATTTCTGTATATTAATCTTGTATCCTGTTACCTTGCTGTGATATTCCTTTTCTAAATTTTTTTTGTGAAATATAGCGCATACACACATTATGCAGAAACATAATTATACCATTTTTACTTAATGTGTATCAGATGATGTAGGATTTCAATTTCTTTTTAAGTTCGTCTTAATGTTTTTAAAGGAATGTGTATGATTTAAATTTTGAAATTTTGTGTGTAATGTAGATACCTTCCCAGTTTCTTTCCAGCATCAATTATTTGTGCTTTATTTTTTTTTTTTTTCCTTTTTTTTCCTGGGTCAGCTTTCCAGTTGATTATTAATTTTACCTTTCTGTTAAAAAATTGAGTACTTTGCTCTGTCCTACTCTATTTTATGTCTTTTTGCTCTATCAGTTGGTGCTATCTTTTTAAAAATAAATTTATCTTTATTTTTGGCCGTGTTGGGTCTTTGTTGCTGTGCACGGGCTTTCTCTAGTTGCGGCGAGCAGGGCTACTCTTTATTGTGGTGCACGGGCTTCTCATTGCGGTGGCTTCTGTTGTTGCGGAGCACGGGCTCTAGGTGCGCAGGCTTCAGTAGTTGTGGCGTGTGGGCTGAGTAGTTGTGGCTTGATGGCTCTGGAGCACAGGCTCAGTAGTTGTGGTGCACAGGCTTAGTTGCTCCACGGTATGTGGCATCTTCCCGGACCAGGGCTCAAACCTGTGTCCCCTGCGTTGGCAGGCGGATTCTTAACCACTGTGCCACCAGGGAAGCCCCGGTGCTATCTTTATTATTACCATCCTTTTACTTTCTTTGAGTAATTTCCTTGAGTTTATTCTATTTCTTCAACTGCTTTGTTTGAATTCTTAGCACAGGAATCTTTATTTTTTTTTCTGTTACATGCATTTTAGGCTCAAAATTTCTGTCTCCTTGTCTTTGATATTATCAATTTGACTGGCATATGATTCGTCTTTTTTCCAGCTTGAGATTGGTTGATCTTTGATTCTGAAGATTTGTGTGTTTCACCAAACCTGCAAAGTTCTCAACCATTTTCTTTTAGTATTGCATCTTCTGCATTAAGAAAAAAATCCACTTGAATATATTTTGGATCTTGTCATATGGTCAGTTAAATCTAAAACTTCTGTTTAATTTTCATACTTCTTCACTTTTCTGTAGTTCAGTCTACATTATTTCTACACATCTATATTATAATTCATTAGTATTCTTTTCAGCTATCTTAATCAGCCTATAATCCTTCCACTGATTTTTTTTTTTAAGTTCAACTTTTTTTTGTTTTCATTTAAAACATTTTACTTGGTAGTCTCTCAAAAATCTACCTGGTCATTTTTATTTTATTTATTTATTTTTGGCTGCCTTGGGTCTTCGTTGCTGTGCGCAGGCTTTCTCTAGTTGCGGCGAGCGGGGGCTACTCTTTGTTGTGGTGCGCGGGCTTCTTATTGTGGTGGCTTCTCGTTGCACAGCACAGGCTCTAGGCACAGGGGCTTCAGTAGTTGTGGCATGTGGGCTTCAGTAGTTGTGGCTTGTGGGCTCTAGAGCCCAGGCTCAGTAGTTGTGGTGCACGTGCTTAGTTGCTCTGTGCCATGTGGGATCTTCCAGGACCAGGGCTTGAACCTGTGTCCCCTGCATTGGCAGGTGGATTCTTAACCATGCACCACCAGGGAAGCCCTGCCTGCCCATTTTTATGGTATCTTGTTTCTTACGTTGTTAATTCCTTCTATTTTTGTTTAGATATTTAATACATATTTATTTTATATTCTGCATTGATAATTTTAATGTCTGGTATCTTTGGGGGTTATAGCCTACTGTTTGATTCTAATGACTGTCACTCTTGGTAGGCGGAAATCATACAGTTTGTATTTTTTTTAATGTAATTTTTTGGTTCTGTCTCTATGAGATAGAGACACTTCATAAAGGTGCCTTTGAACCTTCAAACTGTGAAATCTATAAACTGTACATGGTTGGTGGGAAGGAGCAGAGGTGGAGACTGCAGCAAAAGCTTGTGCTCTTTTTAGAGACTGATTTTGAGTATTAACCTAGTATCCAGAATACTTGAAAATGTTGATGTTAGTCTGGGACACATTCATCATCTTCTACCCTGACAGTTTTCCTCTAATCGAATGGCTTGTGTTTGTAAAATAAAGAAGATGGCTTTGCTTTTCTGTACAAAGGCAAGTTTTCTTAAAGGTAAGTCTTGGGCAGTGGAAACTTTTTATCATCCTCAAGCTTAGAAAGGTATCACATAGTTATCTTTTTGTGTGCATACTTCAAGCCAGGATCTGCATGGAAATTTAAAAAAATTATCTTTATGCCTGGGGAGATTTTTTTTTTCCTCCTATTAAGCAGTAAAGTCAAGTTACAAAATTAATATATTTGGTCTTTGGAAATTTGCTAAATTGCACATGCAGCACATGGATGGGCAGATGTTTGTTTCTACCTTCCTTTAGTATTTTTGGTGAAAGATAACTGAGGGACCATAGACTAACCTGAAAATGCTTTTGTGTTTTTATCTTTGTTTGTGTGTATTCTTTTCTCTGCTTGTCCTGAATCAACGTGGAGTAGCCGACTGACACACTAAGCTGGGAACTAATTCCCGTAGACGCTTTGCTTTGGTGTCCCCGGGTTTAATACCCAAGCATACATACTTTTTACAAGTTTCCCAAAGTGCTTCGTATCATCAGGCAAGTGAGGGAAGCACTAATTGAGGGAACTCACGCTCCATTAACGACACACTCAATTTACAAAATGACCTAGGTGCTCGTGAAATAATTTTTTTCCTAAGTCAAGATACAAGATAAATATATTTCACCCTTGGAAATTTGCAAAATTCTCATAGAATATGAATTCGTAAATAATCTCATTTGCGCATATAATGTCGAATCTTTTAATTTGTTTTCCATTGATTTTTCAATCACTGTTCTTAAGCTCTTACCCACATGGGACGAGAAAAGCACCTTACTAATTAGAATTTTGTTCTGTTGGAATGCGTGTTATCTACTGGCTTAAAGATCATTGTGTACTTGCTGTGTCCCTGACACAGACATGTGGGTACACGATGGGGAGGAAGCAGTGGCTCAGCTCCCGACCTTTAGATTCATCACCCATGTCACTTACTGGATGAGCACCTTGGGGCAACTTCTATAAAGTCTAGGGAGTCCCATTTTTCTTTTCTGTAAAATGGACTGAATGATTGCTCTGATCATAATGTGTTGATACTAAAGTCAGATAACTTACATAAATTGGTTTCAGGGGGTTAAGTATTCAAGAAACAATACTATCTCTTAGTGTTACTGTGAATAGTGGCATAATTGTTATCTTGATTATTACCATTATCATGAGAAGACATGGCAGTTGTCCTTGGAGATAACAGAATGCTGACACCCAAGCAGCTACAGCAGGGCATGTGCGTCTGTTTAATGTACTTTGTACATTGTGGCATACCATGGTTTGGGTGCAGTCAGAAAATAATGGAGTATCTGGGAATAAAACTTTGCGTCACTGTTCATAATTAATATTTGCTTGGGATTTTCACGGAGAACTAGGCAGTGTTATTTCAATTCAAAATATCTCTTTCTCCAAGTTATGCAGAGCAGTAAGCCGTGAATATTAAGAAGGGAGGAGCTGGACTTTAACAAAATTAGTGAAATGAAAAATTTAAGGTGAAAAATAGATCTTTAAAATTAACTTTGTTTTGAGATATTGTAAATTGTCATACGAAGATGGCCTTGCGCCTAGGATAATTCTTCATCCTCTTTTGATAGGTAGAATGATGACTGTCAATATATAGTGTACAAAATAAACAGCATTGTGGTCACTTATAGTTGTTTCCAGTTGTAGATGACATCTCTCGATTCTTGGTCCTGAATCTCCATGTGCCTAGAATGGTGTCACCAGATATCTCCTTACTCAGAGGTCACCTGCTGTCTGCTGAGTTCTCACACCCCGCGCCACCCCAGTTACAAAGCACCACGGCTCCTGTTGTGGACTACAAGCCAGCACACTTGACACTTGGTCACATCTGCCTACCTGTATGCATACCTGCGTGCCTGTGAGCACCTGCGCAACTGTTAGCTGTTTGCGGGCAGGAGTCATGTTGTATTGGTTATTCTAGACACAGTGCTAGGACAGTAATGAACCCGTGATAGGTAATCACTGTGCAAACGTGAAATGATTAAACAGCATATTAATGTTTTATAAGGAGCTGGAAAGCGGAAATGGAAATCACCAATAAGCCAAGCTCAAATCGGCTGACACAGGATGTGAAGACATGATTGAATTTGGGTGTAAGAGATATAAAGGGCTGATAAAAAGCATGTTTAAAAACTTTTTAGATTTTAGACAAATACAAAACTTAAGAAAATAGTATAATAGTATAATAAACTTCCCATCACTCAGCTTCAAAACATGCATTCACAGTCACTCTTGTTTCAGCTATACCTGCCCTCCCTCCAGTTTGGATATTTTTGGAGCCAAGTCTGTACTCACACTGTTTCTTCAATAAACATTTCAGCGTTCACCTCCAAAACGTAGGACTGCATAATGTAGTCTGCTGAGTGTGTGCATTTGGACAGCAAGTGTGAGCCTTGGAGCCTGTTTTGTGAGGGTCACAGCTCGTCAGGATCCACAGACAACAGATGCGGTGCAGATGTGTGTGCCTTGAGTAAAAAGACTCATTAGACAAAAGCAGTCCCTTGCATGAACTAGAGGAACAGAGTGCATTGCTTACTCTGCATTTTCTTCCAAAGCTCGTTCCCTCCAAGAGACACCTTTCTTTTCTTTCTTTTTTTTTCTGCGGTACGTGGGCCTCTCACTGTTGTGGCCTCTCCCGTTGCGGAGCACAGGCTCCGGGCACACAGGCTCAGCAGCCATGGCTCACGGGCCCAGCAGCTCCGCGGCATGTGGGATATTCCCGGACTGGGGCACAAACCCACGTCCCCTGCATCGGCAGGCGGACTCTCAACCACTGCGCCACCAGGGAAGCCCGAGACACCTTTCTTAACGATGCCAGCCTTAGCTTATTGCCATAGCCTCTTTATCAAGACAGTATTTTCCACACAACTACATTAGACAAAACCTGTTTTGATCATTTTCTGTTTGTGACAAACAGAGGTTTTGGGTAGATCAGAATAGGGTAAGAGATGAGGTGGCCAAAGAACCCTGCTTGTCCAGGACAGTCTTAGATTTTGCCCTTTGTTTCAGAACAAGGCCTGAGTATAAACCCTTCTGCTCAAAAAAATGTCCAGGCTTGAGCCATCCAGCCCGTGGTAACCCTAGACACAACTGTCTTAAACTAGGCTGGAGGCTGACAGGGATAGAGAACCCACCCCAGCTGGAAATGCAGAGGCCAGTCACCATGAGGAGACGGGATTCGCAGAGAAGCCATTGGTCAAATGAACTGTTGCAGGAGCTCGGTCGAATGGCTAATTGCTGAGGCTTTGGGGTCCTCTGACTCCAGCGCTGAAAATAGGTGATCTCCTCCCCTTGTCCATGCGTCCAGCTCAGGGAGGTAGAAATGAGCTGTCACTCCACCCTGGGGACCTGAGCCCGTCTCCCCACGGGGGCCAAGACTGCTGATGTGCACGCAGACACGGCTAGGTCTTTCTGGAATTCTTCCAGTTCTAACGTGTTGTGGGTGCTCAAGTGAGCGTGACTTATTTTTCAAAGGAAATTGTAATCTCCTTGAGAGCAGAGAGTTTTAGTGACTAGTGATGGTTTCCTGAGTATATGCATACGTAGGTTTCCACATATGCAAAGTCATCGATTGTATACATTAAATACATGTGTTTTTTTGTATCTGTATTATACTCCAATAAAGCTGTTAAACAATAGCAGTAACAACAAAAGAGAAAAGTTAACAGTGAAAGAAGCCAGAAGGGAGCAGTGTTTCATGATGGAGTACTCAGCCATACTGCTGTAGGTACAGTATTGTAGGGGCAGAGACAGGCAAAGACATTGCTACAAATAGTAGAGGCAGAAAGTGGCACAGTGTATCTGAGAGCGAAACCACGAATTATCAAGATACTATAGAGGCAGAATTGGTAGGCACTGATGATAGATTTGCTTCAAGCACTAAGGAAAATGGACAAGGACAAGGTGAATCAGGTCTGTCAGAGCACATTGATGGAGAGGGTGCCAGATGGAGAGGAAGCAACCTGTGGTGAATATTGAAGGAGATTTTCATGGAAGATTGCTTTGAAAACACCAGAATGGGTAAAGCCCCAAAGCAACAAGACGAAAGGGGCTTACTCAAAGAGGGATTTTCAGGCTTCCCTGGTGGCGCAGTGGTTGAGAGTCTGCCTGCCGATGCAGCATATGTGGGTTCGTGCCCCGGTCCGGGAAAATCCCACATGCCGCGGAGTGGCTGGGCCCGTGAGTCATGGCCGGTGAGCCTGTGCATCCGGTGCCTGTGCTCCACAACGCGAGAGGCCACAACAGTGAGAGGCCTGCGTACAGCAAAAAAAAAAAAAGTTTAATAACTGTTGTTTTAAAAGCATAGAAGAGACAGCCACCTAGTGTTTGTTTAATTTCCCCCACTGTTTTTAAACATTCGAGTCTAGGTAAAATATATGTGAAAAAAAGAGTATTATTTTGAGCGTAGCATCACTCATTGTGGGCCTCTCCATCCATGTCACCATGGCGAATGGTGTGATTCATCCAACTCAACACCATGTAATGATCCCTTGAAACGTCTGACCTTTTGCTCCTTAGATCAATGAGTTGAGATCAGCCGAAAACATAGACCTCAAGTGTTTGGCACTTGCTCTCTTCTCATTATTGTTTTAAAAAATAAAATTTTTACAGATGCACAGTTTTTTCCTGCCCTCATTCCCTGCCCCCTTATTCATTTTATCTGGTTACTTCCTCTTGGTCTTTGTGGCCTGACTTTGTTGCACCGTCTGGAAGTATTGTCA
This sequence comes from Inia geoffrensis, assembly GCA_036417435.1. Lineage (NCBI taxonomy): Eukaryota > Metazoa > Chordata > Mammalia > Artiodactyla > Iniidae > Inia > Inia geoffrensis. The sequence goes on from CM070921.1 coordinate 5,499,684, forward strand.
GCTGCTGGCAGACTTTGTCAGCCACACGGTCTGGAAGTGAGTTCAATCAATCAGCAATCTCTTCCTATACACGTATGCTAGTTTTTCCATTTCAGGGTTAGGCCTGTTAAGTCGCATTCCCACTGGTAAGAAAAAAACATCAGCTTGGAAGTTTTTATCGGGAGGTGTGGCAGGCTGACTTCTAGATGGCACCTGTGATTTCTGCCCCAGGGGTTACTGTCATTATTCTGTCGCACTGTGTACATGCCCAAAGGAACTCCTCAGATGGAATTCAGGTTCCTAATCACTTGACCTTAAGAGCGGGGGTTATGAGGACAGGACTAAGCTAATCGCAGGTCCCCATGAAAGCATAGTTTTCTCCAGCTGGTAAACAAAGCGAAGGAGAGATGCACAGAGGGCTCGGAGGCAAGGGGCTCAATGAGAGCGACATCACGTCAGAACACACGAGAGTGTTCAGCTGTGCTTTAGGAAAGGACTCTAGTGGGAATCGGGGCTCAGTAAGGAGAGGAGTGGCCATGACAGGGAGTGCGAAGGAGGAGAGATTGCTCTCCTGAAAGAGGATAGAGCAAACTGAAGGGCACCTCCAAGCCTTGCCGCCTCTGTAAGCTGTGGGAGAAAAAGGAGGGCTGCACATGAAGCCGTGTCATCCTGCAAAAACTAGGTTTGTGCCGAGGAAAGAAGGTGAACAGAATCTCTGGGGAAGCTGTGAGGACGAAGAGGGGTTGCTGAGCCTGGAAACCTGGTGCCAAAGCACCGTGGGGGGCTTTAGAAGGGGGCTGGGCAGGGACAGGGAGGCAGGCTAAAGGAGGGGTAGGGTCGGTACCAGGATGAGGGCAGGCAGATGGGCGACCCGCTGGGGTCCCCTGATGGCACCCGATGTTGCTTGTTCTCCTAGCCCCTTAGGACACGGTGTGGGAAGGGGGCACCGGGCAGCCCTTTACTCCCCGAAGCTCTGGAGGGGCAGGCCACCAAGCACAGGGCACGTTCTGTCAGGCGGTGTCGAGTTCAGCACTGAACTCAGGGATACGGTCCGTTAGTTCACTGCTGTAACCCAAGGCCATGGGATAGTGCCGGGCGCATGGCAGGCGCCCCATGCACGTTCGCTGAATGAATCATGAGCAGTGTGTCTTTTCTGTGCCTAGTCTTCCGCCACCTGGAATGAGGGGAGTTCAGAAACTGCCTCTTCTCCCCGGCACGCCGGGTATCAACTAAGTCAGACTGCCCAGGACGTCTCAAAACCCATAACCTCGATGCTTGTGTAAAAGCAAGATTTGGATTTGTAGTTATATTTTTGTCTCTTTACACAGAGAAACTGTCCGTGTGTGAGAACTTCTGCTTTCCATCACCCCACAGCCACGCGGCTTCTGAACCCACGAAAGAGCCTTGATCGTCCCTCAGCCTTGCCCCTTGTATAGCAAAGGGCAGCTTCCGTCCCCTCGCTCCTCCTCGGTAGCTGGGCCGTTCCTGAGTTCCCTGCTGCTCTTGCATTCTGTATCTGAAGCCTTCACGTACTTCGCAGGCTGTGTCTTCCAGCTCCCTGCAGAATACAGCCACTTCTCACCACTTCTGCCCTTACCACCCTAAACCAAGTTACCACACAAGCATCATAACTCACCTTGAGGGCTCTGAGGGCCGTCTAACTGGTCTACCCATTTCTACCCTTGTCTTCCTACTCAGCCACAGTGAGCCTGTTAATGTATAAATTATCATTCTTCTATATTAAACTGTATGTTATTGTACTCACATATTTCAGCGTCAGTCATAACAAAGCCCTGTGTTGTTTTCCTTCTCTATCGGAAAGAAATCCACAGTCTATATATACCAGCGCCAGCTACGTGATCTTGTGCCCAGCTGTCTCTCCGATGTCATTTCAGCCTCTTTACCTGTTGTAAAGAGGTGGGGCCAAGCACACGGCTGTGCACTGGTGGATGCTTCTGCTTACGGTTTCCTGTACCTAGACCTTCTCCCCGCCAGGTGCTTGCACTGCTCCCTCCTTTACTGCCACTATCAAAGACTTTTCTCTCTGGCTGCTCTGTCGTAAATTCCGCCCACCCTATCACTCTTTATCCCCACAACCTGGCACAGTTTTCCTGCTAGCTTTCCTTATCACTTGCCCTGTTATACATTCTGTATATTTATATTGTGACTGCATGATTGTTTTCTGTCTCTCCACGTTGGAATGTAAGCTCCACGAGAGTAGAGCTTTCTCTGTTTTGTTCATTGCTGTATTCCCAGTTTCTGAAACTGGGCCTGTTATTTAATAGGTATTTAATGATGGTAAATTAAATGAGTGGATGGCTTTATGCCTTTCCGTAAAAGTCATTAGAGACTTGGCTTAAAGATAGAGCCTTTCAGGAGAGAATGTCAATTTTGTTTCATGAAGAGGAACAAAGAAAGGGAGAGGGAACAAGGTGAACATGAAATAAGCGTGTGATTGGCTGGACAACAAGTCAGAGAGCAAGGAGCTGAGTTGCACTTTAATCTGTACGTGAAGAGACTTTGATACCAGAGAACGTAAATGCTCTTTCAAGCTCCGACAGCTACGTGGCAGCCTGGCTAGGACCAGAACTGTCTTTGAACTGTGTGAAACATAACGCCACCTCCCAGAGTTAGAGGTAAGAGACCTGGGAGGCAAGGGAAGAGAAGAACTCTTTATCAATTGCACATTGGCCAGTCACAGTGCTGGACACACGCATTATCTTTTCAAATGCATGTACTTAAGAGAAGGCCAATACACATATAGAGAATAGTACAGACTGCCGATTTGTCTTATGTTTTTCATGACTGGTGAAACGTCTTTGGTTCATAACAGTTAATTTATAGTTAAACTTGAATAGGCAAAAACACATTAATTTTTTACAATGTAGCATTGAAGGAATAAGCATACATAAAAATTACAACTAAAATATGTAAAGCAGTAGCATAACGTTAAGGGGAAAGGTTTATTTTTGATTGTGTTTAAGGAGGAGAAAATATTGGGTAAACAAGTCCAAATGATATTCCATGATGCAAGTTTTAACTGTGGGTAAAGCCAACAAAAATAATTTAGAACCTCATCGTAAAAGAGTGTACACGGAGATTCACCGAGCTAGCATTTCAGCCAAGTCAGCCTCACGTATTGTCACCCTGGATGACGTCTATATCTGCTGGTCCGCTGCGACGTGATTTATACGGCTATGTCATGCTGATCGTCTCTTGCCAGTGTCCTCCCTCACTCTTGTCCTGTGGGTTTGAAGCCTTGTTAGCTTCATCTAAGAGCACATTTGGTTATGAGCTAGTAAAATCCTTACACATGATATTTAAACAAGAAGTCAGTGACATACCATGTCGGTACAACCCCCTTTATCTAACTGTCAAGTTGGACAAGGTAAACTCTAAGAGTCGGGGCTTGGTCAGATCAAAGCTAGGTCCCCTGTAAATTAAAAAGGTGTGTCTCTCCCATGACCGCTTGCATCTGGGTGGCTGGTGTCTGTTTCAACCTGCCTCTTCTCCGCTCTGCTCCCTAGGCTCTGTGAGTCTTAAAGTGGCCAGCTGGCTGGTCAGTGTCTCCCCACAGCTCGACTCTTTCCTTTTCCACTTTGAATTGGTTACTTTGCCTCTGCCTCTTCTCAAAACCTCAGAACTATCTCCACTCTCCTCCTCCTTGCTGCTTATGTCGTTCGGAAGTGAAGTTCTGCTAATTTGATCTCTCAGGGACTCGTGGGATCCACTTCTAGTCCCCCGCCTCCCTGCTCAGACTTAACAGTCTCTCCTTCGCTTTCTGACCGCTGTCTCTGCCTCCGGTCTCTCCCACTCTGATCCATCCCGAATACGTCCAGAGAGTTACCCTTGTAGAGCTAAGCTTTCTAATTGCCTCTCACACCTATAAAGCACATTCCAACGTTCAACTTGACATGCGGATTCCCTAGGCAGGACTAGTCCACCTTTTATCCTCATTTCACATCCTCCCTCCCTGACACTGACATCTCAGCCCCACAGAAACCTGCCCATCCTCCAAGTACACCGAGCACATGCCCACATTGGTGACTTCCTTCCAGCTGTGGAACACCTTAAACCTGCTCAAACCCTATGACTACCCTGACCTTTTCTTTTTAACTGATTTATAGCATCATCAAAATCTTCACGGTACCCTATCTCGTTACATGTTTGTATGCATCACAGACGGCCACACTCTAAAGTGTGTGTGTCAGTAAATCAACTATACTTCAACCAAAAGACAAAGACACCACTACACACCCATCAGAATTCTTAAAATTAAAACGACTGACATTACCAAGTGTCAGAGAGGATATGGGGATACTGGGAGTGTCATGCACTGCTGGTGGCAGTGTAAGTTTATACAACCACTCTGGGAAGCTGTTTGGAAGTTCCTAATAGACACACACCTACCCTATGACCTAGCACTTCTCCTCCTTGGTATATATCCAAGGGAAATGTGTACGCTCCCGAAAAGACAGCCCCAAACTGGAAACAACCCAAATGTCTACCAACAGGAGAAGGAATAAACAAATTGTAGTATGTTCCCATAATCAATGCTACTCAGCAATAAAAAGAATAAGATACTGATACCTGCAAAACAATAAAAATAAAAACATAAAGTGTGTGTGTCATATATTAGTCATCATTGTCACCTACCCACCCACTACTTAAAAGAATACCTTGGGGCTTTCCCTGGTGGTGCAGTGGTTGAGGGTCCGCCTGCCGATGCAGGGGACGCGGGTTCGTGCCCCGGTCCGGGAAGATCCCACGTGCCGCGGAGCGGCTGGGCCCGTGAGCCGTGGCCTCTGAGCCTGCGCATCCGGAGCCTGTGCTCCGCAACGGGAGAGGCCACAGCAGTGAGAGGCCCACGTACCGCAAAAAACAAAACAAAACAAAACAAAAATATATATATATGTATATTTATGCTGTTTCCTTTAGATTTGTGACTGAGGTTTGTCCCAGAAAAACACACAATGTATCCCTGATATCCATAATAAAATATTCTCTGTGTGATATTATCATGGCTTTAACTAGTGATCAGTTTAATTGCAGAACACCTACCCTAAAAAATCAATTTATCCCTGCAAAAAAATAAAAACAGAGTGTGTCATATATTAGTCATCATTTTAACATAACCACTACTTAAGAAAATACTTTGTACATAATGGCAGCTCAGTAAAATATTTGTGCTGTTTCCTTTTGATTCATAACTGAGGTTTGTCCCAGGAAAACACAGGATGTATCCCTGATCATATTCTCCATAATAAAATGCTCTCTATCTGATGTTATCCTGGCTTTAACTAGTGATCAGTTTAACTGGGGAGCACTTACCCTAGAAAATCAATTTATCCTAAAGTCAGCATCTGATAATGAATTCATATATTTTCTCTCAAATAGGTCAGTTCCATTTTAGTTTTAGTTTTAGTTCCATTTTAGTTTGGCTCCTTACTAAATAAGTTCAGTAAGTTACCTGTGAAAATGTTGGCACTGAGACTGGGTGGTGATGAGAAATTTGTGGTCTGGGGCACTTTTAGGAACCCCTAACCCACATCACAGAGGTGAGTTTGTGGGTCAGGATGCTGGCACTTCTCTGAACCAGGTACAGCCAAGGAGAGGCACATCTAAGTCTCCCACAGGTCTTAGCACAGTTGTGAAAGCACAGCAGAGCTTTGTTGTTGATTCACCAGCTGTTAACAACGAGCAAGTGTGTTTGAGACATTCAATTTCAGGATCAGATGATATTACAGCTCACTCCATTTGACTAGAGGACCTTATGTGACCCTTCAAATTCTACCCGAGAGGATAAACTACGTCTTCTCTTCTCCAACGTGTAGTCGAGTTGTAGAAAGAGAGCAGTTTTGGTAGGTTCTGGGTAGAATCAAGAAAAGAAAGGTTGGGCTTCCCTGGTGGCGCAGTGGTTGAGAGTCCGCCTGCCGATGCAGGGGACGCGGGTTCGTGCCCCGGTCAGGGAAGATCCCACATGCTGCGGAGCGGCTGGGCCCGTGAGCCATGGCCGCTGAGCCTGCGCATCCGGAGCCTGTGCTCCGCAACGGGAGGGGCTGCAACGGTGAGAGGCCCGCGAACCGCAAAAAAAAAAAAAAAAAAAAAAAAGAAAAAAAGAAAAGAAGGGTTAATGAAGAATGAATTCACTATCTGCATAAGAAAAGAGACTGCAGTGGAATTCCCTGGTGCCGGCAGTGGTTAAGAATCCACCTGCCAATGCAGGGGACATGGGTTCCCAGGTCTGGGAAGATCCCATGTGCCACAGAGCAACTAAGCCTGCGAGCCACAACTACTGAGCCTGTGTGCCACAACTACTGAAGCCCATGCACCTAGAGCCTGTGCTCCACAACAAGAGAAGCCACTGCAATGAGAAGCCCATGCACCGCAACGAAGAGTAGCTTTCCACAACTAGAGAAAGCCTGTGCGCAGCCACAAAGTCCCAATGCAGCCAAAAATAAATACATAAATAAACTTTAGAAAATAAATAAAATAAAATGAAAAGAGTCTACAATGAATTATGATCCTTTTGAGAGATAAAGTACCTTCCTTCTTATCTTATGCCTACCAAGTCTTCCTCGTGTGTTTGTATACGATGGTAAATAAATCATTGAATATAAACTAGAAAAAGGTTGATGTTGGATGAAAATAATCTCATAGTTTTATACATATATATATATATATATATATATACACACACACCCCTTTAGATTGTATTTACCTTTATGAAAACCATTAATCAGTAAAATTAAAAATTCAGTAATCCAATAACATATAATTAGTAATTGCTGTCTGTTTAAGAAATTAAACTACCAAAATTCAAGGTTATGGATAGGTCAGCTACACTGAGATTCTAGGTCCACAGATGTAATTATCAAGACTGCCTTGCTAGATATGAGGGCAGCTGTTTAAAGTCTGCAGAGTTTCCCATCTTCAAACTTAGACTTGCAATTTAGAAAAAAAGTATTTATCCAATTTCCGTTCATACAAATCAGAGGGAAAACATAGTTAATTTTAAATAACTATTTTAGCAAATGTGGTGTTTTCTTCATAACAAAAATTGAATGGCATTTAATTCTAAAAGTGCCTCTTATGAGTTTTCTGTACTGCCTTGCAAGTTGTCACAAATGCGCTGGTTCACAATAACACACGTCTGTCATCCCACCATCTCTGTGACGCAGGAGCCCAGATGTGGCTTAGCTGGGTGTTCTCCTCAGTCTCACGGAACTGCAGCCGAGGTGTCGTCTGGGCTGTGTTCTCACCTGGAGGCCCGAATGGGGAAGAGTCTACCTCCAGGAGCACTTGGGGTGTTGACAGAAGCCACGTCCTTGGGCCTGAATGCACGAGGCCCTGACTTCTTACTGGCTCTTGGCTAGAGGCCACTTTCACACCCTCAAGCCTTCCCACAGTTCTCAGGCACATGCCTTTCTCTGTTTGCAGTTCACAACGGGGCCGTTTGCTGCTTCCAGGCTGGTATGGGCTTCTCTTCAGGACTCTAAGCAGACAGTCTGCTAAGATGGAGTCTCATACAGTGTCATCAGTGGATTCTGTGGTTAGAAGCAAGCTCCTGCCCACACTGAACGGGAGGGGATACAGATCTTTCACACCATGGAGGCCAGCTTGGCATCAGCCTATCACAGCACATGCTTCAGAAGACTTCCCCTCTCTCTCTGTCTTTCTCTCTCTCCCTCTTTCTAGGTGTATATATATAATTTGCCTATATTCTTTTTTTTTTTTTTTGTGGTATGCGGGCCTCTCACTGTTGTGGTCTCTCCCATTGCGGAGCACAGGCTCTGGACGCGCAGGCTCAGCGGCCATGGCTCACGGGCCCAGCCGCTCCGCGGCATGTGGGATCTTCCCAAACCGGGGCACGAACCCATGTCCCCTGCATCGGCAGGCAGACTCTCAACCACTGCGCCACCAGGGAAGCCCTGCCTATATTCCTATATATATAATTTGTATATTTTCATCTAATATTTGTGTTATCTAAAAAAATGGTTTAAAAATTCTAACAAAAGCCTTGACTCTTCCTTGAGGTTTTCAGCATAGTAAATATGTTTCCCTGAACACATCTTACCTTTTTTTTTTTTTTTTTTTTGCGGTACGCGGGCCTCTCCCTGTTGTGGCCTCTCCCATTGTGGAGCACAGGCTCCGGACGTGCAGGCTCAGCGGCCATGGCTCATGGGCCCAGCCACTCCGTGGCATGTGAGATCTTCCCAAACCGGGGCACGAACCCGTGTCCCCTGCATCAGCAGGCGGACTCTCAACCACTGCGCCACCAGGGAAGCCCTAGTTACCTAATTTAATCCCATTAGTCTTCCTCATCTTTGTCTTTTCATTCCATGCGCCTTGAATCAACTCTGCTGTGTGTGTGTGTGTGTGTGTGTGTGTGTGTTTGCGCGTGCACACGCACACGCACACGCGTACTGCATCTTAAAAGAGTGTTACCAAATTACCTCGATGTTTTAACGACTTAATGAGAGGAAATAAGAACAAACTTACAGAACAACAAGAAAAAATTACCGTCCAAAGACTTGCTAACCCCCACTACAACTAACATGTTCCTTACATGATAACGTTTTTGTTAGAGTTAAGAAGGGTTGATTATTCATTGTTAGATACAGCCATTTCACCGGAATGGACCGCATTAATCTAAAAGGAACCACAAAGAAGATTCTTTTATTTCAACTTCACTGCATCCAGCCGTAACAAATCCATGGAAAATTCTTACTTGGAATAGCTCTCCTCAGTCAGACACTCCATTGATGGGTACAGGATTTTTGTTGTGATTCAGACATGAAGAGAAATGTGAAGTTATGTATATATGTCTCCTCTGTTTTATACGATGAATGTATAAAACAAATAGGAATGTTTTATGTGTCTTTGCTGTGGCTCAGAATTAAAGCTATCACCTCCGGGGCTGTTTCGACACGTCAAGAGTTTTCAGGCACAGATTTGTATCCAGCTCAGAACCATTACTCACACCTTTCCCCTCACCCACATGTCATTGCTGCTGCTGTCACCTGCCTCCATCTTCTCCTCCAGCTGCTTGTTTTTACTTGCGTCACGGCCACCTCTCCCTTCTCCACCCTGAGCATTCATCCCCGGACACTTCTCCTCCTCCACCTGCTGGGAAATCTCAGCTTCTGTTCTGGGCCCTGTGCTGTGGAGTGTCAAGTTGGATGTCCAACCCCTCACAGCTACCCCGTATTTCAGACTGTAGAAGGGCAGAATAGTGACCCTACCCGCCAAGGATGTCTGCATTCTAACTCCTGGGATCTGTGAACTTGTTGCTTTACGTGGCAAAGAGGCATTAAAGTTGCAGATGGAATTAAGGCTGCCTGTCTGCCGACACAAAATAGATCATCCACGCGGATCCAGTGTAATCACAGGGATCCTTAAAGTTGACGAGGCAGACAGTGATGCAATATGAGAAGCCCTTGACCAGCCGTGGCTGGCTTTGAATGTGGAGGAAGGGGCCATGAGCTAAGGAATGTGGGCAGCCTCTGGATGCTGGAAGAGGCTAAAGAGTGAATTCTCCCCTGTGTCTCCAGAAGGAAACGCATCCTTGCAGGCAACTTGATTTTCGCCTGGTGAAGCCCATTTTGGACTTTTAACCTTCAGAACTGTAAGGTAATAAATTTGCGTTGTGTTAAGCCACTGAGTTTGTGATAGTTTTTGGCAGCAGCCCTAGGAAACGAGCGCATAGGTCAGCTTTCTGATGGACACATTTACCTGGATGTGTTACAGGCATCCAACTGAACTCTCCAGTTCCCTAACTGGAAAGCACCCTGTCCCTTCTGTGCCTCACTAGGAAATACAGTTATCCTCTTTTTCTCTGTCCTCCGTACCCAGTCGTTTATTCCGGATCTGCATCTGCCTCCTGTTCCTTCTACCACTGCTTTAGCTGGAGCCCTTGTCATTTCTCATCTGCAAGAGGCAATTAATTATACTGAGCGGTGTCGCTGAATATACTTTTGACTGCCTTAAACCCATGTCCCACTCATGATTTGTAATCTGTCCCGAACAGAAGTAGGTCTTGTCATTGCCCTGCTAAAACCCTTGTACTGGTTCCGTCACCTGAAGAAGAAAGTGCAGACTGGCTGCCATGCAGACATGGTGTTCAGTGATCCATTCCCTGTCCTGCCATTCTCCACGTCCCTCACGTTCCAGCTGAAACCAGGTTGCAGCCCTCTTAGGCCATGCCCTTTGACGTCTCCCTCCATGTTCCCTGTGTCTGGGATTCCCTTCTCATCCATTTTCATCTGCACGGTTCCCACTGTCCTTCAGGCTCAGGTACCATTATGGTAGCTCAGGCATCATTATCTTCAGGAAATCTTTCTTAAGTTCTCTAGTTGGGAGTAGTGTCCATCACTTGGATTCTGGTAGCATCCTCCAGCTACCTATATAGGACCATACTCACCATTTCAAATTAGCACTATTTTTAAATCTGAGTGGAAAAAGGTTGCCTTTCCAGATCAGAACATGGAACACTTACACGAAATTCATCCCCTAATAAAACTCTGACATTTTGATGGAGAGATGAGGGGACGCTTTAATGACATGTATATATTGGAAAATAGCGAAGCTATTTATATACCTTCAGCCAGATAGCAATTGCACTTATCTAACTAACCAGGATCGTCTAAGTCCACAGCTGCCAGCAGTGGTTCTCCACCTGAGTTGAACATTAGAACCACCTGGGTGGACGAATTACGAGAAACAGCTGGGGATGGGACCCAGGCATCAGCGTTATTTCAAAGTGCCTGGGGGCAAATCTAAAAGGCAGCCCCTGCAGCAGAGAAATGCCCAGGAAGTGTACAGCGTGAGGGGGAGGGGGAATCCCCACTGAGCTGAGGAGGACGTTCAAAATGTAAAAGGGATTCATTCTGTAGCCACACCTTCCTCCTTCCAGCTTTATACGTGGCCTCTCTGCTTCCCAGGCCCCTTCTCTTTGTGTCTGCTCGCTCGTTGTAAGCGGTCTCATCCATTCTCCCCGCGTCAGATGCCAGTTACAGGTTCATAGCGCCTAAACAAACATATATCCTGTTAGCGTAGAGTTCTCCTACGAGCTACAGAACTGTATCCAACTGGTTGGGGGTTTTTTTGTTTGTTTTCGTTTTGTTTTGACATTTCTGCTTAGATAGATCCCAAACTGATCATTTAATTTTGCCTAAAAGTATCTACTCAGTTTTCCAGATCTTAATAAATGATACCACTGTCCGCCCAGTTTCTTAAGCCCAACATCTCCGAGTCACCCTTTAATTCCTTTCCTTCAACCCCCAAGTCCCCGTGCCTGGTCTCTCGAGTGTGTCCCAGCGGGTCCATTTTCGTCATCTCTACTGAATCTGGTTCAAATGTCCATCATCTCTTCCCTGGACCTAGTGATAACTTCCTAGATGGCCCCATGATTCTCTCCCACTTGCCTACGATTCACGTTCCACAAGCAGCCAAAGCAATCCTTGAAAACAATTGGACAAAAGCCTCTCTCTCTGGAAAGCCTTTGATGACTTCCTTTGGCACTTCGGCAAGACTCTGCACATTCCAGCCCCGCTGAGACATTCAAGCCCATCTCGACCTGCTTTCTTCAGGTGGTTGATTACTCTGTGGACTTGTTTATTGACGAGGCAGGTTAGGCTCTCAGCACGGAGACCTTTCTGTTCTAATGCTGTGCCCCTCACAGCCCCTGGGAAATAGTCATCATTCAACATAAGCTTGTTTTGTGGAAAGGAGGGCGAGGAGATAGCCCCACGGTGAGACCTAATTTATCTTTGTGGACCATAATGCTAGTTCGTAGTTTATGATTTGGGGGAAAACGTGCCATTTTTCAAAGATAGGAACCTTTCTGCGGGGGAAAAAAATAGCATAGCATGAAATGCTGAGGAATACATTTTTTAAAACTATGTTATGGAAATACCTTAGAGATGTAACGATGCAGAATACCTCTTTGTGTCTTTGGAAAGCACAAGGATTTAAATAAGGGATACAACTGTTGGAAAAGGGTAGCGCAGTAATCGAAAATAAACATACTCATCCAAATCGAAGTGAAGGAAGGCTTTCATGGCAGCAGAAACTGAGGTTCCCTCAGGAACTGCCCAGGGTCACTTCCAAACCTAACTTCGGTTTTGCTGAAATAAGATACACAAGCTGAATATGAGACGCGAAATGTGGATAAGTGGTAAGGAGTTTTGAGAAGCTGTGTTTAAGGGGAGGCAGTCTTGACGCAGGTCACTCCAGCCATCGAGGTCAGTCTGAAGATATCACTATGAAGAGGTCAAAAGAAGAAATTTCTGTGTAACGTAACCCTCTTCATCTCCCCAGAAGCCTCCATGTTGCTGGATTTGTTTGGGAGACTCTGTGAAGGGACTAGTTTATTTTAAGGAAACTGTTTGTGGGAGTGCTCATACTTTTTGAGTTCCACTTGGGACAAGATTTTTTAAAATATACTTACTTCTTGTAGGGCGGACCTTTACCTCGTGCCATGAAAGGGATTTGGGGAGCGTTACCCATCACACTCCAGACAGGAGACAGATACCACACCAGTGATTGGCAGAGGGAAAAGTAAACAATTATTCTGACAACCAATGAAGGTCAACTATGAACAAAAGGCAGAAGAGAATCTACCTGAAGAATACGATAGGGCCCGAGGAGGAGTGTTGACGGCGGGAGGGAATAAATTTGGGAAGGAGCTCCTCCCCGTGGACGGGATTCAGACTCATTGGAGAGGGTGTGGTTGCAGCCCACTGTGGATAAGTTTTGCTTTGCCCGGGAAGAGGACTGGTCCAAATTAGCGGGTTGAAGCTAGTGAGGAACAGAAGTTGCTGCAGGGTGACCACCGCTGGGTGGCCCATGCAGACCCCTGGAAACCTGGTCATAGGAGCAACAAGGGAGGGGAGTCATTAGAACCTGGAGAGGAGGAAGCCCTTCCCCCTGCAGGGTCCCTCCTGCACTGTCCACTGACAAGCCTGACATTGTCCATGTGTGTCAGGAAGAGGGTTTGAAGGGCCCAGCTCCAGGCTTCACTAGGCAGGGCAGAGAAGGGTGATCGGAAGTGGAGAGCGACTCTACTTGATGACTGACATGCGAGCAGCCTTCCGCACGTGGCACGGGCCCTGTCACTACCAGGAAGACCTCAAGCCACAGGTCCCTGCACACAATTCGTCCTCCTGGGTTAGGAGAGTTGGGGGTTGTGACGAAAAGGCAGATATCGCATTTGCATGTGCAATGTCAACTGTAGCTTATCTACAATTACCACGTTTGATTTAGAGCCAAAAGGGAATGATTGGTGATACCGCATCCCAAATCATTATTTTAAAAGATTGCCAAGGGGTGATCTGTTTCTCAGTTTCCTGAGGATCTCAAGAATGAGTGCTGAGAAATTGGTGATGGTGTGAATTCTTCCACGTCAGTGACGGGATACAGACTGCTCTGCAGGTTATGAACTAAAGGCTGTTCCTTATGCCGCAGTTATTTCCCCACCAGTCTCGCTTGCTGATTTCCTTTAGCACTTTGTGTCACAGGAAACCTTTGGGTTGAAACTACTGGCATACTTTTATCCCAGAATTGGGGATTATGGATTTTAAAATGGTGTCCATGTATTTATATACATAAACTCCATAAAATTGTTTGCCAGAACTATAAATGTTTTTAAGATCCAAATTTATAAACCTGAGAAGAGCTAGGAACTTGAAATAAAATAATCATAAATCAAATATTGGCCCCGTTGAAATAATTTTTTAAAGAAAGTATTTATTCCTAGAAAGGAGGAGTGATACATAATTTACTGTTGATTATATACTGTTTTTATATTTATAGCTGTCACAATAGACAGAACCATTATATATATAATGTATATATATATAGCTATAACTCATAGAAGTATATTTTCATGCAGTTTTTATAGATACTAAATTTTACACTTTTACACATAAAATCTAATTTGGAAACAATATGTTCAGGCCAAAACAGCCTTGCTCATTTTAGTTTTCAACATTTCCGTAACTTGTATGGATTTTAGTTCAAACCATGTAAGGCATCCAATTTGCAGCTGAATATTTAGTCAACACAGCCAAATTAATACTAATGCAAAATAACCAAGGGTCTTTTAGAACAGGCTGTAAACTTTTGGACTTCAGACTTAGAAGAGAAAAAACAAATGAAAGGGCAGGAGGTGAGAGGAGAGAAAACCTTTTAACCTCTCGATGTACGGGAAGGTATTGTGAAAAACACTTCAGAGATGGCCCGTTTATTAGTGTTAATAACTTCGTCCTGCCTCTCAAGGATCGAACAGCTCCACTTTGCAAATGTAGCAGGTTCACAGTCTTGTGGGCCAAGGCAGAGGAGTGCCTCTTCCTTCCTCAACAGTTTTATAAAGCGTTTGTTAATTGCTGCTCTTATGACCCCTACCCCATTTTCACATTTGACATTTTCTAATTTAAAGATGGTGGTGGATTTTTCTCTTTAACTGCCTGTTTTAGAAGAAATTCTTCTCTTTGCTTTCAGCAGCAGGTCAGTACACCTCTACATCCCACTTTTATCGTAATCGTAGAGAAAGGAAGGAGGATTCTTGATTTTTTTCAGGTCATGTGTCTCTCTTATGTCCCACACTTAGGAGTGTCTTCTCAGATGAGGATTCTCTTAAATTGGCTCTGGAGCCAAATTGAAAGGACAGCTAATGAGAGCATCCTGCCAATTTCCAGAACAAATAAAGAAAGCGAACGAACACCCAGCCAGCTTTCGAGGCCATACAACCTTGTCAGCTGCACGTTTGTTTCTTTCTTTTTTTTTTCCTTAAAGAGTTTCAGTTCCCTCCACGCACAAGGATCACTTGCTGTCTGCCAGCGAGTCTGTCCCCACGGTGTTGATATTTGATGCTGAAAGCAGTGGAAAAGCAAACTTCTACCAGGGCGAGCTCACCTAGATGACCTCCCAGTGCCCTAGAACAGGAATGACCGTCCTTGCTTATGAATGACACTCAGGATGAAAAGTGACTGTCCCCCCAGGTCTCACAAATGTGAGGGTTTTGTGTGAGAGCAGATGTTCCTTTCCGCCTAGTCCTAAGTGCAGTGGGGAGCAGCTGTGAACATCTGTCTGAGCCATTGCTACTACCTCCTCACCGACTAGTATCAGTAGCATTACTCTTAGTGTCTACGCTGGTTTGGCACTGAGTTTGCATGTTCTGTGAATCCCCTGCTATCAGGACAGATAATCCATTTGGCCTGATAAACACTGACCTCTGGAAAGCTGAGAGTTTCCTTTTGTGAATTTGCGGGTATGTCAAAGAAACACATGAATATGAGTGAAGGCGTTATTATAGATTCAGGCCAGTTGGATTCAGGTCTGAAGTGATTTGAAGTCAGACGAGACAAATATTAATTATTATCATCCTCAGCAAACATTTAAAAATAAGTCTGCCCTTCTGTGCTCTTGGCGTCCTTTGGGAATGTTATCGTGGTTTAATTCAAGCATGAGTACCTAATGAGATAGAACCTGTAGTTCTTTTTTCTCCAGACTCCAGAATATTTGCAATGAGTTAATCTTCTCAAAAGGAAACCAAGAGTTTCATGGTTCCCCACAGGTAACTCAGTTTGGAGCAAGTGTGAAAAGGTGAGTTGAAATGAAGCGCAAAATAGGAAACAGTGGATTCCCGAAAACCAAGTCGCAGGTGAGGCAGGCCGGGGCCCCCTGCGTCCCCAGGCTTGCTGGAGCTATCTGGTTAATTTATTTCTGGGGTCTAGTTTTGTAGCAGCAGCCCACCATACTCAGCATGAATTCTGCCTCTGAAATATAATTACCAAGATGTGAAAAATGATGGAATTCATTGAAATGATAAAACAGCATCTGTTAAGGTAACTTTTGGCAAGGTTCCCAGCTTTTCATTACTTAAGAGGAATAATGATGTGTTAGTCGCTGTGAAAAAAAGAAAACTCTGAGAAAATGTTAATCATGACTCAAGTGTAATGCCATCATGTACATCGCAGAATATCCCACGACTGATTTCTTTGGCCTTTACAGCTATTTCGTGCCCCTCTGAAGTGCGATTTTGCAGTGAAAAAACTTTTTACCTACAGAGTTTACTGTTAGCCAGTAAGTTCCCTTTATGGTTGATTCCTTATCATTTCAGGGAGGGAGTAAATTAAAAAAAAAAAAAAAACTTGCCAAAATGATGTTTTAAAGTAACATGTACCCGAGGGACAGAGTGGCATGAAAGTTTGGGGCTGAGGATAGGTAGTTTCAGTTTTTAGAATATTGCCCATATGTGGGAGTCTACCAACACCGACTCAAAGCGTTTTAGGTTTCCATCATCCCCAGTAAGTGCCACAGCTCTGTCCTCTTTTTCTTCTGTAGTGTTCAGGACTGCCAGATGGAACACAGGACACCCAGGTAAATCTGAATTTCAGACGAACAGTGTTTTCATTTGAGCATGAGATACACATGCTCTAAACAATTAACTGCTGTTTATCTGAATCTTAAATTTAATGTGACATCTTGTATTTTTATTTGCTAAATCTGACAACCCTTGAAGTGGTACCTCTTTTCACACATATGAAGTTATTTATTTGGTCCATAAAAGCAAAGTTGATTCAATATCACAGCATCGCAGCTGCTCAGTATGAGGGAAAATATAGTACAAAGTAATGTGTTTTGGAGAGGATGTCATATAAGTATGGGAAGTAGAGCATATTGTAATTTATTCCTGAAGGTTCAAGATTCACATTACTACATTAACATCTCTAAGAATTTCTAAACTGGGGAAACAAAAAAATTTTTCTATAGCCCAGAATTGATTAATCTGATTTTACCAGAGAAACTGATTTGTTGCCTTCATTCGGAGGGAGGGGAGGAAGGTACTTCATGTGTGTGTGTGTGTGTGTGTGTGTGTGTGTGTGTGTGTGTTTGTGTGTACACATGCACATGCGTGCTCGTGATTGCATAATAGGCCCCTGGGAAATATTAGGAAATAGGAATGCATATGAATTCTGAGATGATAATTTCGGTGATTCCAGCACAGCGTGAAAAATACCTATTGCCTTTAATTTCCTTGTCCCCACATGTCTCCCGAAATCTTGGCAATTAGGTGTAAAGGGAGGAGATTTTCTCATGGGCATTTTGAGTCATTCTTAGGACTCGTATAAAATAAGATTACCTTATTTTCAAATGTATTTCTGGTAAATGGAATGTGAACTGCAGCTAATGTACATTATCTACAGTGAGAAAGGTTACAAATGAGAACACGTGGAATATTAAGTAACAAGAAAGGGTCAACTTTTGAGAGACTCAGCTCAGCTGTGGAGTTTACCAACACCTTACACTTGTTCCCTGTGTGATTATCCATACCTGTGTACGGTACGTAATTCCAAGGTGTTGAAAATAACTCTTGAAAAATCTCTCTCTCCTTATTTCCTAAAGTCTGAAATTCAGCAATTCTGAGAGCATGATGTGGTTTTTCATGTTCGGTACCGTAGTAGTTACGGGTTTGGACTGAGACCTAGATCCAAAGTTAGGTTTTGCCGCTAGTTTTCTATGTGACCTTGAACAACATAGGAAGTTTCTCTCCCCAGTTAGCACATCTGTGTGTGAAACGGTGCTTCCCTCCGAGGCTTCTGAGGATTGCGTGAGGTAACGCATGTCCTTCAGCCCGAGAGGAGGGACCGTATCTTTAGTGTTGTGTTGTTCGTTGATGTTTTATTCTGCTTTGTGTTGTTGCCGCTGTGGCTTGAGCTGTCAAACACCCGTGCTGGGTGGGAAACATGGTGGGAAATGGAAACATTTGTTTCTAAGTGTGGTCCCAGAATTCAACTGAGAGGGTGTTACCCGCCGCTGTCCTTTGCTCTGCACATCAGGGTGCTTTTGTTCCAGAGAAGGTGCATGTCCTGCCCTCTCCAGACACAGGTTTTGGTTGACATGGAGGCTGTAGAGAGGGAGGGTGTGGTTCTCTGGCACTTCAGGGTGCCTGCTACTCTTATATTTCTTTTAATACCCTCGGAGTATAAAATTATTGGGTGACACACTTCCCTGCTGAAAACTATAGATACCTCGCTGTTGTCTTCTGACTTTGAAGTCTGAGCCTAACCTGACTTTCTCCTCCTCCAGTGAAGGTGTCTCGCTTTTTTGTCTAAACACCTGAATTTTGGCTTTTTATCCTTAAAGCGAAAGCTTTGGAATGTATCCCAGCACCGTTAAGTCTTACCTAGTCTCTCCCCAAGCTTGTGTTCTTTGGATTCGCGTGTTTCCTTTTATATTATTTCAGGAGAAAATTATTTTTTTCATAATCATCCATTTCACAGTTTAATGTATTAAACAGTGTAAATGCCTTGATTTCACATATTTTTTTAAATCACTTTCACCATATTTGCTTCAGATTTTAAAAAAAGATACACGCGTGTGATGAGCAACCAAGAAACTTAATACTGAAACCTGATGTTATATTGCAATGTGCTGATGTGCTATGAAAAAGAAAGATACATTGACATTCTCCCATTCTTCTCCCCCCTCCTCAAGGAAATCAGCTTGTAAAAGTGACCCTTGTTCTTCTTGTAAAGGTTTTAAAATATTTTAACCATGATATGTACGTATCCATAAATTCATGTGTTTCAAAATCCTACTTTATTTGGGGGCAGTCCTTAATCTTTTCATTGGATCATCTTAATCCTTCTTCTTTTTTATTTTTATTTTTTTTGGCGGTACGCGGGCCTCACTGTTGCGGCCTCTCCCGTCGCGGAGCACAGGCTCCAGACGCGCAGGCTCAGCGGCCATGGCTCAGCCGCTCCGCGGCATGTGGGATCTTCCCGGACCGGGGCACGAACCCGCGTCCCCTGCATCGGCAGGCGGGCTGTCAACCACTGCGCCACCAGGGAAGCCCCATCTTAATCCTTCTTAATGGTCGTCATCTTTCTTTCAGATTTTACTTCAATCGCGTTGTCCTTTTCAGCTCATTCATTGTGATTCTCTGATGGCTTTCCTTTAAAACTTTCCTTTAAATCCAGTTTATGGTCCACCCTATCTTGTTTTCTGATGATTCCTTTATTCATTGATTCTGTAAATCATGATGCCTTTGTTCCCTTGGTTCTATAGTCTTTCTTTTTTATCTCAGTCCAGTACTTTTATCATCTTACCTCTAAGCTTTTTTTAACAATTGGAAGTCGTGTTCTTAAAAGCTTTTTCAAAGAGCTAACATAAACTTTTGGGGGAGTTTTAAACTTCTCTTATATTTTCTTCCAGAATGGATTTATGCGCTTTTCTCTTTCTCTTTGTCGCACAAGACACTTGGTAGCCGTCAAGATGTGGCCCTGGAGTCTTCCCTTCCTGCACAGAAGTCAGACTCACCTGCTTGTTCCTTTCATTTCACCGTTACCCCCCCACCCCCCAGGGTGTTTTCTTTGCAGCTTTCCAAATGCAGGAGTGTTACTAAGCATTCTCAAGAACTTGCTGACTCTCAAGTATGTTCTCAGAGGGATGGGAATAGGCAAATAATTAGAAGTCAGTCCTGTTCTCTCCTATAAGGACTAGTTTTTTTCCTTGTCTAGTACTTTTTGAAAGTTTGTGGTGTAGATTTTGATCAATTTAGGAGGTGATCAGTTTCACTTTTTTTGACATATGTCATTGGAATATGGGTAATTTATCATATGACTTCATTTTACTATCTTTGCCTGGAAGGAAGGAATGGGTATTTTAGAGAGGT
The DNA here is from genome assembly GCA_036417435.1 of Inia geoffrensis. NCBI lineage: Eukaryota > Metazoa > Chordata > Mammalia > Artiodactyla > Iniidae > Inia > Inia geoffrensis. The sequence goes on from CM070921.1 coordinate 5,519,344, forward strand.
AAAGAATAATTTGTGGATTTAGTGTAATTCTTATGAAACCCAACATGCCCCAGACGGAATCCACTATCTTCCCCATCCTCTATACAGTCTTCTCTTTCTCTTTGTGATCTCACTTGGGGGAACAAGTCTGTGTTCCATTACCTAAGACAGAAACCTCTGAGTATCATGTGATATTCACAGAGGTACTAGTGTATGGTCAGATTTTTGCTCAGAATGAGATGTTTGGGAAGTGGCTTATTTGTGGAAACAAATTTTTTAAAAGGTAGAATTTTTCCTTTTTTTCCGAAATATAGCATTTAAAGATAACAGTTAAATAACCTCATATGTATGGTTGCAACTGGCTGTATTGTTAAACACTCCATGCATATGTAAACTGAAAATTCTATTTCAGCAGCTTATGGACAGAAGCCTCCAGGCAGTAGCATTTTCGATTACTCAGCACTTCACATGCATTCTGTCTCTAATGAAATTCACTTGTCGAAGGCCTTGCCTGTTGCCTCACGTTTGTGTTGTGAAGTAGATCAAAACACAGCCTTGAGAGAGACACAAAATCCAATCATTGACCACTTGGATGAACCTAAGAGTGTTGGTTCCTCCAACAGAGTGAGTCTGTAAAGAACTGAGAATAAAATTACACACTGAATACATGAGTTGGAGCATCCTGGTGATGGAACTGGATTGGGGTGTTGTAATCTCAAACCAGAGTAGGTGATTAGGTACTCTGCAGCCTAGATAAGGGATGCGGGTTGTGAGACCACAAAATGCGGAGAACATGCAGTCTATCTCCAGCGAGATGAGGGACTGAGAAGAACTCTTGGAGAAAATGAGCTCTATATATCTGTGCCCCAGGTCTCACATTACACGCCTGCTTGCTGAGGAGACACCCTAGGAAGACGCTTAGGAAGGTAAGTAAATTACCCTAGTTAGCAGAATCCCACTTTCCCAGGTAAACGGTGTCCTTACCTGGGAAAGCTGGACACCAAATACATAGAGGCATTAGAGGAGCCCATAGGATTCAGACCCATTTTGTGCTAATTTGGGGAGTGAATCAGGGCAGTGTTTAAGAGAACAGTGCCCAATAAAAACCTGAACATATTGGCTCTATAATTCCAATGTAAAATATACATTTGAGATGAAAGGTATAAAAGTATTTCACCAAGCTCATAAAAAAAGGTTGGAATGATTGCAAACCAGAGACTTCATAAGCTTATAAGTTTAATTAATTTGATTTACAAAAAGTTACTTAACTTCTTGGAGACATTTTTTATTAGAATATCAAAGTCATTTGAGTGGTTCAAACATTACTTTTACAAATGTTGAAAATACTGTTTGGGTTTTTGTTTTGGGGTTTTGTCTGGAGAAAGCTGACCGCTGAGACATCAGCTTCATGTCAGCAGTCCCCATTCAGACCCCATTTTCTCCAGGGTTATCGAAGGTCACCATCTAGCCGTGCCGGAACTGGGACAGGAAGACCCATTCTTGCTGGATCCTTTCTTCCCCTCAGTGAGCCCCATCCCAGCACACACCCATCCATTATCCTTCATTGTGTCACAGCATTTTCTGCCGACCTGCTTCCCTTCTCTCCATTTCCCAGGATATAGTTACAGGCTGATAGCTCTGCTGGGGCCCCAGACTTGTTCTCTGCCAACCCACCGTACCAGCAGAGACCAGCAACACTTCCTGGGATACAGCTCAGGCCACTTCCAGCATCTCCAATTTAGGAGACCGTGGTGGCCCCGTGCGCATCCTGAGGCGCCTCAGAGCTCAGGTGCCAGCCCAGCCCTTCTGCAGAGGCAGCTCAGGTTCTCCCCATTGGTCTATCATTCCCCTCCCTGTAAACGGTATGCCTTTCAAGGAGAGATGTCTTGTTCACTGTTAGATCCGCTGTACTTTGCACAGCGCTTGGCACCGTGCTCAGTAAATGTCGAACAAATTCATGAATTGCTAACTAATTAACCGTCTAACTGGTAGGCTTCCAACCTGACATTCCCATTTACTTATTCCTGTAAGCCAGTGGTTCTCAACTCGTCTTGATTTTGCCCTCCAAGCAACACTTGGCAGTGTCTGGAGACGTTCTTGATGGTCATGACCCGAGTGGGGCAGTGATTATGGCATCAAGTGAGCAGAGGCCAGGGGGGCTGCTAAACAGCCTACAGTGTGCACACAGGGTACTTCCTCATGACAGAGGATTATTTGGGTCAGAGTATCAGTACTGCTGTTGTTGAGAAACCCTGATACAGAGTAACTGTAAAGTGGAACCTGACACAGTGTTGCATGGATTATTTTTCAGTTGTTAACTAGCAACAAAATAGTTTCTTTTATTCCTAGGTAACTGTGTCTTCCCCAGACTTTAGAGATGATTGTTTCGTAGAACTTTCAAAGTGCAGTGTATTTTTTTTTTTTTTATCCCCAGTGGTAAATGTGGAGAATTAGTGGAAGTACTACTGTATCGCGGTTCCAGTTTGCTCCCCTTTAAACCCTGAAATGTGTCTCAACTTGTGCTCTCTATTGCTTCTTTAGATTTACAGGCAAAACAGAGTCAGCTCCCTTTTCATTTGTGAAGTACATTAAAGTTAAACTTACACACAAAGAGTCCTCGCTCTAACAGTTTTCCTCGTTGGGCAAGCACTGGATGTATTTGAGGATTATGAATGAGTTGGCAGAAGTTGAGGTGGGCCCAGCCGTGTGGAATTGCAGCACCGAGGCATGGAGGAAACTGGTTGTCAAGCCCCCGAGCTTCGTCGCTCCGTACAAGTCACTAAACCAGCACGTTCCTTCAGAAGAATTGGTTTGCCTGCAGCAGTGGAGTCGCACAGCATTGTCCTGTCTGGTGTGAGTGATTGACGACGAGCAGCCTGGGAGCCACACAGAGCATCAGCTGGAGGGAGAATCCGCTAGTGTTAACAAACTTGTAGGTGCATTGTCACCAGTCGATCCGTGTCGTGTGTCTGTGTGAACCAGGGACACCTAACAAACAGCTTTGCTCCAATAGAGAAGACCTCACGAAGGTCACCCACTCACGTAAATGGGCCGGAAGGATTTGGGATTTATTTTCTGTGAAAGCCAAACAAAATATAATTGCATCCTGGTTTGTAGATTTCAAGTCCTGATTCAGGCAGGGATCCAGTTCCTGCTGAGACGAGCAGTGATTGGGTGATGGCTGGGGGTGCTCAGGTGCAGCTTGTGAAGGGAGGACTTCATCCACGGTTTATTTAGTTACACTGGTATAAATTCAGCCCCTAGGACTTCTCGTGGCTCCTTCCCTTTGACTACTAAGCCAGCACTAAGTTGGTACAGCAGTTTCAGCCATTAGCCAATTTGGTGGCTAAACTAGGCGCTCAGAACATGAATATTTAAAAAGTGGAAGCATTTTCATGCTGTTCAGTCCTGACTGATGAGAAGACAGCTAGTTAACGATCTATAGTTAGTTAACTAGCTGGAACTGAGACACTCTATGGAGCAGTGTGGATTCCCTACATGTAGGCATGTGTAGGTACGCAGATAAATATTTGCAGAAGAGTTGGCTTTACATTTCTTTCCCGTCTCCGGTTTTTGTGAACTGCCCTGAAGTGGATTAACGCTTTCCCTGTGTACTGTGTATGGAGAGAAACAGCATTAACTCGATCCGCTAACGGAACAAAGCAGCGCACTGCCCGTGTTGTGGCTACTTAACTGTGGTCACCGCTCTTCTGGATATATCGTATTTAAAAACATAAAACTCTGGACTGAGCCCTGCTCTTCCTATGTTGATTACTTTGAGCAACAAGGTAGATGATCTGCAAGGGCCGGCGTAGATCAGTGTGGGCTGACCGTGGGTGATGTGGTAGTTACAACTCTGAATGCTGCACCGTTTGGGAAGTCATTCAATAAAACTGTATGTGGAGGAGACTCTGTTGGGCCTCATTGCTACAGCCCCTTTGATTTACATGGGGAAACTCCTGTCCAACGTTACAGAAAAGGCAAAGAGAATGAAGTCTCTGGAAGTCTCACGGTGTGGCTTATTCTCACCTTTTAGAAGGGAGCTCAATCCCACTATTTTGCAGAACGGAGCAAGAAATGCAGGCAGACCTGAAACTGTGGCAGCAGATGATCTGAAAAGAGCTGAGCCTTCACCCGTTTTTTGATGTCACAATGTGGTTTTAACTTCTTGAGTGGGAAAGAAAGTTCTGGGAGGAAAGCAACTGTTGGCTAAGGATTAAGTAATGAATCCAGATGGAAGCCTCCATCCAATTATCACCATCTTTATTGGCCAAGTGGTGTGTGTCCTTTACAATCACGGGTTAGATATCAAACCAGCTACAGTTAGGAGTTGGGAGAGTACTATGAATAAAGGGAAAATGAAAGAGGGAGACACATAAATCTCAGTTGGGAGGTCCGGTAGTTAAAACACAACAAATGTTTATACATGAGATATTTAAGTTAGTCATTAGAGCACCAGAGCTTTTGAAACTTCTCTGTCCCGGTTAACAGAGGTTTACCTTTACCGTGTCATTTTAGACGCCAACACAACCGTTGAGAAAGGACAGAAGCAATTTTATACCTTGCAACAGTTTTGAGAAATAAACTAGAGCCAAATGTGTTAATGGTCTTGAAGGACATACACATTTGGTACACTGACAGGCAATGTGCCCTTTACACTTGGATATCTACCTTGTTGGTGGAGCCAGTTTTCTGCTCTTTTGCATCGTTCCGTGTCCCTTGCTTGGGTCAGTTAATCCTCTAAATTCAGCCCCCTTCTAGCTGCAGGACCACTGTGGTACCTGGCATCAAGCGCCCATCTGCTAGTCTCACTGTGGTACCTGGCATCAAGCACCCATCTGCTAGTCTAACCTTGGTCTTGCACAAACGACGCAGTAACCAGATTCCAGTTTGCCCTTCTCTTGTGACATATGCTGCCTGTCTTTTCTGGCTCTGATCACCAGATCCATGCTCTGTGAGCTCACTGTCCTTTCTGGAACCCTAAACTTCCAGAGGCTGGAGATCTCCCAGACCTTGCTTTGAGGTTGAGCCACCCAGTGAGCATCTTCCCAGTGTCTGTCTCCCTGGTAACGGCTTGTGGGTGATTGGAAGGGCAGGAACAGCAGACTTCTCGGAAAGGTGCATTTGTGTAGCTTGCGTGCCTTTGGTTTTGAATTTGTTTTCCTGGAGCGATCTTGGAGGCCACCTTGGTGGTGGTGCTGGTACCAGTGTGGGTTCCAAGCTGAATTCTCTGAGGCACTGCTGTCAGCTTACAGAGCTGCCTGCCTGCCCCCTGTCCTGCTACATCTCCTCGTCTGGTTTGCGTGGGTCTAGTGACCCATGAGACGTGAGTGCCTCTCCATCAAGTCCTATTGCTTGGTGCAATAATATGAGTCACTGTGGTGCCCCAGACCCTTAGCACACCTCATGCCCTTAAACTCTACAACAACTGTATCAGATGTGAAGTGTTATTCTCACTTTACGTAAGAAGAAACTCAGAGTCAGGAGTTTCAAAACCTGGTGCAGGTTGCATACCTATCAAGTGGCAGAGTCTGATTGTACCCTCAAGATTGAACTATTCCAAAGCCTGCGTTTTCAACCTGAGGCCGATCTACCGTCTCCTTTTACACTTGTCTGGCTCTCTTCTTACCAGTGGTTGTGTCTTCCCTTTGTTGGATTGGGGTTTTGAGCAGCTCACCTTTAACAACTGGGCAGGTTTAATTTCCAACTGTTTTCCAGTCTGCTGTCACCTGTCCCATCCCTGATACTCACACCATGCCTGGCAGGGTCCTGAGATATAAAGCAATAATCTCTGTTTCAGTACCCAGAGGAGAGCAGGGTTCCAAAGTCCATTTTGATTTAGATTTTCACTTAAGTAAGTCTTTTGTGGTCCCTGCAAGACAAATGCACATCTTTGTCATTTTCCAGCTCTGCAATATTCCTGTCACATATGTGGAAGCACCTATTAACCATTTTTCTTATTTCTCATAAATAACTCCTTAAGAGTCAAACACATTAGGCAAACCTTCCCAGTTTCACAAGGGTTTCATTGAAGACAATCAGACTTGTCTTTAATACCACATGGTTTTGCAAGTTGTATCATCACTGAAGGTAAATAAAGGCTGCCCCAAATATTAAGCAACATTGTATATTGTCATGGTGATGTTTATTACATTAGAAAAGTTCCCAGCAATCCCTTTGTAAGTGGTTGTTCAGAACTCAGAACACATTTTCTCATATAAATTATATTTTAAACCCTAGAAAACTTCCTGGGGTAGCACACACTGAAAAACTACTAAATCCATACGTAGCTGTGCTTAGGGGTATAAAAAGAGTTTATTTCATCCAGTTCCATTGGGTAATAAGCCATGTGTTCTATATATGAACACTGTTGTGAATAAATGGTTCCTGCACTTTAAGTGAAAAAATGGTCACCTTTGAAACCACTTTGGGTATGATACTCTCCTCTAAAATATATTAAATTCTTCCATCCCATCTAAATCACGGTGTTTCAAATGTGTTATACTCAGGCCCTCACCTTTGGAGATAAGAAAGGTACTGGCTTGTCGAAAAAAAATAGTGTCACAGTCTCTTTGTCTAAGCTCTCTGAATTTGTTCTCCTAGTGAAGTGAAGATATGCTAATCTGTCGGTGGAAAAGCGGTCAGGTACAGTATTCTAATGACTTACCAGGAACAGGACCATATTTCCTCCTTTCTCAAATGAGTGATTTAAAATACTGTTGGTGAATAAGGACTGTTTCAACTTAATGCTGTAGTCCGACCACATCCCATATTGTAACCTGCTTGAGTCCTACTTATTAGCATGGTGATAATGGAGAATACTAATCTGGGTACGTTTTGAGCATGATTTTGCTGTACTCTGATCTCAAGAGATGTTCAACTGCAAAACAGGGGTTTTTATTGCACTTGCTAAATTAATGCACCACTCCCCAGCCCAGAAAAAAGCTTGTTACTTTTAAGAACGTTAAAATTGCGTTGCCATTAGTCATTCCAACTCTGTATTCCAACATGGTCAGACCAGGTGAATTTTCAAATGATTTACCTTTTATTTCATCTCCCATCTTTGTGTCACGCAGTGTCTTGAGGTACGGCTTTCCCACAACAATCATCATCTTGCAGTTACTGTGAGTACAGCTATGGGACTGGTACTATGATCCACAGCCAAGAAGCCTTATTGATTATTTCTGCAAGTGTCAGTTTCATTTTTCTTAACATCAGCATCGTTTTTTGCCTGTACTGAACTGGGAACTAGACATAAGACCTGGAAAGACAGAAAAACATGCTTCAGAAGAGTTCTCGGGTAGGGGGTTTGCTGTGGTCAAACTCAGTAATATATTGTATAGAGAACTCGCTACTTTGTCAAGTGTCTAAATATCCTCAGTGGAAAATAACACATACACAGACACACACACACACACACACACACACACACACACACACACAGGTTGGCTGCATCTACAGCTATATGACTATAACAAACTGCCCCCTATTTTTTGAGTTCATTGAATATGAACTGCTAGGTCTATAGATGTGCACAACAAAACCTTCCAAATAAACAGGTCAGTGCTAACAGGTATCTGAATATGCAAATTAAATGTTAATTTTTCTCTAGAAATACTAAGGTGTATATAAATTATACAGTCTTGCTTTAAAACTTACTTTATTAAACTGTGTATTTTGATTTTTTAATTGAGAAATATTACTTTAATGTGATTTTTGGATTGAGAAGTAATCATGATGAAAACTGATAACAAACAGAGGCAACAGTGTCCCTTACGTGAAATGTTGATCAAGTCAGATCAGCACCTCTTTTTTTTTAAAATTTATTTATTTTATTTATTTTATTTTTGGCTGCATTGGGTCTTCATTGCTGTGCAGGCTGTCTCTAGTTGGGGCGAGCAGGGGCTACTGTTCATTGCGGTGTGTGGGCTTCTCATTGCGGTGGCTTCTCTTGTTGCGGAGCATGGGCTCTAGGAGCGCGGGCTTCAGCAGTTGTGGCTCTCGGGCCCTAGAGCGCAGGCTCAGTAGTTGTGGCACGCGAGCTTAGTTGCTCTGCAGCATACGGGATCTTCCCAGACCAGGGCTTGAACCCGTGTCCCCTGCATTGGCAGGCGGATTCTTAACAACTGCACCACCAGGGAAGCCCAGATCAGCACCTCTTGATGAATGATGATCCCACCTTAAAAAATGGAATTCAGTATATCTGAAACGTCTTTCACTGCTGAGAGGGTAGAAGGATGAAATGACAGGCATAAGCAAATGTATTTTGAAAATAAAAGCTGGAAAAATAAATTTTACAATGTTTTATAGTTACCTCTGTTTTTGTCAACCTGCTCCAAACTAAAGATGGTAAGTTTAAATGCACACATGGCAGAGTCATAAGCAGTGAGGTCAAAAATTACTTGTTGAGCCCTGTGCTACTTATGACACTGTGAGAGACTGTAAAATGTAGGGGTAAATAGAGTAAAACATGAAGAGCCCACAAGTCGGTACTTAAATAAGAATCTCAAAACCTTGGGAGCAGCACGTAGTGCTTGGTAGTGTGGCAGGGTTAAAGAGGGTGTGGGGCCATGGTAATCGCTCTGGGAATTCAGAGGGGAAGTTGGCTGAGGCTGGCGAACAGTGAGGGCTCTCCTGGGAAGACGACTTTGACTTCGGCCTTGAGGGGTGGGTACGGTCTGTGCATTCAGGGCAGGGTGGGCAGCCCTCTGCAGGAGGGGGGAGTCGTGAGCAACACCGGGTCGGCAGGTGCAACGCCTGCTGAGGGCGTCCCCTGCCAGCACAGGTGGCAGGTGCGTCGTCACCACCTGGGCCTTAGAGGGGACGTGCGCTCACGGAGGAGATGCCAGTCACTGGGCACGGGCGTCCGTGCTTCACCACCTTGTGTGATTTAATTCCCACTGAAACCCTGAGACTCCGATGTATCATTTGCTCTTTACAAATTTGGACGTTGAGGGAAAAGCTAACAAATATGTTCAACAGCACACAGTTAAAAAAGCTAACAAATATGTTCAACAGCACACGGGGATTCGAAGGGGGTCTCATCTCTCTGCAAATCTGCACCGTTTCCACAACACTGCTGTGGCTACACGGCTTCCTCAGGGGCACACAGCTGGTTACATGTCAGCATCCATCTAGAACTTGGTCTTCTGCCTTGCATTCTGGCACCTCTCTGTTACACTCTCTTGACATCATCGTGCAGGACTTCTCACTTGGCTGAGAACTTTCACAGATCTCGGCCTTATTTTACAAAATAAAAAATCTTCTAGGGAGTTGGATCAGATAAACGTACACGGGAGAGAGAGGGAGAGATAGAATCTAACTGCATCAGGGCTGCCAAGTGCCTAGCTGCTGGTAGAGTTTGGCGTTTTAACCCAGATCTTCTGACGCTAAAGCCCTAGCTCATTCTACAGTAATAGATTTATTTTGAAATCAATGATCTTATGTCGCTTTATTTGGAATCTGAATTTGTGCTCACTCCCTTTGATAAAATCAAGAAACTGTCAGCTAAAACAGACAAACCAGGAGAAATGTATAAAGATAGACCAAAGTCACTTTAAACACAGCCGTTGAAATAGTCTACAGTAGAGTGTAGGATCTACTAATAAAAACATGCAGAACAGGTTCACAAGTGGGTGAGGAAGGCTACTGTACGGTAGACAGAGAATGAGACAGACTCAGCATTTCTCCGCTATGAGAAGCATAATTTGTAGTTATGTTGTACCAGAACATATTTATTCCAATGTCCAAAAAGTTTTATTTTTCACAGACATCAAACATGCCCTTTTTCTTTACATGTGATTTTTTTTTTTTTTTAAGGCATTCCATCCTATGGTTTTGGCAGGCGGTGGCGGGGGATGGTGAAACTTCTTTGTCCTTTAAGAACTGACCCTGCAGAAATCCTTCTATTCCCCATCTGTCTCTTCTGGGGATTCTTAAATTTTTGCCTCACATTCTTCTGACAATCATTTGTGTCTCTGTGAATCTCAAATTCATCGTAGGTACCTGTGCTTTCTGAAAATTGCAGTCAGGTCTGAGACGCCAGGATGTTACTTAACAAAACAGGACCCAGTTTAATAACTTCATCTATTTTCTGTTTCTCTTTTCAGAGTTAGTTTGGGCTTTCCCCATCATTCCTTATCTGGCCAGCATTTACCAGAAATAAAAATATGTATTTCGATTGTTGATTTTGCGTCAAAATAGATTATTTAAATCCAAACCTGAAACTCTGAAGGAAGAATGTATATTAATAAGTTGAATAGATGGGTTTAAATTTCTCAGTGATCCTAAAATGTAAATGTTTAATTCCTTCCTCATCTTGTTCCGGGCTGCCTGAATCTCTGTGGACCCCTAAGAGAGTAGGCACGTACGTATATACCAACAGGGAGATTGAAAATAGTGGGCAGTGTTTGGCATGGGGGGATTCCCTTGCATTTCCAAAGGCTTTCTGCCTAAAGGTATTATTATTGTACCCAAATTTAATTTTCCCTCAAGGTCAGCGGTTAGGAACATTTTTATCTACCATTCTTTCTGAATTAGGGGTACTGGCATATACCATTTCCTTTTGGGTCAGTTTCTTTTAAGATATTATTATTCAGTGTGCCTTGGTTAAACAATTCTAGATGGACCATAAGATTGAAACTGTACTTATTAAAACATTGACTGAAAAACACTTTTAACCCATGAATAAAATTTAATTCAGTTCACAACGGTCATGCTGACTTAGCCTGGGATTTTAAATGGTTTTAATTTGACATGGCATAGCATATGTCATCTGCTATATGTCAATGTCCTTTTTACAATAACTTAAGACAGTAAGCAGCGTTCTAATACATGATGCTAAAGGTGTTTTTTTTTTTCATTTTGTATAAGGACTTTCTCTTCATAGATGCCTGTTCTAAACTGACAAAAAGTCCAAGTTCTTTTTTTGCTTTTTGTTTTTCTTTCATTGATGTTTGTTCTGCAGATCGTTGTGATTTTGGTGCCCTCCTGAGAGGAGGTGAGCTCAGGGTCTTTCTACTCTGCCATCTTCGATGCTCTCCCCACGTTTTTATCAGTGGGATTAAGGTGATGTGTGACTTTCCAACTAGAGCAAAACCTTTGAGAAGAAATAACCTACTACCTTAAAGGAGATAATATTCTTTCTAAGGAGAAGGAAGAACTTTGTACTATTAAAATTCTAAAAAATACTAAATTTCCCTTGCAAAAAAGCTGTCATATCTTCATCCTCTAAGATTGCTTGTTAAAGAAAAGAAATTACTCTGAAAAATTAACTGTTTACTGATACCAAATTATCCTTTGAGTCTGTTTTTCAACTTGATTTCAAGGAAGAGTTTGAAAGGAAGTTACCTTACGTTAGATGCTTTGAACACACAAAGTGTAGGCATAATTCATATGAGAGAAATAAGCATATATTTGCATTGTATCAGGTTGATTTTCATACATGATACCATACATTGACACACTTAAGAAATGTATACAATTTCCTTTTAAAGTCTGATACGTTAAACTTTGAAGTTTCTTTGTTTCAATATCTAAACAATTGCAGGAGTATGAAAATGATTCTTCATTTTCTTACATTCACATTATCTTAGTGGGTCCCTCCTCTACACCGGGCGTGAGCAAATGGCAGCCCCTGGCCAAATTCAGTCCACTGCCTGTTTTACTGACACACATCCAAGGTCATTCATGTACATATTGTCTATAATTGCTTTTTGCCGCAGTGGCAGAGTTGGAGAGCTGCCCATGTGGCCTGAAAAGACAAACTTATTTACTGTCTCACCATTTACTGAGAATGTGTTGCAGATCCCTGGTATATATCAATTTACATCATTTTTATAGGACCTTTTAGCACACACAGGAAATGTATGAGAAGCACAGCTGATGAATTCAGTTTAGGACTTGCACTAATGGGGGTGCTATAACTTTGTTTTGAGCTCTGCTAAAGAAAGTACAAAAAGTACATTCATGCAACCATGAATGAGAAGACTAAAGACATATTTACACAATATATATCAATGTCCATTTCACAGTGATTTGATTTTAGACAGTGACAGTGTTTTAGTGTATAGGGCTGAAGCCGTTTTTTAAAAATCATTTTATAGCAGCTAAAATTTTATTATACTTAGCATATGGATGTGTCAGCCAAAAAACTATTGTATTTAAAACTGAGTTTTAAAGATAGAACCGATCATAGACACAATCTGACCCTTCTTTGAAGAGAGGAAAACATGGTAGAGAAATTAAATATTTTTCCTCACAATCACACTGTGATTAAATAACAGAACTAAATTTACATTCTGTGTCAACTACTATTCCTCTCTTTTGCCTGTGAACCAACTTGAACATATTCTTGGAAGAAATATGAAAGCAGTTCAGAATTGATCCAAAACTCATTGAATCGAATCTGGGGGCCTGCAGACAAATTTCTGGTATTTGGCTGACTTTCTAACACGTTGTTTCTTCTTATTTTTTTTGTCTTCATTTTAGATTTCATTTAATCTAAAAATTAACGAACCACACCCTGCATTGTCAAGATGGCTCACTTTCCACAAGACTCAGTATGAGGTCTCAGTGCAGTACCTTTGTCTGTGTTTACAGTTGCCCTGGTGCCAAGTGGCACCTTCTGCTTCTGTCGAGTAGTGAGAGAATAGAGATGGGCTAAGTACATAGGTGCTGCGTTTGTCCCAGTGAATACCACAGGACCTCAGTGCCGGCTGTTTGAGTGAACTTTGTTCTTCCGAGAAGAGGGAAGCATGCCTGGGTGGTGAGTTTGGGGGGCATTTCAGTTAAGTACATCGCTCTGCAGTTGGCCATGCCTCACACATGGGGGCCAGATCCACAAGTACGTTCTAAGCAGCCATTCGGTTTCAGCAGCACAGAAGCTTCGATCGCATTAAATGAACAATAATGTGGATTTTATGGGTTTTGTTTGCTTTACTTTGTAAATTTCATTTGGTTTCATTATTGTGTAATGCCAGAGATTAAGGAGCTTGTAATCAGTTTACGTTTGCATATATTTACGTAACATGAAGATGATCCTTTTAGTCAGTGCTGGAGATGGAGGAGAAATTTGTTTTCACTGCTATTATTTTTCTTTATTAAGACTCTTTAGAACAGTCTTAGGTTCACAGCAAAATGGAGGGGAAGGCACAGAGAGTTCCCATACACCCCCTGCCCCCACACATGCACAGCCTCCTCCACTGTCCACACCCGCTTCCAGAGGGTACATTTGTTACAGCTGATGAACCTATACTGACACATCCTCACCCAAAGTCCATAGTTTACATTAGGGCTTCACTGCTGGTGTTGGACCTTCTATGGGTTTACGTAAATGTATAATGACACGTTTCTATCATTGTAGCGTCATGCAAAGTATATTCACTGCCCTGAAAGTCCCCTGTGCTCCACCTGTACACCCCTCCCTCATCCCCACCCCTTGGCAACCACTGCTGTTTTTACCGTGTCCATGGACTTGCCTTTTCCAGGATGTTATAGTTGGAATCATGCAGTACGTAGCCTTCTCAGATTGGCATCTTTCACTTAGCCGTACGCATTTAAGATTCCTTTACATCTCTTCGTGGCTTTTTAACATAGTTCATTTCTTTTTAACCCTGGTTCCATATTCAGCTGTTCCGCCGTATCACAGTTTATGTGTGCTTTCAGACACTGAAGACATCTTGGTCACTTTTTTTTTTTCACTTAAAATTTTTTAAATTAACGTAACATGTACATACCATAAGGTTTGCCATCTTAACCATTTTGAAGTGTCCATTCGGTGGCATTAAGTACATTCACATCGTGAGCAACCATCACCAGCCTCCGTGTCCAGAGCTGTTTCATCTTGCAGAACTGGAGCTCTGTTCCCATTAAGCACCAGCTCCCGTGCTTTCCTCCCTCCAGCCCCTGGTGACCAGCATTCTCTCTTCTGCCTCATGTGTTTGACGACTCTAGGGACCCCACATGAGCACAGTCATACACTATTCATCCTTTTGTGACTGGTTCTTTGCACTTGGCCTAATGACCATGTGGAGAGCGTCTGTGCCATGTGCAAGTGTGAGAATGTCTGTAGCCTCTGAAGCCCTTTCACCTGGCTCTTCTCCCCTGCCTCTTGTCAGACACTCACAGAAAGATGCGATCGCCAGAGACAGTGGGTTGCACCTGTGGCAGACAGAGAGGCATTTTAGTTTCCCAGTGATCTGTGGGGAGACAGTTGGTGAGGCAACCTCCCCTGCCATTTTATTACCTTAGCATGAGAGGCATGGCTGCTGAAACCTAACTGCCAGTCGGGGTGGGCTCTTAGGAGGTCAGCTTCCACAGGTGATGAGCAACACTGCTGAGCGCCTCTGTTGTGGCAGCCCTGGCGGGCTTGGCACCGGACTGTCGTTTGCAGGTGGACTGTTGACTCCCGATGCCCAGGCTGAGTACTGCAAAGGGGTGAAGTGCTGACAGAGAGCACTGAATGCTTCCAGAAGGTGTCCTTTCTGGGTTGTTCTGGACACACGTGTCCACTGACCCTGTGTGACAAATGATCACAGTGATGGCCACGCAGCAATGATGGCCTACATTCTCTAGCAGAAAGGATCCATGTAGATTCCGTCCCCCACCACAGATGCACACTCTTCTCCTGAGACTACAGCAAGGCCCATCTCAGCCATACTTCTGAAGTGATGGCAGGAATGGCCGGAACCATCTGGGGCTCTTTCCACTGATAATTATGAACAGAGACAATAGAAGCCAGGTCAAAATTAACAAGATACCTTTGTAAAGACCAACTTTTCTGGTTTCTGGAATGTTTAGCATCCTTCCTGACTCTTACTACAGGAGGGTAAAAGCTAAGTAGCTATAACTAAGAGACAGCACAGGACAGCCGGTCGAAAAGACAGACATGCATTTTTCTCCCACCCAGAGCGTCAAGGCAGATCTGGCTCCAAATGGTCACCCAAGGCCCCGGGAGAGCAGGAGACCCTTACATCATCACGTGACTCCCAATGCTATTCTAGGGGTCACAGATTTTAGCCAGCAAGAAGGCAAAGGGAGAGAGGCCAGCAGGAGCACCTGTAAGGACCCGGAAGTGTCACGTAGCAGTTCCGTTCACATTCCCACTTTTAAGAACTAGGTACAGACCACATCTGTACTTGGAGAGCAGGAATAAAGTATACTGTGGCCGCAACCATAGGACAACAGCAAGAAAAGGCGGGGGGGGGGGTTGGTTAGGGGCACATTCAGAAGTCGGCCAAAGTCCAATCTTTTATGCCCTGAAACATACGCACATTGCTTGTTTTCCATCCGTAGGAACCCACTGTAAGGGAGGACAACCCCAAATCGCATGCAGTGAGAGCATCCAGCTCTTGAGAGAGGTGTAGTTTGCTTCTGCAGGTCCATACGAGACTTCTCATCACCCACTTTTTTTTTTTTTTAATGTGAGTATTTAATTTATTTATGTATGTATTCTTGGCTGTGTTGGATCTTCGTTTCTGTGTGAGGGCTTTCTCTAGTTGTGGCGAGCGGGGGCCCCTCTTCATCGCGGTGCGCAGGCCTCTCACCGTCGCGGCCTCTCTTGTTGCGGAGCACAGGCTCCAGACGCGCAGGCTCAGTAGTTGTGGCTCACGGGCCCAGTTGCTCCGCGACATGTGGGATCCTCCCAGACCAGGGCTCGAACCCGCGTCCCCTGCATTAGCAGGCAGATTCTCAACCGCTGCGCCACCAGGGAAGCCCCATCATCACCCACTTTTTGATTTAAAAAGTAAAAGCCAAGTTCCCTGCCCTCTTCCATATAAAATGGCATTGCGGTAACACGGTACATATGATGATCTATCATCAGAAAAGGGGAAAATGAGAAGCAGATACAGTGAAGACATAGCTATTAGCAATCATGAAATCTTACTGGACGGCAGTGCTTCTGGTCGTGGCTTCACTGCTTGGGTCTCTGGGAGGCACATCCTTGTTTGTCGCTCTCCTTGGCTACGTATAAGATGGACATTGGCCATCACGACCTGCCTGGGTTACTGTAGATCTGTAGAAACTCCTCTTTTTGATATCTGTATGAGAGCTTTTGAAGGTATTCCTCTGCAGGCAAGGCTTGTAGTTTAATTAAGAATATAAATTCCTCAAGAAATGTCATAGGTTTCCAATTTATTTACTGCCCAGGAGGCTCATAAGTCTGTCGTCATTCCCAGAGTCCTTTTCTGGAAAAAGGTCTTGAGTCTGCCTCGCGCATTTGACTTCTTGGTTTACCCAAGACTTTCTCTCTCGTCTTAGCTCTGCCTACCATGAGATCATTTAATATATTAGACAACATTGTGAATCAGATCATTGTCTTAGGGCTTGAATCTTCTTTTTTTTTTTTTTTTTTTTTTTTTGCTTAAAATGACTAAATATGGCCTTTGAGAAAGGCATTGCTCGGCATTGGTAATTCCTGTGATGGAGGACAGAAACAGTTTCTTTTTCTTAATGACCCCAATTTCTCACCCCACTGTTTCCTTACATCTCTGCCTGCAAATTGGCCAATTATTGCCTAAGTTAATGTCTTTTTTGTAATGCCTTAGTAAAAAACAATTAGGGTCAGCAAACATAAGAACTTTCTTTTTCCATTCAGGTCCTGCAAAAATCACATACTCCACCTTTTAATTTACCATATGTGACACATTTACCAAATATTTTCAAGGTTTGTTCAAGGTCATCAGCTTTCTATTCTAAAATATGAGTTTCCTTGCTACCAAAGCAATAAGCCAATGCCATTTTTTTGTTATTGTTGTTGTTATCTAGTGGCGTACTTGCCGTACCAATTTCCACATGGGATAGTTTTACTAATTTGTCTTAGAGTCGCATGCTGTATGCTCAGTAGACACTATGGAATCTAAGCATTTTAAAGAAAATTATTATGTGGGACTGGACTAGTAGTTGAAAAAAAGTTGAGGAAATCTTGCCGATCCCATCAAATGCTGTTGACCTAAATTTAGTAAGTAGCTGGATCTGTTTACATTTGAAATATCCTGCCAGGGCTGCTTTTAAAGTTTGTTGAAAGAAGCCAGTACTTTTGGGCAAAGAATCAGAAGCCAGTGGTAAATCAGAAATGGAATGGAGGGTATAAGAGCTAGTTCCAAATGGTCAGCAACAGTGCTACCCAGATTGTAAAAGTTGTTCAAATGATGACCAGACTAAACCATTCCGTTTGAGGAATGGTTTAGTTGATGTATAAAGGCATGGGCACAATTTTTTTTGGTATTGAGGAACCTATCTATAAAATTTCTTCTTACAAATACCCTGTTCCCACTGAACTGTACTGAGATTCCTGGATTACTTTGGGGAAAGCAGATAATTCCTCTATAAATGACTGTGGAAGGAAGCGCCCTGTGTGAGTTTCAGATTTGTTAAATCTTTCCTATTGAGATGCTACGAAAGATTTTTCACTTCTGGCTGTTGAAATGGAAAGTAATAGTGGACAGATAGTTTCCAATATGAATTTAAATTCATTTTAAAGATGAGTCATAAAAGGAATTTATCATCATCATATTACTTTGTGGTAACTGGCATTACCCAAAAAACAGGAAAATATTTTCTAAATGAAAAATGTATCTCTTCAGAGTTTTTCCAAAGGCAATAATTTATTCATACTGTAAGAAAGGGTACTGCTTTCCTTCTTTTTTAATTCTACTATTGGGCCCATATTTATTTTTCCTTTTCCACATGGAAAGTTCTTAAGAATTGACCATAATATTTATTTCAAAGGTCACTGTGGCAGCTGTCCAGCCAGTTTGCCTAGTCTTCTTTCTTCTACGTTCCCAGTGACTCTGTGATACAAATTTATAGGTTATTTAGTTTGTTTTGGACACAATTTTATAACAACAGGAGGCACAAGCTTATTTTTAAGGATGATTTTTGATTTGGGGAATTTTCCATTCTATCTTGACATTTTGACATGGACTTTAATAATTTACATGTGTAAATAGTTAAAAAAAAAAAAACACAGTTTATTTTTGGCTACCTAGAGTAACTCCGGGCACAAAGGAGGTGTTGAAGGGAGACTGTAGTTTCCTTTCTGTGCTCTCTGTCTCTTTGCATTTCCACCAAGAAGAACATCTTCTAGCGCAGGACTCGTGATCACTCTGCCCCTCACTCCCTCTTCCCGTAGGGGAAAGAAATCATGTACCTCCTGTGACTCTGGGACAAGGCTTAGGGGTGAATAACTCTGCTTTTCCCCTCCGCACTTCTGTGCTGGGAGGCGGCCTGGCCCGTGGGCGAGAGCACGTGTTCTGGTCTGAGCCTGTGTGGTCTCAGGTCCACATACGATATAAGGGCTGGGGGTGAGGCTGCGATCGCTGGCCACTGTCCTTCCTTCGGGGGGAACATGAAATCTTCTGGGCAGTCGGTTGTAGCCCATTACTGATAAACATCAAATATGTATCTTCTAATCCGGCTCTTATCACTGATAAATGCGGCAGTCCGCCATCCACCTGCCCGCCTGCCTTGCAGAAGAAAAAGTGAAATGATCTGAGAAGGCCCAAATACTGAGCTCTGGCCCTTGGTTGGGAGCCTTGAGACATGGATTAGAATTTGGGAACTGCTTCAACCGGAAGTTACTGAAGCTTCAATTAGGGGTTGGGCTCAAAGCTTCCTGGCCTTGGGATTACCAAGTGGCCTTGCTAGAGTCTGAATCTTCCCTTTGGTGAGTCATGCCAGTTTGGGCCATTACTGACAACAGAACAGAAAATGTTTCCATAGGGATAGGTTGCCTTATGCAAACACCCGCCCCAGGAAGGACACTGGCTGAGCATACTTGTAGCCTTGGGCCTGAGCAAACTATGGGCCTTAGGGTATAGGGAGAGGTGGCTTGAGCTCCATTCACACAGGCCCTGGACATGTGAAGACCCTCATTGCCACTGCACTTCTTAAGACTTCTAAGGCATCCTAAAACAGGAAAGGACTCGTCCTAGGAAAATACGTTGTCATTGTCATACTGTTGATTTTCAGATACTATGGGGGCAGGAACTGGCAATCATCTGCCTTTGTTTTTAAGAAGGCATTTCATAGCCAGAGCTCCATGGAATCATGCCAGGATTTTAAGTTGCACCTAAGCTCCGTGCATGTGGGCAAGCACGAGTGTATGCAGTTGCAGCTCTTCAAAAACCACGAGTACCGCGCTGCTACTGGCAGAAGGAAAACACGGCCGTGGACGATTCTGTGGGATTTAAAGTTGTTCTCAACCTCAGCCACCTGAGGAAGGCGTGGAGGGTGGAGCTCTGGGATTCATGTCTTCAGGTTATTAAGCGTCTCTTAGCATCACGTGGACTAGGCTCTCTTTGGGTTTGAATGTTGTTTAAGCTCATAAAATGGCCCTAGGTGTCAGAACTCAAAGGGATATGGTTTAAATTTCTGGGACCTTGTGAAATTTAGGAAGATGTCTAGGAAATTCCTTTTGTATGTGCTGCAAGCATGGAAGAGATTTCCACAGGCTGGCTTCTGTCTGTTTCCCGCCTTGTGTCTCCTACATTGCAGATACACATGCAGTGCTGGCACCCAAAGAACATTTTCATATAGAAAGAAGCCTGCTGGTCTGGCTCCTTTGTTGTGTCACCAAGAGCATCAGCACAGCAGGTGGTGGGCGCCTTTCCCACACTGGGGTGTTGCAGTAGGCAGAATAGCGGCCCCCAAAGATGTCCCTGTCCCAACGCCCAGAATATGTGACTGTGTTTCCCTACACCGTAAAGGGGACTTGGCAGATGTAGTGAAGAGCCTTGAGATGGGCAGATGATCCTGGCTCTTCAGAGGGGGAGCCAATGTCATCATGAGGGTTCTTGTAAGAGGGAGCTGGAGGGTCAGAGTCAGAGCAGGAGATGTGAGGAGGGGATCAGAGGTTGCAATGATGCGGGGCTTGGAGCCCAGGAATCCAGGAGCCTCTAGGGCTCGAAAAAGCGAGGAGATGCAGTCCCCCCTAGAGCCTCCAAAGGGGTGCAGCCCTGCTGACCCACTTAGGATTTCCGACCTCCAGATCTGTTCAGATGATGGCTTTGTGTTCGAGTCACTGCATTTGTGATAATTTGTTACAGAGCAAGACGAAACCAATAGGATTGATTAGCAGTAACTTAAACGTAGAAAAAAATGCTGAGATCTTCAAAACTGTTCCACTAAACTGAAACTAAAACGTTACCCCCAACTCATCCATCCATAAATATGAGCCCCAGCATGTGCTTGAATAGACCAACCCTGTCCCACACAAAGGGAAATGTGGGAGAGGAGTTGGGAGTAATGCTGTGTAGAGATCACAACTGACTGCAGAAGAAGTGTGTTCCTTCTGTGTTCCTTCTGTCACAGTAACAAATGGCCCTGTGAACTGGACACATTATCAGGGCCAGGGCCAGGGTCCCAGTGAGCCACTCAAGTCCAGGGTCCAATCTGGCCTTATTGAATATTTTGTTCCTTGTGGGATTTTCGTTTTTTGCATTAATTTACATTTAAAAAAATGTATTAAAATATTATTTATGTTGATGTCTTACTTTTTGGGCCCTCCCTTTGTGCCCAGAGTGCCTCACGCACCCGGCTATTGGCGTGGAGGCAGAGTTTCAGCCTCACTAGCCTCGCAGAAGTCGGCCTCCGCACCAGTGAGAGCCTGGGATAAAGGGACAGGCCTCGGGAGCGCGTAGGTTTGCAGGCCCAAGCAAGGGTCCGCGGCTGCAGCTACTGGGACCAGAGATTGCACGGGCTGACTTCTCTGAAGGCAGCCTTGGTTCTAGGAACACGGGGCTCAGAGGAATCAGAGGGCCGGGAGGATGTCGGCTCGGAAGAGGGTCGTGACTGGCTTGGCCCTTCCGTTACTTTGCGAGCTTTACAAGACGCAGCTCTCAGACGCTGCACCCTGAAAGAAGGAGCACACTCTCAGGATTTTGAACATGATGAGAAGATTTGGGGGTGCATCGGTCAGCGTATGAAAGACAACGGAGTGGCACTATTTCGTGCATGCACGTGTGTGTTCCAGAGTCTCACACAGCGTCCGCCCACGCACCGCCCGCGGGTCAGCCCCTTCCTGCCCAGCGAAACGCTGCCTGGGTGTCGCTCCCAGGGGAGCTGAGAGGCTCGGGTGCCGGGCCCTGTACAGCCCGGGCAAACAGACACCAGACCTGTTGTCTCCATCCCCAGCTTCTGCCTGGAGGCCACGTCGCCTCTGCCCTGATAGTAGCCCCGTATCCCACCGGATGGGCGGGCTGGCCCAGCCTCTGCGCGCAGAGGAGAGGTGCGGCCTGCACGCTTGGTGGGCCTGGGAGGAAGAAGTGGGTCTGCCTAGCCTTCTCCCCGCACCCCGCTCCTGTCCTGACTGCGGTAGCCTCCACGCGAGGGCGAGCGTCTGGCCTGCCCGTCCCCCCCACCCCCACCCCGCCCCGTTGCGCACAGGGCCACCCCCGCCCACGGAGGCTGGGGTGGAGGGCCACCTGCGGAGGCTGACTGCGAGGGCCCCTGCCCCTGCCTTTCCCACCTGGGTCCTCCAAGTCAGCTTTCATCAGGCACGGATTGCACATTTCTAATTCCAGTTGTCTGAGTTCTCGCTCTCGGTTGTTTCCGAATTCAGCCAAGAACAAACTGGTAGTCATTTAGTCAGCCCTCTTAATCCCCAGTAGTGGATGATCAGTAAATCTTTCCTGAATAAATCAGCAGCCTCTTTTTTTTTTTTTTTTTTTTTTTTGCGGTACGCGGGCCTCTCACTGTCGTGGCCTCTCCCGTTGCAGAGCCCAGGCTCCAGACGCGCAGGCTCAGCGGCCATGGCTCACGGGACCAGCCACTCCGCGGCATGTGGGATCCTCACAGACCGGGGCACGAGCCCGTGTCCCCCGCATCGGCAGGCGGACTCTCAACCACTGCGCCACCAGGGAAGCCCGGCAGCCTCATTTTTATGATTGGCCTCAAGTTTATGCGTTTGCAGAGTTTCAGGAAAGTATGAATCATTTAGCTGGCTACCACAATCATTTAGATTACCACAGGGGAGAAAAATTGTGTGTGTGTGTGTGTGTGTGTGTGTGTATATATATATATATATATATATATATATATATATATATATATGACTGATCTTAGGTCTATTTTGCATCCAAATTTGATTAACTTTATTTTTTGGTGAATACAATAAAAGTACTTATACGTGCAGTCCCTTCCCTTAAATAACTTTTTCATGCATCCTGTTGTCGTTTGTGAATGTGCATATGTGTGTGTGTCTGTTGATGGAAGCCGAAGCCAGATTGTGTGTATGTGTGTGTAATTAAGGCTTGTAGCATGCACTTCATGTGGTTTGATTTGAATCTGATGTAAGTTCAGGGTGAAAAATAAAATCCACGTCTGACAAAGAAAACCAAAAGCATTATGAAAATCATATAGTTTCAAATACATCCTTCATTGGGATACAGACTCACGCCCAGCAATGATTCAAGCAGACGGGTCTCCACTGATTGGTTTGGTTTTAGATTCCACCAGATTTCCTAGACTTGGACCTCTTCATTGGTCAGGCGGCCTGTACGCTAATTGGTCAGGATATTGGACATGTCGAAAGCCAGAAATCCATTTCACACTGCCTGGTTCAATCAGTGTAGCGAATCTGTATTCCACACGTCCAGGTCAATAGTTGTAACCTGGCATCCATGGAGAAAATTGGAGCCTAAGACCCAAGTGTTTCTCATTAATGCGTTTCTGCTTCATATCTTGAACATTCTCTTATTTGAGGCATTCCTCTGCAATGCCTCCATCCATTCATAGCCGGTTCCCAAACATTTTGCTGTTGGAGACACAGGCAGTTTAAATCACTTGTAAAGGTCCTGTCAGGCAGCCTCTTGTGACTGGCAGTTCAGAGTCCTAAAGAAGGGGTTCTCCCCTTCCCGACGTTCAGAAACTTGAAATGGGTTGTGCACCATATAAATAAAATCACCATTTCCTTGAAAAAGTACAAGATCATGATATTGAATACTGCTATAAAATTATCGTGTGCTGATTGGTATAAGACGACAAAAGAGTGATACTATTTTAATTTTCATTTAGCACCGTTGCCCTTGCCAGGTTTTTCAGAAGTTTTTAGCGAGGAGGCTGTTCAGGTTGCTAGCACGCTGTGTACCCCACCGTGTCCAGGCGGGAATCTG
Organism: Inia geoffrensis; assembly: GCA_036417435.1. NCBI lineage: Eukaryota > Metazoa > Chordata > Mammalia > Artiodactyla > Iniidae > Inia > Inia geoffrensis. Next base: position 5,542,437 of record CM070921.1, read on the forward strand.
CCTTCTGACCAACCCAGATCCCCACGACATTCCTGCTCCGTGCTCCTCTAGAATTCCACCGCCATCCTCTCCTGGGTGATACCAAGCCTTCTGGGAAACAAACAAAAATAGAATGCCCCCCCCCCACCCCGCAAATGTTACGGACAGCAGATAAAGGCCAGCACAGAGAGCAGCTGGATAGGACGCGGCCACAATGACGGTGTTACAGGTGTGATTGCATCTGATGTCCCTGATAGGCTGCCAGGTGGGCATCAGAGCCCCCATTTGTGCACACGTGCCTTCTTATACCCAGCCTGCACCCTACACTCTTCCCTCAAGGGCAGGGTGACTTCTAAATTTCTGCGCTTCCCTCGCCAGGTCTTACAGACCGTCTTCCGCTTTCTCTGCACTGTGTAAGTTGTGCCTTATCTCGGATCGTCAGGCACACGACATCCCAGAGAATATTAGAACTGTGACCTTCTTCAGACGGCAGGAGGATATGTCACTACTTTTTCACTCTTGTCATTTTGCCGTTGGAGACACAGGCAGTTTAAGTCACTTGCCAGGGTGTTCCAGATGGTCCCTGGTCACCTTTCCCTTGTCTATTTGGAAACTACATTTTCTGTAATCCCCCCTGGATGTGGGTTTCAGGGTAGATTTTACCTCAAATCATCCACGTCATGGGCTTCTTTATGAGCTGGGCAGAGGCTGGGAGGACCTTGCAGTGGTTACTAAACTCTGAGCAATCTCCCCTCTCCTCTGAGCTGCTTCTGGGCCTCCTACCCCTTTGTAAACAGTTTGTTTTCAGCAAAGTGCCTCTGTTTGAACCCATAGAGTGCTAATGTCTTCCCGTCAGACCCTGGCAGATGCAGTAAGTGAAATCTAACTTTATTCTCATCCCAGGACGAAGAATCAAATTACTTTGGGAAACTTTAGGCAAACAAGTGGTTTTAAGACCCTTTACTATGGCCTAAAGAATTCCAAAAATCATTTTTTTCTCTTTAAGGAAGTTCCCTGAGTCAGGGATGAACACAGTAAGCATACATTGACCTTAGTGACTATAGTTTCCCTGGGAATTTTCGGGCATTTTTATGTTTCCAAATACTGAAACATTTTCTAAGCTTCATTGATTGAAACGTCTAACAGCTCAGTGAATTATATCTATATCTGAAGTGGAACATAAGAAATGCCCCAAGGTTCTCAAAGATGTTTTGTAATGATTTACGGTAAGAACCGTGTCTAATGGAAATGACAGGCATAATTTATTTATGAAAGCCGAAATGAAATTCAACCTTGACTACAGATGGGTATTTTTCCACCATGCCATGGAACTCTGCTGCTCATGATGTAGATGAAACTATGGGCTTTGACTTCTTGTTCAGAAACACTAGTTCAACTTTAATTCTAGAGTCACGCAGCACCTGTGCAAGTGTATGATAAAGATAATTTTTAAAAATCTTAATTCTTCCTGAGACTTAAATAAAGCTCTTGATTGTCTTTTAGAGCATGCTTGAGTTTTGTGCATATAGAAATGCAAAAGTCAAGCTCACCCTTAAAAGGCAACGACAGTGTCATATTCTCACATGCGACTTTCAGACAGACCCATGTGAGCATCATTTTGTGTGGACAGTACAGCTCTAAGCCTCGTGATATGTGGAAATGCGTATACAGAATATTTGGCATAGAAGGGTCTGGATAAATAAAGTGATAGGAAAGATGTTCCCTAGAGTATTTTTTAAGCGGTGTGAGATTGTGACAGGCTTGTTTTATGTAACCTTATGCAACATCAAAGCGTAACTGGCAAAGAGGGCGATTAAAGAGCAAGTAATAGGATTATGCAGTTTGCTTGATGATCTTACCTGTATGTTCTGATCGATATTTTCTCCAGAAATCAGAGCAGATACTGATTTTTTTTTTTTTTTTTTTTTCTTTTTGCCCGCACCGTGTGGCTTGTGGGACCTTAGTTCCCCGGGCAGGGATGGAACCCGCGCCCCCTGCAGTGCAAGTGCGGAATCTTGACCACTGGACCACCAGGGAAGTCCCCAGAGCAGATATTATTATTCCCATTTCATGGGTAGACCGTAGTATTGAAGGTCACCTGTTCCATAGTGCACACCTGGCCAGGTGTTCTGGATTTCTCTCCGCCCACTTCGGGGCACCAAGCAAGATGACTGTTGTTCTCTACAAGTACGTGCAGTTCCCCACTTCAGAGTACTGGTGACTGCTGTTCCTTTGGTTGCCATTTCCTCCCCATCACTTTTATCTGTTGTTGCAGTTCCCTGATCCCATTTGTTTGTTGCAACCCTTCTTCCTGGCTCTGCTCAAATGCTCCATCCTCCACGAAGCACTCATGGTTCCATCGCACTAGCTCGAGGTGACCTCTCTGTTCTAAGACTGTCCTGGGCTCTTCCTCTGAGCCCCTTATCCCAGGTGACTATCCCAACAGACTGCCCTAGACTGCTTTCACGAGTGTGATCTCGGGTGGCCTCCGTCTGCCGCGGCTTGAAGCCAGGATTTCAGTTCCCGGCCAGAGACTGAAGTCAGGCCGCGGCAGGGAGAGCGCTGAATCCAAGCCACTAGACCCTCAGCGACAGTGGCCAGTGACGAGGCGCCTGGCCTGTCAGCTGTGTAGAAATGAATTCCCACCAAGAGACGGAAAGTAGTGAAACAAGTAAAGTGCTTGTTAGAAGAAAAATAGGTACGTGTGAATAGACTCACACCGGTGGACTCAGAGAGAGTCGCGCCCGCGCGGTAGTTTGCATCACGTTTATGGGGCATTTCTGCCGGGTTTCCTCTGGCCAGTCATCTTGCTTTGCCGGGTTCTGAGTCCGTATTGGGCTCATCTCAGTGTCCTCCTCTGTGTGCGTGCGCATCTCTCAGCCCGGGACGGATTCTAGCGAAGAGGCCTGTGGGTAGCTTGACGTCACCTACCATGGGGTGGCGCCCCCTCCCTTTTGACCTCCGAGGAGGCTTTCTGCGCATGTGTCGTCGGGGAGGTCCCAAGGATGAGGATTGTGTGGTCTTTTACCTCTTAACCGGGGCAGGGCTCCGCTCTTCCATCCCTCTGCATCTTGGACTGTGTGTCCACAGGGGACAGACTCCCGTGGCTCAGCCTGGGGCCCATCTATCTGCTGCCTCAAGTGGACTTTTCTAATCTGCTTTGAGAGGTGGCAGATTCTTTCGGGAGAGGGGCTTTGCCTGCGAGCTGGAGCCGCTTCCTTTATGCAACCTCTTCGTTATGTCAGGGCTGCCGTAGGCTTCTCGAGGACCAAGGAAGTGTGCCAGTGCCTAACAGAATCTGCTTTTCATTAAGCCCCTATCATATGCCAGCAATGTTGCTAAGGACTTTATGTGTGTAATTTCTCATTTCTTGACAGTCCTGCAAGATAAGTATTACTATTCATATGAAAGGCCGCCTAACTTATCAAGGGGTAGACGTGCTGAGCTTAGAGTCAGGTCTCACCTAACCCTCAACCCACTCTGTGTTTAATACACCATTGCTGGGAGGCCTTAGTTGCGGGAATCCCAGGTTTCCATAATTATCTGTCAAGTGATGAACAAATGAGTGAATGCAGGAGTGCCTTTTAGAGCATCAATCTTTCAATACTCAGAGAAAGTGAAGATTTCACATTATGTGTGTGTAGCCAGGAGGCTGCTGTAGGACCACTTGGCTCGAGATCTGAGACGTGCTTCAAGGCAATGATCTAGCTGTTTGCGGTCCAGCTAGGATACCCAGTTTGCTGGAGATTGCCCTGATTTAGCCCTCTGGGGATCCATAGCCCGTGTTCATGATTTTTAGGGCTCCCTTTCGCTCTCAGCTGTGTTTGGTTTAAACAGTTAATCACACAGTCACAGAAATGAAATTCTCTACAAATTTTAACAAAACTTGTACACAAGAAGAGGAGGAGGAAAAAAAAAAAGGAGAAGGAAGAAAAAGAAAAGAGAAACACCTCATGTGCAGGTTTACAAAGGACACGTGTCCACACCTGTTGTCTCTTTGGCATCTGCTGATACCCTGACTGTCGGCATTGCGAAATCATCTTTCATTATAAACCTCAGGGTTCTTTCTCAGGGCAAAGTTTAAAAAATCAGTTCTAAAATCAACTATACTTCAATTTAAAAAAGAAAGAAATTTAAATGGCAATTCAAGAAAAAAAAATCCTGGCAATTCAAACAAGGAAAAAGAGAATAAAATCGGTATGAGGAATGAAAAAAGGATATCGTTACAGTTCCTTGCAAACACTGAAAATATAAGAGGATATTGCCAACAACTTTAATAAGTATAAAATTTTTGAAGAAAATGTTAGCAAGTTAACTCAGTTAATATATAAAAAACTTAACACATGAGCAAACTGAGTTTAAACCAGGAGCACAAGACCAGTTTAAGGTAATTTTCCACATTAATTTTATAAAGGGGAAAAATCATGTGATTATCTCATGTATGCCAGTAAAGTATTGATTGAAATTAAAAAACAAAACAGCAAAATCAGTCAGTTATGCTCATTGACTCATTCAGACACCTAGTGCTGCATGAGATATTTATCCTCAGATATTAAGAACACATTCATTAATTTTGTTTTGCTTTGTTGTCCCCTCTGGTTGTGTAGTATGTTCTCGAAGGTACAGCCCAGGCCCATAAACACAGAGGGAGAGGATTGCATGTCACGATGCCCCTTCTCAGGGCAGGAGTTGCGGGGTGTATTGTGAACCATCTTGCAGGGTGCCTGCCATGGTACACCAGAGCTAGGGCCTGCTGTCGGTTGATGGGGTGGGCTTTCAAAATTTGAAAGTGCTGAGGGAAAAAGAAGGTCTGTTTATTCTTGCACTGTACAGTGTTTCATAAAAATGAGACGGTGAGTATTTGGAGAAAGTGTTGTGTTGATCTTGATTTTTAGCGGTGGCACAGTTTGCGCGATCTCTGTGCGTCTGCTAGTGGTCTAAGAATTTTGAGTGTGTGTACTGTTTTGCAAACAGAGCTCAGTGTGAGAAGGGGAGGGTGTGGTCGGCAGAATTTTAACCTCGCCCCTCCCCCGCCGCCGATTCTGACCCCACCCCACCCCACCCCACGCCGGCGTCCACACCCTGTACAGTCCCACCCCTTGAATGTGGATGTGATGAAGGCGCTCCTGTGCTTATACCAAGGATGTGGCGAAAGGGAAGAGATAGGGCAGAGGTGATTTCAGCCAAGAAGTGGGGCCTCAGCCCTAAAATTGCAAGCAGCTGAATTCTGTCAATAACCTGAATGAGCTTGACAATGGAGTGTTTTTTGGTCAGACCTCAGATGCAAATGCAGCCCTGCACAGCTTGACTTCAGCCTGGGGAGACCGTGAGCAGAGGACCGGGTTCCCCCGAGCCACCGCCCCCACCCCCACCCCCCGGCCTGGACTTGGGCCATCTCGTACGCGCGTGTTGCTCGAACATGCTGAGATCGTGGGGCGTTGCTATTCAGTGTAGAAAGCTAATGCACACGGGAAGCCATCTTGTGAGGTTACGTGCAGCATGCATCCCACACAGCATCCAAACACTACGTAAGCAATACTGTGTAAGACATGCCCTGTTGTTTCTTACAGGCAGTAAAGCGCCCGCAGTACTTAATGTGCTAAGTGGGACACCCCCGTGCGAGGAGCTCAAGGTCACGCGTGCCATCCAGCTGGGAGCCACCGTGTCTCTCCTGCTCCATGTGCGCCTAATGACTCCTCCTCTGCTTGCCCTTTATTTCACTCCCGAGACATCTCTTTTTATTAGCAGTTATTTGTGGACTAGTTTTGTCTTTCCTCCTCTACTGCAAGCCTCGACTGGACCCAGAGGCCCTTACTTTTCTTCCCAGTGTGTTTTCCTCCAAGGTCACAGAACGCAGAGAAACAGTGTCGTTAAAACAATGGTGGTTTGGGGATGTTAGGAAAATGGATTCCTCTCCCGAGGGCCATCACAGCTGAAGATGAAAGCAAAGTAGCACGCCAGCACGCACTGTAGTGATGGGGCTTTTCCAAGGCGCCCCATTACTTTGATCAATTCCCACACTTTATGAACGCCCGTCAGCGTTGTCCCAGACAGTACCACCTGCCTAGAACTCGAACCCAATTTTAGAATAAGAGGAAAACAGCCCCACATTCGCCAGCCTCTGTGTTGCAGTGTCTAGAACTGCAGGTGCTCCCTTCACCGGTAAGCGTCCCGGGACCCCGAAGGTCTGGTTCTGTGTTTGGCCCGCTCTCCCCAGGTGCGCCCCCCTCCCGGCAGGAACGCCTCCCCACCTGGCAGGTGCTCCCCACAGACGGGCCAGCCGCACCTGTCGGCCCTTAACCTCACGCGTTTCACCCGCGTGCGCCGTGCGAGGTTATTTAACGGAGCCCATCCCGTCCTCTCGCGAGAGCAAGACGCCGCCTCGCGTCTGGGGTCGGCCGGGCGGGCCTCGCAAGCCCGGCACGTTCGCGCTGCTCCGCCTCGCAGCCGCAGGGGGACCCCTCGCTGGGGGTTGGCCTTATCCCCCAAAACGTGAGTGCGTGCGAGTAACAAACTGCTGTCGCCTCGTGTGCGGCTCCGGTGTCGGGTGTCCCGCGCGCAGGCCCTCCACCCCCCGTACCGTTTCGGCTGGGGCGCCCCACCCTCTCCAGCAGGCTGACCGCGAGGGGATGCCGACAGCCTCCCGCCGAGGCGAGCCAGCTTGACCCACGGCCTTGCTGCCCCTTCCTGGGCCCTCTGCTTCCCTCCCCTCTGCCCCCCCCCCCACCCCGGGACGCCCAGCACTTTGCTCTCCCGGGTTCCGGCTCCACGAGGGTGAGACCGACAACCAAGGAAGCGCTGGTTTCTGGCACAGCTGGTAGCTTCAGACATCCACCGGGGACACGCAAGAGCGTTAGAGGCTGCACGTTGCCGCAGAAGCGAATTCCTATTTCCGCCGCACGCGGAGGCAGAGCTCACTGATGCTGGCTGTGGCGAGGGATTGGAGGAAGGCTTGATACGAGAGACAGTATTTGAGCCCAGCCTTGGAGGAGAGCTGGGTGTCGGCAGTGGGACGGAAGGGCACTTTAGGGAGACAGGGCGTTGTGATTAGAGCTCCAGTTTCGGTGAGCGGGAAGGGTGGGGAGGCGCAAGGGGGCAGGTGTGCCGATCCAGGGGGTGAGGCGGAAAGTTGAAACAAGACTCGGTCTGACGTGGAACAGCCGTGGATGCAGTGAAAAGGGCTCAGCCTTGAATCTTTATGAAGTGGGAAAGCGTGGGGCATTTGGGGCTGACGGGCTGACGGACATTCGTTTTGAGAAGATACATCTTACTAACAGCGTGGGAGGGATGTAGCTGAGCCTGTCGTGCAGGTGATACACATATGTAGCATTTAAAAACCTGTAACTTACTACCTAGAAGTCTCTCCGTGTCTCCGTTTGTACAGCCGTAGTGGGCACGTCCGAGGTGAAATGCTTGTTGTAGGACCTCTTTCCAAACTCATCTCAGAGCAGATTTGCTCTGAGCCACTTTCTGTTTATTTTTCCTAGTTACTTCTTGCTTTTTCCACAAATAAACCTTGTGTTAAAGTATTAGGATTGATTTAGAAAAAAATTTCATCTCGTGTGGTTCCTGAAAATTAGAACTTAATATAAAGTTGTGAATAGAAAAGGTTTTCCATCAACCCAGCTGAATCCATCGGCAGTCTTTTGCTTGCTTGTGTGTTGCACAAATATTTCACCTTTTAATGTGATAAAGATCAAGGAACGTGAAGGGGGGGCCAATGATGAACGCTTTCCTGCTGCCTTAAAGAGGAATCGTAATCGTGTGTATTAGTGCCTCCCGCATCTTAGCAACTTGAGGGCAAACTTCCAGATTCCACTTCCAGAATTCTGCCCACCCAACAGTCGTCTGATTGTCCCTTAAAGGTGTGTTCTGTCTTTTTTTTTTTTTTTTTTGCGGTACGCGGTCCTCTCACTGTTGTGGCCTCTCCCGTTGCGGAACACAAGCTCCGGACGCGCAGGCTCAGCGGCCGTGGCTCACGGGCCGAGCCGCTCCGTGGCATGTGGGATCTTCCCGGAAAGGGGCACGAACCCGTGTCCCCTGCATCGGCAGGCGGACTCTCAACCACTGCGCCACCAGGGGAGCCCTGTTCTGTCTTTTAAGAGTGAATCAGATCCGTGAATACCTTAGGCATCACTGGACAAACGGTATAGCGTTCATTGTTATAAATGGTATCTCGACCAAACTAGAGAGTCAGGTGCCCCAGATTTCCTCTTCCTCCCCCAAACTCATACATATTTAGCTGATTATTAACTAAAGTTCTAGTAATTGAAGAAATAATGTTTTTAAATGTAATAACAGAGACATAGAGGTTATTCTTCCTAGCATAGCTATTTCTAAAATAAAGTAGGTCAGAGTCCTTTTAGTATTAAGTCCCTTTTGGTTTGGTGGCATTGATACATTAATATGGTTCATAGTATCTCCAGGGTCAGAACTGGAGACCATGTGTTGCTGCAAGGCCTGCATGACTAATGTGCTTCTCCAGACACTGAGCTTCTAGACTGTGGCAGATCTCAGTGTTTACATGGGAATGCTGAACTTGACATAAGTAGGGTAACACATCTGGGGAAAATATCAAGAAAACTCGAACCATTTTTCTCTTTTGAATTATTGGAAGGGTGAGACACTGGAAGCATCAAGGATCATGATTACAGCAATTCAAAAAACATTCCTTCAGAGACTTTGGAGGAAACATGAAATATCTGTCAGTGAACCAGCAGGTGGGCGAGGTGATGTTTGCGAGAATGCAGCAGGAACTGTAATGGAACTGTAAACCCATTACTATTCCAGATTCGCTTGCTATTATTCAAATAGGAAAACGGTAGCTTCGTTTTCTGTCTCAATAGAATCCCTCTATTATGATGGCTATACTAGAATCCCTCTATTATGATGGTTATACGTTTGATAGATGTAGAAAGTCTTTAATGTCACCTTTAATGATTCAACTGGGTGGGTCTGGAAGATGCTTTTGGTTCATTTCAGAATCTGACATGTGTATTTGTTTATATTCATTAGCTTAATTTAGCTCCTTTTCTCCGAAGAGTCCAAGGTGCTCTTGAGAGAGCCTTCGCGTAAGGAGCACGCAGTTCCTCTTAAAGCAGAGGGAAGAGACAGGCAGGGAGAAAGACAAGGAAAGGAGGAAATGAGAGACCTTGAGGTGAGAGCGATTTAGAAAGGGCCACATGATGCTACAAACTTGGCGTGGCTTGTGCAGTTTTTAGAAACTGAAAACGTTTCTGAGATGGGCATTGGCCGTTCAGTAAGCCCAGGAGGTGTTGGGCAGAGAATACCCAGCATCTTTGGCTTCTTTGGAGTTGAGGAAACCCACTACGTCCAAGTGCAGATAATATCATTGATGATATCATCATTTCCCAAGCATTTAAACCTGGTGTTGACTCTCTTGAATGTTAAACTTTCTAGAAACTCCGTCCTGTTTTCTCTGCAACTAACTCTTCCTTTCATTTCCACTTTTCCACCCAGTGCCCTGCCCTTCCTCCCCTGCAGCCTGACACCCAGTCTGTGATGGCCCATTCTCTGACTTGCTTCTCTTGTCACCGTCCCTCCTTTTCCAGTCAGGTTATCCCACCTGCACCCTCAGAAGGATACCCTCCTGGTGTCTTGGCTGTGTGTGCTCCTTCCCTCAGCGCCTTTTCACGCCTGCTTTCTCCTCTCCTGCCTTCATGCTTGTTCTCCAGCATAACTATGTTCTCCTTCTGGGTCTTTCTTTCTGCTGTACATGTCCCGCTGAGTGGGCCTCTCACTGTCTGTCAATGCCACTGGAGCGCTTTCTTCTCCATTCTTCACATCAGAAAGTGTGTCATCGCTCCCAGGTGGTTATTTTCTTTCTTCCTTTGCACTTTCCCCGTCTTCCAAGCCTGGATGCCCATTCCATGCTCTTGAGGACAACCCTTCTCCACTGTAGGATCCTCTCCTGAAAGTGGCAGCTTTGTCCCCCGCCCCCCCCCCACACACACACACACATACACCGTCCCCAGAGTGCTTCTTTCCAAGGGGAAGGACCATGGCTGCTGAGGTTTCTTGTTCAGAGCCTCTGAGAATTCTGTACACTCAGCACCCTGCTCTCGTTTCTCAAGACCCTGTTTTCTAAATGGAAACTGGGGAGGCTAAGGTGCTGCCGTGGACTGAATTCTGTTCCCCAAGTTCATATGTGGAAGCCCTAATGCCCAGTGGGATGGCATATGGAAGTAGGGGTCTTTGGGAAGTAGTGAGGGTTAGATGACGTTGTAAGGGTGGGGCCCTTGTGCTGAGGTTAGTATCTTTATAAGGAGAGGAAGAGGGAGATCATGGAATCAGCCAACACCTTGACCTTGGACTGGTCAGCCTCCAGAGCTGTAAGAAATAAGTATCTGTTGTTAAGGCCCCAGTCTGATATTTTATTACAGCAGCCCAAGCATGCTAAATAGGTACCTTGAAGCCTCAGACTGTGCCCACTTCTCTGGCAGCACAAGGTCACAGTTTTATAACCCAGTGTCCATGTACTGTGCTTGGAGTCTCCAGTTGCCCTTTCTGAGTCTATAAACTGAAGACATGCCTGGGCCTGCCTTCTTTTCAGAACGTTCTAAAGACCAAGTGGATATGTTCTCCAATTATTTCTGGCGAAAGGGGGGAAAAAAAAAATAGGAGGTGGTTTATAGTCCAAGGGACAGGAATCCCACACTGGAGGTTTACAAAGTTGAGTTAAGGGTTGGAAAGTTTTCTTATTATTTCATAGATTTTTGTAAACGTGTAACCAAAGTACACAGAAGAATAAGAACAGCGTCACTGGTAAAAATGTTGCCTCTGCTACCGTAGCCTACAAGGAAACAAGTTGGTTAGAGTATTTTCCCACATGTTCCAGTTCCGTCTTAAAGTTGCTTAAACATGGAGAATTCCCTAATTAGCGTCTTAGTCGTCTGATGAAACAATGCTTCGGGCTTGGTGCTGCAGGGAACGTAACCTTTCAGTGGTAGTAACTTGTTTTAAACAACGAAATTTGCTTTGCATTTAGAAAACATATGTACCTTAATTGTGTGGTTTTACGGTTGACTGGAAGTTGCAAAAAGGGGATTGTGGTGTCTGCGTTTGGTATTTTTTAAAATTAATTTGAATATGAGTTTAAAGTGCAATCAAAGATCTAGCTTTTTCCAAGCAGAAAGGTACTTTATTCCTAATCCATTTCAATCAACTTCAAACCATTAAGCCTGGCAAAGAGATGAGGCTGGGCCAAGAGTTACTGATTAAACAGGACAGCCCGCAGAATGGAAAATTTAATGAATCCTGGCCTGTTACAGGCTACCAAGCTATAATCACATTTTTGTTCCTGATCACTTAGAATCTCGTAGGAAGTTTGGCATTCCTGAATATCAGTCAAAATATAAATTTGTAAAATTTCCTATTGATTTTAGAGCAGTGAGACTGAATCCCAAATTCCATTAGATTTCAGTCACTATAATTGTTTCTAAAATACAAAAGAATTTCTTTGACTTTTTTTTTTTTTTTTTTTTTTTGCGGTACGCGGGCCTCTCACTGCCGTGGTCTCCCCCGTTGCGGAGCACAGGCTCCGGACGCACAGGCTCAGCGGCCATGGCTCACGGGCCCAGTCGCTCTGCCGCATGTGGGATCCTTCCTGGACCGGGGCACGAATCCGTGTCCCCTGCATCGGCAGGCGGACTCTCAACCACTGCGCCACCAGGGAAGCCCTTTGACTTTTATTCCAGTTAAATGGGCGTGAAATATACCTTAGTGTAATGTTGTGTTATTGTTGTTCTAAGTTTGGTTCAACTATAAATAGGTTAAGAAAAAAATGATGTCTTCAAATTAAGGAGGGGAATCCTAATAGAAAACCAAATGAGATCTATGCAAAAGCCGTTTAAAAACATTCAGCAAGAGTTGTGAAGGGCTTCCAAGAGTTGTGAAGGGCTTCGTAAGGAGAGTTGTTGCACTCACTCTCCCTTGAGTGAAAGGGATTGAGAAATACTCCAACAAACTCTTGGGTGCTATGACTTATGCTGTGTGAATGCCAGAGATTTCTGACTCAAGTCAACCGATGTTGAAGTGCCTTTGAAGTCTGGAGTGCTTTGCTGATGAGTAGGAAACCAAATAGAATATGCCTGGCAAAGCAAATCACATGGTGAAACCAAACGCCTAGGAGAGGTCTCTGAGGTATTAGCATCTCAGATGTTTAAAGAAAACACTCCCGTTTCTTTGGATGCATCTGCTGTTTGCAAAGAGCTAAGCCTAGTACTTCTCCAAGATGTTCTTCAGCCCTTCCTGAAAACCCGATTGGGGAGGAGACTGAAAATATGTTTTAGACAATACACAACTCAGTTCTGCAAGTCAGTGGTGCCCCTGCTCCAGGTGAAAACATTTGAGGCAACAGATGAGGACATAATAGGGTCTACTTTTTAAGGTTTTTTTTTTGAGGTGTCTTTGGAGAACATGGCCTGGTTATCAGAGAGCAATAATAGAGTAACTAGCCTCGTTTGGCTGGACTGTCTTGTTCATGCCAGTGCCCTCTCCCCACAAGGAACTGGGAAAAGGGGTGTCATGCCTTTCAAACCACACGTGGCTGTGCTGGTGGCTGGTTGACGTCTGGGCACACAGAAAGCGCACTGTGGCAGCGACGGTGCTGGAAGCATGAGTCCCGACTCTGTCATTTCCTGCTGGGGGGGGGGGGCGGGGTCTGAGCCAGCTTGCTTAACCACACGGGATTTCAGTCCTGACTGTGAGACGGGGATGAAATAACCACCTCATACAAGGCACTGCAGTCTTTCATGCCCGAGCTTGGAGGGGAGACATAATAGAGTGCTGGGGAAGGGGAGGAGGACCGCAGGCCGACTGCCTGGGTGGAACTGCAGGTCTCCGCCTCGGGGCTCTGTATCTGAACGTCTGTGCACTGGATGACAAATGTCACACGGGGATAGTAATTGTCACTAACCTGTGGGCCTTCATAAATCACGCAAGTAAAATATTCACCATGGTGATGCTCTAAGTTTGTAATGCATTTGAGCTCTTATTCAAATAAAAATAGGCGATAGGAAATTATGAGTAGAGGGCAATGGAATTCATAGGGGCCCTCGTTTTACTAATCTATCCGTATTCTATAAGGAATTTATAAATAAAGGACTAGGGGGTTAAGCAGTGCTACCATTTTCAACCAAGAGAAAAGTGGGAATGACAGTAAAAGAAAATGGCCGTAGATAGTACTCACTCTGTGTTTAACTGAAGAAAGAAAGAAAAAAAAAAGGTCCAAGTATTTGTCCTAGTCATTGGTGTTAGGAATGGAAACACTTTCCATTGCTTCAGGAAATGTTCATGAAGTGTCTGCCTCGTGCGTAGGTCTGTGCTGGGAACCAGAGGTGCAGAAAGAACGTGTGCTGCCCCAGGGAGCAGAGACTCTACGTGGTCGGGGGCGTTAGAACGCTCAGAAGAGTATGATGGGAGTTGGATAGGGCTCTGTGCCGGTCTCGCAAGGGATGGCCCAGTGCAGATACCCTTCGGTCATCTCTGCCAACTCCTCATTCCTCTCCGGGGATGGAGGACCCCTGATAGGAAAGATTACCAGCAAGGGTAGGCAGCCTCTCTGGGCATTTTCTCTCCATGAGATTTCTACCCCCTCTTCTAATGCAGGATTTCTCAGCCGTGTTGCATCAAAGCAGGTGCAGGAAAATTATTCCATTAAGCCAAATTCTAAATAGAAACTGAGTGAATGTAGTTTGATCAATATATATATATAACTTTGCAAAACTTTACAAAGAAAAGCTTTGCATTTCGGTTTACAGCCCTGTTAAAAATGGAACCATTAAAAGTGCAGACTCTAATGTATCTAATGCATTAAAAGTGCAGACTCTAATGTAATGTAATGCTGAAAGAGGCCAGACACCACTGACCCCTTGCTGCCCAAGGAAATAACAAAATCAGTGAATTGTTTCTCATCCCAGTGCTATCCAGGGGCTACAGATTCAGACTTACTGATAAATTCAATTGAAAAGGTAATATCTTGCAATTACTAAATTCAGTTGTCTTTATATGGGTCCAGGCAGACACATGCAGGGACAATTACATGCAGTTTGATGTCAAAATAAGGCAAAAGCTAAGACGCTGAAAGAAGCCTATGGTTCTTCACGTTTCTAAAATAATATCCTAGGGCATTTTTCCTAATTAAGGTTTAAACAGGAGAATTATATGTGTTGACTTGTTACTTTCATGTCTATTTCTGAAAGAGGTTAAAAACCTTGAGTTATCTATCACTAAAACCATTACCGAGTTTTTTATCAGCAGCTATCAATGTTGTCAGTTTCCTGGTCTTAACCATTGTGAAATGCATACAAAACCTTCTCATCATTTCTGTTCTCCTTGCCCCGGTCTAGGAAGAAAAAGATTTCTTAGGTCTCCCCAAGGTCAGTTTTTATGGATGGCAAACACTTAATCATAAAAGGAAACCATGCTCTTTAGAAGGGTGTTTTGTCGGGGCAGCAAATTATGCTCAGAGACTGAGATTGTCTTTGCCAGTAATTTATTTAACACAGGTTCCCTGCGGTAATTACCCGTAATTTCACAAGCCAATAGAGTACAGGGTAATGTCTCTTAATAAGCCACTAAAGAAGTAACATACTCCAAACCAATAATCAATCACGCTATTGTTCCAGGCAAGGGGACGATGAAAGGAATAGAGTCCAAGTTTAGTTGAGGTGTACCTTTCTCTGAGTTGCTTCTCGGAAGAGTTGCTTGGCCAACTGAGAGCCGTGTGTCAGTGCTGAGGATGGGTCCAAAGTGAAACTCCTTGTTGCTGGAGCGCCTTGCCAGGGAGTGAAGGTGCAGGTGTTGTGGGTGAGATTACCTCCTTCCTGGGGCCGCTGCATGGTTTCCGGCACTGCCTTGCCCAGACCAAAGAGTCGCCTTGCCCAGGCTGGAGCTGATGCCCCCGGGTCTTCAGAGAGCCATTCAGGTCAGCAGTCGCCTTGCCCAGACCAAACACCTTGGGACAGTCCTCACGGACTCTGGGTGTGTATAGTCTGAAAGGCCTCTGCCCTGGCTGCCTCTGCTTCCTGTGTTTTTGTTGGTAACCACATGCATGCATGATGACGTCCTGACGGCAATTTCTCTTATACGTCAGAGCAACTTTACTTCCAACCACGACTTTGTTGTTGTCATGAGCAAGTGCGCTGGAAATCATATCAAACCAATACACAACAAAGGGGATAATTCAGCTTGGTGAGTTAGCTGTACTGATCAGGAAACCTCTGGTTTCAGGAGAGTGAAAACCAGCTCTAGTGACCTGAAGAAAGGGAAGGCTTTGATTTCCCTCGTGATGAGAGGTACAGGTGAATGCAGGAGCTCCAGGGACGCCCTAAGGTAAGTTTTCCTCTCCACTCTTGAAATCTGCCTGTTGACCTGATATGTTAATGCCCTTGTTGTTTACAGACTGTGCAGACTACTTACTCCTGCGTGCTTCTCCTAGTATCTATCCCTGGAGAAGTCATCAGCACTGCCGAGCTATCACCAGTTCCTTGGTCTCACTGCTCGTCATTTTAGTGCCTCATTAAGCAGAATTACTGAGTGTAATCCATCAGCCTTGAACACTCACGTGGCATTTACTTGGCTAGCTGTTTTGTTGGAACTTCATTATTAGGAAGAAAAAAGTTGAAAAATGAAAACGGTGCAGATCTGTAGCAATGGAATGCTTACCATTCTGTCAGTGCCAGAGCGGATCTTAAAACTAAATTGAATCTGTCAGTGTGTCACTTACATAGGGAAAGGCACACATTGTATTTGAAGATTTTGCCCTACCTTCACAGAGGAAACATATTTTGATGTTTGTTTACTAAAAATAATGTTTCCTATGTAACAGAACAAAGCCCTCCCCATTTCTTTTCACCAAGAAGCGAGTAAATCAGGTTGTTGATTACTAATTAGGCTAAAAATAAGGTGAGATGTTTTCAAGACATCCAAAACATTGTTTCAGTAAATTCAGCAAATTATCAAGATACATACGTTCATTTCAGACTCCTTCGGAATGTCAGACTCTTTTCATTTATACTACAAAATTTATTTCAGTTGTAATTTTAGTTTTGAAATTAAGAAGTTAAGTTTGGATATTGAAATGGTTATCATTAACTGCATTTTGTCTGTAACTCAGAAAATCATGGATATGTTTTCCTATATGTTTTCCCCTATTTGTCATTTAGGTGGGTAAGTGATGAAGTACTGGTTGAATGTATGTAGTTGAACTATAATACCTATAAAAACCACTCGAGAATGCTCAGAGAATGCGGAATTATTGCTAGTGTGTTTTCTTGCTTGTGGAGAGGTATTATATATTCACATTTAACGCAGCAGTCTCGGCATAACTGTGTCTTATCACTGCTGGCTACGGTGGATTCCTGAGTTCAGTCACTTCAGCGTGATAGCACAGGGTAGCTTTTGCTGAGCGTGTTACGGAGATCTGACACTGTTAGGTCAGAAGGTCCCAACCTTGTACCCAAGCAGGGTGTAAGGACAAGATGTGTGAATCTTCCACGTTCCTAGTTGGTGTCAGGCCTCTTATCAGGTCCACTCATTACTTACCCTCCACCTCATCCTCTTTTCATTTTCTCTGTGACGGAGAGTTTAAGAATTTTGCTACTGTCCTCCTTGACCTGTGCACGTGAGGCACCTTAGGACTAGTAACCAGAAGCCAGGTTAAGCGCACAAGCGGTCTTCGTCTCTCAGTCAACCTCAAGACTTTGGTGTGAAGGGCAAGCCACGCCGCCTGGACCAGGTACCTGAGACGATGCTCGGGGATGAACTACAAATCCTCCTCTGGCCTTCCTCCAGGGGCTGGTGGCCCTTTCCCTGGGTGCCTGAAGACGGCAAAAGGAGAACGTATTGCGTCTTAGGTTGTACTTAGCACTGCCTGTGAGCTGATTCCAGCTGCGGGGTCCCAGAGTACAGATGATTCCCCCAGTCAGAGTGGGATCCTGAGAGTCAGGTAAAAATAGAATCGTTGTGGGGCGGGGAGAAGCAGTGGGCTCATTTTCCCAAGACCCGAGTGCACAGTCGGGACAGGCACAGGAGGCGCCTGGGTCTCCGTAATCCATGGAGTGAGGATTTGCGTGGTGGGAAGAACAGAAGCTCACAGAATTGCCTTCCCTACCGAAAGACTGAAAGAGAGTTCATATTGCATTCCTGAGGAGCGTAGCAGAGACGAGGGCCACCATCAAAACTGTAGAGTGTCAGGTGTATTGTTTTCTATCACAGCCCCATTTGACTTGCTTGTTTGAGTTGTGTGGGTGGGACTTGGAGAATGATGTAGATTCGCAAACTCAACAAGATGCTGATTCGATTTGCAACCTTGGTCCAGATGTTGTCTTTTTATTGGAAGAAAAAAACAACAACCTGCCACCAGGTATTCAGTTAAAGATCTCATTTTGACCAGTATTTATTCTCCCAGTATCCATTCTCTTCTAGATACTTTATTCCTATAAGCCTAACCAAGTTTTAGCAAGCAGACGGGTGTCCAGTTAGATCCTGCATTGCCCCACTGGTTTGTAGCTTGGGATGCAGTCACATGGCTAAGTTCAGGCCAGTGGAATATAATGGTAAAAACATGAACAATTTCTGCCTCCAATTCTTGAGAAAGAAGGACAGATACCTTCCATTCTTCTTTGCTTTCAGTTGGCTTAACAGTGTTGAGAAATGGAGCAGTTGACCTTAAGTCACAGGTGCTGAGTCATGGCTTAAGGATGGCAAAGCTAGCCATCCAGCCATGTCTGGGCTGTTGCATGAGAGAGAAACAAACGTGTAGTCTATTTGAACTTCTGTATTTAGAGTCTTTTTGTGTTACAGTAACTTCCCAAATAATGAGAATATAACCCTGTCGGTCCACTTAAGTTCATGATTCCACGTTTAGCCTAGGATGTTTGTTCAACCCCAGATGCTTGTATTCTCTTGGTCACTTGAAGGCCCTGTTCTTTGGACTGCTTGGGCTTCTCTGTGTCTCTTGCTGCCTCTGTGCCTCTCCATCCCGGTACAAAATCAAGGTGCACTTCCACAAAGGACAACTCACACAGACATGTAGGTGTAACCACCTTCACTAGTGCTTTAGATACTCTAAAGTTAAGTATTTGAAACTTCTGTTGTTAACAATTGTTCCTCAGTGGTAAAAGACGATGAGTAATCTTACAGTGGAGACACACCTGAAACACTTGATCAGCCCAGGGATCACGGTCAGTGTCAGCTGGATGTGTCATGTTGATAGCATGTGACCTTGATGTGATGTAATGAGAGGGGCAGTTGACCTCTGTGGTCTTCCTCCCAGATGCCTGTAACCCCAACCGAATCCTGAGAAAACCACTGCAAAAAGCAGAATTGAAAGACATTCTACAAATCTGTCAAGGTTATCAAAAACAGGGAAAGTCTGAAACTGTCAAAGCCTAAGTGAGACCAAGAAGCTATGGCCACTGCAAGTTTGTGTGATGTCCTGGTTTGGATCCTGGTGCAATAAATGGACATTAGGGGAAAACTAAGGAAATCCAAATAAAGTGTAAACATCAGTTAATAATAGTGTGTCAGTATCAGTTCATTAGTTGTAACTAAGTACCGGGTGAATGTAAGATGTTAAAATAGGGGAACTCTCCAACATTCTTGCAACTTTCCTGTAAATCTAAAAGTATGCTATAACGAAAGGTTTACTAATTTTTTTTTTTTGACTAAATTTTTACAAAATATGATTTAGCCTTTTCTCTGTCTTGCTTAGGGTGATTTCTTTCCATTTAAAGGTGAAGTTTAATGAGAGATGAGAAAGCAAAGCATGCGAGTGTAGGGACCCCTGGCTGTGTAAAGAGGAGAAGCTTGGGAAACAGATGGAAGTTGAAGGAGAGGTTTTGTTTTGCTTATTTTCAAAATGAGTGTATTTATTTTAAATTTTATTTATTTATTTATTTTGGCTGTGTTGGGTCTTTGTTGCTGTGCGCGGGCTTTCTCTAGTTGCAGCAAACGGGGGCTACTCTTCGTTGTGGTGCACGGGCTTCTCACTGCAGTGGCTTCTCTTGTTGTGGAGCACAGGCTTTACTCGTGCAAGCTTCAGTAGTTGCGGCACGTAGGCTCAGTAGTTGTGGCTCGCGGGCTCTGGAGCGCAGGCTCAGTAGTTGTGGCTCATGGGCTCTAGAGCACAGGCTCGGTAGCTGTGGCGCACGGGCTTAGTTGCTCCGCGGCATGTGGAATCTTCCCGGACCAGGGCTCGAACCCGTGTCGCCTGTGTTGGCAGGCAGATTCTTAACCACTGCACCACCAGGGACGTCCGAAAATGAGTATATTTAAATGTGGGTGGAAAGGAAGTCTTGGAGGGAGAGGACAAAATTCTGGAAGGAGAGTAGATAATCGTTCTGATGACTATCCCGAGAAGTCAGTAGTCAGTGGGATCGAGAATACAGGTAGACAATAGGAATCTTTGCAGGAGGAGATAAGGAAGAAACGATTGCCCCTCTCACAGATAAAAGAGTCAGTCTCACACTAAGAAGTTCCAATCTCAGAACTTCTGTTTTCTCTTTGTAGAAAACTACATTATTTGGCTGAGAATGAGGGATACAGTCATTGGATGTAAGGTTTAGACGTTAAAACAAAAAAGCATCATCTATCCAAAGACTCAGAAAAATGCAAGAGGTATAAGCATGTAGTAAGTGTCCAAGAAGCGAGAACCAAAGACAGAGTGCCACTAGGGTTTACTCTCTCCATGCTTAATTCTCCATATTTTGTATCTTTCTCCCTGATTGTTGGTTTCATTAGATATATTGATCGTGGCCACTGCTGGGGAGACCTGGGTAGCAGGGCCCCTGCACCCCACTCACACATTCACCAAAAGAGACATGTTGGTACTTTTCGCTGAAGCAGAGAGATGGGAGCCCTAGTGACCAAGTCAGGGCTCTGGCCAGGCCGCCCGATTCCAATCTTTGATGTAATTCTAGGCAGGTGCTTTGTTTCTCAGGTTTCTCATCTCTACAGTGAAGATGGTGCATATCCCCGAGGGTGGAGATAAGTAAATAACAAATACAGAGCACACAAGCCAATATTTGGGACATAGATCAACTTAGTATTAGACTGTTGATAGAGGATGTGTGTAAGACACTGGACCACAGGAGTTGAAGGCATTGGCTGGGTACCTGAAGGAACAGGAGACAGCTGGACGATGTACGGGAGAAGACAAAGAGGTGAAGGGGCTGGAGGTGGAAGATGTTTGCAGGAGGACATGAGCTAGAGGAATAGAAGTGTGCATGGCCAGAGAGAGGAGTACTTGATAAAAGATGTCTGAGAAGAAGGCATCCCAAATGATTGCAAATTGGTGGAAGGACAGCAGGTATTTGGAGCAGGCAGTGTCTGGGGACATCCAAACAACAGAACCATAATGGTTTGTTGGTTCTGTAAAGGAAAGTGTTAATAAAAAACAGGAAGGTGGAAAGAGGAACAAGGGTCTGGGCATCACAGAGATGACCACGACTGATGAACCAGGCGAGATGAGGGAGGGTGAGAGGTCAGCGGCTGGTAACTAGAGAGGAGATATTATACCACTGGGAAAGTGGAACAGTAATCAGTACAGTGTCACAGATTTTTAACAGTGTTAGAAGTGAAATTTACTTACTGTGACACCATATCAAAGTACATTACTTTTTCTGAACTGGTTTGGCTCCAGAGTGCCATCAAAGTGAAATACAAACGTACGTATTCCTCCTAAGAAGGATAATGTATGGCTTTGTACATGGTATTAGATTTACTTTGATGAGTGGTGTGAACAGTCGTGGATTTCTGAAGGTTGGCGTATTGCATTGGAAGGTCAGTGTGCTCGTTGTCTGTTGGAGGCTTGATTACGCCTTTGAACAGCACCGTAATTCGGGGCGGGGGGAATGTTTTCATGTTTTTTCTCATCCGTGCTGAATTTTCCGTTGTGGAAGATGCCAGCCATCAGGAAAAGGGCATGTTTTATAGGGACAGACGTAGCTGCCAACGAAAAACGGCTGTCATCGAATTGTGATTCTTTGTCTTGTAACTTTCGTGGTGCCATTCTGCATATGCAGAAGGAGATAAAATCTGAACCCTTCATCAAGGGCTGGCTTCAACCTTCACATGTCACGTGGCAGTTTAAATCTTTCAGTGTGTTCTCAACTGTTTCTTTTAGCTAACTGTGAACTTGACCTCAGAACTACTATTGTTTTCATTTTCATCTTTTAAAAATGACTAACCAAATGTGGTTCTCTTTTAAGGGCCATATATGTCAAGAGTTTTGAAGGTTACTAATGTAACTAATCTGGGTGGCGCTGGTATTCAAATCGAGCATGTATTTTGACTGGATGTGACGTTCGTGAAAAGACCTCCTATACTGTCCCAGATTGCAAAGCTATTATACAATATAATTGATTCCAGATCGTGTCTTTAAAAACTTAACTCCTTACTACTAATATGATAGATAGTCTTGATAACACTGGCATTGAGAATTCTTTTCCAAACAATGGAATGTAATCACAGAAAACAAACACCACTTGACTGCGAGAGAATTCGTTTATTTTTCAAGGTCGTTTTACCCTTGTTGAATTCTCTTGAAGCGGTGAGCAAATGGCACCTATATTTTGCAGAGAGCTCCAACTTCGAATGTGCGTGACAAGTTGTTCTCTTTTGTTTCTCTGTGGTTGGACAATGGCGCTGAGGACCCTGAGTAGCTGGGAACTTCTATGTCTGCCTGGGCCTTAGAGGCAAAGGCATCTGTCCAGTTGACCTCTGCTTTTTTTTTCCATTATGCGAGTCTAGAATTCCTATAAAAACAACATGCGACCTGGAGAGCCCAGTAATTGCTGAAGAAATCTGGGCTTTTAGTCACCTAGTACTCTTGACTTGGGGTCTATTCCAGGACAAGTCGTTCAGCCCCTGTGATGACATAAGCCCCTCATCAGTCCAGTGAGGGAGGTGGGTCATGATTACCTACACTTCAGAGCTGCTGATGAGAATGATTTGGGATGGATAATGCTTAGATTAAAGGTGCAATGGAAGTTGCTACTTCAACAGCATGTATTTAGCCATTTAACAGTACCATCATTTAAGCAGAGGAAACTGATACAGCTATGGCGAATGTTTTGTCTTCACTAGGGGTTCTCAGAGTGTGTGGTCTTCAGACCAGCAGCATCAGAATTACTTGGGAGCTGGTTAGAAATGCAGGTTTTCAGCAGCCACCCCCCACCTGCTGGATCAGAACCTCTGCTGCAGGGTGGGAGCAGCTGTCTGTACATTAACAAACCTCCAGGGATTCTGGTGCGAGTTCAAGTTAGAGACCCACAGCTCTAGACCAGAGGCCAGCAAGCCTTTTCTGAATAGGGCCAGATAATAAACGTTACTGGCTTTGCAGACGTGCGGTGTCCGTCTCAACTACTCAGCTCTGCTGTTTGAGCCTAAAAGTGGCCATAGACAGTACATAGATTAACAGATGTGTCTAGGTTCCAGCAAAACCTTTATAAAAATGGTAACTGGGTTTGGTCAGCAGGCTATCACACTTGCTGACCCCTATTCTAAACCTCTGTTACTCATTTTAGATCAATTTGGCTTGTTTTCTGTGAGTTGAACTGAAGACATTTATCCACATATGATTTTTTACTTTTTAAATTTTTTATTTTATTTCTGCCGCACCACACGGCTTGCTGGATCTTAGTTCCCCGACCAGGGATCGAACCCACACCCTCAGCAATGGAAGGGCAAGAGTCCTAACAACTGGGCCGCCAGGGAATTTCCACACAGATGATATGTTTTTTTTTTTAAAGATTCTCTTTATCCAAAATATGTCTATTACTGAGTGCAAATTGAAAACATCTTTTAATTATTTGAATTTGTAAGGTTTTTGTGTGTAAACAGAAAAGTAGATGCTTATGATAATTAAGGGAAGATATATATTTATTTAAAGCATTAATATTGTATTTGAATTCATTATTAATACATAAGGAGCAAAATCTTACCTTAGGTCTTTTTGTTTTTGTTTCCTTTCCTTGTTTGTTTAGTTTTTTAACTTATATGTTGGAGTATATATCCAGTATTTTATATTAAAGTTGTGTTAGTTTCAGGTGTACAGCAAAGTGATTCAGTTATACATAATACATGCATCTCTTCTTTTTCAAGTTCTTTTCCCATTTGGGTTATTACAAAATATTGAGCAGAGTTCCCTGTGCTATACAGTAGTTGCTTGTTGGTTATCTATTTTAAATATAGCAGTGTGTACATGTCAATTTCACACTCCCAATCTATCTGTCCCTTCCCCCCTTCCCCCTGGTAACCATAGGTTCTTTCTCTACGTCTGAGAGTCTGTTTCTGTTTTGTAAATAAGTTCATTTGTATCATGTTTTTTAGATTCCACATATATGTGATATGTGATATTTGTCTTTCTCTTTCTTACTTCACTTAGTATGATAATCTCTAGTTGCATCCATGTTGCTGCAAATGGCATTATTTCATTCTTCTTAATAGCTGAGTAATATTCCATTGTGTATATGTAGCGCATCTTTATCTGTTCCTCTGTTGATGGACATTTAGGTTGCTTCCATGTCTTGGCTATTGTAAAAAGTGATGCAGTGAGCATTGGGGTGCATGTATCTTCTCAAACCATGGTTTTCTCTGGATGTATGCCCAGGAGTGGGATTGCTGGATCATATGGGAGTTCTATTTTTAGTTTTTTAAGGAACCTCCATAGTGTTCTCCATAGTGGCTGTATCAATTTACATTCCCACCAACAGTGTACAAGGATTCCCTTTTCTCCACACCCTCTCCAGCATTTATTGTTTGTAGATTCTTTTTTTTTGCGGTACGCGGGCCTCTCACTGTTGTGGCCTCTCCCGTTGCGGAGCACAGGCTCCGGACCTGCAGGCTCAGCGGCCATGGCTCATGGGCCCAGCTGCTCTGCGGCATGTGGGATCCTCCCGGACTGGGGCACGAACCCACATCCTCCGCATCAGCAGGTGGACTCCCAACCACTGCGCCACCAGGGAAGCCCTGTTTGTAGACTTTTTGATGAGGGCCATTCTGACTGGTGTGAGATGATATCTCTTTGTAGTTCTGATTTGCATTTCTCTAATAATTAGTGCTGTTGAGGATCTCTTCATGGGCTTCTTGGCCATCTGTATATCTTCTTTGGAGAAATGTCTCTTTAGATCTTCTGCCCATTTTTTTTAATTGGGTGGTTGTTGTGGGGTTTTTTTGTGTCTTTTTGGCTTATTTTTGATATTGAGCCACACATGAGCTCACAAATTTTGAGCTTACAAATTTTGGAGATTAATCCCTTTTCAATTGCATCATTTGCAAATATATTCTCCCATTCTTTGGGTTGTCTTTGTGTCTTGTTTATGGTTTTCTTTGCTGTGCAAAAGGCTTGGAGTGTAATTAGGTCCCATTTGTTTATTTTTGTTTTTATTTCCCTTATTCTAGGAGACGGCCTGAAAAAGATCTTACTGTGGTATATGTCAGAGTGTCCTGCCTATGTTTTCTTCTAAGAGTCTTACATTTAGGTCTTTAATCCATTTTGAGTTTATTTTTGTGTATGGTATTAGAGAATGTTCTAATTTCATTTTTCCAACATGTAGCTGTCCACTTTTCCCAGCACCATTTATTGAAAAGACTGTTTTTTCTCCATTGTATATTCTTGCCTCCTTTGTCACAGGTTAATGGACCATAGGTGCATGGGTTTATCTCTGGGCTTTCTATCCTGTTCCATTGATCAATATTTGTTTTTGTGCCAGTACCATACTGTTTTGATGACTATAGCTTTGTAGTGTAGTCTGAAGTCAGGGAGCCTGAATTCCTCCGGCTCCATTTTTCTTTGTCAAGATTGCTTTGGCTATTTGGGGTCTTTTGTGTTTCCATACAAATCTAAAAATTTTTTGTTCTAGTTCTGTGAAAAATGGCATTGGTAACTTGATCGGGATTATATTGAATATGTGGATTGCCTTGGGTAGTATAATCATTTTGACAGAATTGATTTTTCCAAGCCAAGAACCTGGTGTATCTTTCCCTCTGTTGGTGTCATCTTTGATTTCTTTCATCCGCATCTTATAGTTTTCAGAGTACAGCTCTTTTGCCCCCTTAGGTAGATTTATTCCTAGTTACACTTTTTGATGTGACGGTAAATGCGATTGTTTCTTTTATTTCTCTTTCTGATCTTTCATTGTTAGTGTATAGAAATGCAACAGATGCCTGTGTATGAATTTTGTATCCTGCAACTTGTATCCTGTCCCCTGTTACTGCCTTTTGGGTTGTAATACCTGTTTTGCCAAACACAGAAACAGTAATGTAGAGAGCTCACATTCACGGTTTCCCAAAACTGTTTAGTGTAAGGAAATTTCTCAATATGTATAATTCCTTTTTTCTAAATCCATGAGCATGATTTAATAATATACCATGTGTGCATTTTAATAATATGTATATTTGTATACACAATAATGTTTGCATCTTTACACATGCATTATATGGTAAATATAAACTATTTTCTAGTCCCTTCCATTTCTGTTTTTAAAAAACTATCTATCTATCTATCTACGTATCTAGATATCTATCTATCTATTTTGGCTGCACCAGGTCTTAGTTAGAGCATGTTGGATCTTCGTTGCAGCATGTGCAGTCCTTAGTTGTGGCATGAGGACTCTTAGTAGGGGCATGTGGACTCTTGGCTATGGCATGCGGGATCTAGCTCCCCGACCAGGGATCAAACCTGGGCCCCATGCATTGGGAGCATGGAGTCTTACCCACTGGACCATCAGGGAAGTCCCTAGTCCCTCCTATTGCTTAAAGTTAAAGCTAGTGGGAAATATTTTAAGTGCAGTTATATACTTTATTGATAAAATTATTTCTTCCTCTAAATTTACAGAGCCCAGGATTATTATCAAATAGATTTGGGTATCTTATAGTGCTAGCATAGTCTTTTACTGAGAAGAAAACCATTATAAATATTTGCTGAGATACTGAGTGAATGAATAGATTAATGAATGAATCAATCAATGAAGCATTATCTGAAGTTAGGCCAATTTTCTTTTTTTTTTTTTTTTCAGGCCATGGAGCTTTAACAGAACAGCTCCATGTAACTGCTCCAAAATGATAGATAATTGCCCTGCGTTCATATGTGAAAACATGTTTATATTAATTTACGCTATGTATGTATTTTTCTCTTGGCTAGTCTATTTTATATTGTATCTTTTATTTTTTTAACAAAATTACTATAAAAGCCTCCTAGTTTATGATGAAGTTTCCACAGGCACCAAAACCAAAAGAAAAATAATCAACTCTATTCCTCCTGTGTCCAAAATTTGAAAATTGTTATTTTTGGATCATTTTCAACTATGTTCTTCATTTTTTCCCTGAATTTGACTACATTATTTTAATTTTTAGTATGTGCTTTTTATTTCTCGCTGGCCAGGTTTCCTTGCCTTTAAAAATTGGTTTAGAAATGATATAACCCATGGAGACCTCTGTTATTCTCTAACCGTCCATGTGACAGACGCTCTGGTTCAGATGGGTTAGTCAGGGTATAGGTGATTGAAAGCTAATTAGAGTATTCGGGAACTGAAGACACAAACCACACAAAATGGTCAATTTTTGATGAAGGAGACAAGAATATACAATGTGGAAAAGATAGCCCCTTTAATAAATGATGTTGGGAAAACTGGATAGTTACATGAAAAAAAAAAAAGAAAGAAACCGTACCACTATCTCACACCATACACAATAATTAACTCAAAATGGTTTAAAGACTTAAATGTAAGACTTGAAACCATAAAACTCCTAAAAGAAAAAAAAAACACAGGCAGTCTGCTCTTTGACATCAGTCTTAGCGATATTTTTGTGGATCTGTCTCAGGTGAGGGAAACAAAAGCAAAAATAAACAAATGGGACTAGGTCAGAGTAAAAGGCCTTTGCACAGTGAAGTAAACCAACAAAACAAAAACGCAACCTACTGAATAGAGGATATTTGCAAATGATATGCCTGATAGAAGTTTTAATACATAACCCATAGAGACCTCTCTGGGTGTATGTATGAAGAACTCATGCAACTCAGTGTCAAAAACAACAAACAAAATGATTTTAAAATGGGCAGAAGGTATGAATAGACATTTTTCCAAATAAGACATGCAGATGCCAGTAGGCACATGAAAAGGTGCTGAACATCACTAATCATGGGGGAAATGCAAACCAAAACCCCAATGAGGTACCACCTCACACTGGTCAGAATGGCCGTCATCAAAAAGACAACAAATAACAAGTGTTGGCAAGCACGTGGAGAAAAGGGAACCCTTGTGCAGTGTTGGTGCGAATGTAAAGTGGTGTAGCCACTGTGGAAAACAGAATGGAAGTTGCTCAAAAACATTAAAAGTAGAACTACTATATGATGCAGAATTCCACTCCTGGGTATTTATCCCCAGAAAATGAAAACACTAATTTAAGAAGATACATGCACCCCAGTGTTCGCAGCAGCACTGTTTATAATAGTGAAGACATGGAAGCAACCTAAGTGTCCATCGACAGAGGAATGGATAAAGAAGATGTGGCA
This sequence comes from Inia geoffrensis, assembly GCA_036417435.1. Classification (NCBI taxonomy): domain Eukaryota; kingdom Metazoa; phylum Chordata; class Mammalia; order Artiodactyla; family Iniidae; genus Inia; species Inia geoffrensis. The sequence goes on from CM070921.1 coordinate 5,569,954, forward strand.
CACGTATATATATACACACATACATACACACACACACACACAATGGAATACTACTCAGCCATAATAACATTAGTCAGAGAAAGACTCTTTATATTTTTTTCACTTACATGTGGAATGTAAAAGACAGAACAAGTGGACAAATACAACAAAACAGGAATAGACTCATGGACACAGAGAACAATCTAATAGTTGCCAGAAGGGAGGGTGTGGGAGGACGGGCAAAACAGGTGAAGGGGAGTAAAAGGTGCACAATACCAGTTATAAAATAAATAAGTCAGAGGGATGTAATGTGAAGCAGAGGGAGTATAGTCTTCGCGTGCTGCATAAAAAAGATCCCTTATTTTAAATAAAGACACTAAAATTTCAGGGGCTTGAGGAGCATGGTCATAGTTACAAATCAGTAGTGACAGGGTCGGAATCTGGAACTTTTCCTTATAAACCGCTAATATAACTCCTTAGGTTTAATAAATGACAATGGCCAAGGAAAGCGAAGCAACAAACGTATGAATAAATTTACCCATCCTTAAGGCCCCCTTTTTATCATGCAATGCTCTATTCATATATAAACAAAGTCCATTTCTGTTACTAGTTCACTAAGTGAGATAATTCATTTCACTTTCCTCTGAGCGTTTTTTCAGAAGAAAAAAATGTGGGCCAGGACAGAATGAATTCTAATCATGAATGAAGATTAAGGGGTTCTGTGCAAATGGGTGTGTGTACTTAACAGATACACTCACAGTTTTGTTGATGCAGATACCATATATCCGTGCATAAACTATACATTAGCATCCACGATTTCTCAAATAAAACGGATGATTTTATGCATGCATGTGAAAACACAAAATTGTTCATGAATGCCTTGCCCATTTCAATATTGTGAATTTCATTCTATACATAAACAGCTATCTAGATGAGTAGCTAGATGGATGGATGGGTGACTGATGAAGACGGGACAGAGAAATTTATGCAGCACTGAACGTCTTCGGCCCCTGGATGTCATGGTTTTCCCCTGTAATCATTAACCCTTCACTGATATTTGAGGGGTTCCTATATTTCCGGTGCAGGGGTTAGCAGTGTAAATGGCAAGTTTCATTAAACTATGCCACAATCCTTTTTCAGTTTACTATGCTTTGTTTAAAACACATTGTCAGTATTATTTTCTACCTAAAATTGGCTGATGAGGATTAAGTCTCCAAATATATATTTTTAACGTCTAAATATTTACACGTCCAGGAATTACATAGTTGTGTTGATTATACTTAGGTTTTACTGTATCAAACTCAAACCTGAAGACTTTGTGCAGTGCATTTATGCACGTGCTAGGGTACGTTTTTAAAGAACTCTTTGCTCTACAGAATTTCCATAGTACAAAGAGGTACAGATTTTTAGACGTAATGATCGTATTTGAGCATCTCCTTGCTGTTATATCATCAGGGCCTGGTGAATACATGTGTGATGGCAGATGTATTATGAAAGCGTACCATTAATGAGAACCAGAGGGCCATACATCTTCCCTGTGGATGTGGTCCAGCCTACAAAGTCTGATGGAGGTGAGTGGTTGTGACAGTTCAAAACATTTGTGCTGCTTCTGTCACAGAAATGCTGCTGAGTTTGTTTAAAAAGCACTGCAGGGGCTTCCCTGGGGGCACAGTGGTTGACAGTCCGCCTGCCAGTGCACGGGACACGGGTTCCAGCCCTGGCCCGGGAAGGTCCCATATGCCGCGGAGCCACTAAGCCTGTGCACCACAACTGCTGAGCCTGTGCTCTAGAGCTCACGGGCCACAACTACTGAGCCCACGAGCCACAACTACTGAGCCCACGTGCCACAACTACTGAGCCTGTGTGCCTAGAGTCTGTGCTCCACAACAAGAGAAGTCACCACGATGAGAAGCCCACGCACCGCAACAAAGAGTAGCCCCCGCCCACTGCAACCAAGAGAAAGCCCACATGCAGCAAGGAAGACCCAACGCAGACAAAAATAATTAAAAAAAAAAAAAAAAAAAAGACACTGTAAACATAGAATGTGCCAGGTAAGAAGACTTGGCCAGATGCTCTGAGGACATCATGGAAAGATTTCTTGTATTTTCTCACTTTGAAAACTAGTTATTGCCAAAATTGCTAAGGTGAATCAGATGAAGGGGTTGACTAGTTCAGAAGTCAGTATCTAAGTCCTGTGGTGGGATATGTGTAGGGAAATTGCTGGGAAATTGTTGGAAAGATGAAAAGGGGCTCGTGGGGCTATTTTATTTTACTTGTTTCTGTTTAAAACTAAGTCTAGAAAAGTCCAAGTTCTGTTTAAGTGCATAGCACTAAATCTTGGACTGAATCTTTAAATGACAGTATTTGCATGGACAATTTAATAAATAGCTTTTTGTGAGTCATGCTGACATCTTTGCTTTTCACACAAAGGGGTTGACAGTGGTGTCATGATTCTCCCTTAAAATTACTGAGAGAGCTTCCCTGGCGGCGCAGTGGTGAAGAATCCACCTGCCAACGCAGGGGACATAGGTTCGAGCCCTGGTCCGGGAAGATCCCTCATGCTGTGGTGCAACTAAGCCCACAAGCCACAACTACTGAGCCTGTGCTCTAGAGCCCGCAAGCCACAGCTACTGAGCCCGCCTGCCACAAGAACGAACTAACTAACGAAGCCTGTATACCTAGAGCCCGTGCTCCGCCACAAGAGAAGCCACTGCAACGAGAAGCCCGCGCACTGCAATGAAGAGTAGCCCCCGCTCGCCGCGACTAGAGAAAGCCCGCGCACAGTAACGAAGGCCCAAAGCAGCCAAAAATAAATAAATTTATTTTAAAAAATTAGAAAGGTACAACAGTAGGAGTTAGCAAAATGTGTGGGTTCATGGAAAGTGCTTTTGTTTGAATGAGAATTTTTCTAGTTAAATTGGAAAAACACAGGCAATGCCCAATTCTTTCATATCCATGTTCAATATTGTTTGTGGAGATGGTGACAGAGGAGGAATCAAAAAATCAATGACAAAATGGAGAGGTGCTATACTTTTTTGTTGTTGTTGTGGTACGCAGGCCTGTCACTGTTGTGACCTCTCCCATTGCCGAGCACAGGCTCCGGACGCGCAGGCTCAGCGGCCATGGCTCACGGGCCCAGCTGCCCCGCGGCATGTGGGATCCTCCCGGACCGGGGCACGAACCCGTGTCCCCTGCCTCGGCAGGCGGACTCTCAACCACTGTGCCACCAGGGAAGCCCGAGGTGCTATTCTTGGTTACAACTGTCAAGAGGAAAATTTTTTGAAATGAGATAAAGACCAAGAAAAATTTGAAACCACTCATTTAACAGACGTTTTTAGGGCACTTACTCTTTGAATGAAGCTGAAGTTCTACTTCACCAAAACCCCAGCTTTCAGGGAACTGTCAAACTAGTGGAGAGTCAGATACTAAAATACTCACAAAGATATGTCATTAAAATGGGACATGTGTTGGCAGCCCTGTTTCTGGTCTTGGGGTGCAGAGAAGGTTTCCCTGATGCTTTGATGCTGGCTCTTCAGGCTGGTGGGAGCAGAGCTTGGGACAAGCGTGCTGTGCGTAGTTCAGGGGCACACCTTGAGGGCAAAGTGCCTGGATGGTTGAGGGACTGAGAGACTGTCGCTTGCAGTGGGTATTTATAGGATGGGAAGACGCTGGCCACTACAAGGTGGAGGCATAGCGTGCGATAATCTGGAGAGAGGAGGGAGGAGAGGAGGGAGTGTCTTGTAGGGCTCTTTAGGAAGCTCTGAGCGTCTTAGACATCCTTGCAGAAGGAGAGACAGGAGGGAACGGAAGGGCAGTGAGAAGGCCGTGACAGTAACGTAGGTTGGAGACGAGGACAGCTCGTATGAGGGTGGTGGTGGCGTTTGGAACACATCACATGCAGTTGAGAGAAGGTTTGCAGGTGAAGTTGACAAGACGGGCATCGTTTGTAACTGGATGGTGGGAGGAGGTGGGCGGGGGGGGGGCGGTCCTCAGGAACACATCTCAGGTTTGTGGTTGGATTAACTGGGTGCCTGGGAAGTGGATGCTTGAAGGATCCAAGCCTAAAGAAAAAGGTGATGAATTCCGTCTGGGGTTGGTGAACTTGAGGCGCCTTCGAAACATGAGTGGAGATAAGTAGTGATAGACATTTGGTTACTGGTCTGAATTCCTGAAGAGAAACATGAGGTAGGAAAGGAATAATGATTAATTTTATATGTCAGCTTTGCTGGGCCGTGGTGTCTGGATGTGTGGTCAAACATTATTCTCCATGTTTCTGTGAGTGTGTTTTTGAATGAGATTTACATTTAAATTGGATGACACTGAGTAAAGAAGATTGCTCTCCGTAATGTGGGTGGGCCTCATCCAATCATTTAGAGGCCTGAGTAGGACAGGACTGACCTCTCCTGAGCAGAAGAAAATTCTGCCAGCACATGGCCTTGAGACTGGAACTACAGTATCTGCTCTTCCTGGGTCTCCAGCCTGGTGGCCCACCACATGGATTTGGAACTTGCCATTCTTCCCTGATAGCATGAGCCAGTTCCTTAGAATACGTCTCTTTCTAGATGTTGACGTTTCCTATTGGTTCTGTTTCTCTGGAGAGCCCTGACTAATACGGATGGTTATCATGATGTCAGCGGTGTTGCCTAGGTGGGAAGTACAGAGTGAGGAGGCAGCAAGTCAATGAAGGACTCTTACAAACTCCCCCACTTCGAGCCTCACGTAGCAGCCGCATAGCGTGTGCTTCCTCGGCACGCCGCGAGGTGCCCCTTCCTCGCCGAAAATAAATGACTCCTCTGCGCACATTTCTTCTTGGAGGTGGGCTGGAACCAGATTCTCTGTGAGGCTGCCTTGTAGTTTTTTGTATGCCACTGTTCTGACAACAGTGGATTGGTGCAGGGGTCCAGTGTGATCCAACGGGACAGTTGGATGTTCTTTCTGGAAGGCTCCAAAGTGGAGCCGAGAGAAGGCTCGCTTTTGTTCCGGTGTATAGATTCGGAGCTATGAGGCGTGGGGACTTGCAGCGGAGGGACACCCGGGTGACCGCGTTTGCGACTAGACCCACTCATCAGAAAGAATTAAACCTGTGTTTGGAGAGCAGCAGACGCTCATGCGCTCGTGCCGTGGGGAGAGCGCAAGCGCGGGGAGGCGGCCCAGCCTGGCCCCCGGGGGAGTCCTGTGCCGCGTCTGCTGCGTCCGCCCCCTCCCCGCCCCGCCCCGCCCCGTGCGTCTCCCCACACACATGCCCTCCTGTCGCCTCCGTTAGTTACGGCGTGGCTTCTGTCGTGGGACACCAAGAGAGAGCTGGCTGGCAGGGATGGGTGAGGGCAGCCAAGCCCACTGAGTAAAAGGAGGAGGAGCCTTTGAGTGTGGAGGAAGGAGATAGAGTGGGAAGGCCCCACCGAGTTTTGCAGGCCGGAGGCAGTGGGAAGGTCTGCAGAGCCGTTTCTGCAGTGACCGGGTGGAAGACACGTGGCAGCAGCCTGAGGGGTGAGCTGCACGTGGGGAAGTGGGAACAGGCACTGCAGGGACCACAGCTGGACTCGACAAGCTGGGAGCTGGGGAGGGAAGTCAGAATACAGAGAAACTCCCCCTTTTATTCTCCCCTCCGCTCCCTTCTCCCTTTTCCCTTTCTTCCTCCCCTTCCTTCCTGCCCCTCTACCCCCCTCACTGCCTGCTGTCCTGCCTTTTTTTTTTTTTTTTCTTTTTTTTTTTTCGGTACGCGGGCCTCTCACTGTCGTGGCCTCTCCCGTTGCGGAGCACAGGCTCCGGACGCACAGGCTCAGCGGCCATGGCTCACGGGCCCAGCCGCTCCGCGGCACGTGGGATCCTCCCGGACCGGGGCACGAACCCGCGTCCCCTGCATCGGCAGGCGGACTCTCAACCACTGCGCCGCCAGGGAAGCCCCTGCCTTTCTTTGTTGATGAGAAACTTAAAGCTATTTAAATATTTTCATGATTCTTCTGGTAGAGAAAGAAAGACTAAAGAGCAAAGGTGTAGTAAAGAGTGACGTCGCTGACAAGGAGAGAATCGAGTCCAGAGAACAGAGGAGGACTGCCCTCAGGAGGACCCAGGGGCGATGACGAGGGACAGTGCAGGCTTGGGTGGCTGGTGGACTTGAAGTGGGAGAACGCGAGTTCCCATTGGATGGATGAGGTTTTACCCTGATGGAAGCATTGTGTCCTCTACTGAGTATAAGGAGTGAGGCAGGAATGGATTGGAGAGCAGTGAACCTTTAAAAGAATAGTTGTGAACAGTGCGTAGGCAGTGGAAGTAAAAAATGTGTTTGTTTTTCTGGATATTTTAAAGTCCCTAGTGGATTTCATTGATCAGCAGTGCATTGTTATCCATCTGCCATTTGGGTGTGGTTTTCCTGGTATTCCTCACCTGTCTGGGTGAAAGGGAGCAGAGAGATTTGGGTGAGAATGTTTAGTCTGTTAAGTTTAGTCCGTTAAGTATGAGAAAATGCAGAGCCAAGGCAGGTTAGCTTATTGGCAGGGCAGTTATTAGAAAGATGAACATTTACTGTGACATAAGTGGATATGCAAACAAGAAAAAATAACAAGGGGCGATGGCTCCCGTGCGTATTTGGACCCGGTGGCACTGAGCAGTAGTTTTAGTGGGAGTGGTCAGTCAAGCAATCCGCAAGGCAGAAGACGGAGGTGTGAAGATGAGAGACTTCAGTTTGCTGTTGTGGAGAGGGAGCAGTCATGGAGAAATAATACGGACAGGTAGATGAGCACAGATGCAGTTCCCGTCTGGGCAGTTGTGGGAGACGCATAGAAGGAACGGAGACATGAAAACGAGTGTGGCGTCAGTTAAACAAAGAGAGTGCTGCGAAGCCCTAGCGCTCTTCTGCACACTGTATGCACTTTGTACCGTGGCCCTGCTGGGCATACGAGTGCATGGATGACAGGCCATCAGCCAACGCAGAGGGCCTTTCTCTTACTGCTTCTCAGTTTACCTCAGGTTTGTTTTGGTGGGTGAGTGACCTGCAGTCTGATTAATTCGGACCTACCTACAGATGAACTGGGAAAAAAACGACACCACAGTGGAGCTCAGTTTTGGCATGCTAATTTTGCAGTGAGCTAATTCAGGGTTTGTTAGAGTAATCGATGACTTTGTCCTTAGGGCCTCGCAGGTTGAACTGGGCTGAAAGGTGAACATGGTATCTGTTCCTCACCGTGGTGGCAGTGGAAGAGGCACGGGTAGTGTTGGGAGAGGGCTTGCAGGGCTTGGCTCTGGTGCGAGATTGGGCAGATCTTTGTTTGTTTGTTTTCCTAATACCTATTGAGGCAAAATGATAACAAATGCAAAACCATTATATATTCTACAACCTGGCGGGGAGGGCAGACACCTATAATCAGTGAAAGGTCTTCTGAATTATTTGAGCTCAGCGAGGGCATTCCGTTGAATCCCATATTGAAATCATTGTCTAATGGAGGAAAACAAATACTCAAAACAGACTTTGAACCAATATGGAAATGCAGCAGGTGGTCAGTTACTGAAAGATGAGCCACTGACTGCCCGTGTGGTTGTGGCACGCTCGTCTCTGTTACCTCTCAGCCGTCCTCACCTGCAGGGTAGGGGTGTCTGTCTAGGCCAACACTCGTCTATGGAGACATCGCTCTCTTTACTGATCAAGTGGCCTGACTGTGAACTCCTGCACACCCCACTTTATTTAGCCTTAAAGCGATCTGTCATATAAAATCCGGTTCCAAAATACATTATTTTAAAATAAAATCTCGCGTGTACGTGCTAAAAGCTGTCGTCCCTGCCTAGGCTCTTGAAAGCACAAATGTCAATTATTTCCTTCCTCTGGCAGTCCGACCACACCAACAGGATGGGGCCGTCCCCGGAGGAGAGAGGCCGTGTTGTTCCACTGGGTCCTGGCAACTGCGTTTGGGGCTTCCACCTGAGAAATAAGCGAACCAGCCCATTTCTCTAGACTCGTATCCTATGTTTCATTGCTGCGGATGAATTGGAAGTAAAGACCCCTGACTGCTGTGTCCTTTTAGGGTCTGACTCCACAGGGGTGATGGTCACATTTTGAACAGCAGAGCATGGTGGTGCCTGTGCTAAGCGTTTGTGTCCGTTATAGCAGGGCAGAGGCAGCGTAGGGCCAGAAATGATTCTAGTGACACGTTCGTGAGCTCCTCTGCAGGAGTGTCTCAGCTTGAAGTGAAATAAAAACTCAGTGGCACAGTAGGAAGGATGCTTTTTATCACGGGACCTGACAGTCCTGAGTCAGTGTGATTTCTGTCACACACCACTTTGAGGATGAGAGGTGCAGAGCTGTTCGGATCACCTCTAGATCAAATGGGCTTTGCGTGTGTTTGATCACGTATCAGCAGTGGGGTCCGCTGGGTAATTAATCGTTATGCATAAAAGCTTATAAAATTGTAAGCTTGGAAGTATCACTTTAATTGATCATCAGATATTTTAGAGCTAAATACACTTATTTTACATATGTATAATAATGATCAGTCGCCCCGGCACACTAGAAAACCTGAACACTTGCAGTAACCACGAAGTTTTGAGGTGGTCTACAGCAGAGCCGTCCTCAGGGCCAGTGTTCCGGCCCCATGAAGTCGAGCTATTGCCTTTCACAGATTTCCCAGAATTTGTCCCTGGAATGCTCTGGCTGCTCCGGAATGCATATCTGGGTGTACTTTTGGTCTTCCCCCATGTCAGCTAAAATCTAACCTCTGGAACAGAGCTGAAAAGGGCTCCCTCCATCTTCTCAACTGGGTGTCGCCTAGATGCACAGCTCAGGAACGATGTAGTTACGCCTGAACAACCAAGACAGCCAGAGCTGCAAGGGGCCTTGCTATGAGGCTGCATTGCGTTCATGGAAGAGAGTGGGACAGCGGTCAGAGGTGGGAGACGGTCAGGGAAGAGCATGGAGGGAGAGGCTCAAACACAGCAGGCAGCCTGAGCAGAAAACGTGGATGGAAATAGCAGGCTTTGCTGAGGAGGGTAAGAGCGATGAAAAACGGGGACAGGGATACCTGAGTGAGAGCGAGAGAGAAAATCTGCCACGGAGAGACGTACAAACGATAGCAGCAGGAAAAAAACCAGGTGTGTATGTCTGTGTGGAGAGAATGACACATAGAGACAGAGACATGGAGAAGGAAGGGGTTCTGTCGCCCTTATACCTAAATATTCTTGATTCAAACAAGCAGGATTTTTGTGGTAGATTTTTTAGAAAGTGGATAGTTCTATGTGCCGTCCACCCCATTATGTCAGTATGGAATGATACCCAATTATAAAATTATAGAAGTAGCTATCTTTTCTATCCTCCTGCCGTGTTGTCCTATGGACATTGTAAGCGAGCAAAGTTAACATATGTGATTAATGCAATGTAGCTTTCAGTGCTCACGCTAACTCTGTGTAGACCGAAACAAGTCTCCGAAGTGTTATCCTGGCGTTTAAATCTACTTCTCAGTGCCTGGATGGACTGCCTAATGCATGTCAGGCATAGAGAGCGGGGCTGAAGCACGGGACCCAGGGACATGCCGGAGTCCTCAGGGAATTTCACCCACAAGCGTGTCTATTCATCACTGCCATGCGAGGGAGACTAAGATGTATGTTCTCAAACGAGAGCATTTAATGACTGGGGGGTTCCCATCCGGGGAAAATTATAGCTGACTGCAGAGAAACAGGTAAATGGACTCTGTTGGGAGTAAAAACCGGAGGCAGGTGGTTAAGGAAGCAAAGTTTCTGTGGGTCTCGTAGCGACAAGAATTCAAAGGGGACTGAGCAGTCTCACCAGCTGGAACACAGGGCGCATGTAGGGTGAGGGCGGAGGAACAGGGGCTGGGCCACACCTGGGAGGGCTATGAACACCAGGTTGGGGGGTTATCGGCGGGCGGGAGGGACCGCTGGTGGCTTAGAGCGGAAGAGGCGGGTTGCACGGCACTGCTAGAGAACTGGGGGATTGCACGCTCTTTCCAAAGACTGACGCTAACGTGAGAGGAGATAATCGAGGCTCAGCCCACAGAACAGAGACACAAGCCCTGACGACGGTCCTCAGACACAGTATACCCTCGTAGCAGCACTGTCCAGTGAGATTTCCCGTGATGACCCAGAGGTTCCAGATCTGTGCCGTCCAGTAGGGTAACCACTACCCACATGTGGCATTTGACCCCTTGACATGTGCCCAAGGTGATTGAGAAGCTTAATTTTTAATTTCATTTAATTTTAATTCACTTAAATATAAATGTAATAGCCATGTAGCTACTGGGTTCTGTATTAACATAACTACATTAGCTTATAGAGTGAAAAAGAGAGCTTATAAAGCATGTTAAATAGCATAAGGTAGATTTTGATCCTTGGAGGTCAAGACGTTTCTCCTGTGTCCATTTCTGGCTCTCTGTCAAGTTCAGTATCAGGAGATTTCTGCCTTACTGTGAAGCTTGATGCTGAGAACATTATCAAGGACACCCTGGAGGATGTTAATGGACCAGTGGTCTAGGCCCAATCCAAGCTGGCAATTCACAGTTTCTGTTTTTCTGTCTGTTACAGTTACTTGACCAGTTTTAATTGGACGTTTTTGTGTCATGGTTATCAAATACCCTCACCTTCTAAAACGCTTTGCTTGGTGGCAGCTCGTTTTTGAGAGTGGGTTTCTTCTGGTGGCTGAGAGAAATGCACCTCCAGAAAGTCATTTCACGCTCGGGGATTTGTGCTGTTGTGATTGATTTACATGTTGGGCAGAACAGTCAAGGTGAGGAGAGGCACACGCACACGCGCACAGAGCAAGGTCTTGAGAGACCGCAGGCTGGAGCAAGGGTGACGGGTGGAGGTGGGGAGGTTAACGAAAAACCGAACCAAACCAAGGGATTCCAGATGAGAAGTGAAGACCTTTACATGTTCCTGTGGAAATGGACTGACAGGCTATTAACAGACTCTGACGTGGGACCTCCTCCCCTATAAACGTTAACATGGTGGCTAATGGATCGGAAGACACACGTTCAGCGGCCCCTCTCCCACCCAGCATCGGCCTTCAGGCGTCTTTGTGGAGCCCAGGGTCTACAGAGAACAGAGTTGGACAAAATAATTGTGTCTAAATTAGAAGAAATGACCTCAGTGCCGTGTTAGAGGAAAGCAGAAATTCCTGGTCTCACCAGGGTTACCCAGAATAGTGCAGAACAAGCAAGGGCGATTCAAAGACGGTGTAACCAAAACAAGCAGAGCGCAAAAACCCAGCCCTCCGTTTGTGGAGGAGAATCCAGAAGTGTCTTAATTGCAGTCTGAGATATTTATGGTTAGGTTAGCATTTGAGGGCTTCCCTGGTGGTGCAGCGGTTAAGATCTGCCTGCCAATGCAGGGGACACGGGTTTGAGCCCTGCTCTGGGAAGATCCCACATGACGTGGAGCAACTAAGCCCGCGCGCCACAACGACTGACCCTGCGCTCTAGACCCCGCGAGCCACAACTACTGAGTCAGTGTGCCACAACTACTGAAGCCCGTGCGCCTAGAGCCCGTACTCTGCAACAAGAGGAGCCACGGCAGTGAGAAGCCCACGCGCTGCAATGAGGCATAGCCCCCGCTCACCGCAACTAGAGAAAGCCCGCTTGCAGCAACAAAGACCCAATGCGGCCAAAAATAAAAATAAATACATTTTATAAAAAAAGAAAAAAAATTAGCCTTTGACAGGAAAACTAGTTACAATGTGTACTCCGTTTCCAAGTGAAAAGATAAAAAATGAAGATCTCGTAGATGCCATAAAACTGAGGATTCCTGTCAAAATGACCTTGATCTGTCAATACAGAATTTTATATCTCAGTAACGGGGAACACGTCAAAGAAAGCAAAGAAGAGCCCACTGCCTTTCCAATCCCAGTTCAAGCTCCTTAGTAGCACAGATGGGGCCTGAAACTCCGGCCTGTGGGGTGTCTGCTTGGGAAATGTGTTTAAGCTCCTGAGAAGCCCGTGGAAGGAGTTCTGCGTGAGTCCTCGGGCTTCAGCTGGTTGTGCAGCAACTCCTTTCCCCAGACGCATATTAAGAATAAAAGGACCACTCGTTCAGTCACTTGGTAGTTTCCGCTCAGCTCGTGTTATGCTTCTCAGAAAAAGGCAGTTTTCCTTCGGAAGATGTTTTTGAATGTGGACTTCTGTTGATGAGACTCTGAGAGTACAGTTCTCCTCGGCCCGCCTGGTAGGGAGAACGTGCAGAGGGGCAGGACTTGGTGCACACAGGCAGGGAGGAGAAGGGCTGTTCCGTCCCATGGTCCTGCTGCAAGAGCAAAGACGCTTTCCTCCGAATACCCAAGGGAGTCTCCTCCTGTCTCATCAGCCTGAATGGATTGCATGGCATCCTGAGCCAAAGCCAAGCACTTTCAAAGGCAGCGGACCCACTTTCTCGTTGGCTGTAGACTTTGCCACTCGCCTGGCGTACCCTGGAGCATCTGGCCGCTTGCTTGTCGCCCTTCCCGGTGGAGATCCTTGGCACCACCCGAGCCCTAATTACATCAGACTTATGCCTGAGGCTGGGATGTGTTGACTCCCCCCAACCAGTCCAGGGAGATAAGAGTTGAACACGGAGGAAGAATTGGGCTGGGGAGACACAGCAGGCAAGTCCAGGATGGACAGGTAGAGATGCTGCTCGAAGTGTTTTCCTCAGGGACACGTCTGCCTGATGGCTTTTTGCCCCTGGTCAGAATACTATCTTTTGTCTGCACCAACTGTAATTGTGGTAATATAATGTCTTTTGCAACATAATTAGCTAAATCTCGTCTTAGAATGCAGAGACCTTGAGGCGGCATCGTTGTGTCTATGAACTGTGTGTCACTAGCATGCACAGAAACGGGAGTGAGGAAGAAAGAGTAGAAGGGCAGAGAGAGAAAGTGCTGCCGTCTTTGGGAATTTAGCTGATAAACATTCACCAACATTGGACTTAAACTATCAGATACTTGTTTAAGGACATTTCGGAAAGGATAATTTTTAATGCGTATGAGTTGTCACCATGTAGGACTTTTTCAGTAATTTGAGTCATTTCTTACTGTGAAACATTTGAGGATTTCTACTTTATTAAAATGCATTAATTGTTGTACCACGCAAGTGCCTGGTGACCACAGTAACATAGAGTTAAGAGTTTTTGCTTGTTTAAGGAGCCTGATGCCTATCTTTGCCTGAAATCTTAGAGAATTCTTTTTGGTTCATAAGGAAACATAATACCTCCACCATTCTTAACTCACATAGTTATTAACATGTGTATGAAAACAACCTCAATGTTTTCTTGAACTACGCTGGATAACAACGTAATTGCTCTACCTGGATACAGGATTATATCAGCACATGTTATGAACAGATCGTTTTCTAGAAACACAAAAAAAGAGCAGGCATGAATTTCAGTGCCCCTACTCTTAATCACTGGAGACCAAAATTGCTTTACTTCAAGCTCTTGGAATCAAGTAAAAATGTCTACTCATGTGCTTAAAGGGTTATTTGTTCTAGATTTAATCTTACAGCTACTTAGGGGGAAAAAAATTGAACTTAAAGGTAAAATGTCACTAGATGTATTTTCAGATCTTTCCCAAAGCATGATTACCCTTGCTTATGTTTAGTTCTCTGGAGAATAAAGTTTTAATGCTTACTGCATGTTCCCTGAAAACTCCTTGTGTATTTTTATGAGATTAATATCCTGGGAGGAGAGACAAACATCTGTGTCCTGAAGCTGGAGATTTAGGACTAGGCAGCGGGATAGCTGAGGTTGAGGCTGACTGTTGCCCCTTCAGGCTTCAGTTAGTGATTTATCAGTCACATAGTATTGCGGCGAACCTTTCACGTATCTACAGTACAATATGTGCGGTAGACGTGATTAAGAAGAGCCATGAATGTGAAAAACAGATACATGGAGTAAATAACTGGAGAGACAGGGCCAGTGTCATCTAGAGCAGTGAATGTAGCTACGAGACAAGGATGTGCGGGGTCGCTGAGAGATCCTCGCAAGCAGAGTCCAGGTGGTCAGCCACGAGTGTTTTGAAGGAGTTTCAAGGAACAGTCTTCTCACCAACCTCTAAAACTCCGTTTTGTAATTAACACGCACTCCATATTATTTTTCCTGTTGAGTCGCATTGGGCACCTTCCTTTGCATATTTCTGTGCAGGGATGATAAAATACTGACAGAACACATTTTATGGTCTTAAGGAGAATGCAAGTGGGAACTGAGACACAGTATTCACATTAGACAAGAGATGGCTGGACGGGCTGCTTGTAATACTGCCAGATCAGCGGTGTCCTAAGTACTGTGTACTTCAGAGCAAGGAGGCACCGTTTGGAGGGGTGTAATCGAGCCTTCACAGGTGCTAAAAAGGAGGTGAGAACTGAAAGAGCCAGTGCAGGCACAGGAATAAGGGAGTCAAGGTCCGGGGGTGGGGAGAATTTAATGGTATTTTTCCCAGCTGTTTTGCAATATAATTGGCATATAACATTGTGTAAGTTTAAGGTGTAGAAAGTGTGGATTTGATACCACTGTAGGTTAGCTAACACTTCCATCGTGTGACATAATTCCATTTCTGTTCTCTGGTGAGAACATTGGACTTCAACTCTTCTCAGCAACTTTCAAGTGCCTGGTGCAGAATTAACCATATTTCACAGTGCTGTGTCTTACAGAACTAGGAGGTGAGAACATCTGTATCATTTCTTCCTGTGAGTGGTTCCCGTGATAACTGAACTAGGATTTTACCAAAGGGCATTTTCTGCCCCGGTTCCCTTAAGTAGATGGAAGTGTAAAGCAAGGGTTCCAGTGGTATTTTTAGTGGCCTTCTCTACTCTTGGAACAGTGGTCTCTCATGCACTCTTCTGCATCTTTTTCACCTTTGCACACTGCAGGAAGTAGGTCCGTGGAATCTTCCCGTGTAAGAATAGAAGTTTCCTGAATCCATGTTCTCTCCACGGCTTCCACACAACTCAGGAGCTGTGGAGGGGGGGGGGTCCTTAAGAAACAAAAGTCCTTTAAAATATATTGGAAATAGATTTTCAGATGAAGATGTCGCCTAATGAAATGACCGATAACAGAAGAATGTGGGGACTTCAGAAATGTTGCGACTGGGTGGTTGACCATTTGACCCATAAGTAAAAAGGAGCCTTTGGTTTAGGGACGTGCCTTCTGCAGTAGGGAGTGTATCTATCTGTGCTACAGATTAAAACGGTAAGATTGGGAAATAGGACTGGTTGCAGGCACACGTGTTACCAGCAATGAAATATGCCCTTTGTCTGTGGTGTGTGGTTAAATGATGGTTGGTGCCATGTTCAGAATTAGCTTTCTTGGGCTCTGAGTTGTTTGTTGTCCTCAGGGTTAATCTTGTAACCATCTTTTATCAGGTATTCATCTCTCCCAGCAATTAAGATGCTGAGGCATAGCTTGAGGTCAATCAGTTGAAGCAAACGCTCTATAGCTCGTTTGATAAAATGGCACCATGAGAGCACACATCAGCTTCTGTCTGCGCACAACTCCCCATCTCCCCCTGCCACGGAAAAAAATCATCTCACAGCACTCTATTTATACAGGTATTTCCAAATATGAACTTAGTTTGACCTTGGCACTCACCAGATAATGTGAACCGTCATGTAACTGAGAACATATTATAAAGACTTGCAGAAGACAGACAAGTCTTAACTTCTGCAAAGCCCAGTTGTTTCACTGCAGCAGTGTTTTCCCCATTATTTGCTGGAGTAAATAAATACTGAAGCCAAGAATAACTGACTTCTTTAACATTTGTAAAATGGTCAACTCCCCCAACTAATACGTCTTAAACACGAAGGGGTTAGGTTGAAAGCTCTAGGTCATGAGCTTTGCTGAAGTGGTAGAAAGCTCAGGTTTGCCCTTAGGTAAAACTAATATTAATAATAATTTTATAAAGTGTCTCATAGTGGTCGTACCTCCACCATTTTTCCCGTCGAGTTCACGAATTTGTGAACAGAGGCCTGGGTGCCTCTTTATCTCTGGTAGAGTGGCGAGTTCATTGTGGTCATGGGGGCGTGAGAGGCTGAGACCCTCCTGGGAATGCCTGGCGGCTGGTGAGTCACCTTGGAAGCACAGCAGTTCTGCACAGGGTCACGGGGTGTCTGAGAGACCACACTGAAACCCACTATACTTACCTGCAGAAACCGACACTGTTCCTATTGGGGTCAGACCTCCAGTCCGCGGGAGCTCGTAGCTTCGGGGACCCACGCTGTGCTTTTCGGAAAGCCTTGGAGTTTATTTACCTTGCCTTTGGGGTTACTGGTTAGGCAAGTCCAGTGGTCTGCCAGGCAGGGTATGTTGGTTTCAAGATGAAGACCAGGTTCTCCCAAGAAGGAGAATGCATGTGTATTTTAAAATTTTTAAAAATTCACCACACAAGTTTTACTTTATTTGCTTTACTGGTTTATAACATTATATAAGTTTCGTGTGTACAACATTATATTTCTACCCTGTGTACTGTGTACACTGCAGTGTGCTCACCACCAAAATTGTGTTTCCATGTGTCACCATACAGTTGATCCCTTCTATCCATTTTGCCTTCTCCCCTCCACTTGCCTTCTTGTAACCACTACTCTGTTCTCTGTATGTAAATGTTTTTGTTTGGTTTGGTTTGTTGATACTATTTTTTTTAAAAATTTCACATGTGAGTGAAATCATACGGTATTTGTCTTTCTCTGTTTGACCTATTTCACTTAGCATAACAACCTAAAGGTCCAACCATGTTGTCACAAATGCCAAAATCCCATCTTTTTTATGGCTGAGTACTATTCCATTGTGTGTGTGTGTGTGTACACACACATACACACCACATCTTCTTTATCCATTCATCTCTGAATGAGCACTTAGATTGTCTCCATATATTGGCTATTAATTACACATGTATTTTTTTTTTTAACAGAAAGGTGTAAAGATGGACACTCCTAGGAAAACTGAAGTGTAAATAATGCTGTCTTCCTTTTAACTGAACAGTGGTTTTGCTTTTTGGTTTTTTTCCACATTAAACTGGTCAATTTTTGACATACCATGTACCCTAGTGTGTGTGTGTGTGTATAAATATGTCTGTGTGTATGCATACTTAGTATCCTGATAAATTTCCTATATTACACTTGGATGTTTTCTATGAAAACGTGAAATGATACTTGCAATAGTACATGAAAGCTTTCCCTGGTTCTTCTGAGTCATCTGTGTCTAGTAGGATTTATACGTCAGCCAAAATTTGAAGTGCCTCTGTAACTGTAAAAGTTCTAGTAGCCACGTTAAAAAGAAGCTAGTGAAATTAATTTAACAGTATATTTTATCTAATATGGTATATCCCAAGTATCAGTTCTACACGCATTGTAAAATGTTGAATGAGATGCTTTATAAAAGCCCACCTCTTTTCCTGTTTAGCCTTTGAGGTTAGGGTGTATTTTGCACTTCCGTCACGTCCCAGTTTGGAAGTGCCACGTTTCCAGTGTACACTGGCCACGTGTGGAAACGAGTGGTGCGCTGGGCAGCCTGACTCTGATGCTGGTGGTGTGGTGGGTTGACGTGCAGAGGCTGGCCTTTCTCGTGGCCTTCCTTAGTGGGATGCGTTCGCTGTACGAGGCCCTCTGGGTTTTATACCGCTGACTTCGTGCCGGTCTGGAGGCACGAATGGAACGTAACCTTTGATTCAGTTCACGAGACCTTCATCCAGATTCCTTCAGTCACGTCAGGCATTTCTCAGAACTACCTAGGGAGTCAGAGTTTTGCAGAAGAATCTTGAGGGGTACTGCTCAGGTGCTACATAGAGTGTCCTTCAGTTTGGGTCGGTCCATGCTGCAATGTAGAGGAAACTTTTCCTGTAAAAAGCCGTAGAGTAAATATATTCAGTTTTGTGAACACTGTACGTACGGTCTCTGTTGCCATCATTCAGCTCTGCTGCTGTCGTGTGAAAGCAGCCACAGACACTGTGTGAATGAATGGGCAAGGATGTGTTCTAATAAAACTTTACCCACAAAAGTAGGCAGTGGGCTGAATTGATCCATGAGCTATTTGCCAAGCCCTGATGGAGAGGCAAGAATGCTAGACTGGAGCAAGTCTTTTTGGTTCTGTATGGGGTAGGAGAAAACGACAGACTGAAAAAGAAACTGAAAGAGAACAAGTCAACTCAGGTTGCCTTCCATTTGTAAAGTCAGACCCTTGATTCTAACGGCCTGTGACCCTAAATGACCTTGCTTTGCCACCTGTCTTCTATGTAATTGGTTTGGTTAAAGAATGAGCGTAAATCGTGAGAGAGAGACAGAAGAGAACCTTTCTAGATGTTCTCTTTTACAGCCACCTGCTCCACTCTGAACTAGCTGTCATTTCTGGGCTCCACTGTAGGTCAACAGAGGTGCATGTTGTAGAGGAGGATGCCACGTGAAGTCACCCTGAGGGCGGGTGCCCGCTCAGTTTGTTACAAGCGTCTGTCCCTTCCAGGGGGACCCTCTTTAGCAACTTATAAATGCTTTGCAAATTCAGTAAACGCTTTGCTGTCGCAACATGTTCATAGCTTTTTTTTTTTTTTTTAACCAAAACTAGGATTTAAATATTTCTCTAGTTTTTCTATTCTTCTTACTCTTGGTGTTATTATTATCACCATTCTAGCAGTGATATTACTGAGGCCTTAAAAGAGTGAGTGTGTATTTAGATCAAATAGTGAGTTATGTAAAAACATCTTTCTATTATTTGTAACTCTACATAAGCTAAATTTTGAGTCCTCATTGTGCCAAATGACAGACAGTTAGGCTGCAGCAAAATTATAGGTAAACTCATTCACTTCGGATCAGTTAAATCTTGCCTGCCATGGCATCAGGAAACCTAGGCTGTTTGTAGTCACTGCATTGGGATGAGGCAGCAGTTCTGGTCGCTGGCTTGCCCCTGGGTGGCCTTCACACTGCATGGAGTTCCTATACTCTCTCTTTTTTTTTCTTTTTTAAAAAATTAATTTATTTTTGGCCGCGTTGGGTCTTCGTTGCTGTGCACGGGCTTTCTCTAGTTGTGATGAGCGGGGGCTACTCTTTGTCGCGGTGCACGGGCTTCTCATTGTGCTGGCTTCTCGTTGCAGAGCACGGGCTCTAGGTGCGCAGGCTTCAGTAGTTGCGACACGCAGGCTCAGTAGTTCTGGCGTGCAGGCTCAGTAGTTGTGGCTCGTGGCCTTAGTTGCTCCGCAGCATGTGCGATCTTCCCGGACCAGGGCCCGAACCCGTGTCCCCTGCGTTTGCAGGCAAATTCTTAAGCACTGCGCTACCAGGGAGGTCCCCCTATCCTCTCCTTTACGAGGAGAGAAAAGAAAAAGAATGAAGGAGCGGGGAGAGGAGGAGGAGAAGAATTGACTCAGCCCTTGGCTTTTATTTTTCCAAATCTTTTTGTCATACGTCTGCATTATTGCTTTTTTTTTTTTTTTAAAGCAAGACTGACATTTTTGGACTCTGGTTCCCGAGCAATGATCTCCCATTTGGACAATGGCAGCCCAGTACCTAATGGTCCCCACAGGAGGGGAGGAGGAGGGGTGGGGACGGTCGGGGGAAGAGGGAGGGCATCGTGGGCTCTAGGAGAAAGAGCCCACTCCTGTTCTGTTTTTCGTTAACCCTTGACCACATCCACCGCGGACAGCAACTCCAGGATAGGACATCATAAGCGTGGGAGACGGGTTCGTTGCTCCATAGAGCCAGGGAACCTCCAAAATATGTGACGTCTGGAGCAGACCAATAAGTGGGCAGCCCTCCCAACTAATATTAGTTGAATGCATTTCATCCTTTATTTCGTGACAGTGCAGAAATCTCATTTGCTCTTTCCCACTATCTAATTACAGTTTTTAACTCAAAGCGTGATAGTGCAGCACGCATCACGTCAAGCATGATGCGAGTGTGTAGGGAAAAAATGAGGACGCCTTACACCTGACCCCGCCCAGCTCCTCCCCTTGTCTTTTCTCCATGAAGACACAGAGGTCCTTGTCCCTTCACACTCCCAACAGCTCTCTACCCAGTCTGATCTGTTCTTCCTGGAAATGATCACTCCCTGATGGACATTTTGGTTTGTTATTTGTCCCTTCACGTTAAAATTGGTCCTCAGTGAGAATAAATTGATCTGTTTCGATCACTGCTATATCACCAGGCTGGTGTATGGAGGGCTCAGTAAACATGTACTGGATGAATGAGTTGCATTGCATTTATGTATTCATTTTGCCTGGATTCGTTGTTTTCATATATAACTCATGCCACACAGCAGATATCCAGTAAGTAGTTACTGTTCTATGTGTGGAATGTAGTTGTAACTTTATGAGCATGTTGTATCAGGTGGAGAAATTAGAGAATATTGCTGAGGAGACATCCCTGGTCTTCCATGGTGTTTAGTATTTAGGTTATAGGGTAGTAAACAGTGGATGCAGAATGGAAGTGAGAATATGATTACAGCGTTTATCTGACTTTCTCATGTGACAAGGTTCATATCAATGGGGCTCTTTAGAGTTGACTTTTACTGAGAGCTTGTGAGGGAATGCCCACTATCAGATACCACTGTGCTGAGCATCTAACATGTGTTAGTTCATTTGTCAAAATGACCCTAGAAGAAGGCAGGTGCTACTGTTAAGGACTCAGAGAGGGTTATTGATGGAGAGATATTGTGAGAGTGATCTGGCCCTGGTACCTGTGTTCTTGAATCAAGTAGTATTTCTCGAATCCAGAATAGAGTCTGGCTACAGATAACGTACATAAGATTCTAATAGTGGGTACATGTATGAATTGGAGGCTGATGGCTTCCTGTTTTCCAGTTGAAGCAAAAGGTGGCATCTTTGGTTGAGAATAGGTTTGGGAGAGCTTTGAAGACAAACCATTTGAAAGGATTCCAGGAGTCTGAGACAGGGATACAGCATAGAGGACAAAACAGACCGGGTCAACTTTGAAAAGCCCAAGGGATGTGAACTCAGTCCCTTCAGGAAGTACGGCTGCCTGAGGAGTTGCAGAGAGATGCACAAGTAGCTGTGGGCTTAACTCAGCTAGAACCAGGAGTCCTCTTCCTAATTGTGGTAAAACCAGTGATATAAGGTAAGTCCTCACACTTGGAGAATGGTGACCCTGATTTTGTTTTTTGTTTGTTTGTTTTCGGCTCTCATTTGAAGACATGGCTGTTTTATCTTTGAATCATCTCAGAGCGCTTTGCAGCCAGTCTGTATGTTTCTCTCCCCAAGATGACGGCCTTATTTGGTTTGGTCTGGTTGGCGGCACTGGCCTTGGCTAGCTAATGTCTGTGTTTCAAGCTCTTCTTCATTTTCCACGCTTCCCCGATTACTCAGCTGCACGGTGCATTGTTTCAGCTCCAGTCCCATTAATCAGGCTCTTGCCAACGTTTCACAGCTTGGGAAGAATTTTTACTCAAAACATTCAAAACCAGCATTTCACGGATTTCAGCTGCGGTTAACAATGGGCGGCCTTGTTGGTGGGGACCACATTCAAAGTTAATGGGCTTGAAGGAGCCTCTTGGGGTCATCAGCAGCTGAGGGTGCAATTAGGATGCTCAGGGCCAGCTCACCAGCCCTAGAGACCACTTCGCCAGCTCGGACACGTTCTCAGGGCCCGGGATGGGGAGAAGCAAGCACATCTCCACACTACCATTGTGAAGGCTCCCGATCAGATGCAGGGATTCACCGTGGGAGGAAGATCCGGGATTGTGCCCCGCTGCTCGCCCACGCTGAGGTCACACTGGCCTGATTTCCCCCCCTGCCACGGAACAAAGCCCTCTAATAAATTTATTAAGTCCAAGTTACTTGCAATTCATGTGCTCTTTGCAAATCAGGAGTAAATGATGAGGACGATGCCCTCTTTACACAAAAGAATCGAAGCATGGGGAGCATTTAGGCAGCGCAGGAGGGCAGGGAGTCCTTCTAAATCATCTTAGAAGCCCTTCAGGTAGGTTTTTATGCAAACCAGGTGCAACGTTCTTTTTCTCTTCTGACTCTGGATACCTAGGGTTTAGGGGGGAAGTTTCTGACTGTTAAATTCAGGATTATATTTTACATATCACGACCTATTGTGCCATTCATGTAAACCGTCTCAGCAAACGACTGATGCAGGCATCACTTAAATTTCCTACCCTCCTGAACATTTAAATTCCTGACCTCTACAGATGGAATTTTTTTTAAAAGCAGTAGACTTTGTTTCTCAGAGCACTCTTAGGTCTACAGAAAAATTGAACAGAAAGTCCAGCGTTCCTGCGTCCTCTGCTCCCTCCCTCTGGCCACTCTATTATTAACATCTTGAGTCAGTTTCATCCATTTTGTTAACATGGATGAACCACGATTGACACATTATTGTTAGCTAAAGTCCCTAGCTTACATTAGGGTTCACTTTTTGTGCTGAGCGTGCTATGGGTTTAAACGGCCAAATACACCGTATCCCGTGTCCACCATTACAGTATCAAACAGAAGAGTCTCACTGCCCTGAAAATCCTCGGCCGTCTGCCTGTTCATCCCTCCCTCCCCTCTAGCCCCTGGCAACCACCGATCTTTTTACCATCTCTGTTTTCTTTTTTTTTAGTTTTTAAATCTGTAAATTTTGCCATCTGAATATTTTTCTTTCATCAACTGTCCTGAAATTGACCGACACCAAGAGATTGCAACAGTAGTTTCAGGTTCAGATCATATATTCGTCTGTCACATGTAACATGGTTTTTAAAAAAAATCCACTTTCATCAAATGTTAATGGACTTATTTTTTTCTTTAATAATAATGAAAATCATTAAGTATCCCTAGACACAAGTGGCAAAAAAATATAGCATGAACTAGAAAGAAAATATAAATTCTGGGATTATTTGTGATTTTAATTTAAAGAAATATGTCCTGAAGGACTTGGATAAAATATGACTTTAAAAATGTGTACGAACCGTTACATAAGTGTCATGTTTAGAAAAACACATAATTCATTAAAAAATTTTTTTATTGAAGTATAGTTGATTTACAGTGTTGTGTTAGTTTCTTCTGTACAGCAGAGTGATTCAGTTATGCATATATATCCTTTCTTTTTCATATTCTTTTCCATTATGGGTCATCCCAGGATATTGAATATAGTTCCTTGTGCTCTACAGTAGGGCCTGTTTATCCATCCTGTACATACTAGTTTGCATCTGCTAATCCCAAACTCCTGATCCATCCCTCCCCCACCCCCCTCCCCCTTGGCAGCCACAAGTCTGTTCTTTATGTCTATGAGTCTGTTTCTGCTTTGTAGATAGGTTCATATGTGTCATGTTTTAGATTCCACATATAAGCGATATCATATGGTATTTGTCTTTCTGATTTACTTCACTTAGTATGATCATCTCCAGTTGCATCCATGTTGCTGCAGATGGCATTAGTTCATTCTTTTTTATGGCTGAGTAGTATTCCATGGTATAGATGTACCACATCTTCTTTATGCATTCATCTGTTGATGGACACTTAGATTGTTTCCATATCTTTACTATTGTGAATAGTGCTGCTATGAACATTGGACTGCACGTATCTTTTTGAATCATGGTTCTGTCCGGATATATGCCCAGGAGTGGGATTGCTGGATCATATGGTAATTCTATGTTTAGTTTTTTAAGGAACCTCTATACTGTTTGCATAGCGGCTGCACCAATTTACATTCCCACCAACAGTGCAGGAGGGTTCCTTTTTCTCCACACCCTTTCCAGCACTTGTTATTTGTAAACATTTTAACGACGGCCATCCTGACCCTGGTGTGAGGTGCTACCTCATTGTAATTTTGATTTGCATTTCTCCAGTACTTAGTGATGTTGAGCATCTTTTCATGTGCCCATTGGCCGTCTGTATGTCTTCTTTGGAGAAATGCCCATTTAGGTCTTCTGCCCATTGTTTGGGCAGGCCTGCTCTGCACCAGCGTCCTGCAGAATGCCTCAGCCTCACATCCCCTGCTTGGGGGCCTGGGAGGCCACCGAGTTGTAGACATGACAGCTGGTAGATAAGCAGGACCACCGAGGATGAGTGGGCAAGAGATACATGTTTGCTGTGTGGAGTCACTGAAATGCGGGCGCTTCTTAGATACCGTGTCATAGTCTACCTTGTGCTCACGAATCATAATAATTGGTGTACCTGCAGGTTTTTCTTTGTATGTTTGTTTTTCTGGTACTCTACTCTGAGTAAGTTGAGGATAGATTCTGGTTTACTCTTCCCAGGAGCTTATAAAGTAATTTTCTGCTTTGCACTTACTAATGTTTCAGCAGTAAATTAGGGAATAACCCTAAAGCACAAAGAATAGTGATTCAATTGTTGTGATATATATATCTCACAAAAAAATGTGATATATGTATATTGCATATTATACATATTGTATATTTATCACACGTACACACAGGCATCCCTGTATGTCTGTACCTCATAAATTAGGAAATACATACGTATTTGGAATAAAGAGAGAACGAAATTAGTGGATTGTTGGCTTGTTTATTAGTTTTTCCTTCTTCTCAGGTTTTCAATGACTTCTGGCTTTTTATAACTTTGAATTTAACTAAGTTTTAGATCCAGTTCCTAAGTTTTTAAGGAAAACAGTGTTGGCTGTAATCTATGTTTTACAAAAATAATGAACAGCAAACTGAAAATATATTGCCATGTGCATTGAAACTCAGTCTCCAGCCTTGGTTGCAGCCTGGATGTGTAATAACAATCCATACAGGTTATTGAATTGCGGTCACGAGGCTCCCAGTAAAACAGGTTGTTCTAGAGATAAAAACACGGAAATGTATCACGGGTGGTTTAATCTTTACAAGACATTTTATTTTTGCATGACATTGGTGATGGGATACTTTTTAGCATCCATAAAATCATCAACAGTTGTCTCCTCTGGGGACAGTAGCAAAACAGAGGGTTCTGGTGGAGAAAGGAAAGCTCAGCTCCACTAAAAAGACTGACATGGCCAACATTGCCTTGACTTTCATGCTACCACTGTGGGAAGGCTGGTCTTACAGGGGAGCGGCACCCACGGTGAGGCAGGGAAGGGCCCTCACTCCACAAGGAGCGCAGTGAGACTAGTGAGATTTGGCCTGTCCACACTGTGTATCTGGTCGGATACACTAACTGAAGGTCGGATAGAGAGCAAGAAAACACAGCCTTCCGTCAAGTGTCAACCAGGTAGAGATGGTTAGACCATCTTACTGCCGTTGAGAAAATAGCGTACTTCTGTGGTCCTCTTAAGACAGCTAAAGAAATGTCCTAAATTTACACTGCCGAAAACTCACTTCACGCTCCCCATATCACTAACGAAACCAAAATCGGACAGGAAAGCACAGACATCTCACTGTACATAACACACCATGTAAAAATGACGCAATTGAATCTTAACTGCCTTTTGACAGTAAGTGCAAATAGGGTCTCTGTTCATCCAGAAAGGCACTCATTGCAGATTAAAACCAAGTGATACATTGTCTACCAGAGACACGCCTGAAACAAATGGAGCCAAACATTTAGGCAAAGTGTCAACAAGCATAAATAAACTGTGACTGTGCTTAATCATCATGGGTGAAACCATTAGAAATGCGGGGAGTAGGGGAGGTGGAGACCTCCAGAGATCATGTAAACTAAGTTTGGAAACTTGGTAGAAGATCCAAATAGAATAATTACCAGAATTCAGCCTGTGTGTCTGTATGTTTAATACCCGTGAGCCGCGCTAGGCAGACCATGCCTTCCCCTCCAGGACCCACAAAACATCTCCAAATTTGGCTTTATATTTGGCCACAAGGACACCCCGCAATCACTCAAAAGAGGGAGCAGTGTAGTAGACACCACGTTCTATGACTAGGGAACAATAAAATTAGAACTTAATAACAAAAAGGTGTAATAAAATCCTAAGTGGGTGTGTTCTTTTAAAAATAGCACTCTTTAAGTAGTGAGTGATTTAAGAGGGCATTTCGAGATTAAGGACATTCCAACAAGGGAACATTTAAAATGTAATTGCAAGTTATTTAGAAGATAATGCTGCCGGGCAGAGTACAAATCCAAACGAGCTGGGCATGGTTAGTGGTGGGTTGGTAACTATTTAACGGTTGCTTTTGTGGGCGTATTTCAAGCATGAGCGGTGTTTGTGTATTCATTTATATTAATGAGTGAGAGAAAAAACAGGGAAAGTATACATCAGAGCTTTACTTGTGCATCCCCCAGCTGAACAATTTGTTTGCTGAGTTCGGTAGTCAATACACTTCAAATACTGGGAGATATTTCCTCCATTTTTTTTGTGTTTGTTACAGGATAATGGCTGAAGACTCAACACTCTTTTTTGTGGTTAATCTACACTATTATTATTTTCTCCAGCATTTTCTTTAGGAAATCAACAAAACAATAAAGTCCTGATTTGTAGCACTTGCCAGTTTCTGTGGTGGAAATGCCCCTACCATGGCCGATCTCAAGCTCCCACCATGGTCACTGGACACAGAAATGGGAGGAGATGGACAGTAGCCGCCAGTATGTAGCGTTTCCACCATAGACGCCAATAACCTCCAAAGCAGGGATAACAAGTAGGGAGATGATGAGAGCATTACAGAATTTGTTTATTTATTACTATGGTTTTAGTAGAGTTTTCACTGAAAGTTTATATAAGTTAATTTTTAATAATGACAGCGTTGAACAGCAGGCTCCCCAAATTACTGAACATTTAATAAATCTGTGTGAGCTAGCTCCAGACGTCACCGGCAGACAGTCCAGTCCGAAGTGTCCTTAGAAGGAGAAAATTCCAGTCCAAAGTGTCCTTAGAATTGTTTTCATTTCTAATTCAATAAAATACACCTTACAGTAATTTGACTAGATAGCCGTAAAAATAGGAGGAAGGAAAAATTAATAAAGTTAAAAACAAGAAAAGTACTTAGAAAATAGGAAGACAGGGTAGAATTTATAAATGAATACTCCGCCGGTTTCTTTCAACAAATGTGCAATGTACACAACTAAAATCTGGCGATACTCTCCTGTTCCCATTGATCCCTGGTCCTCTTAAGAGAGAAGGTGCTGGACATGGAGAACAGAACACATAAGGCCAGAACAGGAAGTAGGGGAGTGTTTGTAGGAGATCATGGGGTAGATTCATATGACTCTGTAGAGTTACCTGCTGTCCACCTGTTCTGGAACTAAAGTCGGTTTAAGTGCCAAGTATTTTGGCCTAATTCTTTTTTTTTTTTTTTTTTAATAAATTTATTTACTTTTATTTTTATCTGCGTTGGGTCTTCGTTGCTGTGCGCCAGCTTTCTCTAGTTGCAGCGAGCGGGGGCTACTCTTCGTTGCAGAGTGCGGGCTTCTCCTTACGGTGGCTTCTCTCGTTGCACAGCACAGACTCTAGGTGTGCAGGCTTCAGTAGTTGTGGCACACGGGCTGAGTAGTTGTGGCACAGGGGCTTAGTTGCTCTGCGGCATGTGGGATCGTCCTGGACCAGGGCTTGAACCCGTGTCCCCTGCATTAGCAGGTGGATTCTTAACCACTGTGCCACCAGGGAAGTCCCTTGGCCTAATTCTGAGAGCTCGGAGATGATAAAGTTCCCCTGTGGTCAGAGTGTTAGAGGTGGCTCAGTACAGCTTCACGTGGTCCATGCTGGGTGCCCCTCACCAAGAGTGTAAGTCCTGGATCCGGTTCCAAGGCTGTGGAAAGACTTGACTACAGCAGCGGTAGGATCAGCTTATACCAGTCTGGCTTGTTCAGCTCTCCAACCTGAGCTGACCAAACTAAGTATTTTAAGAAATCGAAACTCTTTGCCCAGACTTATTTACTTGAGTGCAGAGGAAAGGGGAGGAACATATGGACCCAGGGCGCACTCTGTGGCTCGTTGTCACAGTGCTGGGCATCCTCGTTCTGCACAGAGCCCAGTGTTTGTTCATTTCTTTGTTTTCTTGATTCTTGTCTCATTAGGTTTGGGAACTTCCGTCTCATTGTCTTATTCCAGGACGAGATGACCATATTCACTTGGATGATTGTTTCATGTTGGTTCCAATGCATTTCTCCGTGCAATTTATGATAAGCCAAGGATTAGTAGGTTGTCGATTTACATTTGCTGTCCTAGAGCTGGTCTTATAGTCTGGAAACAAACTTGATAATTACTAGTAGAGTCTAATCTCCTAAGGCGTGGTGCACATTGCAGAACCTGTAGATGAAATCCTGTGTACACCAGTCTCAGTGAGGAAAAGGGAGAGGGAGGGAGAGAGAAAT
The DNA here is from genome assembly GCA_036417435.1 of Inia geoffrensis. NCBI lineage: Eukaryota > Metazoa > Chordata > Mammalia > Artiodactyla > Iniidae > Inia > Inia geoffrensis. The sequence goes on from CM070921.1 coordinate 5,598,077, forward strand.
ATAAAGGATAAGTAAGAATGTAAAATTGGGGTATGTACGGAAAACTGTAGAATGTTTATAAGGTATGAGGTGAAATGTTAGGAAAGTGTAAACAGACTGTTGTCATGGTCCCAACTGAAAACAGTTGTCAAAGCCTCCCTCCACTCTCTGCTCACACAGTGACACATGGAGGTTATTCCGCAGGTAATTTTCCCCCATAATATAGGGAAAGTGAAATTGCTATGCTATTGAACTTTAAAGGAACAAGTCATCCCTATGGTACTACAACTGACCAAGGCCATATAAAAAGAAGGAGTATTTGTATTAAATATTATGAAGGCGTAGATTAACTCTGATATTAAAATCTGACAGTGATCACAAAGTAAAAAAGTTATATGCATAAAATGTGTCATCTCAATTATATAAATATGAACGCAAACTCTGTAAGTGAACATCTAAACCAGCAGTATATTAAGAAGTAATACCCCGTGATGAAATAACATCTATTCTAGGAATACCAGAATGATTCAGTATTAGGAAATGTATTAATGTAATTCATGACATTATTAAGTTAAATGAAAAGAATAACTTTGGTGCTTCAGTAAGTGCCCAAAAAATGTGATAAAATTCAAGCGCTATTTCAGACAGAAGTTCTAGGTAACATAGGCATGAAAGGAATAAAAATAACGTCAACCAAATGCCTAACTGTGTCTTGATGATGAAAGAAACATTCCACTAGAGTCAATAAGAAAGAAGGGTGCCTGATGTCATTTTTATTATTAATATCAGTGTGGAAGTATTAGCCAATACAATTGTTTAAAATTTTGGAAATCAAAATTAACATTTTTTAAAGATAGGAAAGCCAGAAGAATTCATTATGATAATTATGATAATGATAACGGAAAACACAAGCATGTTAAATAAGGTGGCCAGTTACAAAAGAAGCATATACGTATGTAAATATGACATGAAGAATAAAGAGAATGATAACGATGAAAATTTAAATGGTATCTACTGTTCGTTTAGTGCTTACTTTGTCTCAGGGCTTCTTCTGGGCATATTAGTGGCACTGCGTTTAAATATCTTTCACAACCCCGTGAGATAAATATTGTTCTCATTGTACCGGCCAGAGATGTTACTCACCATAAATACTGATTAATGCCTGTGATGACCACACTCCATGGTGATTATCGGAGAATAGTCTTGGGAAATAGGTAAACGCTAGAGAATGCAAATGATAGGTTTGGGAGAAAAAAAATAATAATTTTTTTTCCACATAGTGTTTATGGGGTATCCTGGTAGAGGTGCCTCAGAAGCATTAGAAAGGCAGTTTTAGGGCTCACATGGGGAGTGAGAGTTGGGTTCATACATTTGGAAATCATCACCTTACTGACAGCGATGCTAGGTTTTCATCTGAAGATTTAATGTGTGAGTTATTTCTTTCTATCATCAATTTATACTTAACATTCATATTGGCTTCTAACAATGGGCAGAGTTCAGGACTGAAAATTAATTACATATTTTAAACTTGGTGGAATATTTTAATATTTTGACATTTTATCTAATTGATTTATTTTTATACATATTTAAGTTAGAAGTGTATGTGCACTCATACTACTGCCTGCGTGGAAATGTGTATATATATATATATTTTTTTTTTCCGAATACTAGAATATTGGAATATATATATATATATTCAGATACTGAACATATATATGTGTTCAAAAACTGGGTTGTAACTATATCCGCTAACAGATCATCTTTTTTCTAATCACTTAGTATGATATTTAGAAACAGCTGCTGATAATAAAAATGCATCTAGAGCATTTTAATGGCTAAAGAATATTTTATGTATGCTTTGAAAAAAAGTCAGTCTTCAACTTTGGGGCAATAAAGTGGTTCATTTATTTCCCTAAAATAAGCAATGATACGGCAGCTATTTTTCATAAACTTTGAATATTTGTCTGAAGTGTTTCAACAGAAGATACTAGAATCAGACTTTCTCTTTCATTAGTTATGCTTTTTAACAATAACACGAGTTTATTTTTTAATACACAGAAGTACAGTGAAAAGAGAAAATGATTCCTAATGTCACCATCCAGATGACACCACTGATACTTTAAGAAGTAGACACGTGTTTAAAAATTCATAGAGCACTCAAAAATTGAAAATGACAAGTGACAACTCCCTTCTTTTCCTCTTCTTGAAATACATAAATCGGAGAGCTGTGCATATGAGCATATGCAAATCTAACTCATTGTTTACATGGCTATGAATTATTGAAGAGCCCCTACCCAGTGGTGGGAAATATTTCTAGATTAAGTCAGCTTCCTAGAAGTGGCTACCTAGTTTGTTGTTCTCCAATGCTTTGGGCTCCACCATCTGGAATATTCTTTCTTTTCTGTGTGTTCCTTAGCTGCTCAATAACAGGAAAATACACCCTTTGAACAAATTTCTCAGTTTCTCTGCTTCCTGTGCATACATAGCTGGGGATGCTGAGGCTCACATTTACATTTTGAACTAAGTCGTTCTGTTTTTTTCCAGAGTGGTAACACTTTTGCCAGTACAACTGTCTCAAAATCTTGGAGGGTCACCTATGAATTGGTTTCCATGCTGGTGCTAGAATGGAATTAGCACTTCTTTTTGAGATGTACTTTCCTCTTGGACTCAGTCACTACTTTGGGTATGCAAGGCTGTGCTAGAACAATGCCCTCACACTCTTAGTAGCTGTTTTCCCCAGCCAACGGGTTCTACTAGATTTCCGAAGTCTTAATACAGGGTCTTAGTGCTACACTCCTGCTTTGGTCTTTACCCTGAGGCAACAGCTTTCTGGTAGTTTGCTGGATTTGTTTTTCCCCAGGGTTTTAACTTTTTTGGGGAATCATTTTCTCACTAAACAAGGTGGTGTTAAGACACATATTTGTTTTCCAGTTTTGCTGTTCCCAGCATGTCTATTTTCTCTAAATTCTGTCTCCAAGTTAACCTGCTGTTTCTGCATCTATTCCTTTTCATAGTAATACTTTCTCATACGCAGTTAGTAAGGGCCAGCTGCCTCTTACAGTAATTTGCATAAAGCTCTCTGTCCCAGTGCAACAATTTCTTAGGTACATTTTCTGTCTTCCAAAGTTACCAGAGACAACAGTTCAACCAATGCACTGATTGTGACTGCACAACATGATCCCAATTTTTTCCAGTCTCTTAGAACTGTTTCCTTGACATTTTTACAGCCTCCTACTTTCTCAGAGATTCTTGGTTTGCTGTTCCATTCTGATCATGTTTGTCATGGGTAGCTGTGTCCAGAGATTTTACTTTTACTTATGGGACATGAACAAATGCTTCTCAACACCTTTCCCCTTGTTTCTACTGTGGAATGGGTTTTAAATACTGTTTTCTTGAGCCCTTGGATTCAAGGAGGGTTGGTCTCTGCCCATCTGGGACACGCCATTCCTTGCGCAGCAGATTTCTACTCTTTTCTGTAGGGGGTGGCTTCTCCTCCCGGAAGGTGCTACTCTCAGGTATCTGATAGTTCTCTGAATTCAAATGAAACCCTTGGAGCCTTTCCTTTCATGACACAGTCAGCTTGCTTCTCCCTCTGGCCACACTGCTTCCCCTGAGGTTTCCACGACCCCTCGCAGAAAGTGAAAAGGGGAGGGAGACTTGGTATCTGGTCCCAGCTTTCCTTCTCCAAGGGAGGGGAGGTAAACTTCATGTGGGGCTCTCTGGGTGGCCCAACTCGCTGAGAAGATCTTGAATGACTTGATTTCTCTTTAGTCTTCCTTTCCCCTAAGTCCCTGATAGCCAGAAAAGCAAGGGAAAGGAAAGAAGTAGAGCTGTATTCCTTTCCCGTTCTCTCGTCTCACCATGGACTCCATTGGTCTTTTCATGTCTTCGATAGTACATGATCTTCACCAAGGAGCTTGTCTTCTTGAAAAACTTCCTCCACTCCCTCCCGGGCCAAATTCTTTGTCCATCCTAATGCCACTCTTAAAAGTTGAGGGTAATTGTGGATCATTTCACAGGTTTAGTCTTACTAAACTCTCTCCTTCCTTAAAGGAGGAAGAGAGGAGAGGCCACATGGAGCTGCACCCAGCAGAGCTTTGCAGACAGCACGAGAATGTCAGGCTAGATGACATGCTGCTCACAAATCCTTCCCTTTGTTGGAGCGCTGTGGGTATTAGGGAGTGGGCTGCTCAGGGGTTGGTCTGTGTGTCTTTAAACTGCAGTCTTGCTTATTCTATCCCCCTTTTTTCCCCCCATTACAGCTTATCTGTTGAAGAACCTGGGTTGTTTGAATTGTAGTGTTTTCCACAGTCTGAGTGTTACTTACTGTATATTTAAGCTGTGGTTAAACAGGTTGTTCTGTTCCCTGCGGTTCCAGATGAGTATCAGGTGAATTCAGAGGCTCGATCAAAATCACATTTGGTCCATTGGGCAAGACTATAGCTGGCGTTAAATTCTTTCATCAGGATATGCATGTTTTCTGGCTTTTAATCTTTTTGCTCTTATCAGCATTTTGGTATTCAATGCCTATATCCATGAATTCATTGAGGCCTGCAAAATGGTGATGTTCTAATCTGATGACTTTATTTATTTTATTTAACGGTCGTAAAAGTATAACTCTCTGCTAACATTCTGTAGCTTAACATGGAAAAAGCAAGATATACATTTAGATTTTCAAGGTAATAAATTGGCCACCTCTCATACAGTGCGATCAACTAGTTCTATTTTTTAAATATATTCATAGATTCACGGATCTAAATACATTTGTTGGGCTTCACTCATTTACAAATCTATCCTTACTGAAGCTCAGACTGCCTCAGCTGTGGCCACTGCAAGTTCCTTCAACTTGGCCACTGCGTCTTTTTGACAGAACCCTGCTTGTCTTTGGTATCTTTGTTTCTCTGATCTGTCCAGATGTTCTAGTCTCATCTTAAGCAGTCATTTCTCTAAGAAAACTCCACCTTCTTGAAATAGGCAGTGGTATACCAAAACCAAAAGGTGAGTGCTGAGAAGGGCCATTGCCACTCAGTCGTTCCTAAGAATTTGCATGTAGTTGAAAAGTCTGTGTGAAACTTGAGCGTTCATCCTAATGTGTCTGTGGCAGTTCTCCCGCCTGTCTGCCTGTCTCATGGTTGTATGTTTACATCTGAGAGGCAGATGACTCATCACTTTAGTTCACACGCCTTCAGATCAAGAGGGGCTGCACCCAAGTAAACCTGTCTGCCCCTGAAGGTTACTTAGGAGACACTCTCTTCTAACTTAAGTCTGACCTTGACTCTGCAATGACATGACTTGGGGGCCTTGGAGGAGAAGTGACTATTTGGAAGCCAGATATTAGATGCTGGTTCCAAAGATAACTCCCACTGAACTGCAACGTCTTGTATGCAAGCCGTCATGTAGTCCCCTCCCCCCTGAATTTGGGCTCTCTGTGACCTTACTTTACTATGGCATGTGGCTACTTGGTGGTGTGCCAATGCATGCCTCAGTCTCAGGAAGGTTTGCAGATTTTACTTGTGTGATGTTGTAATCCCTGCGCCTACCATGTAAGAAATTCAACTTCCTTGCTGGAGAGACAGCCGGGGGAGGCTCAGGAAGAGGCCCTTAGACTATATATTGATACATTTCAGCAGAGACCCACCTTCCAGGCATCCCTGACAAGCCGCCGGAAAGATGATTAAACCATCTTAAATGTCCCCATCCAGTTGAGCCCCTTCAGAGAGAGGCAGCTTCAGCCAGTATCATGTTGAGGAAGAACTGCCTAGTTGAGCCCAGTTAACCCACAGAATCCTGAGAGATACTAAAATTATTGTTTTAATAAGACACAGAGTGTTGGTATTGTCATACAGCAGTAAAAAGGCCCTACTTTGGCTGTAATCACCACCAAATTGTATATGATCAGCCTCAAGCACAATGTCTGTTCCTAAATAGCTTCGCAGATGCTGTTCCCTCTGAAGTATGATTTCTTCTTGTCTGGGTGGAGAAAGCTTACTTCTCACTAGTGTGGTGAAGCCTAACCTGACTCCCTGCAAAGAGAAGTGCTTTCCCTCTGTTCCTTTGTGAACTCTCCTGATACGTACGTGGGGAGGGAGGGAGGTGAGTAGGTGGATATACAGGTGGACACAGAGATAGGTGGGTGGAAAGTAGATCTTTCTGTTGATTGCAGTGACCTGTTTATAGGTATGACACACTCATTCTTCTTTTTTTTTTTTTTTTGTATCCCCATTACTTAACACCTAGTAGGTGCTCAGCAACCTTTGTGGACTGAAGGAGTAAACTTTGTTTCCAGAATTGTTTAGAAACATTATGTGAGATTATCATAGTAAGTGAAGTAAGTCAGAGAAAGACAAATCCCGTATGATATCACTTATTTGTGGAATCTAAACTATACAGGTGAACCTATATACATAACAGAAACAGACTCACGGATGCAGAGAACCAATGTATGCAAAGGAGGGGAGGGATAAATCGGGAGGTTGGGATTAACAGATACACACTGCTATATATAAAATAGATAAACAGCAAGGTCCTACTGTGTAGCACAGGGAACTATATTCAATACCTTGTAATAACCTATAATGGAAAAGAATCTGAAAAAGAAAAAAAATACATTATATATATATATATATATATATATATATATATATATATATATATGAATCACTTTGCTGTACACCAGAAACTAACACAACCTTGTAAATCAACTACTTCAATTAAAAAAAAAATTCATGTGGAATTTTGTAAAGAGGAAACCTATATTATAGAATCACTTATTATTAAATACATGTTATGACTGTTGTAAGTATATGTCATCCATCTGTGAAATGTATATTTCACCTCCATTTGAGGAACCTAAAAATAGAGATGGGAATAGGTGAGGAAACTGACTCAAGCCTGTGACCAACCTTTATATTTAATTTGGTTTTTAAAGTCTGTTAGTTCTTTATTTATGTATGTATGTGTGTATGTATGTATGTTTGGCTGTGTTGGGTCTTCATTGCTGCACACGGGCTTTCTCTAGTTGCACCGAGAAGGGGCTACTCTTCATTGTGGTGCGTGGGCTTCTCATTGCGGTGGCTTCTCTTGTTGCGGAGCACAGGCTCTAGGCATGTGGGCTTCAGTAGTTGTGGCACATGGGCTCAGTAGTTGTGGCTCGCAGGCTCAGTAGTTGTGGCGTATGGGCTCAGTTGCGCTGTGGCATGTGGTGTCTTCCTGGACCAGGGCTCAAACCCGTGTCCCCTGCATTGGCAGGCGGATTCTTAACCACTGCGCCACCAGGGAAGTCCCAAAGTCTGTTAGTTTTGAACATCCCTTTTAGTTAGTTTTGGAAGAAAATTCTGGGGTATAGGAACCACAGATTTTCTTGTGTCTTCTGAGGTCAGAGTGCTGACTACTGCCCTGTTCTTGTCTTACTGTGCTTGGCTGGCAAAAATTCACTGCATAAGAAATAACTTTGTTATTGAAACATTGAAATATTTCAAGAACCAATTGCACAAAATAACAAAAGGGGGTGGTAAGCTTCACCTGCTTGCCTCTGGCTTCTTTGCATTTTGTAAAAGCAAAATTAACTACATTTTCTGTGTAAGCAGGATCATCATTAAAAAACAAAAATAAAGTGGAAGATTATCCACCCTTTAAATGAAATTGCTTATATAGATACACATTAATTATCCGGATTATAGTCCTGTCTCAGTGACAGGTCATCAGCATTATTGGGTCAATCCCTGAGATCTCAGTTCTGTGTTTATTGGATCCCTGGAAATAAAGGTGAGACCTTTTATTCCCCAAGGAGGATTCAGAAGGCAAATCAAGCAAAAACTCTCATCCTTAGACTCACAGAACCTTAGAATAGGTGAGTATTTGAAGGGAAGTTAAATATTTTGTAGACTAAAATTTGCCACTGTTTGAATACTTGCTGTTACATTTCTGCTACATGTACATCCAGCTGTGTATGAACAGTTCCAGGATACTAAGATTGTGAATATTGGCATTTGAGAAAGAGTTTTGTGCCTTCCAGTGTTCAGGCACTAATACGTCAGACAGTAAATTACGTGAGCTTCATGTAAATTCATTTAAGTTATTTGAAATACATAATGACTATAAGAAGGTTTAGTATCAATCCAACACCAGTAGTGACATTTTTCTGGTATTTGGAAGAGTTCAAGAGGCCTCTCAGATTCAAGCAATAAAGTGATTAGTAACTTGGAGAATAAATCCTTTGTAGGCTAGTCAGTTGAAAACCACACCGAGAAAATAAGACTCTTAAGGGTGAAAAGAAGAAAACTCAAAGTTCTATCAAAGATAAAGTCACCATGTCCTTCAATTACAAAGAGAATGAGGTGTAGACTTAAATTCTTACATAAAGGTGTTCAGTTAAAGGCTCTAAGGGATGGTCATGTAGAGATTTGGAAGTCTTAAAACACATATGCCGGGCTTCCGTGGTGGCGCAGTGGTTGAGAGTCCGCCTGCTGATGCAGGGGACACGGGTTCGTGCCCCAGTCCGGGAAGATCCCACATGCCACGGAGCAGCTGCGCCTGTGAGTCATGGCCGCTGAGCCTGCGCGTCCAGAGCCTGTGCTCCGCAACGGGAGAGGCCACAACAGTGAGAGGCCCGCGTAACACAAAAAACAAAAAAAACCCACATATGCGTCGAGCATGTTCTTGTCTGAAAACCTGGAAGATTAAATCTTTACAGTCATTTTTCACTAAAAACAAACAAAAAAACCCAACTTCATGAGTCTCTGTCACCACAATAATCACTTTTTTTAGCTCAGAGACTCAAGGAATATTTGCTGAAAAAAGAGTGAATATAGGAATTTTCATAATGGCACCCTGCGGATGGATAACATGGAGATAATATACCAAATAATTGAACTGAAGACAGACATGGACTGTAGTCGTCATTTTATATCTTCAAAAGTGATGGTCTTTGTTGGAACATCTGAAAGTAATAGAGTCACTATTCCGAAGAAGGCAAATTGAGGGAAAAGTTTAGAATTAAGGATATCTGCTGTCACAGACCTATTTGTCTAGTTTGATGCTATGAAAATATAATACCTATTTGGTTTTCAAATAAAATTGGAGACATTTAAAAGTCGTACTGTGCTGTTATCGCCTTTGAAATTCATTTCTTGGTGTTAGTTTTTTCCTGTTATTTTAGTTTTTCAGACAAGATGAAATTCAATCACTTAAAAAGAAATTTACATCTAGGCCACTCCACAAACCCAAAATTCCGAAATCACTTTTCTTCTTGGCTTCCTTGGAAACATGTGTCAAGTTCATTCTTTCACGTAGGTTCAGAAATCCGGGCAGTATTTTAGTGTTGTTTTTGACCATCTTTTAGAACCTCCTAACATGAGCCTATGAGGTATGGATGCCATCTAGACTGGGCACTCTGTAAACTAGTGAGGTAAGAGGAAAGGACTTAACTCTTATCCAAGACCGAGAAGAAGGTAGGTGATTATTCGAAAGGGTGTTTCGTTACTTGTGGCCACTAAAATTGTACTCCTAAGAAGCTTTCGGATGTTTAGGATCAAGCGCAATCCGTAGATACATAGCATTGCGTGAGATGTCGCTTTTTATGTAAGTTGTGTTCGTAACAGATGGGAAGAATATAAAAAAGTATTCAGAAGAGAATGAAATTGCATATAGATGAGTTCAGTGTATCTCGTGTGTAACTGCTTGGTTTGAACATCCTGGAATTGATTTGCATACTTAGTTAATGTTGAGCACAGAGGCACTGGCTGTGGACCACTCCTTTTTAAAGGGTTTGAATGTATAACTACAGGCAAAAAATAAAAGTTTCAAGATAGCCAAGAGGATTTAAAGAAATTCATCCTGCATGGCTACATCTCCTTCGTCCCTGTCATGCCTCGCTTTTTTGGCCATCATTTGCTTAGGTTAACTCAAGGAACAGGTACATGCATGAAGTTGATTTTCCATTTGAATATTTGATTTCCAGCCCCATACTGGAAACTGTCCAAGTATCCGTCAATAGAAAAATAAATTATCTTCCTTCTTACACATCTATACAGGGGTATGTAATTTATCCTTAGCTGAAATGGGCCAAGTTCAGTGTTTTTGATTATCTCACTTATTCTAAAACTGTTCTCTTATTATTACACATAGTACCATGCTGGTGAATTTGCTTCTTGTTTTATATTCCTTGGATTTATAAGTTCATGGAATATTACCACTAAAGGCAAATTAAGAGATCGCCTTCAAACCCATCCTTTTTCAGGAAATGAAGCATATTTAGAGAGGTGTCACCAACGATTCCAAAATGCAAAGGTTGTTCATAGCAAAAGACGCCTCACACTTTCTCTAGGGTTTGTTAAATGGCAAAAAGGTACCTTAATGGTATATATATATTTTTTTCATTATAAGACTCCAGGCTTAATGGGTCTCTGCTTGGTTAATCACACCTAAATTGATTCTTTGAAGATTTTCATTAAGTTCAAATTACATACAAGTAACACTAATATTTTCAATCTCAAAAGCCCAAAGCCCCTCAATAAAATGGTTTGATCCCCCCAAACAGAATTCTCACATTCTAAAATCACATTTTAAATGGTTTTTCAATGTTGCATTAGAGTTGTATTTCATATATTAGAAATATAGTCTTCATAATATGTTTTAGTCTGCTTTTTTGTTTACTAGTTTATCAGCATCATTTTCTACAGTACTTGAATGCATTTCAGAATCATAAATCGTAAGTTAATTCTTGTCTTTTGATCAATATACCAAACCTTATTTACTCTTCCCTTCTGTTGGTACTTCACAGTTTTTACTGTTATGAATATTTTGATGCACCCAACCTTTTTTCTTTTTTTTTTGTGGTACGCGGGCCTCTCACTGTTGTGGCCTCTCCCGTTGCGGAGCACAGGCTCCGGATGCGCAGGCCCAGCAGCCATGGCTCACGGGCCCAGCCGCTCCGTGGCATGTGGTATCTTCCCGGACCGGGGCACGAACCCATGTCCCCTGCATCGGCAGGCAGACTGTCAACCACTGCGCCACCAGGGAAGCCCTGCACCCAACTTTTGATTTGTTAAAACAGTTTCTTTTTGATAAAGGTTTAGGAGGGAGGTCACTGGGATTAAGTTGCAAGAGCATGAGTAAAACATTTGGATACAAGACACAAGAGTGGGTAGGTAAGGAAAGGCCTCACAGTGAATATCACCTCATCCCTGTAGCAGTGTGACTTCATTTCACATAGCCCTTCAAAGTTTAGTTTCTTATTGGTAGAATGATTGTAGACACACATATATCAAACACGAATGTTATTAGGACACGTTATAAATAAAACATTTTGTCCAGTGGCAAAATAGGGCAAGTGCTTTATTAATGACGTTTAACACTTTTTTCATGGTTCTTGTGATATTCCTTTCTGAAAGCGTTGTGGTGGTTTCTTCTCCTACTGTGCACCTGGAGTACATCCCTTTTTATGACACACAGGTTTTTTTTTTTTTAATTTATTTATTTTGGGCTGCATTGGGTCTTCGTTGTGGCATGTGGGATCTTTTTTATTTATTTATTTTTGGCTGCCTTGGGTCTTTTGCTATGCATGGGCTTTCTCTAGTTGCGGCGAACGGGAGCTGCTCTTCGTTGCGGTGCGTGGGCGTCTCATTGAGGTGGCTTCTCTTGTTGCAGAGTACGGGCCCTAGGCGCATGGGCTTCAGTAGTTGTGGCACTCGGGCTCAGTAGTTGTGGCTCATGGGCTGTAGTGTGCAGGCTCAGTACTTGTGGCGTACAGGCTTAGTTGCTCCGTGGCATGTGGGATCTTCCTGGACCAGCGCTCAAACCCGTGTCCCCTGTGTTGGCAGGCGGATTCTTAACCACTGCACCAACAGGGAAGTCCGAGCACATCCCTTTTTAAAATATCTGGCTTATGTATTAAACCTAAAATTATATATTAACTTTGTTCCGATTTTGATTTCTCTAATTTTCTCTGATTTTATCCTTCTCAAATTAGTCAAGTAGTTATTACATTAGGAAAAAAAAGTAATGTATAAAGAGAATGTCTATCCTATTCATTGACTAAGACACCAGATAATGTTTTTCTTTTTGTTTTTTTTTGTGGTACGTGGGCCTCTCACTGCTGTAGCCTCTCCCGTTGTGGAGCACAGGCTCCGGACGCACAGGCTCAGCGGCCATGGCTCATGGGCCCAGTCGCTCCGCAGCATGTGGGATCTTTCTGGACCGGGGCACGAACCCGCGTCCCTTGCATCGCAGGTGGACTCTCAACCACTGCGCCACCAGGGAAGCCCCACCAGGGAAGCCCCACCAGAAAATATTTTAATCACTATTTATCAGGCTTAAATGGACCATTCGAATCCCCAGGTGACATATCATTTCTCTAATCATATGAAGTAAGCATAAAATATTGGGTCCAAAACATTTGGAATCCAGGGCGGGGGGGAAAAAGAAGTGAGCATTTAAAACCCCAGAGAATCTGAAGAGATACGTGGGGGTCCTCAGCCCACATTGGAAGAAGTTGGAGCCCCTGTAATGATGAGGAGACGTTATGCTGTACCCATTCTGAGATGCTAGATTGACCGTGTGTGATGGCCGTTTCAAGAGTCATAGCTCAGTTTTGTGAAGGAGCCAGTTTCAGCAGTGATGAGAGCAGTGGGTGACGCTCATGTACCGCACGTGACTCTGTGCTGCTTGAGCTCAGAGCCATCCTGCCTGGTGATTGTTTTTTAAGACTTTATGTTTTAATGGCAGTTTTAGGTTTACAACAAAACTGAGGGAGGTACAGAGATGTCCCATATATTTCCTGCCTTGACACGGGCATAGCTTCTCCCCTTATCAACGTCACTCACCGAAATGGTACATTTGTTATCAAAGGTGAACCCACACGGATACATCATCACCACCCAGAGTCCATCGTTTACGTTAGGGTTCACTCTTTTTTAAAATAATTAATTAATTAATTATATTTTTGGCTGTGTTGGGTCTTCGTTTCTGTGCGAGAGCTTTCTCTAGCTGCGGCGAGTGGGCGCCACGCTTCATCGCGGTGCCCTGGCCTCTCACCGTCGCGGCCTCTCTTGCTGCGCAGCACAGGCTCCAGACGTGCAGGCTCAGTAGTTGTGGCGCACGGGCCTAGTTGCTTCGCGGCATGTGGGATCCTCCCAGACCAGGGCTCGAACCCGTGTCCCCTGCATTGGCAGGCAGACCCCCAACCACTGCGCCACCAGGGAAGCCCAGGGTTCACTCTTGGTGTACATTCAGTAGGCTTGGACAAATGTATAATAACACGTATCCATCCTTATAGAATCAGGGTAGCTTCACTGCCCTAAGAATCCTCTGCGCTCTGTCTCTTCGTCCACCTAAAACCACCCATATGCCCTCTCCACCTTTACAGTCTGTTAATACTTAGACATAGTTCTCTCCGATCTTTTATATATGTGTGAGTTTTAACGAAAGGACTCATTTATTACATTGTGTGGTCATAGTTACGTGTATTTCCTAGAGTAGTAGAAACATGGCTTTCGCATGAACTGCTAGTTCAGTCAGTGTCTTATAAATAGAGTGGCAAGCATTGTAATTATTTTCCATTGTTGTTGTTACCCAATATATTTTTTGTGGGACTAGAAGGCAAAATATATTTATACAATCAACTGGACATTTGTACACCCAGTATAATACATAAATAGTTACTGATTTTACACTTAAAATAGCTGAGCGTAACTTGTAATCCTTTTCATGGTCCACTGAGAATATTTTGTGTTTTAATATATTTACTGCAATGTGCCCTTTTCATGGAGACATTTTGTTTAAAAAAAAAAATACAGAGACTTTAGAACTTCGTAGTAAGTTAAAGCAGAAAATTGAGTCAGCGGCCGAACGACTATTACCCGTCTTCCCCTTCTACCTAAATGTGTAAAAGTGCACAGGTGTTGATGCTTTTAACTTTCAAATAGAAAAGAAAATGGTCTGCCTCAGGATGCTGATGAAAATGGTCATTTTCCCTTTTTGACAATCCCTTTTGGGTGGGTACATGTTACTGTAATCTCTTAAAAGAGTTAAATGCAAATGGGGAAACTAAGTGCAGAGAAAGAAAATGCCACAGAAATTCCAGAGGAATATTTATAACTTGAATATTATGAACAATGTTGCTGAACCTTATGTTCTCAACACTCATCAGTCTATCCTTGGACAGTGCATAACCGAGATCTTAGACATCTAAGAATAATGGCGTTAAGATTGGCTGGTAAACTTTAGAAGAATCAACTCTGGAGATCCTTACATAAGATTATGCGAACAGGGCACCTTATCATTCAATCTGTCGCTCACTTAAAAATGTTTAGGTAAGTGCTTACAGAGTAACTTTTTTTTTTTTTTTTTTTTTTTTTACTAATCCTTTCCAGTGTAAAGGATGGAGGGGAGAAAGTAGATACTGACAAGCGACTCCTTTGATCTTCTCAGGGGATGTAGAGTGCTCGCTTTAATTTATTAAACTGTGCCTGTAAGACTAGGATCAAGAGCTAATCAGGTGTTTGAAAATATGGATAATCCGAAATTGTGCCAAGGAGGAGAAAGATGAGAGAAAGGTGGGGAAATCACCCAATTAAATAAGCAACACACACTGGAACTCCCACACAATGCGGCATTTAAGGTGATTTTACCATGGAGAAAAATGTTCCAACATCCAGAAAATAATTAGATCTTTGGAAGAGATATGAACTAAAATTGGGGGGAAAAATTAGATTGAACTATATTTTTTTTACAAGGTTCTGTATTTTGAAATCTACTTTCTTATGATACTTTTTCAATGGTATCTATTCAAAATAAGGACCAATTGATTTGGAAAGTGAGTTCAAAAAGGGATTCAAACAGTTTCATGAATTTTTAAGCAGAATAAAATATTTTAAAACCATTGTAACGCAATTCAGTTTTAATGGCATTAATTTGTGTGCCTATTTTCAGCTTGACTGTTCTTAGGGAGGTCCAATCTTACAATTTGTAAATAGGCCCAATATGTCCGTTGTATGATTACGAATCAGTTTCGAGAGTAATTTTAGAGTCAGATTTAGTGATATCTATGACACTTACGGAGCACGTGGCATGTTAAAGGCAAGATATTATGCATTAGAGACAGCTTTCAGCTGAGGGGAAGGATGAGGCGTAAGTCAGTACTAGTGTTACAGGTGTGATGAAACAGGGCCAGAAAATCCTTATATGCATTGGACAATAAATCACAAATGTAGAGTGTCGATAGCTTAGTTGCTTATAGTCATTTTTCTCTTTAGCCTGGTTGCACATTATGGTCAACTAGAGAGTTATTTTTAAAAATGCTATTTGTGGGCCACCGTGCCCAGAGATTCTAATCCAGTGGTGGGAGGGGTGGGAGGCTGTCTTTTCATTTCCAAAATCTCCTAGAGTTGATTTGAATATGCAACCTGAGCTGAAACTCCTGCCTGGAATTATAAATAGAACCATTTCCATACTTGTGTCTTTTTCTATTTCACTTCTATCAGATTAGCAAGACCTGGTGTGAAATATACAATTATTTTCCGACATATTTTAGAAACATCTTTGCACATTATAGTTTAATATCAGAATGCACATAGTGCATTCTAAATGAGCATTTTCCCTGAGAAGTGACCCACAGTCGTGGTCTGAAAAAAAAAAAATGTTTCAGGCACCCCCATGTTAAATTAATAGAAGGTGGTTACAGACTCCCAAAAGGATTGGTGTCACTTACAGCTAAGGATGTCAACTGGCTGGTTCTTGTTTCTTTTCAAGTGGCTGGTATGTGGTTTGCAGCTGTGATGATGGGAAATTTGGGAAACGTTAAGAAACCATCCTACTGCTTCGTAACAAGCCAGGAATGTATGCATACTCACAAGTCAGAAACAGTTTAATGAGATGTTTCAAAACAAACAGCGAGAGGGGCATCTTCTCTCTGTTGCCTTCCCCTAGTTTAAATGAGTGTGTGCAGTGGTGATAAAGTAAGTAAACATGTAGAAAGAGAGAGCAAGAAGCAAGCTATCTACTGAACATTGACAGTGTGTCCAGACATGATAGATATATAAAAAATAGTCACAGCAACCCTGGGACCTAGCTGGTACTAGTCCCTGTTTCTGGACACACTCTGTACAACCAGCTCTGTAAATTTATTTATTCATCCATTCATTTATTCAGACATGTATTAATTCATGCACATACTTGCACTGGTTTCCTCTTGCTGCTATTACAAACACATACACACTTCGTGGCTTAAAACAACACACACCTATTATCTTACAGGTCGGGAGGTCAGAAGTTTTAAATGGGTCTCCTGGGGTTAAAATCCAGGTGTTGGTGGGGCTTCATTCCTTCCAGAGGCTCCAGAGAAGAATCCATTCCTTTGCCTTTTCCAGTTATTCTAGAGGACATTTTGCATTCCTAACCTCGCGGCCCCTTCCTCTGTCTTCAAGCACATCACTTAATCTTTGCTTCTTGCCTCACGTCATTTTTCCACCGTTGACTGCCCTGCATCCCTCTCACAAGGGCGTTGGTGATTCCATTGGGCCCACCCAGATAATCTAGGATAATTTTGTGTCTCAAGATCCTAAATTTCATCCCATCTGCCAAGTCCCTTTTGCCCTGTAAGGTGACATAGTCATAGGTTTCTGGAGCATGGACTTGACTGGAGGAGGGAGTTATTCTGTCTACTACAATATTCTCTAGGCAGTTATTAATCAGTTTCTATCTGACAACCGTAATTGTTTTTACTGATTAACTTTTGAACATGAAAAATGTATTTTTCCATTTGACACTTTCTGTTGATTCTCCATTAAATAAGGTGAGAATTCTAACACCCCTACTTTTCCTCCAGTTCTTATCTGACCTTGTACCTCTTGGAGATGGATATATGTATTTTTATATAATTCCAAAATAATTATATATTATTTTATATAATAATTGTAAAGTAATAAAATTAGATAAAATATTTTATAAAATATATATATATTTAATTATCCATTGTCAAGTGTTTATGACACCTAGATTTTGTTCTGAAAGTACAGTTTGATCTTTTGTGCTTTTTCTGTGAGTTGATTCTAAAAGGTGAAAACAAGAACAAAGCATTTATCAAGCCATAGCATGACTTTGTAGATAACCTACACTGACTGTATGTCCCACCACTTTGGGAGTTGATTTAATTCTTGAGGTTCTGAGATTTCACAAGGACATGACTTCTCTTTCATTCCTCGTACCTTTGACCTAAAACCCCATTTCAAATTTGATATCTTTTAAAATAATGTACTCCCTTTGGTTTTCTTTCTAAAACTCCTGCCAGTACAATACAAGCTCTTGATTGAGCGAGCAAATCGCTTTTATGTCAAATAATATACATTTATTTTTTAGTTTTACATTCTAGGAGTTTCCTTACTTTGTCATCCATCATTCCAATGAATTATTTCCATCCTTAGATTTTTAATTTTCAAGTATTCTTTCTGGCATCTTCATTATTTCTTTTTCATTTAAATCTAATCTTTGCTCATGGATGCAAAACGACTGGAATGTTGCTGAGGGTTAAGTCAGTGTGTTTTATGTTCTCTTCCCTAAATCACGTCTATTTTCTTAGAGATAAGTGTTTATGTTAAATTTACATAATCTTTTACCTTACCTTCTGCCTGATTTCTTTTTTTTTTTTTTTTTGACAACTTCCTAGTAATAGACATTTGTCTATTAGGTAGCCTGTTATAGACTTTATTCCATGTCATATTCTAGGCAATCGTCAGTTTGTTGGTTGATGAAATTTTCTAATTCCATAAGTCATACCTGTTTTTGACCTTAGTGTGCCCAACTCATTTCCTTTTTCAACTTTTTACATTTTTTCATTGAGGTATAGTTGTTTTACAATGTTGTATTAGTTTCTAGTGTACAGCAAAGTGGAGTGGAGTTCCCTGTGCTGTACAACAGGTTCTCATTAGTTATCTATTTTATACTTATTAGTGTATATGTGTCAGTCCCAATCTCCCAGTTTGTCCCACCCCCCCCTTCCCCCCTTGGTGTCCATATGTTTGGTCTTTATGTCTGTGTCCCTGATTCTGCCTTGCAAACAGGTACATTTATACCATTTTTCTTCTTTTTGACTATTGCTTTTGGTTTTCAGAAGACGAGGCTGATTATACTGGGTGGCTGGTGTGAGTTTCTTTCACTGGGGTTTTGTGATATTTTGTTTTCATCAGTTTTCTCCAGGGAAAGTGAGAGCTCTCCAGGTGCTCGGTATAGACGAGCAGGGTTTGTGAGCTCTCAGGTTTTGCTGGGTTGAGCTTTTGAGGGTTGCATTTAATGTCACAGAGCCCCTCAGTGATAGGATAAGGATATCATTTTCTCTGGGACATTAAAACTCACCCTAGTTACTCACTTTCTCCAGGCAGTCTTTCCAGTTATAAAGAGAGGAGTCCTCTGGTTGGTTGGTTGGTTGGTTGGTTGGTTTTTGTGCTGGCACGTGGAAGGCAGGTGGAGAAACTGTGAACTTTCCCTTCTAGGCAGCAGTGTCACCCAGCTCCTTTCCCCTGCCCACTAGCCTCTTGTTCTCTGAGTCTGATTGACACTGGAGGATGAAGGACACGTTCCGGTGCACTGCTCACTTTCTGACGTTAAGAGTCCTCCCGGAAACCTATTGAAATCTGTTGTTCAGTGTTAAACTTCTTCCATTTTTTCTTTCCAGTTATAGATTCCTTACTGGGTTTTTTTTTTTTTTTTTTTCTTTTCTTTTTAAATGGGCGTCTGGGAGTGAGGGAAGACCTATGATTGCTGTCCGTCCACAATGTTGAACCAGAAGATACTGAGAGTTTATGTTTAAATAATTTAATTTTCAGGAACTTATGTTTCCATCAACACATTTCACGTATATGCAGTGCAATTTGGTGATTCACAGCTAAGACACAGAGAACATAATTTGCCCAATAACCCCTCATTTCTCTGACTCTTTCTCTTCTCTTATAAAATGAAGAGATTGGATAAATGGTCTGTAGTATTCCTTCTACTTGAATATTCTATATTCTTCCCCTCTAATACAGGGAAAACATTTAAGACACAAATAACATATGCCATTTTTGAAATTTGATTCACAAACAAAAACATTTCATTACAAACGACAACCCGTTCCTATGAAATAGTTCCATTTTATGTCACATTTACATTAATCACTTAAAACTTGACACAATTTTATTGGAATTAAGTTTCACAAATAAAAATACAGCCTTGTGTCTGAAAGGAGAGAACATAAAAATATTTCTGTATGGACTTTAAGGAAAATAGTTTTATTTTTAAATATGAAAGCACATCTCAAACACCTACTTTTTCAGCAGTTGTATTTTAAATATCAATAGTTTTGTTTTCACTGTTGTCTGAAATGATGGAAATGGAAGGTTGGATCCTGCCTAATGAATTCAGGGCTGCAGAACTATATAGACTGTACCTTCGCTTTTCAAATAAAAGCAAAGAAAGTGCCTCCCAAGTAAGGACTCTTATTTAGACTTTGGATTTTCTATCTATCGTACTTTCATCAAATACGTTTTCCATCTGACCCCTACCGTTTGCCTAAATTAGACTGGAAATCAAAGAGCAAAGGATGCCTGTGGCAATGAACCGCTCACTGTTGGAAGTGTGAGAAAATAGCAGAGGAAACATCAGCTGGGCATTTTGACCTAGGACTCATTACATCAGCCTGAGAATTGCTAATATAAGTAGCCGTAATATGTGAAATAATGATAAAGAAATAATTTGTGAAATATGCACAGTATAAAAGTAAGATATTTTATATTTCATTCTGTCTGCTCACAGGAGGTAGCCACTCTCGGCATTTGGTATTTTTCCACCACTTGAATCCAATCTCCCTTTCTTTTTTCCTGTTTTTCCTTTCTTCCGAAAGCGAACCAACACAACCACCACAACAGAAACACAGATCATCTCGTGCAGGATGTTCTGTACTCTGGCATTTTTTGAACTTAAGTGCGTACTGCCTGTGTATTTTGAGGAGACTCCCACGTCCTTAGATATTCTTTACAGCTTGCACAAACTCATCCTCTTGGGGAATCTTCATAACGTAGGGCATTGAACCAAGTGCTTGGAGGAATACAGTGATGAATCTAGTATAGATTTTGCCTTCTGTGAGCTTGTCAAGGCTACAAGACATGCTAGATCTTGAGGCATAGACTGCCCAGGGCTACATCCCTGGGCCATGGAAACCCACAGTAGAAGAGACGCTCCTACCATGCAGGAGATCCTCACATGGCAGGTGATATCTGAGCTAAGCTGTAAAGAATGGGCAGCATCTTGGCAGGTATACCAGCGACCCACCTGTGCAAAGGCACAAGTTAGAACATGCTGCAAAAACAGCAAAGGCATAGGTTGGACTGGAGCCCACACTTTGATGTCACTAGAAGGGAAATAATGCCAGAAAGGAAGAGTGGAGTCAGGTCTTAGAGAGCTTGAGGTCCAACAGGATGGTTTCCTACTTAATAAAGGAGGTAATGATGATTGCTTTTTTTAATTTTTATTTTAATTAGCAGCATAGCATGGTCACAGCTATGTTTCTGCATGATGAATCTAGCAGTGGATGATTAGAGGGAGCTCAGAGCAGAGGCCGGAGATGAGAAGAGAAAGGCTGGAGATGAGAAGAGAAGAGAAGTTTAGATGAAGGTTGCCAGGCTGAGAATCAAGAAAGGGATGGATTTAAGAAACGTGTACATGGTAGAAGCAGTGTGATTTGTTCACTGTAAGAAAGGAGAGAGGATTAATCTCCCGATAGACATTTATTGCTCATGTTCATCTCGAAATAGCAGATCCTAAGGTTTTTTGGAGGTTTATTTTGTTCTCATTGAAGTACAGTTGGCTTTACAGTATCATATTAGTTTCAAGGGTACAACAAACTAATGCAATCTTTCGATACATTATACTCCATACAAAGTTATTAAATATGGATTGTATTCCTTGTGTTTTACATTGCATCCTTGTAGCTTATTTTATACCTAGCAGATCCTAAGTTGCAATGGAAGACATTGGTATCAGTTTTCTACTGCTGACCATAGATGTGGGAACTTAACATGTGTTTATTACCTCACAGTTGTGTGTGTCAAAAACGCAGCAAGACATTGCTGGATTCTCTGCTTAGGGTCTTACGAGGCCAGAGTCACATGGTGCCCTGCGGGGGAGGCTTCTGGCTGCGGGCTCTGCAGCAGGCTCTGTGTCCAAGCCCATTCCCATGGAGAAGAACCCGGCCCCTTGCCGCGGTAGCATGCAGGTTTTTGCTTTATTCCTGAACTTCGGGCGGCGGCCACACTCTGTTTCTAGACACCTCCCACCTGTCCCTGCATGTGGCCCTCTGTCTTCCAAGCTAGCAACAATACATTGACTCCTTCTGAGGCCTGGAATATCTCTGACTAACCCTTCTGCTAACAGCCAGAGAAAAAGCTCTGCTTGTGAAGGACTTGGGTGACAGGATTAGACCCACTAAGAGAAGGGGATTTTATTTTGTTTTATTGTTTTATTTTTTTTAACATCTTTATTAGAGTATAATTGCTTTACAATGGTGTTTTAGTTTCTGCTTTATGACAAAGTGAATCAGTTACACATACACATATGTCCCCATATCTCTTCCCTCTTGCATCTCCCTCCCTCCCACCCTCCCTATCCCACCCCTCTAGGTGGTCACAAAGCACCGAGCTGATCTCCCTGTGCTATGCGGCTGCTTCCCATTAGCTATCTATTTTACATTTGGTAGTGTACATATGTCCATGCCACTCTCTTACTTTGTCCCAGCTTACCCTTCCCCCTCCCCGTATCCTCAAGTCCATTCTCTAGTAGGTCTGCGTCTTTATTACCCTCTTGCCCCTAGGTTCTTCTGACCATTTAGGGTTTTTTTTTTTTAGATTCCATATATATGTGTCAGCATACGGTATTTGTTTTTCCGCCTTACTTCACTCCGTATGATAGTCTCTAGGTCCATCCACCTCACC
Organism: Inia geoffrensis; assembly: GCA_036417435.1. NCBI lineage: Eukaryota > Metazoa > Chordata > Mammalia > Artiodactyla > Iniidae > Inia > Inia geoffrensis. Next base: position 5,620,012 of record CM070921.1, read on the forward strand.
ACAAATAAGTCAGTTTCGTTCCTTTTTATGGCTGAGTAATATTCCATTGTATATATGCGCCACATCTTCTTTATCCATTCACCTGTTGATGGACACTTAGGTTGCTTCCATGTCCTGGCCGTTGGAAAGACAGCTGCAGTGAACATTTTGGTACATGACTCTTTTTGAACTACGGTTTTCTCAGGGTATATGCCCAGTAGTAGGATTGCTGGGTCGTATGGTAGTTCTATTTTTAGTTTTTTAAGGAACCTCCATACTGTTCTCCATAGTGGCTGTATCAATTTACATTCCCACCAACAGTGCAAGAGGCTTCCCTTTTCTCCACACCCTCTCCAGCATGTATTGTTTGTAGATTTTTTGATGATGGCCATTCTGACCGGTGTGAGATGATATCTCATTGTGGTTTTCATTTGCATTTCTCTAATGATTAATGATGTTGAGCATTCTTTCATGTGTTTGTTGGCCATCTGTATATCTTCTTTGGAGAAATGTCTATTTAGGTCTTCTGCCCATTTTTGGATTGGGTTGTTTGTTGTTACAAGACACTGATGAAAGAAATTAAAGATGATACAAACAGACGGAGAGATATACCATGTTCTTGGATTGGAAGAATCAACATTGTGAAAATGACTCTACTCCCCAAAGCAATCTGCAGATTCAGTGCAATCCCTATCACACTACCACTGGCATCTTTCACAGAACTAGAACAAAAAATTCCACAATTTGTATGGAAACACAGAAGACCCCGAATAGCCAAAGCAATATTGAGAAAGAAAAACAGAGCTGGAGGAATCAGGCTCCCTGACTTCAGAGTATACTGCAAAGCTACCGTAATCAAGAGAGTATGGTAGTGGCACAAAAACAGAAATATAGATCAATGGAACAGGATAGAAAGCCCAGAGATAAACCCAGGCACATAGGGTCACCTTATCTTTGATAAAGGAGGCAAGAATATACAGTGGAGAAAAGACAGCCTCTTCAGTAAGTGGTGCTGGGAAAACTGGACAGCTACATGTAAAAGAATGAATTAGAACACTCCCTAACGCCATACACAAAAATAAACTCAAAATGGATTAAAGACCTAAATGTAAGGCCAGAAACTATCAAACACTTAGAGGAAAACATAGGCAGAGCACTCTATGACATCAATCACAGCAAGATCCTTTTTGACCCACCTCCTAGAGAAATGGAAATAAAAACAAAAATAGACATACTGGCCCTAATTGAAACTTCAAAGCTTTTGGACAGCAAAGGAAACCATCAACAAGATGAAGAGACAACCCTCAGGATGGGAAAAAATATTTGCAAACGAATCAACTGACAGAGGATTAATCTCCAAAACATACAAGCAGCTCATGCAGCTCAATATCAAAAAGAGAAAGGGATTTTAACTGACTCGAAATCAAGTGATTGGTACCCTTATTTGCATCTCCCACAGCGCCTTTGCGTTGTACAGGGAGTGAAGTCCTGCGTTCGCAGTTCTGGGGGTCAGGGCAGGGTATCCTGGGGTGGTGGCGTCTTCGAGCTTTGCCTGCCTGGTGTCTGTTAGGGAATTGCTCCAGTTCAGGGGCAGCCTGATGTCTCTGCCACTTCCTCCTGCTCACCATCTGTGTAGTCAGTTGCCTTTTACATGTTCATTCAAGAAACAAAGGCAAAGCAAATGCATAGGTGAGGAGGTAAAAGAGCTGCCCTCAGGCAAAAGTGGTGCCTTAAAGCGGTGCCATCTTTGAAAAGTGTAGGATAAGCACATATGCTGTGAGTTGGTGCAGAATCGAGCTTGTCGGGTTGGGAAGATATTCAAAAATGAAGAAATCTGTCACCACTCAGCTCATGCCAACCGAAACTTCAGACCAGCATGGGTATCAGCCATGGGTGTATGAATTGGGTTGCAGTAATGTGATAAAAATAGAGAATTATACATGTAGATTTAAAAACTGGCCCAATCTACAACCTGAGAATTACAGTGCTTGTTTTACGGCTACAAGATTAAAAAAAAACAAAACAAGAAAACAGTCATTTGACGTTTATAACCATCGCAAGTGTAGAATTCTGACTTTTTTTGGTGCGTGTGGCTGTAATAGTCTTCTGTCTCCTAGAGGTGGATTAAAATCCATAGACTATTTACCTCCATCTGTCTGTGATTGTGCGGACTGTGCTGTGGCATCCTTGCATTCCACTGGATAGAATGATCTTTGTCTTTTAATCTCTGGCTGCTCACATTAAGAGAAATTGAGGAAGTAAATTCTAGGATGGGGTATCAACTTGGCTCCATATTTAGAAAAGCAAAAGCATTGGAGAGTCAAAAATGGAATTGATATTGAATGGCAATAGAATTTCTAATGGGACTGTTCCTTCCTTGAGACTTTTTTTTTTTTTACTTTCCTAATATAATACCACATTGTGATGGCAAGTCATGGTATGATTTTGGAGTCAGTTCTGTAAAGACAGCTGTCTGACAGGACAGCCAAGGGGCCTTCCCATTGACCTTG